>CM036626.1:11213500-12427000 GCA_020746105.1 Trogon surrucura
TGGCTCCAGGCAGTTTAAGTTACGGTGACGTTTGCTCAGGGTAAGCAAATTGTTTGAATAAGACAATCCTCAACTGAAGTTAAAATAGAGAAAAAGCCCATTCGATTGTTTTTTAATAGTGGGAAGATCACACCATTTTTTTTCTTCATATGCTTTTGGTTCTGGGGGCAGTGAAAGAGCATTAAACTACTCAAAACACTGGAAGAGCAAAGAGAACAGCTAACGTTAATCTGACCCTTGACAGAACAATGTGAATGAAGGCCACTTTCATCAGATTTCCGCTATGTTCATAGGAGAACTGGGAGCAATTCTGGAAATAAAATCCAGAGTAGGGGATCTATTGCAGATTGCATCTGCTGAAATGTCTGCAGAACTTAGCAACAACTCCGGCAGCCTGAGGTGGAGTTTGTGGAAACAACTAAAACTTTCCAACAACTAAAACTTTCCTGGCTTTGACTCTGGGTCAAAATTTGGGGGATTGCTGGAGTTTTGCCAGTCTAACAGCAAAAGTCAAGGGATGCAAACCCACATTAAACACAACTGCAAATTCCCCTTCCTAGGGTTGTACCTTAACACAGCTGTTTCTAACACTAGAAGAGAATCCAAATCCAGAAAAGCCACTGAATCCTTCCCTTCACAATTCCTATTTTGATACAAAGCTCTCTCTAGGCTAAAAGAGGAAGAATTTAGAATTAGGTCAGAGCTCTGAACTCCCATTAAGAAACACTGAGGTCACTGTGGTTGTTACCAGAATAAAGTCTTTGCCTGCAATCAGGACCCATTGCATTCTACCCTGGTTTGGGAGCCCCAGGGTAAAAGTTCTCTGGGGGCAATCCCAGTGGGGCAGGGGGGCAGCTGTGCCCATGGGGAGGAGAAGATGGTGAAGGTGACCCAAATGGACCAATCCCAGCGTTCCTTCCCATGGTGCTCAGTATAAAAGGGTCCTGAGCAGAGCCCTGGGGCCTTTAGTGCTGCTGGGTTGGAGGGGTTGCTGTTTGTTGTTGCTCATCTCTCCCTGTGCTGCTGGTGTTCCTGCCTCCTGTTCTCACACTGTAAAGGAGCTCTGTTCAACAGGTTGTCTTGCCTCTGCCTCCCTAGGTAAGAGTGGCACAGCTCCTTTTTGGTTTTTTTGGGCTGTGATCAGGGCTCTGGGCTTGGGTGCTCCTGTCTGCTGCCAACTCCAGTCTGAGACTTTTCTCCTTGGGACCTAGTTGTCATTCAGAAGGTGTGGGGTTTATATTAACATATTTTCTTCTATCTTTGAATATATTTACTTGCTTGTATAGTATCTGCATATAGTTTAACATCTTCGTTGTTGTTAGTATTATTTTTCTTTTTCATTCAACTGGTTCAAGGCTTTTTTCAACCTCAAAGTCTTTTCCCCTGGTTTCCTTGTTATCTTCCCCAAGAGGGTAGTGAGGGGATTTCTGAGTCTCTCAAAGTTTAGTGGCTGGCCCAGCCTTAAACTTCAACACATACTCAGAGAGGAGCTGGTCCTCTGCTACAGCAAAGATTCACTGGCCCCAGAATGGCTGTGGTAGAAGGTTTAATCAGGTTAGCTAGGTTTTCTTTCTTGATTTCACAGCCTCCATTCAGCACACCAGATTATAAACTTTCAACATGTAATTGAACCTGACTCAAGGAGCCAATTGTATTACAGTGAGCTTTAAAAGGGGGAATGGCAAGGGCTAAAGTTTTCATTCATCGAATGCAATTTCTATGCACAGAAATCAATTCAATTGACATCAGTTGAGCTTTAATGCTGAATTAAAGAGCTGCCAGGTTTCCCCCATGGGGCTTTTACAGTCCGGGTTTTATGAATTCATTAAAATGCACACACAAACTTTTAGGGAAATAGCATTACACTGTAATAAGAGCTACAAATCGACCATATTCCTCTGAGAGAGAAGTCTAATTTGAGTTGCCTAGTTGGCAAAATTGTTTTCCATCGCTTTGCATTTATTAGCAGAGGGTGTCATATTTTCCCTTGTTTCCATTTTGGTTTCTTGCTGTTTGCTTAGCAAGGGAGAGCATCATGTTTGGAAATATGAAGGGGAGATGGAGTCTTTCAAAAGCAGGTGTCTGAAAGACTCAGTGGACACGTGGAGACTGATGGTCTCTGTCAACTGGAAGTTGGAGTCCCGTGGCCTAGGATGGAGGAGATAAGCAGGATGTCTGCAAACACATCCGTGCCGTAGGTGAACCCAGCTTCAGTGAGAACTGAGGCCAGTAGAGAAGTGAGAGACAGACGTTTTAGAATAATATCTGAGGTTTCAGTGCCCTTCCCCTCCATTAATCTCACAAATTCACTGAAAAGAAGTAGCTTTACAGCAGCCCACAGCTTCTGTCTTCTCCTCATTAACTGCAGGCACAATTAGACTCGCAAATACTGGTTTCCTCTGAGAGACTGACAATGGCTGGGAAGCTGCAGGGGCAGCCACAGAAACCATGCCCATGGAAAAGTTCTTTGAGCAGGTCAGCATCACGGGGCTGCCTCTATGTCTGTGTTGTTGGGCTTCTCCTATCACACACATCGCAGCGCTTTTTCTGATAATGAGTGTTCATAGGGTTTTGTTAAGTATGCTCTCTAATTGGATTGATGACCCTGGTGATTGGAGGTCTTGACCTACCCATAAAAGAAATGGGCCTCAGAAAGCACAATTTCCTCATCCTGCTGTTTTCCTAGCATGACTTGGCTCCAGCTTTTGACGGATGAGGGAGTCCCTAGGGCTAATTCAGCTCCTGCCGAGAAGGCACAGTTGATGTCATTTGGGATGGTGGATTTTGCAATGGGGACACACATGCCCGTGCAAGGAGACTCTACAGACAAATCTGACAGGCAGCCAACCCTCTGCTGAGTGGTAATAGATAACAGTCACTGCCAACTCCCATTTCCAGGCTAACTTAGTGATGTGGAATGACTCCATATGCTCCAGACAGATCTGATCTCCCACTCTGATGGGTCAGGAGGACCTAGAGAAGCGATGGAAAGGGGCACAAAGGGAGTCATCCAGGACAAGGCCCTTTGCTCCCGAGGCTGAAGATAGTTCAGTGCTTCCTCCTTTGCTGGGTGCATATGTGGGACTCCCTCCAAGAAAACAAACCTAAATGGCACCTCCATCCCTAGTGATGGCAGACAAATTATATGGAGTATCTTAAAGAGACATGTTAGAAAACAGATTTATACAAAAGGCATATGCATCTGTTGGCTTGCTTCGCTTGATTCTCTAGATGCCAAAGTAGCCAACAGATTGTAGTGTTACATCATCAGGGTGGGCAGTGTACGAAGGAATTATTTGTGCAGTTTCTTCAGTGTTTTGCACAGTTTCTTGTAGCTATTCAAGAAGGGTCGAGGAACCTAGAAGAAGATGAGTTCAAAGGCTGTATTAATGCATTTTGCTGGACAGCTATTACTTTAAAATAGCAGATATTTTCCTTTTTTCAACTGTCTTCTTTTTTTTTTCCCCCCCAGTGGAGGTTTGCATACAACCAGGGAAAAAAAACCACACCACAGATTTGCTGATGAGCCAGCTAAGTTATTAGAGGTGGAGGGGTGAGGGTCCTCTCTTAGTAGATTGTGCTGAGTCTTTCTAAATGAAAAGACAAGCTATCATCCCTTCACGTTTAAGAATTCACAGGAGGAAAGGAGGAGCAAGCACTCTTACAATGAACCCTGGTGGACTACAAGCCAAGAAGGAAGCACATCCTTTACCCTTATCCCCAAACATCACCAATGTCCAGGTCAAAATTTCCACCCAAGCTCTCTGGAGACCCTTCAGCGGCAGGACTGGGACCCTTTTTAACCTGTAAATTGGCACAAATGGGCAAATTACAGGCCCAGCAGGAGGGATTATGCCTGAGGCAGGCAAGATGCGACTCAAGCAGCTAAACCAGTGAGATGGAGCAAGCTCAGTGCCTCCATTCCTTGCCCAATCCCCTCTCCCAGATCAAGAAACAAAACTCATTGGAAATGGTAGTTGCCTCAGCAGGGCACAGATCCTGCTGCTGGCCAAGCCCTGCAGGCAGTGGCAGAAGCCACGTGCTGAATCAGCTTTCCTGAGGCCACCTGGCTCACATGCCAGAAGCTGCCAACTCCAAATGTAAGGCTTTCAAGCTAGAAAATCTTTGACACTTGACAGTGTGCCTGTACGTGCAGAAAGTGACTGTGACAGACTGCTAGATAGGTCTTAATAAGAGTTGTTCTTAAAACCAAATGTTCCAAGAACCGGGTCCAAAAGAGAGAAATCATGTGGCTCTAGGAAAAATTTATTAAAAAAAAAAAAAATTGTCCTGTTGGTACTAACCTCTTTCCATTAAAAGACATTTGGAAACAAAGCCTAGAACACAGTTTGAAGTGCACAAATATTAATAGTGCGGGTTGTTGCAAATCTCCATTTATATGAATCTCCCTCTGCTTTATACTCCCACACATCCATCCCCCTTACACCTGCTTCTGTTTGTGCTGGACCACGGGAATCCATCCCCTAGGAGACTTTCTCTGACTGTAGCGGATGGAGGAAGGAGCGAGGAGGCTGACAAATCCTGGCTGTCCCACGGGCTGGGGAAAAACGGGCGCGATTCCTTCCCCAGCAGCCTCGAGGTTTCTGTTTTCTTGTGCCGGGTGTAACTGCCACAGCCCTTCCCACCCACCCACCCGCAGCCGGCGGGCTCGGGGAGCGCTGGGCAGCGCCTCACTCGTGGGGCGCCAGTGACACCCTGTGGCCACCTCTCCCCGCCAGCTTCCCGGACCGTCGGAGCTCGCAAAGAGCAGGGAGTGGGATGATTTCAGCCTCCCCCTGGCAGAGGAGTTCTCTCCTCGCAGTCCCAAAGTGGTGGTTCTGCCAAGGGGGAGAGTGAAGAGAAGGCACCGTTTGACTCGGGTGGTTCTCGGAGCATCCCCGGAGCTTCAGCCAAACCGGAGGCTTTGGAGTGGAACCAGAGGTTTCCTGTCCCCCCGTGGCTAATTGCTTTTGACCTGCTGCTCACCTGGCGCTGCACAGCTCATCACTGGCTGATGTGATTTCAGGATCTTGAGATAGCTCTGGCCTGAAGAATGCAGGAAACCAAGTGTTTACATTCAAGGATATCTTTGTTTTGAGATTGCCAGTTATGCTCAGACAACGGTGGAGAGTTGAATGGTTTGGGCAAAGACCTTGCACATCTCTAAGCCAGTACCAAGTGCAGCAGAGAACCAGTCATCTCTTAATGCAGAGCCAGACTCTTAGAGCTGTTCAGGCACACACAGTGCAACCAGCATGAGGTAGATGCAAGAGAATTAATGCAAAGCTCACAGACAGCCAGACCTGGATGCATTCAAGGGTTAAACAGAGGTCTGTCTCAAATCAGACCCAAGCCCCAACTCTACAAGTACTTATTTTCATGGAAAACTGCATAATTTGAATTCATTATTTAATTTTTCACATGATGACATGAAGCAATGAAGATGTTTTATTCCCAACACATAGAGGGAATCATTCAGTGTGCCAGTGCTTTAGTTCTGAGCATGCAAAACATTCTGGTTTGCTATTGAGAGCAGGGAGGAAAAATATCTCTTATAGGAGAAAGAAAAACCCCACACTGCAATCATGTAGTTGTTGTATTACTTGTCTGGATCAAGTATTGTTTTGTTCAAAATGTCAAATTCTGGGTGTCTGTGTTTCAGCAATCCAGAGAGGAGTTAGCTTGAAAATCATCCTTCTGTCACTGAATTTCCAAATTACAGGGAAAAAAAGCAAGTGAAAGGAGCTCTGCCGTTAGGTTTGCCAACTCCTTCCATTTCAGCAGCAGGCCAACAGTTTTCACATTAATTCACTGCCCCCAGCCAATTAGGTGTTTATGATTTTAGGTTTTTCTGCAGTAGGAGAGAGAAAGTGATTAATCTCTTTATTAGAAATGGGTGGGAGGAGAGATTTCAGCATATATCCATTCTACTGAATCCCCAAACTTTGGGGTACCTGCCCTCCCTGACACTCTCACAGCATTCCTCTCAATTGGATAATTTTAGATCTTTGCATACCTGCTAATATCCTCTGCAAAAGAAGGTGGGGAAAAAGTAGATTGCAAATTTGCATACATTTGCACACATTTGCATACATTCCAGCACATTCCCTCAGATGTACGTGCCCTCCCATTAGGAAGCGATTGTCCACCAAACTATGATGCTAAAATGCTACCACCTTCCTGTATTTATCCAGGAACAAGGGGCACAGAGGCAAGATGGGAAATTCACAAATCCTTACAGGCTAAACCGTCTGTTTCCACAGCACGATGTGTTGGTAATGGAGCAGGTCAGCCTAAGACACAGGTTATGAAATAATTTCATATCTCTCGGCTCTTATCTGTCCTAAAACACATAGCAAAGGCAAAGGCTTGCTGCACGTGGTCCCACACAAGCACTCGTCATTCTGCTTCTCCTGGATGGCCATCTGTAGGCCCGCCTGAACTCTGTGGGGTGTTCCCAAACTACCCCAACTCCACTCCTCCTTCCACAAGCATGAGATTACGGACAAACAAACCACCAGCTTGTAGATTCCAGCAACCGCATATAGACCCAACCTGCCAAGAAATCACGGAGGCTTTGGTTCTGCCAAGCATTTTCCAATGCAACACCATAATTCAATCATTCTCCACGAATGCCACTTCATAGTCCAATCTGAAAGTTCGGTCGTGGCCCTTAAGGACAGTATATCAGGTTCTTAACTTTCCAGGAATTGGAGAACTCTGCCTTCACTGGAAATCAAAACACAACAGAGAATAAAACAGCTCACCCGCACCACCTCCTTCTAACTCTTCAGGTTGTGAAAATTATCTTCCCAATGTAAATAGCTTCAGTAATTAGGATTGTTGAATATACAGTACTAAAGAATGTTCAGTTCATCATTTTTTCAATAAGGACATATTAAATTATGCCTTTTGATATCTGTTTTCAAAATGTGGATTATCAAATTTTTATGTGCTGGATGTGTGTGCTCACTCTGTCCATACATAGCAAATGCACTTAAAATACTAACATTTCCTCGTAATAGCTTGATTGATTAAATTTTGCTTTAAAAAAAGGGAGGAGAGGGAAATCAGATAAAAGAAAAGGGCTTGCGGAGTTTTTGATAGGAGTATTTGTGAGTCCTGATTCACCCAGCTTTGAAATGATCCAGAAAATGATTGAGCCCCGTCTGAGCAATCAAAGAATAAAATTGGTTGCTGTGGGCCAGACCTTCACCTGCTGTAAAGTGCCTTAGTTGCAGCTGCTTGAATGGAACTTTACAGCAGGTGACATTTTGGCCCCAAAATGCGACAGTACGGGAAAACCTCTCTGCTTTGCCACCTGTGCTGGCTGTTTGGGGTGGTCACTGCTCCAGCAGCTCTGTCCTGGGCTGTGCCAGCTCTCAGGCTAACCCTGTGCTGAGTTTTAGCAAGTAACGAGCAGAGGAGGTTGGACATCCTCCCAAGGTGTTATTCTTCACAGAGAACCACCATCCTTAAATACAACTGTCCCACATCTGTCAGGTTTCCCTCTATCTGTAGGAAGGAGTAAATATGAGCCTTGGAAATCTGAGGTCTCCTGTCTTAGTCTTGCCCTGGCTGCTAAGCAGATGGTTCCTTTTGAGGGAATTGAAGCTCCAGTAATTTCCCACATGCTGCAGTCTCAGATCCATCATCCTTTAGGTTTTAACAGCCAGAGGGAGGCAGGCATATCTGTGCTTCAGAATAGGGGCTGGAAGATTAGTCAAGCCAACCCAAATATAAATCCAGCACCATCAGGTCTTTCCCTGCAGCTATATACTGTCTCCCCTGTGATTTTAGGCAACATTTTCCAATCTACTTTCTGATAACACCATCATCAAGTAGCACTTAGGACACTATCCCAATATTAACAAACACACAAAGCCCCTCTTCCTGCAATCAAGTGTTTCCTTCCACTGAGAGAGCTACCAGGTTGTGGGCACATCTGCTGGCTTTTTTATACGTTAATGTCATCCAAGTAATAAAAGCATCAGGAAAAAAGAAAACAAAACACAGAAAACCCTCTAGTGGGGTTGGTGCTGCTGTGTGTACCTACCGTAACTACTGTGAGCATTAAGATGAAGCACTTCAAGCATGAATAATAATAAAAAAAAAATCTAGAAGATAGATTAAAGCACCCCAGCACTTTGTAATAGTATTTGTAATGCAGATAAAGTGTTTGTAGTCTAATTTCCAGCACCACCAACAAAATAAAAGTAAGTGTGCTTGGATTGTGCTTTTCTTTCAAAAACTGTTCCAAAAATTATTCATATTGAAGGAAAACAACTTAAACTGGATTTAGAAACACAATGCAAGTGGAAAAGTTACTCACTGTTATCAGCATGACAAGAGCAACCTGTTCCTTTGATAAATGGTGCTTGAAGAAAGACACAAAGCTCATCTGCTTTGTGTTTTAAGTTTAATTAAGTAGTGAATTAATGTTTGCAAAGTGCTTTGAGATCCTTCATCAAGCAGTGCTCGTACAAATGCAAAGCACTTTCAGCATGAAATGTATTTCCAGGAGTTGTACTAAACTACTCATGTCTTTCTAACAGCCTGATCTGCAGCCTGAAGTGGTCAGGGAAAAGAACCCTGCTGACTTCAAGGTGTGTCAGATCAAGCCTGCAGGACATGAGTCTTGATTTAGGAGGCAAGTCCCTCAGAAGAGAGCTGGAATACTTCCACGCTTAGAGTTAGGCACGTATTTAAGCAGCTTGCTTTAGAGAATGTACGCACACTATTCATTGAGTCACGGAGCTTAGGGCCAGAACAGGCCATTTGCACAGCTCAGCCAACCTCCTGTTTATTTCAGGTCATTACATTTCACCCAATAAACCTGTGTCTGCTAAAAGATCTTCTGCAAAGTGCCTCCAGGCTTGTTTTAAGGCCAGGTGCATATAAGGAATCTACCACCTTCTTTATCTAGTGCTTAATCAACCTCACTATTTAAAATGCAAAACTTATTTTTTCTCCTTTGACTTCATCAGGCTTCAGATCCTAGCCATTGGTTCCAGCTACTCCTTTCTATCCTGGATGAAAGAGCCCTTTAGCAGACAGAAAAATTTTCTGCAGCATCATTTGCTAAGGTAGCATTACAAAGGTTACTTTCATGCTTGGGGGTGGAAGATCAGTGCTTGGGACAAGAAAGAAATTGAAAGAATCTGTTCTGGTGCAGAGGCATCTGTGCTCCAAAGAACCCATAGCCTAGAAAGACAAAAACAGTCTTTTAAGGGTTGAGTAATGCCAGGGACATGACTGCTACTGGAAAAGCATCCTCTTAGCTCTGTTTTATTGCCGCTTATTTGCATTGAGAGGGCTGGAGGTGTACAAAAACCTCCTTTCCTGGCCAGTTACAGCTTGTGCCTTGGCAACACTTGGTTCCATGGAGGAACAGCAGAACAGGACTGATTCATTGCAGCAAACCTGGAACCCAGCAGGGCCGAAATCCCACCATATTTCTGTGCCAGCATGGAAATGTTGGGAGACATGGATAACTCTGGGCCCAGCTTCTCAATATTGTTCATGCCATGAGAACATGTAGTCAAAGTAAATGGGAACTGCATTTGGCCCATCACACTGGCAGGCAGATGAAGCACAGTGATGGGGACCTGCTGGAAGTTAGAAGCTGGATACAGACTCAAACCTCTAAACTAAACACGTTTAGAAAGCCATATGCCACCAACCCAGGCAGTAAGGAGAAACCGTCTGTTTGCTCAGAGCCCCGTGCAACTCCCACGCGTGGCAACAGAGATGGAGCTAGATGGGGCCCCTGGAAAATAACTCTTGTTTCTTATTTTATTGTTGTCTCTAAGCTTTCCTCATAAAGCCTCCAGTTCAAAAAGACAAAGAATTTGTGAATAGACAGGGGACACTCACCCCCACACAAACATCCAGCGTTTCCACGGCCGGGATGCCTAACTGCTCCGTGATCACTCTGCCAGCGCTTCCGAACAGCAGTGAGTGAATATCATTAGCAGCATCTCTCAGCCCCAGCACGAGGGCTTCGTTTGCTTTGCTGTTGGCTTGGTGACAGCTGCTGTTACTATTAGCAGTGGCAGGAGGGCAAAAAAGTGCTTATTGCTGTTGAGCTCTTCAGGAAAACCTTGTAGCGTCTTTGGAAGGATTTAATAGTGGCCAGGCGCTCCTTGGCATCATGTGCAGCGATGCTCTGGGGTTGTGCTCCTTGGTGTTGTAGCAGTGGCCCCGCTGCCTCCACGCAACGCCAAGGGACAGGGGACAGAGCCCAGGGCCAGGCTGCAGTCCCAGGAGCACCAAAGAAGCAGCTGAGAGCAGCCACTGGACACAGACAAACCCTGACATATTAATTGCTGTGCAGCTCTGCCCCATCCTGATTTGGGGGGAAGCAGGAATTGCTCCAGCAGTTCCTGAAGCAGAGTCTCACCGTTTTTTCACATCTGGTGGAGCAGGTGATGGGCAGGATTGTCCCATCCAAAATGCCACTTGTCTCCTTCTCTCAGTCAAGCAAGACATCTGGAAGGAAAACTGGGGTCTATGCACAGATTTCACCAACAGCTCTGTGTAGCGCAGTATGTAATGCAATTATCACTCACTTTTCATGTGTGTCAATACGGGGGATGCATGCTGCAAGAAATTCAGGTCTAGGTCCTCTTTTACCTTGGTTTGGATTTCTTTCTACCTGCATTTGTCCATGGTGTAGTGGGAGGTGGTGTAATAGCACCCTGCTGCAGAGAACGTGCTTGATTGTGCATCAGTCGCGGCACCATCGACTGACGGGAGAGAATGTGATGGGAGCTGATGCTTTTGGATGGGGAAGAACTGGGCAGAGCCCTAGTCTTGCAAAACTTGGTGACCTGGCAATAGGGTAACAGTCATAACGTACTGGTGTCTGCAGCTGTCATGGCGTGGATCTCAGCATCGCATGAGGCTGAAAGACTGATTAGGACACGTTACCTGGAAGATGTGACATTAAAACTACAAGAGCAACAACATCAAGATGTTTTACAAGGTTTATCCTCAGGTTCTTAATGGAGGAAGAGCTGGGACAGAGCTCACTGCCTTTGAACTCCTAAACCATCAGGAGCTGAGGCAAACCTTTAAGGAGGAGCTTTCTGCACAGAACACCTGTAGGATATGAGTGGGGAGAAATTCAGTCACAAGCACATAAGGATGCAAGAGCTGCCACTGAACATCACCTTTCTGCCCATGATGGCAGAAGGAGATGAAGCTGTGGCTTCATCTGCTTGAAGACTTGAACCTCATCCTTGCAAAACCACATTAGGTTGAACTGACACAAATACTTTGGGAGGAGAGAGAGAGTTTCTTTTCTGGGTGATCTGCTTTTTTATGCCCTTATGGTTTTGCTTCCATCTGATTATAATCAGGACATAGTTTCCTAGACTATTGCTGTTAATTCTCTTCTCTCTCCCCTCCAACTCTCTGGCTCCCGTGACCTGCTACCATAATGCGCTCGCAGGGAAAAGCAATTGTGGGAACTCTCGGCCTTTCTGCATTGTGAAGGACAGGACTATCTCTGGGCTGCCATTCATTCCATCAGCCACCGCTCAGGGAAAGCACAATTTGCTGCGCTCCGGTAGCAGCACGCTGACACTTAGCGGGATGGGAACGTGCTCCAGCCTGACGAGGAACAATCACACATTGCATTAGAGGAAGAAAGGGGACAGGGAGGAGAGATGAAAAGAGGTTGAGAAGAGAAAGGGAGAAAAAGAAAAAAGGAATGGTTAACTATTCAGAAGATGCCCTGTAATTTGAGTGTCAGTACTAAAATGTTAGGTCAGATGTTTTGATTGAATGTCAGTAGGAATTGTATGCTGGGGAGTCATGCTTCCCACTTTACTGACAGAGCAAACTAATGGGAAAATATTCCAAAGTGACTGATTTTGGCGCCAAGACTCTTTTACTGATGTCTCAAGCAAGCACAGGAAATGCCACTGCATGAATAAATATATTATTCCCATGTATTTCAATAAATATATAAGAAATTTAAAAGCAAACTCAAACTCAGCTGAGAGAACAGCTGAGTCCTTGCAACCCATCAGAAAGAGCTGGCAAGTCCATAAAAGAAGCAAGTCTCTTTTTTCATTTTTTTCTTTTTTTGTTTTTTTTTTTTAATCTTTCCCAGTGAGATCAACTTGATGATCTTCCCTCTACAGCTTATGTCTCTTTGGAAGAACAGCACTGTTAATTTGCTCTCTCACATGACTGAATGTAATATAGTTCTATAACCTTTTAACATTTTGCTGCTTGCATGGCATACCTGTGTCTTACTTATTGCTCATCAAATTATGCAGGGAACTCAGAGCCTCGCTAAGATGTTTTAAATACGTCCGCATCAAAAATATGCTTCTGTAATCCAGGCAGCACAAAACCATTATCACAGCCTCATCTGCATATTAGGATTCATTCTGTCAGCCTGAGAATGCAGCACTGAAATAGCCAAGCATAAAAGAGATGAGAGAATTTTCCTCAGGTGGTGTCTTGTAAATCATCAATTTCTAATTTACGGATTTTTTTTTCCTCCAGATCTCCATCTATTTATTTATTTATTGCTTTTCAGAACGCAGAGTAATTAATATTACCTCCTCTGCAGAAAGGAAATTAAAAAAAAAAAAAGACATGTTGCCTGAGCACATTCACCCAGTCCTCCTCATTATGCGCTTGTGTGAATGGAGACAGTAATGGAGCAGGGAGAGTGGGGTTCAGGCTTTGGCCAAGGACGCCTGAGTTCTGGACACAGCTCCTCCGTGTGCTTCATATACCCTGCTTGACTTTGAGCACATTCATGACACTTTCAAGGTGGCTTGAATACCATTGACTTTCAGGGGGATGTACTTTCAATTTGGGCAAAGGTCTGTACCTGTTATCTCTCTGTGCTTTTACCTCTAACCCTGAGACTGAACGTTTACTCTGGGTTGTGTGCTATTTGAGGCACAGACAGTTTTTCTCATTGTATGCCTGTAAGGTGCTTCGGATGACAGGCTTTCACTAGGACCAGTAAATTTCACTGTATACATAAAAAGCAGGAGGTATAGAAGCCTCAGTATTTCATAGCTGGAAACAAAAATAATTTTCTCAACGTGCTGGTAATTTTCAGAGTCTCTACTTATGGGTGTCCAATCGGAGAAAAGTTACAGTGACCTAACGAATTAGAGAGGTAGATTCTCAGCACTTTTGGTAGAGATGAGTGCCAAAAAAATCACTACTGGTGATCGGAAATGTAAGCCAAAGCTTTATACTTGCAAATCTCCAGTTCAGTTCTGGCTCAGGAAAGCAGGCACTGGAAGTTGTTCCTGTCTGACGGTTGCATCAATGGCATCTGGAAAATGAGCTGCTAAGTTTCAGCTTAATTTCTAGTGAATACATTACTAAAAACCCATTCAGTGCACACATCCTGGTACCTACCAACGGCAATTGCATATGAATCATCAGGGATGCGTTTGTACAAACGATGCTACCACAAAAACAAATGGTGGTGATTGCATCATTCTATCCTCAGCACAGAAATCAGACACTAAATCATAAAAACCATTTTGTTTCTTGAGGCCAAGAGCACAGAAGGAGAGGAAACAAGCCCAAATTTTGGAGCTAGATAGGTTTGTCTAGCCTATGAGCTGCTCCTGAAATACTGCTGCAAGGTGCTTTGTGGACTGACAGAGGCAATGGCCTCAAGGGAAGGCAAGGAGAGCAAATTAATTACAATGTCAAAGTTAAACTGGAACAAATGCAAGTGGAGGCAGAGCCAACTATGAGCCCAATGAACCTCTCGAAAGTAGGAATTTTGCAGCAATTAATAGGAATGTATCCTGATAAAGGTTACCCTGTCACTGCTAACAGTATGTGATTTTTCCCCTATACCCATATCTATATTGTTTGTCAGAAATGAACTTTAATAAGATTATGCTGTCACAATTCATCACCAGAGTGACCACACACATGATACAGTAGATACAGGGCAAGTATCTGCTTTGATTTTGTCTTCTGAGGTGCCAAACTAGTTTCAAACATGCATTAGAGCCACCAGCACCAAGATAAATCTTGCAAGACCATGTCAGGACCATCTTCAGATGCTTTCTGTCAGAATGGGAAGGAGAGATGCAAAGACGGGCAGGTAAGAGGTACACAGGTTCTGGTCCCAGCTTTGTGAGCAGCTTTTGATAACTGTGTCAGCCTGTCTGGGTCAGGATTTTTCCAATTGTGCAATTGCGTGTGTGAAAATGCCCGCACAACTGGATTCTCAACTTGGTCAAAAAGCTGCAGGAAGGTGGGGGCATCCCCGTCAAGCCTATACTTAGTCTGGAGTGTGCATTTAGCTAAAAAATGACACAGATTTGGAGTCATAAATGTCCTTGTGCGTGAATGAAACTTGTAGCTTCTATCCCCCTGTGACTCCTAGGAACTGTTCCCATCTCCTTCTCCATGTATTCTTATCTGCTACAGGTAGGGGAGGACCAGAGCTGGGTGCTCCACACTTCCTGGCACTGGGCTTTTACGGGAGTCAGGGATACAGAAACAACAGGGGCCTCCTTGGAAGGATTCATGCATTGCAATGGTAATACAGGGTGGAAAAATGATAATATCTGGAGGACACTTATTTATTAACCATTTTGTAATCACAATACATGCAATTACAGTTTGACAAGACGCTGCCAACGTGAACAACATCTGGAAGTATACTGGGGTCTTCAAAATGAGTACAGTTTCATTTCCATTATTATTTGCTTCTGCTGAGAGTGGCAGTAAACTGTAGTTAATAAAGGAGAGCCAGCTTTTATGGGCTAGGAAGACAGTAAATATATGCAAAATGGTTTGTTGAATCTAGCAGTGGGGTGCCATAAGAGGCTTCATAAAGCAAGGATGGAGTTTAGCATCATTCTTCTAGGGCTGGGAGTGATGCAGAATAAATCTCTTCTGAGTGTACTGACTGGGCCAGTTCAGATAGTGTTTATGCAGTCAGTGCTCCTTCCTCTGCAGAATTTCTGTTATTCTGTTAATGCCAGTCATCAGATCACTAATCATTTGAAACAAGAAGCTGCAGATATTAAGACAGAGATTCAGAATGAGATAAATAGCACAGATATCCCCAGGTGTAGGAGGAAGGTCTGAGCCCACCTGCCTCTGCTACTGCTTGGTACAGCATGAGGCGGCTTGACTGCTTAATCTTTATTATGATAGGAGCTACTTTATGCTGGAAAGAGAGAGAAGAAGGATGCAGGAAACCTGAGAAACCTTCACATGGACACAGGGATGGATGTGGCCAGACCCTGACCATGCCTGTCTGCAGCAGATGGGAAGGGCACAATAAACTTACCTCATGGCTATGCCCTACCAGACTCACCACGTGTTTTGTAGCAGATTGATTATCAAGCTCTGTGTGCCCATAGCCATACACTGAATCACTGGAGCAGCCTTGATGGGAAGCCAAGATTTCTTAAGCCCCACATCACTCTTCTAGACCAACCTGATTCTGTCTGTTGACGACACAAACCTGAGAGCTGAAGCAACACCTTTTTCTCTTGCCGTTGGGGAAGGTTTAAGAGCAGGTGCACAGGCAGAAACTGTGGTTCTGCTGGTGGCCAGTTGTGTCTCAGTTTATCACTTGCAGTCCTGGAAACATGTTCTGAGTTGTCTAAAACAATCCCATTTCTTTGCTCACAGCAAAGGCAATGAAAAGGTTATGCCACTGTAGTGCAAATTTTCCTTGTAAATCAGACACAGAAGTCAATGCCTGGCAGCCACCTTCTCTGACATATTTAAGATCCTGAACTGAGGGCATGTGCCTGCAGATGTCAGAGCGTGGATTTACATGGCAGTTTGGGATGTGGGTCTCCGGCTGAATTTGCATGTACTACCAACGTCACCTTCATGTCCTCTGATGATGGCATTCGGTGTCCTTGGCATAAGACATTTTGAGATACAGAACCTGCCATCTGAACACAAGTTCACCTCGGAGCTGTTGGAAGGGAGTAGAGGGCAGTACAAACACACTACCTGGTGACTCTTAAAGGCAGGACTTCACCGTGTAAAAAGCAACAAAACTGGATGTGCAGGAGAGGAGTAGGGGAGGAGGGAGAATAGACTCGTGGCTTAATCTTGCCTGGAGCTGATTTCAACAGACTCCATGGGAGTTAGGACTATTCTGTACTTAACAGTGGGAGTTCAGGTAATTGTGAGATTGAATCTTACAGGAGACCATAACTTGCCAAAGGGGAAGTCAAATAACATCAAAGGAATTCTTCAGGAATTACTGAGTGAAATCTCTGGCTCAAACAGGACCTTAGGCTAGATTAATTACAACTGGTGCATCTAGATCTGAGATCTGCAAATATTGCAAGTTATGTCCATTTCTATATTGTTCTTGTTTCCAAGACTTTACCTTGAAATCCTGCTCTGAGTGAAGTAAAATGAGGAACAAAGAAAAGAGAGGGTGCACTGCCAGGTGATGTGTTTAGGAGGGCTGTCTAGACACAGAGGGTGTGGATGTCTTTGGAGCAGATGACTGAGGGCTAAGTCCTGCCTTCCTTCAGTGAATAAATGGAGACGGAGACAAGCAGGGTGATGAGATGGCCCCATGAAAACTGGGTGTAAACAAGATTAGAGACACCCACATAAAGAGATTCTGGTCAGCTAAAGTCCTTAGCACGGCTTGGAGACCCAACACAACCACTGGTGAGGCTGGTTGCAGGCCAGCCTGTGCAACACCACGGTACAGACCAACATCACAACCATTATCTCAGCAACCACAGAGCAACTGTGCCCCCCCAGGTCTCACCCTCAGATTGCATCCCAAGCAGAAAGCAGTTGTGAAATCCTGCAGCACTGCAAACACTCATTTTACTAGTGAGGAAGGACAAGGTGAGGCCATCGCCACTCCTCAGGCAAAAGCACAATTCAGATCTTGCCTTCAAGACCACTCCTCAGAGTAGCCCCAAACCTTACAAGTCCTATCCGAGCTGAGGAACCTCCATCGTTATTCTAAGGATCTCTTTGAGCTGTGCTGGTAAATGCTTCGTTGGATTGGCAATGATTCGATGGATTGTTTAATCTTTCTCAATAGATTCATAGAGAAAGAAATAAGACAGTTGATTTATTTTTTAGCTCCTTTTTCTCTAGGCTTCTTTGAGGGTGAGTTCCTTCCTCTCTCCCCTCTTCCAGCACTCACATGCACACTCACCCAGGACCTCAACGCCAGCTTTCCCTGGCAGAGACCTGGTGCTGTATTGCTGCTGCTGGATAATACCTCTGAACAAAAGTATCTGGGAGACAGTGACCCTTTATAGAGCAAACGAGTCATTTGCTTTTATTTTGGGTAAAGAGCAAGCTGATGAGCTGCTGTGTTAACTTTATGAGCTACAGTTCCTCCATATCCTCTCCAACTCTCCTACCAAAAAAAAACAAACAAAAAACTTGCAAAGCATTTGCATAATATAAAGAAATGATGCTTCTCCAGATGGCTAAAGCAGTCTTGCATGTTTCTTTTTTAAAATTCCCAACTGTTGCTGTCCATTTGCTGACTCCACGCTGCAGCACAGCATCTCGGCCTCTCTGAGGCGCAGTGTGGCTGCGCACTGAGGGTGGTTTGTGCACACTTAGAGGAGCAGCTGCAGTGAACAAGGTGTTACTGACCTGCATTGTCTTGATGAAACTAATATCCACAGCTTGTATGTCCACAGCTTACTGTGACTTTTTATTCAATTAAATCCTTATGGAAGCAAATAAGAAAATCTGCATTTCTTCATTTCAAAAGCAGAAGGATGAAGCAAGCCCTCTAAAGCCTTGCTTAGGAGGCAGCCGGACATCCAGGAGGGGCTGAATACCTGACGTGTCTGATGCCAGGGCTGGAAATCATACCTTCAGATGAAGTCTTATTCTTATTAGACCTATTGAGAGGTCTCTTCAGCCTGTCAGCACAATGGTGAAGCCAAGTTTTCATTCCAAGACAGGGTACAAATCTTCCATCTGCCAAAATTCAGCTGTATTGGATCCAGAGTTTAGATTTAGTTTTCTTCCAGAGTATACATACAAACATAACACCAGTAGGTAAATAAAACAGCCTGATGGGAAAATACTCATCATAATTTACCCTTCTAGGAGAGCAAAGAAAGAATTTTTCTTCAGTCTGAGCTATTAGAAAATTGGCTTAATGAAACTACTAATTAAGCTAGTCGTCTTTCTCTGAATCATCAGCTATGTTGTGATTGCTACCAGACAAAAGGGTCCCATGGTTGATGGGGTGTCGCCAAAGAAAGGATATTGCAAATTATTGTTGTTATTTTATGACAGCCTCTATCCTCCATCCTCTTCGGCCCCTTCCTGTGTATCCTGCCCAGTTCCCTCCTGCCTTGCTTAGCCTCACTTATAGCTTTAAAGAGTGGGTCCTGCCTTAAAGCTGTTTTCTAAATGGGGAAGATATATAGGTAAAGTAAGACATACAAAAGCTAGGAACTATTCTTATTAGAAGTACTTGATCCATCATTACAGTCTTTATTCCAGTTTGCTTATGCTGTGTATGTTCTTCTAGTAACCTCCCTCAGGTAGAACTAGCAGTGATTCCTTAAGTCCCTCTCTTAGAGGCACACGGGATATTTGTGACGAATGAGCTTCCAAGAGTACAGATATTTAATTTGCAGCTACCATGGTTAGTGATGATTAAGATCCTCTTGTTTTTACAGCGTTTCTTAAATAAAATGTAAACACGTCCTGTCCAACTCTGTTAAACAGTGAGACACATGGGAATGCTGGTGGAATTGCTAAGAAAGATACTGGAACTGGCGAGGCACAGAATAAATACACACAATCACACATACATATACCTATGCATGTAGCTGTGTTTGTATATGTGAAAAAAATGCATGCTTACACAGATATAGATATATAGGCAGTTATATATATTCCTTCTGTCAGGCCCTGACTGCAAGTAGGCTTAATGTCCAGGGATTTCCACTAAAACACCAGCTTGATTTCCCACCAGGAAACGTGGGGAAATTAAATCAACCTGTCTGGGTACTCGGTGAATATAATTCCCTATTCACAATTGACAAATCAAACAGATAGACCTAACCAAACAGTACTTGCAGAGAAGTCACAAGAGAGAAGGAAGAGGAACAGAATCATAGGCAAGAAGAAAGCCCAGTTCACAAATAGCCCCTTACAACACACCCTCCTCGAAGGGCCGGCTAGGTTTGCTTCTCCTGTAATTGCACCACACCAAAGTTTATCGAGCTGTATGGGAGTTTTATCGTAGCCTATTGCACTGCAGGCTGAAGCAGAAGATGTCTTCACATCCATACCTGGGAATGCAGATGCTCTGCCCATCAGGCACTCCTTTTAGCCACTTCCCCATGGCTTCCACTCCTCAGGAGCAGCAGCATATAGCATCCCATGACGATGCTTTTCAGAAATCCCAGAAGCTTATTAAAAGCTGTGTGTTTTTCTTCATTCCTTGGCTCACAACTTCTGTTCTCTGTCTGCAAGCTACAGGACCACATAAAGACTCCACAGGCTTCTCTGTATTTCCTTGTCTACAATATAGTTGATTTTAGCAGAAATTGCCTCAAAATTTTGCAGACTATGAAATGTGAACTTTCCCTGTGAAGTGACTTTCTGTTCAATCTCCTCACTTCTCACCAGATATAAAGGCAGTATTTTTATCTTTGTTTTCTGCCTCTCAAGTGCACTCCAGATGCAGCTGATCTTTTCTCCTAGTCTTCAGTCCATCAGACCAATATCTATATATATTTACACACATCCATACATGTATACACAGCTGTAAGAATTAGCAAATAACTAAATAAACAAACAGAAAAACCTGTTACACACTACAACTGCTTCATGAATTTATAACATATGGTGGCAAAGCACTATAAAAATTGTAAACAATAAAGAGGGTTACACAGTCCCATTCATTTATCATCTTACAATGAGTAATTTGTGCACTAGGCAAGAAAGAGAAAACCCACACAGTTGGAGAGTGCATATGTATTTCTGAGGCTCACACTAGAGAGCCTTTTATAAAACATACACATGATTTGAATTCCAAAGAAAAAGCACTGAGAGGCAATGCACAGGCTAATATTGTTACAACGGTGTATGCAGAGCTTAGGAAGAAAGAGTTCCTGTACAGTTCAGTCCCTGTCCGTTTAGAAGTTGTGCTCCAGTCTACAGCTATAAAATTTCTCCTTAATGCTTTTGCAGAAGTGGCACAATGGTACCTAAAGAAGAAACAGTGACTCGGTGTTCCTTGTGCTGATTTTGATTAGGTTTCGCTCTTTTTTGCCTCCCTCCCCATGTCTCGTGGGAGTTATGTTGAACCACATTCCCAGGTGGGTCCATATACTTATGGTCCAAGCTGTGTTTTACACTCAAATTCACATATTATGTAGAGACAAAACAAGAACGGTGAATTTAAGCACTGTATTTCTGTAGAGGGTTTCTGACTGGTGTAGTGTCTCACACAGCGTATTATTAAATCACCTAGATTCTCCACATAGCACAGAGTCCCATAATTCACATCTCCCTGTTCCTGATGTGACATTTTGTATTTTTTTTTCCAGTTGGCAAAGAGCTTTTATGAAACATATAACCCATGCCACACACTCTGTCCTGGAAATGGATTAGTTTTCCCAGTGGGGAAAGAGAATGATGTAGGCTGTGTCCCTGTTGTCATGTCCCAGTGCAAATGGTTAAGATCTTCTTTTTGTCTCAGCAAATGCCCTGTGGAAGCTTGAGCTGGGTTTAGGCCCTAGGGTCATTGCTAAGCAGTTTCTCTTTCATCCTTTTTAGCACCAGCAGACACAGCTTGAAACATGTATACAAGATGCTGCTTTACAGCATCCCTTATTCACTGGTACCTTGGAGACTCCAGTTCATTGAAAGTAATAAAACCAGATCATCAAAAAGAATTCTTTTGAACAGGCTTTGGGCTGTGCTGTGCTACTTGGTTACGGATATTCATCTTCCTGGAAACTGTGCTGTTTGATACAGCATACCGGCATGAAAGCATCAGCTGCCTCCCTGGTGCATTAACCCCTCGAGTGTTGAAATCAGGATCCTTGAATAGCAAAATAGCTATCGCTTATAATTGCTTGAGGGAAGAAGCAGATTTTATTCTCCCGGATGCAGGGAGGCTGCACACTGGGGTCAGAGGGTTTCCCCATCCTCATCCTACTCCAGCGATGCAGTGGGCTGTGTGCGAAAGGCAAGAGGGAGCAAAGGGAAGCAGCCTCTGTTGGTCACAGCTACAGGCAGGCTGTAAGGGGGCTCCTGCATCAAAGGGTGCCACAGCGCTTAATCCAAACTGAAACCACAGATGTGCTGAAAACATAGGCATTCTGATGCTTGGGGCTTTAACCTTGTGTTAACCTTACATGATCCTAGGTCTCTTCTGGAGCCCTAATGTCAAAGCTTTAGCCCAAACCCCTCTGATTTCACAAAAGCAGAGTTGTCACTGTTGTCAGAGTTGCCAGAGTTCTGGTGCTTTTCCATTGCATCCAAACTCTCCTTTCTTCCCTTTCTCTGAGCTAGAATAAAAGAGAAGGTGAACACTGGCACCATAAGCATAGATCTCCGAGGTTCATTACTTTAAACTGGGAAAGAGCAAGGATGGTGAAGCTGGACTAATTTCTCCTGAACTCCCTGCTTGAGAGGCTGGCGTACCTTATTGCATGCTACTCTCATCTGTGTTTGCAACACAAGAGGGATCACAGCTTGAACTCCTGTTCTGGCCTCCACAGGGCAGCTGTGTTTGTCTGCCCTAGGATCTCTTCTGTTTCTTCTAGTTTCACTCTGGGGCACCAAACCCAGCTCGTTTCTAAAATTCCTCCATTAGCACATAGCTCCAACTTTGAACTGCATTTCATCAGCTGCTGGGGAGAAGCAGCAGAGGAGGACCCCTCTATCCATCTGACCTCTCCCTTTCTGCCTTCCCAGATCCCCCCATTACTGGCCAATACCGGAGATCAGGGTTAGGTGGTTTTGATACGACCTCATACAGCCACCTTTGTGCTCCATCTCTCATATTGCCCTGGTGAAACTCCTGTGCTTACTGAGGATGGGTGAGGAGAGCCTTACCTTCCTCACTCACTCCTCATTTCATACCACTTCCCTTGTGAGCTCTGACAGCAGGGAAACATATGGTGCCTTTTTACTCATGGCTTGCAAATAGATGCAAAAAAAAGAGAACATTTAAGTGCCCCCTTTGAGTCTTCCTCTCTGTTCCTTGCCTGAACGTGTGCTGTGTCTGCCCTGCTGCACTTGTGTCACCAGTGAGGCTGCCTGAGGCTTCAGATCCAGATCACACACCAGCAGTTGCCTTTGCAGCATCCCTCTGCTTCCAGAATAGACTCTACCAGGGACAATGCAAAAAGGAAAATGGCTGAAGTTTCAGGTCAGCTGAGAATAAATCAATGCAGCATCCCTGGGAGGTCGTTTTTTACCGAATCGCTCTGCACTAGAACAGCAAGCAGAGGAGCAGGAGAGTAGTAGCTGGCATTGATCACACCTGATTACTTATTAAAGTTTATAAGGAAAGATGTTGGAGGAGAAAAACAGCAGGAGCACCTATTATGGCTAGACTAGAAGGGTTTGGGGGAAAAGGGAGAGGAAAATAGCTCGAAATGGACCCCTACAATGTTCTTTACGTTATGGCCCCACGTTTTTTTCTTTAGATTTCATCACTACTTCAGGTATTCTGAGGCTAAGGTGAAACTGTCATTTCTATGGAGTCAGAGTAGAGTCAGGATGTAGGCAATAATACATGCACAGCCATACCATGAACGAATATTGTAAAGAGATGCCTCTTAAAGGAGGCACATTTAGGGCTTTGTTTCTGCACATCTCTGTACAGAACGATGCCTCTGTGTATGTGTCTGAGGACAGGCCGTGCTCTCTCTGCATTTATAAGCATGTGCTTGTGCATATACATAAATCTGACATTAGAAGACAGAGATCTTTCTTCGTGTGGCAGTTTCGGTATAGGAACTGCATGTATGTGCAAGGGTGCATTTACATCCATAGGCCAGCATATCTCCACATCTGCATATAGCCCCCCAAAAGTACTGGTTTGTGTGCAGAGAGCCTAAAGCAAATGGGTGCTCTGCACAACAGCTCGTAAGCTACTGCGGTGTTAGTTAAGAAAGCAACATCTATTCATAAAACCTAAAATAAGCCCTACATCAAAACCAGTACAAAACAATTCTAAACCCCCAGGCTACTGCAGGATTATACAGTTGTGAAATACATTATCCAGCCTTTAAAGTCACCTTTGACTATCCGCCTGAGGTCATTTAGACAGCCCAGACTCTCAGCTACATAATACAAAAAAAAAAGTTAAGCTTGCAGATGTTCCCAGGAAGGCAGCACGTCAAGGTCCAAGTTCTTCCTGCAGAGAGAAGCTGATGGGATTTCATTTGAATTCCTTGTTTGCCATAATAATAGCTCAGCAGAGAATTACTTCCAACACAAACAGCTGTTAGAGGGAGATCTACGATGTTTGGTGGCAGGAAGAGAAAAAACGAAGAGTTACTGGACTCCTGTGACTGAGTCATTGCATCAGAGGCCTAGAAGCAGATAGGCTATTCCTGAGCAATAAAGAAGCAAGACACAGTAATTTCCAACAGCAGACTTCAGATAGATTTGCAGGTAGAGTTTTCTATTTTATCCGCAGCAGGCACACCAACTACAGCCTCCAGTTGCTGTTTCTAGTTAGCCAGTCAAGCTTCTAATTGGATCTCCTGTTGGGCATTTGCTCTGAGACACACCAGGGCTGAGAGAAAGGGACCAGGCTGGTGCCTTGCCAATAGAGCCAAGCCATCAGGCATCACCCTGCAGTGAGATCCAGGCAGAGACGGGGCTATGGGCAAAAACTCATCCAAAGCACTGTGTAGTCATCAGTCCACAGAGAGCTGCTTATGCCTCCATCCCAGGGCAGCAGCTGACCCAGAAAGTCCTGCATGACCCTTTCATACCGCCTTGTCCATTTTGTTCTTGCACATGGATAGTCTTGGCTCTCCAGCCCCAGCGTGACCTCTTTTATTCTTCCCAACAAGCCCAGGAGGAGGCTGGGATCTCCAGGGAAAATGAAGCGGTGTGAATTAGCTTGTCAGCAGCTTAACCAAGGGACAAGCCAAACCAATGCTGCCAGCAGAGCTAATTCCCGCTTCACTTCAACAGGCAGCTGGATACTTCAAGCACAAGAAAAGTGTCCTGGGAAGCTCTGCAGCCAGTCTTTGGATGACATTAGAAACGCTCAGACCAGGAGGTCTGTGTGCTGTGGGGAAAGGAGACTTGGCGTGATACCATCGAGTTTGTACATTTTAGGAGAAATCTCAAATTCAGAGAATGAAGGTGTTGAGCTGTCCCCAGCATACAGACAGGATCCTCCAGGCAGCAGGAAGTATGAGATGAAAAAAGGATGTTTTTCTATAGACAGTAATGGTAAGTCCAGAGGATTTTTTTGCTCATCCCAATGACTTAGATGGCCTTTTCTTTCTGAAACAGACATTTGCCCACTCCTTTGGTTGCTTAGCAGGTGCCGCAGTGGTGCATTTTGTCATTCTTACTGAGGCAAATTGGCACAACTATTATCTGTGCTCTACAGAAGAGCAACAAACACCTAAAAGGAGCTCAAAAGCAAATTTCCATGAAAGCAAAGACCAGCTCAGGGTTGGACAGATGGCTCTGCTCCTGTGCAACAGGCCAGTGCCAGAACACCTCATCCAGTCAGTCTTGACAAGAGTTTCCCTGCAATCTCTCCTTGGCCTCACATCGCTGCTAACCTGAGGACCAGCTTCCTTAGTGTGGGAACTAAGGAGAGCAGCTACTGCTTCTTAAGAAGTGATGAAGTCGCTGGCCTTGTATAAGATGTCTGCTGTTGTTCCTCATGGGCTACAGCTGTGAAGCACTTGCAGTCAATTTGTCCTTCTGTTGATGGAGATTTACAGGGGGAAAAAAAGGCACATTCTGTGCTTACTGAGGAGCAGTGGGGATTATCATGTGAGCTGCGTGTTTCTAGAGCTGGAGACACTTGTGTTCCCATGACTGTGTCTGTAAGTGTGTGCAGCTGACCGCTACAGCGTCCCTGTTCTTGTGACCTTGGGTTCAATTTAACCAATGAGCCAGCTAATAAGTTTGTGTTAACATAAGCAGAGGCTTTGGCAGTGGCAGTCAGAGGGAAAGACGTCAGAAATCAAACCCAAGAAAAGAAATTCGGGAAAAGAATTCATTAATTTCCTCTTTGCAATGACACATACTTTCCACTCAGTTTTTTAAAATGACATTTTACCTGCTATTAGTTTACTGTGAGCATCTCTAGTGCTGCCTTCCCTCACCACAGCCAGTTCCCTCAAGAACAAAATTAAATTTAAGCTACTGAAGTTGGACCTTTTCGGAAGTAAAAAGAATCTTTAAAAATGGATTTTTTTAAAGGTCATTTTGAACTTTATCTGAGCACACATGGAGACGCAGGCCATTCAGCTGAATAATGCCATCTGACCACCTCCTGTCACCATTACTAGGATAAGACCATCAGTTATGTGAAGGAGAGAGGGGAAGGCTTTCCACCCATTCCTTTTGTTCCTCTTCTAATTTTTGGAGATTTTAATGCTCTTCACTTTCATAACTGTTTCTCTGCTTCCCGTTTCCCTTAACACATAGGAAAGGTCAGGAACTTACACTGAAACGGGCTATGATGATTTTGACCCAAACCAGGACAGACTGAACTCCTTGCTCCCATGAGATCAAGCTGCATTCTCCAGGGCCTCAGCACATCCCACCATGTTGGCAGTCCCTTGACAGGATGGTGTCAGAGCAATCTGTCCTTCTCCTTGGGTCTCCTTCCCTTTCCCAGTAATCCAGCTTTATGAATTAAATACAACCTGTTGTCACGTATCTAAGCACATGCTCAACTTCAAGCACAAAACCCGATCTTCTTGACCTCATAAACCTCTTTTGTGGGTTTATGCTTCACTGTGTGTGGGTATAGTCTGTGAGATCAAAACCCTGCTTCAGAGGAAGCTCAGGAAAGTACAGCATTTATCCCAGCAGAGACCCTGTCTGCCAAAGAAACCTTCACCACTGAGCTGGAGCATCTAGAATTAATTAACATTATCTTCAACGTTATCTTAAGAGCAAAGGCTGGCATGGGGAGATGGCTTTGTACTGCCGGGCTCCAGTGTGAACACACAGGGCCTCTTAAAACCGCGGACTCCCTTTCCAGATGTGTCAGATCAGCTGAAGGTAAAGGAGGTTGCATGTGGTGAGCTGTGCTGCAGAGCTCAGCCTGTGAAAACACTGCGTGTTATTTACTGTATCCAGTTCTCTCCAGTCATGCCTTAAACAAGGCCGTGCTTATTGCAGAGACACTTAGAAATGTCCCACGACATGTATTGTGTGAACAGGGACTTTCCTCAAACAAAATTTCATCCCTCCACCTCTTCCTGCAATGGCATCCATGTCCCACTTCGCAGCTGCCCGGTCTCCTTGAACAAGCTTCCCTTTAACACTGTTCAAATATTTAATTTGCCAAGTGCTGTGGGAATCCCAAAGGTTTAGAAGAACTATCTATTATAAATGACAAAACATGACATTATTATAGGTAGCCTGCCTACTCGATGTCATCTGTGTTCTATGCTGTTCCTTTAATGAGGCTTTCAGATGCTGTACATAATAGAAAAAGATCCTGATGCTAGCACTTCCCAGGTACTCTAAAAATTAAAACAGCCAAGTCCTTACAGCATAAAAAAGACTGCTTTCTAAGCCCTAAAACCCTCATGTGCAGCGGAAGTGCTTTTAATATTCTGTTATTTAGTTGTACAGGCATTCAGAAGGGGGCTGCTCCCAGCCACCCAGTGCAATTCAGTAAATGTTCCCCTGAAACCTAACAACACAGTGCCCTCTGCTGCATTTTTCTCTGACATATTAAAAAGAAAATTTTAAAAAGTACAAAAAAAAACCCAACAACACTGCCATGCTTTGCAGCCTATCCTCTGGCTCAAATTGAGATAAGCAGATGGTTTGTTAGTACTTATCAATGACTCAGTAACATCCAAGGTACTACATAAACACTTTAGCCAGAGAGAAGTCAAAATAACAAAATGGATTCCGTACAAAGGAGACCAAAGGCAATTGAAAAATCAAGTAGGGAGTCCAGAAGTGCTAGCAGCTCCATGCCTTCGCCCAGCTGCCCCTCCTCTCCCAGCAGAGCTCCAAACCCAATTGTTTAAAGGAAATAACTAGTTGCTATAGTCTTATAGCTTTGTCCCTCCCACCACCCTCGGCCCCATCCACCACATCCTCCTGTGACAAAGCACCTACAAGAACTACACGAACAAAAACAAGGACATGCAAGATTGGCAAGACCAAAGACCAAGCTATCTGCACAGCCCCGATGCCGGGTAATCGGCATCAAACGGAGCTGGCTGCAGGCAGCACCACCTCAGGAGAGAAGGATGGGCTGGGAAGAAATAATTTCTGTCATCCCGCTGTTGATTTTTGACAGCAGTGCTAGCTGTTGACATTCCCAGGGACAGGGGTCTTTGTGGATTACTGCAGAAGGAAAGAATAAACACAAGGCAGTCTTGGGAAACCTCAAGGCCAATGGCAGCACTTCAGCAATTCTTACTTTGAGCTACTATCTCTTCGGGCTCAGTTAATTAAAATCAATAAGTGCATTTGCTTTGATTTGGATTTTAGGCCTTCGCTGAATAGTACTAAAGCTTTCTTTCACAGATTCACCAATGATAAAGTCAATATTTTAAAATTAGCTAAACGTACTGTGAATATTGTCTTGGCAATGTAAGGTACCTGTGAACCCTGGGAATCCGCAGAGTGCACAGGATTTTAAAGCAGCACCCTGCTGGTGCTGTGGCTGAAGAACAAAAGCACTTCAGATGCTCAAAAAGACCATATTCAGACCCAATCAAGCATCAGTGTTTGGTAATGTTCCATTCCGATTTCTGGGTTAACCTGCTAGAAAAATAGGGACCAGCTGCAAATTGAATCAAAAGTCAATCAGACGACAGTCCCTAAAGAGTCAGCCATTGAGTCTTGCCACCAAACCATATAAAAATCAATCGGCTCTAAAACTGTGCCATTAAGGAATGTTTAGTTCTTTGCACAATGGGCCTGATAGTTGAGATTGTCAGACCCACGTTTCCAAGCTATTGTTTGCAACAGAAGCTTAAAAAAAAAGATAGGGTTTCCCTCCCCAACACTGTTTTAAGCAGTACAAAAAAACCCCTAGACTTGTCTTAAGATGCTGAGATTTGACAAGAGTCTGCATTTGTGTCCGGGTTCTGCTGTTGTCTATCAAGGCCGTGAAATCTGTTCCAGCACAAATACGAGTTTATTTGATCCTTCCCTGAAATTTGAGCCTCTAAACTTGTAGAAAACGCAGGTCTATTACGTCTCCTCCTTTCCACAATACCTTCTCTCATGCTTCCTGCATCTCCCTGGGTCCCAGCCAGGCCTGGAAGCACCAAATAACCACAAGAAAGATTGCTGCTTGAGATCACCACCCAGGAGCAGGAAATATTATGAGCCTCTTGGGCGGGCCTGTTTTTACTGAAGGAACCACCCTACTTAGCAAATCCGAAACCTTGAATGGATCCCGAAACTCAGCCAACAGATTATCCGTGTCAGCATCGGCCACTACTAAGAATCAACTCATTCAACTGAGGCAGCAAAAATCCTAAACGGATGGCTTCTGTCGAAGCAGTTAGCGACACTGTTGTGATCAGCAGAGAGCACAGTCTGTGTGAACCGAAAGGGACAAGGGGCAGGGTTCTCAACTCCTGGGATTCAAAGGCGTCCAGCCTGCTTGTCCACAGAATGGAAGAAAAAACTGAGAGAGCCACTACAAACTGGGTTGGAATCTGGATGCACAGAAAGATCTCTGTCTGATGCTGCTGCCCTCAGGGTGAAAAACTGGGAGAATCCCTGCTCTGTTCAGCACAGTATTTAATTACCTGAAGGGAAAACCATGTAAATAGACTTTAAGAGGCACACTTGATAATAAATCTATGACAAAAGGCAATGTAGAAATCTGTGCTTTTGAATTTATTATCTGACCTCCCTGCTGAGCATTCCTGTGCAGCTGCAGGATGAAATAAATTGGTCTAGCTAAAGAAACTGTAGGAAACATTTGAATATTCCCTGTTCTGAAATATTAACCTGTGATACTTCTGACTATCTCTCTCAAGTGGAGAACGGCACAGTCGCAGTGGACAGATCAAGACATTAGGAATTTCACTAGAGATGTGGAATACAAAGGGAAGTAGACCCCAGGCCAAGATCCCTGCATTGCAAGTGCAAAAGAGTTGTCTTGCTGAAGCTGACTAGAATTAAAAAAAAAAAAAAAACCAACCACAAAACAAAACAAAAATCAACCTTCATTAAAATACTCTCCTGGGAAACATACAGCATGTGACTACTTAAAGGAACTGGTTTTGCTTAGAAATACAGCCAAGTTCCCGTATTTCGAAAAGATTAAAGACTTTTTTATCCTTCATTTCTACATTTCTTTTCCTTTTTCTTTTAAAAAGCCCTCGTAAGAAACTTAGCATGGAAAGGTGACCTCGGTGCACAGGAGACAGACACCATGCTGTTCGTTAGAGCAGACAAATAAACGGCTCATCCTGTCAAGTAGCTGAGCACCAACACTTTTTGTCAGCTCTAGAAAAGCTTCTGGCTTGCAGCACTTAACACAATTGAACTGGGGAGGCCATTATTCTGCAGGTTTAAATCCAGCCTGAGTCTCTCTGACTTCATTAAAGTTTCACCTGGGCAAAGGGAGCCCCTGGTCTGCACAAATCCTTGGAGCCTGACAGCCTCGTTGCTTTCTCTCTCACTGCAGCCACCTGAAGAAGGCTTGGCACTCTCTATACTACTGTTTATTGTAAAATACATGTAACATCATCAACAAACCTTGTGCCCCACGCCTGCGGGAGCCTGAGCCTAAGTGCTGGCAATGTAATTACGATGCGTTCAGAGAACCTCATGTTCACTTTACCACTTTATAATAATGATATTAATCAAAATTAAACACCGTTCAAGGCACACTAGTCACACATTTTAGACTGAAAGTGTGACAGGTAAGATCAGATGTGTCACATTCAGCAGACTCCCAGGACCAAATTTTGAAAGCAAGGATAGCCAACATCACGGCTACAGAAAGGCAGATATACAGCCATCTCTCATTTGCAGTCACAAAAACTAGCAGATGGTTTGCAAAACCAAGGTGAACTTAAAGCACCCGCTCTGTCTTTTACGACTTCACAAGCGTGAGTTTTGCATGGAAAAAACGCACGTGTGCATCATTAACAGATGCAGGTCCTAACTGTTCCACTTTGATTATTTTGTTTTAACTGCCTTTTTTTTCTGATGCCTGTTAAAAAGGAGCACAATGGCTGCTCACTATTTATTCAAGATCTTGAAGAAAAATTATTCCTGGTGGGTCTTGAGCTCCCCCCATTGACTTCTCAATAGCAGCTAACATCCAGGCCTCATTTCGATGCTCTGCCACTGTCCAGACATGCTTTTCTGGGTAGGATGTTGAATCTTTGCAACAATGAAGATGTGATTGCCCTCTGCTGTGTGTATGCTCACTGTATTTTAGCACTACCACTGCTAACAGAAGTTATTGCTGTGCCCAGCCCTTCCTGGAGAGTGCTGCTACTCTGCTGAAGAGCTTATTTTCCTATTTCTTCAGTGAAGGAAGAATAATCATTTCTCCCTAAGCTCTTCCCCCTCCCTCTCTGGCCAAAGTCACTTGCGAGCCGAAAGACTCTCCCAGTCTCAGAACTAGAGTACAGGGTTATGACACGCTCTGTGTGATGTGCACTGTCAGCACTCCAATGAGCTGATGGTAATATATTTAACAGTGCCAAAATCTGTGAATGTGCCAGAAGGCTTCTGACATCATTCGCCATCCACTCTGTAAACTCTGAGCTGCAGGCTGTCTGCATGTCACCCAAATGACTGGCTATCAAGTCAGGTTTTCAACAGCCTCCAGCATGGCTCAGTCTCCATTAACTCTCCTCTGTTAGTGTTGACAAAGGGTGTAACGATGCTCATGGCTAAGGACTTTGGCTGTCTCCTGGCTTATGACCAATTTCTATAGTAATTCAAGGACAGCCCATAGTTATTTTTTCTGAAGAAAGTAGTAGCCTCTCTTTTCTTCCTTCTACCCATGAAATGCTTGTGGCTTTGGGGAGATCTGGAGTTCCTTCTCCAAACCAAGCAACGCAGTTCTGAACTGCTGCACCCTCCTGGTGCAGACAAGGTAAGTACCCAGAAGGTCAGAGAAGACACTTGAATAACATGAGAAAGATTAAAGCCATGGTTTAGGGCTTTTGTCACTTTCTTGATCTTTAAGACACACTCTCTGATTTTTCTTAGTTGTGTTACAGTGTCCTGGATATATAAAAGAGGCAGCAACCTTAAGGAATACCACTTCACAGACAGATCCACAATGGAATACAAAACCGGAGATAGGTCATGCTCTTTCCTTTCCTGTGCTGTGACATGAGGACTGAGTCAGGGAACAAAGGGATGTGGCTGGGAGGGAGCTCTCTGGCTATTCTTCATGGTTAAATCGACTCCCTTCAGCAGTGTCAAGACTCACAGCTATTTTAATGTACCCAAGGAATGGGAGCAAGCCCAGGTAACACACAAACTTGATTTTAGAGAAAAACATTGTTATGTTTAAAACAGTTTCCTGGTTCTTTTCTACTATCCTTTTGCTCTTCCCAAATATCTTGTGCAAACAACTTCATTTACAAATGCTTCCAACATCTGCTGCCTGCATCGGTTTGTCTTTTGGAGCCTTTTTTTATGGCAGATACTGTCCTACTCCATATTTTTCAAAATGGTGTGTGGCTTTACATTTTTAAATATGGGATCAGACCTTTACGTTGCTAAGAGGCCACCAGTCCTGTGCAAGAGCTGCAGAAACTATGCATATTCTATTCTGTTCTGTTCTATTCTATTCTATTCATAAACCTCCATGACCAGTTTCTGCCTCAATGCCTTCCCATGGCATATTATGCTACATTATTAAGAACTGTTTTATGTAGTTTGTTTTTTACTAATCCTCAAACTAAGATGAGTAATGCACAGGAGAGGACTGTCTTAATGAGACCCGTTCCTTTTATTCTCTCTGTTTACATTAGAGAAAGCAGACCAGGGCCTTTCATGTGGAGGGTTGGAAAGCTTACTGTCATCCTATAAGCTCTTTGTATAGCTGCTGACTGGCCTGCAGGGAGCCACAGTTCAAGCATGCTTAAACCTTTATTAAACAAGTCTTTCACACTCCTATGTTTAAAACAGTTTCCTGGTTCTTTCCACAAGCCAGTTGCCCCTTCCTTAAAATCTCTTCCTGCAAACCACTTCATTCAGAAATGTTTACAACACTTCTGTTTCTAATTTTTCAGCACAGTCTGCTAGTGAGTGTACTTGTTGCCTAAAGAGCTCTAGTCAACCCCTTAGATCTACCCCCAGCACATCTGAAAAATAAGATCTCGAGACCTCAGTATGACCCAGTATTCTGAGGGGAAAAAAACGCAGAACGGAACGCCGCTTCAGGGCCAATATAATAATTAGAGCTACTTTAAGGGATTGAGGTGCATGGGCAGGATGCTGATTTGGCAGTCCCTTCTTCTCTGGAACTGAGCAGTCATCTTCCCTCTACTTTGTCCAGAGTTCAATCCTTTCCTTTTCTTTCAGGCACCAACAGCAGCTGCAAAAACGGCAAGACCTTAGCTCCCTGCGCTCTCCTCCCCTCTAGCTTTGAGGAGAGCAAACTTGAGCAAGATACTGACATTATGGTGCTTCCAGATCATGCATTTGTGATCTGAGTTGACATTGTTCCCCTCATCTGGTCTTTATAAAATCATAGAATGGTTTGGATTGGAAGGGACCCTTACAGGTCAGCTAGTCCAACACCTGCAATGAGCAGGGACCTCTTCAACTAGATTAGGTTGCTCAGAGCTCCATCCAGCCAGACTTTGAGTGTTTTCAAGAATGGGGCATCAACCACCCCTCCAGGCAACCTGCTCCAGTATTCTACCATCCTCATCGTAAAAAAAAAAATTCTTCCTTATCTCTAGTCTGAATCTGCCCTCCTTTAGTTTACATCCATTACTCCTTTCTTGCTCTGTCTAAGGTAACAGTGGTAATAATAACCAACAGCCAAGAAAGCACAGAAGGGAAAAAAAGTAAACCTCAGATGAAATAATCTGCCTTGGACATTTATTCCTCATGAGACTTGGCACACTGCCATCAGTGTTGAGCATTTCGTAGAAAAGATTGAATATTTATCACATTCTCTGACCTTTCTGGAGCTGATGGATGCCAAGTTCAATATTTAAATCCACCAACCTTCACACAGTGATACAAACCCTTGAGCTTCTGATATTAATTCTCCTGTAAGAATACTAAAGATAATAATGTTTCTCATCAGGTAAAAGGAATCTGAGAAGGAGGGAGAACAGTTAGTCAAAGCTAGCAACGAAACAAGCCGTTTTGGCTGGACTATGAACAAAGTACAGTGGATACTTCTGGCCCCTGCATGTTATGTCAAACCTTAGTAGCTGCAGGTACTGTACTTGCTTTCCTACATGCTGATACTGAAATAAGAGCCTGCAAAATTTAGATTTGCTGCTCTCTGTGGGGAATATGGAAACAAGTCAATGTAGTCAAGAAATCTTTCATTGCCAATATTCAGATAAACACAATGTAGATTTTTTCAAGCTTACTGGGCAGTGAACACCACAGATGCACATGATCAAAAAGAAATGAAGCAAGTTAATTCAGTTGACTCCCACCAGGCTCATTTTCATCACCAGTGGCATTACACTTTTTATACATGATTATTTTTAACATTAAATAGCGGCAGGGCTGGTCTGTGGCAGGCATGGGAGGGAGCATTGGGCTTTATTACCTGCTTTGTTACAAACTTCCTATTGAATCTTACTAACCTGCTCTGCCTCTGTGCTTTTCTCACCTATGGAAAATAACTCCTGTCACTCAGAACCTTGCAGGTTTGGTTTAGTAATGTTAGTGGAGTTCTTAGATGTTAAACCAGGATAACACCTTGTGAATGTTTACAGAAAGCCATTGCTGTGACTGGTGAGCACCTGCTCTGCAAGGAGATGAGCAGGTCCTGGGCACCTTTCGGGGGGCAGCCTGCCCGCCCTGGCCAGGAACCCACCAAAGCTGGGGAACAACCAGGTGGGATTCCTCCTGCTCTCTTGGCCCTGATACGGGATTTTTCCACTGTTCAGGCAGGAACACGTCCCCATCCACATTCAATCACTGTGATTCTTGGGAAGAGAATAATCAATCTAATCAGAGATGTGCGTAATGATAAACAGGACCAGATGCTTCAGCATCCTCTTAGAATCACAGAATGGCCGAGGCTGGAAGGGACCTTTACAGATCATTTAATCCAACCTCCCTGTCATGGGCAGGGACGCCTCTCAGGTAGATCAGGCAACACATGGGGACCCAACGGCATCGAACCCGCGACCTTTGATGTTTCAGCCCTTGCCTCAGCCCTGTGATGTGTAAGAGCAGGGAGCTGCTTTCTGCTGCCTCGGCTGGAGTGCTCTCAACCACAACCCGGGTCGTTACAGGGGAAGCTCCGCCGGTGCCCCTGTTCCCCTCCCTGGGCGTGAGACACCCCCGGCGGGCGGGCTGGAGCCGCTCCCCGGCCGCAGAAGGCAGCTTGCCCCTCCCCAAACTTTGCCCTCAGTTATCGGGCACCAAAGGGCAACAAATCCGGCTGCCCCGGTCCCGCCACGGGTGTCCATTCCACGCCGAGACACGGGGCGATCGCCGCCACCTCGGGACCCGAGGGCGATCACGGGAGCCGGGAAAAGGCCAAGGCCGCCGGAACAACCCCCGGCTCCAGCCGCTCCCGCTGCAACTGTTCTGTCCGACCGCGGCGGCGGGGGCGGGCGAGCCCTCCCGCTGCGCGGGCAGCCCGGCGCGCTCTGCGCATGCGCCCTCTCGTCACCCTCCTCTCGGGTTATTCCACGCTCCCTGTCGGAGGGGAGGCCTGGCTGAAAAAAATACAAGCTTATCCCTACCCACAGCGCTTTTGAGGGCAAATAGTAGCGCTTCCACTTTTGATATAAAGTCGGTTTTGTTATTTCACAATGAATCGTAGTGTGCGTGGCTGGAAGACACAGCGGGAAGCCCTCCTTGGCGTTTTATGCCCCCCCTCCCTGCGGATAGCTCGGTCGGGCTCGTCACCTTTCCCGCTCCGGAAGGGGCGGGGCGGGGCTGAGGGTCAGTGCGGGCGTCGGGGCTCAGCGTTGCCGTGGGGCGAGCGGGTAGAGCGGCGGGTGCGTGTGGTTCGTTCCTCCCCGCCCCATCGCCGGCCCCGCCATGCCGCCGCCGGGCCAGACCCAGCTCCCCGACTGGGACGGCCTGAAGCTCCGCGTGCGGACCCTCATCGCCTCCCACCGCGTCATGATCTTCAGCAAGAGCTACTGCCCCTACTGCAATAAGGTGAGGCGGCGGCGGGAGTCACCCCGGCGAGCGCCCCCGCGGGCCCTCTGCCCCCTTCTCCTTGGGCCGGCAGCGCCGGAACGGAGCGGGGAGGGGGATTGGGGGGCGCTTTGGGAACCAGTTCCCTTGTCTGGCCGGGAGGAGGAGGCGGGCCCGGCGCGGCTCCCCGAGCCGGGAGAGGCGTGGCTGCCCGGAGGCTCCCGCTCGCCGGGCCGGGGCAGCAGGGTGGGAAAGGCGGTGAGGTGCTTCTGAGGTCCCACCGGTGAGGTGGTGCTTCTGGCGGCAGCCTTGGGGTTTCGGGGTACAGCAGTAGCGCTGTATCTGTTCCACTGAAGTTGGGCTTGGAAACCTCCTTATCGGGCTTGGAACGAGGCAAAGGTCATAGAATCATAGAGTGGTTTGGGTTGGAAGGGCCCTTAAAGATCAGCTGGTTCCAGCCCCCCTGCGATGGGCGGGGACGCCTCCCACCAGGCCGGGTTTCTCCAAGCCCCGTCCAGCCTGGCCGTGGGCACGGCCAGGGAGTGGGCATCCACAGCTCCTCGGGGCAACCCGCTCCTGTATCTCACTGCTCTCATACCGAAGAACTTCTTCTCAATGCCTATGGTAAATCTGCCCTCTTCCAGTTTAAAACCATTGCCCCTCATCCTGTCACTACACTCTCTGATAGAGTCCCTTCCCTCCTTTCGTGTAGCCCTCTTTGAGTACTAGAACGCTGGTGTAAGGTCTCCCCAGAGCCTTCTCTTCTCCAGGCTGAACAACTCCAGATCCCGGCTGGCATCCTCAGCGGTTCTGTGGTGCCTGAGCGAAGGGGCAGGTGGACGTGCGTGCAGAAGTTCTGCGCGATGTGCTCGTGCCTCAGCCTCACAGCTCTGGTGTCTGTTCCTTGAAGGCTGCGGTGCTACTGTCTCACTCTCTTAGAGAAAGTTTCAGCGTGATGCTGGTGTTCATCTTTATCCAAGTTGGGAAGGGATAAGTTAAGTGTTGTGCTCTTTTTTTTAAGCTTGAGGTAGAAGTGGCCACAGTGAAAAAACAGAATTGAAACTGTGGGATGGAGGCCTAGTGTTCCTCAATGGAACTGACAACTGGAGAAACACACAGAAGCTGCCTTCCCATGTCAAGGTTGGGGTTAGTTCCAGTAGCTCTTGTGAGGGGGGAGATACCACCCTGCTGTAGAAATCTTGAACAATTACATTGCATCTCACTTGCAACTTAATTGACATTTTGGGAAAGGAAGCCACTGTGTATGAGAGGACAGACAAAACCAGTGACTTCTCCTCCAAGAACATCTTGTAAGGGAGCTGGTATAGCATGGTAGACAGCTCAAATCATTGTAAAACTTGCTTACTTATGAACTTACTCAATGGAAGCTTTAGCAAATAAAGGGTAGAGTCAGGCTCCAGTCTAATGCAGTTGACAAATGTTATCTTCTGCAGACGACTTCAGTGCTGTCCATTGAGGAATACCCTTGTCTGTATTTCTCTGTGTGCTTTTAGTGATGGTGATTGCTCAAGTGTTGATATCCATGGCACTCAGTCCAGTGTTCTTGAGATTATACAATGACACAGTAACTTTTTAAACCTTGCAGTCTTTTCCTTTATCCGTTCCTGGTATTGCAGCGGCACTAGACTAACACCAGGAGCTTAAGGGAAAAATATGACTTGATTGTAGTCCAGTAATTAAATTCCAGGTTAATGTTCCTTCCTGCATTTGTTCAGAGGTTTTCAATTAGGCTGAATTGCGTGCTTCAGGGAAAAAAAATCAGATAGGAGGACTGTTACCTTTATTGTCTTGCAAAGGGGAAGAATGAATATTGTGAGTAGGAGGGCCTTCTCTCATGGTCCTTTCAAGGAGAAAGAGTTGAAAGACTCTATATGAATCTTTATGCAGGAACAGGTGATAAACTTGAGTGGGATAGGGGGGAGGAAGAATGGTTGCTCTAGTAAGCAGATCTTCCTGGCTTACTTTCCTGTTTGGAACAGACGAGAAAGATAATATAATGAAGAAAACATATGGACTTGGTATATATTACAGAGGGAGAATTATCACAAGAAAGCTTATGAGAGAAGGAAGCCACATATGAGGCAGAAGTATCTCCAACATTGAATATTAACAACCTCTCCCACCAAAGATTTAGAAAATAGTGAAAGGAACGGGAGAGCAGTGGGTAATGCAGCATTCTTACTAGCTGATCTAGTCTGTAGAATTAATGAAGTGGATATAATTTTAAAGCATAGTTACAGCTTGGATACTTAGCTTGTAATCACATACCTTTGAGTTCTTAAAGACAGACAAATATGAATAGTATGCACTGTCTGTCTTTTACTGTGGATGGTTGTTAGCAATGTGCTTCTGGTAGGATTAATTGAAACACTGATGATGTTTAGCACTAGTGCAGAAAACACTTGTCCTCTAAAAGGAGCTAATTTGGATGGTGGGAAGAGTTCTTTGTTTCAAACGGGGGTAGCCATGCTGGAAGAAAATTAAGATTGTGCTTTCCTTCAGAAAAGCACTGCAAATAAATTCTTTAAATGAGTTAAGTAGTTGATTCTCTTCATTTTAGCTAGTAGCATGAATAGGCAATTGTGCAGTTCTTTTTCTGCAAAGGCAATTTATTGCTCAATTGCTTTAGAAAGGCAGTAGTGGAGAGGGAGTGGTGTTAGAGTGACTTCCTTGTCATAACTTAACTTGACTGTTCCTTAATTTCTTATCGCTCTGAAAAGATTTAATATTAAGTAAGGTAGAAGTGTATAAAGAGAACTTTTTTTAGCATGAAAAATTGCCCAGTTTGAGCACTGTGATATGTTGAAATTATTTTTTAGAGCAACAACTGTTGCATAGAAGTTGCTGGTTATTCTAGTTATGTCATGCTGTTACTGATTACATTATATATCCACAGGGGTTTCTGGTCAATTCAGCTGTAGCTGTAATAGAATGTTAGCTGATATGTGAAACAGCAGACTTAGGGCATACCATTATTAACTTTACTGAATGGAGATACTCATTTCAAACCCGCTTAGTTACCTTAGTGACAGAAGGCATCTCCAGGAAGCGTTTTCTAAGGTGTTAGACCAATTTCTCAGTTTCAGAGAAGTTACCTACTGTTTAATAATATATAGAAGTTTTTCTAGTCTCTCTCTTTGTGAAAACTGGAAGGGTTTCTGACCATTGTGTTCAACAGAAGAGAAGTAAATGACTGTATCAGTGACCACACAACCTAGAATCCCATCCCAGACACTTACTGGAGAAATCACATTTTTAGAATTGGAGTATTAGGAAGGAAGCTTTCGAGTATGCTGCTGAAGTTTCCAGAACTGTGTTGGCCTGAGGTTGTATTAGTTTTATTGAGTTAAAAGTTTTCAGTGGATCTTCCTTTCATTACTTGCTCTAGTAGCTCTTTTGATCTCCTTTTAATTTTAGCTTTTACAGTGTCAGGAGGCTGTAAGCTCTTCAGTTTACGTATTGTGTGGGGGTTTACTTCCTTTTCATTTTAGAATTTTCTGGTAAACGCAGTCCTTGGAGCTTGCTCCAGTATTTCTCAGAAATCATTTCCTGTTCACTTTATCTAGATATTACTCGTGATTAGTGTGTGTTATCTTTCTACTCCTCCTAATCATTTTCTTTTCCAAACTGACACGTTCTAGTAGCTCTTGCCTGTATTGAATATTTTGTAACTGATCTTAGCACAACACAGGCATGATCTATACAGCTTTTAATTAGGAGACTGTCATTTGTCTTTTTTTTTCTCTACTCGATATCTTTGGTGGAGAATAAAGCTTCCCTAAATGCATCATATTAAATCTGTCCTTTCTTGAGTGTAATCCTTTCTTGTTCTACTAATGTTCTTCACCCTACCACCTGCTCTTACAATGTTTTATCATTTTTGGGGGGGTTTTAAGGGTTTTCTTTTCTTTTTTTTTTTTTTTTAAAAAAAAAGCCACTGGAAATGTGCATGTTACTGTGCTTTGCTGCAAACAAAACAGCCAGGTTGCTAACTTTGACTTCCCTCCAGATTCTTAGCTTACCACTTCACAGTAGCAATCCATAAAAGCTTTTCTTTTTAGCTCTTTCATGGCATTCAGCTTGGGCTTTGTAACAGCAGTTGCAGAGCAGGCGACTTGGAGCAGGTCCACTGCTATTTGCCTTTCATTCAGACCATAGATACAGTCATTCCAGTAAGCAAGCCTGAAGGTAATGGTGAGTTTAGGACAAAAGATTTTTAGGGCCACCTAGATGATTAGCGGACTGGAGCACAGGATGTGCAAAGGAGCTCAGTTTGTTCACCCTTGAGAAGAATAAGAAGGGATTTTTGTTGCTGTCTTCAGCTACCAAGCTGAAGCAAGACAAGGAGAGCCTTCTTAAGAGTTGCAGAATGAAAGCAGAAGGGCTTGTAAATAAAAGTTAGAATGAGAGATGCTCCAGTCAGATAAAATGGAAATTCTTTACTGTGAGAATGGTCAAATGTTGTAACAGCCCAGAGGTTCTCGTATCTCAGTCCTTGTGGATCTGCAGAAGTGGAGTGGACAGCAACTTGACCTTCACATTTGGCCCTGCCTTGAGCAGGAAGTTGGATCAGGTAACCTATAAAGGTCTCTTAGAATTTAAATTATTCTGTGATAGTAGAACTAATGTAATCAGTTACACAAGCAGAGCTCATTTTTTTTGTATTACGTTTGATATATGATGTAGTAAGAAACTTGGATATAGTTAGTACAGAATAAAAAAGCTTTGTTTGTCTGCGTAAAGCTGAAACTCCAGTAGAAAACATTGGAATACTCAGCCTTTGTCCTAGTAACAGTATGGATTACAGCAACATTAAAAACATTTTATTCATCACGTGTTTGACATCTTTAAACTTATTAGACGTGACTCAGCTTACTCTTAGTGAAGTACTGTCAATAAATTTGAGGTTCTTCAGAAAGCTAGTCGAAAAGATTTCTTCTGAATTGGCAGCGACTCGATGTGCCTCATTGTTCAGACCCCATGCTGGCAAGTGGATCCATCACACAGATGTTTAGTGCTTCTTGCTAGAACTATTTTCACATCCAGATAGTTACAATTAAAGCAAATTTTTTCTATTTTTTAACACATTGTCTTAAAATATCTATTTGCATAGGTAAGCCTACAAATTATGTTACAAAGAAGTAAATACTGCTATATGTAATAGTACATTCTGTGCCATGAGGTATGGCACTGTCCATCTGGATGAACAGTCCACAACTTCAACACTGCCAGTTTAACAAATAATATTACTGTAAAAATCTAAATTCTAAATGGCTACCTGATTTAAATCTGGTAACGGTACGCTATCCAGAACTGCTGTTAGAAAATCACCCAGAACTCTGTTGGACAAATAGACCAGTAAATCTGAACTAAGTGGTCATTCAGGATGTGGTGGGGTTTTGTTCGGGTTTTTTTTTTGGGGGGGGGGGGGGTGGGTTTCTATTTAAGACTAGGCTTGTATACAGAGTTTATCTATTTATTGCTGACTTCTGTACACATGAAACATGTTTCTAGGCTGTGTTCTGGTGATAACTGTAGCTGAGTATATTCATGGCAATGCAGGAGAAAAGCCACCTTTTAATGACCAAGCATTTTCAGAATGCTTCCCCTGCTTAATGGAGGAGAATAACAGTTTGAAAGGTTAAAAAAATATAACTGTAACATTCTGATATCGACTCCCTCAGTATTTCACAAGCAAAACATGACTGATTTAGTAGAACAATGCCAAACAAGTTAGAACCACTCCTGCCTGATCCTGGAGGCTGAGGCAGATGTTGTTAAGCATCAAACTGAAAATCAAAGCTGGAAATTGAGTCTTGTCATCTGCTGCAGGGTCCCAGAAGCTGTAGTTCAAATGGTTTTGACACGTACTTTGAAGCCACTCATTGATAAAGGTTGTCATCTACACAGAAAATATATTCCAGTGTCTTCCTATTAGGAAAATCTTTTCCTAAAGTCTAATTTCAGTCTCTGGATGTAGTTCAATACTATTAGTTTTCATTCCATCTACCACTGCATCTCATCGTCTTTGAGGTAGTTTAGTGTTTATTTAAACACAGCTATTCCCTTCCCCATCTCTTCTAAATCAAACTCAACTTATTGACTCTGCTTGATATAAAACTTTTCTGAAGCGCTGCAATTAGAAGTGTCCATGGGGCAAGGCTGGTAGGCCTGAGCTGTCCTAGTACTGTGTATGTGTAGAGTATTGCTTTTCTGCAGCTTTCTATAATGTGATCTTTTGCATTTACTTTACAGTGGCTTGTAAGCCTACCTTTAAGTAAGGAGCATGCAGAACATAAGAGTAGTGCCAAACTTCACCAGAGCCGTGTAGAGCTGGGCCCTTGAAGTATAGTAACCGAGACTTTCAGGTTACCTGTGTATGTCCAACAGTTGAGTTTGGCCCTGAGCTGTGCATCAGATCTTGTGAAACCTTTGCGCTGGCATTGTGTCTCTTTCTCTTGTAGGTGAAAGAACTCTTCCACTCCATGGGTGTGGACTACTACGCTTTGGAACTTGATGTAACTGGTAAGCAAAAAAAAAAGAAAAGGTGTCATGTGCTGCTGAATGTACCTAAAAATGGATGACTCTGCATGACTCCTTAAGCTGTCTTGCACTAATTGGAGGATATATGAAGCAATTAAAATAAGCTTTAATATATGCGGAGGTAAAAGCAATTAGGCTTTCATGTGAATTTTGACACAGGATATGGTTTTAATATTACTGAAGGTTTTGATTCTTTTTGTACAAATCCTCAACTGATAGAGGATATGAGGTCTGATTTCTCTGGGGAGTTCTGTCTTTTGGGAAAAAGCCTGTGGTGTTTTTCTCCTACCTTGGATTCTTCTGTGGCTTTAGGTGAGTTGTTAATGTTTGACTTGGTATAGGGGTGACCTTCACAGGGAAAGTTGCTGAATCATTGGAAGGAAGGGTAAATTCCACTACTTTGACTGTTGCTTGTTTGAGGTTGTTTTTTTTGGTTTTGGTGGTTTGTTTTTTTTAAAGCCCAAGCTGCTTTAGTTTTGATACGTGTGTAGTGCCTTATGCATATACCTACATAAAACATGTAGCTTTAAATGTAGTTTTAACAACAAGTAGCTTCTACCATTATTCTTGATAAACTCTTAATTGTACTGTCATTAAGCTGTTGAATGTGGTTTTGTTTGTGTGGGGTTTTTTTGGGTTTTTTCTGCACTAAACTTAGTTTCCAATGCCTTTTTTTTTTTTTGAATTAAAGTACTGATGCATTTTTGAAGTATTTGTGCCTGAGCTGCGTTTGGGAAAAATGTACTTATTTGTTGATCCAGAGCATCTTCTCTTACTTGCTTTTACTTCTCAAAGTTGTAATACTGTGAACTAATTATACCCCAAGATATGCAAAGTACAATGCACAGGGGGTTTATATTTTTAATTACTGCTAATTAATAATGTAATTCCCTTACAATTGCTCTGATTACTGATACTAAGTAGAAATGGTCTTGGAGTAAAAAGATATTGGTCAGTGATGACTGTAAATTCTCATTCCCACCTTTACTGCTGGACCAAGGCTGAGAGATACCAATTGAGCCTGTACATAGTTGCTGATGGTTCAGATGATGAGTCAGGTGAGGCAACGATAATAAAACTGGAAGGTTTGAGACTATGGTGGGTAGGAGAAAGTCCAAAGGTAGCTTTAGGGTAAGTAGAAGAGTATTTTCATTCTTCCCATCCCATTATTCTCATAATACAGAGCTGCTGGGCCAAACAGTGTGCACTTACAGAGAGCATACTCCAAAACCAGACGATTCTCGTGGAAGAATAGCTGTCTATGTGATACCTTGTCATATCTGGAAAAGAATTTTTGTGTAGTACCAAGTGTGACACTGTTGGGAAGAGACTGGTAAGAATCCAGGCAGTACAGGGACTAAACTCTGTTACTTCAACTTTATTCTGTTCTTTAGAATTATAGCTTGAAGCACAGTTCAAGCGTGCTCTTTTTGAGAAGAGTTTCTGAAGGCTTGCTTATGGAAGTCTACAAATGTGCTCATAAAACAATTGATTTCTTAGCCTACAGTATATTGCGGTCCAAACTTTTAATACTTCAGGTTGTTTTAGAAGCTCTCTAGTTGCAAATTGTTCTGTAATGCACCTGTTTCTTTTATTCTTAGATGATGGACCCAGTATTCAGCAAGTGTTAGCAGAGCTAACTAATCAGAGGACAGTACCTAATGTATTTGTGAATGGAACTCACATAGGTGGCTGTGATTCAACTTACCAGGTAACTTTTCTTTAAAAATGAGCTGAAAGTAGACAAGACTGCTGAGGGAATTTGCTATTAGATCACAATTATATTTTGTGCAACCTGACAGACTTAAGTGATCTAAGTCAGAAAGGACGGTGTTACTCAGTTCTTGTTTGATTAAAAGTGTGTGAGGTAGTGTGATATTTTTTAATTTTTTTTTCCTCCCAGGCTTATAATGATGGATCACTTCAGAAACTTCTTGGGGATACCAAATATGCAGAATGCTATGATTATGACCTCATTATTATTGGCGGTGGCTCAGGTGGACTTGCGTGCTCCAAGGTATGATGTGAAAAGTGCATTAAAGAGCAGGTTGTGTATGAAACCGCTTCAAAAGTTAGTCTCTCTAATAATCACAGTAGTGTAAAACAGTCTATATTTTGATTATTATTACTGTCCAACTTGCTAATTAATGAATCAGTAGTAGTCTAGTAATGTGCTCAGTCAGGAGACCGTGGTCTGTGTGGACCAGTTTCTAACCAATGTCTCTTCAGGTCTTGATCCTAATAATAGGTTTTAGGTTCCTGGCTAAAGGTGGAACCAGATGTTTAAGCATCTCCTTTCCTTCGTGTATAGTACACAGGCACTTTGACACTTGCAAACAGTAACATGGAAAACTTAAAGGCTAGTCTTGAAGTAGTTCTGAGTGGTTAGAATTCAGGATCACTAGTCATCTAAGATGAAGTGCTTTAGGCTGTTCTCTCAAGGAACTGGTTTATTCTTCAATTCTCTTTCTAGCTGTTTTTTTCATAAATAGTAGGAATTGTCTACCTCTTGCACAATTAGCTGTTGCTCAGCGTGCCTGAGGATCAAGGTGTGGATTCAGTTTTCTACCTGAGGGATTTGAACACACACTTCCTACCTCTCAGCCAGGTGTCTTAACCATCAGTTTATGGTTTGGACGTGGTGGTGTTGTTCTTGATAGCCTGGGTGATTGCTGTGCAACGATACAGTTAACTGTGCAACTTTCAGTAGATACATCTAAGGAAGGCAGGAGGAGGTGATAATTGAGTTCTTTGGTTAGCCAATTGGGCATTTTCAGAATGTTCCAGATTTTCTCAGAGTGCCTTCTGGGATGTCGGTTATAAACTTGATGATAGTTGCCAGACTTCTCAGAATGGGAGAAGTCGGGTATTCACAGAATACAAGATAGCTGTCTAAAGATTATTAAAGTCAGAATTGCAGTAACTGTGCAGGAGTTCTTAAACAGATTTGAGGCACCTAGGGGTTTGATCAAAGCCCTTGAATCAAGTGCCTGGCAATTCCTTGGACAGAGTATCATAGCGTTATTCAGGTTGGAGTGGACTGTGGGAGGATGTCTAGCCTTACCTCCTGCTTCAAGTAGGTTCACCTGTGAGGTCAAACAAGATTATGTAGGAACTCATCCATTTGGGTCTTGAAAATAGCTAGGGCTGGAGGTGGCACAATCTTTCTGGGAAACCTGTTTCACTTTCTGAGTGTCCTCACGGTGTGAAAGTTCCTTATATCCCGAAACTCTTGTTTCAACTTGGGGCCATTGTCTCTTGTCCCTCTGCTGCTCACCAGCATGAAAAGCCTGACATAGTCATCTTAATGACCTCCTCATAAGTACTGGAAAGTTGCTGTTGGGTGCCCTCCAAATCCACCTTTTCTCCAGGCTGAATGTGTCAAATTCCCTCACCTTTTCTCACAGAGTGTGTGCACCACCTCCCAGAGCATCTTGGTGGTCCTCCACTGAACAATCTCCACTTAAAGATAATTTATTGGTTTTTACATCCATGTACATGCTCTCCTGAGAGAAAGGACGGCTAACAGCATAAATACTTCTTTGAATGAGGTAGAATAGGATCCTAGACTGATAAAACTCATCTTGTACCTTCTTGAGATGATGATTTTTGACAGTGAAGAGTAAGGATGCAGCATTGAATATAAGTAGCCATTCGAAGTTTGGAAGAATATAATAGTTTTTGAGGTGTTTTAATTCTTATCTAGTGGAGGAGGCAGAAGAGCCATATAGGATAATGAGACTAACTAGTAAAAGAGCCTTCTGTTAGTGCTAACTATATTGTGACCATAAATGGACATACAGGCTTTCTTGGTCGGGCAAAAGTTCAATAATGTTGACTTGTCTCTCCATTTTATAGGAAGCTGCTGCCTTGGGAAAGAAAGTAATGGTGTTAGATTATGTTGTTCCAACACCTCTTGGAACCTCATGGGGTAAGATTTTGTTGACTTAGATTTTATGATGTTTGAATGCCAGTGATACATACTGAATTGTTAAATATTATGGATTTGTTTTCCTAGGAATTGTCGTTGAATTCCTGTACTTGTGGAACATGGATAACAAAGGAGTTGTTGTCCTGGCATGCTTGCTTTTCTCGACGGTTATTTTCTGTGCATTGCTACCTCTGTTCTTGTTCTAGTTCTGTTCACTTTCAGGCCATGTCCTTAGAGTGTGTGTGTGCACGCATGTACATTCATGTTTGTGGAGATTTTTGCCTCTTAGTTCATCTGATTTAAACGACTGATTTAAGCTACCTCTAGAACAGTATGACTGTATGGCTGTGCATGCCTCTCCTTTCCACAATTAAAGACAGTTGCTGTCTGACCTTATTAATGCTGCTAGCAGTTGAGAATGAGTAAGGAACTTCTTTCAACAAATTTGAGTCAAGATCTGAATGTGCTTTCATAGGTAAGATGTCAAACAAATACATAGTTCAAATTCCACTTGATCAGTGATATTAAACTCGAAGAACTCTGAGCTTTTTGCCTTGCTTACTTGCCAGTCTGAATAAAATCTGAAGTGCTCTGGAGTAAGTATCCTGGGTCTGTGTTTATGACAAGATGCTGACCTTGGTTCAATGAACCAAGTAACCTCTTAAACTGAACACAAACTTGTAAGCTTGGTGTGTTGTATTTTAAAATGTCTCTTGGAACAGATACTTAATGTTACTTTTGTGGCTATAGCAAACATCAGCTGACATGTGGGTGATTATACAAAGTGCATAATAGGAGAAGCATAAATAAGCTGTTTACACAGATAATAATAATATGGTTCTTTCCATCTTAGGACTTGGTGGCACATGCGTAAATGTAGGTTGCATTCCTAAGAAGCTAATGCATCAAGCAGCACTTCTGGGACAGGCACTCCAAGATTCAAGGAAATATGGGTGGCAGTATGAAGAACAAGGTCAGTAAGAACCCAGAGGAGAGACCAAGACAATGTACAGATGAGACTGGGCTTCAGAATGTTCTTGTACTTTGGATAAACTATAGGCAGAATTCAGTAGTTTTCTTAGGTGAATCGGAAGGCATCCTACTTATTGAGTCAGTGAAACCTTTAGGATTGAAAGCTAATTGTGTTTTGTTCCCCATATTACCTGAACAGGCTTATTGTAGAGCAAGCTTATTTTGAATAGTAACAAGTCAGGTAAATATTAGCACAAGACTTTAATATGTATCCTCATTACTGGTGATGATCTTGCTCTCTTAGTGTGATGTACAGTGACTAAGACTTGAGTTTTACTTTATGGGTTCTTTACACTTCAGTTTCTTTAAATGTCATTCGTGTCTCGTTTCAGTTAAACACAACTGGGAGACAATGGTAGAAGCAATTCAAAACTACATTGGTTCTTTAAACTGGGGCTATCGAGTGTCCCTAAGAGAGAAGTCTGTGACATACCTCAATTCTTATGGAGAATTCATTGAGCCACACAAAATTAAGGTATGTGCTGTGTTTAAAGCATTAAGTTGCTAGGGAAAAACTTTCATTCTAAAACTGCCTTTTAAAATCAACAAGCAAAGGGCTTCATCTTGACAATGCCAGTTTGAGTTAACTGAAGTTAAATTTGTCTGTGAAATAAATGTATTGATTCAAATTATTATTGTACTTCTGTGGATGCCACAGAGTTTGCAAACCTAGTAACTGTTATGTAAGAGTAATGCGGATATCTATAAACTTAAGTCTTGCGTGCATAGATTAAGGTAATTTCAGAAGCTTTAGCTGCACTCTTGCCACAGGGAAAATCTTCATACTAAAGCATACAAACTGTTGAAATTAAACTCAGATTAAGCACTTGCATAACAGTGCTGCCTAGAACCTAATGCTGTATCAGCATCAGAATTAAACTGTCGGTTTTGCAAGACAAAACATGTGCTGGCAATCGTGCTGTAAGTGATCTTAGTGTAGCAATGTTAACTTAGAAGTGCATATTGAAGACAGTTGATTTGGAGGGTGTAATTATTTTTGCTATAAATTTATGAAGGCTGAACCACATGTGTTTCAGACAAAGAGACCAGCACTGAAAAGATAGTAGTATGCTCAACTTACCTCATCTACCAACTGTTGTAGTGTCCATATGTGCAGGTCATCTACTTAAGTGTCCTTGGTCTATAAATGAAGTAGAACTGAAAGATTTTCAGCAGGAGGTTGGACTAGGTGACTTCCTGAGATCCCTTACAACCTGAATTACCTGATGACTCAATAGGAAGGAAGTTTCCCTTCATCTGTGTTGGAAAATAACTGAAGAGCAAGAAGGAAGATCAGATTTTGCGAGATGCTTTGGCAAGATGAAATTTGCCAAGACCAAGGGCCTCTTAGATGAATTCAAGCTAGTTTGACTTCTAAGTTTGTGTCTTAGGCCCTCTGAAATAGTGAAACTAGATGCCTTTTGTTTGTTTAATTTCTACACTAGCCTGAAAAAGAATTCATGTTATTCTGTCACTAGCATCGTTGGCCTTCTATTGGAAGTGGGGAGTAGAGGTGCCTAATTTGTTGTGGTTCTTCATAACTTGAAAGTCAAGTTTTTACAAGCAATTCAATTTAAATGAGTAGTTGAAAAGGGCAGGATGCAGAAAGTAAGTTAAAGTGTTCTAAGTAATGTGAGAAAAGCCTGGTAGTTGATGTAAATCCGTTGTTCTTCAGTGACCTGCATGGCTGCTATAAATGCATTAGTTCTTGTTTGAAACTGCTTTGTCTTGATTCTCAAACATATTCCTAATATTTAAGGGAAGAACTACATGATTTTTTAAAAAAAAAATTATCTTAAAAACCTATTTGTATTTTAAAGACTTTCTTAACTCTGTCTGCATAAACAGGCAACTAATAGAAAAGGACAAGTAACCTATCACACAGCAGAGACTTTTGTCCTGGCAACAGGAGAACGGCCTAGATATCTGGGTGTACCTGGAGATAAGGAGTACTGCATTACAAGGTGAGATGGCAAGGCGTAACAGACTGCACTTTGTCTGCTCTAGTGTTTGCAAAGACAAACAAGCTTGTGTTGAAAGACCCTTGTAACTTACACTTCTGTTCTTTTTAGCGATGACCTCTTCTCCCTGCCTTACTGCCCTGGCAAAACTCTCGTTGTGGGTGCTTCCTATGTGGCTCTGGAGTGTGCGGGATTTCTTGCTGGTCTAGGTCTGGATGTCACAGTCATGGTGCGTTCCATACTCCTTCGTGGCTTTGACCAAGAAATGGCAGAAAAAATAGGTGCTCACATGGAAACACACGGTGTGAAGTTCATCAGGAAGTTTGTACCAGTTCAGGCAAGTGCTTTCTTTAGGTTTCTTCTCTCCCTGCAGAATTACTTTAAACAGCACATGGAGAACGCGTGTGCTGCCTGGGAAGGCTTTGGCTCTGTACAGGAATAAATATTTTGAGATTAAGCTTTTTTTACTGCTGAATGATAGATTAGTAGGTCAAGGTTTGAAGTGATACTGTAAGTGAGATCTGCTGCTTAAGGTCATTCTAAGCTTGTAAGTGTTTCTGCAGGTTGAGCAGCTGGAGGAGGGCATGCCTGGAAGACTGAAAGTGACAGCAAAGTCTACTGAGGGACCAGAAATCTTTGAAGAAGAATATAACACTGTAAGCATTTCTGGATTTGAAATAACCAAATATAGCAGCATGTGAAAATGTGTTCAAGTACTTGAAAAACTGTTCAGGAAAAAAGGAGAGGGGAATATGCTTGAATAATGGTTCACATAAATTACTGGTAGGAAAAAGTAGATGAAAATTCAATATTCATCTTCACTTGAGCCCTGTCAGCAGGATGGGTGCAACTTTGTGCCCAAAAGAAATACTTAGTTCCTATGAACTGTGGTGTTGCTTCATTTTTTTTTTTAATTCCAGTATTCATGTTTTGCTGTATGTTGCCATCTCTAACAAGTTGCAAGTAGAAGAGCCTGAACTGTTGATGGGCCTTCCAAAAAAAACTTTGGAAAACTCACTTCAGTCACATGATTCACAGTTTTTTCAGAAAAGACCAAGGGAAGTGTTATGCTGATTATGCTTTTCTGTTACAAAGTTATTGCATTTAATTTTGTGATTTTAGGTTTTGATAGCCATTGGGCGTGATGCATGTACCAGAAACATTGGTTTAGAGACAATTGGTGTCAAAGTCAATGAGAAGTGAGTATTATTCCACTCCTTTCAACCACTGTATGCAATGATTTTTTTTTGGTTTTAGCCTCTTTAACAATATCTGATGATACTGATGCTTTTTTCTTTTTTTGAAAAATCTTCATTCTTACACCTGACAATAATATGAACCTTTAGAAACTTTTGTTTCCTGGATTTGGCTACAGCTGTACATTAATGCCATTTCTTTAATATGTATTTTGCAAATGAACTATTCTGAGTTAACACCTAATTGTTGGCCACTGTGCTTAGAAATAAATTTAATACTTTGGCTTAATTTACTTAGGAACTAGAGTTCAATATTCTATTAAATTTAACTTGTTATTTAGCTCATGTGGCAAGTTTAATCTGGGGATTTAAGAGACAGCAAACTACTCACAGATTTAACTTTTTTCTTGCTTCTCCCTGGTGTCGGTGCAAAACTAGTGCAAAGGAGAAGGACCAATTGAGATCAAGTTGCTGCAGCTAACCACTTTCTAAGCCAACTTACTTAAACATTTGAGTGGTATTGCAGTTTTTTCCACATAGGTGAGAATGTCTGTTGCAAGATGTATAATAATCAAGTAAAAGACTGTAAGTCCAAAGATGCTTGAGTAACTTCATTGTTATCAGACACACGCTGTTGCTTAGGTCAAAACTGTCCTGCTGAATACTGACTTCAACCATGTCTCAATGGGAGGTAATTGATACTCTGAAGTTGAGGCAGAAAAACTCAAAGATGTAAGTGTATTCAATAAAATATGCTCAGTAGTTAGAATAATATCTTTGTAGCAGAACTTCTTTCCTCTTACGGTTTTTTACCAAGCTCTGAGGAGGGTTATGGTGCTGAACTCTATTTTCTGTTTGTTTTAAAGGAATGGAAAAGTACCTGTAAATGATGAAGAACAAACCAATGTGCCTTATGTTTATGCAATTGGAGATATATTGGATGGAAAACTTGAACTTACTCCAGTTGCCATTCAAGCAGGGAAACTACTAGCCCGCAGGCTTTATGGTGGTAGTTCCACAAAGGTAAAAGTTCTTGCCTCAAAATTGTAGTAACGTGAGTTGATTTGTCCACTTAACTGTGGACACTGCAAGTGTTTTGAACACCAAAAAAAAGTGTTAATACAACACTTCCTGTTATGTACTGCATAAAACTTGCATAGTCTAAATATAAATCTTGTTTTTTATTTTTAGTGTGACTATATCAATGTACCAACGACAGTGTTTACTCCTTTAGAGTATGGCTGCTGTGGATTAGCTGAAGAGAGAGCCATAGAAGAATACGGAAAGCAAAACTTGGAGGTGAGAACACTCAAGACTTCTTTAACTTGCAGCTTGAGAATGTTTTTCTTGATTCTTGCTGCTTTACAGTAAAGGCATAGTGTTAAAACAATATTTAAAGGTTAGCTGGGCAGGTCTTTGATCATGGAAACATTATCTGGCTGACAAGGTATTGGACTCCCAGAATTCCAGGGCTGGACTTGATACCATTAAAATTGCGTGCAGCGATTTGCACGCTGCCGAGAAACATTGGACTTCAAGAGGCCAAACTCAGGTTGCAAAACTGTAGGTGTGGTTGGTTGTTGGTTGGGGTTTTTTTTGTCATCGTCTTGCTAAAGTATACCAAATTCCTGGGATGAACTGTCTGTTTGCTGGTTGTTCAGTGTACTTGAATTGGGAATTAATTTCTTTCTGACCTTTTTCATACGACTGTAGTAGTATCAGGCACAACTTCGCTGGTTTATGGCAATTTCTGGCTTCTGCGCTTCTCTGAAGAGATTCTTTAGAGCTGTTTGCATGCCTTGTGTTTAACTCCTTACATCTTTCAAATACACTTGGCTGTATTCTATGATTCTATTTAGCTTCTGCTCTTAACAATTTTGCTGAATTGGTTGAAACTTATAGTCATGAGATTAATTTTCTACTACTAAAGCACTTCTCTTCTTGAAAGTATGATTTTAAAATCTTGTGTCTTACAGCTATCGCTGTTTTAATCAGAGATGCATGGCTTGAATCAAGTCTTCCTCTAAGAACTTTTGGAGGATGGACTGCTTGGGCTGGGGGAAGCAAATGACTGTGTTGTCTAGTATGTGTTACGAAAATCTAATTGGTTAATATCAAACCACCTATTTTTAAAGACATTAAAAATGAGAATTATGTCTGACAATGAATTCATCAAATTCTAATGCTGTTGTCATCCTCCCAGGTTTATCACAGTTTGTTCTGGCCACTTGAATGGACAGTACCAGGTAGAGATAACAATACTTGTTATGCAAAGATTATCTGCAACAAGCATGACAATGTAAGTAGCAAGCTGGAATGAATATGCTGAGTATATTCTTGAAACTTCTTTTCAAACCAGCTGAAAGACCAGTATATTTGACCTGCCTGTGACCAGCTTTGCCCATTCTGTTAACATGAGTTTTTGATTTAAGGTCTAATCAGTTTGGAGAGAGCTGATTTGTTTTGGTTTGTTTTTCTTGCGTCTAACAGCTGTTTGAGCAAATCGTAGCTTTATAAATTAGAAAATTGCTAGGGCTTTTCTTCCAAGTGGGTTTTGAGTAACTGTACTACGTGGTATCTTGCTTTAGGTTTCTGGACCTTTTGGTTTTTACCCTTTGCAAAGTGCAGTTCTGTGTGCTTTTAGTAAAAACTTGAAAACATGTGGTTGGTTCTAAAAAACTGATGAGAGATGGGAATTTCTAGTGATGGGTTGTTGCAAAAAGCAAAATGCAAAGGCTGCCCAGTATTTTTTCCAAAAAAGATTTGGGAGAACAGAGAAAGGAAGATATTTTTTGCGTGTGTGTATTTAAAATTACTTTAGAGAGAAGGAATGATTCGATGAAATAGCATGGCTTGTAAGCGAAGAAGAAGTAAGCTTACTCTTTTCCTTATTAGCCCACCAAACCCTTTCTCAAAGACTAAAGAAAGGCTCAAAGTTCTGCTTTTATTGGACCCTCATTGGAAATAATCCAAATGAGAAGAATACAATGGAAGAAGGGTTTTCGTGTAGATTTCTGTGAAAGATTTTTTTTTTCCTAGGATGCTGGAGGAGACTGTAAGGTAAATAGGCCACTAATTCCTTGTAATAGGAGTGATTTAATTACACTGTCTTGCAAACCTTGTCCAGACCTGGGCTAAGACATCTCCAAATGTATGGAAACATCCTGGCAACATGTTTTAAAACATTTTGTTTCCCTCTTGATAAAACAGTTAACAAAACAAATTTAAACAAAGCACACTGATACTTATTTTTATAGTCTACTGGCATCACTCTAGATCTTGCTATAGAGACAGCTTGCTCAAAATTCAAGCCTATAATGTTTTCATTTTCCTTCTTGTTAACTGAGTGAGGAAGGGAACAGCCAGTGAAGCTCTTCAGGATTGGATTGTTAACAGAGTGTAAACACTGGGTTTTTAACAGAGAGTGTAAACACAGGTTCTCCGTCTGACCTAATTTCAATGTAGAAAAATAATTTTAAATCTGAACATACTAAACACACTGTGTATCTATAAAATAAAAATAGCCGACAACTAGAACTTGTGTAGTTTTAGGCAGTATCATTGAATTAGTGCTGTGCAATTATTTTGAAACTTGTTTCATGCTGATATAATGGACTGAAAAGAACTGCAGAACTACTTTGCTACTATGCCTTCATAACATATTTTTAATGTAGTGGGAGTTATATACTACAGCTTTTGTTAAACTTTAATACTAACTCCTGTTTTGCTTTCACCTCTCTTAAAGAATCGTGTGATAGGATTTCATGTTCTTGGACCTAATGCTGGTGAAGTTACCCAAGGTTTTGCTGCTGCGATAAAATGTGGTCTCACTAAAGAATTACTTGATGAAACAATTGGTATCCATCCAACCTGCGGAGAGGTAAGGGAGGGGAGGGCACAGCTTAGTTAAAACCTAACTTTGAAGATGGTTAGCCAGATGCAAGAAAAGAATATTAAATTGTTCTACAGTATTTATTTAGTATTTTCTGAACTTCTAACTTCCAAGATATTGACATGTGATAGAAAAATGTGTTAGTTGTGCACTGCGACTTGTAACAATTCAACAGCTTTAACTTTACAAAAGGAGACCAATAGTTGTGTGGATGGTAATACAGAGCAACAGTAAACAAGCTGTTCCTTTGTCTTACAGGTGTTCACTACGATGGATATTACAAAAGCTTCAGGACAAGACATCAGTCAAAGAGGTTGCTGAGGTTAAACCTGCTGTTTTACGTGTTTTCATGTTGTGCACGCTTGGCTCTGTGGAAGCCCTAATAGATCCAACTGCTTCACAGCAAAGTAAACGTTTGAATCAGCACCACTGTGTGTACTGCGGCTGAGAGTGGTGCCTCTGTGAGGCTTCCTCAGTAAATAGTGTTGCAAATGGAAACAGTAATACAGCAGGGGAATCTTGAACTGTAAATCCTGACTTTGCTTGGAATTGGCACTACTGTGCTTTTATGATGTTCTGGCTCAGAACCTTATTGTGAGGTGAGCTATGACTGATGGTTGCCATGCAAGGTTGGGAGATGTCTTCATCTGGTCAGATGACCAAATGCTTCCTGAAGGAAATTCTTAAGTTGCACAATTTAAAGCTAATGCTTCTAGGCTCCAGTGTCTTGTACAAATGCCTGAGATAAAGGACAAATACGTAACTGAATGATTCTTGCCAAGAGTTTACAGTTTACTGATTTTATCTTTTTTGATGCATTTTATTTTACTTAATTTTATATTCACTTGAGGCACGATGGCACAAATAGGATGCAGTGTTGAGCAGTGCAGTTTGAGCACTAGTCTCTCACCTCAACCAGTCTAAAACTTTGAAGTAATCCAAGACGTCACTGCTGTTAACGTTCATGGTTGTTTGACCTTGGGTAACACCGTGTCTTCTAAGATAAAAATTTCAGGTGTAGGCATCTTGTGTGTGAGGATTGAAGAGCATAAGTGCAAGACTGTCCCAACTTGTTCTTGCTAGTTTTGACTGTTTAGTGCTAATAGTCCCAAATCTGGCTTCAACTCTGTAATGGCAGACATCAGAGAAGCCAGAACTGTAGGTCTGTACTCTTAGGTGCAGTATTGAAGTCTTGGAGGAGGAGGGTCTGAGAGTAGTCTGTCCACTAATAAGTAGGTGCCCTGCCCACAATGGTAACAAGTGTTGTATGGAATTTCTCTTTGAAGCATGTGTTACAGCAGAGAACAATGACTTGGTGTGCTGTCATGCTTTGTGTAGTGTTATGTACAGTCAGTGCTTTGAAGCTCTCTTCCCCTAGCATTCTGCTCTGGGGGAATTGTGATTTAATTTTGCTCTTAGTTTTGTCCAAAGAGATGTTTTGAAAGACTGTTCTGAACCCTGTATGATAGTAAACAAACAGGTTTTTTTAACTATTTAATCTGTGATGTACCATGAAATTTGAAGTTCAATAAACAATGCTTACAACACTTTGTGGTGTCTGACCTCATGGTTTACGTTACCGCGTGCTGGAGATGGTGTTGTGCTTCAGTTATATTGTTTATCACATGCAATACTGAAACCTCTGTAGGCTTGTCCTTGCTATAGTCTTTCAAATGGAGAAATAAGTGGTCTTGCCACATCTGGGGGCTTGCTCAAGAAATCTAATGTGCTTCCATTTTAGTATATAGAATTCTCTGTTCAGACTGAGAGAACAATTTTATACCACTTCTGTTTACTCCAGAAGATCCTAGATGCATATGTCGTAGTGTTGAACAGCCACATAGCTTAAAGATGCTCAGCAGAATCTAGCTAGAGCGTTAGCAATGAATCTTGCTGTTGTTATAATTTAATAACTCTTGGAGACTTTGGGGTTTGCAGTGGGTACCTGTAAGTACTGCAAAACACTTTCACCTGACAAGGGGGACACGTGCTGAGCTTGTGGTGTTGTTTGGAGAGCTCTGGGAGTTGTTTTTCTGATCTCTCGTAGCAACATTGGATAGAGCTACCTGCTATCATTTCTGCAGCAGTGACCTTAAGAGTGGCCCTGCCAGAACACTGCATGCCTGGAAGTTTGTCTCTTCCGAGGTCAGATGTTATGGTTTGAAGTAGGCATAATGGTAGTGTTGAAGTGACCTTAATCTCTTAGCTGATGAACCAGAGGCTCATCTGAGTTGTTCCAAGAAGTCAGGGGAGATTGGGGTGAACAGTTAGTAGCAGGTACTATGTTACAGACTTTGCATGATCTGAACAGCTGAAACTTAGGATGTAAAGCCTGCTGAATGCTTTATTGCTTACTGAGAAGCCGAGCGGTAACGGCAAAGTTTTCCGCGTGTAGCCCTCTTGGAGAGGAAGGGAAGGAGGAAACAAGTCAATGGATGATAACTTCCTGGATTTACTATTAGTAAACACTAATTGAGTTTTATTTCAAATTCAGATTTGATTTGCAGGTTCGAGTTAATTGATTAATAATTACTACTTGCCTATCTGTTAACAGAGTACTAATTGCGGATGTTCCTTATGTCAGACGAGCCTAGGCTGTCAGCTCTGTCTGAGGGATGCTTTGCAAGCGTTGAGCGCTCTGTACAGTTAAGTCATTTAAGCTTTAAACTCTTCAATTAAAATATCCAGTAAGTAGCTAATAGCAAGAGCATTTCAAGTGAACATTTTGCTTGTGTTTCAGTAGGCTCACATGTAAAATAAAAAGTGCCATGAAAATAAGACATAAAAGCCAAAATTTTGAGCTTGACAGTAGACATTAGAGAAAAAGGTAGAATCTGAGAGGTAAAAACATATAATGGCCAACTGAATACACCAAATGTGGAGTCTGACACTGTTTTTTCCAGTTTTTTGTTTGCTTTGTGACCCGAGTTAAATAAGCAGAATGGCCTTCTGCTTCAGTCCTTTCTACAATATCTTTTCTGAAGTGTTCTGCACCTGGAGTCTAGCTGTTACATGATCCTAAGTGCTCAAGTTGTCAGTTCTCCCAGGTATTGGACTTATATTGTCTCTCATTCTCAAAGCCCTCTTTTGCCCAGCACCTTTCAGGCTTCTTGTATCTTAGTAATGCATCATTTATAAAGCTTGAAAATAACTTTTAAAAACTTGGAGGCCTGGTATGGTGACCAAGTGTGGGGAGAATTTATTTGTGTAGTTCTGAAAAGGCTTTGAGACAGCTTTTGCCTGTTCCGTTACATTGCTATTTCTACAGTTTCTGCTGTTTTGCCCCCTGACAAGAAACAGAGGGAGTGATGTACATTCCGGCACAATGAGGTGTAACAGCTGAGTTCTTGGTATGAGGAAAGAACTGTGAGAAATGGACACCAGTTTACACAAGCTGATTAACTGATCCTCTGTGAACCAAGTAACTGCAGGTAGTAAGAACTAGCACTTCTTCTATGTGTTTGCCTGAGTGACAACACCAGACACTTAAAGCTACACGGAGTCTTTGATTGTTAAGCTACACAAGTAGTGTTCAGGTAAATACCTGCTTATGTTTGTCTTTGCTTTTCAAATTTGCTTTGATGAAAACACAGGACAGGTCTAACTGGGTTTAGAATGCTCTAAAACAAATCTTCCCTGTTGCTAACAAGAACAGATGCCTTGTCCCGAAACTCATTTGCTGCAAATCATTAGTGAGTTTGGGTAGTACAGACTCTCCAACAGTGGCATTAAAGGCAAAATGGTATGTTTACATTTCTGTTGTCATATTCACTGAATTCTGAAGGGGTGTTTCATGTCCTTCAAATACTCTGATATTTATTCATACTGTAACATGAGGAAGCCTTTATAGGCTGCAGTTGGAGAAGCTCAGTTGTTTACTGAATCTGCTCTTAGCTGAAGCAATGTTCTGTGTAGATCACGTGTAATTGTGGCACTCTGTCTGGACTGTAGCTTTTGAAACCATGGGTAAACAGCAAGACTGTGTAGTTTTTAACTTATTGGTGAAATTTTTCCTTTCCAGGTCTAGGAGTGGTTATGATTATAGTTATTGTAAACATGGAAAACACTTAATCATCAAATTAGTAGATGGCTTTCCACATAGCATGAATTCTAATTATATTTTGAGCACTGTAATTTGTCTTGAGTAACATGAGCATCTAGTTGGCCTGTGCAAGAACTGTGGGGGCAAGTCAGACAAATGGGGGAACTGAACGTTCTGTGATAAGTCTCAGAATGCCAGAATAAGACATGAAATATTTTTCCTTTATAAGTGCACTGTTTAAAGATTCTTACTATTCCTCGGGGTGACTTTTGACAAAGGCTTGAAGTCTTTACCTTTCTTCAACATATCTCAAATACTGGAAGAAAACTGAGAAATTATTTTTTTTAAAGCTCAAAACTGGAGTTCCTGTATGTTTAAATCTTGTGCTTGTCAAGCCTCTCCCAAATATTGGCAAGCAAAAAATTCCTGGATATGCCTTAGAAGGGGTGGGAGCAGCAGAGGAAGGAAAGATCAAGTGTTTTAACTAAAAATAAACAGTGGATCTGATGAAGCAAACCACTATTTTTTTTGGTGGGTTTGCAACACTATATAATCTGTTCTCAAGGTTATAATTTGAATAAATGAAGAAGCATGTTAAGAACTCCTTAAATGACCTTTTTTAATTGACAATACGCAGTGAGTGTGTTACGTGTGTGATTTAACATCTTCACCTCTATTAAGGTATATGAGCTCACAATTTGGAGCCGAGTTGCATAGTTTCCAGTGCTGCCTCTAAAAATAGCAACCATTCTTTAAGATAATTTCTTTGCATAGGAAAAACAGGAGCAGACCTGTGCTCAAGTGTTACGAAGGCGAGAGGTTTGGGAGGGAGCACTGATTGCCTCTGAACTGGAAGGCGGGGTAGAAAATATCATCTGTTTACTTTGCAGAGCCAATGTCACTGGTCTGCTGGTTACTTATACTTCCTTTTGGACCAGCAAATATGACTGTCAGGTTTGTGCATGCATTGTGGTGCTTGCTCTGCAAGGGGGGAAATTAAAAAAATTACCCAAACCAGCTGTGTGTGTATCTGCAGCAGATGTATCTAGATAGGGAAGAATGACTCTTATCTAGAGATTCAGATAAAGGTAGCAGAGTTTGGAGGTTTTTTGAGCTGTAGTATTTTCTACTAGCTCTTTAAGTAACTTGCCATTCTTATGGTCCAAACATTATGGTGGTGAAAATCTAAAAAGTTTACCTTTGATTTCTAGCTAGAAAAAGTTGTCTTTAAAAAAAAAAAAAAAGAGGCTTTTGGGGAAGTTCCATTTGTAATAAACAAGGTTTGTAATCACTTAGCAGATTTGTTGGTTTGTCCCCTGAAAGGGCAGAAGTACTATTCACCTTGGTTAAAAATAACTTGTTGCAGTCTTTTTTTTTTTTTCTGAAATAGAAGAGTAGGGGAGGGTTCTCTATGTAGAATAATACCCTATAAGGAGTTCTGTCTTCAAAGAAATTCACTTTGTCTCCCTTTCCCACTGTACCCTGCTGCATCCCCCACTATGATTAATTTTTTTTACTTGTCTAGCTGTTTCTGCTGCTCTCTGTAGGTGCATGTAAGTTGTAACTAAATGCTAAGTGAATTCAACCAAGAGTGTCTTTAAGTAATACACTGTTGCTGTTTGCTTTTGACAGAGGCTGATAGTTGCAGGAAGGTGCTGGCATGGCTCACCACCTTCTTGCCTTATAAAACTGTGACTCTCGGAAACCTGGCACTGACTCGCTTACACAATCTTCGCTTTGACGTGCTCTGACTTGGGGCTTGCGTAGCGTGTGGGCGGAGGGCAATTTAGAACACTCATGGGGTCTGAACTATTGCAGATGGTGATTGAGTGGAAGTCCCGGGCTGGCCTTGTGCGCTGACAGGGAAGGGAGGCCATGCTGGCAAAGGTTGGGCAGAAGAGGAAGGAGTTGTTGGGGGTGGAAAGGATTGGTTTTGTTTGGGATTTTTCACTTCCCTTTTTTCTCCCTCACTTCGAATACAAAGGAAAATCATGGCAGAGCCTCTACCACCCTGTGGTTAAAACCTGTGCTGAGGTGCTGTCAGCTAGGTTTGTTGGCAGGTAATGTGCCTGCCCCTTCCACCCCATCTTTTCTGGATGTAGGTAGTGGTACCAGCAAATGAGTGGACTGGGAAGCAAAGATTTTACTGTGCACTGTTCCCTCCCTTTGCAGGCAGAACTTCCCTCAGCCTGATTCACTTTGTTTCTCTGCCTAGCTATCCGCCTTGATTATGAGATCTTCCTACACTCTGTCTCCAAAATAAGAAGCCCCATACTTTCTTTGGAGCAAACACCTCTACAAAACAGCCCTAATTTATTTTTTCTTCCCCTTTGTCTGTCATTCTTCTGGCTTTAAATTACAGCTGTCATCTCCCCGTTTCTATTTCCCCATTTCTATTGCTCTTGAATGTTAATTTTATTGACAATCCCCTCCCTCCTCCCAACTGAGCGATAAGGTTTAAAAGGATTATTTTCTTGAAGGTGATTAAAGGTGCTTCTTCGTTGCCAGATTGGCATCTCCATAACATTCAAGGTTTCTGCTGGGCCAGCAAGGTAGGGAAAAAAAGCTTGGGAAACAGGCCAACTGCCTCCCACGTTGGATGAGGCATCGTTAAAGAGCCCCTTCCCTTCAGGCTCTGTTTTGTCTCTCCCCTTTGGTAAAGGAGTTGAGTTTCTAAATCAGGAAGCTTAAGATTCTGCTATCAAGATGTTCGCATTTTGATTTAGTTCATGTTCTGCAGGGGCTTAAGTTGACCTCACTGATCCTGATCTCACTCAGCAGAAAATACACGCTTTAAAAATGGGTTTGTGTCCTGTGTTTGGATTTGGTTATCTCGGCACTGACAGTAAAGGTTAGAACTTTGCTTTGTTTTGCATCTGTGGTGTGACTGTTGGTTCCTTAGCATCTCTGAGGGTAAGCATGTATTGCGTGAGTGAGAGGATTAGTTGCTGTTTGCACAGCATTTGAAAGTTATTAAATAAGATATGTTAAGAGCAATGTCACTGACAGGATGTGTTTGATGCAAATCTGTTTCTGGTGTTTTGCCAGCGGTTGTGTTGGGTCTTGTTGGAGGCCCTGTGAGAAACTCAGTTCCTGGACTTCCCTATTCAAACTCTTATCCACGAGGTGAGGTGAGTTGACCTTGGCTGCTCACTAGATGCCCACCAAGCTGTGTGCTCACTCCACCTCCTCAGCGGACTGGAGGAAAAAGCTCATGGGTAGAGATGTGGACAGGGAGATCACACACCAGTTACTGTCACAGGCTAAACAGACTCTACTTGAGGAAAACTAATTTACCTTACTACCAATTGCTACCAGAGTGAGATAGTGAGAAATAAACCAAAACTTAACCACCTTCTTCCCCAGCTCAGCTACACTCCCTACTCTTGTACCTCCTCCCCAGTGGCATAGGAAGGGTAGAATGAAGGGCTGTGCTCGGGTTGTGACACTTCATCTCCACTGCTTCTTCTCTGTGCTGCTCCCCTGTGCCAGCGTGGGGTCCGTCTCAGAGAATCCAGTCCTTTACAAGCTTCTCCAGCATGGGTCCTTCCCACAGACACTTAGGTTTAAATAAGTAAAAATAAGTATTTAGTGGATTTGCAATGAAATTTTATTTGGCACTTTTCCTGTGGTCCTACTACTGTCCACAAAATGGTATTAGTAGGGTGCAGCTGCTCTGTTTAGTATCACACACCATCTCTGCATTGCTCCAGTATTTCAAGAGTCTGTTATCAGGGATTAAACTATCTTTGCATTTCATCCCGGTGCCATATGATAGCAAGCTTAGATAGCTCCCAAATTGCAGAAGATTGAACCTTGAGTTACTTCCTTCCAGTGCGGTAGGAAAGACTTGTATTTGTCAGACATAGAGAAATCAATACCTTTCAAAATTAAAAAAGTTCTGAAGCTCATTTCCTGAGTCCAGTTTGGGCATACTTTCCTTAGTGTTAGTTTTCTTAAAAAAAGAAAAAGATGGGTTTCAACATGCTACTTGCTATCACTAATATTTTTGTAGTGATTTTTATAGGTAACAGAGTAAGACTGAAAACCAACATTTTTTCATCTCTAAGCCTGACATAAACTGCTACACTTGTACATCCCCTTGTAAGTATCTGTTACATTGTTTTACTTGGTGTTTTGTTTGGGTTTTATTTGATAGCTCAAGGTAATGCAGGCAGGGAGGAGAAAGCGTAAGGTAAAGAACTGATTTTAATACACCTGTCCTCCAGCGCCTTTTGGTTTGTGTGAGGAAGCAAGCAACACAGTGTGGACTAGAGAGGGGCCACGTTTGTCCCTGCCATGGGTCAGCGTTGCAGCCTTTCTCCCTGGTCTCACTGGGGGCAGCCCAGTGTGGAATTACCCGTCGCTGCTGCCGCTGGTGGAGGTGACTTGGTGGGTTAAGCTGTGGAGTGCTCACCTTGCTGCTTTTTCATTCCTTCTGTGATGTGAGTAGAAATTAATACCCTGAAGACCAAAATCGTTTTTCCGGCTAGCCCTAAAAATAGTAACATACATTTGAAAACTTAATGGTTTTCAAAGTGAAATATAAAAATGTCAAGGTAATCCGTATGCCAAATTGGCTTTTTATTCTTGTGGTTTCCAAAGTCATTCTTTATTAGAGTGATGATACTTTAAATGTATTCATTAATTATTACAACATGAAAGATTACAACCTTTGATTCGAGGAGTTCCTACCCACTATGAAAGAAACTAGGTAGTAGTCTAATATTCTTTCTCATTGATTTGTGTTTCTGCTGAAATCAGGATGCCAGAGATAAAATACTGTATGGAGCCCATCTTCAGCCTCAGTTGTTGCTTTGTTTTTCTTGTTCTTTGTTTAGAGGAGCTCAAGTAGCCATTAAAAATCTTCCTTCCTAGGCTATTTCTCTTCTGAGATTCAGCAGTCATTTCAGAGAGCGGCATTAAGTCGGTTTGAAAAGTACATGGGTTGTACCTCTGAATTGCAGAAGACATCCTGAAAGACAGGGAACTGCTGGAGAGAGTCCAGCACAGGGCAACTAGGATGATTAAGGGAGTGGAGCATCTCCCTTATGAGAAAAGACTGAAGGAACTGGGGCTCTTTAGTTTGGAGAAGAGGAGACTGAGGGGTGACCTCATTAATGTTTACAAATATATCAAGGGTGAGTGTCACGAGGATGGAGCCAGGCTCTTCTCGATGACAACCAATGATAGGACAAGGGGTAATGGGCTGAAACTGGAACATAAGAGGTTCCGCTTAAACTCGAGAAGAAACTTCTTCTCAGTGAGGGTGACGGAGCCCTGGAACAGGCTGCCCAGGGAGGCTGTGGAGTCTCCTTCTCTGGAGACATTCAAGACCTGCCTGGACACGTTCCTGTGTGGCATAGTCTAGGCATTCCTGCTCTGGCAGGGGGATTGGACTTGATGATCTTTCGAGGTCCCTTCCAATCCCTAACATTCTATGATTCTATGAATGTTCTGCTCTCGTTCAACCCATAGCGGTCATGTTGAAAGCTTCCTAGAATTAGTGTAGAATAAGTAATCGATGCCTCTGATTTATGAAGGCCATAAGGCATCTGAGAAAACAAGCAGATTGCATTAATTAGTCTAACTTGATTGCTAGATGGTAACATAGGGCATCGAGTTTTTTGGATCTTAGTTTCGCTCAAAGCAAAACAGAGGTGTTTATTGTCTTCCCAATCTCCAAACTACGCTTTGTCAAACTGTATGTCTGCATATACTGAAATGAGTTTTCTGCACAGGACCAAAATGCATGAGCAAACTTTTGTCTTACTGGATATTTTTCTGTGGCTGTTATTAAAACGTCTTGATTAACACATTGTAGTCGGGAATATGGACAGGAAAAGGACCGAAAAATCCTGATGGAGTATAGAATTACACTTCTCCTAGAAAAAGAATTACTTTATCTGCTTCTCAGGGGTGTTTCTGTTAAGGTTTCTGTAACCTGTCAGCCATATATTATCTCCTTGAAGATATCACAATGGAAAAACTCCCATCTTCTTAATTAATCAAAAAATGAGGTAAATTCTCAATATTTTACTGCTTTATAAGTAAATTGCTGTACAACGAGACAGATTTTTTTTTTTAAGAAAAGGATGCATAGGCTATTTTTTTTATAGTGAGGAAAACAGTAAAATGCTGATATCGTTTATGCTCAGGAAGAACATAAATTTACTTGAAATATGTTAAGTTTTGAATTTTGGTCTTCTGATTTCTTAGGTAAAAAGGTAGTGATTTTCAACAAGTGAGATGTGAAATATATGTCCTGTTTTTCTGAGATTATGTATCAAGAAGTAAAATCTCTTATAGTTACCTGGGATTGGTGGTGAGGTAGGAAGTTCTGTATTGTGTCATCAAAAGATGAGATTAATTAGATGGAAAGAAATCCCATGAATCCTGTATATAAGATTGTAGCATCCAGCCTTTAGGTACCAGGAAAATAATGCAACATAGCTGCACCCTTTCTGATGAAAGATTTCTCTTGCATTTTTTTAGAACTTAATAATAGCTGTTTGGACACAAATACTATTAACCAGTCTTGCTGCCATCTGTTCTGTTTCTGTTTTTTTTCTCAAAGCCTTGGCAAATTTACATTTGTGCCAAAGCAGAGGCCAATAAATGGAGGGAGAAATTTGGATTACTTCTACGGAAAAGAGTAATGTTAATGTTTTGTCAACTGATTCATGTAGCATTTCTCACAACATAATTCTTTAAACTTTCTTCAAGCTTACTTAGTTCACTATGCAGAAAAAATAATGGAAACACAAGAGATGAAGAAAGGACGGAGACAGAAGCAAGTTCTGTTGCCATCACAAAATGATATCAAAAGGACTTTTAAACTGTGCTTTTACATATTGCACTGTAGTTTGCACAGATCTTGCCTTATCCATGTTATTGTTAAATAAGCCACAATTTCCATACGTGAACATCTGGTATATGAGCATAGTTTGCTGTCAGCATATTGATACTTACTGGTTTTTGTTGAATGCCACATCTGCTATGAAAGCACAGAGAATACGCTATTTCAGCTTGTTTCTGCCCATCGGAGTTCCATCTTTTTCTGTGCTTATTCATCAAACTGGTCTTCTTTCAAGGACCGTGAAGTGAAAAGGATACGTGCTAGAGCCCATGGGTTTCGCATTTTCATCTAACTCAGATTTTTATGAGGCAACAGATGGCACTATTTTACTGAGCTACCATCCTTTTGGACTGATCTTCTGTAATTTTAAATGTAACTGGAGCAGTGTCTGCTACCATGTGTCCGATGACCACTTCAGCTGTAGCCGGTTTTCCAAGAGGGTCTGGGCAGGTATTGGAATCAATGATCCTTCGTCTATTTCTTCACACTAATTTTCAGAATAAAGCTCCCACAAGTCTATAAATACTCAAAGTGATGTATGATGTTGACTTCTAATGAATATGGATGTTGCTAGAACTTCTCCTTCAGCTCCAGCTGCTAAGCAAGTCAGATTCTTCTCCTTTGTATATTAATATTTGACCTTGCAAAAGTGCTGTTACAAAAGGACATCCAGGATTCATTTTCTGGGACTTAGTGTACCCTAACTCAGATATGTTTGTATTTTTCAATTCTCTTCCGGCTACTCGTAGTAAGGTGTCAGTGTTTCTAACTGCTTGTCATCTCCCAAGAATCTCTCCCATAAACTTAGGCTGCTCAGATGTCTGAGAGGAAACGTTCGTGATAAACTTACTCTTAGGCTGGCCCAAATGTTGCCTTTGCAAATACACAGGAACATCTGGTTGCTGCTGTCAAAACCAAAGCTAAACATTAGAGAAACATCAAGACTATGATTTTGTTGCAATCTTCACCAAGAAAAGGTGTCTTGGACATTTTTAAAGCTTCTTCAGAGGTTTAAAAAGCCCTCTGGCTAAAAGCCAACTTCAGTTTCTTTTTTGTTGTTGTTGTTGCTATTACAAATATTAATTTTCTCTTTATTCCGTGATTTGTCTGATTGGATGGAAGCATTTATCTTGGGAATTACTCTCTTGGGCTTTGAAACTATTTCCGTTTTTTTAAAAAAATGGAATAAAAAAGACATTTACATGTGTCGTGGACATACATAGATGGTCACAAATCTTTTCCACTCAAATACTTCATTTTAATTTATCTTTGAAATTTTGGATGGAACAGTGAGATTACATCAATGGAATCAGTATAGATGTTTTCCAGGCATTGGTCAGGAGATTGTTTGGTTGACTTTCAAGTCATAGGAAGGGAATCTTTGAGTAAAAATCTTTATATAAAGAACTTGTGAGTTCCAGCATTAAAGGAGGATTTTTCTGAGGTGCCATGTACCCCCTGCTCAGTAATGAGTTGACAAAAGGTCTGCTTTGCACTCCCTGTGCTCAGATTTGGTGCTGAAGTGGGGAGATACCTCTGCTTGATCCTCCTCAGCTCGCAAGATAATCATCTTGGCACTATTTCTGTGTTTAACTGCATATAGGTTTTCACTAGACTTGACCCTACCAAGTGTTTGGTGTCTTACTACCAGAGAGGTCTACTGCCGTTCAAGAAGAATCTTACCATGCTTGATGGTTTCTACTAACACCGTGAAGGTTGACTTTAGGGCTCGTGTTCACAGCACCCTCAGGTCTGATAGTACCATTTCTGAAATAGAAGTAAAAAAAAACCCTATCTTGTCCACATAAAATTGAAGTTTTCAGTGTAGCACTTTTGTAAAACTGCTACTGCTTCAAATTTGAGAAAGAAAAGTATTTTTCTATGTGGAAGAAAGACTTAGACTTATTCTAGGGCTGGTTCGCATTAGGCGTCAGCAGAGCAAAGCAGTGTTTGGCTAAACAAAAGTAATGGAAAGAAACATAAATGTTTTACATGATGTATGCAGTTAGAATCTGCACTCTTGTAAGATTAATACAGTATCTTGCTACATGGCAAAGACTTTTCCTACCCATGAGTTCTAGCAGTAATATTCTTCAGTGGGAATAGGCAAGCAATACCAAAACTGCATCCTATCCATCATTTAATCATTACTGCTACTTTACTTATATGAAAGTTCAGTATGAAGAACTCTCCCATTAAAAGACCTCCCTAATAATTTGTGAATATTTGTGCTGAAGCCAAGATAAGGAATGGACTTCTAATTCACAGCAACAACAAAAAAAAATGGAGTAGAGAGGCTTGTATCTTATTTGCAGTGTATCTTTTTGGCAGTAAAAGAAGAGAAAAAAAAAAAGCTTCTCTCTTTCTGAAGCATATGTAACTCATAAAACCTGAAAATTGCTTTGAAGCATTGGCCTTGTACACAGCTATACCATGTAATTGGCTTTTTCAAGAAACCTACATCATATGCTTTAAGGTATGTACTAAGTGATTTAATAGGATATGTCATTTTTAATTACTGTGGAAGAGCATTCGTAAGTCTAAAAATGCAAGTCATGTCCTCTTGGAATTACCGCTTCTAAAAGCATTTTTATGTAACCTGCAGGAACTAGTATGGTATTTTTTTATCCTCTAAATGCATGATAGTTTTACATTTTTGTGATCTGCAGGATGAGTTCAGTACACGATTCAAGGTAAATTAGTCTTAACTGAGCTCTCAGAAAAACTGCTGGCAGTTTCTGAGTTTAAATGGTCTAAAATTATCTCATACATCACTGTCTTAGGTGCATTCTAGTTCTCTCCACCCTCTTAATATCATCTAATGCAGTATAATCTCTACTAACAGGAGGGGGAAAAGCCATGTCATTGTAATTGTCCCATCCATACCACAGCTGCATCTGATCTGAGTGGCCATCTGTAGCAAATAATTGATTTTTGGTTCATTTCCTGATCTTGAGCTCTCAGTGAATTATTAGAATTTAAAAGTGACACAAAACCTTCTTTACAGGAGGTGGTTTGCTCTGAAAAAAGTGTCATGTGCAATTGAACCCGCAGTCTGTCGTTATTGACGTTAGCTACCTTTGACAGGTATTTTATAATTTTCTCTGACATGTCTGTGCTGTAGCCCTGAATCAGAATGCTGATGTCTGACAGAGGAGAATCTGCTGTGCTGTTCTCGTTGCAGCCTCCAAGCGTTTGAATGGTTTTAGCCAGTTCTGGGTTTGTCAATAACCCAGTCCATACAATCCAGGTGGAAAATCCAGCAGAGGAGCAGTGCTGGGAGCTGAAAACAGGTTGGTGGATTCAACTGGAACTGCAAAACACTGAAACGTCTTATTCCAGAAAGGAGCCTAACACAGATACAGTTGGGTAAACCTCTGAAGTTCTGGATGAATAGCAGAATAGTCAGATGAATAGTAGTCTGGATGGATAGTAGAATAGTCAGAGAAATTAAATGCCTGGGAAAGGGTCCCAAAACCTAAAGTAAGCTCTTGGTGCTCGTAGGCAGAAGCACACCTTCCAACAAAGTTGGACCTTGGCCATCTTCAACTAGATTTGGTCTTTCATCACCTGCAACATTCCTATCAATGTTTAAAAGTTTTCAATACTTTCTAATACTTAAAAATGTATAAAATATATGCTACTACCCCATTAAAAGTGGCAGTTGGGGCAAGATGTTAGCATAAAATGCAACTGTATAATTTCAGTTGAAAATAACTAGGCCCATTCTTCAGTAGATGACTAGTTGAATGAAAGCTCACTAGCATAGATTCAGGTAGTCCTTCTCCTTTAATGAAATTTCATCTTTACATTACAATTTTTCCTTGCGAAGATTAAAGTGTTCCCTCTGCACCCAGGCAAAATGCAATAGCTTTGTGTCCTTGCTCCAGTCCGTCATCAACCTTCTGTGCAATTACCCCAGTGGAACAATTCGCTTTGGATGCTGTGGGACGTCAGACCCTACACAGCAAGGTACTGGTTTTACTTTTGCCCTCTCACACTGCACCTTGTTCAAAACAGCACTTGTTCTGACTTCAGCCCTTAGTTGCTCGTGTGTCCTGCTCAGCTGTCTCTTTCTTACTTTCTTGATGGAGGAAAAACTAGAAATATTGATTTCTACTTGAAACCAGATTAGATGATGGTATGGATGTGTAGTGTGTGTGTATATATGTGTATATATACAATATGAATGTAGGTAATAAGATATATCTATATTGTACCTTACAAATTTCAGTGAATTTGAGTTGTAGTGTCAATATTGGTCCTCTTCCTTCTATAGGAAAAAAACCCTAGAGAAGCTGTAGAAAACAAAACAGAGACTTCTGAAGTTCATTTAAGGCACAACTATTCTGAAAATTATCTTACTTGATCTATAGTTGGCCTTGAAAAGCCGTTCCTTCTCTTATTGATTTTATTTATGCTTGCATTGTGAGAAAGAGGTTAGAAAAAGTTTCTAAGGAGAAAGAAGTGAGGAATTTGAAGATGTGTAAAAAGCATGTGACGGAAAAGGAGAAAGGATTGTGATTTCCAGGCTATTTGGTGATAAACTGTAAAGCATAGACTAAATATGCGAGAACCATTTTGTTTTACCTGGGACAGGTAAGTATAAATAAGACAAAGAGGGTGAATGAGTGCTTGACTAGGAAAGGAAGAGTTTCTGGTTCTATGCTCCTGCTGCTTGCTTTCTCTGTAAACTCTGGTTGCCTGAACTTGCTTACGACAAATGTAGTGTACAAAGTCTCAAATTACCTGAATACTTTTGCATCCCTTTTTTAATGAATCCCACATTACAGAAGAAGTTATTCTGAAAAACCTGTGGCTTGGCTATAAAGGAAACTGTGCTGTTGTAGCCTTGTGTTTCCCTTCCTACTAAGATTAAAAATACTGAGGCTTTTATGCATTGATATAAGCTTTTGCTTTACTAATACTGTTTATTCTACTGGACTAAATAAGAAGCTACAAATACTAAATTGTAACTTTGCTGAAGATGAAGGAAACTGAAAAGAAGAAAGTTTTGATAAAAGAATATGAGTCAGAAAATTCATTTCCATTTTAATGGTATTTTAGTTGTGTTCTGAATATGCTTCAAGTTTAAATCCAGCACTTAGGAAGCTCTTATTACAGATAGAATTGTATTTTCAGTGGAAGCTTATGTGTTTTGTCTCCTCAAGTACCCGATCTCTCAGGTAGCACCCTGATAGCTTGATTTGTGTATGCAAAGAGGATTGAGTGTGTAATTGTTTATTTACATAGATTGCTGTGGAATTTAGAAGTGTCACTAGAAGTTCAGAGTCTGTCTGTATTGTAAAGAGAATTTGTTTAGAGTTATGTGAAGATGCATTAAATGAAGAAACACAAAAATGTCTGTGGAAATATTGCTAATCGGAGAGCTGTGTTTGCATGAGCTTTTGTCACAGGCATCCAGCAGTCTTATCTGGTGCAAGTACTCAAGGAAACACTTACTAGTTCTATTTTCATTTTTTTTTCAAGACTATATTTATAACTTCTGCCACAATCAATTCATAAGGAAGAAAATCAGATAGGTTGAGTTTTTTACAAAAAAAAAAAAAAAAAGCAGCAATACTTACCTGTCTTCAGATCCTTTAATATGTTGTTGCTCCTAAGCAACAAAGAAAATACCATTTTAGAACAGGTAGCATTTCCAGATAGACTGTTTTACCATCTAATAAAATAATTCCACTCTTGCTAAATTGTTGTGCCTGTATAATATAATAGTGACTCTTTGATACTTCCATTTCCTTTGCAATGGAGTCAATTAGCAAAGGCTATTCTAATGTGTTTCTAGGGAATCGCCAAGTGATACAGAGCAACAATTCCATTATCTTGTTTGTATCTCAGAGAGGAAAAATACAAAAAAGGACCACATTTGAGATAGAAAAGGTAAGCCAGATTGTTAGAGCTCTCACAGTAAGGACTACTGTTTCTGCTGTCTCCTCCTGTCATAGTGAGTTCTCCTCTTCCTTTCCAACAGAAACCCTTACTGCGTTACAGCTCTGATTTTGGCCAGGAAAGCATTACTTCCACTGGTGTGCTCAATGACTTGCAAAATTTTGGTTAAAGCATCAGCTTCAACTGAACAGTTAGGAGATGTCATTCACCCGTAATGACAAGAATTCGTTAGGGTTCGTGCTCCGTTGGTGTTTGTCTCGGATGGGTGGGTGCCCTGGACAGCTGGATGTGAAGCACGCAGGAGGACTGGCTAAGGTGCCCTACTCTGTTCCTTGTGCCCGCATCTCTGCGTGGTGCCTCCCCTCTCATTATGGTATCAAGCCCAGAGATCAGGAGCTGGGGCACTGACCACTAGGCTGTCTTCCAAAGCCCAATTTTCATTTCAAAAGTCTCTTATTCCAATCTTTTGGCAAGGCACCGTTCAGGGAGTGCCCTGGAGCTAATGTGTTACAGAGTATTTGAAGCATCCAACTGCATCTTCTGTTCCCAAGGAACCAAATGTGTTCTACTAGTGCACAAACTTCTTTTAATTAACCATTAGAGGTAAAGAAACCTCCATCTTCTTCCCAGAGGCAAAGTTGCCAGCACAAACCAGGGCAGGTTGGTCTGCTCTCTCTGGTTCTGATAGTCCTGTTCTTGTGGTTCTGATACAAATCTGTGGGTGGCAGAACCAGAGTGAAATCCCTTTTCCACTGATTCATAGCAGATATTGGAACCAGGAACTTGCAGGGAAAAATACCCTCATCACTGGATTTTACAGTGATATATGTTGTGGATTTCTCAAAGTCTCAAGGTAGAATTATTTCAATTTTTTACTTTTCTAATACTTCTATTTTCCACTTTGTTGTAGAATCCTTATGTAGTTATCAGACCAGAGTGAGAGCGTAAGATGGGTTTTAAGATAGACATTAGAAATGAGAAAGCTTCACTCCATTCTTCGTCTCTTGGCTATCTTTGTGATGTTAGCCTATTCACTTGTAGTTAAAAATCTGAAAAAAAAAAAATTCCAAAATGCAAATGCTTTATCCCAAGTCAAATATTGAGGCCTACCTAGGTGGCTGTCCCAAATCCTTGCTGAATGTGGAGTTCTTGACTAATATTTTAGTGAAAGATAGGCAAGTCATACAGAGTTTTGATGACCTCTGTGTCCTTAGTGAATTTTAGTAAGCTACTAGTCTTCCGTGGTCAAGAAAGGAAAATCTAATGTGAACCTAGGGAAAGCTAAGGGGGAAAGAAATAATGCAGCTTCTCCAATAGAAGAAATCTAAGGTGGATACTGGCAGCATTGCCTTATGAGTAAAGTGAAAGCTGGTTTAGAGTAGCATTTTAGAGGTAGTTTTGTTCTATCTCATATTAAAGAGTGGCTCTGTTGTGATGCACAATTAGTGAGATCTGTGCTTAGTTCTCAGCAACTACTGTACCTGCTAGGTTTGCTGATAACAAGTCAGCCATGCAGTCAGGGATTGTTAAATGTGACCAGTATAGCTTATGGTACATTGGGCATTAAGTGAAAAACCTGCTAGACAAATTCCATACTGTACTTTTATCACAGCAGTTCCCGCTGCAATTCATACTCTGCCCTCAGTAATAACTCTGCAACACCGGGAGTCTCGGCGGGTTTGTAAAGGTGTATTAGAGGGCAACGGAGTTTCAGCTCTGAAAACTGCTTTAGAATTGTATTGATAGGATGTGAGAAATTACAAAATACAAACTGGATTCTGTGAGAGCTGTAAAGCCGCTTATAATAAGAGGTTATTAAATCATCTGTTTCCACTAAAATGAGTCTGCAGAAGTGGATTGCTAGCACAGGGCAGATCTATTTCATTGTTTGTCGTTTCTTTCTAGTAGTGTTTTGTTGAAATGTACTGCAAGCCTCTGCTTGTGAATTTTGTCTGCAGACACAGCATTGATTTAAATATTGTATCCCAGAAAATAGTGAATTACCTATGTAGCCACAGGAAAAAGGCAGAATCATTCGTCCTTCTTATACACATGGTACTCATATACATGTGCACTCATACGCCCAGAGGTGTAATAATGCCTATTCCACAGTGGTGGCCCCAGGCAGAGATTAAGGGGCAAGTGCATTGGATGACTCATTGCATTATCTAATGTATCTTTGTGGGGTCTCCATGGAGCCTTGAGTGATTGTTATCTGACCCTTTCTTCTGCTGGAGACAATATTAAATCCAGAATCGATAAAGGAAGTTGCACCACAGCTTTGAATGAATAATGCAATATTTTTGCAGCACCATGTAGTTATTGAAAACCAACAGTTTGTTACGATTCAGTGGCTGAACAAAGAGTCGCACAGTGCGTGTTATCCTCGCATGCTTGGGTATGTGCACAGCTGCAGCTTGTGTAAGTTTACTACATCTTCTTATATGTGGCTCAGGAGGAATGGGTGTGACCCTACTGGGATCCTAAAGGTACTGGGAGCCACGTTGTGCAGCCTGTGAGACTGTTGCAGACAAAGAACTTCATAAAACCTTCAAACCAAGAGCTCCGTCTGAACACGGGTGACTTTTCCAGGCATCAGGAAGGGCAATGCTTTCAACCGAGCTTTATTATAGTAGCAATCTGAGACATGAAGACTTAGATATGAGTTATAATCATAATTGCAGATACTCCATTTCCCTGAAAAGTTTATGGAGAGGGAAAATCCCAACATTGTAGCAAGATCATGGGTATCCAGGAAATGAAGTGACTGCCCAAAAGTTTTATACTGACGTTTGTAGCAGAGCATAAAATTAAAACACTGAGGTAGAACTAAGAAGATTTTAACCAGAGCAAGACGAACACTCTTCAACTAAATTAGCAGACTTGTCAAAACTTAAGTGTCTTCAAAGAGCATACCAGCTATGTTGAAATTAATGTCAGAAAAGGTTCTAAAGTCCAGGATGAATTCTTTATTATTTTGTTCTGAGAAAGAATGTGGCCCAGTGGTCAAGATTTCATCTAGGATGTGTAAAGTGCAAGTTCACGTTTTTCTTTTTCTCGTTCAGCCTGTGTGCTTGAATCTGAGCTTCTTTCATTCCAAATAGCTGGGGATTTTGGACTTTCGCTGTTTCTAGGCACTGGCCTCATCTTTGCTTTTTAAAGGGATCTGCAAGTGTCTCTGGAGTTGTTAGAGTTTAAAAGGGTTAAAATCCTCCCTTATTCTTTTAAACGCATAAATTAAGGAGTTGCATTGCCCATGCTGTTTGTACCAGGAGAAAAATGCTTTGATGGCTAAAAACCCTCTGTAATTAAGGATAAATTTGGTCATGGCCAATTTATTAGGCTGTTCTTGTGAGAAGCATCTTTCACATTTTGTTTCCTCTCTCTGGTATGCTGATCATGGCAGTGTTGTTATATGTTGTTATTAATGGTAATAATACATAACACTTCATTCAAGGCATGAGAAGACAGCAGTGTGAAACCAGAAAAACCCATCAAGCCAAAAAGTGTTTCAGGCATTTACCCAGCCCTCTATTGTTGTTCTGTGCTTTCTTGTGGGGTGTGTTGTGTTTTTGTTTACCTGTTCCGTTTGGTTCTTAAGCACTGAGTGTGCCGGGGTGTGCAGTTTGCCTGTTGAGTCCGTTCCTACCCAGTGGACTGTGGGGAAAAATACCGAACTCCATGACAGGTCACTGAACACCATCCGTTTGTGACCTGTCTTGTATCTCTGGAAATGGGCAGAGCCTGTGACCTTCTCTAATGACTAAAACATGAGAATCACTTTTCCCTGAGACGGCATTCAACAATTTCACTCAAAAACAACAATGAAAAATACACTTCAGTGACATGGTTTCTGCAAAATGGAAAGTCTTGTTAGGCCACCTCATCCTCTAAAACTGCTGATTATGTAAGGATTCTCCCGAAGGCTTTGTTGTACGTTTCAGTTTTACCAGACAATTGGCAGCTGTGCTGCAGGGGTTTCTGGGCTCATGACTGCACGTTCGGATGAAGCAAGCAATGAATGTTCCTGCTTAATCTTTTCTAGGCAGATTCGAGCTCACTCTGATTGGAACTGTGTGGCCCTCTGAAGGCACTCTGGAGACTAAGCTCATACCTCTACCCTCGAAGCCCACCTCCTCCACCTGGAGTCAATACTGCGCTGACCATAGACCTCTGACTCCTTCAACTAGTTCACAAAAGATCTGGATACATGCAACATTGCAAGATATCTGGTATAAAGGAGAAAGAATTACACCACCGTCTTTCTGGGGTCTCTTAGCTGTCTAAAAATATGCAGCAGGAGTAAATAAATCCAGGATTCTGAGAATGCTACTTCAATAATATTCTCATCCTCACAAGGGCTTGAAAAGCTGAAGTTTTCTGGGTGGTTGCCAAATGCAGATAATGAATGGTTGGTTGGCGCTTTGGAAATGTGCGAAGCGAATGCTAAACACCAGTTACATTCTGCTATCCAAGTCACAAGAGTGCTGAGGGAACTGCCAGTGATAAATGTCCACAATTATAGTATGTAAAAATCAACAGGAATTATTTAGGGTGGAACAAGGCAGGGCTGCCTAGGAGTAATTAGATGGATATAAGGAGAAGAGGAAACTTCCTTGAGAGAGAACCTTTGAAACCGACAGAGTTGACCAGAGAAATACTGACTGTATATGAAGAAATACTTTTGTATAAGCATGTGATGGGTTAAATTTACTAATTCTAGCATGGAGAGTATTCCAAACCGTTCATAGAGCCACTGCACCCAAGGGCCAAATTTAGTGCTTCTAGTTGGAAACACAGGCCACTTCTCACTGATGTTTTTGCTCTTTGAGGTGTACTTTGCCTAAGTCACTTAAACATCTGCACAAAGTTTGGTGATGCATGAGATGGGGAAAGGTTCAATGTGTATGAATAGGCCCAACTGCATTTCCAAGCTGGATTTTTCTCCATGCACAATAGGAACAAGTTTGTTAACAAGCAAGCACGTTGCACTGATCTTTCATTTGCCCTTCTTATTACTTTATTAGCAATTCCAGGATAATCAAACCGATTTTACTACTGTTTCACTGGATTAGTGATAGAACCATTATAATAAATCCGCTAAGGGCACTGAGGTTTGATCTCCGTTTGCACCTGGTATGTGGATGCACAGTGTATGTACAGAAGCAGTATGGGCTGTAGAATAAAATATAGCAGCATATGAACAGAAGGCATCCCTTATCTTCATGAGTTCCCTTAATTAGCTTGGCATAGAATTAAATTGCCTTCCTTGTGGGGGAAAAAAAAGAAGTTTCTGCTCACTTATTCTTTGTTTTCTGAATGCTACTGGAGTCATACCATTTTTATATATATATATATATATATATATATATATATATATATGTGTGGGATTTTTTCCCCAAAGAGCCTTGAAGTGTTTAAGCTTAATGTGAGATGAGAGACAGGTGAATGAGATTATTCCCAGGGAGAGGGAGGAACTTTTCTGGTCTGTGACAATACAAATGCTGTAGAGTGTTTTCTAAGAAGGCAGAGAAGTAGAGAAGGAGGCGAGTGATGAATAAGAAGTGAGTGAAGGGATCACAGTGAGAACAGAAGGGGAGAAGTGTGCTGATACATAAGGCCGTGGAAACCAAGTGAGCTAAACCTGAAATGGCAGGAAAAGAGTCAGACACACAAACATATCTCCTCCTTGACAGGGCAGTGAATGTGCCACTGTCAGGTTGGTGCAACAGAGAGGATCTAAATCCTCATATTCAGGAGAAGAACTGACCAAAGCACAGGCTGCTCCTGAGGGTGCAGGAGCTTCCGCAGGACCTGCGGAGGAAGGTGGCAAAACTTGTGTTCAAGTGGTTGTGCTCATGTTAGCAGTTCGGTCAGGTGTCTTTTATGAAGTCACTTTGGAGCCACCTGTAAGTCCTTGGCATGTGATTGACAATTACTGTGACTATTTGCTTTTCTTTCTTGTGGATCATGAAACTTTAATCAGAAATACTCTCACTGTAATAAGTTTGCAAAAGCTGAATTCTTAATGGTTTTTTTCCCAACACTTTTACAATCTGATCAAACTTTAATAATGAGAGCCAGGTGGAAAAAAATTACAATTTTCTCTTCAGACAATGCTGTTTCATCAAAAATGAATCATCTTAAGTGAATACATTGATTTAGAGTAAATTTGATGAGAAAATATAGAAATTAATAGTTTTACCTTATTTTTTTCTGACAATGTTGAAATATTTTATAATGGCATTTTATTCCTTTCATTTTAACTTCTATGATATTTACATTATTTTGATATTCCTATACTAGTTCATATAAGAGTTTCAGTGATTCCAACTCAGTATGTTTTTTTATTTGCACTGAAAATAAATGTCAAAATGTGGGAATTTCCCATGGGATGAGAATTCCGCTTTCTATTTACAATACAACGTGAAAAGAAATATCGTGCTCCAGAGTAAGTCTGACCTTAGCACTTCACGGCTCTGGAATGCCAGTCAATCTAATATATGGATCAAGATCATGTAATAAGATTTCTGAATGATTTATGCCAATCATATTTTCATTATTTCCTCACCAATATTGGCAGTGGTAATTCCTTATACACTAATGCATTTTTTTTCCATCCATCTAGATACAACTTGTATGAAATAAACTACACAAGAGTCTCCTTGGAGCATGGTTTCCAGTTTTGAGAATTTTTCAGATATTTCATCTTTTTTTTTGGCTGAATTAAGTCCAGTGCTGCTCAATTGAATAATCTCTAGTATCATACGTATTTCTTTTCCAAAGTGTTCTGCAGGGTTGATGAGTTTCAGTCCACGTGGAGATAATAGCAACTGGCCTTATCTGCTTGCTCATAAAATGGATCTGAAAGCGATCAACAAGATGGTGAGATTTTCTTTAGAACACCAGAATGACAGTTAAAAATATCAGTTGAGGATTTATTTTTTTTAATTAAGCACGTAACCAATCTTCGTGTAAAGACAGCTTCAGCTTCTGTCGAGGAACTAATTAACACATTAGCTGAAAGTTAACCTAATCAAATGGTGTTCTTAAAGGTAAAAGAAACTGGATACAGTCTAAGTTTGTCCATCAGAAATATGCCCATGTAACGACTTACTGATTTACTTTCTCGATATAATGGCATCAACTTGTCTGTTGGAAAGAAACTTAGGCAAACACTATGCAGAACCCCCTCTGAAACTTTATACTGGAGGTAAACTTCTTGAATAAAATGTTTGAATTTGGCTGTCTTAATTCAGAGCAGATTGCTCTGTCTTAAAGATGTGGGGGTTTAAGTTACACTCTCTCAAAACCCTGACAAGGAGGTTGGATTATAGCTGCAAATTTTCTCACGTGTCATTAGTCCTGCTGGGTTCTCCTCTCTACCTGTTCCCCTGCTTATGGGATATACTTGGAAACTAACAGGGCAATAAATGTAAGCAGACTTATGCAAAGGAGAGATGGTGCCAGAGCTTCCATAATAAGCTGTATTATGCTACCTAAAGCTAAAGCAACACACAGAGTAAATTTTTATGAACAGAATCTGCTGGTGATCTGAAAAACAGGGGGGGTTTATATTTAGTTTCTCAAATACAGATTTAAGATGCATTTTGCTGATGCCTGCTGAGGGGCGCATGCCTGGTGGTAGTTTTCAGAGCTCCTTTTGCATCCTACTCTACCAGAAATACTGCATGAAACCTGTTTGTAGAAACCTTGAAGGGCAACTGCTAATTAAAGGCTTTTAAGATCTGTCAGAAACAATGCAAAAAATCAGCATGTTTTTTTTGCTGCTGCTGTCATTTAGCAACAAACCTAAAAAAGTGAGTTTTATCTGATTTCTGTTCAATCAGAGTAGTCTTACCCTATTTCTGTCTGCAGGGTAGCCGACCTGTCTTCTAAGGAAGAACAATTTTTGCTCTGAAAAAAAAATAAAATGCTTCTGATCTCTTCTGGGCACTGATTTTGTGTTCTACTTATTTATTAGGTTGCAACCTGGAGAGTTATTCCACTGACCAGGGACACCACAGGAATTCCTTTGCTTTGAAGAAATCCATCATCTTCTCTCCTCCTCGCTTCTTCCCTGCTGAGTTCCCAGCCTGCTGGGGTGAGCTGGTTCGTGGTCACGGCTGGGTAAGACTGTGTCCGTTCTGCCTTAGAGGGAAGCCACTAGAGGATGGTCCTTTTGTGAAAACCTGCTCCTGAAAAATATATTTGCTAGATAAAAACATGTCACCTTAGATTTTTATGGTATCTGACAGACTGATCTCGTAGTAAAAACACTGCAGGAAAGCAGATTAGTAAAGATTTTTGTGTTGTCAGCTTTTAGTATCGTCCTTAGGTTTAGTCATTTCTCTAAGCAGAATATGGTAATATATGTCACTGTGTTTCAGACATAGTATTTGAAAATGTTTTCAAGAAATCAAAAGAAAACAGTGCTATCTCAAAAAAGCAGCCTACCTGTAAATTCAGGTTATGCACTTTTGTTTCACATGAAGCAAAGTTTTGCAGCTAATACTACAACGTTTACTCATTTCTGGTTGCTTGCCAAACTAACTCATCCATTACATGGATTGTCTATACAAGTCACATGTCGTGTTTGAGCTGGGGCTTCTAGATACCCCTTTGGGTTCTGTAAACAAAGACTTAAGTGATTGTTTCAACGTTGTTTTCTTTGTCAGGAGCATCTAAACCTTGTCCTCTGCTGGCAAGCTTCCCTCCTAATTGCAGCGAAGTAGAGTTGCCGAGGTCATTGTAATGTGGCTGATAGTAGCAGCATTTTAAATGACAAGCTCTGTGCGAGATGCAGAAGAAAAGCTCTTGCCCTCTGGAACCTGCTGTATAAACAGATAAATAAATGTATGTTAAGTATATAACTAGTGAGCCAGATCTTGCAGAATAGCCATTTGTAGCTTTTGGAGAAAGGATCTGTCTGGTGGGGCTGGCTGAGTAAAAGGCAAAGGGGTGGCGGATGCACCCAATGAAGGCAAAAGCAGAGGCAAGCAGCAGGGCCTGACAAGCATAAAGATGCGACCCGAGAAATTCTGAGAAATTCCGAGGCAGAGCGTGTGGATAAATATAATAAATGATACCTAGCATATAGGGAGGGCAGAGACATAAGGGCCTGGATTTGCTGCCAAAGATAGGAGGAGGGGAGAAAAAATTGGAGTATGATGGCTGTGGAGCTGGTTGTTGGTCGGGGGCAGTTAATTATATTCTTTGTAGAGAATTGCAACTGTAGGATCGGGTTTGCTAGGGAAGTTGTCAAAAATCAAAACAGGCAAAGGGTAGAGAAACTTTTTAGTCACAAAATTTTGAGGTAGTATTAGGCACTTCTTTTAAAAAATTGTGGTGGAGAAGAAACAAAAGGAAGTGTGTGTTAACAGCAGTACAGATATGCCAAAAGGATGAATCAGAAGTCCTGGGACTGCACTAAGATTGTGAGCCCCAGTGACAGGATAAATGCTTTATTTTTCTCATGCAATCTGACAGAAATAATAATTACACTTAATTTATAGTCTTCATTTAAAGGTATATTCAGTAGTTCTCAAAAGACACTCCTGTGTCCAAAAGCGCATTCCAAAAGCTCCTATTCCCTCCGGTAGAAAGTAATTGTCTTGTTTTGTAACTTACAAAAAACACGTTTGGTCTCATCTCGTACCTGCATTTCATACACAAGTTTAGCAAATGCAGGCATTACCACGCTGTTTGTTTTCCGGGGAGGTGAGTTATGGTTATAACACAGCGGATGAGCATCTTACGTCGTTAAGATTTTTCTGCAAGTCACCATGAGGTAACGGGAAGTGTCTGGTTTAATGATCTTCACTGTTTAAATTTTTATTGTGTTCGGTTGGGTTTTTTTATAGCCTTTGATTAAAGTTCACAGGCAAGATGGATTTGAAAGACTTCAGGTTTTTTAGATCTGCTGTAGCTTGCCAGTCACCCTGCCAAAATTTTCCACAGTGTACTACTTATAGTTCTGCGTGGTCTAAATTTAATTGACTGAAGATGAGAAGCATTATTACGGATCTGTCACTGCAGCCGCTCTTCATATGTTTCACTAGCTGGAATGAGCAGTTGCTGGGTTTTTTTCCGACCTAATTCACGACGATGTAAAACAGCAGTGATTTCACAGAAGATGAAACAGATTTATCTGGTGAGAAAGCGGAACTGGGCTCAGTGCTGCTCATTTACAGGTGAGTGGAAGAATAAAGATTGTTGCTCAAACACTAGATTTCAAGTTTGTGTAAACAGAGATACATAAGATGTTCAGATGGTATAACAACATAATTCACCCTTTTATTTCACTGACTCAGTTAAAACAAAAGTCGGGGATTTACAGCCCAGCTTCCGTGTGATACTTAATTGTCTCACCAGAAGTAAAGGCATAAAGATCAAAAAATGGACAGAGCATTTAACATACCAAATTACAAGAACTAGCAACATTCACTTCATGTATTGAAATGTTACAATTCCAGTAGTCTCTTTTTAGTAAATTCATGTAAATTTATATGTTGATGTCTGGATTTGTTTGTGCACTGAGTTATCAAGTAAGCCTTGTTTATGAAATTCCCCTACTGATAACAAACAATTACAACTTCAGGTAATTGATTTAAAACCATTGCCAGCTGATAGTGTGCCAGGAGTCATAGTACAAATTAATATAGACCAGAAGTTTACATGCCTTGTACTTGTTCCACCAGATCAATATGTGAAGTAAGATCGTGGCATCCTCGCGGATTACAACAGGATCTCGTCTGGAATACAAATGTGCAGTACATTGCTGGGAGCACCTGTTTGGGGTTTTTTTTATGCATATGATTTGTCTTAATAACTGGCTTTGGGAGAACAGAAGGCACTATGATCTTAGTGGGATCATGCAGGGAGAAGTTGAGACTGTGATCCTGCCTCTGTTAAGATTGATTGTAATGTGATGGATTGGGTCTCTCCCTCTAATCTGGGGCAGTCTCAAAGATTCCTGAGAAGTCTTCCTGTGAAATGCAAATATGAAATTGAAATGGGGACTCCTGTGTGCATAGCCATTAACAGTCTTTCTAGACCTGTAAGGCAGGAAGTAAGAGGGACTGAGACACCTTAAACCAAAGCCCTCGTCAGAGCAGAAATGTCCAGCTTCCTGTCAACGCCGGCAGATAAATAACTTGGGAGCACGTGAAACAATTGTTTGGACAGGAGGCAGGAGCTGTGAGCATCTTTACTCTCCTAAGGAGAACTCTGTGAAATCAGTGGAAAAGACACAGTGCTTGTTAAACAGACGAGTGAGTAACTGCCCTCCGCCCTCACCAGTTGGAAGCGGTGGGTAGTGATTTACTGCTGAGCAGGGGAGGCAGTCATGGTATGGCACAGCGTATTGCTTTTCCAAAGCAGATTTTCAGTATTATGTAAATATTATTAGATTAATCACTAAAAGTAAAGGATCAAATAAAGGTTTAGAGTTTTCTTCTTTAATTACTTAGTTTCTTCACTTGTTACTTCAATAGCTTTTACATGACTGAGGTCAGGAAAAAGTTTAGTTGTATTTATAGGGTTGTTTCATCCAAAATCATGAAATGTCTCTAAATTTCCTCTCGGAATTTGGGCTTGTTTGCATAGTGTGTACATCATATCTTCCTACTGGGTTGTTTCTTCTGCTTAGAGTATTTCCATTTGACAGAGAAGATCCACACTAGAATTTGCAAGTTAGTATTTTTCCAAAATCTAGTCCAAATTCTGAAGACAAGACTCCTGACTTGTCTCCTGACAGAATATGTAGCTTGGGTCTTTGGCCTTGATGCTTTCAGAAGGACAACCCAATTCTCAAACATTTCCAGCAATAAAGATTTCAGGTTTGCTTTAGCTTTTTTGGCCTTTAAAAATGTTGTTTGTACTAACGGTTTGTTGGGGTTTGTTTTGTTTTCACAAGAGTGCTTGCAGAAGGCAAAGTTTATCTAATAAATATGCAAATGTGTTCACAGGAAGGCTTATGCCAAAAATCTTTATTGGTAGCTGCTCGGTTCTTGATTGAGTAAATCACGGTGGTTGTTGTAACCTTCTTCCTCTTTGCAAATTTGGTTAACTGATGATGGAGAAGAACAAATCCGGGTGGGAGGAAGATTGCCAGGCCAACATCTGCAACTGGAGATATTAAAACAAAAGTGACTCTTTTTCCCAAACGGAAATCTAGCTAGTGTGACTTTCATTGCCTAATTTTAACCAATTGGAAAAAATTTGTTTCATGAGTAATTAATAGCCTTTAAAAACAAATGTTGCTGTGGCAAAACAATATCTGTGAGGTGGTTTGTGTGTGAAATTTTTTTCATAGAACCATAGAATGGCCTAGGCTGGAAGGGACCTTAGAGATCATTTAATCCAACCTCTCTGTCATGGGCAGGGACGCCTCTCAGCTAGATCAGGCAACACATGGGGACCCAACGGGATCGAACCCGCGACTTTGGTGTTATCAGCACCACGCTCTAACCGAGTGAGCTAACCAGCCCCCTACAATTCTCTTTGTTGCAAGAAATTACTGAGAAAATTGTGTAATGGTGAAACTTTACTTCTCTGTTTCAGGCTGTTATCTTATATGCTTCTCTCAACAGTATCCTTCAGTCTCTTTCTCCCTCTCCTCACCCTTGGGCTTGAAAGGAAATAATATTTACAACACAGAACATTTTAAGCATAAACTAGTCCCACTTCTAGATTTTGAGTAATAATTAAAAAAAGGTAATATCAAAGGCATGGTTGTGTTAACTTACCTTCTACTGGCAATGTTCAGTATAGACTTGAAAGACTAAAGGTGTGGATTGTGTAAACTGGTGCCCACCCCAGTATCACCCGCCCTGTCCTCAGTCACAAGCTCACCCTTCCCTTCACATTACGCAGCGTATTTAATCTGTGCAGATGTTGCTTTAGGGGCCTACATTTGGTTCATGTACTGGAGCGAAACCATCTCCCATTTGTCCTGCTCCTCAGGACAAGGACTGAGCACTCAAAATTAGTTCTTATGCTTCTGTTGCACCAGAGACAGAAATGAAGCATCTGTCAGAGCTAGTTCAGCTGCTCGACTGGGAGAATACCACAAGTTACATCAGCTCATATAATATCCTCTACTACAAACACAGGTTTTCCCTCTCTTCCTCAAAATAAAATGAATTGTAGAATCTCTGTTGCCAAACATGAAATTATCCTGCAGAGGACTTGAATATTAGGTCTGTATTCCCTAAAGTATTTAAGAAATTTGGGCCAAATGCAACAGGACAAATCTAAATGCCATTGGGAAGATCTAAATAGATTTTTATGTTTTTGTAAAGGATCTTCTACTTCTGAAAAAACACATGGCTACTATTGGATCTCTCAGCAATAGTATTTGCAGAAAAAAAAAAAAAGTTCAATTTGTGTGTGATATGGAAACCTAAAGCAGAAATCAAATTTTTTAAGAGCTATTTAGATGGCACAGCAGACCAAACAGAGACATCGTTATTGTGACTGATCTACAGAGTACTTTCTGGTAAAGAAAAATTGGTGTGCTGATGATTATTCTGTCAAAATAAGAACAACAAGCAACAAAAAAAAAAAAGGCTGAAAGCCTTTTTAGGAAATATGGAGATAAATGCCTCACAGACCTGCCTCAAGCATCCACTTTTGCTACCTTGTGATGTGGTGGGGCCCATCTGTAGATCCAACTTTCTAAGAGAGTTTCATTTAAGTATCGGTTGCTGTGGTAACAGCATGAAGAGCAGATCAAATGGATGGCAGGACCCAGACGGGTTTCTCTGCGAACTCCACATATGTGAATGATTGGTGGTGACCCAATTCCAAAAGGTTATCAGCACAGATTTGCACTGCAGCTGACTTAATGTTACCTTCTCCACGGGTCTGGACCTTGTTTCTGGTCCCCAGGAGTTCTCATGAATTAGCAGCCCTGGGGTTTCATCAGAAGCGCCTGGACTTCCCACAGAGGAAATGCTGGCAAATTAACAGAAGTGATACAGTTTCGTACTTGCGTATTTACGCTGCCTTCTCATTGTCAAGGGCTGGGCCGAGCTGTGCCTTGGGCTCTGTCAAAATGTTGAGTAATTATCACATGATAATCATACACTGCAGTTTCTCCCAGGCTTAATCTGATTTCTGCACCATAGTTGCTTACAACCCACTTAAATTCCACCCACGTGTAGTTTAACCAATATAACTGATTAGATCCAATTTTCTGTGGTCAGAGCTGTGTTATGTGCAAGGTTCATCAGGAAATATTTGATCGGCACTGAGGTCTTTCTGGTTGGTTGTTTTTCATTTAAAACTGGCTTACTCGGTTCTTGTGAATAGTTGAGTTAAAATCATAACAATGATGTGGTGTTTTCTGTTTAGTAAAATCCTGGGCTTCCCTTACTGTTTTGGAAGCTTTGGGTTTCTGTTTGTTTTTTGTTTTCCCAAGAAATGTGTGAAGGGAGTGTGTGTGTCATGGTTTAGACCCAATTACATGGGCTGGGCCGGTCAGCGTTCCAACTTTATCTGGAAAGGGGACGGAAGGCAACTCCTTAAACGTTGCTTATTTTCCTTCCTCTCCTACCTCCGAAATACATTCCGACATTTGTTTAATCTCGATCCAATCTCGAGCATGCTGAAGGGTTTTTTAGAGAAATAATGCTATGGCAAAGATTTTGGGCTATTTAGGAATACTCTCAAAACAAGATCTTGCCCATTTGTTGTTGATGTGTGTCCCTCATCTGCTGGTGCATGTTCTCTTTTCTGCTTTAAATTGCTGCGTACTTAACACTTTGGGGTACTGTGTTGGGCAATCTGTGCCTAGCTCTGCCTGCGTGAATATGTCACAGAGGTGTCAAGCCATCCTCTGGTCCTCAAGCCTATTGCTTCATGGACTCTCCAGAAGGTGTTCAGCCGATGCAAATGGCAGGCGATTTTGGACTCTTGATATTTTGTTGTCCCTAGTCAGCAAGTGCAATTCTAAAAATGTCTCTGTCAGGAGGCTGGGACTAAGTCTCCACATCAAATAGATTCCATCAGCTTTGCCAGCCACTTAAAGCAATTAGGTCTGAGAACATACTGGCTGAATTTACATGGAGCACATTCTTTCTTCTTTACTAGTTGGTGTTGCAGCTGGAGATACACCACCAGGGAACACACTCTGCCTCCAGCAAGTGCTCCGGGCTGTTTGCAGAGGGTGTCCTCCCAGTTTCACTGGTCACGCTCAGCAGATTTGTCCATGTTGCCGAAATGAACCGCAGTCTGCTGGTCCTCACGAGGGACAGGCTGCGCAAAGAGAAGTTTCAGAAGTCATTAATTCTAGCATTTTCAGCTTCGTGCTTTGAACATAGAGATGAATAGAAAATTCTTGGCAATAGATGGAAAGCCAGAGAGGAGCAGACCAAAAGAAACTGAAAAATCCGTGCAAGCAACCGTGGGGACTGGGGCATTTGTGGGTAAGATCAGTGAGTGAACTGGTAGAATAGTCCATTTGCATGCTTTTGGCTATGTACCTGAATTTATGTGAATGCAGCAGATCTGGGAGATGTTCTTTTGCAGGACTCAGAGCTTTATAATGTCCACAATTTACGATGGAAATGGTAAGAGTTCAGCTTAGTTTAGTATTTCCAAAGAGCCAGAGCTCCACCCGTGATATGTGAGCTTTAGCCAGGCGGTGAGCTTTGTGCTGCCTCAAGATGCCGAGCGTTTAGTGCCTGGCAGGAGGCTCAGCAGTCTGGGCATGTAGAGCCACGGTGTTCAAGGTCCTCACGGTAAAATGCTGCCTCATCTTCAGCTCAGACTGACTTTGCTTTTCTAAGGTTATTTTAGTTGTTGTTTGATGAAGTTGCTCGCTCCCTCCCTGGTAAATGGCATAAAATTGCCAGGTGACAGATTCTTCCTGTGGCAAAAAAATGGCAAAAGAATCATTCCTGGAGAGGAATCCACCTGCAATGTCTGCATCACTTAAAGCACCATCATGACCTGTTGTGGAGAGCTGATGGGTCTTAGGTCTCCTGAGCCTCATCCAGTCTGGGATGAGTTGTATTCACAGGCAACTACTAAATCAGCATTGAGATTGTTTCATAGATCGTCTTGATTCCTTGATCTTCCAGTGCAAGATGTTCACTAAAGCTCTGGGCTGTTAAGGAGAATTTGCTGGCTGAGAGCCTGCTTGATAACGCTCCTGTGCTCCTTTCCTGACTCCTTTTGAAGGTATCTTAGAAGCTTTTAAAAATCATCTTTATATCTTGCTGGGCGGTTAAAGCTCTAAGTTTCTCACTAGCAGGTATAGGTGTTTCTTGGATATTGCCAATGGCTAGAAAATGAGAATGTGCAAAAAAACACCCCTTCACATTATGAGCTAGCGAGTCTTCCCTTTTCTTCAGCCGTTTTTTTGTCTATTTCCATCATCTGCAAAATACACTGCACCGTGCCCTCGGTGAGCAGCACTCAAGTCAAATGTATCCATTGTAGAAAATTGAGATAATCTGAATTTCAACAAGATGCAGGTCTAGCTTTTTGAATCACTTAATGCTGACCTTTTCACAATGTTATAGAGTGCCTGTGAATTGGAATAAATACCCAAATAAATAAGTACGCAAGGTTAATTCTGTGTGAAAGGCAAAGAAGCAAGGTTCATCCTTTAGATCTGAATCTGAGTTTGAAAAAAATCCCTGTAATTCTAATATCTATTTAAATGATTTTTAGGTTTCTTCTGTTTAAAAAATACCTTTGTTTTTATATTCCACCATCTTCTGAAGCAGTTGCTGTCCTTATGCAGCAGCGCTGGGCTATTCAGTGTGGAGAACCCAGAGCAGAACATACTTTTTTCACTTTTGCACTGAATGAGCTGCTGAAAAAAACAGCAGCATTGTTTGGAGGAAAAATAAGACAGGAGTGGGGTGGGGTTCCTAGTGTGGAATCTTGATTTGAAAGTCCACAACCATATTCGTGTGCAGGTAAGGTAGGTTTTAACCTTAATAATGTCCTGGTTTACTATGTTCATAAAATATTACTCTTCTTATATATCTTCACCACACTCATCCATCTTTGAAAACCCATCTTAAAATACCAAATGAGAGAATAAAGCTGATGTTGCTGAGTCACTGACATTGACTCCCAGCTGGAAGATTTCTCTCGATGAGAATGTAACATATGTGAACAGCCATAATAAGACCAGAGGTCCATGTAGTCTCTATAGAATCCAATATAGAAGAGATTAAAAGAACAAGGAAAGCAAACCATGACATCCTCGCATGCATCTTCCTAACATCCAGTGCACTGTCGCATTGCTGCTATTTGAGCTTTAACTGGGATCTTGCATGGATTTTTCTGTCTTGGGTTTGCTTTTTGAGCCTGTGAAAAATTTAGTTGAACTTGTACTGCTGTGGAATACAAGAAATTGAATTCTGAATGAGCTGCTGCGTTCAGAAACACAAGAATCAGTTCAGAGTAAAGAAGAAATGATCCCAGCAGCGAAGCCTGCCACCGTGTGCTAAATACGCTTAAGAACAATTCTTTGCTGCAGATGTCTGGAGTTGTGTAGTGGGCAGTGGAAAGAAAGAAGAAAGGAATCTTTTGTGAAATCCAGAGCCAGGGCGTGAGTTTTGCAAGAACAGCTATTATTCTGGCCAAAGACTGGAAGATTTCACATCCTGCTTTAGTAAAGAGTTGCTGCCAAAGCAGAGATTGCTGTGCATTGAGGAAAAGTGAACCTTCCGTATTAAACACTCACATAAAATGCGTCTGTCAAACCGGGCTGTGCAAACAAGCTTGCTTTTCAATAGGAATTTATGTGATGCAGGTTGGGTTTCTGAAGAGAATTTCCTTACACATATTAGACACAGTACCTCTTACTTTTTTCTTCCCTGTTCTTCTTCCCGCTAGCTTCTGGTATTCTGCTCTGTCTACATTCCACTCACTAAAAACACAAACCTAAATTGGAAAAGTAAATGGTGCTTTCTTTGTGAAAGATCTCTGCTTGTTTCTGTGTTTGCCATAGGTCTTGCTTTTTCAAAAAGAATACATATTTGGTGTTTCTCATAGAAACTTGTATTTTCATGAAGGCAGTGAAGAGAAATTTTCATGGAAGGAAATGCCTTTTGATCGATTACAGTTATAAGTTTCACTTACTCATCACAGATCCTTTATTCAGCCTCTGATCTTTTTTTGTAAGGATCACAGGAAAAAAATCTTACATGTATTTTTATAATATGAGTTACTAGTAACTAAGATTTAGCAAAATAAAGGATTCAGAGTACCTTTTCAGAAGGATGCTGTGGATGAAAGCAATAGACAAGATGAAATATGCATGTCTTCTGGAACGTAGATGTCTTGTAAGGCTCGAGTTTTACCTTTGCATTTTTAGTGTGAAAATTTTTTGCCTCTTCTGATGTAAAAAGGCATAACACAGCATATTCCTTAGGCTATTTAGTACAGCTGCTGGTCTTTCCTGTGTACCATTTATGTCTCGCCTCAACATATTTGAATTTCATTCACTCATGGACAGATATTTTTTTCCAGTGAGTCTTCCAATGCCACGTTTGTTAGTGCGTGCTCTGTACAGGTGAGGATACACGAGCTGGAGTCTCGCGCTTCTGTGTGCAGGTAGAGGTGGGTTTCTAAGACATTTGAGTGTTTTATGAACATCTTTCCTACTGGAAAGTTGATATTTAAGCAGTCTGAAATCCCATATTGCCACTACACAGCCTGGTTAGTGTTCTGTCAGAAACCTTCTTCGTCATGTTCCCAGACTCAGCTTACAGCAGCAAAGAGTAGAATCAGCTCATGCATTACCTTTCTTTATCAGAGGGAATGATTGTGACAGACAATCTGAATAGTCACTGGGGCCAGAGCTTGCAGGTGACAGGCATCTGGAAAGTCCTAAGTTGGGAATCTCCCTGCGTTCTTCCTTCGTTAAGGTATGCTTGGGGATGCAGCCTGAGGAACAGGTTTGTATGAAACCATTTGGCATCGCTGTACAAAGTGCAGCCGTGTGTCACCGGTGTCTTCCTCCAGCGCTGCACCCACTAGGTCAGAAAGCAGAAATGCTGATGAATCATGTTTGATTTGGCAACCTCCTGCTCGGGTTCCTTCACAAACCTCTTGTCGGAGCTGTGTGCCTTTTGACACACGGGTGGGACCGCTGGGATCTACCAGAGCTGTATCCTGCTGCTCCTGGTGACATCTACTGGCCGAGCAATCTCAGCTTGTGCATTTGCGGAAGAGTGGCTTAGATAGATATACATCAAATTTAATACATGTACCTAAATGCAATGCAGAATTTATTAGTGTAAACATGTCTGTATTTGTTTGGGTTATTCCGTGAGCAGAGGGAAGTAGATTTCTAGCAGGAAGGTCGAGTTCCTGACGACATTGAAATGAGAGCAGAATAAATCACTGCAGTGGGTTTTAAAGACAGCACTTCAGCTGAGCTATGAATAAGTGGGATTATGCTATCGTCGCCTCTAGGGCTTTTCTGTGGTTTTGTTTAGTTTGTTTATTCTGCTTTCCTTATGCAAAGGGTCTTTTGGTAGGAAGTGTCACACTATCAGAGGTTACAGAAAACCAGGCTGACTATGGGAACCTGAGATAGTATTTTTTTAATCAATTCTTTCTGGCTTTGGCATGTCACAGGCTGCTAGTTTAGGAAACAAGGGTAAGGCATGCTTTTCTTTCTGCTAATGGCCTGTATTATGTGCTTTTGGTTTTGTTTGTTTGTTGTGTTGGGGTTTTTTAGGGTTCCTGACACTGAAAATTAATCCCCTGATAGAACTTCAGAATACACCAAACAAAGAACAAAAAGTTGTAAGTAAAAAAAGAGCCAAAAATAATGTTTTTTAGCCCTTTTGGCAGTCAGAAAATTTTAGCTGGATAAGGGACAGACTTCCTCAAAAAATAAAGAGATATTAAAGATGATATTCCTGTCCATATTATTAGTGATACTCGGTTTAGTTTGGTGTATGAATTTGGAAACAAAATGCACTGTAACTATAATGGTTTAGCTTTGAGGGCTTGAATCCTTTTTATGTGCCTGCAGCTGCTTTAGCTTTACTGGGGGTCAAGTCCTCTGCCTGTCCGTCTCTCATCTTTCCCCTGTAAACTGGCACAAGGTACTATATGACTCAGTGTTTGTGAGATTTTTGAGGAAGGGGAAGCATTTGTTTGCCGATATTAAAGTACTTGATTGAAGACCCAGCATGAACATTGTCCAGATTCTCTATGCCTTGCTCCTTTAAGACCTGAACTCACTGGGGATATTCACTGACAGAGGAGGAAAAACAAAGCTGTGTTCAAAATGCTTTTTAAATGTGATATCCCCTCTGCTCTTGAGCTGAACTCGGGCTTGCTCAGTTCTTCTGAACACATGCATCGATACGCACACAATTAAGCACAAGAGACCGGTTGTGCGATAAGTTCTTATTGATCCTGTTTTGAAGCTCTGGTAAAAGAAAAGAAGAGGCTTCTAAGATAGAAAGCTCTTCAGCGGAGGGGGGGGAAGTATTCTCCATCATTATAAGGGCTTGAGTTGGCAGAACATCCCCAGCAGTTTGTGCTTTAATAAGTTCCTACAAGAGTCCTGAAGATGGTAGCTGAGATAGAGTACTGCTAAGCACAGCAGAAGGGGGGATAAGAAATTGGGAGTCTCTGTATTCAGAAGTAAATTTGAAATAGTCAAGCTCATTGATGGCCTGCTGAGAACTGGAGCTAAGATGGACCTCTGAATACGGTAAGGCAGATTTAGTGCTATGAGCAAGAAATGATCCCGTGGAGAAAATACAGGATCATACAAAAATTACAGATCCCTGGATGACAAAATAAGAGTCAAAGAAAAAGTTTGGGTTTGGTACATTTTCCTACATTTGTATGTTTAGCTTTGCAACAAGCAGACATAAAAACTCAACATAGATTTGGATTTTTGAGGACATGAATTGTAAAGACCTCTTAGATTCTGTTTGGTCTCATTTATATTAGTAAGTATTTTAGATATGATTCTATAAGAATACGCTTTAGAACTATATTCCTAGCTGTTAAGCAGGACGTTGCTATGCTCACAATGTCAGTTCATTACATGATATATGCTTAAACTTGTCTTTTAATTATGGCTTAGAAGATTATATCCAGGAAGTTTACTAAACCAGAAAGAACCCAGAAAGATACAAATGCCAAAACAAGTGAGAGTTCCCTCAGTGACTCGGGTACTTACTGTTATAAGTGTAGGTGTTTTTCCATGGAAGTGTTCTCAGTTTGCTACCATTGCTCTTGTGCAAGAGGAGAAAAAGCCCCTGATGCACTTAAGCTACAGTTGGACAATAAAAGAATGATATTGCTAAAGAAAATGCATGAACAATGATAAAATAGAGAAACTCGCCTTAAGGTGCTCTTTCCTAGGATGTGTCTCTTGGACTGAAGCCACATTGAAAGGGACTCTGAAAGTTTTTATGTTAGTACCTCTTGAAAACAATAGTGTTTGTATGTGATTTTCTTTTTAATCTCAAAAGCAAATCCTACAGATTTCCTGAAATTGTCCATACTGACAGAATACAGAAAAGAATGGGCTCCTGAGAAATGCTCACGATAAGCAGAAGGTTCCTGTGATCCAAATGGTCTATTCTATCCTTGGATAGATATTTTCCACAGTTGTTATCTACTCAGTGGAACTTAGAGGCAATGACACATTTGCCACTGTGCTGAGACTCTAATGGCCCGTGGCAGGATAAATTGTGCTGTACTCTCATACAATTGTTTCCTTGAAATATGTTTATTTTTCTGTGCATGCAGGCTGGGATCACAAGATGATTAGAGACAACAGGACTGTCTTGTGAGCATGTTCGGCTATTCCGACAGGCAAGGTCAGCTATTTCTGTCAAATTTATACATAAATTAGCAGGCGTAAGAATTCATTTTCTCAGTGCAATTTGTGAGAAAATTAATGAATCATCTTCTGATAGATCTGTTAAAGGTAAGTCAGAAAACTTGTAATTAACTGCACCACAGTGCCTGCCTACACTGACTGTCCTCAAATCAAGTGGGGCTGTAGACCTGGGAACGTGGGCACTGACTGGGGGAGTGTGATGGCCAAGCCTGAATGTTTGTCTGCATATTGCCTCGCTTGTGTTCCTTGGCCTCTTTCCCTGTCACAAATGTTTTCCTTGCTCTTCTTTCCTTTCTTTCATTTCTATGGGTAATTCCTTGACATCTTCTTCCTCTATCTAATAGCTGCCCTGCTCTCCTCTTGCCCTTAAAGAATAACCCAACAGCAGTATTGCAAGGATAGAGCTCTTTCCCGCAGGAGCTTGACCCTGAGCAGGAGAATTTGAGCTTCCTCTCTACTGCCGTTTGTGACACTGACTGACCACCTTGGAAATCACCTTATTAAAAAATGTAAAATTCAGTAGGGCCACAGATTTGTTAAATTTAGTAACAACGAGCCCTGTCCCGCAGTACAGTGCTCTGTGGGAGGTGCAGAGGATGCTGTTAATACGTCCTTAACCACTTTTTTCTTTACCAACCAAGAAAGGTCAGCATTTTGCAAACTTGTAGCAACAGACACGACAGGGCTAAGGGTGCTGGTTTTCCTGGAAGAGCAAGCCCTCGATAGATAATTTTCCTGCAGCGCTGGCGGCAGCCGGAAGGTGGGGCACGGGCTTTGCTGGTTTGTGCTGCTGGGAGCACTGGCCTGATGCTCAGGGTTTGTTGGATGCAGTGGAGATGAAGCAGCAGCACAATACAGATTAAGGTAACATATCAGGACACTACAGGAGTTTAAGATCACACTCACAACTGAAGCTGGTAGTCTCGGAGGTCTCTTAGCACTGCTGGCAAATGCTTGCATGCCCAGGTTGCAGAGGTAAGAAATAGGGGAAAAATTTAAGAGCAGGGAATTGAACTGAAGAAAACATCAAGCAGCTGTGTCTGCCACTGCTTCTGAGGCAGTTTGGGGCAGTAATTAACTGGGGGCTAGGTAACAGTAATTAACTGGAACTTAAACTGTACAGATTTCAGCTTAAAAATACATTTTGTATTTTTACAGCGAGGACCAGGCAAAATTCAATAGAAAAGCTGGCCTTGAATATAAGGCAAAACTTACTCATTTACATTAAGATTAGAAGCATGGAAATACTCTTAACAGAGTTACTGTGAGTTTGTTCTGTTGTAATTGTGAGCAGAGCCATCTCCAATCTCCGGATAAGCTGTGAGAGACTCAGTCAGGGCTTAATCTCAGACAGGAGTCATGGGGGTACTTGGCAGTTTGATAAGTTTAAGTTCCAGGTTGGTAAACACAAAATCATGACACAACAAAACTTAGAACAATGCTGCTTTGGTACCCATGAAAGATTTTTTCTTCCCTAAGCTGGTTTTGGTGCAGTCAGTGCACATCTCTGTTCAGGAGCACATAATAAAAGAGGCATTCAGATGTTTGGAAAATTCCCCAACTGCCCAGAAATATCTGCTGAGACAGCGCTGCTACTAATTTATCAAGTATGCCACTAGGTTACTGTATTTTTCCATTCCAAGTGAACCAAAGTTGCTGATTTTATAGTTTATAAAATTGCATCGTCTGGATGTACTCCCCAAAATACCCTACAGGTAAAGATCTGTGCTAACACATGTGGTTAGTAGCATGTCCTAAATAACAGTGGACTTGGGCTTTTCACCAGAGAAAGTAACTGTAGAGTCTTTCACTAATTACATGATGACATCAGCTCCTCAATATTTGTGCCCAGCATGTTACATGGTGCACCTGAGCTGTTCTCAGCTGTTGGGATGAAAGTTAATAACGAGATTGTTAAAATAGCCAAGGGCTTTATCAGTCGGAAGCATCATGAAAAACCTTCCCCTCTGCTCTCATCCCCTACACCTGCAAATCTAGATCACAGAACTGTAGAATCATTTAGGTTGGAAAAGACCGTTAAGATTGAGTCCAACCATTAACCTAGCAATGCCAGGTCCACCACTAAACCATGTCCCTGAGCACATCATCTACATGTCTTTTAAGTACCTCCAGAAATAATGACTCAACCATTTCCCTGAGCAGCCTGTTCCAATGCTGACAACCCTGTTGGTGAAGAAATATTTCCTAATATTAAAACTAAACCTCCTCTGGTGCAACCTAGGACATTTCCTCTTTTCTATCACTTGTTACTTGCTCGAACAGACCGACACCGACCTCACTGCAATAAGAGAGTGATAAAGTCTCCTCTCAGCCTCCTTTTGTCCAGGCTAACAGCCCCAGTTCCCTCAGCCACTCCTCATAAGACACATGCTCTAGACCCTTCACCAGCTTCCTTGCACTTCTCTGGACATGCTCCAGCACCTCAACTTCTTTCTTGTAGAAAGGGGCCCAAAACTGAACACAGGATTGTAAGTGCCGCCCCACCAGTGCCGAGTACAGGGGGACAATCACTGCCCTGATCCAGGCCAGGATGCCATTCGCCTTCTTGGCCACCTGGACACACTGCTGGCTCATGTTCTGTCCTGGCTGTCCACCAACACCCCCAGGTTCTTTTCCACTGGGCAACTCTCCAGCCACTCTTCCTCCGTCTTGCAACTGTTTGTGGGGTTAATATAGAGATATATTGCACAACTCATCTTAAAACCTGCCGGTAAGTTACACAACACACTTGCCTGTCAGAATTATTAAAAATTGCTCATGCCCTACAAACTTTCATCTTCCTCTCCCTCCACTACATTTTTCAGGTGCAGAAGGGAATTAACATCCTGTTTTCAGTTATGAGTGCCATGACGCTGGACCTGACATTGCTGCTGATGCTATAAAAGCAGGTCAGTCTCCCTCAGGTTTGAGAGCCTAGTCTTTGGGAAGAGTAAGCACTCCTCTAAGTCGGGTAAGGTCCTTCCTTCTCAGCTCACTTTTAATTATAATCGCTACTGTCTTCCTTTCTTTGTGAGGGCTGCAAATCCAGTTGGGGATCTGGCAAGCTGATCTCTGACAATATCAAATGTTCTCAGAACTCTTAATCGAAGGCAGCCCATGAAAGCACCCCGGGGAGCTCTTTATTCTCTGTATTTAAAAGGACATGAAAGTACAATAGTTCTCTTTATACATGTACAAAGCAGCCAATTGATCTTGTCAGTTTAATAAATAATACAATTGCTTCCATCAGACACTGTTAATAGACTCCTGTCTGCACTAATGTTGTACAGAATTGTACAAGTACAGAAATGTTATCTACCTCTGTCTGCCCCGGATTAACCACCTCCCCCTTTATCACCTAGAGGCAAAGCTTCCAGCAGCAGTCCCTGAAGGGCATCGGGTCCCCTGATCTTCATCTCTTCCTTCATTTTAATGTGTGCTCTTGGAAGAGACAAGCTAATTTCCTGATGCATCTGTTGTCTGGCTGGTTCCTAGCATTTGCGCGGATTCAAAGAAACACGAGAATCTAAAATAGGCAGCGTTTTTGGGGTCAGGATTGTGGGGATTTTTTTTATTCTTTAATCATTCGCTGTCTATGTGGTCTCAAGATGCAAAATTTCAATCCCACTTTTCAAACATTGGAAAGGTGAAGGGAAGCTTGGGTACAGCTTCTTACCTGGGGCATTATGAACATGAGGACCAGACATCAGCAACGCTGATACAGGGCTTTGGTTCAAGAAGCTCACAGCTCGGGGCTTTGGGATGCTCCTGGTTTGGTGCCAGCACAACCAGCTCTTGCCCTTCTGCAGAGTCCCCACTCAGCATTTCAAGCGGGCCCTGAGTTTTTGCGTTATCAGCACTGCTTTTTAGGTGAACGTTAGGTGGGATACAGACACACCAGGGTTCATTGAGAAAATGCTGGTAACATTCGCAGAGGTGGATTTAAAAATTTTCATTGTCTTGGCTTTGGTTTGTTTTCCCACTTTTCTTCTCTCTGCAACGAGATGAAGTGGGTTTGGGTTTTGCAGCTGAGGCATGTGATAAACAGGCAGGAAGAGACTGTATTTGTCTTCAGGAATATGTTTTCAGGGCCAGAATGTTATGCTTTGAAGACAGATCATTTTACAACAGTTACGGATTTTACGTTTTTACATCTTTCTGCCTATATATCTATTGAAATATATGTTTATGTATGGGGGTTTTATGCATCTAAAACCATAAGTATATGTATATATACATATATATGTACGCACATATGTAAAAATTGTCTTTGCTGTCGGAGCCCCCATGGGTTGTTTCGCCAGATGATGAGAGACCAGAGATGTCTGAGTGTTGCCCAACTCTCCAACTCAGCCTGTCAAAGGAGAGATACCACGGTGAGTAAAAAGCTGACTGATCCCTTTCCTTATGTTTGCAAGAAAAATGCCTCTGATCTTAATACTGGAATCAGTTATTCAGTTGTTAGTAGCATTTTGTCTGTCTATAATAACCTGAGTGAATAATGCAATGACCAACGAGTAAGAAGAGCTGCTGTTGCAAGTTAGTTAGCTTCCCTATGCCTTGTTTTGCCCTGCTGTAAAAAGTAGGTAGTAACAGTGCCAGAAATCAAGGGAGCATTAGGAGAATAAATGCATAGTTTACACTGAGTCGCTCAGGTATTTCAGATACTGGGAGATATATGAAGCCAAGAGATTTCTGTCTAAGCACAGAAATATTCTGGTTGAGCAATAAGGTCCTAGAGCATCAGAAGTCAACAGACCTGGGATTCTTTTGGATCAGTAGGGAAGGCAATTTCTGGGAATTGAATGCTTCATCCCAAAGGACTTTTTCCCTGGATCCCTGTGTGATCAAGTCAGTGCTTGCATGGATATTGCTTCTGAATTATTGTCATCTTACTTGCGGAGAAAACACAAGGACGACTTCCTAGTTAAAGCAGAACTCAAATGCTTTTTATTTTAAATCCAAAACCTAATTGAAATCCAGATTCCTTGGTTACTTTTAGATATAACTTCAGAAAGAAAAGTCAGTCCTTCAAATAATAAAATGCTCGTGCTGAACATCAGTGTTCTTTACTCCCACATGCATTTTGAATTGAGGCTAGTGTGTGTGAAGGGTAAGACCCAATAATGCTTCTAAAGTCACGTTCAGTATTTGAAAGGCAGCTCTGTGCTTTTCTTTGAGTGCTATGGATGCTTTCAGCTGTGGCATGAAAGACCTAGAACTCTGATCTCTGGTTTTGGCAAGTCAAGTCATTCAATTCAATTTCAGAACTGTGCAGCTGTGAAGCTTTACAGTTTTTGAAGTTTAAAAAGGTAGGGATTATTTCTGTTCCCTGTGATTTGTGAGCAACCGCTGCTTGTGTTAGCAAACCCAGGAAGAAACCTGTCTGTCTGATGTGCATGGACTGTTACTGATACCTGCGCAAACACCTGAGTAGATATTACACATCTGGCTGGTATCTCTGAGATCAAAGCGCTCTCTGATGCTCTGCTGCCCTTTGAACAGCATTTAATTGGCCATGAGGCCACATTTTAGAACCAGAGACTGAGCTTTGCCTCCTCGGGTCACTGGGTGAATCCAGTTTAGGTCTGTAGGAACCTGACTGGTGTTCTCAGCCTCTTTCTAGTGGAGAGAGGGCTGCATCGTTATTCCCATTGCCCCAGTTCTCTTGCCTGCAGAGAGCTCTGGTGAAGGTGCTGAGTTTGCAGTCCCTGATCTTTCTTACATGGTGGGTTCTGCAGGTTGGTTGAAGCTCATTAGCATGGACTGTTAGGTGGGGATACCCCAGGTGTCCTCTGCAGAGAAGACTTCAAGCAGGTCTGGCCAGCCTTCCTGATCTTAGAAAGCTTGTGCCAAAGCTTTTCAAAAAGCCTACTCACTGGGGAGTGGAGGAAAGCTTACAAGTGATGGGTGCTAACCTGGATATGAAGCTGGGACTGAGGGTGAATGGACAAAACTGGCCTTGGCAGCCTCTCTTCACCCACCTCCTTTCTGCTAGAAATTACCTACCAGCTTTTTGCCAACCAACCTTGTGCTGGCCCTGTTGTGGAAGTCTCCTTTGCACTGGTAAAGCAGCATGGACTGGTCACTGACAGCCTCCGCTGGCATTGGTGCCAACTGGGCCAGGGCTGGCTCCAATCCAGAACCCTTGAGCTGGGCATTCAGTGTCTTGTTAATGCAGAGGACTCACCTCCCATCCAGCCTGAGCATTGGTCACGACTGGTGTGTGGCTGCCAGCCCACCCCAACAGCTAACTGTGATGCTTTTCACTTTCAGCACTGTCAAACCAGCCTTTTCCATGAGCTCACATTTTGGGCACTTCTCCCCAGGGGACTTCGGTGCACATTCTTTTATTTTCGTTAGAAACAGAAATTCAGTTCAGCTGCCTGTCAAAGACAAATGGAGAATTTGAGACCCGGGATGTGAACACAGGGTCTATTCTGCAACCAAAGCAGGCATTGTCGAGAGAGGTGTACCAGGTATTTTGTGCAGGAAAAACAGAGTATCTGCATGCTAACCGCATGTGATGGACTGCTTGCTGCTCACCAAAGCGCCGCCTTGGGCACTGTTACTGAGTAGCTCCCTCTGACTCATGACAAGGACACTGTGCTGAGGGTATTTATTGACTGTATAGTACAAAAAGCTGCTTGGGTCCTTCATGGATAGATCAGACGTCCAGGTCTCTTCTGCGATGATTTCACTGCCTGGACAGTTGTCGGGTGGGTACATGGCAGGGAGGTGGGGGTGGTCAGAGCAACCTGAACTGACAGTGGGTGTCAGGACACTGGCAGCACCCTGCACCCCATGAGTGTGAGGAAGAAGAGGGGGAGGAAAGTGGGGCATGGGCAGATGTGCACTGTGGAAGAGAGAAAGCAAAGTGATGCTGCAGGCTGTCACTTGTGAGCGGAGGACTCTGCTAAGGCTCAGTTCGGTGGTGTGCCGCACGCCTGCTGTTTGCAGCCACGTCTAAAGGCACTGAGGACATCAGTGCCTTGCAAGATTAAACTCTTTGATTCCAATCTCTTTAGCGAGAAAGCATGTTGCTTTATCTAATGCTTGTCTCTGTCTGGTTTAGGCCGTGGTGCCTGCTGAGAAAAGGTATGCATAATGAAATGATTAAATCATGCGTTTTCAAATAATCAAAGTCATGCTGTTTCAGCTATGCAGAAATCCTGTTCCTCTTATGAGACACCTAGCCAGAGTCAGAATTTCTATTGGATTCCTTATTTCTTAGAAGGACTCGGAATAAAGAAAGACTATCTGGTTAAGGCCAGTTCTGCTCTCCTGTATGCCCAGGGCCAGATATGATCACATTCATATTCTTCTTGTGTCGCTGCAGACAGAAAATAATTTTGCAGTCTGATTTTATGCTCTAAAGAAAATCATTCACACTGTGACAGCACTTCAAAATATTTCAATCCTTATTCTGTCTATGCTGCTGGCTATGACTGCAGTGCAGAAAAACTGCTTCACTGAATCAGTAGTTACGGGAAGGGGTAAAGTTTCCAAATCACTCCTTTCCATCTTGATTTTATAACCAATCCCTTGTCTCCAGTCTGAGATGTCTGCCCTGTGACTCTGCACTACTTCAAGCTTTGGCACCCCTGACACAGTTGCTCTACGCTGCTTAAATATTGTGCATGGTAAGGTCAGATGGTGCTATGTAGGCTGCTACATATGGAGTCACTCCTGACTGTGGGAAGTCTCCCTAGGGAAATGTTCCCTGCAGAGGGCAGTGGAGAAAGTGAATCAGAAAGACCCTTATGGTCAGTCCCAAGACTCTTCCCATCTACCAAGGTAAGGTCTCTTCTTAAAAAGATGCTGTTAAGGCTGATTGAACATAAAGTGCTCTTTTTTCAGTGATGGACCTGTATGTGTTCCCATGTTCTGCTGTTTGGGGTCACTTGAAGGATCATGTGAGAAAACAAACCAGAATGTTGTTATCAAGGAGTACTTTGACCTCACAAGTGGGAGGTCATGGAAGTGACAGTGAACTGATGGAGGTTAATAGGCTTATTTTAATGAGGGGACAGCATATACAGGGGAGGTGGCACAGCAAATACAAAGGAATTGCACCATGAGACACTCTTATAGGTTAATTTTTTGCAGATCCTACATATGGCCTCAGGGAGAAGAGCAGTGAACAGGTCCCTCCCTCCCTCATAGTGTCACATTTAGGAAATTGAGTAACAACTGCAGTCTATCTAAGAAGACAGAGAGATTTAATTGAAGAGCAAAATATCAGATCTATGTTTCAGATAAATGAAGTATCTTTCTGGGCTAAGCAGAAGAGTTTAATTTTGACAAAAGGAGTTATAAGAGCTCATCTGCTTTACCATAATGGAAACTGTCACCGCTGGTCTCATTTTCATTGTGAAAGTGTTGCTCTAAGAGACTTCGGATCCCCATGTGCAGTTCTCCATCTTAAAACTGAAACATCTCAGACCAAATGACATTTGCAATTTCAGAGAGCTGTAATTCTATACTGCAGTAAAAGAGCTAGAGAACATACGGCTGCACTACTGGGATGCCTCCCTTGTTCTGCAGATCAGATGTTGAAGACTATGTGATGATAAAACAAAAGACACTACTCCAGCAGAAGGTGTCAATCGGGGGCATTGAAAATGGTAAATCTGAATAGCTATAAGCAGACAGCAGATGGAGGTGGAAGTAAAGGAAATAATCAAATTCTGCATTAAGACAGAGACAGCTTAGATTAGTAATTTAATTTGCATTCATCTTGTAAAATGAATTTGCTAGTTTTATTCCAGATATGAATTTCCTTAGATGACAAAGTTAAAAAAAAAGGCAAAAAAAAGCCAAACAACACCTTCCCTCCAGCTTAGCATCAGTGCAAAACAAATTCAGCAATCAAAAAGCAAAAGTGATTTCTTCTCTGCAGATGAGCAAAGCTGAATGGTTATGCTGGTTGCCTTCAGCTCTGAAATGCTGCTGCAGAGTCGAGCTTGATGCTATTCTATTTTGTTCTGCCCAGTGTGGCTCTTTAGAGCAGAACATGATGCTGCCATGGAAGAACCCACCTTGACAGAAGAGTTTGACAGCTGTTCGCAGACCTCTTGTGGAGCTTTTCCCAGCTAGGAGTTAATGTCACCAGTGCCCGTGTTTGACCTCTCCCTTGCAGAGTTCTGCCTCATCCGCTTGGCTACTTTACCTCCTACTTGAACCTAAAATCTTAACCAGCAACCAAGAGGGAGAGAAGAGCTGTGTGGAGTTTAGTCCTCAGAGCAATCTATTTGAAAAATGTCTATTAGGAGAAGGTGTAAAGCTTTTAGCAGTCGAGAGTAGAACGACTTTGTGTAAATAACAAATTATATCAGTCTCTATTGATTTTTCTTGTCTGAGCAATTCCCAGATCAAATGTGCTCTTTCTACCAGTCAAAAGGTGATATTTCTAACTGCAGTCAGTGCAAACTCTGAAAAGCTAAAATCCAAGTTTTGCTTTCTCTGCTCCATCGCTGCTGTAAATGAAAACCTCACAGTGAAGACACTCCTCACCATTTTGTTGATGATCCATAAAGGTTATGTTTTAAATAAAGAAAAGCTTCCCAGCTCCATAAATTGGGCATGGCTATGGAAAGCAATTGCACATTAGAGGCATAGTTCTGTGCAGCTTTTCCCCTCCCGAAGCATCCCAAGTGCTCTGATGTTATCGTGCCCGCTGCTCCCACCACCTGACCTACAACAGACTCAGCTTCCAGGGACAGCAGCACGATGAACTCTGTGCTCCTCTCCCCAGGTTCTCTCTGCTTGAATCAACCGGTAGCAGACCTGCGCACACCCCATCGACAGGAAACGCAGAGCACAGTGGAGCAACTGATGAAAACACCCAAGCCCGCAGGCTCAGGTGAGTCCACTGTCAAATTGGTACCTCCGTTCTTTATGCACTGTTAGGAGTTTAGATTTAATTCCCTCTCCTTCTCCTCAAGGTCTGCCAAGGAGATCCTGCTCCTGCCAGGTGATCCGTGGTGTGGCTTGTTCGAGGTCCGTTGGCTGAGCTGGCAGCCGTGATGCCTTCAGCTCAGCGCAGAGGGTGCGGGTTGAGAGGAGACCTGGCGCGGGCCCCCCGACACACTTGCAGTGGTGTTGCCTCAAGTGACGTTGTGCAGCCAAGACGATGGGATTTAGGAAATGAATGAATTTAACATTTATTCATGAGCACACTCTGGAAGGATTCTTAACGTCTTTTTCACTAACAAGAAAACTGGCATTTCAAAATACAACAAAGATATCAAATACCAGAGGGACATCCTATTGAGAGAGAGGAAATCAAGTTGATTTGACTCCAGAAATAAAAATTGAATACTTTGCATACTTCTCTCTGTACAGCTGATACAATGTTTTGTGGTGATTTTTAATCTATTTTTTCCATACAAAAACCTAAATTTCAATTCTCTCTTTTTTTTTTATAGTATTAATTCCATAAATTGGTATGAAGGTGGAGTGAATGGTGCTGACTCTCAGACTTTCCTGAGGAAACAAACTTATCAGCAAAGAGGTGATGGTGATCTGACCTGGACTTAACAAAGCTCTAGTAAGGTACAACACATGGTCTGATCCTATGTCAGATCCCAGCCCACATTTTTGTCTGACTTTAGCCTCAAGCCTCTGTACCAAAGCGGTGGACAGAGCTCTGTGGTTTCCAGACTGCCTTAAACAGCAGAGTTATTGATCCACCTCAGGTGTCTAGACCCCACAGTTGAGTCACCCTGGAACCCTTCCATGAGAAGGGAAGGCATTTTGAGCAATTGCTCTGGAAGAAATACAGCTTAAACAGCGATGTGGGCTCTTCTGGTGTGTGGCAGAAGTCCTTCTGTCCCCCAGGGTTCCTTCCAGTCCTCTTCTGTTCCAGATCTCCCAGCCCTTCTGCACCTGCATCTCTCCTTTGAGGTCTTTCCTTCCCAGCAGGAACTGTTGGGGTCTTGCATCCCTTTTTTCCTGAGTCTTGCCAGTATGAGAGCTGTCATAGATACCAGGTTAGATTTGAATTCCAGACACCCTACAACTGCAGGAAAAAGGGTGCTCTGTGGTTGTTTCCTCTGTCTCTGTTAAGTGTGTTGTAGACTTCGTATTCAGAGCGTTTGCTCTTCCTTAGACAATTTATCTATCTCATTCTTTTCTCTTATAGTCTCCCACAGCAAGGTCCTAAAAGTTATCTAATAAACATGGATGTTATGATATCCTCCTACAGTAACTCTAAATATCATACAGTAAACATCACCTAATAAATAATATAATTACTGCAGAGATGAAAACCAGCAGTCCTGAAAACACAGTGAGTTTATCTTGTCGTACAAATTATTTCAGTCTTTTTTCTTGAGTGCTTTGTTTTGTCTTGCTTTTCTTGTCAAGCTCTTATTTTGCCTCACCGCTTGTGAACGTGTGCAAGAAATGTATATCTCCAGGCACAGAAATATAAAGCGCAGTTGTTCCGAGCTACCACGGGAATGCAGGTCCACCCAGTTAATTTTTTCCCATGGTACTGGGTGGAGTGGCTCCACAGATCCACTCATATACACACCCTTTCTTTTTTGGTACTGTTAATTATTTTAAGCTACTCTTCAGGCTGGTAGCATAGCTTATTACTGTGGAAAATGGGCAGTTTCTCTCCTTCTGTGGTGACTAGTAAGTTATGAAAAGCTTTTTAGCGTGATTTATTCTAATTTCTGCCACGTCTTGCTGATTTATCTATTATACTCTAAAATAGGGCCAATTAAACCCAGCAGTTAAACCAGACAGAGAGAAGGGCGTGCATTTCCCTACCCAAAAGATATTTTTGAGCCAAAAAGACATGCTTTAAGCCAGCAAATGCTATCTTTTGCTTTGAAATAAGGGCAGTACTGTACAATTATCATTGACTCTGTTGTCACGGGCATATCGCATTCTCACTCTGCTTTATTTTGTTACTACCTTCAATCAAAGCCACCAAATACAAAGGAGAAGGCTGCTCTGTCAAGGATGGGATTGCTGAACACTGTATTTTAATAATCTGCCTTGTTCACATGAGCAGAGCCAGCCGCGGCCAAAGCGAAGAGCAGTTGTTGGCCAACCAAAACACAGCTGTTGTAGCTCATTTTGAAGTCTACCAGCCTTTCTGCTCTCCCTTTTCGGAGATTAAGCTTAATCTTCTGTATGTGAGGCTTATGTCACCTTATTCAAGAATGGTTTCACTCACAGCCTTGGAGTTTTTTCCCCTTTGCCTTATCCTTTGTGGTTTTGGCAGGGAAGGAGCTTTAACAGAAACGTACCCAGGCAAAAAGCAAAACTGTAAAACCTGTGTGGTTGTGCCACACGGTCCTGCAAGCAGCCTGGGAAATAACAATGTTTTTAGGAAAAAGGCAAGCTGGTATTGTGATGTGCTATCAAAAACGGGTAAAGCCAACGACTTTGTGTGATTTGAGCCAACGGGCATGTGCGCAAAACAGAAGCTGTGTTTTATCCTGAGTTTTTAGCTTTCTCTGAAAACCAAGTGAAATTAAAGTGTGAGAGAGGAGGCAGTTGTCTAATCCGTATACATCAAGATTTCGTAAAATACTAAGTGAGCTGCAGCAAAACGAGGCAGCTGAGTCTCACCAGCCCGCCTGCCTCTTCCCGTGGCCTCATCTGCGCTGTGCGAAAGCCAAATCAGAGTTATGAGCAACTCTGCTCCTCTGCCAAGAACCTCGTCGCGCTGGGTTATCCAGAAGGGCTTCTGTACCAAAGATAGCCTCTGGCATGTGGGTTATGGTTCAGGTTTGCTTTTAGAGGAGAGCTGTTCCAAGAGAAGCTGAATGTGTGTCTTCAGGTCTGTGATTACGGTAAAAGCCTGAATTTGAGCTTTTTTTTGACTGCCTGCGTGTCACAGCACTTTTCTAATGACCACTGGTTGCTGCCTCAGTTGAATGAGTTTCCCAGATTAACCAGAAAAAAAAAGAGAAACCCTCCACCCTTGGTTCTTTTTCATTTTATAATTATCTGCTGTTTCTCTGGAGTTGCTCTTTTATCCCTATGTTTTGCTCTTGCCTAGATGTGCCCAGTGCCATGCAATTAAAAGGAAGCAGCTCTGTACAGTTCACAATCTGAGATCACCTGCTGCAAAGCCTTGCTCATTAGAGCAATCCCACTGGAGCAACTGAAGCTATTTCACATCAGGTCTGCTTGCTTGGTGAAGTTTAGTAGGTTCTGACCTTAAGTTACATGTTTCAAAACGTCAGCAAAGTGTTCTCTGACTCACTGTTAATAGTATGATTGCTAATGGGATGAATCTCTAAAAAAATGGATCCAACTATGTTTATATAATACTCAGAAAACTTTCATTCCCAAGGGGAAGGAACACTTGTACTTTCAACAACACTTGTGTTTTGGCCTGGAGGTGTCCTACATGCTGTGCCAAAGAGTAATAATTAAAGAGACATGGTCAACATAAAACAAGATTTATTGAAATTCTTTACCTGTGCTACTTAGCAATGGACTAGGGTGTTCAGAGTGAAGAGTTTTTTGAAATAAGTTTGCTCTGCACTGCTTGGGTTCTTTGTTCTTTCTGCAGTGCGCAGTTTTAAGTATAAAAATATTTTTTTTTCTGGTTTCACTTCTAGTTTGTGTTCGATCACTCAGTGTTTCTGTGCTGTATGTGTTCTGAATTTAAAAGACATCTGCTTCACTTCAGCTGTGTCCCCCACTGTCAGTCTTTGCTTCCTCCTCTTCTATGGATGCTAAAATATTGCTGGCATGAATATGCAAGGAAAGTAAATGCAAAGCCAGCACAACAGATAATTGCTGATCCTTTTAAAGTGTCCAAACCTCTCATGAAGTCTTTGATGCAGAGGCTGTTAAGCAAGATAGACAAGGATTTGACTGCTCTCTTTGCAAGCAACAAGAGCAAGCATCTGCAATTACTTTATGAAAACAACCACTGGTGAGAATTACAAATCAATAGGTGCAATGTACTTGCTATAGTTTATTTAATGAAACCCTGCTTCATACAGCATTTGGAGTTTCTCAGTGCCTTGTTAGATTGCTGGCATCAAGGCATGGTGACAAAGGCACGAGTCACCTCCGTCGCAGCTGGGGTCACGTGGCAGATGCAGCAAGTGACCCTGATTTATTTTATTGGTGTTTCCCCTTCATGGATGGTGTTGCAAGTAATTCACCAGAAATCGCAGCTCACCTGGTCGCCAAGCGTTGATGAGTAAAATTGCAAGAGATCTGCATTTAAATTAAAAGGGGGGGGAAAAGGTGTAAAAAATGCGTAACGCTGAGTCCACAGGCAGGCATGACCCTCGTGCCAGCGCCGAATGAGGCCAAGCCCTGTTAGCGTGTGGCTCGGGCCGAGCAGACATGCCCTCTGCAGATGTTGGCACCCTTCCACACCGCGAGACCCTCTGATGGGGGGTTGACTCTCACCCCCCGTGTTGGTGTACTCAGGACTCCAACCCACGGCGCTGGGCTCAGCCCCTCACTCACGCAGCCCGACGGCTTCTGGCGCGGAGCCGGCTCACATCTGGCCAGCGAAAAAGTTAGCCAGAGGAATTATATCCATCTGCACCCAAGGTCTGTTACTGCTCAGGGTGCAGTTTGAGGTTAAAGCTAAAACAATCCTTTTTCTAGGAACACTGCCCTGGGCAAGGCCTGTCTGATCCAGAAGATTTGATGTTCTCAGGAAAAAAAAAGACAAAAAAGGCAACCTTCTTTACTTCAAAGCCATGCCTTTCTCCCACTTATAGGGGTTATAACAAAAAGGTCTTACACGGTCAATCACAGCCTGAAGGCTGTGCAATAGCCTGCTCCATCAGTGAACTCCTTGTGACAAGTCCAGAGAGGGGCAGGGGGAAAGAGCCAAAAAGCAAAATGCCAGCAGAAGGTGTAAGGTCAGCTTGAGTAATGGATATACTTGAGAAAACCCCAGCCTGCTCATAGGGATTGCTCAAGCAGAAATGGAGGATCTGCACTCCAAACTGGTCTCTGCCTGGGAGCCATCCCCTTCTCCGCAGCAGCAGCAGCGGGGAGGAGATGGCGAAAACAAGGGCAGTGTGCACTTCCTAAGATTCAGAAGAGCATTGTGAAATAAATATGAGAAATATTTAGGTTGTGTAAACGCTCAGCTGGGTCAAAAGCCAACGGAAAGCACTCTGCAAGAGCCAGGCCAGTCCACCCGACGTGGCTGGCAGTCAGCAGGCTGTGCAATCAGCAGATTAATGACCTCCAGAGAAATGTCCCCCTACTGACAATTTGCTTCCAGCTGGTTTCAGCCGTGCATCTTCACACGCGGTTCCTCTGAGCTGTCTCCGATCGATGGGCTGGCATGCGTTATACAGGACATTTAGGGGAATTCATTATAGCCACGGTGCTGATGAGCAGCAGAGTGGCACTGCTGGGAGATAAACAGTCTTTCTCCCACGGGCTGGGTGCTTTGCTGTAGCTGTGTTGCTCCTCTTTAGGTTTATTTTTTTATTTATTTAAATTTCTTTAAATCTCTTGGTTTGTAATTCTTCAGGATAACTAGTTTGCTCTTTTTTGATTCCAGGGCTCAGTAATTGCTTGGCTTCTTTCCAGTTGATGCTCTCCACGCACAAAGAAGGAAGTGTGCTCTTCTCTATTAGGGCTTTTATATATATATGTATATATAAATATAAATATTCTTTCCCTTTAATGAAGAGTGGGTTTGTCTGCACTGTGTTTTGGCGGGTTAAGAGGGGGACCCTACAATGCCTGCGACGTTCAAAGATGAATTTAGACAAAATTGCAGGCAGACACAGGGGATGTTTTCAGGAGTATGTGGTGTCTTTGTGGATCTGAGCAGACTTGGCTGCTTGGTGTGGCTTCGATACAGGTGCTGGGGGCTCGGACCCCCCGGACACACTCAGGCACTTGGCAGGAGGGGTTCTAACTGTCCCTGTCTTCAGAGAGCACACTCTGCTCTTGGCTGCTCTTTAAAGAGCAGCATAACCTCTCAGCAGATAGAGGTTGTCTCTATCCTAGAAATAGCATTATTCTCTATTCCGTTTAGCAGCGTCCTGAGCAGGTTTGGATGTTAATATCCTCATATAACAGCCTGAGCTTGACCTGCACTGGGTTTTGGATCCTGCTGCAGTGGACATCCTTGGGAACGTGTGGCTTTTGGGGTTAGAGGGTCTCCAGCCTGGGGAGAATGCTCGGCGTATCTCTGCAAAATGCACCTGCTCTCATGGTGAAGATGTGCTCCCCAGGAAGAATGCCTCATTTTTTGTGAAATTCAGCCAGTTTCTCTGCAACATTTTATTTCTAATGTCCAAACACATATGCAAGCAGGCTGGCCTGTGTGCTGCAATAGAGAACAAGGCCACTGTGAGAGCTTGTTTGGACTGAATTTTACGTGTGCACAAGGGAGAACCTGCTAAAATTATAAAAGCCCAGATGACATACCCATGCTGATAATATTTCCTGGGGCAAGTTGGAGCAAAGTGACACGTTTACCCTTTACTCTGGAAGTGAACTTACATTCTAAGATGTGTAAGTAAAAGAACTTGAATGGGGGAAAAAAAAAAGTATTAATAGTTAAAAGTGTCTTGCAGGAGATAGGTTGGCAGGAGTCTAGCTAATTTAACATTTACACCCAGAAAGCATAAGAGGCTGTAAGTTAACCATGAGAGATCATTAACTTTCATTTTGTTTCAACCTATGGAAAATTATTTTCTTCCCCTTCTTCTGCTTTCTGGCCCCTTTGAATGGAATCATACGTAACTCGGCTTTTCAATTTAGAGAAACCTTTTAATCCTGCCTGTGTATGAAACGCTTCATACCATAGTGTGGCACTAGTGTGGCACTTGATAGTAAATTAACTCTCTGTATACTCCTGAACTGTGAGAGACACTCAATAAATAAAATAAATCTGCAAATAAAGAGAATTTAGTAGAAGACTGAATGTTTTCCATTCCCCTCAGAGACATGGAGATCGGTGTTACCCTTTCACAACCACGTATCTGTGTAGGCTGAGCCAATGCCTGACTTCTCTGCAACTCTCTTGTTTTTTTTCAGAGTAAAAACCTGCTGATTTCTGAAAACATCCTGGAGGTGGTCAGTGCAGCCTGCCTGGCTGCTACAGGCAGTCCCTTATCCCTTCCCACCCATGCACTATGCTGCAAGAGGACTCCTCGCCCTCTCCAGGCTCTTTTGCAGGTCAGCAAAACCCCTACAGGTCCATGATACTCATGTGGGATGGGTGTTGAATATAAGCTGAGAGCAAACGGCATTTGATGCTTGCAACGTAGGAGGGGTTTGCATGTGGGTTTCATTTTGGAGGAATCCTCTGCCACAACATGGGGTGCTTTTTTGGAACGCGTGTTTGAAATCATTTGTCTTTCTGCAACATGTGACTGTTGCTGCCCTAATGGGGTGCAGGACAGGCAGGGATCACTACCAACACCTTCAAAAAAGTGGTATTTGCTCATCCTCACTGATCTTCCGCATATGGCTCTGCTGGTCCTCTAGCCTTCCAGGGAGGTGGGAGAGGGAGACTTGTTTGATAGTAAACCTGGATGTCTCACTGAGAAGGTTCTCTAGATGGGAATTAGGAGGGAGCACGGATTAACTTTTTGGAGTGAACTGCTAGGAACTGAGTTAACTCAATCCTCCGTTTTGCTCTGCCACTTATCCATTCTTCCAACACAGGCAAGTCACTTCACTGTGTGCAAGGATTAGTGAGGACATGCCTCCAGGAGAGTGGTCTTTCTCATGCCTTTCTAATCATGGCTCTGTTTTCTTTCCACTTTGTCTGTATTCAGTTGTTGCAGAGTTTCGGCTTTCATGTTTAGAAGAGGATAGTGAGGATTAGAAGTCCATGTTACAAAGGCCACATGTGCAACAGAGGGTTTAAGACAGTAGCAAATTTGTAATTGGTTAAAGTGTGAGTTAAATGGAGAGGAAACTCTGGCTACTGGTAAGACACAGAGCTCCGTGTTCTCACCTCATCAGCACACAGAAGTGTTTATGGGGCTCCTACAAAGCTTTCAGGATTCACTGTACACTTGGCTTTGTACTTATTGCCGTAAAGAGACATAAATGTGTTGTGTTCCCCATGGCATTAATTTCTCTGGCAACAGGGCCTCTTCTGAATTAAATATTTTTATAGTAGCAGTTCTAAAACCCTTTTGCCTTGCCATGAGGCATCACTCGCTCCCTTTCCAAAGCAGAAGTGTGTGGGGAAAGCTGCTGGCACTCCATTGCTCTTGGGCTTTCCTCCTGTCTGGGCTGGCTTAGGGAAGCTCTGCTGAACCTGTGAGCAGAGCTCTGCAGTCAAATCTGCTTCCCTTTTGGTTTTACACAGGGCTCATGTGACGTGGCAAACTTGGAAGAGAGCTTGTCAGTCAGAATGGCTTTGGCGAACTGCTGTTACTTTGACAAGATGTTTGGGGGGATCCTCTTCTGCACACCTTTGTGATGTGCTGGAGTACAAGTCTGATCCCAAAGGATGTCATCCCACAAACATTCATGCCAGTGAGTCTTCAGGGTTCTTTGTGTTTCAAGTTATTTTGACAATTTGCCTGTCTTGCTTAGGTAATAGAATATTCACCTAGAATCTGATTGAAGTATTTAAATTCAAAACCCGAGTTGCTGTCGTTATACTAATCTCTCTTTTACACAACTGTCAATCCAACTGGCAGGTGGTGCCCCCACTGTGTGCTCCTTCTGCACACCACTGCTTTCCATCATCGCCTTCTCTAACCTCAGGACCCTACGCAGCTCTGCCTGCAGCTTTATACACACTATACCCACGCCTTCATCCTCAAGTTTCTGAAGCAGTGAAGCCACAGTACCCGTCTACTGACCCAGCGGTGTCCCCTGATGTTTCCACTCCTGGCCACTGCGTTGGGACAGGTAATAAAAATGATGCTCATTTAATCTTTATTATGCTTTTCAAAAAGCCTTGGAAAATGAGATCTTTTCTATCTGAGGGGGTCTGAGAAGTCATGGGCTCAGTTAAGTGCATGGATTATAAACCACCTGGAGGGCTTTTTTTTTGATCTGTGAAAATTTAAATTCAGCAACCAGTGTTTCCTCTGCGAGAGAGTGTAAAATTACCACCTCTCAATGCCAAGGAAAAAGCTGCTTTCACTGACTTCCTTACTGTGCTTTAGGTGTTAGTGATTAACAGTATCAGCCTTCGTTTCTGCCTTTGTCTTCACAGTACCAGAACCAGATTTTGTGCGTATGGTAAGTGATGCAGGTACATCACCTATTGTTAAAATAGATGAGCAATTCCAGCAACAATAATTCATTTCAGCTGCATACAGTTTTTCCAGATTGCAACTATTTGAGTTGAAACTTACCAACCAGAGAGTGTCTGTTTCATATTGATTAATTTGCTTTAAACTTGGGCAAAAATGTTTATGCTGTTCTATGACCAAGATTAAGGAGATGTGTTATTCAATGTTGCTCTCACTAGTTACTAGGTTATTATGGTTTCAAGTTGCAACAGGGCAAGTTTAGACTGGACATTAGGAAGAAGTTCTTCACGGAAAGAGTGGTCAGACACTGGAACAGACTGCCTGGGGAGGTGGTTGAGTCGCCATCCCTGGATGTGTTTAAGTGTCGCTTAGATGTGGTGTTGGGTGACGTGGTTTAGGGGTGAACTTGTAGTGTAGGGTTAATGGTTGGACTCGATGGTCCCAAGGGTCTTTTCCAGCCTGAACTATTCTATGATTCTATGATTGTAGCGTTTTTTCTCCTTTTTGTAAAAGAAGGTTTACCATCTACATGCATTGGGCTTGAAAATTGTTGTGTCTGGGATGTGCTTTCTCATGTCAGGTATGAAACAAATGGTAAAATCACAGCCCATTTCACTGCCTGCTGTTACAGCCTGTCTCCTGGTTCACTTGCTTTCCCTGCTGCCGTCCTTTTCCCCACCATCCCAGTCGAGTAGCTGGCTGCTGTCCTCTCTCTCCCTCTCTTCACCAAATGCTCTTGGGGTCTCGTCTCCCCTTCCTCTCTGCTGGGCATGGCTGAATTGTTGCAAACCTGACCTTGGCCCCTGAACCGAGGGGCAGTGATAGGAGAGCATCTCCATGTGGCCAGAGGTACCTTTTTTCCTCCCTGAAGTTAACAGAGTGATTTTATTTGATTGTGTGAATCTGGACCATCACATTTTGAACATTATTTGTTACAATCCCTCTGGAGTCAGCCACCAACATTGGGAGATGACATTGCCTTTCCCACTTCCTCACTATCTTCCCTGGCTGCCAGGTTCATTCTCATCTCAGGGTACCGTACTGGCACCTGCCTCTGTCCAGGTGTGTGTTGGGGTCCTGGGAACTGGGGTCATCAGACACTGATTTGGCACCTGTACTGTCAGAAATGGCATCTTCTGCATCTGAAGAGGGTTTGGAAACTGATCTCCTGGGAAATGCTCATGCTAAGTGGGTTCCTTCAGATGGATGATCGATTTTGCAGCTAATATTCTTGAGGGCAGGTGGGTGGAAGGGCTTTTGGGATAAGGAGAAAAACAGATCTCTGAAACTAGGTAAAGAAAGGTCCCCCTCTCCACCCCTCTCCCCATTTTGCACTTAATATGATTTAAAGTTGGCAAGAAAGGGTTGGTACAGGAGAATAGAAGTATTCACATCTGTCACTGCAACTAAATGGGGCTTTCTCTGAGTGCAGCCCAGAAAGTCAGGTGCATTTGCTTTCACTGCCATTGGATCTTTCACCAAATCACTGTTTTTAAAGCATTTGGTTTCCCAGCAGGATTTCCCGCTCTGGTTTCCATGAGATTAATTGTTTTAAAAGCTGAAGTGGATGGAAAGTTTTGTTGGCTAAGTCCATATAGACTTCTCCATGCAGGAAAAGCTGATACTTTCAGCACCTCCATGTGTTCCTGTACAGTCTAATATTTCACTCAGCTGTTACGTATTCTTACGTTATGCAGCCATTATTTAACACATTAAGGAAGCACATAAAGTGGTTTCATGTTGCTGTTGATTGATACCTTTTCCTTCATAGTCTTCTCATAGTAATTTTTTTATCACTATCCCATTCACAAATGTCAACATGCAGCTGCAGGTCAGACTTCTTTGAGCTCAGGATAGGTGTTGAGACACTGTTTCTCGCTGTGAGGAGATTTTGCTTTGGGTCATTCATTGCCATTCCTAGCCCAGGTCACAAAGGGTGCGATTTAGGATCAGGTTTCTCCCTGCTGTGCACTTGTCCTGACTGATTGCAGAACATATTTCAGTGACTTCAGTTGAGAGTGGTTTTCTTTTCTTGGCTTCTGCACAGTCCAATGAAGATTTCACTGGAAAATGTTAACTAGTAAAGTATATCCCTTCTTCAGCTAAAGCTGTACAGCCACATAACTATACATTTCTGTGCAGTCAAACAGTGGCTCACGAGATTCATGGAGTCATGCCCACTTTGTGAAGCTTTGGAAATCTTGAGAGGAGGTGCTGGAAAGCCAGCATTAGCCTTAACTGCGTGCTCAGCTGGTTTAGCACCATGAATCTCTGCTGGGCTCTGCAGGAATCGTTTGGTCGGCTACAAACTAACTACCAGGGGAAATATAGCTAAGAGAAGGGAATAAGAGAGGACAGTAAAGCCATATATACTGCACTGCAGTATGGATGAGAATTAACTGTCAGTATAACACAGCTTTATTGCATTTTTTCCCCAATTCTGAATCTTTTCCTTGCATGGAGCCAGAGTTCACATTCTGGGCCAACCATATTTCTAGATAATGTATTATCACGGTTCCCTCTCATTGATTACCTTGCTGCTCAGCTACAGCTGCTTTGCTGGGCAGCACAAAGTTTCCAGGCAGTCTGCAGGCATCATTAAAAAGTGACATGAGCTCGATGCTTTCAGCCCAGAGGGATTTGATCGCCCTTCAGCACAGGGCTGATGCACAGCAGCAGCCACTGGATCTCACCAGCTTCATGGTGCCAAGGGGAGCTCCAAGTGGGGACCCTCAGCCTGCACACACCAGGCAAGCTTGGATGAGGTCCACATTGCAGTTCTGTACTGATTTATATTACATTCAGAGCATGTTCTTCTCTGCCACCCCTGCAGTATGAGCAGCAGCAGGTATTTTATTTCCCCATTAGTTACTAGGTACTCCCAGTCTTGCTTTGATAAAACCAGGAGGCTGCAGGTGGCTTTACTGCCCCATCTCACGTTTGGGAGAACCCTCTGGGGGACTGCAGTACTCAACTGTGGGGCAGGGGCATTTCAGGCCACAAGCCACCGTGAGGCTGACTGAAGCACTTTGTTCAAGCTCCTCCGCTCTGTTAGCTCCGGGATGCCAAATGGAAGTAAAACAGAGCGAGCTTCAGTGCAGTTCTCATTGCTTCAGGTTTTTAAACGCTGCAACATACGCCTGCACTATCTTGTACTGTGTCCAGCTGGTGTTTTCTGAACATGCACCCGTTGAAAGAGATAATCATGTTTCCTTTAAATTAATTTCTTTAAATTTGAAAACCAATTCCTTTTTAAGATTGCCCAGTTCACTGAACAAAACAGTAGCATATTCAGTTTCTGCTGTAACCTGCTAACGCTGCTTTTAACTGTAGCTTTAACCACAGAAATAACAGCCAAAAAAAAAAAGAAAGAAAACAACCCACTATTTGCTTCATTTTTTTTACAATTTTTTTCAGGGACACTGGCTGTACTGTTAGTTGGAAAGAAGGTTTGGGGAAGGCATACGACTGTGTTTTCTTCCTCAAATGAGAGAGGCATTTGAATTCTCTCTGGGTTTGCTGAAATCGCACTATTGCTTAGAACATCTGTAGAAAAGAATTAGCTCTTTCTCTCAGCCCCACTCACTGACAGCAAACTTCAGAGAAGGTCAGGCTTATGGGTGTTTCTGTGGATTATTTTAGCTACACTGAAAAAGGTAGAGCCCGTCTCATTGCAGCCAGCTGGAAATACAGCAACTGCTTAAAAAGCACAGGACTTAGCTGCCATCAAGATACAGATCTGGGAGCAGTCAGACTGTTCTTTGACACTTTCAGCAGTGCTAACATTACCAGCCAAGTCCTCTGCGAGGAAGTCTGGCCATGCCCTGAGCAGTGCAGGGCATCAGTAACTCGGGCAGCCAGGCTACATGCACTCAGCTGGGAGCTCACCTTGTAGGTCTCACTGGTACCTCCTTCTGGGTTGACCACAGTAGGGTGGCAGATGTATTCTCACTGGGCTGCAACTAAAAGCATAAATTTGCCATAAGACTGGGACTCACAGGTTTATGTTTCTGGGAGCACATGATGCAGAAACTCATGAATCATCACTCCTTGGTTAACAACAGCAAGAAGCAGCTAAGGCATTACCTGCAAAGCTTTGATCTAAGTAGTTTGGGCTGCAGACTGCAGGGCTGTTTCTCCTGACTTAATTTTGGTAGTAATAAGAGCTCCAGCTGCAAATCCAATGCCCTGTCCTCTTCTGTTTACGACGGACTGTGCAAACACAGTCTTTGTTTGCAAGATTTCTTTATAAAAGAGAGGAGCCAGCCGACTGAGCTTTCTCTGCAGTGGTTCAGAGACTTGGAATGTGCTTTCTCCACTCCACACGAAGATGATTTGGTAACTTTCCAGGACTAAACTTGTTGTAAAAGACACCTCTGGATAGAGTTACCCGAGAAGGCAGACACCATGCTTCCTAGATATGCCTCCTAGACATTATGGGTAGGTGGCTGTCTGATTTTAGCAGTGCTGGAGTTTACTAATGCAAACATAATTCAATTAGGGCACCCAGGGGATTGGAGAAAAGCCTTTATTATTTTTAGTCTAAATAAAAATAGTATCTCAGGCTTCCTAGAATAGTGAAAACACAGAGTGTCGTGGACGATTGCTGGACAAAGAATATTTATGTGTCTTTTCAGCCAGGGCTTCTATGCAACAGAAAGTCTTCAGATTGGATTTGACCATCCCTGTCATGTCTAGGCATATGCAATTAGTCCTCTGTGCTTAAAATTGCAGTAACAAACCTGGGTTTGACTGTAGCAGTACATGCAGGGTACAGCCTCACAAATGGTATTTAGATGATGACGACTACTTTAATCTCACCCTTTTCAGTAAACAAGAAACTTGGTTTTTAGTCATGAGGGAATGTTTCAGCAGTACTAAAGAGATTTAGGAACCTAAAACTCACCTAAACATGGTCAGTGAGGGCAGTACCTAAGTCACGCAGGTTGCTTTGGAAATGTCATTCCATATTGTCATCTTTCATTCTCCTTTTCCTCCAGGGCCAGGCTCTCTCATTGTAGGGAGTTTTGGCAATGTCAGTATTTCTGGGTGGTCTGCACTGTCAGGATATGGGGTGCTGAGGGGAGAAAGGACAGAAGTGCCCAACCTTCTCTGACACAGAGGGGACAAAAACACAAGAGACCTCTGTCCCTGCCTATAACACAGGGTTTTAAGGAGAAAGGGAATTTTCTCAGCATGCTCATTCTGTGGTCAAGGAGATTTTTATAGCACTGCTCTGACCACTGATGGCAATTTATGTTGTTATTTACAGTGTAGGGTTTTTTTTCCCCTTCCCTTTGTATTTGGAGCCACTTCAGATAGATGTGCATAATAGCAGCAAAGTGAACGCTGCAGGGAAGAGATCTCCCTCCAGCACGCAATGCCCCACCAAGATGAGAAGCTGCTTCATTTGGCCACGAGCCCTTCTCGCTGCGGTACACCCCCTCCCTCCACTCTCGGGGACAAATTTGCTTCCTTTCAGACCTGGGGAATGGAGAATGAAACACTCCAGACCACAATCTTCTGCCCATTGCTCTTATGCTAAGAAAGGGGACTTCCCAGATGAGGTACTTAAACTAGGGTCTCTCTCTCATGCTGTATCTTGGCTGCTGGTTGGTGTGATATAGAGGTCACAACACCAGAAGATTTGATCCTGGGGTTCTGGTCAGCATAAATAGATCAAAATTTTAACAGAAATTTCTGAGCAGTCATTGCTACCTGTACTGCTCCTAAGAGACCAGACTTGTCTGTGCTATTTAGTCACATTTCCAAGAAACTCAAGCCCAGCTTAGAATAATGTTTTTATATCTCTGGTGAAGGTATATAAGTATAATGTTAACACATTTCTTTCTATCAAATGTATGTATAGACTTCCTGGACGTGGTTCCTTGTCTGGGATAAAAATGAATACAGTCTCTGAGCAAATGCTTACAGCAGCCAAAGATGTGGCCTTTTCATTACAGGCTTCAAACTAACAATTCAGGGCTTGCAAATACACCAGCAGAGGCACCGTGCCTGTGTGGGCAAACACTCCCTCCCTCTGAGTTATCACCAGCTTCAGCCAAATGGTTTAAAGAGCACGGTGCTCAAATTACCCTGAAATATGAAGAGATCTCCTGATGGCATCTCCAAGCCACTGTTTGCTCATTTCGGGAATCTTTTGAACACAATCTGTGCCTGGGCTCCAAGGAGAGAATTTCTTGCTCTGGCATGCTGGAATTGTGGTAGCAAAGTCAGCACATGGTGCAGGTCTTGTGCCCATCTCACCTGCCACTGCTCGGGAGGTCCAACAGGACCTGAATGCAGAGAGGCTTCACAGGTTAAGGACTGCAAGTACTGGACTCCCAAATAAACTAGCAAGGTCATGATAAATTACTGTGAGGTTTGGTGTTACCCAGTAATGCAGACTCCCTCCCCACTGCGATCCCCCCACTTGCAGACCAAAATGCAGGCTAGTTTCTCCTGTTCTGGAAGAGCTTCAGGGGAGCAGGTAGCGTTCAATAAAATTCAGCTAATTGGGTCTTGATGATTTACAAAGTATTAGAGAGTTAGCCACAGTGCCTCTTCCCCCCTCAGATAAACCTCTTCCCTTCCGTAGCCTGTGCCCAAGGGAAACCCAAGGGATTTCTGTCCGGGAAAGGAGTTTCCTGGGGACAAGGGCAGGAACCCCCATAGCAGAGGAGGGTTGTCATCAGCCTCTACCATCCTCCACTCCAAAAGCAAACTGTGCTCCTGATAGGGCGCCTGCAAAATAGATTTCTCTGTGTCAGTGTGCATGGAAACAGCTCTTCTCACTACCACACAGAGTAAAGAGTGTGTGCAGTGAGTGTTTGTTTCATGGAGGGGTTTCAAAACAAACTGTAGACAGTTGTTAGTCACTTCTGGTGCTCAGCTGGAAAGCATTGCGAAGTTACACTGGCAGTGAAAGGGAGTTTGGTGGTGTGCTCATGTGGCTTTTACTGGTTTTGGAAAATGTTCATCAGTGTAACAAAAGCTGGCAGCTCCTCTACTGCCTGTTACTCAACTTCAGTACCATTGGTATCCTGCTTGCGATGCTACGACACTGGAAACAAAGAGATTTGTGTGCATGCTCTTCTTTCCCAGAGGCTAACAGGAGCTCCCAGAGGCAGGCTGCCTGGCTGTCATTCGCATGGACGTCCTCCAGCACTACTGCCACCAGACTGCCCAGTCAAGACATGCTGCTACGCATGTGGCATCTCTATTCCCCAGTCTGAACCCAGCTGTTTCTACCAGGGGAAGCGCCACATCCCCAGGGAGGGATGTCACAGTCCTGGCATGAATCTGGCCATCGTGAGAAGGGCCTGCTTTCTTTGGGGTAGACTGGCTATGACTTGTTTTTAATCCCAAACTCAGGCAGTATGGCAGTGCTTGTAATTCCCCAGGGACTTAAATATTGCTGTGCCGCACTGTGAGGTGATGCAGCGAGGCGTAGGATGCAGTCAGGCTTCTCTCTCTGTTCAAAAAACTACAGAGCCCATCTTGCCCTGGGGGATTTGGGCATATACTGTAGGATTATTTGTACTTTTTTTGCCCCACATCAGGATTTTATGTTATTTTTTGGGGACTTGCAGCACAATGCAAGAATGAGACGAAAGATATTTTTACTAAGTAGCGAATATTCAGTGGCCACTAATCCTAAGAAACCTGTGGGAGAACGTAATTTGGGTCCTGTGAAGAGTCTGGCAATGTGCGTGGTCTGAGTTAGGTGTTTGTGAGCCAGTTAAAACCCTATGGGTCCTGTTTCAGGAGTTTTTACCCTTCCCTTCAGAGACTCATGATGCTGCAGATACAGTTCTTTCTTGGAGGATGCAACATCTTAAGGAATGAGAGGAAGAAATTCCCACCTCCAGAGGGAAACTTGAAACACGCATTTTTCTTGCAAGCTCTATTTGTGTTTCAAATGGTCAGACTCCTCTTTCCCAGCCACCATAATCAGACTGTAAAAAAGAACCCTGAGTACATGAGTCCCTGCTCTGTGGAAAGCCTCACTCATAGGAGATCTATGTGAAGTAGAAAAGTTACTTCCCTCTATCTTCTCCCTCTGAACTGTGTTTCCTTGCAATGCAGGAGCAGCTCTGCATCGAGTCATCTGCTGTGAACTGCCATATGATGGGCAGGACCATTGCAGTACCTTGCTCCAGGGCTTTACAGGGTTCCCTTGAGCAGGAAGGTCATTATCTGGCTCCCACCTCTGTGCAGCAACATTACAGCATCCCCTTCTCCTTGTGTAACCCTGCCTGGAGCTGTGGCAGATAAAGCTGACCAGTTGCAGGCAGTGCTTTGGGCAGCAAAAAGAAAGGCTGCAGGTTTCTGCCATGAATGTGCAAGAAATAATAGAGCATCAAGCAAACAGCCTCGCATGGGAGGCCTGACGGGTCTGCTGCTCTTGCTGTTGGAAGTAACTGCAGTTCCCAACGCTGTGCTAGAATCAAGGGCAACTGGCCTTCCAGTGTGTGTCTGTAAATCACATCCCTTCCTCACACGAGCCTCTCAATCAGATGGCAGCAGAGAACAAACTCCCAGCTCGTAACAGTCTATAAACCAATGAAATATAAATGCCTGGTCCGAAAGGCAAACACGGCTCATAGTTGCCACCACTGAGTAAAATGGTTGATGGGAGTTTCCATCGTACCGACGGCATTTCCAGTATGCCAGCATTGCAGGCAGAGAGTACTCCTCAGAGCCTGTAATTCAGTTTGCTTCCATCACCACTGGTGCTTTTAAAAGAAAACAGCTGCTGGTTTGTTTGGTTTTTTTAAAATTGTGACAGCAAGAAATTTAAAGGAATGGTCTCTTGAAATCTATTTTAACAGAGGCCAACATTTCACAATGACACGCGAGAGTCCAGTTTTAAATTTCTTAGTCTCTAGGGAGATTTTCCAGGAGATAATTGCAGAATAATCTCTGAGAAGTGATTAGCTTTTTCTTTGGGAACAGAAAGGTTGGCAAGTTCCGGAATTAGCCAGGTTACAGTATTAACTACTCAGGACCAGATGCAATTTGCATTATTCTAACCCTTAGCACTTTTTTTCTGACAAGATATATGAAACTGCATAACTTTAGGTAATGTATGCTGTCATACCCACCAAATCAGCAGGATTCCCCAGGGTGCAAAGTGTCTTTGGGATTGGCAGCTTAGTTACTGCCCTGGGCCCCTGAGACCAAGGAGATTTCTCAAGGCATCAGTGCTACTTTGTATGAACAAATAGCAAAAACTGGCCACAGGTTTAAAAGACTCATCAAGAGTCTTGTACTTTGGTTTTATATGTACTTCTAATTCTCCAGTTACCTGCCCAGAGGTATTTAATGTAAATTCTACATTTTATCCAATCTGTTTCTCATATATAGTGAGCCTACAAATATTTGCTCCAGCACTTAATGGTGCAAAGTCCGCTCCAGCGTGATTCTCTGCTGCTTTGAACTATTGGCTGTTGTATATCAGTGCTAAGTGGGCATGAACACTAGTGTTCAGATGAAATAATATATGAAAACTCACATTCTGCAAGTGAAAAGAAATAAAGGAGATGGTGCAAAATCAATGAAATGCTTGAGAAAGCAAGTATTCCAGCTTAGTACTATTAGCAGTATTGGCCTTTCCTGATTAATACAAAAATGTGACAGAACCAGCCTCCTTGCTTTTCTTTCAGGGCAAAATGTCATGGGTTGCAGTTATGACAAGGATGGTTCAGGTAAGGTGGTAGGACATCTTTCTGAGGGTTTGCAGAGCTGGAAGGGATTGCTTAGCAAGATCACAAGGTGTCCAGCTTGGGGAAACTTTCAGAACAACTCCACTCAACATCTGTTCAAGTAGGGGATGAGCTGGGCCTTTGCAAGGTCCTTCTCTGCTGGCACATTACAGTGATGCCATAAAATGTAAAACAAAGCCTTGGGTACCAGGATACACTGGGACCCACAGAAATCCTGGAGGCAGGCTGATGGCTAACGCTGTTCTTAGAAAACAGATATTACCCACAGTATCTCTGCGAGTGGCTCCCCAGCTGCTACTCTCTGATGAAAGCCAGTATGGCACGAGTGTAATTCCCTACATACCTGCTTAAGCCCTGCTATCCCGATGAAGTTGGGGGGCTCTGTCAGCTGAGGCAGCGTGCACCAGTGCCCAGCCACCAGCAGATGGAGGACTCACCAGCATGAGGCCAGGGGAAACTTTATGGGACATTCAGGCTCCAGAATTAAATATCTGGTTACAAAATCAAAATATCCCCTAGAATGGCTCCTTCTCATAATAGCTGGAAAAAAACAGGACTTGGGGACAAGTTCAACAGATTCCTCAGTTTAGTGCTGAAACTAGCTACTCTTTAATTTCCATTCAACATGGTCATCAGACCAAAGCTTGGGGTTAATCTCATTCAGTGGCACCAAGGTCCTGGGAAACAGACAAGCATTTGGGCGAAACCTGCTGAGAAGACAGTAACGAGCACTACTAATGAGCAGGGAGGGAATCAAGCATGCACTGCATCAAAGGCACAGCATCCTTCTGCAGGCAAAAAGCACTCCCTCTCCACCTACAAGTCAGATGCAGTTCCAGGCATGGGCAGTAACAAATAATTTTCCTCCACACAATGTTACTAGAACTTTTTGACCATTATTCTTGGTTATCAATATTGCCTCTACAGTCACAGATAGCTCCGACCATGATTTGGAACACACGGTGCAGGGCGCTGTGCAGACGGAGCAGGGTGGCCCTGCCACGCGGAGTTCACAGCCTGGCAGGGAGGGAGCCATTGTCACTCTCTAGCAAATACTCATCTCTCAATTCTTCCAATTAACCTGGCAAAGCAGCACCTTAAAAGAGCCCGGCTCAGAGCCTGCCCGCAGAAAACTGTCACACTCATTTCACGTGTGCCGCTGAGCAGCCATATTTTCCTGTGTGCTTTGTGCCTCAGTTGTTCTCCAGTCACCAGCAGGGTAGGGGAGAGGGGCTTCTGCAGTGCAGACTGAATCTGATGATTCCCTTAGAAACAGGCCTGGGATAATAATCTGTGAGCCAGAAGTCTTTGAGTTTAATCCTCTGCCCTTCTATGCTTCTGGGGTGACCTTTCTTCTCAGGTAAGCACCAGGCACCATTGTCTGCCTTACAGATTGGGACTGCTCTTTCTTTTCTATATGGTGGGACTTCAGGGGAAGGGGGATGCTACAAGACATGAGCATGTGGGACTGGGGAGATTTCTCAGATACACAGAAATAGGTAACAGCAAAGGGCTGACCTCCCAGCAGCTCTTGCCATTGCCACTCAACAGCTCTTTACCATAATGTACCTCTTCCACTTTGAAAATATCTTTATACTTCTAAAAAGTGTGTTTAATAATTGGAACCGATCATATTTGCAGCTGAGTCCACATGGGAACCCTATGAAATCTTGACGGTGTGCTCCCCCTGCTAGCCCGATGGATCAGAACAGCATGTTCACCTCGGACTGTTAGAAGACCAGCCTTGCGTATCTGATGTGATGACAGATGGCCCTGGCCCTGCCCTCCGGGTATGAAATACGGACAGCAGTAAGCACAGCTCAACAGGTCAGTGTCTGAGTTTCAACTGAGAAGTTTTACTGCATTTTCTTGTTTAAGGGAATGTCCAGCTATGGGTGAAGTTTGGTCACTTCTACCGTTTCCATTTCTCCTGCTGAACTCAGGGATGATTATTTTTTTTAGCTCTTCTGAGAGCCTTGGGCTAGATTTTCCAGTGTTACAGTACTGAGAAATGCAAATAGTGAAAAACTCATCAACTGTCTTGAGTGCACATTCCAGCTCCTGGAAAGCTACTGGCCAGGCTTCAATCTTTGAACCTCACTCTGTTCCCTTGAGAGGTTCAAGGGCAGCAATGCCAGACATCCCTTTTGCCGTAGTGTATTCTCACAGAACTGCTCTGGTCTCTTCTAATTCTGACAAGTAAGTCTTTATGGCCCTCTGAGGTTGTTGGAAGCTTCTTCAGAAAAAAAAAATAAAGAGAGGTCTCACTTCTAGTGCATCTCAGCTATGATGGTAATGCCTGCAAACAAATATCAAAACGTATTCACACACACCAATCCCTCCTCCCCACCTGGACTCAGCCTCCCCTTTGGCCCTGGGGTCTCTCAGATCAGCTTTGCATGTAAGACAGATGCTGGCTCCTTGCACTCTCACCAATGGGGCCAAAATTACCGGACCACTTGCAACAGAGAGCTACCTGCATCTGCAGAGGCATTCCCGGCCAGCAGCCACCAGCTCTCCCCTAGCACTGTCAGGGCCAGTGGCGATCCCTCAGCGCACACCAGACAGGCACTGGGCTCCGGACCTGGGACTATCTTTCCAGCTGGTTACTGCAGATGCTGGTGTGTCCTTGCAAGGAGGTATATTAGGGTCCCAGTTGCAGTGTCGTTTCTATTGCCTCTCTCTAGACAATCCAACAGAGACTTTAAAGAGCTGTGCAATTTCATGGACGTAGCACAGCTTGGCCTGCAAGACACTGCTCAGGTTCTTATTTCATTCCAGTTTCCTTTGCCACAATGAATTCCACCGCCTGGTTTACTCTGCCCTAAATGAGGGCAGAGCGAGGGCGAGCATGTGCAGACACTCAGGCTGTCATTGTCACTCTTTGTCGCTCCTCCTTGAGCTGTCCTCCTTTTCCTGAAGCTAAGGATTCCAGGGATGAAAAGAGAAGCAGTGATTGACTGTTGACTTTGGGAATCCAGCTCAGCCTGGCTTTCTAATTTGGCAAGTGGCCTTTGAGTAGATCTTGAGTGTTTTACAGAGGTGGGTCAATGGCATTGCTGCTATTTCAAAACTGGGGCAACAGAAGCTCAGAGCTTGTTTTGCCTGCAATTACAGAGCCTGAAGGTTAGAGGACGCGACAAGAGAGCTTTGCGCTCTTGCTTTTGAAAAACATGCAGGGATTGGCAGAAAACGATGCCCTGCTTCTATGTAACTTTATTGCTCGAGTTGGAATTAGCCCGAAGCATTATCGCTTTCAGTTAAGGGTCTGCAGGGCCAGGCGGTTAGCCAAGGAAAAAAAAAAAAAAAAAGAAAAAAAAGAGGAAAAAAGAAATGAAGAGAGGTATATTTTAAGGCCACGAAACTTTGCGATGCTTACGAAGTCCTGAACGAAAGTCACCAGGAAACTCCCGAGCCCTGCCAGCACATCAGTAACTCTCTCTTCCCCTGCGAGCAGTTCTTTCTAAGGCCGCCACGGGAGCTCGGTGGGGAAGCGCTCCCGCCGCCGCCCCCGCCTCCCGCCCCCCTCCCGGCCCCGGCCCCGCCGCCCCCTCCCGCCGCCCGGCGCGGCTGGCCGGGGCGGACTGCGGGGCGCTCCGGGGGCGAAGTTCCCCTTCCCGCGGCCGAGCGGCTCCGCTGTCACTTCCTGCCGGGGCGCGGCGAGGCGGCCCCGGCCCCGCGGCGGGGCGGGGCGGGGCGGGGAGCGGCGCCCGGGGCGGCGGGGCCGGCGGGGGCTCGGCGGGGCCCGGGCCGCGGCGGGGGGGGGCTGCGCTGCGCCGCCGAGCCGCGGCGGAGGATGCGGCGGAGCCGGGCGCCGCGGTTGGCGTTGGCCGCCTGCCTCGGCTCGTTCCTGCTGGTCGTCTTCTACTTCCAGAGCAGCCTCAACCCAGGTGAGGGTCCGGCCGCGCCCGGTCCGCCCCTTGCCCGGCTCCGCGTCTCGGCGGGACCCGGCCAGCCCGGGGCGGGGGGCGGGCAGGCGGCGCCGGGGTCGCGGGCCCCGCGGTCAGAGCCTTACCCGCTCCCAGCACCGCTCCGTGTCGGTGGGAGCCGGTGTGGTGCAGAGGGGCCGCTCCGCGGGGGGGTTTAGGCTGGGGTGAGCCGGTGAGGTTGCGCGTTTCCCGGCGGAGACCGGGGAACTTCGCCGCTGTGTTCGCTTACAGCGTGTGACCGATTTTTACCGTCGCAGCGCTGCTGCTTTGCAATGAAGCAAATGTTCCGTTTTTAAGGCGAACTTCTCTGAGGTGCCTGTCCCGGTCAGTGTCCGTGCGGAGCGCGGAACCGAGGACAGCTTCGCGCAGTGGCTCCGGGGCCGGGCTGGGCTGAGGCAGAGGAGCGGAGCCGGGCTGTGCCACAAGTGCCCTTTTCACACCCACCGTCGCTAAAATTCCTGGAGGATCTGGTTCAGTTGCTCAAGGGACTCTTTGAGCGTGTGCTTTTAGAAGTATCCTCTGCATTAGGAAACAATTCAGAACTCAAATATAGATAGTTTTGTGCTGGAGAGGTTATTCATTTCCCTTCTTGCTTTCTTCTGTACTGGGGAAATGAGCTTCTCTTTCCTGAAAGGCGTAATGGGGTAATTCGTGTAGTTTTAACAGTGTACTGATGTTTTCTGATTACAGCAGCAATCCATCAATGGGGCCTTTAAAGTTACATCTTAAAATTCAGAAGACTGATTTGACTGAAACGTTAGTGGAATTTTATCAGCATAGGCTAAATGAAATGAAAGTTTCCTTTATAGGGGCTGCTCCATCACTTTAATGTGTTTATTCCTAAAACCAAAAATTACTTAATTTGTTGGCTGAATAAGGTTGAAAAGGAGTTATGTTTCGGCAAGCATTTGTTATTTCTAGAAGAGCATGTGAAGTTTGTCAAATGAGTTCAGTAATCCCAGGAGACCACAATCAGTGTTACATTCCTTAGTAACTTTTTTTAAAGATGTGATATATGCATCTTATTTTACTCTTGGGACTGTCCAGTAAAAAGTGCAGCACTGAATCGGCTCTGATCTCTAGGACTCTTAGTAGGGATGATTGGATTCACTTCCAAGTATTTGACTGTCTCTTTTCAGGAGTCTGTTTTTCGAAAGGAGCCTTCTGCGTGTCTGAGTCAGCAGAACTTACTGTGCTTACTTGACTTTAATCCCCTGCATGATCTCAACACAGTTTCATGCAGAGTTCCCGTCAGGTCAGAGCAAACCAGGTGACGGTAATGGTGATGGCATCTCATGAGGGATTTCAGAGATTTTGAGTCTGGAACACTCCCTTGAGAGGCACCCGCCAGCCGAGGCTTTGGAAAACGAAACACCCTTACTAGGCTACCAGTCTGTTTCCTTCAGATAGGGCAAGTGTGATTTTCTTTTCAAAGGTCAGGTAGATGGTGATAGGTCTGGGATAGGCATCCTCAGCTGGTGGAAACCAGCCATGTTTGTTACTCCGTGGGAGCCTATCTGTAAGGTGGGGAACACCCCCTGCAGATTTGCCCTTTAAGGCTCATAAGAGAGGTGAGTGAAAGTGATGTTCATGCCCTCTATAATCTGGTTAGTTTCCAGCCACATTGTTGTCTCCCTGTGTCTCGCCTTCATTTTTGTGCTATTTCTCTCCCTTTTTCACTTTGCAGTTTTTCCTTTCCTCTTCAGCTCTCTGAAAAAAAACCTCACACTAGCAGAGGAAAGGTCATTGCCAAATACAGAAAAGCAGTGAACTAAAAATTGCCTTTTTTTTTTAATCCCAAGGGAAAGCAAACTGAGGCAAATTGCTTGAATTTTAGGAGTTACAAGCTACAATAACAGGTAAACAATTTGCAGACAAAAATGTCAGCTTGAAAGTGATGGTTGCCTCGAGGTTATTTGGAGTTCTGGTTGTCGGTGTCTTTTGGTTTCTGTATAATAATGAAGAAAAACATTAGAAAAAGCAGCAGTGCCACGTTTTCCCCTGGAAGCAGTCACCTTTAGCAGGATTCAGCAGGTTGTTTTTCCTGGGCCACCTACAGCCCCTCACATGTAAACGTGCCCAACTTATCCTTGCTAAAACCGTCCTGTGACCAGGACAAGGAACAGAACATGGGAAGAAAGGTGATAGAACCAGAAACCTTTATGTCTGACAATGCTGAGGGCTCACTCAGCTCAGGGAGCAGGACTTAACTCCTCTGCTGGTATTTCCCACTTTTAACTCCATCCAGGCCGTTGTGCTCTGGAGCGCTTTACTGGAGCACATGGCTGTGCTGAAATAAGGCATTCTTGTTCTGCCCTGAGAACACCCACACACCAGCATGGGCTGAAATAACTCTGCCCCTAAATGCTGCCGAGTTGGTTGGTCTGGTGCTCGGCTGAATTTGCACTAAGTCGGTGGCAGAATCCCCCGTTGTACCTCCCGGAGGCAGAAAATGGGCTCGGGTATGTTTGCCAACCTGCCTGGTGCTCAGGAGAGGTGGGACAAGTCTCAGTGCTCCCCAGGGAGAGCGTCTGCATGTGAGTTTGAGCGTGCATTGACTTTGTATCCCTGATTGCTTTGCTTTGGCTTTCCTTGCTGCTGGCTGTACCAGTGGGCAGCCATGGGGGCTGCAGTCGTTGTCCCTGGCCATGGGGTGTGGCTGCAGCATGTGGACTGTCCCCTGATCATTTAGGGACAGTGATGGTCTGTCTGTCTTTAGCTTTCTCCCTTCAGGTTCACAGACACGATAGTTACAGGGTTTGGCTGTGTAGACATCTTCCAGCATGTCCAGGCCCTCCTGTGTGTGAACTGATGGTGTGGGCAGGGCTCAGCTCATGGGCAGACCCCATGGGTCTCCACTTGATGCCAGAAGTGACATGGTCCGTCAGGAGGACTTGGATGTACTGGTGTCAACCCACAGCAACCCACGAGATCCTGCCTGGTCTTGGCATGATTGTCATACATCTTCTGAGTTATCTTCCTCTGATGCCTCCTCCAGAGATGGCGTGTCGTCAGTGGTGGCTGTGCTGACTTCTGCACACCGTGCATTTTTTGGCTAGAGAAGGTGGGAGTAAGCGGTGGGGCCCTGGGACCGTTATTTCATCTACCTGTGGTTGTAGCATGTCTAGACTGGCACAGAGGTAAATGCTGGAGGCTGCTGATCCTTGTCTACATCAAAGCTTTGGTCACTGCTGTTCTCAGGGGAACTGCACAGAATTCAGCAGCAGTGGGGGTGCTGGGCATGCACAGTGGGGTGGAGGGAAGGGAGAACATCTGAAGGAGTTAGAGGGAGGTGAGTGGCAGGTGGTAAGGCCCTGCGTTCATCTACATCTGTGGTTTCTGCAGACCCTAATTAAAAGTGCTGTGGGGCCACCGCAATAGTAGGTCTTTTGGGGAAACTGTGAGTAGGCAAATTGTAATGACATCCTGAGAGCAGGCAGTTTTCAGGCTGTTAGTGAGGGGCCACAGGGATGTGTGCGTGAACTTGCAGTCTCCTAAGCAGTTAATAAGCAGCTCCTCCATCCCAAGAGAACATATTTTCTAATGAGGGGCAATTGGGTGCTATAAGAACTGTTTCACATAACCTTCTCCCTCTCTGACCAGTGTGGAGATAAAATCCCCTTGCAACCTCAGAAGTGTTTGTAGGAAGGCACACCTTTGGAAGCCTGAGGCAAGTAGGCACGATGAGGTCATTCAGTTTGATACCAAGAGACACTTGTGTAACAGCAGGGCTATTCTGTTCTTGCCCCATCCTTCCTGTGTCCAGACCAGTGACTTGTGTGTGTGTGTGGGAGGTGACTGAGGGGACAAAACCAGACCTCGCACAGAAGCAGTCTGCGGGACGGGGAGTGCTCCACTTCCTGTTGTTTCTAGCTTGTTCCAGCACTGAATCACCTTCTCCAATAAGAAAGAAGGAAAAACTTTCAATCTCAAAACGTTGCTTTATTTCTACTCTGGTTCTGTCCGGCTGCAGCATCCAGCTGTTGCTTCTCAGGTCTTTTCAGCAGCACTCGCTTGGCACTGGCTTCTCCACTCCCCATGTTCTTTCACAACCTGCTGTCAGCATGAGGTGTTGGACTTCCACAGGGCTTTGCAGGTTAGACGTACTCAACCTTTGCTGTGACTCTTCACAACAGGAGATAGCAGAACCAGGATCATAGCGCCGAGGTTGTGATACTGCTCCAGAAAGGTTTACGAGCGGGGAAGCAGCAAGATCCCTGTCTCCATCCGTATCTGCTTCTGCATCACCCAGTTGGATCTCCTCTGGGAATTGACAGAGCAAAGCCTCCTCCAGCCACTCCTGGCATGGAGGTACCGCTTCACAAGCCTGAGAGAGGAGATTTGGGGTGTTACAGAAGGATGAGCAGCAATGCCTGAAGACACACCATCACACACCACAGGCAGGAAACTGCACCTCATCATTTTGCTCTAGTTAGCAGCTCTCTGATGTGACACGGTCATTATGGAAGATACCCATCGCCACCACTCTTTGCCAACTTTGGGATGATTTCTGTTGGCCAGCCCAGGATCCCTTAGCATCAGCAGGTCCTGGAGGAGCTCTTGCTTCTGATCATTGCAAGTCTGCCATTTCAAATATTTTGACCTATGCATCCAAAGTCTGTGGTTGCTCTTGTGAACTCTCAGTCAGCTCCATCCTTGTCCCTAAAGATTTGTCCCTTCTGGGGGGATAAATTAATACACAGATTGTAGAATTGTAGAGATTATGGAGTTTAAATGATTTGACTGAGGTCCCACAGAGGTCTAGTCCCTGAGCCTACAAATGCACCTGGACTTCACCTGAGCAGAGATACTTACACACTTAGTGACCATTGCAAACTAAGGATTTTTTTTTTCAGAACAGGAAAGAGCCTATTTTAGTCTGCAGTTCCTCTCCATTGTTTAAAGGTATTTTCAGGCTGAAATTCAGGCGCTGCCTTGGGACGTGACCGTGGCTGGGCCAGTAAAGGCTTTCTGAGATGGGGTCATGTTTGCAGCTGGCTGACACATGTCCTCAGCCTTCCAGATAATGAGGGCTACGCTGCCTTCCCCCTGGCTAGGGCTGCTGCAAGTGTGTGCAGGGATGTGAAATCTAAGATGCCCTCTTGAGATAGTGTTGGGGTTTTTTTCTGTTTTATTTTGTTTGCTTTTGTTGTGGGGCAGTTTTGCCTGGCTCAGATTCCGGGTCACAGTGCTGCGATACCCATGATGCAGCCACTGCCCTTCGAGGAGCTGGTGCTCAAAGTACAGAGATGTTTGTTAGCCAAGGCATTGGGCAACATGGGCTGGAAAGCCTCAGATCCGCTACATTTGAAGAAGATGTGAAATACTGTAGCTGTGACCTGTTGTGGTAGAAAAATCTGCCTGGTCCATAGCTGAGAGCAGGGCAATAATGAAGCCCATCGGCTCCCGAGGGCCAAGCGTTTTATGAGGAATGCTTTCTCTAGTCCTTCCTGGCTTTCTACAGTGGCCTGAGAATCTCTGATAGGCGCGGGAGGTTTGAGAGGGGGAAGGAGGGGGTTTAGCATGCTGGGAGTTAACTCTGTGCCTGCAGGAGAGATCCACATCTTGGTGTCTCTGCCAGGTGGATCCAACCTTCGCTGGCACTGCATCCCTCTGGCATCCCAGCCAGGCTGTTTCTCTCTGGTAGTGGTAGCGCGTTGCACCTGCGCTTTCTGCTTTGTCCCTACTCCCAAAACCCCAGCACTCCTATTTATGCTGCAGAAAGGACTCAGCAGAAACATCTGGGCTTTGCTGATGTTGGTGCAGGAAAGACCTTCTGGTGATCATCAGTCAGGTCTGAGGCTGGGAGACAAGTGCTCAAACAGTCGCCGGGGCACTCCTGGGGTTTGTTACATGCTGGATTTTCTTTCTTGGTCCTTGAGTTCTGCAAGCATCTGAATGGAGAGCATGACAAACCCTCCGTCTTAATCCCAGTGCAAATACAGCTGTCTTTCCCGGGACTCGCTATTAGAAGCCAAGAAACTACAAAGGCAGTAGGTGCTTAACTCCCATTACTCCCCCTCGGCACTGAGTACCCAGAGAAAAGCTTAACTCCCAAATACCTCTGTGGGGCCAAGGGAGGGGGTGTTTGACATTGGGGCTTTGAGACACAGCTGGGCAAATGCCCAAAACTTTCCTTGTTAAAAGGCAGTTAAAGACTGTTAGTGATCTGAGAAGGGAACATCTCGCTGAGTAGCTCCTGAAAGAGCTGGGATGAACATCGCCATGCCCAGGTCCTGCCTTCACTGCATGGCTTGCACTGATCCTGAGAACAGGGACAAACGGAACTGCCCTAAGAGCTGAGGTTTTGTTGTTTTGTTTTGTTTTTTTTTCCCCGAGTAAAATCATTCATGGGTGGAAGGGGAGTGACTGATATTAATGGAGAGTTCAACCCTGTATTCCCAGCCTGTACTGTCCAGTTCAGACCAATCTGATCTCTCCCATACACGTACCTGTACCTGCAGAGCTTGTGCTGCTGTAAACCAGGAAACCCTGTCTCTGCCTCCTGCCTGGGTCTGCAACTTTGGGACAGGTCTATGTTCAGCTACAAGCCTTCTGCAATTGCCCCACTGTTTCACATGGAGCTTTTAATTCTTCCCTTCTTCAAATGCAACTGCCCCCTTGGCAGTAAAATCCTTCCAGCGGGGCTGGGTGGTGGGAGGTATTGCTAAATGCACCCTACACGTGCTACTGCCCGGTGTGGATACCCACTTCCCTGATGCCCATCTCCAGATGCTGGGATCCTTGCTTCATGGTTAGGTGTTGAGATTTACTCGGGCTGGCCCTAGTTTTGCTCTGTTGCAGATTTCCACCCCATATAATTCCAGTAAATTATTCAGTAAAATCAGTTGTAAGGTTCTGATAAATAGAGTTCAATCCCCAAATGTCTCTTCTTGCTTTGTTGCTGGTGGCTTTCACTGGGAAGCTGAAATCTCAATCTAAGTCAAAGCCTTTGGGGGCAAAGGTGGGGAGAAATAGTTGCTGTGTCTCCCCAGGAGCTGGCTTGCCACTGCTCAGTTAAACTTTTCTTTCTGTGTGTCCTTCACAGGACATCGCCCAGCATAGGAGGTAGCACTGGGATGTATGGTTTGATTTTGTTTCTCTTATAGTTTTAATGAGCTGGGGAGCAAAGAAGGTGCTTCGTTTATTGTGTTGGAAGTAGACCATGATGCTCTGAGGGAGCACGCAGCATGTGTGAGAACAGTGGAGAGAAGGGGAGACAAAGGGCACATTCTGAGAAGTGACTCAGTGTGACCCAGGCACTGGGACATCTGCAAACTTTGCAGGAGGCAGCGCAGTTGGTTTCAACAGCCACCAGTCCCTGTTCACCTCTGCACAGAACCCAGCGAGCCAAGGAGACCTGGTAGCTGGCTGAACCTGCAGCGGCTACTATCCTCAGCTGTCACCCCACCATTTAGCAGCCCCCAGATTTCTGCTTTCCTCTGGCTGGGCTCAGTCTGGCCGAGTGCAGTCGTGTCCTGAGGTGTGCTTTCAGACTGAGCCCTGTGGACCGGACAGTGGTTGCAAAAATCAAACACATCACACTGCCCGGTGCACACATGCTCCCCCACAGTGGGCAAACAGGTCTCAGTGTCAGCCCCGGGCATCGCTGTGACTCGCCCTGGGTGGCTGCCTGAGAATTGGCCTTTCAGGATGAAGAGTTTGTGAACGACTGTGCAACAGGAGATCTGGACCCTGGCTGTGCCATCAGAGATGTGTCTTGAACATGGTGGTGTCCTGCTGACCCACCCAGCCTGGCAGGACCTGTGGGTGTGGGGACATCTTTACTCTGGCTTGCTAGTGGACAGCTTAGTGTGAGGGAAGCTGAGATCTTCCCCAAGATTTCTTTTGAATGGTATTGAGCAGATTTAATTTTTCCCAGGCAGCCCTTACATTGCAGCAGCCCTTACTGGGGTGAATGGGGTGAATGTGCTTTCTGAAGATCCCTGCCTTGTAACCCGTTCCAGCTCCCACCTTTTGAAGGATCAGATGCAAAGGTCTACAAACCCCTGCATTTGGTTTCTAGATAGACTGGATCTTCCTTGCCTCAGAGAAGGAATTGGAAATCTGTTCAACTTGTGCAAATCCATTCCCTTTAGCTTGCTGGGATGGCATTGAACAGGTTTACCTTCAGGGCACGGAGGTGTCCAGCCTGAGGCAGCCAGTGCTGCAGCCTGGCAGAGGAACAAGCTGGCTAACCTGGCCGCGCCTGTTTTCCCCATAGTGCCCCTAAGCGCTTAATATTTGGATGAGCTTTGATTAGATAAAACAGTTGTAAATTTATGGGCAAGCAGACTGATGGGAATTTGGCTGGAAGAGCTGGGAGTTGTTTCTTCTTGGGGAAGAAAGCAGTTTTTGTCCCTGCTCATTAGTCCTGGAGCAGCTCTGACACCCTCAGGTTCAGCAGCTACATTTGCGACCAAGGTGGTTCCTCACCATCTACCCATGCAGGAAAGCCTGGCCGCGTAACCCACATCCTTTGGCAGCATCGTGCTAAGATGAAAATCACTGTTTGGTGTTAAAAAAGGTCAAGGGCCTGGTTTTGAGCATGTATGTGCATGTGGATTCAGTGTCTGACTACTTTTGCTGTCCCAACTGCATACACCACCCTGGTCCTTCCCTGCAGCTGGGCTCCCCAAGCACCAGCTGCTCCCAGCCCCAGGGACAACCCAGCCTGAGTTCTTCAAGCCTTGCTTGCCTCCCTCTCTGTCAGTATGTCCTGCTTTCCCTCCACATTATCAATGATCTTCCGTGACGCATTGGAGCAATGAAAGGTGCTGTTCTGCCTGATGGCCATCACCAAGCCCTCGTGTTGGTGTGTCACATTGTGAAGCTGTTTCCACAGCTGCAGGATGCTGCAAATCACACCACCCCGGATCCCAGCCCGGTGTCGTGCTTGGATGAGTCTGTTACGGGGCCACGTAAACAAACAATGGCTGAGCACAGATGCTGAGACCTGCTGTGCTGAAGAAGCACCCGATGCTCATGAGACCTTGCTTTTTCATAATGGGACTTAATTTTCCTAGACTTCTACAAAGCATTATCCAGCTTCTGGAAAAAAAAAAGAGCATTATTCAGTTGCTTCTGAAGATGGCACTGTCTCTGTAGTGGCTCAAGTGGTAGATCAGCAAGCCACCAGCCTGGGCACAGCAGATGGGCAGGTGCTGACAACTCCAGCCGTGGTGTGTGTACGTGGCGATGTGCTGTTGAACGTTTTGGACCTGCATCGCAGTGCACAGGGCATGTCGTGGCCCGTGGGTCTCTTCCTGTCCCTTGTCACCTCTGTGATATAGAGGGACACTAGGGCCACAAGTCCTGGCCACTTGTCACAGCACTGCTCACAGCTTATTTCTCATTGTAAATGCCACTTGATGAATAGCCCTCCATCTCCTGGCTGCTTTCCCAGCCGTTCCGGGGAGGGAGCAGCAGCAGTGGGTGTGAGCCGTCTCTCAGAGGGGTCTCTCCGGCAGCGCTGCTCTCTTTGTGGATTTGCAGACTCACCACTACAGGAATCTGATCCCAGCCTGCTCGCTGGCTCTGTGCTGTCAGTTACTGACCTTGCAGGCAGACGGGTAATATTGACACGAGGTTCAAAGGTGATGTTTGTTTGGAGCCACCTGGTGTGGGTGTCTCTGGGGCTGGCTCCCCTGTTCCAGAGGGCTTCCTTCAGGGCAGGAACCTGGGAAATTGTCACAAACTAATTAGAGGTCAGAAACTCCTCAGCAGTTCCCCATCTCTCTTCTTACCTGATACCCTGCAAGCACGTGGCTCTGCTCCCTCCCCTGGCCATGGGGAATGTCTCTGCTCAGTCATGTTTCTCCGTGACACAGGAAGGTGGCAAGTTCAGTCCTGCCCACATCTGCAGAGCTGGACTGTTCCTTTTGGCAAGGGTGCAGGGGTATGATGTTCACAGCTGTGTCTTTTCCAAGTTTACTCCTGGAAATCTGAGAGAGATTGATTTCCCCTTTAGGTGAATAGGATCAGCAGACACAGGCCCTCTGAGACTCGATCAAGCCTGACTTGATGTTGGTGGGATTTTGCTTCAGCTGCTGGGTGGGTATAGGTGCAAGACTCCCAGTTCCCTTGTTCTGGAGGTGCCTACTAGACCTTGCTCAATCCCTGTAAAAAAAAGAAAGAGCTATCTTGAGAGCACTTGCTTCTAACAGCCATTCTCAAGGCTTCACTGGCGACATCGAGATAAATCAACCCACTATTCAGCCAAGTTGCTACCAGTGATGTTGGATCTGTTGATCTCAGTGCTGCAGTGACACTGCAGTGACACTGGAGATGCTGGCTGGGGAGACAGGGCTCTTTGGCGGCCTCAGGCGATGCCCACTACTGACTGGAGCAGAAGTAGACAGAAGGGGCTATGTGATAAGAAGTTATGTGCTGGTGACAGTTCTCCCTAGTCTCCAGCAGCCGTTAGTTAGCTCCTGTCCTCCTCTGCAAGCTCCTGCATCTCTGACATATTGCAAAACCTCTTGCTCTGTATGTCCTGGCAGTGAGTGACTGAGGTTAAGGACCCGCTGTCATTTAGGAAGGCAGGACACAGCCCCTCAGCTGCCACGAAGCAAAGCCAGGGAGGGACTGGCTGTGTTGGGAAGGGTTTGCTGAGTGTGCATTTTTTCCAAGATCTCCTCCTTGAGGCTTTCATCGATTCCAGATGCGTGGAGCTGACAAGATGGCTTTAAACATTTTCAGCAGGCAAGTCATTGAGCCGTATGACGTTAGAGACATTTTTTTTCTTGTAGGTGTGCAGGTAGCCTGTGTGCAGAGGGCACAAACTGGATCTGCCTGAACCAGACCTGACTGTGGGCAGGTTCTGAGCAAGTCCAGCCTGGTCCCCCGGCATCCTGGCCTGCTGTGCCCTCAGCAGCTGAGCAGAAGGCAGCAGGCTGGTGCAGATGCGCTTTTGGCTTGGTAGATCCATGCTGCTGTCTGAGCACAGAGCTTTCTGCAGTGGTGGCTCGCCTGAGCCTGCCCGGGCGATGGGAGGCTGCAGGGGTAGGGACAGCACTGCAGTGTGCGGGTGTGCAGGGAAGAGGTGGGTCTCTGGTGCAGCCTTGCCAGCTGAAAATCAGCCCCTGTGCATCCCAGCAGGGATCTCTGCCTTGGCACTGCCAGCTCCAGCTCTTCTGCTGCAATTCCTGTCGAGCAGCAGACTGGAAAGGAGGAGTTTATTGACAAGGAATGGAAATGCTGGCAGTTCAGGCTTGCATTATATATGGAAGCAGCCAGCTGGGGCCAAGAGAGAGAGACAGGCATGGTGGGGAAGAGAAATTGCTCTTGGAAAGCTTCTGGCTTGACTTGTCGGAAGAATTAACCATTTGAAAACAGAAGGTTTCATGGTACTTATGCACGGATATTTTATTTGCTCACAGAAACCATATTCATGCTGGATACTGTTAATTTTCTTTTTACTATAAAGATTTTAATCGTAATCCTTGTGACAGCAGAGAATTAGGTGGGTTGCCCCAGTGGAATACATCCTCCCACCTCAAATGCCTGTGATCCTTCTGTTAAACCTTCCTGACATCTGCCTGAGGCTGGTGCCAGGTGACCAGAGCCTCCTGCTACTGAGAAGATGTGAGAGTTTGGGAAGAACCACTGAATGAGACAGCGTGTCCAGCCCAGCTGCTGTTGGCTCTGTTCCTGCTCTGATTCCCACATTTTGTGGCATTTGCAGGTTGCTTGAGGCAGCTGGATTCTTTCTTTCCCTCTCAGCATGATTTGTTGTGAGCTAATTCCTTAGCTGTCACCCTTTTCCATCACTTGATTAGAGTTTCCCTAGCTGATCCTTGACTCAAGTTGACTAAACTGGAATAAGAAAGCCTTCCCTGAAAAACAGAGCCTGAGCTGTCTCTGTCTCTGGGGAGGACGGAGCTGCAAAGCCAAGGGCCAGCTGTGCCAGCCCCCGTGCCTGGGTATGGCTGGTGACATTGTAAGGGTCCAAGAGGTGCCATCGGTGAGAAATGAGGAAAAATTACCTTCAGAAACATAAAGGCAAAGCAAGTTGTGTGAGAAAGCAGGAGTCAAAAGAGGAAAGAGCTTTCTTGAGGATTTATAAAAACTGAGGAACTTCTGTAAGTAATTTTAGTGTCTTCCTAATGGCAATGGCAGTAACTTCCTCCTAAGTAAACCTTCCAGAATCCTGAGCATCAAGAGTAATGCTCAAGTGGTTTTAAAGCATACCCAGCAGCTAGATCTCTGAACCACAGTTGCTTCTGGAACTAGTGACTGCGAGTCACTGTACTGGCTTGGGTGCGACCAGCACTCCCTAAACAGGAGTCACCTGGCTGAAGCCTGGGCAGACCAGGGATTTCAGGTTTCAGGAGTCTCTTCCAGGCAGTTGTTAAAGGTTAGGCAGTCTCCTGTTGGGGGTGGGGAGGAAATGAAGTTATAAAGGTGATTATTTTCCTTTTCAGTGTGCGTTAACATGCAGTAGAAATATAAACTAGTGCAGGATGTTCAGACCCAATCTCACGTTAGGGGTTTAATATTCTTTTTGTAGCAGCTTAAAAAAATACATACATCTGATGACACCCCCCGAAACCTCCCAGTCGCTGTTGTGGCTGCTGTGTACAGCATATGGAAGACAGAGTTGGCTGCAAACTCATTAATGCTAAATCGTCTCTGAGCTCCAGTGTTAACTGCAGAGCGCTGAGTTTGCACTGCAAATACGAAGCTCTGTGGGCTGGGTTTGTCACCGAGGCATGAGAACCAAAATGTGCACATGAGTCCATTGTCTCTTTTGACGTGCAAGTGCTCCAGCAGCCTGCTGGGAAGTGCCCCTCGGAAGGGTGCTGGTGGGGGGCTGCACACAGGGTCATGCCAGCTTTGCGGTGTCTGGCAGCTCTTGCACACCTCGAATGGTGAGAAGTCAGCACCATGCCTTTCAGCTCCTGCTGAATCTGGAAGAAGATTGAGAGAAGTGGATGGTGGAGATTACGTTGTCAGCAGTGCTTTCCATAGTTCTTTGGAGCACTTTCAGTAGAAGAAATTCTTTGCTGTGAGGGTAATGAGACACTGGAACAACGAAGTTGTGGTTGCCTCATCCCTAGACAAGGCCAGGCTGGATGGGGCTTTGAGCAACCTGCTTTTGTGGAAGGTGTCCCTACCCATGGCAGGGAGTTGAAAATAGATGACCTTTAAGGTCTCTTCCAACCCAAACCATTCCATGATTCTACAACCTCTCTTTTTTTATTGATTTGGAGAAAAATCCAGATAGCTCTGTATATTGGGCTGCTGCCTCCCTTACCATCCCACGCCACATGGAGTGTTGAGTGGCGCGCACAAGCTGGGGTGTGACGGTGGTTGATCTTGCCCAGTGTCCTGTTTCTAGCCATGGCCTGTGCCAAAGGCACAGCAGACCCTGAGGAGTGAGAATGACAAAGCTGCCTGTCAGAGAGGTATTTTCTGGATTGTTTCAGTGGAGGAGGGGATGATGATGTGACATAGATCTTACTGTCACATTTCTGTAGTAATGGCAGTGCCAGCCCTGTGCGTGACCTGTCAGGAAGCCCTGTTCAGCTGTGATTCTTGGTTGGGACACGCTTGAGCTAGAATAGAAGATACCAAATGCAGATGGCAAGAGGCACAGTCAGCGGGAGACTGTAGTTGGGAAGGAGGTCAGCTCTGTAAGGCGGCTGCCTCTGCCTGCCTGGCTGCCCAGGAGGCTTCAGTCGTTGTTCCTTGGCACGGTGGCATTGCCTCTCCTTACAAAGGTTGCCACAGCACTTGAGAGGCTGGGCTGAGGCATTTTCCTATGAAAGTCAGTATGTCTTGTGTTGAGCTGGATCCACATGGAGAAACCTGAAGTCTGGTGGCACTTAGTGCCACTGGCACTTTGTGCTGGAGATCAATGTCCTATATCTGTCCTCTGCAGATTTATTGCATCTGGCATGAGCTGTTGAGCTTGGAAATGTTTATGGGTGGGTGACAGTCATGAACAAGGGCCATTGCAACCCTGCACCGAGGGAGCAGGGAACATCCATCTGCCTTTGACAGCAGGCTGGAAACCGTACAAATGCATTTAATACACCCGGGGCTGCTGGGCTGCCCATATGCCTGTCTGCTCTCAGATTTCTGTGCTGGAGGGCCCCGTGCTGGGACTAATTTGCGCTTTGTGGGTGGGGTAATGCCTCAGGATTAGCCAGTGAGGTGCTGCAGCTCTGCTGCTGCTCAATCTTCTAATGCCCCATGCCAGAGGCACTCCCGAGCCCTGGGCACATGGTCCCAGACTGCGGACTGACTGTATATGGGCATCAGGGATCTCTCACACACAGGTGGAGGCAAGTGTGCTTGGATTTTTGGTCCTGCTTCAGTTTCCTGAGGCTGTGCGTTTACACCCCCAGACATTCACCACTGCTGCTTCTGGCAGGCTCGGCCATTCCCTGTCTGGCTGGAATGAGAGCAGGATGTGTACTCAACCCTCTGCGCAGCTCTTCCCATCCATCACTTTCCATAGGGAGTAGTTTAGGATTTTCATCCACACCCTGAATTAACATTTCCTGGAGGCATCACACTCCCTTGTCCTGCTCTTGCCTGTGGGGTGATGCCTTCCAGCCGGCTGGGCCCATCCGGAGAAGGGTGAATGATTTTTCCTGTCAGAGGCAATGCAGTCCATCGAATTATCCCATGTGAAACAGTGACTCATTGTCCCCTCTTTAGAGTGTGTTTCTTGGCTAGGGGGAGACTGTCGTCAGGGCCAGGCAGCCTGGCTGCCGTTACCATCCAGTTGTGCCACACAACCCTGGCACTCTGGAGAAGCTGCAAGGTGCTAATTGCTGCAAACAAGGGTATTATTTTTAGAGGGTGACACCTCCTTTCATCTGCTTCTCAAAGGGGGTTATCTTGGGCATCAAGGAGAGCCCATGTACACCTGGTAACAGCTTGATCAGGGGAATCCCCAATACCTTCAGATCTCTGTGTGTAGTAACGGTGTGATTTGAGGCTGGAAATTCTGTGGAAGCGTTTGTCCCAGGGGATAGTAGCCATGCTGTGTGTGCATTTAGTGAAAGGAGGTTGGAAAATTGCTCTTTTCCCTTTTGTCTAGGAGGTTTGTACAGCTGGGAACTGCCTGTGGTACCTGTTCTGAGGAGTATGGCTGGGAAGGAAGTACTGGGGGTGCTTCATCAGCAGAGACGTGGGCTGAAAATGGGTGCTGGAGATGGGATGTCCCATCACCCTTCAAGACACAGCTGTGGCTGCTTGGAGTAGACCTAAGTAGCTTCCCGGAAAGCCGAAATAATCACTTGGGGAAAAAGAGGAGGATTCCATGGGAGGAACATCTGCGTGATAGGAGCACTCCATCAGCTCCACGGGAATGGGACGTGTTTTAGCCGGGTACTGGAGAAGAGAAAGAGGGTGGAGCGTTGTGCAGCCTTCATCCCTCCTCTGCAACCCTCCCTCATCTTGCCCTCAAGTCATCCTTTATCATGGCAACTGAAACATCACTTCTGGGTGACCCTGGTGTCTGTGGTGCTGCAAAACCACCTTCTCCCATATGCAAACGTGTTCAGGTTCGTCCATCCGCACTAATGGGAGAGAAGATTCATCTTTGGCTGCTGTAGCTCATTGTGCCTGTTGTACGTGGGCTATTCTCCATGTGCACGTCCTGTCTTGCCCAGCTCATGTTTGCCTTCAAGGTGCTTTGATTTGTGGTTTTTCCCTTAGCTTTGTAGGTAACCTCCTCGCAATGCCTATCTGTTTAGCCCTCTGCAGTTTGTGAGTGCTGGGAGGTGAGGGGTGGCGGGGGGATTAATCATTTGGTTTCAAAAGGGCTATGAGGGGGATGGTAGGAAGTGTGTAGCAGTGGTGAAAAAGCCTGAGCTAAGCTTTCAAGCGTCACTGTGCTGCTGGACTCGGTTCTGTCTGATCCAGCCAAGTTCAAGTCACTCGGTTTAATTTCGGTTGAATGAAACAGTGTTAAGTCAGGACCACATGAACCGCCGACAGGAGCATTTTCAGAGCTTCTCATTCCATGGGAAGCAGTGCTGGCAGGCTGGGCTGTCAGTAATGGGGTGTCTCAGGGCACGATCCTGTGCTCAGCTGATTCAGCTGCGTATTGCACCACCTGAGCCAAAACTTCCAAAGACCTGTCACTCAGCCCCAAAGTGAGAAGGTACATATTTTCCAGCCCACCATGTCGTGTGGGTGCCATTGGAGAAGTGTCTTATACAAACTCATAGCAGCAGTCTTGTAGTGCTAAGAGAAATTAAATGCACTTCACTGAGCCCTCTGATGGGCAAGCAGATGAGCTTCAGCCTCATGTGTGTTTTACTCCTCATTCTTGTGAGAACAGACATATTTTAGTTGTCTGTGCTCCTGGAGGTGTGACACCAGTGACAGCTGCCAAGCTGCTGCGATGCATCTCATGAGAGATGGCACCTGGCTGGAGATGGGCCTTTGCCCTGGGGGTTAACCAGGCCGACAACACACAGGTGGTGACTGTGCTTTAAAATACAGTGTTATAGCCCAAACCCAAGCTACCTGGAAGCAATTTCTGAGCCTGAGAGTTAGGATGCAGTGCTGGTGAGAAAAGACACTTGTCCGGTGGTTTCAGAGGGACAGCTGAGCTTCCAGGTCCCGTGTCAGTGCTTGAGGGTTGTGGCTCAGCTGGTGACACAGAGGGATGCCATTAAATCACATGATAGTTTTGCAGGGGACTAGGATGTGCCTGCCTGCTGACCTGCTCAGGAAAAGATCACAACAGTGACTGTAATCCTGCCCTTCTGATGTGCTACATTAGCCTGGCTGGGTTATGTGGAAAGGACTTGCTCCAGCATCCTTGCAGGGGTACAACCAGCTACAGACCTTGGTGTCCCCTTGGAGGTCCTGTTCCTAATGCTCCCATTGACTGTCCTTTCAGGGAGAGGTGTGCAGCATCAGGGCATCAGTTGAGTCTGCATGTGCCCCCTGTGCAGTTCTTTCAGCTGTCCCTAGCTAGTCAGCTCAGCAGCAGCCTGCCCCTTGGCTCTGCTAGAATTGAAAATGTTCTGTAGCAAGCGAGGGCAAGGTCCTGCTGCTGCCCAGGATGCTCCGGGCTGTCACTCTGTTGCAGGCAGTGGGAGGGGGGCTGGCAGGGGGGAGGTCTGACAGAGAATGGAGGATTATTCCTCTTCCTGAACGAGCGAGCCGAGACAGACGTCTCTGACAGACTCCACGCTGCCTCTACCTCAGCGGAGAGAAATGCAGAGCCAGCCAGCCAGCCTTTAGCGGGGCTTGGCCCGCAGCGCAGAGGGCAGGCTGTCAGCAATCGGCTGGGTGATGTATTGCCGGCTTGTTCATCAGCGGGGGAAATACCGGGGGCGGCCGGCGGTGGGTCTGCCTGTGGCCACACTGCGTGGGGCTGCGTTAGGTGGCAACCTGTTGCCCACATCCATCAAACCTCCTGCATAAGGAAAGTCACTTGCTGCTCACCTGCTGATAGGAGTGAATGGTGGCCTGTGTCTGTGCTGAGCCTCTGCAAGAGGACGTTGTCATGAGGCAGAACAGGCTGAACAAGGCGTAACTTGGGAGAAAAGCACTATGCGAGGAGAAGCAAAGACGGGAAGGGCCACAGGGCTATGAGCTACGAAGGATGTTGGTCTGGAACAAGAAATGTATGTTTGTATTGTAAATATTAGAGTTTTGTTAGTTGATGCCAGCTCCCCTCCATCACTCCTCCTGCTCAACATTGCTATCAGACTGAGTGGGAAAACTGAGCTCAGACTGCAGGGACTGTCTGGATCTTTCACTGCTGCTGTCAAGCTCTATTTTCTTTGTCTCCCTCTCTCTGTCTCTTTCTTTTTTTTCCCCTCTTGGATGTTAAAATCGAAAATTGGACAGATTCAGCAGCTGATGGCTGCAGCTAGGGTTTGGCTTTGAATAACACAATCTCAATATCCTCTCTTAAATTAGATGGCAGGATCCTACTCTGTGTCTCTTGGGTGCAGTTATTTTAATAGCGAGGAGCCTGTCTTCACGAAGTGGAGCTGTGTTGCTACAGTCAGGGATGAGTGATCCATCGTTCCTACAACTGAAGCACTCACTCATCACCCACGACAGGTGCCAGAGTGGGCAGAGTCTGGCAAAGCTCATTTCTGTGTCCACAAATTGATCCAGATCCTAATTTCTGGCTCCTCTAGTGACTAACTTAAAGCAAGTGCTGGTCCCTCTACACTATAGAGCACCAGATGTTGTGGCCCCTTTTGATAAAAACGGGAAATATTGTTCTTACGTGTTTCCCACTGTAAACTCTTCTTCCTCTTATGAACACAGTTCAGCTCCACATGTGCCAGGTAGTCAATTCATGTCACCTATACCTTTTCCTATATTCAGATCCATTACAAATGTGATGAATTCACACCCCACCCACCCTGAGTTCAGAGCTTTTTTCTTTCTGATCTGAGAGAGAGCATCCCCTTCTAGGAGGGGCTGCCCTGAGAGCCGAATCTTCCTACACTATAAACATGCACCTATCCCACTCACCCGCTGGGACCCGCAGGCTGTAATTAACACTCAGGCTGATCATTTCAGGTGGCCAGGCACCACAATTATTTTTTCTCTATTTTTAGGTTTCACACAGACACAACAGGAAGCTATGAGACAGCAGTGGGGAGACAGTGATGGGGTCAGGATTAGCTTCTTGGGGCCTCTGGGGTGCATACTCACATGCAAGCATACGTGTTGTTTCCTCACTTCCCCTGTCTGGAGATCACTGAATCTCCGGGTTTTTAACCCTCTCCACTGCTTCACATTGGAGACCACAAGTGGAGTTTTGGCTCCTCACGGCTCTAGGGTCCAGCTTGAAAAATGCCTGGAAGTTCCATCCTCCAAGCCAAAGGAAGGTAGGATTCCTCCTGCTGCAATTCAGCCAGACTCCTACTGATCTGGGGTTTCCAATTCTCTTCCTATCTGGCACCTGAGCAGGTGGGTGTGGAGATGTCCTGCACGTGAAACACCTCCAGTCCTTCTCTGCTGGCCTGTTCCCAGGCGACAGTCACATCCTGGATCAGCTCATGCACACATCCAGCCCCTGCAACCTCCCATGGGGTTGCAGGTCCTGGGATCACCTGGTCACCTCTCAGCAGCTCTGGATCTGCCTTTGTCCCAGGAAAGCAGAGCTGTCAGTGCTGCAGGTGAAGGTTGCCAACAAAATGGGTAATCATGGTTTGGTGTTTTTTTGCTGCTACGGCAAACACCTCACCTGATGCATTTCAGAATGTCATTCGCCTTTTTTTATGACTGACACGCTGGCAGCTGATAGCCCAGAACTAATGCATTTGGGACCTCATGCCACTTCCAGCATCAGAGTAGCAGAAGCTGCTGAATTCCAGCACATTGAAACTAAAATATTTTGAATTTCCACACTCCTGGTCCAGGAAGAAGCTTTAGTTTCCCTGTTTGGTGTTTCAGTCTCTCCTTGCCAGGTAGCCTTTCTCAGTGCTTTGTTCATCATCAGTATCTTTCTGTTTTTGTTTCAACTCGCTCCTGAAGTATTGATCCCAAAGCCAACCTCGGAGATACTTTACTAGAAATCTGCCTTCTGTCCAGCATTTCCCATTTAAACACCACCTGCTTTCCATTTCTTTGTGTCCCTTACAGTTCATCTTTTAAACTTCATCTTCCCTCATTGAAGTACTTATTTCCTGTGGTATGTAATAGCTCACGCATTACGTATATCTAGATGAGGATCTACCACACATGCTTGATCTACAGAAATGGCTTATTTTATTCAGAGATGAGGTTGCATGGGTATAATCTGCACTTAGTAAATTCCATGTTGATTTTATTCCCCTATCCAGTTGCACCCACTTTTATTAATTGTGTTGTTTTTTTCCTTCAGACTGTTTCCTAAAGCTTTGGAAATGCTGATGTCAGCCTAGCAGGCTTGTCACTGCCTGAATCCTGTCTTGTAGCCAAACTCTGCAATTCAGGCACTGAATTTGCTGTTGTGGTTGCAGAGAACCTCCCTCTGTAATTAAGAGTCTCTGCAGCCAAAACAGCAAATTCTTTCACCGGTGCTTCCAGAAGTCTGGGATGGGCATGATCCAATCTTTCCCTCACCTCACACATCTGGCTGTCTTTGCAATCAGCTAGTACACTTAAATATTCACAGCTTTAAAATCTATTCCCTATTCCAAAGGGAGCTGGCAAGTCACTGGAAGCCCTGCTGCAGTATTGGTGTCACACCACTGCGAGGGAATAGCTTTGGTTTTGATGGGAGAGCACTAAAATCTGGGCTGTAAAAGGAAAGGAGAGAGGGATCACATTGCCTTTTTAAGCTCTAAAAAAAGATTGAAAACAGTTGTAGCACAGGAGGCTCCAAAATGTGCCTGAGCAACCTTTCAGGCTCATCTCATTCAGTGATGTTGGATCAGTTCTACTGCCTTAGCATGGGGTTTTCGGTCTCTTGCTCTGCATCACTCCTGTTGCCTTGCCTCATTCTTTGAAGATGCAAAGGATGAATTGGATATTTCCTTCTGCCTGTCTCAGTGAAAAACATTTTGGATTTGGATCACAGACATACACTGTCTTGATACTTATTATTCAGATAGTGATCCAGCAGTTTAAGGATGGTGTTTTCTGCCCTTTGGAAACTCGGTACGCTTTGGCTAAGTGACATCCCTGCTTTCGGACGCAATTGTGGCGATGCCAAATTTCTGAGGATTACAACTGCATGTGGTGGAATCTCAGAACTTCAGTAACAAACTATAAAGTCAGAAGGAAAGCCAGCATGTGAAGATCTTGGCAGCTCCCTCATGATGGAAGATCCTGCTGTACTTAGGGCCGTGGTGCCAAAAAGCAGCATGAACCATTAATTTACTCTGATGATACTCCCTCCTCAACAATGCCACATATTTCAGTATTCCCTGGCCTTCTCAAACTTCCTGGAGTCCCAGGAGCATCCCAGGGATGGGTAAGCCAACAGGATAGGGGATGGGGTGATTTAATTTGCTTCCAGCATGAACAAGTTGAAGATGGATTTGTAAATGCCTTTGCCCATCTACTGCCTTCCTCCCTCCTCCTCCTTGCAGTCCAGGGTGTATCCCAGATCTGATAGAAGAAACAGGCAAATATCTAGAATTGAGCCTTTCCCCAGCTCCCTCTCTGTGTTTGGTTTCCTCTCTCCAGCTGTGCAGGTCAGGCAGCTGTGGACACTTGAGCTCAGCATTAGTGGGTCATTGTCTGCTTGGGGTAGGCAGTGAAGGCAAGGACAGGATGGGACAGCAATTCAGGTACAGGATAGGGAGAGACTCCAGGAAGCACACACCGTGTGTCAAAGTATAAGGCTGGGCCAGCCACTAAATGCTGACAGATGCTCTCTGTGAGTCCCCACACCACCTTCCCAGGGGAGGATAACAGGGGAACCTGGGAGAGAGACTTTGAGGTTGAAAAAAACTTGAACCAGTATAATTGAAAAGAAAATAACACTTAGAATAACAATTATGTTGAACGATGTACAGATATTATACAAGCATGCAAATATAATCAAAGATACAAGAGAATATGTTAATATGGAACCCATGCCTTCCAGATGAAAACAAGGAAAAATTCCCAGACTAGACTTAACAGCAGATGGGAACACTTGAGCCCAGAGTCCCAATGACAGTCAAAAAAAAACAAAACACCCCAAACAAAAAAAAACCAAATAAATGGAAAAGGAGCTGTACCACTCCTACACAGTAGGGGCAAGGGAAGACAACCTGTCCCAATGAGCAGTGCTCCTCTGCAGCATAAAAACAGGAAAGATGAGAACACCAGCAGCACAGGGAGAGATGACGAACAGCCAACAGGAGCCCCTCCAACCCAGCAGCACTAAAGACCTCAGAGCTCTTCTTAGGGGCCCTTTTATACTGAGCACATGGGAAGGAACGCTGGGATTGGTCCATTTGGGTCACCTTCACCATCCTCTCCTCCCCATGGGCACAGCTGCCCCCCTGCCCCACTGGGATTGCCCCCAGAGAACTTTTATCCTGGGGCTCCCAAACCAGGACACTGTGGGACTGGATGATGCATGGTTGCTGTGGAGCAGCTGGGGAAGATCAGGGCTGAGCTGGGTTCGTAGATGAGCTGTGTCGCATGATGAGGACCTAGGGTCTGGTGATGTGGGGAGAGGATTGGGAGAGGAATGCACCAGCAGAGATGTTGCAGGTGCTGGGGCTGAGGGATGGTGAACTGGGGATGGCCACAGCTTGGGGGCCCAGGGCAGAGCTGTGTTAAGTGGCAAAGCCTGGCCTTAGGTGGGGCTGGACTCCATTAAATCACTGTGTGCAGCCTCCAGCTGACCCAGGCATCTCACAGTAGCTGATGCCTGCCTACTGCTGTGACAGCCTGTGGTGTTCTGTCAGGTGATCCCAGATGTTTCGGGGGTGCTTTGGGCCCAGACTTGTCTGTTCGAGTGCTGACCACAGGCCTTTGCAGCCGCTCTGCCCCAGCCCTTTAGAGGACGGAGCTGTGGCCCCGCGGGTCTTGAGGGTCGCACACGGTTGCAGCTGCTGCATCTCCCCCTCTGCTGCAGGGCTTAACCCTGTCCTCAGAAGTCATCCTTATGGCCCAGCCAGGAGCCTGTTTGCCTCTCTCCTTGGAAAGCCGTGTGTAGCGTGAGCAGACGGTTTCTGAGGGGGAAAATTCCTGCAGTTGGAGCCTTTTAAAAACTTGGCCCTGGGTCAGACGTTTGCTCTGAAGGGTTTGGCGAGCGCCCCAGGCAGGCGATGGTGTCATCGCTCTGGAGAGCAAAAGCTGTCAGGATGGGGTGAGCGTGGAGCGCTGGTGCCTCCCCCCTGCCAGCTCAGCGCTCCCCGGATCCTCCAGCTGCACGGGAGCAGCCTGGCAGCTTTTTTTTTTTCGTTGTTGTTGTTTTAATTTTCTCTTCCTCTTTTTTTTTCTGGAACCCCATAGAGCATGGGCACAGCGGGAATCCCAGGGGGTTTGCTGATATTCGGATAAGACGCTTTGTTCTCTGTCAGATCTTGCGCTGGGGAAAGACTGGAGGAAATGCATTTTGCAGCGTTTCTGCTGGGCCTGTTGGCAAGAGTCACGCGAGGTGCAGCAGCCCCTGGCCGGGCTTGTTGCCCTGCCTCAGCAGCACCAAAAGACGCGCCCCAGAGCAGTCACAAAACAGACCTGACCTGCCCGACCCCTGCTCATTCCCTGCTGTACTGCAGATTTCTTTTGTGTTCACCTCCTGCCAAGTCAGCCCTCTCCTTCAGGCCATGACCTGACCCTGCACTGGGCACAGAAGCCTTTCCCTGGGATGGCGTTTCCATGCAGCCCTGCGCAGCGCCCGTGTGAGCATCACGTTTCTGTCAACTTCAGGTCAGCCTGAACCACCTGGGATTTCCATCCCTCATAAGAAAGGTTCCGACTGATCCACGTGTTAATCTCAAAAAAAACAAAGGCTGCCACGCTGCTTTTACTAAATATAGGACCAGTGTCTGCTGGGGTGCAGGGCACTTTTAGACAGCCCTCAGTGGGGTCACGCTCTTAAAGTGAACATTGAACAGGAGTTTATCAGCCCTGGCCAGGAAAGGAACTCAAGTTTAATGCTCTCTGCTTGCAGATTCAAGCTGCAGCGAGTCGGGTTTTCAAGGTCGAACTCATTCCCTGTCATTTGCAGAGGACTGAGCCTGGAAATGTGATACAGAGCTCCTCTGGGACAACCATCTCAGCCCTGTGCTCTGTACGTTGGATCTTCCACTTATCTTTCGTTAGCACAGATGCTGTTTCTCCCTCCTGTGGGTAACCAACACGGGGGATTGAGAAAGAAACCAAAACTTCTCCTTGAGTCACATCTCGGTCAATCCAGTGCTGCAGGAAGTGTCATTTCCCACAAACGCACAAGTGTACACGCTCTGCTGATGAAATCTTGTGAGGTCAGGCAGTCATTTCCCCTTAATTGCAGCTCTGGGAATGAATAATGTTTAGCTTAGACCCTGGTGACTTTGTCCTTTAGAGCAGTTTTAATTTCAGCAAAATATAAGCACGTGAAAATGAAGATGAGATTTGGATGTTTCCTTCTGGTTATTTTAGTTATAAAGATGCCATCTGGGGCTTGTGTAACAAATTTGTTTGTGTTTGGTGATGATCAGTGACTGAAAAGATCCAGGGCCCCAAATTGTGCAAAAAGCCACTGTGTTAGAAACCTTCATGTTGCCAGAAATGGTTTGTGAGAGAAGCTTTTCTCTCCACCATGTATGTCCCTCTGAGATTTTAGAAGGTCCCTGTAGGAGCAGGAATGTGGAGGACTGGAAGAACCTCCCAGGCCACATTCTCCTGAACAATGTGTCCTATCATCCCCTCCAGAAACAACATCATCTTCCATTTTAAAACTCAGTGTGATTTCTTCTGTGGAAGCCAACTCCAGGGCTGCAAAACCCCCATGATTAGAAAACTTCTTCTCACACGAAAACTGTCGTGGTGTCCTCTGCCAAGAGAGCGAATGCCCGACTTGGGGGCATCTCCAGAGAGGATGAAGGACGTAGCCCTTCCCAATCCCTCTGATTTTTCTCACTCCTTTTCTAGCGGCAGAAGATGGGGCTATGAGATCCACCTGGCAGGGGAAGGCCGGTCGCAGCCCACTCCAGGCCCTGTACGAGAGTGACCAGGTAAGAGGAAAAGGAGAGGGAGACGAGGGGTAATGAGGGCATGAGGTGCTGGGGGGCGACTCCTTCTTCCATCCGTCTGGTGTGCAGGCATTGTGCTGTCTCCAACCATCCACACTGTTTGTTCCTGCACCTGAACCTCTGGCCCTGTCTAGAAGAAAAGACCTCACCAATTTGGGGAGTAATTTTTGATAAAAAACTGCTGGTGGCCCTTGCTGGTACTTGGGCAAATTGTTTAATTACTGGTGGCTCAGAGCTACAGCTGGGCAAACCCATGAGATTTTGCCACCTGAGGATTTCAAAGCCAAGTCTGGGCCATCATAGTATAAGAGCATCATTGCTGCACTTTCTGAGCTAATAATGGATAGATGCTTCTATGCTGAGTGCTACGTGTGCACACACACACGTGTGTGTGTGTGTGTGTGTGTGTGTGTGTGTATATACACACATATATATATACACAGAGACACATATATACTTAAATAAAACTGGACCCAGCCATGACATGTTTATAATCCTCGGACATCTCAGCCCTCTCCATCACCCTGAGCTGTGCCAGCTACACCTGCTGAGAAAGGGACAGTCAGATACAGTCTGGGCAGGCAAATGCTCCCCTCCAGGTGGGCTTAGGAGGTCCCTGCTCGTGCAAGGGCCTGCTGCAGGACAAGACACGGTTGCTCCTTTTGGCAGGGAACACTCTCCCTCGCCAGCCCCTGGTATGTGCAGCCCAACCAGCACTGGTGACCCGTCACTGGGGACAGTGACCTGCTTGCCCTTACCAGCTGAATGGGAGCGTGGAGGTTTCTGGTTGAAGCTGTAGAAGATGTGTTTGTTTCGTTCTACTGCGTTTCCTCCACCTGGGTGGGAAGTTTTCCCTCTCTGCAGCCAGACTTGCAGAGGGCTCCTCACCCACAACTTCTCTGCTGGAAGCCCTGCAATGGGCTGGGCCATGGCCACATGCCCCAGCCACCAAGTGTGCCCTGCATCTCCCCTCGTCCATGGGGCAGTCGCCTGCAGCCTCCAAGAAGCAGAGGGCAACACTGGTGGTCCTTGCAGCTGTCTGCCAGCCCTGCTGCCTTCCTACTGCCCATCAGCAACCAGAGCCAGATCTCCTTTCCATACGCGATGTTTTGTGTTACAGTCTAGGTTGATGCTTTTATGGTTGTAAGCAGCCAAATTACATTTGCTCTGGGAAAGATGGCAAAGGTGGTCTTCCTTGGCCAGCATGCCAGCAAACAATAATGCTTCTGGAATGTCATGGTGTTATTTCCTTAAAAGTGATACTTAATTACTCTGTCTTTTAAAGAGAAGGAGATGAAGGGAGCAATTTTGTTCTGAAATAACTACAAGACATGCACTTATTGCAGTGGGCAGCTGTTGAAAAGTAGTCACATTTACTTGTTGCCATGCCTGCAGACAGTGTCTGTCTGTCTGTCTCTTGTCCAATAGTTTTGAATTGTGCAAGTGCAAGGAAAATAAAATCACATTATTAAAATGCCTCTTTTTTTAAAAAAAAGAAACAGTTGCCAAAGGGGTTTCCGATTTTAAAAGGTGATGGGGAGCCTCCAGGCAAAAGAAATTTCTCCTGAAAGGTTTGGCTGTGTTCCAAAATGTTGCCTTTGTCCCTCATCTTGAGGTTGCCAAGTCTCTACAAGCTGCAGAGACATTTGCCATGCAGCATGGGACGCTGGTGGGACCATCTTCAGAACCGCAGAGTGGAAGCCACCATCATCTTGCGACATGGGGGTCATTGCATTGCATTAGAGCAACAGCTCTGCGGGGTCAGAGCTGCCCCAGGTTAGCAAATGGTGGTGAAGTCGTTAGTGATGACAGCCCAGACGAGGTTGTTGGAGGTTCCCGGTGATGACCTTGGGGCTGAACGTGAAACATCCTAACTGTTGTGAGCAAAACAGAGTGGGCAAGAGGAGGAAGGACCTTCCCCTGCTGAGTTTTCGGAAATGGTTTCCTTCCCTAGATGTTTTAATGACATTTTGGGATTTCTAGTGAAAATCATGACGGGAAGGATCACGTCCCCAAATCTGGAGGGAGGGTTTCAGCTGAGGCAGAGGTCAGGAGCTCTGGGCTTCTAGGAAGCCACTGCAACCGCGGCCAGGCGGCATGTGGACACCTGATTCCTGTGGGCAAATGAGACTGTGACCAGTGCTAAGGCATTGGCCTGGCCTGTGTGGAAAGAAGTCCCTCAGGAGAAGAAACCCAAAGCCTGCAGGAAGGTCCCTGCCACCACCTCCAGCAGCACCTCACTCCTCTCCATCATGCCCTGCCACCTCACCTCCAGCCCCCCAGGGTTTGACCAATAGCATTAAAGACCATTTTCCTCCACCCGTCTCCCTTTGCCTTTTCGTGGCAGCAGCTCTTGGCGCCATTTTCATCATGCGTGCCCACACTCGTGTGCCATGTTTCTGCCTCTTGGTTGCAGCATTCACAGCAAGCCTGCTGCTGTAGGCATCGGTGTGACACAGCGATGGCCCCGTTGCAGCAAGGAGGTGTGTGGGGCCTGCACTGTTTGTCCCTGGATGGGTTGGGCCATGCATGTCTCCCTGGACTGGCATAAAGGAAAGCTTTAGCTCTGTGTGTGTGTGTGTGTGTGTGTGCTCTAACAAATATTCCATTATTGACCCTCTGCACCTCCTGTTCTTCCCTCACCCCCTTTGACCCGTCTCCTCATCATATTTTGTTCTCTCTTTTGCCCCTAGCAGGTCCAAGGATTAAATGCACCAAAAAAAGTTGTGTTCAAAGGCAATGCTATCCCCAAAACCCCACGTGGGTGACTGCTAAACCCAGGAAGGGGAGGGAATGGGGACAGTTGTGGGCCAAGTGTTGTGTGTAGGCCACCATCAACTTAGGCAAGCTGGTGAACATCTCTTTTTTTTTATTTTCTCCCCAGTTTGAGCAGTCATCACTGCAGGCGGTTCACCAGCAGAGACGGGAGCTGTTGAGCAACATCTGCAGCCGTTACACCCGCAAACGGCGTCTGCTGCGGCCGGATGACTTGCGGCACTTGGTGGTGGATGACACGCATGGGCTGCTCTACTGCTATGTGCCCAAAGTGGCCTGCACTAACTGGAAGCGGGTGATGATGGTCCTGACAGGACAAGGCAAGTACCGGGACCCACTAGAAATCCCTGCCAATGAGGCCCACGTCTCGTCCAACCTGCGCACCCTCTCCGAGTACAGCATCCCTGAGATCAACCACCGCCTGCGTAGCTACCTCAAGTTCATCTTCGTGCGGGAGCCCTTTGAGCGCCTGGTCTCAGCGTACCGCAACAAGTTCACCCGCAGCTACAACACGGCCTTCCACAAGCGCTACGGGACCAAGATTATCCGGCGGCACCGGCAGGAGCCCAGCGACAAGGCCCTGGAGCGGGGAGACGACGTGCGCTTCGAGGAGTTTGTCTACTACCTGCTGGACCCACGGACGCAGCGCGAGGAGCCCTTCAATGAGCACTGGGAGAGGGTGCACTCGCTCTGCCACCCCTGCATTGTCCACTACGACGTGGTGGGCAAATATGAGACCTTGGCTGAAGATGCCAACTACATCCTCCAGTTGGTTGGAGCTGACACGAGTGTCAAGTTTCCATCTTCATCCAAGACCACCAGGACGACGGATGACATGACGGCCCAGTTCTTCCAGGACATTAGCCCTTTCTACCAAAGGAGACTCTTTAATTTATACAAAATGGACTACTTGCTTTTCAATTACTCCATCCCCTCATACCTCCGCATCCGATGAGGCAGGGGCTGGGGGGAGAGGTGAGGGAGAGCTGGGTAACTCTCATCCTGCCACAATTCCTCTCCTCCCACCCTGCGCTGATCTCTTGGTTGACTTCTCCCTTGTGCCCTCTCTGTTACAATCTGTTCCACATCCTGATGCCTTGTTCATGCATGGTCTGGCGGGAGGACACCTCAAAATACTGGGGCTGGAGCTTTTCCTTCCCTTTTCCCTCCCCCTCTTCAGCATCTACAGGGGATGGTGGTGGGACCAGACACAGCTGGGTAGGAGGGCTTGCCTTGGCTGGGGACTTTAACTACGAGACTTCCCTTAGTTCCAGATGTTGGGAAGGCTCCTTTTAAGGGCAGGATCCCTTCTAGTCTTTCTCCTCCTTACTGGCTGTTCGGGGGAGGACGTGGAGTCTTGGGGGTAGGATGGAGTCTGTCAGAGACTTGCATAGAACCAGAAATAAAGCAATAATTTAATGTAAGTTTTTCCTTTCATTTAAAATTGCTCCCACAATTTCTTTTCGCCTTGCTCTCCATCCTCCCCCAGGTTCCTGCGCGGTTCCCCATTGCTGGGGAAGGCAGTGGTGTGTTTCCATGACCACACATTTCTCCCTGACAAAGCCTAGAAGGCCTTTTTCTTCCTCTCCTTCCACGTGCTCTCAGTTGGAATGCAAAAAGAGAGGAGCAGGTCTGCAGCAGGAATGGGCTGATACGAGATCCAGTGCTTTCTCCTGAACTGCAATAGTGGAGCGCTCCATGCCTGTGTGTGCATGTGTCTCTGGATTTCTGGTGAAATCCAATAAATCCAGGCCCCACACCTCCTCTTCCTGAAGAGCAAGTGATGACTGTTTTGCCAAGCTGTACGTACGCGTGGCTGCTCGGTGTCTGTCTTGCCCATTGCCTCACTGGGCTGGCACGACCCAGTGGGCAGCACCGGCCTCTCGTCCCCTGCCACCATGTGCTGCTCCCATGCGTGGCCGCTGCCTCCGGCATGGGCTGGCCATGTGCCACCGAGTGACAGAGAAAGGTGCTGGAGCAGGTTTGAGTTATAAAGTAGCACTGTGCTGGGATGGGGGAGATTGCTACGGTAATGAAAGGGTGATGCTGGACTGGGAAGGCTAGAGAAGAAGAGAGTGTGTCTCTGTGTGTATGAGAAAAAAAATGAGAATAAAAATGGAGAGAGAGACACCTAGAGGAAAATTCCCTTTTGCCTGGCTGGCTTTGGACAATTCATTCTGTGAAGAAGAAGTGGGGAGGAGGGGGTGAAACACAAAAGAAAATCACACAGTCCTAGGATTTTAAATTAAAACCAGTCCAAGGAGCTGTATTTCTTTAAAACTGTATTTCAGTCTTTACTTTTTTCTGTTCAGCTTTGGCTCAGTGGCTGCCTTTGTAAATAAACACAGGGGTAATAGATGCTGTAGAGTGTGTGTGCTGGCTCAGCTGTGAACACTTTACTTATTAGTGCAATACAATGGGAGGTTTTACAAAACCCCATTGCTCTCAGACTCTTAAAAATGTTTTCATCTAACAACTTGTGGTTATTTTATCTTAACCTTTTTCCTCTCTGCCTCTGATTGGCACCTATGTGCTGACACTCGCTTCTTGGTTGCTCCATTTGGAGATTGGGTTTAGCAAAGCAATGAAAAAGAAAAGTAAATAAAATTGCTGGTGATCCTGGCAGTCTGCCTGATTCTCCCAATCTGGACTGGAGAGCTCATGGAAATGGCCTTTCTCATGCTTAGTATCACCCTGTATAACTGAAACTCAAAGCACAAAACCAGATTATATGATGCAGCAAATTTCATCTGTGGCGTTCAGGCTTGGAGTGCATTCCTCCTGCTTTCTCAGGAGTCTCGCGTTCCGTGTTTAGCACTGCCTCTGCTTGGAAAACCCATTGTTCAAGTCACCACAAGCTCTTTTCATTGCTTTTGGTCATGAATCCTAATTTGGGGTCAGCTTTCAGAGTCAGGGATCACAGAATCACAGAATCACAGAATGTTAGAGGTTGGAAGGGACCTTAAAGATCATCTAGTCCAACCCCCCTGCCAGAGCAGGACCACCTACACTAGAGTGCACAGGAACGCGTCCAGGCGGGTTTTGAATGTCTCCAGAGAAGGAGATTCCACAACCTCCCTGGGCAGCCTGTTCCAGTGCTCGGTCACCCTCATGGATCTTTGGAGGGATTTCTATTTTATTTTTTTTTCCTACATACTGTTCCCTGCAGGTAACTCTTAAAAGCTGATGGTGCAATGAATGGCAAGCAGGTACACAGACTCCCTCCCCATTGTGCTGTCTGGGGGTGTTTAGGCTGACTGGGACCTCCTTGGGCTGTGTGGTGTGAAAGCAAGGGAAAGGTGTACTCTGGGCTTTGTCTTTTAGCCAGCTGGTTTCTAACCGTTCCTGCAGTGGTGGTGACTTGGAGACGCTCCAGGCTGTGATGGCAATTTGATCAGCAGTCTGTGTCCCAGCATCCCCATCAGACCGGGCCCAGTGCCCCGAAAACCAGCAAAGCCACGTGAGTACGGAGCAAACGCAGCCCTCCAGCCTCAGCCACGGTCTCCTAAGGGCAATATCCTGCTGCGATTTGGTCTGTAACAGGGCGTCTTTTGGGTCACACAGGAGCTCTGGAAATACCCACCTCTGGTCTTTAAAAAAATCAACCGACAGCCACAATCCAACCCATTCAGACCATACCGTTGGCTTTGCCCCTGCCCCTGCCCTGCTGCTTTCCATAGCAAAACCTGCCGATGCAAACAGAAAATGGCCACTTCGTGTTTCTGAAGCAACTCTCTTTAGCCCGGGCTGGAGCTTTCGGGGCCTGGAAGCGCTTTGCCCGCGCCGAAGCCGAGCAGCCGGGGCCGGGGGCTGCGCGACCATCCCGGCAAGCACGGTCCGACCCCTCCCGGCTCCTACCGAAAAACACTGCAGGACTGGAGCAAAACGGAGTTAGGAGGACACCGTGTGACTGGTGATCCCAACTACAGGCACTTTAATTTCCTGTCAGACTTCGGGTGCTGGGAACCATTTCTCTGAGGGGCGACTAGTTGTCTGGAAGGGTTGGGTTTTTTTAACTGTTTCACTGCATCCCTTTATCTTACCAGATGAGAATAATATCAAGGTTATCTGGACTACCTCTAAAGTGTAATTGGATTTAGTTTTCTCCTGTACTTGGGACTGGGAATGTGATGGCACCTCATGTGCAACAAGGGCCTGAAAAGAAGGGAGATCCTTGGGAGCTGCCCCCTCAAGAGCACAAAGTAAGGGCATCATCCCCTCAGCCCTGCCCGAGCACCTGCTGTGAGCAGGGAGTGTTCCCAGGAGGAAGAGTGGTCTGGTGATGAAGGTCACAAGCACACTGCCAGGATCTCAGATGTGACCAAAACACAGCCCTGAGGGATGTGTCTGTCTTTGGCAACAAGGCTTTGGTGCAGTTGACCTGCAGGACTACATACCATGTACTGTGCTGCGTTTTGGCCACGATTTCATGACAAGTGGAGGTGAAGACCCTTCTCCTGCAGCTCCATAACCAGAGAGGTGAAGACAGGAATGAGCTCAGCTCCTGTCACCTGGAAAAAGAGCAAAGGGCAGCAGGAGTATTTCCATCTGTGCACTGATGTCTTTTGGTGCTCTTAAATGCAAACCTTATGCTGCCAAAAAATCTCCACAACTTGGTATTCCTGCAGGGAAATAAACCTTCCCTGCAGGGTTGGTGCCCAGGGGTGAGCGTGGCTCGTTCTTCCTCGATGGCCCCACACTGAGCTCCTGCACCCAGGGTGAACTGGGAGCCGCTGGGCTAGGGACAAGAAGGAGATGTCCCACAGCAATACCAGCCCTGCCAAAAAGAACAGAAGAACCTGAGCAGTTAGCCGCCTACCCCATAACCATCTGCTGGGGAGTGGGGGGCCAGCCATTGCACCTCACTGGCTGGGCAGCATCGATTTCTTTGGCAGTGATGAGCTTGGGCAGGAGCACCAGGGCGGCCAAAGGGATTTCTGCCATGGCCAGTGCTGCCACGGTCATCCCAGCTCGGGAAAGGGAGCCTGAAGACAAATGGAAAATTCCAAGTTGGATGCAATGATTGCACACAGCTCAGCCTCAGGGAAGAAATAACATTGCAAACTCTATTTAAAACCTCCTTTTCTCATCCCCACCTCCCCTCCCCCATCAAGTGCCTATTTAAAATAAATAATTAAAGAAACAAAGCATAACTATTGCCAATATGAAGTAGCATTCTGACTTCTGAGTCACAGAGCACCTGTGTCACACAGCCAAGATAAGGCAAGGACACCATGGGCGTGCTTGGGGGCAAGTGCCAGACCTGGCCTCACTGCAGCGAGGACCCTATCAACAATGCCCCCACTCTCCTCCTTAAAGGCTACTGGTACCATGGGGGTCCATTCCTGGCCTCAAACAGGCTACAGAGCACGGGGACAAGCAGCTCCGAGTGAGCCAGTTTGGTCCTGGGGTTCACCCTAAGACTTAGGAGCTGCTGCAGAGCTATCAGAATCCCAGGGATACAAAAAACAAGTAAGAACAGCCTCACTGTGATCTGTCCCCGTGTGCACACATATACAATGTAAATAATTATTCTATTATAATGTATAAAAGGATTATTGCAAGTTGTTATTTATAGGTGGTAATACATGCATTATATGTAATATGTATATGTGTATAAAGTATGACAAGAATAATTAAACAGCATTCATGATTATACTTACGTACTGTATGCTGAGTGATATCTGTATATGATTATAACACTATTAATTTGGTTTATGTATGTCTACATATGCATGTGTGTACACATTTATTACAGAAACACACACATACCCTTTTGTGCAGCGTTGAGCGTTGCCACAGTCCAACGTGGCTCAGCAGCTAACGGCGAGACAGCCCCTTCCTCCGAGTGCCACTACCACCACCTCCGCACGCTCCAGCCTTCGGGGCGTGGTGGGCACTTTGCCTGTGCTGTGGGCATTTCATGCTAGGGAGCCGTTGGCATCATCCCTGTGGTCCATGTGAAGCTGTTGAGTTTCTCCTTCCAGCAGAATGCAACTGAGCTTCAGCGACAGGGATATTTTCTTACAGAGCTTGCTGTGTACCACAGATTGGGTTGTTTATCAGCTGGAGGATTCAACAGGCTTCCACTGAAGGGAAAAGAAATAAATGTAAGTGTTTTCAAGTATGTCTTGGATGTGGTGTGGCACTTGAAGGACAGGCTTGCTTGTGTTTGGTGGCTGGCACTTCACTTGTTCCTGGTAAAGATGTTGCATCTCACACAAAGTAGGGTTTCTGGAAAAATACTGTATTAGGATGGAGGCAGTGAGTGGAGGCTGGGGCAGGGGAAAGAAAATAAATGCTCCGATTATCCCTGAAAACAAACTCCTGCTCCCATCTCTCTCTATGGCTTGTGACGGCCCCTTCTTTGTTTGCAGAGAGGAACCCTTGTGCAATCAGGAATGATGGAGCCCCAGCCCATTCGTCCTGCTGTGTCTGGGATCTCCCCAGGGTCCCAGCAGCCACACCAGCACCCAGCACCCAACATGCCAGCCTTGCAGTGCAGGCACCCACCCCCTCCCAAACTCCTATGTCCTTCCTCCCCCTCCCATCCCATAGCACTGACATGAGCCTGAGATTTAGCTTATTTGGGGACTAGTGGCTGATCTCAGGACCAAGTTGAAGCCTCGCTGCTACTACAGCGTGAAGGGGGAAAAAAGGGAGATTAAGAAAAATAAATTTTACGTTTTTTCACTGACTCTAACTACAACCTGGATCTGACGGCTGCACAAGGCTTGGAGGATTCAGCCCAAAGCAGGTTGGGGTTATTTTTATTTATTTCTGCTTTATTTAAAAACAGCCAGTCTCGCTCTTCTGCTGACACTCCACATTTGCTTTATTTTCCCCTAGAGATTAAAACAAAGCGAGTCTTTGACTGGGATCTTGTAGCATTTGCTACGTTTCTCAGTCCAGCTCAAGCACAGAGCCCAAATGGGCAGGTCAGCAGGCAAGGACTAAAGAGCAGCAAGAAACGAGCTCTCTTCTCCTACCCTCTCCTTTTTAAGGAAGTTGCTTATTTCAGAGCTGTGAGGAATAAATACAAATAAAAGTCACTGTCAGCTCAAATGGAGGTGCTGGTGACTCTGACCTGGTGGCTACAGCCCAGTGAGAAGCTGGGCACAGTAATGACTCAGGCACAGCAGCAGAGAAGCCAGGCCCACCACTGACAGGGACGTTCCTGCTGGGTTACATTAAAACCAGAAATCACCATGAAATGTCCACATGCTGTCTGGGCTCTGCTACCCACACAGGTTTGCTCTGAAGCTGTGTGAATTTAGTGAAGGAAAAGGGAGGAAATCATCCCCCTCCCCAAATCTCCTCCCCAACAAAATAACTCCAACACAAAAGCACGGGGAGCATAAAGCCAGGCAAGGCCTGCTGCAATGCACTCAATGCTCTTAAAAGCTGAGGATCCTGCAGGCACTTAAACAACAAATGTCTGCTTTTAAGGGGAGGGAAGGGGGGCAAAGCCTGGACAACTCCAGCTCCAGGGGCTGCGCTGAGTGTCCCCGAGGAGCTGGTGCCAGGGGCAGGGCACAGCACTGCCCCCTCACTGAGGGGCTGGGGCTGCTTTCTCGGGGGAGCAGGTTCAGACCGAGTTACAGGCACGCTGACCTAAGCCATGCTCCAGGGTTACATATAACTTTTGTTAGCAAAGGCCCTTTCTCATTTGCACAGGGAGAGAATGAGGAGAAAGAGTAAACAGGCTGAACAACCAAATAACTAGCCTTTCACTGCCCTTAAAAAAGGAGGAGAAAAATCCCCTTTTATTGAAACCATTTCCTTTGGTTATATCATTTCTTTCAAGGCTGGAAGCAATTTTCAGTCTTAAGTGTGTTCCCTGCACTAAGTGCACAGGCACGAGGCTGATGCTTGGCTGCCCACCAAGGGGTACCCTGGAGATGAGCACTTCTTGCTGTGCCTTTTGTAACCTCCCCACACCAGCTCATCACCCCAACGCCTCCTGCAAGGGGGGAACCCCCAAGCCCAGCACAGACAAGGTGCAGCACAGGTCACCCCGGCTCAGCTGGGTCCGACAAGTAGGACACAGATGGCATCCATTACATGTTCCCTTCTGTGTCCTCTGTCAACACTGACAACCAGAACAAGCCCAGCTCTGCCCAGAAATCCCCCAATGACAGGATGCAGCAGTGCCAGGGCTCTGTTGTAATCATGTGGCAGAGAAGCAGCCATGTGTTGGGCACCGGGAATTGATGCTGAAGGAGGGTGACTGGGCTCCCTTGTAGCCCACCAGCTGCGGGCTTCTGGGGGATTTTGGGAGCAGGGCCAAATCTGTGCTATGAAAAGAAAGCATTTCACATATCTGAGACCCTGCAGAAGGCTGGAATGTCCTCAGCCTTATGACCAGTTTTACCTGATTCACGCCAGTAGCAAAATCATTAAGGTCTGGAGAGGACCTCTCCAAGTGAGTGGGGACATGCAGCAAGGAGGAGAAAAGACAGTGTTGAGGCAGGAGCAGTTATTTGCCAAGACTGCTCAAGCCGATGCCAAAACAAAGCTAATAAAATAAAACGCTAAGCTCAAGTTATTAAAATACATATGTACATATCTCCTAACGCAGCCCCCTCAAAGTGAGACTGGCAATCAGATGCTTGCGTTGCTTTCCCCACCAGCCCCCTCAGCTGCTGCTGCTGCAATTATCACACGTGGGTGCTCCGGGCCGCCGGCAGCCAGCGGAGCAGAGCTGGCAGCACGCAGGCTGCAGTGAGAGATAAAGCAGCGAGGCCCTAGACGGGGGAGTGTGTGCCTTGACTGCTGAAATCTCCCCCACCACAAAGCCAGTGTGCGCATACTCTCCAGCTCAGCCAGCGTGGGGTAATTTATCCTTCGTAACAAAAAAAAAACGAAGGGGAGGCTTGGAGAGGGGGGCAGGCGATAGCTTATTCTTTTTCAGGAAGTTCTTTTCCCCATGCTTGGCAGCCTAAAGCTGAACAGCTTTTGCTGTTTTGGACCTTGTGTTGAACCCACAACAGGGGCCTCAACCTTGCAGCAGCTCTGGGAGACTGGAGCAGCATAAGGAGCAAAGAAACACCCGAGGCCAGTGGGCATTCAACACAGCTCAAATTTTAGCATTAAAAAACTGGCAGATCCTTGAGCAAGGCACCTGTCTGCCAGCAGGCTGGGGGATTAGCTTCCCCCTTTCCCTCTTCCAACATATACAAAGGTAGATTATTATTAAAGTTGAGGCCTAGTGACATTTTGCAAAGGTGTGATCCATGTCCTCAGCTCCTGACTCTTGGGCATCTTATTATCTGGAGGAACCTACCACTTCTTCAGTTTCAGTGAGAACTGGCTGCTTTCAGCCACACAGGTCTCCCTGATGTGTTCCTGGTAGCACAAGATAGTCTAACCTGAGACAAGTGGGCTGTTGAACCCTGAATGGAGGAGAAGAAGCAACCAAGAGGTCCTACCTGACCAGGCTGAACTAGAAGCAGGCTGAGCTATAGCAAGAAAAAAAAATCCCCAAATCCACAGGATTACCTTTTTTTACCCACTTTATTTTAGTGTTTGGGCAGCAGAGACGGGACATCAAGGGGGGCAGGGGAGGCCCAGTCCAGCTGGGTGACGCAGCGCTCATTGCCAAGTACTCTGTTGTCTCAGAGGAAAGCACCACGTTGCACGAAGTGATGCAGAGCTGCACATGCTCTCTCAGTTCCCCAGGTTCAGTCTGTACCGTGGATGAGCCAAACCAGGTGGAAACAGATGGCCAGGAATCCAGTGCCCAGGAGATCCCCCAGGGCGGTGAGGTAGGGGATGGAGCAATTATCTGGATCCAGCTCCTGTCTCCACAGCAGGCGCACTATTAGGTCAGCCATGTAGAGCAGGATTCCCACCTGAGGAGAGGCAAGAGAGGCCCTGCTGTGAGGAAGCAAGAAGGTAATGCACAGCCTCCCCCAGCTCACAGCCAAAACCACGCAGCCATAGCCAGGGTACCAAAGCTACTGGGGATCGCAGGGAGGTAACACCTTCCCCAGAGAATCGCTGCTTCTCTGCAGAATGGAGCTGCACTGGGATGGGTGTAGCTGGCTCAAACCCTTGGGCATTGCCTGCCATCACCCACGGTGCCACAGCCCCTTGTTGTAAGCTGCAAGCCTGGGGACCACGCTTTAACTGCTCACCAGCACCACGTGGCTCAGAATGAGTCTGGCCACACCAAAAGCATCTCCCAAAGGTACAGTTCTCACTTCACACATTCTGAATGGGAGTGCTCCCATTCACTCCAATAGAAACAGGCCCACTGCAAATATGCAGGAAGCTCCAAAGGATAAGTTTGTAGCCAGATTTCTTCTCTTCATCCTTCTTTTTTTTCCATTAGAAATTCAGATCACGTCGACTTTGTTTTTTCTAGGAGTCTCAGTGGACAACTGGAGTTTGAGACAGTTTTTGCATCAAAGTTATACCAAGCAGCACTGACGTGTTTAAAAAAAGAAAATAATTTCTTTTTTCATCTCAACAGTTTTAAAATCTTTGTTGTGATTTCTTTTAATTCCTATTTCATTCCTGATTCTGATAAACAGATGGAGGAAAAAAATACTTCGGTTAAAGATTAAAGACTGTCTAGTTAATTGAATTAAGAAGTGAGAGAGAGTTTCCGCCCCACATCTGTAGTCCCTCCATGGGAGACTGTGGCACAACAGGAACAAAAGCCAGAAATGGCATTTCTAAAGGTGAAAACAGCAACCTGGGTGGGAAGAGAGGGAGGAGGAGAGATGGGAAGCAAATTAATAACAGAATCACAGAAACTAAAGCTGGATGGTAACTCAAGAGTTTTATATAAACCATTCCTCTGCCTCAATACAAGATCAAATATGCCCACATCTTTCCTGAAGGTCGTTTGTTTAACCTATGCTAAACAACCCTCAAAGATGGAGATGTCAACTCTAAGCAGTCTCACAGCATTTTTTCTGTTTGTTCTTGTTTTTCCCAAGGTCTAACATAAATCTGCCTTTATCCATTTGAAACTCATCATTTTATGTTTCATCCCTAGTGACCACAGAGAAAATGTTATTCTGTCCCTTCTTAAAGAAACTTGATAGTTTAAATGCTATTAATCGGATTTTTCTCAAGCCTCTCTTCTTTGGACCTCAATCGTTCCTCTCAGGTCATGTTTCTAGGCCCCTGATCTTTCTCTTTGGTTCTCCTCCAGCTGACCCAAACTTCCCCCTCTCTTTCTTTCTGTGTTTCTTTACAAAGTATAATGGAGAGGAAGAAAGAACCAGGCTGAGTATATTCCCCTCTGCTGGCCTCCATGGGAATCTTTCAGGGTCAGTAGCGTTGCTGGGATTCTGCTCTTTAGGCTGTCATTTATTCTGCATATTTTCCTTCTTGGCTCTGGTTGAGGAGTTACCCCAATGAATAAAGAGAAGAATAAATAGTTTCCTTTACAACTGTGGCTGTGCCACTGGGCATAGGTTGTGCAAAGGTCAAGAAAAACTGATTGTTTACACAAGCAAGGAATTCACCCACAGACACGAGGCTGCTTGTAAGGCGAAGCGAGAAGTCAGCTACCTCACCCTGCAAATTAATGAATCGCTGAGTTAAAAGGGCAAGTGAAGTCAGAGCCTCTATGAATTCAAGCAACAGCCACATGCATTTCTGAGTGAGACAACAAAGTTTACACAGCAGGCAAAACAGAATGAGGGAAGAGGCAAAACAAATTGGATAAACTCCCCACTGTCTACTCAGAACTTCGACTTTTGAAGACGAACTTCTCAGGTCTGGGTTTTCCCTTTGCTTTTGACCCATATGGCCTTGCCCAGAGGGATCCCAGTGGGGAAACCTGCTGGCTGGGGTTCATAGCCTCTCACTTGCCCCTCACTGGGATGACCAGTGGCAGTCTAGAAATTCGTGGGTCTTGGAGACTCAAGGAGTGAACATGGCAAAACAAGGTATCACCTACAGCAAGAGGTATCTCCTTGGCAAGTGTGTCTCTGCACACTTCCTGCAGCTCAACAGATGATGATAATTTGTTCGTAATCTCATGCCTGATCCCTTACTCACGCTTAAGGGCAGTCATGCTCATGTGGGAAACCAGACCCTGGCAGTTTGGGTGAAGTATGACTGGACCCACAGAAGATAGGTGACACCTGGTAGAAAGCACACTGAAATGACTGAAAATGTGGGCCGCTGCTGGAAGTTTTACTATGACTCCTTTTTATACTGGAGACTGCTTTGTTTCCACGGTATCTGAGAGGTTCCTCTTGGATAAGAATTTGGAGTTTACCTGTAGCAAAGCAGCAGCCAGATAGAACATCACAAAGGTGACGGTCAGAGATGTGTGGCCTCCCCGCAGCAGATGGATGATGTAGAGGAACATGAGATGCCCTGGGATAGCCAGGGAGAACAGGACTCGGGCTGACTTGGAATGCACTTCTGCAAGGACAGAGACAGAAACAGCGACAACAGCAGCTGCAGACGGTGTGGGGAGGACATTTTAATGCATAGACTTGGGGCTGTCCCCTCCCACCAAGCACATTGCTAACACCTTTTGTATATCATGCAGCAATCTGGAGTATCTGCAGTATCAGCCCAGCAGCTTTGTCTAGCACTAAAACTATGTGCCAGAGAAGTGTTCCATGCTAATCTACTCCACTTCTTCCAAACACTCCTCTCAGCTGCTCTCTTGCCTCCCACTGCTTCTCCTCTGCCGTGCTGTACCCACTTTCGCAGTTTTCAATTTATTTTAGTGAGAACTCCCAACCTAGCAAGAGAAAATCAAGAGGAAAATGCAATCTAAAAAGAAAACAGGTCCAAATCCAGTTTTGCTGGTGCTTTGGGTTATCCACTGCTGAAGATGGAGGAATTGCTGATTTTCAGCAAGGTTATGCTCCGTTCACCCCTCTGTCCACAAGTGATGGCTCTAGGCTGGCCATAGGTAAAAAGACTTTCTATTAGATCAAACCTATGATTCTTTTTCAATTACTTTTTTTAGTGCTCCCTGAAGTCCAGTTTCTTTGCACACCAGTAAGCAGGTATACCATGACATTTTTTTCAAGCTGCCCACTGCAAAGATGCTTCCTCTCTGATCTGAGTATCTTCCCTGTAAGGGGGAAATGGAGTTCTGCCTTTGAAATCCACCTAGTCCTTCACCAACCAGGCTTGATAAAGGAGCTATCTGTGACGACAGGTCTTGAGACATGGACACCTAGGGTGCAAGGTCTACCTGATGCGAATACGGCGCATGGATCGGGCCAATTCTGCCTCATCTCTTTTGGCAAAACTCCAGGCGTGCCGAAGCAGTGCAGGAATGTGGAAATACGGCTGGCCTGGATGGCGGCCAGGTTCCCTCCAACACCTATGAGGACAAAACACAGTAAACCTGTAAACCACCTCCACTGCAGCAGCAAACATCAGTCTAAAACATAGCCCAAGGTGAGTTGTTCTGCATTCACTTACAAAGCTCATTGAGAGCAGAAGTGAGAGAAAGAGAAAACCTGATCCCACAGGTCATGGTGATGCTGCTCTCTATTCACTCAGCAGAAACAGCTCTTAAAAATCAGGAAGGCTACAGTGATTATCTCTGAATACTCTATTGGAAACATTTCCTCCTGCTTCCCAGCACCAGCTGTAAATGCCACGTGGCCTCCAAAGATGATATAAGTGCACCTGGTTTGATGCAGTCTGTGAGCAACACCTGGGGAACGCAGCACAGGCAATGGCAGATGCTGCTCATTGCCACTTCTTGGATTTACCCAACCAGAGCACCCTTACTGTTTAAAAGACAACAAACATCACAGAGAGTGATTACATGCCCGTCTGAAGACACACTTGTTAAAAGAGAAGGAATCATACGAGAATGAATCAGAGCCCAAATATGTTAGGCAATTAAAAGGAAATTAATTCCTTCCAGACAGTTTAATTCTAACAAAAGCAGCTATGTGTTCCAGCAGAAAATAGAGGGATGATGATCTATGGAGCAAACCTCCACCATCCTGAGTATCTGCAGGATAGAAATGCCACAGAAAACAGTGAGCTAGATCCTACAGGCTTCTCATGGCTTCCCTTCCTCAAAGAAGGAAACATTCCATCGTTAAATGTGAGATTTGCTACAGCACAATCTAAGGGAAAATCCCAAGACTAGCTCAACATAGCTCAAGATAGGAGCTTTCTGAATTGTGCACTGCCACACTTTGCAGGACTGTGTTACCCTGTAGACGCAAAGCAAGGAGCTACCTGTGCAAAGACACAGAGCACTGCGTAACTCTGCCACCAGCTCTGCCAAACAGGTCACCTGCCCCTACAGACTGACATCTGGGTCAACTATTGTTCAACTGAATTGCTCCTGACGTGCTTTCCTAATCAGGCTCTTTGTTCAACCACGATGGAAAGAGTCTGCCAGCAAGGTGGCTGTCTTTACACAGATCCACTAAGGTGACAGCTGGGTGATGCCCTCTGACACTGCAAGAGTACACCACGCTTTGAGGGTGGCATGAGGTCAAGCCTGCCCTAGGAACAGGGGTTTCCCCTGGAATGGGCCTGGCCTGTAAGAACATTACAACAGCAGAAAAATAACTCAGTGAATCCTCAGCGATGCCAGGATCCCCATCAGTTTGTACTGGTATGTGTGTGTATAGAAGTACTGTGAGGCTTCAACAAATTTAAATACACATTCAAAAGATGCTGAGATATATATATAACAAATCTCTCTATATAAGATCTTTTTATATATACACACATATATAACCAATACATTAATCTTTATCAACGATCTGTATAGGGGATGATCGCACAGCTCAGATCACTGAACGGAGAGAGACAGGGAAAATTGATTTATTGTTACGTCCTTAGTAGGTTTGATGTTATGAAAACAAAGGTGTCAACATAGCTCTCAGAGACAGTTATCATGCTGTTAACCTTTCCCACAGCTCTGCAAGTATTTTTCAGCCCTGCCTGCTCTTTTGCTCCAGAGACACGTTAATATATGAGTAAGCAAGGACGTAACGGGGACCAGTAGCTTCACTTCCACTTCCATGGGAACAGGGACTTGAACACAGATCCTTGTGTAGGGGTAACAGTGGATACCACAACGCCTGGGGAGGAGGAGGTATAAATAAAAGCATGCATATAACTCCCCATCCAACCTACCATTAATCACAGGTGTGAAAACTGCCATGCCTTCAAAGTGTGCGGCAGTTACGGTTTTGTCCAAGATGAGCCCACCAATGCTGTTAAAAAAAGGACATACACTGAGGGTGGATCAATTTCTTTTCCCAAGGCAAGGTCTACACTGTGAGAATAGCACACCAAGATGAGTTACTGCTTCTTCCCCATTGCAAGGGCTGGACTATTCACCATTTACTACTTTTATAGCTCAGTTTTCACCAATAGATAGCCTTGCAGTTTTTGTTAATGGCATAAATGAGATTAGGAAGACAGACCTCCTTGCCCACCCTTTAGCAAAACTGATAACAGCCAGGGAAGCTTTATCATCCCCCTCAAAACTTTTGCTACACTTCTATATTGGTTTTAGCAGGATTTTTAAGTCTCTCCCACATCTCAGCTGGGTCTGAAAGATGTAGCATGGGGAATGAACTACATGGTTCTATATTCACCAGTCTTCTGTCTTTACAGTTGGGTAAAAATGAGGTTGAGGCCTGACTATCCGACAGTCATGATCTCCCTTTTTGGTTTCCTGGAATACACCCACATGGTACATGGACGTGCAAGTGAGACTTGAAACAACTTGCTTTTTCCAGTCATTTGGGAGCTCCTTATCTCCTATCTCACAGCCTGATGGAAGGCCAGTAATGGCCAAGAAGCACAGGACAAACACCCTTCTGCTGCCCCTCCGAGCTTCACTTTCGGTAGCTTTTTAAATGAGCATGAGGTCTCACTACAACGTGCATGCATGTGCAGGCTCAGAAGTGGTTCCTTGATTTACCTGCTGATGCTCATTGCAGCAATGATCGGCTGCCACCCACATTTCAGGACTTCGACAAGGGAAGGACTTTGCTTGGCGATAGCAGCCCAGAGAGGGATCATGAGAATGAAGGCAGTGCAAATGAGAGGAGCGAGGTATTTCACATCTGGCAAGGAAAAAAAAAATAAATCTTGAAATACATGCCCATGGTTTTACATGTTGCCAAAATCATATTGCATGAAGTCAGGAAGAAAGGCAGCTCTTGCTCAGACAGAGTTACGTTAGCAGGAAAATCACATAAACCAAGATACTCCCCAAACAACCACCTAACTCCACCACAGAAATCCATAATTAATCCCTGAAACTCACTGCTAGAGGATGTTGTTTAAAAGTCAGCAGGATTCAAAGCAAGTTATATTTGAGGATAAGCAAGTCTCCAATTCCATCTCCAACTAAGCAAGACAAAATTTCTGCCTTCAGGGTACAAATCGAACAGCAGGGCAAGGAGGAAACTCCTGTGTGCAAGCTCTATCACACCTACGAGACACCTAAAACAAGAGGTAATAGGTACTTTTGGTGGCAAACTAGTCAAATTGCTGAGCAGCTGGCCTGCTCTATAGGAAAACACGCTCTCTTGCATGTAGCAGCCAGTCAAGTCCCAGGGTTTCTTTCATGCCGGCTTACATGTGCTTCCATTAGGTGTTTTTTCTATTTAGTAGGGGCATAACCTTGAAGTGACATTTAGAAGCAAAGGAACTAAAAAATAAATAGATGTGCAGCACTAAAAGAAAATAAACATGACTCAGAAGTATGAGAAACACCTTCAAGCAACAGGGATGATGCCAACCGTTTTGATGCAAAAAAAAGCTTCCCATCTGGTCTCTGAGTTGGGGCCAAAGCCAGCGGGTTGTAACATAGATTTTGCAGGTAATCTGGGAGATAAAGTAGGCTCAAAGTGTGTATTTTTCAAAATGCCATTGCCGGGGCCTTGGGCTATCTGGATGAGATAGCACTGCTGTGATCATCTTCCACAAATCAAGGGCTCTTACACAAAGGTGCACTCTTTATGCGTGGCTGTAACACTGAAATGCGACCACTCCCGGGGTGCAAGTAGTTGCTGTTCTGTCGGTGCACTTTACTACCTGGAGTCATTTTGGACAGATGGATGGCCTGACAGACTTGGCTGCTGTATTGCATCTCCTGCCTGCACCCCTTGTTATTTTGAGCAATTAATTCCTCCTTAAATAATGCAGACACAGAGCACTGGTGTCTATCAAACCTTATCAAAGCCCACAGAAAGACTCCTGGTAGGATAAAAGGACTTCAGTTTCCACATTCCAGTTTTGCCACATTCCCTCACATCCAGTCCATAAGTAAGCTGAAACCCTTTGGCACAGTTTGCATCTCCACTATGCAGGATTGGGAAGGACCAGGGTTGATTCTAAAATAAATTGAAAATCTTCAGTGGCAAAAGGGTATTCTGCAGAAGAAGGTGGCACACAGTACTCCGATCTTCACCGACTCACCCATATTTCCAAAGTATACGTTTTGTTAAGTCCCAGGAGTTGTCACAGTTGTGGTCACAGTTGTCACCTGTCCCTTACTACATGCTGGGGAGGGAAATTGATTTATTCAATAGCGTGTCCTGCCTGCTTCGTTTCATGCTCCCAGTGACTAGGTGTCTGTGGGCTGAGTATTTTTCCATCTCAAGTGGCTATTTAAACTACTTTGAAAACATCACAAATGCTCTCTGGTCACAACCTCCGAGGTTATCATGTTGTTCTACCATGTGCTCCCTGGCAGATATTATCAGAGGCGTAGCAGTTGAAAGACAAAGTCGCTTTACAGAGGCAAGTGTGACGGTATCATGGAAAAAGCCTATTAAAAAAACGCACCTCCAAAGTTCAAGGAGGACTGGACAGAAGCTATTGGTGGGCCTCTCCCTGCAACGTGCACTCGCTCCTTCGTTTCCTCGCTTGCTGGCATATGGAACGAGTTATGCAAACTGAGAACAGCTGCCTTGCTGCTTCTGCTCACAGTCTGAAGCAACAGCTTGGGTTTCAAATGGTATTGAGTTTGCTGATCTTTTTATTTTCCTGTTTCCATGCTAGGTTAGACTCATGGCAAATAGCCTAGCACTTTACAAGCAACACTTAGACCTATATCACCAAGTTGCAACATGTTTTGAGCTTTTCAGTGTCAACCAGTGCCCCGGTCTTTGCCAGCCAGAGGCACAGCTAACCCCATAGCCACAACTCCTACTCAGAGGCTCATGAGCATAAAACAATGCAGCACTGCCTCCCTCTTTCCAATCAGATAATATCTTGTCCATCCACGACTCTCCACATGAGAAGATACAAGAATATTTTACAAATGCCAAAACCCTGAAATTGTTTTTCAAGGAAAAATCTGCTATTACCCATGCACAGAAAGTAGTTATGCTTGGCTAGTGACAGATGCAGGAAGAGAGTCAGTGTCACATGTCAACTTTCTGTTCCAAAGATATGCAACACATATTGGTCATTTCTTTGACAAATCCCAGTTGTGTTTCTTAGGCTCTGCCTTCCAGTTTGCCACTAAAAGAGAGCCTGGGAAAAGCACCAGTGTATCCCAGAGGCATGACAGCCTCCATTCTGAAACATCCCAGAAATGGGTAAGCACCCTGACATAATTTCACAAGGATTCATCCCTTTCTTGCTGAGCTGCAAAACCTTGCTACACACTGTACCTCTGTATTTGAAGAATATACTGCCGATTCCTGCCAGCAGGGAAAGGGTTATCAAGTCTCCAAGGCATGCTGCTATGGGTGTGGCGACATTGTCTGGATTGATCCTAAATTTCCTTGCTCCGATGATAATGCCAATCATCACCAGACCTAGAGAAGACACAGAGCGAGCATCAGAGAATGTATCCTGCTGCGTTTCAGCTAAGAGCTGTTGTTCCGGTTCCCAGAGGGATGCAGGTTCTGGGAAAAGCAAGATGCAGATTGTCTGTAGCGGTACCACACAGCTGGAGATTGGATATCCCCAGGAATTTGTCCTCTTGCTTTCACCAACCTGAGGGGCATAACTCTGCCCTTATGAACTGCACCAAAGGCCCAGAGGCACACAGGCGAATTCCAGGGATCAAAGGAGAAACCAGCAGGCAGCCCAAACGCAGAAGCTCCCCTCCTGAGCAGCCTAATCTTTGCTGCCTTGAAACAGGACCAGGCACAAACACACACATAGATAAGCACACAGCAGGCATGCAGTAGCCTTGTGGCACCACTCCTTGCTCTGGATTCCACAGCACAAAGATATTTTCCATATTAGACCAAAATTTCTCTCAGTTTGAACCACCAAGGAACAATGAGCTTCCTTACGGTAGCCTGAATCAGCCTTTCGGCCTAGCCAGCAGACTAAGCCCTCATGTCCCAAAGTCTTTGGGGGTTGCTTTAATTTGCACTAGGTGGATGTAGATGCGGTGAGCAGCTACAGAGTAAGGGGTTATGAAGGTGGCCCACATCACCTCTTTTCCCTGTCCTCTAAGCTGCGCCTGGAAAATTCAGCTGCTTTTCAGCACTTCAGTAGAAGGCAAGTTTTGCCTGCACAGCTAAGTTCATAAGCACAAATCCCAAACCCTGATGAACATGTGGGAATGCCTCAGCCATCAGATCCCTCATAGGTCTGTGGAGGAGCCACCTGGAATAAACCCTGTCTGGCTAGTCTCCACTGCTGTGTGACTAACAAGGGCAGCCTTGAGACAAGACACGTGACATCTGCTCAAACTCATTCCGTAGCTGACAGGATGCACCAAAGGAAGCCTGAGAAAGGGTGGCTGCCTTCAGCTCACAACCTCTCTGTGCCTGTTTGCGCAGGCCCACCAAAGCTGAGCGTGCACAAGAGCATCGTCTCTACGTGTGCAACTTCCCTGATACAACATCCCTTAATACAGAAACACATTCTCGCACAACATGACATTCTCCACAAAAGCCCTCGCAGACACCCACGCTCTCGTCTCCGCAGCACAGCTCATGCTGCTTCCCTCCCTGGTCATAAAAACAGCAGCTTCCCTCTGTGCCCACCCACACACAGGCCCTCTTTGACCACACCCAGGAGGGAAACTACTGCTAGCTGAAAGCCTGCGCTGGGTACGGCTGCAAAGCCTCGCTATATCACACCAAGCAGGGAGACTGAAGGGAAGAGCTTAATGAAAGCTGGGTTGCTGCTCTTCTCTTTTAACAACTGCCTCATGCCATGTTTTTTATCAAAGGGATCTACAATCACCCTTCGACTCTAGCCTCAGGATATGTACTTGCTCTAACTTGTCCTTTCCATTTAGAAAACTTGCTGTGCCCAACTCTGGCAGCTCCCTCTATTCAGGGTGTCATGCTGCCCTCGTATGGCAGACCTACAAACTGATCATCTTGAGGAGACGGAGCAGCTCCTGCCTATCCACATCGCACTTTCCTTACAAGGGGAATAGCCAGGGGAGTGGGCTGCTTGGCTCAGAGCTCACAGCAGGCACAGCTGGCCACAATCCTCCGCAGGGTACTGGGTGACTCAACTCCACATCGAGCATGGACCACAGTTGTCTACCAACAGGCTCTCAATACCCTGCTTAGTGCACTGCCTCCCATCATTCTCCCCTAGAAAACATAGATGCCTCATGTATCACCAAAGACACACGGGAAAAGTGTCCGTGTGTGTACACCCACAGGTAGCACGTGGCATTTTTTTGCACATCAGGTGAAGTGGGGCATTTTGATTGCTGCTGTGGATGCTGAGAGCCAGGCAAACAACAGCTCCTGGGAGAAGAGAAGCAAAGGCAGGACACGGAGGGGATGAAAGTAAGACACAGGACTAATGCTCCCTCCATCCCTTCTCCCTGTGCCAGACCCAGGCGGTGTCAGCTGGGTTTCTCCAGCAGAAGGGACAGGTTTCTTTCTGTGGCTGAGCACTGCATATTTGATCTAAGGAGCCAAAACAACTCACCAAGACAAAATGCAGCTATGAAGGCCGTGGTCACACTGCTGGCACACAGCAAGAGAGCCTCACGTGGGTCCACATAGCTCTTGGATATGCCTCCCATGGCCAGAGCAACAAGAGCAGCCAGAAATCCCATCACGGTGGCCTGGACCTGGGGGCCAAAACACAGCTGGTGAGCAATCATCTGCATCTGATCCCAGGCAGCCCCGGCTCCATGCGACCGTGGCATTTCCACACAGCTAAGCCTTGCAGAGATGCTGATTGCTTATGCATTTAAGCAGCATCCCTGGTAAGGCTCCACTACATTAAAAAAAAAAAATCCTCACAAAGTTTGGAGAAAAATTCTGGAGGCCTGCAAAGGGCAGATAACATTTCGACAAAGGATACTGAGTCCATCAGCAAAGGAATAGACCTAGTCAACAGAAAAATGGGCTCCCCATCAACACAGCACTCCTAGCAAGCCGAAAGCTGTAGAAGGAGATAAGGGAAAGCACATAGAGACATGTTGCACACCCTGTGGCCTTGCCATATGCAACCTCTAGGCTGGTTGCTGGATTTTAACAAGCAGAACAAGCTCCTAGAGTCACATTTCTCCCATCTCTCCCGTCCTGCCCAAGGCTGATCCCAAATGTTGCCAGTAAATGACAGGCTTAATCTAGCAGCTATTGTGAAACAGGGATTGTGTCACAGTTCCCCCGCAAAAAAAGAGGTTTTTTTCATTATTTCAGTTTGCCACAAAGGCAATGAACGTCTAGATGTGTTTTTCAGCTAAACTACAAGTTCTGGGGCCACACAGAGCTTTATTAGAGGACAAGTTCTGGGCTCTGCTTAGTTCTGTTGAGAATACCTGCCCCAAACCAACACCTCAGGATTCAGCACTGCTGGGAACAGATGCTTTAGGGCTGCAGCATAGCAAGAGAAAAGGGCCTTTTCCCTTTCCCAGTTGAAGTGACTTACCTGGATAAGGGCTAAATTGCAGGTGGCCATTTTCCATTTCTTCTGGGCATCATCCATCTGTCCGGTGTTAGCCTAGGAGCCAAAAGAGAGGTGGAGAGGCACTGCAGGGCACCACCTAAAGGTGGAGTGGGTGCAGCCACCATGTCCTGCACAGACCAAAAGCTGAACAAATTAAGCCATTTTTCTTCTTTCATTGCTCTGTTAAGCTCCAATTTATCCTGAGACATGCAATACAAAACAAAACTGCATAGGGAGACAGGAAAAATCAAATCCAGAGTAGCAAAAGCTGCTTCAGGTCCCAAGAAGCCCTGGTCTGCTTCCTACAGGGTAGGATTGCTGGGAAGCCCAGATCAAGGATCAATATCCACAGAAAAACAATCCAATACTGAAGGTGACAGCTGTGGAGCTCTGGGTTTGTCTCCTTCATGTGTCACAGGGTCCCAAATATCAGCAACTGGCCACCCAGGGATTAATTCACCTTCAAAGCGCAGATGGAGATTCTCTGTTCCAGTTAGGAAATGAGGGCAAACACATTATTTTAATACTCACACACCACTAGTTTCTTCTTAGCAGAAAAGGGCATGTCTCGTACACACAGTGTGGTTAGATAAAAGCAGAATCTACTGATGCTTCCTGTTAATCCCCTCCCTCCCCTGCCACACACCCCCCCACCACCTTGTTAACACTCACAGCAGTAGAGAGCCTGGATGCCAGCGTCATCTCAAGATTACCCTTCAAGCCAACCAAGGCAGGAACCAGGATGAAAAATTCTGTAATTGTCTGAAACACGTCCCAGTGCTGGAAGAAAACAAAGCCAACAACATCAATTTGTGATGCTGACCAGTCCAATGCAGTTGCTCCAAAGAGGAGCAGGTTCCCACCTCACCACCAGCTCTACAGGTGTCTGCTGTGCACAGGCGGGCAGTTGCTGCCCAGGGCCGGTTGCATTTTGGGAGTGAACGTAGCAATTTTCAGCTTGCAATACTCTTTGATCTCACACACGGCAAAGCACTATCAGAACAGGGATAGTGGCCTCTCCTGAGGGCAGGAGATGATTTTGGAAAGCCACAAACTGAAGTGTGCCTTTAGCATTAGCCAAGAACAACATGACAAGTAATTAGGATTCACAAGCCAAATGAAACAGAGCATGCACTCCATCCTTTGTACTGACACTAGATACAGAAACGCCTACTGCTATCCAGACTCATAAGAATAAACACAAAGATCTGGAAACAATCTAACTACAAAAGTTGTGTCTGTATTTTTTTTTTGCCAAGCTTCTAACTAAGCATCTAAGACTGGTGGTGGAAGGGAAGGAGATTTTTGTATCTCTTCTCCACAGGCAGTTCCTAAATCTTACTGTTACCAAGTATGCTCACAGCACGGCTGGAAAAAGCATTTTGAATTAAGATATCTCATCAGCCCTCGCTGCTGGGCCAATATCTCGATTGTCATTGCTCCTCTGAAGCTGAACTGTAAAAAGCCATTCAATCAACTGCAACACTAGAAATTATCTGAAACCTTAAGAAACTTTGTTGATGAACATGTCTTCTCTAATTTATCTACCATACAGTGCCTTGGAACATAATTCATTCACCCCCTGTGCATTCAAGGACGTTGGCAAAGTCCCACTGTAGCCAGAGAGGCTCATGTCAAGATGAAATCACAAAATGGAGCAGCTCGCTGTCTAATAAAACCAACTAGCTCAACGTCTAAGAGCAGAATAGAAGAAAAAAATAGCACCTGCAATGAGTCGGACCAAAGGTCCATCTAACTTAGCCTCATCCCCACCAGTAGTCAAATTCAGACGTATGAGAATCTGCAAGTATGACTAATCAGGATAATTCTCCCATGTACTTTTCAGCCCACAACTATCTGTCACAGGGTACTGAGATGGTGGCATTTTTCTGCACACTAACCCGTGCCCAAAGGATTTCTCTTTCAGGTACCATCCAACGTCCCCCGTCCAACCCATGTGCCATCCTGTGTCAGAAATGTCCATAGTTCAGCTACATGTCATCTGAAGGACCAACTTGTCCATTAATTCTAAGTTGTCACTGACTGGTATCATATGACAGTCCAAAATTCTGGCACTAGAGGACAAAACAAACAACAGATCCTTGCCCACCTTCTCCACATCCATTGGGATTCTATACACCAGAAAACCCAGGAGGTTGAGCAGACTCGGTAAATGTCACCATATTCAGCTATCAGCCTATCGGGAAATACAGACGGGGTGTAACGGCACGGCGTTTTGCTCTGGCTGTGCCCTGGGAAGCTGTGGGAAGCTGGTGGCATGGCTGGCTGCTGGGAAGATGCCAGAGCTTCCTTCTGAGTCAGGATGAACAGAGGTTGGGCTGAGCCAGGCCCAAGCACGTGGTGCAAGACACCCCTCAGAGGTACAGATAACAGGCAAAACATTATTATCAATATCAAAAAGCACATTTCCTGGCAGTGGTGACCTGGAAACAGGCGTGTTTCAAAATGTTAAAGGTAAACTACTGCTGAGTAAATAACAGTCAACATGATAATAGTCACCTTATTTGACACACTACAATTTTGTTTGAATCTGTTAACGTGGAACTTAAATACATGAGCAAACCTAGGAGTAGACATCTCTTTCAAAGATCCAAATCCTCCTCTTTCCTCTCTCTTTGATTAAGAATAAAGATCCAAACACACATCTGCCACCTTCAAAAGAGAGAAAAGACTTCATAATCACAGCATAAAAAAACCCCTATAACTTAAAATACAGACATTCATATTTAAGACCTTGCATATTTTTCACACAAAAAGACATATAAATAAAACGCAACACAAAAAACTCAACTGTCTGCCTTTTCTTTGCATGTCACCTTTGGGACATACAACTTTATTGTATCAATGTAAGCTCTAATTCTCGAGTTCATGAAGAATTTTGCAGGTCTCAAGCCACTGTAAGAGAAGCTTCAGCAGAAGAGACGCGATTTTTTTGGGACTCTGCCTTACACATAATTAAATTGAAAAGCTTTGACCAATTAACGAAGAATCACACAAGTGTACTAATAAAAAAAGCTGACTTAATTGCCTCCATTTGAAGTCTCATTAGTGACTCACCAAGAGCCTACGGACAGATTCATGATGATTTATACCACAGTAGCCAGGACTCCATTCTGCTGGATTGCAAAAATATAGAATAAACAGATGATCCTCATGCCATTGCCTTGCAGGACTGTGAGCTGGAGGAACAGGTGAGTGTGGCAGGTTAGAGCTGTTCAGGCAAGGACCTGCCTGAATGAATACCGCTGCATTAAGTCTAGAAGGAGCAGAAACATTCCCTGCAGCATTGCAAACCCACACAGGGATGCTGAGCCAGGAAGAGACTCCTTCCCACTTCACATCTCCATAATGGAGTTATGGCCCTAAAGCTCAGCTCTGAAGAAACTTGGTTACCACTGCAGCTGGTCCCGATGCCAGCTGGATCTGCTCAGGGGGTCCCGCAGAGGAAGAAAGGCCGTGATACACTGGGACAGTCTCTCCAGCTGCACTCCGGCCCTGCTGCCCCTCCTTACACCGTCCTCACAGACCCAACCATGTCCTGTTATGTCTCTGGGGCATCTCTCCTCTCATGGCAGCAGCTAAGAGACCTCAGAGGTTTTCCACTGCCCTGAACAAGTCAAAAGAAAGATCAGAGATAAAATGTAAGCCAATTCAAAAACCTTTTCAATGCTAACCATCTCACAGGCTCTCATCAAAAAGAAGTAGGAATATCTTACATCTGTGACTTTCATTTGGAGCATGTCCACTGCAGTGCCGTGGAAGGAGAGAATGCAAAGGAAGCTTTACTCCTGAGTTCTCTGGTTTGAAATCTGATCATCCAGCTTCAACCTGACTCTTCACCTTACTGTAAAAGATGGTAGGGTCCTGCAAGGTCTCCAGCAACACCAGCCAGCCCAAATATCAACAGCTGGCCAAGGATCACTGGAGCAGAGGCAGAAACGCTCAGCAAGAAAAGATCTGTGCCACGGTATCCTGCACAGGGACTGCATTGTCTGCAAGGCCAGGAAGAGAAAATGGCAAATGGCTATTTCTTTGGGCATCCTTTTATTACAGTATGAGACTCTCAGAGCCTTGGAGTCAACTGGGCCACAAAAATCTCTCCTGGTGATTTTTTTTTTTTTAACAGAAATGTGAACAGTTCTTGGTTTCACCCCAGGACAGATGAGAAACTGCTAAAATCCTGAAAAGTTTGATAGGAGAGAAACAAACAATTTCTGCTTTGTCCTCTTCTTTACAAAAAAATCAGCTCTGCAAATGAAAGAGCCAGCTGGACTCCCAGCACAGAACCACATTATTTAAAAATATTATGTAGGTAACAAAACAAGGGCAGCACCATTAAACTCACATGTATGCTCTAGAGACCAGCCTTGAACTTGCCCATACATCTCCCTGCCACAGGCACAGAGTTTCTTAACCATGTTTTGCAGTGACTGTAAGCAGGGCAAAGCATTCCTCAGATCACCCCCTGAAAAATGGGCATATCACAGACTTCCAGACTAGAAAAAAGATGTATTTTAAGTAGTGTGAGCCCTCATGATTACCAATATGAGTCTTATGGTACCTGGCCTCAAGCAAACGAACTTAGTCTCAGCTTTTAGTTGGACAGGACAAAGAGTTTCTAGCTTGCACACCTGCAGGAAGAAAAGCTGAAAATAAGCAGATCAAAGGCACAGAAGAATAATTCAAACCTTTAAAGGCTAAGATTGCTGGATTTTCCCAGCTACTGCTTTTGGTTTTAGATATGGGGTTGTTGATACACAGTAGCTTACCTCACTAACATCTCTCGTATGCACTAGCTCCCTCCTCTGGGAGCTGAACCCACTGACTGATGGCTTCTATTTCAACACAGAAACACCTTCACCAAAAAATACACTTCCTATTACTGTGTTTCATGCATGATCCCATTTCAAAAAAGTCTAGTGAATAGAGCTCAGAGAGTCGCAGTCGGTGAGGCAGTCTAGTCGGAGCCTGTGGCTAGTGGTGTCACCCAAGGCTTGCTACTGAGTCCAACCCCACCCAACATATTCATCAAGGACCTGGGTAAAGAGACAGTGTACCTTCAGCAAGTTCATTATGATACAAAACTGGGCAGAATGGCCAGCACTCCAGTGCTACCATCCAGCGTGACCTAGACAGGCTGGAGAACTGGGTGGGGAGAAACCTCATGAAATTCAATAAGGACAAGTGTTGAGTACTGCATCTACGAAAGAACAACCTCATGTATCAAGACAGGTTGGGGTCTGACCTGCTGGAGAGCAACTCTGGGGAAAAGGACATGCGAGTCCTGCTGGACAACAGGCTGACCATGAGTCAGCAATGTATCTTCACAGCCAAGAAGGCCAATGGCATCCTACATGAAGAAGCATGTGGCCAGAAGGTCGAGGAAGGTTCTCCTCCCCCTCTACTCTGTGATGGTGAGACCTCACCTGGAGTACTGTGTCCAGTTCTGGGCTCTGCAGTTCTACTGGAGCAGTGCAGAGCCACTAAGATGATGAGGGGACTGGAGCATCTACCATATGAGGAAAGGCTGAGAGAGTTGGGTCTGTTTAGCTTGAAGGACCATAGAATTGTATCAGCTGGAAGAGGCCCAGAAGATCATCGGGTCCAGCCTTTGTCCCAGCCCTATCAACCTACTAAACAATTCCCCACAACACAACATCCACCCTTCTCTTAAACACCTCCAGGGACAGTGACTCAACCACCTCCCTGGGCAGAAGAGGAGGCTGAGGGGGGAATCTCATCAATGCTCATAAATATCTAAAGGGTGGGTGTCAGGAGGATGAGGCCAGACTTTTCTCAGTGGTGTCCAGTGACAGGACAAGGGAAAATGGTCACCAACTGAAAAACGGCAGGTTCCACGGAAACTTAAGGAAAAATTTTTTCACTGTGAGGGTGACAGAGCACTAGCACAGGCTGCCCAAAGATGATGTGGAGTCTCCTTCTCTGGAGACATTCCAAACCCGCCTGGACACGCTCATGTGTGACCTACTCCAGGGAATGCTGCTCTAGCAGGAAGGCTGGACTAGATATCTTCAGAGGTCCCTTCCAACCCCAAGCATTCTGTGAAATACACAAAATGTCGACTGCACTCTGGTATTTAAAGGGCATGTGCAACACAGGTATACATTGCTTATGTTTTCCATTAGTTTGGATACAGTTACATTTCTGAATAGACTCCAGTTCTTAGCAAGCACATTGAATTTCTTTTAAACAAAAACCTATTCACCTGTCAAGTGTATGGAGTGGGTAGGTACTACGTCTTTATCCTCCTCTGGGATAAGTGCTAACTATTATAACATCTTGGGCAGTTTAAGAACTTCTGTAATGCTGCAAGACAGGTCTGTGCCTAAGCACAGCACAAGGTGGAGACAACAAACACAGCACAGTAACAGCGTGTGTCACTCCAGTTAACCCTTCTCCGATATTCCTCATATTCCCTTTAATTCAACTTCTCTGCCACCTTTGTTTTTTTCCAAGGGAAGAAAAAACAGCACGGTATTGTCTTTCCAAACACTCAAGTATCCATATTTAGTTCCTGCTGTGGTAACTAATGCCAGAGAATCCAATGTACTGTGGTGAGCTCAGTGCAGGATATATGCTTGGGAAACTCTGCCAGCCTTTTGATTTCTAAATCCACCGGCATGAGATGCCCAAACTAGATCAAATATTGCATTTCTATTTGTGCCACTGGTAGAAAGGAAAGACAGATGAGACAGATCCTGGTCATGGGCACAACGGTGTAAATTCAGCAGCACTCCTTGGAAATCAATGGAAGTTACTCTGAATTTACACCCACCTCAGATTCTAGCCAAGAAGCACTTGGTTGTAGGCAACGCTAATCTTTCTATGCTGGCATGCCTCTCATCACAGTATCTAAATGCCTTCTAGATCAAAGATTACATTAGGTTGTTTGCAAAGAACTGAAAGCATAAACTTGCCTCTAAGTGAGGCAGGTAGTTAATAACAACCCTGACCTACATCTCCTTATCAGCAAGTTTTGCAGGAAAGGAATAGTATCATGCAATAGGGGAATATGCTGCAGACTGATCCCAGTTGCTTCATAGCAGTCATCACTGAAGCATTTAGCTAGATACGCTGAAGAAAGCACCCAGTCTAACGCACCAAGGGCGGTGTCAGGCAGCCTGTCTGAAAGCCATGATCCCACTTTACACGGAGACCATGTATTCATCTAAAGAAGACAGAAAGCATCTCTCCAGCTGTCCATCTAGGGCCACACACATTAAAAACAAAAATGCACGAACACTCAAGGTCAGTGCACTAGCCCACCCTCTCATTATAAAGTTGCCTAACCACACGTACCTACCTGAACAACATCCATCACTAGGCCAGCAGCTGCCATGCCCAAGCCAGCCAGAAAGAGTGGCACAAAAACATGGAAGGCAATGGCCCACGAAGTCTCCGGAATAAATCCACTTTCTGACCTGGTAAACTTGCATTTGAAACCTCTGAGTTTCTTGCCATAGAAGTACAGTTCAAATTCTAACTGGGTGAACACCATGGTTAAATGCTGCTACCCCACACTCAGACAGGCAAAGGCAGGGAGATCAGGGTATCACACAGATCCTCCTCATAGCTCTCTTCAAAGTCAAAAGAAATGTTTTTTCTTCAAACAATTTTTCTTCAAGCAATGATGTCAAGTTGCTTTGGCTTCTCCATCTAGGTGTATGTCCAGAGGGTTGCAGCAAGGGTATCCTCCAAAATTCATCCAGTTGGATTGAGTCCAGGTGGCAGCAAGCTTGATGGGTGGTATTTCTCTGATTTATATCCAGAGGGGAATTAAAAAAGAGAAAATAAGATTGCGGATATGTCTGTGGACGAATAGAAATGAGCCCACACCCCATTCAAGCTCCCACCACCTTAGTAGAAACCAGTAAGACCTGCTCGGGCTACAGCACTGAAAGAGTGATAGGTCATGCAAGAATCCCTCAGCGTGCTCAAACGAACTAGTGTCCTTTCTCCTCAGGTTACATTTCTTGTCAGACTGCGCCTTGCTTTTGATACGATGGTTTAATATGTAAGTCTGCTGTGAACCGGCCCTAGTTACCTCACTCCCACCATAAGCAACGTTGAACTTTTCTTACTGTCCCAAAGGCGGAGGAGGTGGGGAGTTAACAACCAGGTTTCGTTTTGTTCTCCTTCACGGTGAAGAAAGGTCAAGCAAAACACGAGTCCGCATTTCTCACAGCTGACGGTGTTACGCAGGTCTCATCCTGAGGCAAGTGACACAGCTAAGCCAGCTGGTGAGAGAAGATCTACACCTCGTTCCCTCTTGTCCTCTCCACGGTCTCCACAGGACTTAACGACTAGTCTACAATAGCTGTACCTCTGAATGACTGGCTTCCAGTGGAAAAAAAAAAAACCAAACCCACAGAACCAGCCAATAAGCTTCAAAAGCGAACACCCTTATCTGCTGTCATCACTTCAACTTTCTGCTAGTTTGCAAAGGCCAAGATAAGAGTCATAGCCCATGCTTATTTAAGGTAGCTCCGTAATCGTGCTGCACCACAGGCAAGAGAGTGAAAGGGTGAATGTTTCCATGGCATGTTGTGAGCTGAGCTCTCTTCCTGTTCCACAGTGAAACACGCTGCTTCTGTGTACTCCCAGGAGGATACTGTCCTTGAGAGAGGGGGTCTCACCCCAGAGTCTCCATGGGCAAACAGCTGACACAAGATCAAGAACAAGAGCCATATCGTAGCCACATACAGCCAAAAAATTTGTATCCTGCTCAGTGAAAACTTCTGCTCAAAGTCACACATGCAGGGAAGGGAGTCAGGAGTATTCTACTTGGGTTCCCTTCTACTAACTAATTTGAGCAAGCTAACTGCATTAGAGGGTCAGAAAGCACAGTTTAGGACTGGTTTAGTACATTGGCAACTGAGCTTTTCACTATTCAACTACAGGTTCAAATCCAGCCATGCACCAGTGAAGGCAAAAAAGTGAAAGCAAGTATCAGAGGTAAACACAAAAGATACAGGCTTCTGGACCCATTTCAAATTCAACGTTTAAATTGCATTGCCTTACAGAGAGTTTTTATACTAATCAACGTCTTCTCTGACACTGTCTGCAGAAAGACATAGAGATTAATGGTTTATGGACTCCGTCCTTGTGATAGAGGCCCCAGCTTGAAGCTAAATGCATTGGCAGGGTTGGACAGAACAAGACATGCTTTTGCCTTGCAAGAAAATAGGGAAGTGAGGAAGCACTCAGCCATTTGGACAGCAGATTTGATTTGGTCAAAAAGCATGAAGGCCAATTGGCTGAGATGGCACAGCAGCTCTCCCTGCAAGCATGGCACGGTGGAAAACAAGCCCTAGCTAGAGGCAGGAGACTCTGTCCTTTGCTGCTTTCCAGGTTGATATTTCCATACATCCCCCAAAGCCTTCTCCACTCCCAGCTGGGAGTGGAACTTGCCATGCACGTGTGTCTCTTCCACCTAACAATGGTCTGGTTAGCTGAAAGCTAACAAAAGAGTACATTTCTGCTAATCCAAGTGAGGAAAAAAGCTGACAATAGCTGGAAGAGAGAGGTTAACAAAAACTCTGTAATAACCACACACGACCCAATCTCTTTATACGAGCCAGGAACTGAGAAGTGACAGCACAAAGGCCTGGTTCTGGTTAGAAACTCACAGAGGCTTCAAGGAAATAAAGAACAGCTTCTGGGCAGCTATCACAGGTTCTCAAAGGTCTGAAAATGTGCATACCTAGTTCCATAGGCCACTATATCGGCCAACTAGATTGCTGACAGGCAGAAACGTTAACATAAAGCAAATATTAATGAGCCTGGATGACTCAAATACCATTAAAAACACAGCAGCAACATATCCTGCACTAAAGCATCAGCCTGGCAGGGTTTATGAGTTCATCACGCTATGTCTCTGTTTCTAAGCAAGCACCATAAAAAGCCATCAGCCGATGAATCAGTACACAGAGAAGACAACTGGAGGCACACTGCTGCCCTTCTCTGCTCACAAACACACCGTATCCCTGTGCTTGCCAACTAACCAACAGGGATGCATTGCTCTGAAGGAGTCAAAGCAGAAACAGCCTCTTTGGTGGGCCTTGTCCCTGATCTAGTGCCTCCATCCACCGCCACAGCACAAAAGAACAGAGAGATGACAAGCACCAAAGAGCACAGCTTCAAACGTACCTTACCATCGCTGCAAAGAAGGGCCTGGGATACCAGTGAATTCTCCCACAACATGGCAGTGTTAGCAACAGACAGTGCTATTGTGACTCGTTAGACTCATGGAAGGATGATGCTTTCCACAGAATCACAGAATGCCAGGGGTTGGAAGGGACCTCGATAGATCCTTTCGTCCAACCCCCTCACCAAAGCCTGATCACCTACAATAGGTCACACAGGAACACGTCCAGGCAGGTTTTGAATGTCTCCAGAGAAGGAGACTCCACAACCTCTCTGGGCAGCCTGTGCCAGTGCTCCAACACCCTCACAGTGAAAAAGTTTTTCCTTCTGTTTACGTGGAACCTCCTGTGTTCCAGCTTGCACGCATTGCCCTTTGTCTATATTGCAGCTCTTGGAGCACCACCACTCCCGATTCTGCTAGTTCTCTGTCAGATCATGCTGTGTGTTTTTGTTTCTTATCTTGCTCCTCTCTCCCGCACTTTAGGAAAGGGCAGAGAAGAGAGTTCATGGGGAGAGACTGATAGCAAGCAGACAGAGAGAGCCTGGCGCCCAAAGCCTTGCAGTGTCTTCTGCTCTCCCACAGAAATAGCGGCAGGGGCAGGGCCAGAGGCCAGGACTGCACAGAAAGTAAGGGCAATTCCTAGCAGCAGTGAGTCCATGATGAGACGTGCTCAAATAGTCCATAACTACGCACAAGAAGTCACTGTGCCAATTGCCAAAGGCCTGCTTTTCCTATGAGATATTGCATAGGTTGGTTTCCCAGGCTCTAAGCACTAACACAAAAACTTTTGCATTTTCAGAGGAGCATGAATTTCACATTCTGTTCATATCAGTGGCTCAACCCTTCCTAGAAAAAAAAAACAACAAACAACTTCTAAGAGAAGAATGTTGATAGAACAATCCTCCAACATCATAAATCCACCTGCAACCTATTTCACACTTCAGTATCTCACAACAGGAGATTAACACACCTTTAACATCAGAGATCCACAGAAACGGGCTGGTCTGAACAGTCTGAAAAATAAAAATCGAAGCGCCTGCTCAAGGCTCAAGACCTCAGAATGACATCTAAGGATACAAAAAGTAATTTGCCACTGGGTTCTGGATTTCCCTTGGTGTTTCCTGATCTGACTAAACATTCTGCTGGTTATTGAGAACATACTAAGGTCAGTTAAGGACACTGTGTCACTCTTAAGCCTTTATAGCTCTTCTATTTTAAGGAGATCAGCCCAGGTCTAATAGCAAAAGAACACAGCTCCAGATTTGTGAAAGTTGTCAATGCAAGCACAGTAGTTTCAGTATCACTATCAGATAGGTCAGGGCAGTCTGACCCAACAGCTAGCTCGTCAAATAACAAGGTTTAACAAAAAGACAAGCAGCAGTGAGAGTCACCTGGAGTGCAAAGGCATAGGAATTTATAATCTGAAAATTAACTGCAGCTTTAAACTGTCTAAAATTTGGTGCTCTCCACTACCTTAAAGCTCGGTACTGCGGCACCATAGGAGAAAACGTCTAGTCTTGACGGTCACAGAATCAGAAATCAGACTGGAAGAAGACTCAAGGATTTGAGGACCCTGGTACAACATCTTAGAAGAGGATGCGGTGCGCAGGCTGGGCTGGTTGTACAAAGCGTTAACGGTGAGCTCGCTGGGTCCTCGCGTGATGAAGCAGGGATGTTGGACTATCCAGAGCTACACCCAGGAGTGGTACAACTGTGTCTACTGCAGGAAAGCATTATGCCAGCACAGCCCTTAGGGTTGGAGCTCAGCCACTCTCTTCCCAGGACCAAGGTAAGATCTTTGCACAGGACTGCACCTTCCTATATAGATGCCTCAGACCCTTGGTGTGCTCTTTAGCACCACGTTGTATTTTATCTCCAGAGGAGAAAAAGGGTGAGAAAAACACCACATACTGTCTCCCTGAGAGCTGCACCAACATACATAATAGATGACTTTGGAGGACCAATTAGCATGGACTGCTCCAAATCCTCCTTTGCTTTGCCACTCCCACAGGAAAGACTGTGCCTCCGAAGAAGTCTCCCACCTATCCCACACCAGGTGTATCAGATCAGTTTTTTTGCCTTACCTGAATACAATCCAAAACCATGCCTGCCATGACCATTCCAAGCCCAGCTAGGAGGTATGGCAGAAGCACTTGCAGGCAAATTGAGATGGCTGACTCTTCTAGTGACTTTGCCATAGCTGCTTTCTCCTCAGCCAACAGCTTCTGCTGTGCATGCAGAGAGACATCCTCTGCCTCCTGGCTGCCCAGTCGGCTCTCTCTGTGTTTACCTTTGCCTTTTGCTTTGTGCCTGGATCGCTCTCCATTCCTAGACCTGCCCTCTTTTCTCCTCTGCCGAACTTCCTCACCTTTCATGGTGGCTTTCTTGAATCACAGAGCCTTTCTGGAAAACAAAGTCAGAAACAATTAGATAACAAAAACACACATCAGATGGGTCAGAGGTGAAACCTTTTGGTATTTTGCCTACTCCGCTAACCTGAAGACACACTACCACCTATTCTCAAAATCCTAGAGGCTCCGCTGAACTAAATACTAGTACTCAGTTTACCTTCACCTTTGTATAGCATCAAATCAACTTCCTTTTCTGTAACTGCATCTCTTCCTAGGCCTGTGTTCACACTGAAGTGCTTGCTACGCATCCTAGCTCTCACTGAGAACACCTAGAAGGACGCAGAAGGTGCTGCACACGGCCAGAATTCTGGACACACCAGCTACCACACTGAGAGTCATGAGAACTGAGAAGCCCAGCAGAACCCAAACCATTTTTAGGTTCTAAGCCCTAGCCATGAAATGGGAGCAGTCCTGGCATCCTGCAGTCCAGCAAAGGACTAGCACACCTGGCACAGTGCGGGCACGTGCTACGCACAGCTCCTGGCACGGTCCCGCTAGCTGTCCTCCACCCCTCTACAACAAGTCAGTCCTCTGATCTTCTTTCTAATCTGGATACTTTCTTTTCCTTTTGTGCCTCAGTTGACAAACGTGCACTAGGTCGCTCACGTATCTACAGAGAAGCTACCATAACCCTACAACATTGCATAAGAAAAAACAAACATGCAAGATCGTTACCAGTCGCCCTTTTCCTACCACCACCTCTCATTTCTTGATACAACTGTTGTTCATCCTGCCTGCCCCACCGCCGGCCCAGGCAGTGCCCCACAGCTTCCCCCATCACCTCCTGCCAGCGCTCCTCGGGCTGAGCCGCCGGCAGATCTTTTCCTACGCTCTCATTTTCGGGATGGGCCCCTCACACCCTGAGCCCCTGCGCTGCCCCACGCAGGAGCAGCCCTCTTCCTGCCCAGCATCTGGGGAGCAGAGGCAACTGCTCGGAGGCCCCGGTCCCGGCTGGGAGGGGAGGAAGGATGGTCAGAACAAAGCGCCCCCTCTGCGGGAGGAGGAAACCGCGGCCCCCGTTGCTCCGCAGCGCTTACCGGCTCCTCGCCCTGCCCGTGGCTCTGCCCAGCGCGGGGGCCCCGGCCCCCGCCGGGACGACGCAAACGCGGGAAGCGCCCGCCACGGCCGGGGCGCGGCTCCGAGCCCGCCCTGCGCGGGAGCCGCCGGTTCGAGCCCGGCCCCCGGCGGCGGCGCCGCGCCGTGACTGGCAGTCGCCGGGCCTGCCCCGCACGGCCGGGCCGCCCTCCGCAGCCCCGCGAGCCCCGTCGTGCTGTTGTTCGCTGCAGCCCGGCTGGCAGAGGGGGCTGCTCGGCGTTGGGGGGCCACAGGGCTCGCGTGGGGGCCCGGAGGAGGCCCAGCAAGGGCGGCTGCCGCTCGGGAAAGAGCCCCCGAGGCAGGAACGGCCGGCGGGGCGCGGAGTGCCGGGGGCAGCTGCCTCTGCCCCGCCGGGCTGTGCCCAAGCCGCCGGGGCTCCTGCCGCCCCGAGAGCCCGCGGCAGATGGCGCGGAAAGGGCGACGAGTTTCAGCGCGGGCAAAGCGAAGAGGCGTCTATTCTAATGAAGAGCTGAGAGAGGTTTCCTCTATGCTTTGTTTGGGGGTTTTTTCTTTTTTTACTCTGGCATCTGCAAGGGCGTGTTGCGAGCGACCTGTCCACAAGCCCGCTGCCGCCACAACCACAGCAAAGCTCCTCTTTGATTCCCACCCCCCTCCCCTATTGAATCAGCGTGTTAGAAATGGGATTACAGCATCCTTCACATTTAAACCCATAAATCTCACTCAGCACCGAAGTAACTGTACTCATGCAAGTCTCCTAAAGCATGCAGGCTCAAATTCCCAGAACAATTGAGGACACTAAACCATACCTCAGTGTGGGAGCCACGTTAGATCCTCCTGAAGTGTCTCAGATGGCACGCTAGGCTAAAGGGCTCTTACTGATAAGATGGTGCCTCTGGGCCTGGGAGCTCTGGCTCAAAGCAGAGCGCGCCAAAGAGAGATGAATGTTTTTTGTAAGCGACAGTAACGAAACCCTGCAGCTGCTGCGTGGTGAGGGTGTGCGCGTTAAATGCTGAATGTCACTGCTCTAAGGGCAAGGCTTAAATTTCAGCTCGCTTGGTGTAATTTTATGTCTTCACTTTGCAACTGATGCTTCCCTGAGAGCGGTCAGAAGACAGTGTTTTCCCCATGAGAAATAAGAGAGGAAGGGACACAGATTAAAAAAACCCCAGCAACCTAGCCAAGACAATTTTAGACCAGTTAAATGTATTCTGCTATCACTTTACCAAGGATCTTCAAAGAAAAATATCTACAGAGCAAGCGGAAAGTCTCCTGGGGAACTTGATTGACAAGGGCATTTTGGTAACGGTGCCAGCTCAGGACTGTCATCGTTCTATAGGAGATCTCCCACCTGGGTCTCACCTGCAGCTTTAACAAAAGCTCCCAGCACCCTGCCAGACCTCATTCCATGTGCAGAAGATGATAGAACTGCTTGGCTCCTAAACTATGACCTCACGTACCAGTCTGAAAGCCCTGGTGTATCACCAGTGGGTACGTGTTTGGGAAGGCAGGTTTTCGGCAGCAGCACAATGCTGCGCTTTCTCAGAAGTGCAGCACCAGTGTTTAAACAGGTCCTGGCTTCAGTGGCAGGACCTCGACTGCAAGCAGAGCTCCTGTGACTCTTTAGATAGGGTAGCTCAGCTGCTCGTTGCAGTCTGGGAGGTGCTTGCTGGCAGGATGGTAAGCAACTTCATGTTGAAATGTTTTATCTCCCCCCTGAGCTAGAATTCATGTGTGCTGCTTTGCTCTCTCACAGACGGGCAGGTCCTACCAGCAGTTACAAGGGCAGTTGAGGACTCATTGCACTCATGGCTCACTGGGCTGCAGTGCCATCGAGTGACACATCTCTGGACACCCAATGGCTGCAGTGCAGGGATGCATGAAAAAATATGCAGTCTCTAACTTTTCTCCTTCGTGAAACAGTGTTACCTAGTGTAGCTGAAAAGAGTTATTTGGAGATCTGTGTGCAGACAGAAATAGGCACTGCAAAACTGATAGATAATGAATACTTATTGCCTTTGAAGTCTGCGGTTTTAGAAATATCAAATATAGCAGGAACTTCCTGAAGTTGAGCAATGAGGAGGAGACATCTCTCCATTGCTTTTTTCTTTACGTATTATTTGAAGGAAGGTAAGTTTTATTGCCCATCAGCCTTCAGACCCAATAATTTCCAGATAGTTAATTTTGTTCTAGTCTCCACTTCCTTCTCTTTCTGTAAAAAAGTTCTTTCAAGTAGAGATATTTGATGTGCACTAGGGTTAGTTGGAGAAATTAAAAATTCTACTACTTTCTCTTGTCGTATTGCCTTGCCACAGGCACCAGCCACACAGTTACCGTTGCTCTTGGAACAGTTCTTAACCCAGGTTAGAATCACTGACTTCCACTCAGGTTTCACGTATGGAAATAACCTACTACAGGAGAGCAAAAGCAGCATGAAGATCTGGGTTGTGTAGTATGATTCTCTTACTTGATTTGCAGCAAAACAGGCCTTTGTCAAACTATTCTACAGAGGAATAAAGCCAGCCTAAATCACCATGCTTCCTCAGCACTCTTAGGGCCTGATGAGAACTATCTGCACTGGTTCTGCCACATACTAGAGACTCTCCGGGACAAGGTATTTATATTGCATGAAGCCTTTCCACTCCCCAGCTGCCATTAGATGGCAGCAACTGAATGTGGAATGAAGACACGCAGCTTTGCAAGTCCTATTTATCCTGTGGCTTTTGCAGGGATTTCAAGCTTTTCACTTCTAGGTCAATGGTTCAAATCTGGCCCAGGTCAGGAGGGGCCAGAGATCTTTATAATCCAGCAGCTGCTCAGCATCCTGTGCGAGAGCTGTTTGTGGCTTTCCGTTACTGATCTTGTGGACGAGTGCCCATCTCTTCACTGGCACTAATTGGCACTCCTGCTTGACACACCAACAAAGAGGCGGAAGATGCTCCAATAAGACCAAATTCTCCTCCCCACACTCCAGATGATTCAACAAAGGGGAGCACTCATCTCTGTGCACAACTCTGCCTTCAGTAACGAAGCCAGAACGTGTTGGCCCCGTTCCTCCTGTAAGCAAGTAACTGCCCAAAATGATCTCATTCCGGACTGGAGGGTGACAGTTGGGGTCTTTCAGCAGATAAAGTTAATTTGTTATTAATTTGGGATAAGATATTCAGACAGACTAGTGATGGCGCAATGAAATCCTGTCAAACATGTTCTAACACCTATGTTATTTACAGCCTCTATAACTGCAGGGACAAACTCCATCCAGAACTGCCTTAAAAGGTGACCTAATTTGGAAAAGAAAACAGATACAGAATTTTCTCACATTAAAAGATACCTCACTGTGACTCCTTCCCTTGCAAATTTAAAATGCTGTGAAGGACTGGAGCAACTGCTACTCTCCAGAGAAACCCGTGAGATAAGAAATGTGCCTAGCAAGCATGTGATTGTGATATAGTTCAAGCCTGTGTGTGCGTATCACTCAGCTTGTTCTGTTAAGATTTGAGGAGCATGTCACTACGTAAATCCCTTTGGGCAGCTGGGCACCCCTCCAACACACAGATTTCCCTTGCTGCTAATGAATCAGCCTCTTTTGCTAACTTACCTCCAAAGCTCGTTTACTTGGAAACCAAGGGAGCTTAGGGAACAGGGTTCTCTCCATGCATAACAATGACCTATTTTAGATACTTCTCCTTACGAGGTCGTGGAGAAGGGGCAGCAAGAGAGACTGCTTCTATCCAAGAAGCATTTCCTGGAATCAGGCCTAAACAAAACCATGCCATTTCCATTTTGAGACCTGACATTTCATGGTGCCAATGCCTCCACACAACAGAAAATGCCAGTGTGAGCCAGGGACGGGATCCAGCTGCCTCATTCCAAGGGCACTCACCCAGGCCCTCTGCATACGTGGTTATTATGCTCACAAACAGCCCTCTTCCCAATGAAACTAGCAATACAGCACGGGAACACTTCACAACACTCCCAGAGCAGGATGGCAAGTGAGAAAAAAAGGCATGTTTTCCACCTGTGGGCATATTCATGTTACAGGGCTTTCACAGGTATCACGAAAAGTACAGTCAGGGAAACGCAGACATGCATTAAGAAATTTGTCCTTCCCTGTTCTGGCAGACTGCTACCTGCATTGAATTAGTGGTGTAGCTCTACACAACACCCCAGCAAAGACACACCTGGTACCCCAACAGTGAACACCTGAAAGTGGGAAATGTTCTGTATGCCATCTTGCCTCTGAGACATGGGCTACTGCCTGAGCCCAGGAAGAAGCCCAGCACTTTGTGGTTTTCCCACAGCCAGTATCTTGAGGCAGAAGTGAGAGGAACAAGCACATTAGAATGCATTCATTTTGTATTGTATTTAACCCAAACCTCACCAGTCACGGCAGCATAAAGTTACACCTTCATGACTATATAAGCTCGTTTCCAAACTGCCCTTTCCCTTCCTGTGCTTCTCCCCGAGTCCTTCAGCTTTAGGCAAGCAGATCCACTTCCATTCAGTCATGTGGCTTTCCTCAAAACTCACCCCAATGAATTACCATTTTTCCAAATAGTGTGCTGCGTGCTGCTGGATGGGGCCCAGTATTGGACAGCAGTGCTGAATCCAGAGAGAAACAAACCTGTCTGCACTAGCAGACAACCTTCTGTCATTTCAGTGACCATTTGAGCCCTTTTAGACTTCTCAAGACTCACGCTGGCCTGTGGGTTTTCATAACTAAAACATTGGGTAGTTGCATGTACAACAGGAGACCATCAGTGTATTAGAGTGTCACTGGCAGCCGATCAATAGATTACTGCCTGTAAGCTGTCAACTGAAATGGATATTAGCTTAATTTGAAGGGACCTGTATTTCTTAAATAAATGTTCACTGCTGCTACTTACCCAGTTATTTTCATTCATGAGTCACCTCTAAGCTCTTCCGCTACTTTGACTAACACTTTATCAGCTTTCTTAAATGGTAACATATAGCACAGTCTTTTTCCCATTCTCCTGCAACAATCCTGGTTTTTGCTGCCCCTGCAGGGTCCGTTTCTCACTATCGCTGACAGCTAAGGTTACTGAGTAAGAGGGAGAAAGGAAAAAAAAAAATTAAATCAGTTTTTCTGGTTACCAAGAAGTAGCTACTCAGTCTGCTTCATCTCCCAGATTTACTAATGGCAACACCAGATATGCTGTGTTCAGGTAATGTATTTTTCAGTATTAAAAAGGGAGTCATGTTCCCAACTCCTAAAATTTCTATAGGATATCATGATGAATGATTATCCACAGTCATCCCAGCATGCTTAATTTAGCATAACTGCACCTATGCCAAGAAACAAGATAGCTGTATTTATACTAAGCACTGAAATTAGTTCCCTGTAGTGCACATCAGAACATGAAGTAAAAGCTGACAGTACTCAGTCTTTCTCTGATTCCCAGTTTCTGTTGACCACTTCAGGATAACTTGCAGAACCATTCAAGAATATGTTGCACCTTAAGTGTCTTGATAGAGGACACAGCCTTATGACTGGTAACTCTCATGTCTTTTTTTTTTAAAAAAAAAACATTGAGTATGATGCAGAAGGAAAACTTTCTGCTAGGATGGACAGCTCCAAAAGTAAGTAACAGGAGCATCACTTCTGCCATTCAGTTCTAGCAGGGAATGATATTTTAAAGTAAGGCAGTGATCTCTTTACTGTGTGTGTTTTTTGTAGCTGTTAAAGTAAATCATCTTTCAAAACCACACAGTTTTGCAGAACATTGGGCACCACCAAATATATTCAAAGCCCTATCATTTCCCACAGGGAAGATGAACAAAACACTCATCCAGCATCCTTTCCATGCAGATAGATGCCTTTTACTTCACAGGAATTAAATCCAGATAGTTATTCCTTAGGGCACAGCTGTGCCGAAGTGATTTCATTAAGTGACTCACAAATCATCATTTTGAAATGTCTTTCTGGTTTGTTAGGACATCTCCTCAGGCAAATGTTTCATTCTTACCGTTTGCCAATCTGTATTAGAAATCTTTGCATTTGATTTCTTAGCTGTTTGCTGCTGCAAATAGTAGCAAACATTCCTGTTTCAACTCTTTCGAGAAAAGCTGAATCTTTCTGGACAAAGGATCTGGTAAGTCCAAGCAATATTGTTTAGCAAAACAAGATACGCAGTCAAAGTGATTTGGGCAGGTCTAAACAGCAGAAGAAGTAAGTCAAGGGTCCCAGGTTACCAGTTATAGTTGTATCCAGAGCAGTAATGACTAGGAGTCGCTAGAAACTAAGGATTGCTTAGTGGCATCTGGTATGAGTTGTTGGTCTCAGTTGAGCTCCTGCATGACAGGTGTCCCAGAGATCACCATGAGATATGGCCTAAAAGTCTAAGCTGAAAACACAGGGCTTAAAGAAGATGATGAAGACTGAGCACAGACGCATACATTACCAAAAAGAGGCGTTTAAGAAGGGTAGTTTTAGCCATATACTTCCAGGGGCACCTTTTCAAAGTCATTGTGTAACAAGGCAAGTGCAGTTTGTGAACCCTGTCTCAAGACTTGCCAAACGCATATCCAAACTGTAGATAGTTATTATGCAAATGCATTTTAATCTCCAAACATCCCAACGCATAACTCCCATAAAACAGCATTTAGATCTTTTGGAAACTATGAAAGGCACCAGCCTCAACCCAGCTGCATGGATTTTGAGACTGACTTAATAGCATGCTTTGCTCTTCTGAAACATAGTTGAGCAGAGAAAAAAATCAAGCTGAAGCCTTCTTGGAGAGAAACATAGCTATACTCTCCCTAACCAGAGGAGATCTCCTGCTATGGCTCGTGTGAGAGTCGCTCGTCCCCAGTACATCCCTGTGCCAGGAGGCATGCTTTGCTTGCTAGTGTCCTGCAAAGGTGGCTGCAATGAGGGAAGTGGAACAAGGAGGGTTTTGCCATTTGCCTATGCCCACATTCCTGGTGCCACAAGTCACTATTCAGTTTCCACACTTACGGTGTGGAGAGGAGAAAGGCCACATCTATGTTTAATCAAGATCAGGGCACACAGCATCTCTGACAACACTCTCAAATATTACGCTCTTTACTCAGCCAACTCTAGGTCACCTCAGGGAGCAACATATTACCATTGCAGTAGAAGGCATATAGAACTGTTATAGATTACCTTTTAAAAGCAGGATCTGTTTGTGGGTTGTGCACCAGGGAAGACGAATTAGTAGCTTGAGAATAAGAGACATAACTTCTCCCTCGGTAATGCCTTCTATCCAAGGATCCTCAAGCAATTTATGGGCTACCTCAAGTAGACTATCTGTTAAACAGTATTCTGAAAAGAAGATAAATGTTACATATATGTCCCAATTCCACTGTTATTAGGCCCAAAAAAGCAGGTTATGGATCCAGACTCAGTCTCCTTCAAACTGTAGGACAGAGCAAGTACCAAGTTTTTTATTTCTCCCCATCAGTTACCATAAATGTACTCACATGCTCCTTCCCTGCACAGCTGGCAATGGTCTGCACACTTGCAAACTCTTGCTCACAGAGTCATTTATTTGTGCAAGCCCACATATGACAAACTCTCCTCATTGAAAACCACCAGCAACAACTTTTTCAGCACTTTTAGTTCTATTTCAGCCTTGACTTGTCTGCTTTTTTCTCCCACACACCAAGCAAAGCACCAAGTTCCCTCTAGCTTCTTTTCCCCATCAATGTATTTTCTTCCACAGGCACGAGGAGGGGACAAACACTAAAGTCCTGGGCAGAGCTCATCCTTAGCCTGTGCTACCCTACTCAGAGCATCTCACCTCCAGGAAGAGAAAAATGAGGGGAAAAACTTGCATCTCTGCTCTACAGCTGAGCTGCAGCTTCTCAGCGTTTTCATGTGTTAAGTAGCTTTGCAGCTGCCTGTTACAGCTCTGCAACACGGGCTGATTAGGTTCATTTGGGGCTATGCCAGACCCTCCTAAAAGAAAAAAAAAAAAAGGAAAATATTTATTTATAACTGGCTTATGAGATAGAAGACTGTTTTCTATATTTAATAGAAGATGCTCACAGCAAATTAACTCTGGAAGTACTGGGCTTGAAGACCTGTTAGGTTCTTTTTTGAGTGCAAGCTACTGCACTTTGCATATTTCTAGGTCCAGTTCTCCACAGATCTGTGGTCCAATAGTACAATCATTTACTGTTTAGAGAGAGGCTAATTTACTCTCAACTCCTTAGAAGATCCAGACTTAGAATTGTAAAGCCTGGAGGAAAGGAAGACAGAAAGTTCCAAGGTTTTGCTGAGTCTTACTTTTAATAAAGAAAATAAGCGTTTGAACACACTCTTGATGCTGTGTGCTGCAGCCATTGGTACCACATGAACACTCGTCCTACGATACTATCACAAGACCACATCTGCCTTTTGAGGTTGAATTCAAGGCATATTCCCATCTAAACAGCAAGGTTAGAAACATCACATCCAATCTCTTGGGGGATGTGTACCTCAAAGTAGGTTTGTCAAGTATTTCCCGCAGCTGGCAAATCACTAGACGCATCCAGCCTGGCGATGCAGCAGCTGCAATGCCCGTGCCTGGGCAACAGCTGGATGCAGGCAGACACTTCGCTCACAGCTGCTTCTGGAGCTGCTCTGCCAAGGCACTGCAGTGCCTCTGGAACTGGTTGTCTGCGACCACAGCACAAAGGCACAAAACACCGAGAGGAGAGCTGTCAAACTTGGGTGTAGATTGAAAGAATAAAGCTTGTACATAAAGGTATGCAGTGCATGATCTCTTCACCCCATTGTGAACCGCTGTGCCAGGCTTTGAAAAAGCGCTGCTGTAACATTCAGTCCCAGACACGGGTGCATTCCAGGAGCAGGGGACACTATTTTTGCGTGTTTCCTTCTACCCAGATCAGCTGAGCTTGTTTTGAACCTGACTTTCTATTTGTGAAAGACTAAAAAAAAAAAAATACACATCGATCTCCCTTTACAACTTGGGTTGTATTCCCCTTGTGGGTACATTTAAGGACACTGAGATACAAGGAGTTCTAACTTAAGCAAAGCTACAGGCAAACTAGCAGAAGACTTCAAGCTGAAAAAACCCAAACATTTTTCTTGTTTACACTGTAACTCCTAGATTGTATAACCTTCCATTATTCCCTATCTCTTCCTGTCCAGTCCCTTCTCCCTAATAACGAGGGACACCTTTCCAGGCTCAGACTCTAACTTTGAGCGTTCATATGCGCCACTATGCAAGATCTTGTTGTGACAGAGTGAGCCCAAACTCACTTAGAAATTTCATTACATGCAAGTGTAATAGATATCTATAGATGTAACAGATATCTATATGTATATAGATCTATATGTATAGATATGTAATAGATATCTGTATAGATCTAATAGATATCTATATGTAACATTACAACACTAGTAACAAATAATCATTCCAGGAAAATTGCAGAGTGGACAAGGGGAAGCGAAGGATGATCTCGCTTGCGTGCCACCACTCATTCTGTCCACAGAAATGCCCAGTTCCCGAATGTAAGAAGTGCAGGTCTCAGTTTTGCAAGTGTGGGTCAAGAGCCTGCTCATGGGGATACAGCCCACGTGCTGCCTCTAAGTCTCATACCAACATGCTGAGAGCAGCCATCACATGCCTTGGCTTTTCAGGAATCTGTACCCTCAATATTACCCAAATCTCTCCGTGCCTCTGGCCATAAGCAGAACCACTGGTTTCCTCTCTCAGCAGTGAGTGGTTTATATTAGATTCAAAGCCCTTCTGAATCAGAAACAATAAGAAGTCATAGCACACAATACTTGCTAAACAGCTATTTAAACTGTTTACCAAAAGCTGTGATATGACCCTGAAGGATATTGGCACTGCTGTGCACTTCAGAGGCAGCATGGTCCAGCTGTTGAAAAAGCAAGCTTGAAGGAGTCAAGGCAAAGCTTAATTTACATGTGCTGCTAGTCTGCGCAGCATTTTAGCCTACTGTGTCTCAGCCTTTCATTTATACTACCAGGAGAACTACAATTAACAACTGAGCATGGTCTGTGATAAAGCTCTATTAAACACTTGGGTGAAAAAAGCTGCAGACACATGAGAGACTGCATTTATGGATTTTTATTCCATTAGTAGCTAGCTTCTGCCACAAATAGGGCCCAAAACAGCTTTGATATCTTAAAGTGAAATCTATTTATGTATCTGCATGCTAAGCAAAAAAAAAAACAAAAAACAAAACAACCAAAAAACCCACAACCGAGTCCTTGAGATGACAGACAGGCTTCTCTGTATGGAGGTCCTAGCTAGTAACAATAAACCAATGTGCTGAGCACCCACTCCCCTGTGCCACGAAAAATACACGCTCTGGTGAAGGGACCCTGCACTGCACTGCCTGCAAGCTCTGAGTTGGCAGCAAAGCGGTTCGGAGGAATGAGACCCATAATAGGTATGCGGGCCCTCAGCTTTCCATATTTGTGATGGTCTGTTTGGAGCCTGCGGCAGGAATGTCACTGGTGCATTACATCTTGTGATCTGCTCTGTAATAACAAGCCTGAATGGACAGTGACATTAAGACCAAAGGGAAATGTTTTGCAGCGTGCAGTCTGGGATGAAGGTAATAATTTAATGAGCTTTTAAGGAATTTGCACCCTCCCAGAAAACTCTGGCTGTGAATGAGCATTAAAACTGCCTTCCCATCTATAGCACCAGGGGACTATCACTCTAACTGAACAAATACCAGGTCACAAGGCTAAAAAAGGTACCAGAGAGAATCTTGTACAGGTGCAAAAAAAAATCTTAGTGAAGTTTTCCTTGCTTTTAAAATCACTGTATAATCAAATATATTTCATTAACTTGAGCTGGGAGAACCTTTCAAAAGTCCTGCTCATTTTTTTCAAGAAAACCATCTTAAAAAAAGGTATATGTCTCAACCTCACTTCCACAAACAGGGCACCTCTTAAAACATCTCTGTAATACTGTTGACTGTCACTATCTTGTCACTGTCAAAATCTAGCTCTCTCTGCAGATGTACTGTGAGCCTCTTTTCTCTTGCCCACTTAGATATCCTTTAGGAATTTTTGGTTTATTTTGTTGCCCATTAATATACTACTTTAATTATCTATGTAAAAATACTAGCGCACATACAGAAAGACATGGGAAACTGGACTTCAGCTTAGAAAGAGGTTTCAAACTACAGATACACTGAAGCATTAGGCCAGCATGCCTCCAGTAATGGAGATCTTTAAAGGCATATACATCTACACACAGGTAGCTACAGCAGAGGATGGATGAGATGGCTTTCAAGAATTTCCCTCCCACTCCACAATTTGCTAACTAGCTGTGATAAATATTGACTAGTTACTTCCTCAAAGTAACAGCACTTGGAGATGCATCCTTTGGTATTTTATAGATTGGAGTTAACTGTGTTTCATATTCTCAGCCACTCAATTGAGTTGCTCCGGTTTACTGAGCTATGGTACATCATCTGAGCTACATAAATCTTTGCCTTTCACAGGTAAGAGGGAAAACATGAGCTGTGAGCGCTGGTAACCCAGGATAACTTGGGTAATGTCTAAAGACCCTGACTGCGTATGTCAAAATTGAAACAGGCTGGATCAAACCCATTACACATCAGCAAGGTAAGAGAATCGGGGCAATTCATCCAATCCACCCAACACTTTTCTTCAGATGGGACCCAGTTTAAGTGCTTATCTTTCTCTGCTGATTACAGAAGGAATCTGCCTTAAGCACTGAATTTTAAAGGATAGAAATCAGACAATAGACATCTTTGAAAAAAAGTCCTCAGCACTAACCAAACCCTAGCATTACTGCCCGTCTCTGCACATGAGGCAGAATTTCATCGAAGGGTACTGTCACCACAGCAAAGTGGCATCTAGGTTTGACAAAGCTTGTGCTTGTGGACCAAGCTGGGTTTCTTCTTATCTGGTCAACAACTCTTTTGGCACAACCACGTATCTCAGCACTGCAGCTATGCAGGGAGGTTTGCATTTCACAGGAACACTGGGAGAACTGTTCAAGGGAAACCTACCCAGCATTTGCCCACATTAAAACCTTAATCCTGAAAGTTCACATGGTAAGTGCGTCAGCTCACTGCGTCTGTTGCACGTGCCAACGGATTGTGTGCAAGGAGATACTGAAATCTCGGTGTTAAGCATTCATTTCCCCAAGTTCACAATGTTAAATCCAAAGATTCTTTTAGAGCAAATAAAAACTAAAGCACACAAGGAGGTACACTGATACAGACGGCTTAGTAGAGTTTGCTAGAGTAACATATGCATGACTTATTCTTCCCTCTCCCCCAGCTGTTTTGTTTGCCAGTCCCTGCCCAACATCCTGCCCTGTCCCAGGCAGGAGAAAGTTCTCTGTCTGCCTCTGCCTATTGGCAGGCCAACTTCTCCAGAAGCACTTTCTTAACACACTCATTCCTCAGCGTGTTACTTTTTTTACCTACATCCACAGAAACTAATCCTCAAGCTCAAAATCAGAAGTTAAAACCATTTCCAATGGTGTACAAGGTTGGAAAAGGGTGGAATAACGTGCAATCTGGATGTCAGAACCCAGGGCTGCGGTCACGAGGAGCGTTGCTGCGCCGCAATGGGCTGTGGTCCTCAGCAGCCAATGCACACAGCGCCTCTGGGCAGCAGCTGCTCTGCAGCTGGCGAGGGCTGGCTCTCAGCAACCTACATTCCCAAGCACACAGCCGCTGAGAGTGTTTTGGCAGCGTGTGTGGCTGACAGACACGCTAAGTTTGGCCACAGTGCAGGTGCAAAAGGACAAGGGTGACTGCAAGAAGCAGTCTTTTTTTTCTTCCTTCCACTTCCAACCTCTGTATATCAAGGCAAAGAAGTAAAGCACCATCTTAATAGAAGGCTCTTCTTCAGACAGAGAAACTTGACTCGTCCCTAGGCAGGACAACGCTGCCAGATTAGAAGTGACTACGGTCAGCAATAGAAGAGACTGGTTCTGGCTGAGGTCCTCAAAGTAACACAGCCCCATAAAGGACTCCCACCCCCATCTGATCTCATACATTTCCCAAAAGAGTGAGTCTGAGGGACATTTCTGGCTACAGGGTAAGTGTCCTTCAGGGAATAAAAATCATTACAAGTTTTGAGAAATGATGGGCTAACGTGCTAAACCGCCTGTAGTAAGAACATCCAATAAAGGGGATGTGTACACGACAGGGGTAGAGGATGGAGCAGGAGATTGTAAAGTTTCCCCCATTGCCTGAGAACATTATACTGAAGACAACATTTTTAATTAACTAGCTCTACTTAGATGCTTAGGAAAGGGTACAAACTGAGGAATTCCTCCTGCCCAAGCTTAAGTAAGGAGGTAAGATCAAGCTGTAAATACAATCCTATCTCAAACCTTACAAGTCTGCACTCCTGGCTCCAACTCTAGTCACTGGCAAAAGTCCCACTGATTCCAGTAGAGGACCTTATTCCAGTGAGGCCAGAGATTGACACCAGTATGGTCACACCTGGGGTTTTATTCATTCTATGATAAAGATTTTGAAACCTGGAAATCTATTGTGGATCAGCTTCCAAACACCACCCATGCTTGGGGTGGCTGGAGCTGGAGTTTCAGTGCTGGCCTTTCTCCATGGAACTGAAAGCCAGAATTATAATGACAATAAATAGTCATCACTTAATCTTTAAAGGGTTGGGTGGATGGTCCAGTCAACAGCTAGCTAACCAATAGCACAATATGAACCATGCCATCAATTATTCATGCAATAGCTTTGCAAGCTACATATGAAGATAATCAATGGTGTTGATAAGTCTAGTTATATTTATTTTGCTCTAAAGACCTCATTATTGCTGGATCCACAACCAATAACAGCAGTGGTAACGAAACCCTTTTTTAAAGGGGTGTTGTTACAACCTAGAAGCGAGCTGGAAGGGAGGTGTGAATAGAAACTCCTAGAGAACCCTTCTTAATTTGCATGTGGATTTCCGAGAAACTCCTGTGTCTCTCTTTTCCATCCTGCTAAGGGGTCTGGCTGGAAACATCCTCATCAGGTGCATGGCCTTCCTGCCTGTTTGAGACACTTGCTTGTGGCACAGAGCAGTAATTGAATGTGAACTCTTTGAAGGTCAGGCACGCTCCCAGTAAATGAGCTATCAGAAAAGCCACGCTTCTGGGCAGCCTGTGAGAGGAACGAGCATGTTGCAAAACAACCAGCCTGTGAACAGAGGCACTTCAGGAGCTTATGCTCTGGTTCTTTTAAGTCTGAGGTTTCTTGTCTAGAGCATCAAACTAGGTGTGCAGAGAAATACAGAATGAGTGTCTCTGAGTACAAGAAATGCACGGAGAAGATGCTTGCTTTCCTTCTGGGCTCAGGCGAGGGAAGTTTGCCTGACACACATCACTACTCTTATTAAGGAACTGATCTTGCTACGTGCTGGAGAGCTTTGACTTTCACGCTCACCAGTGACTAGAGGACATCCATTATCTTGCAGGAACAGATCCCCTGGCAGCGTCAGGCTCTGAAGCATTTGATGTCCAGTCCCCTTTCACTTGTAAACATGTCACACACCTGTTTGAAAAAGGATCAAGCTCACTCCAGTGCAAAACATTCTCAGGCCTTCTGCTCAATGACAAGAGCTATGCTTTGCCTTTACTCTTCAGTGCACCCCAGTGGATCACCTACCAGACTGTGGGCTGGACCAGAGCAACCTCAAGTGTGCCTTGCACCATCTGCAGTTCAAGACCAACAGGAGGCTCTTATATCAAAGCCTGGTTTAGATGACTTGAAATAACCTCCTGAATCTCAGTAAATTCTCAATCCATTTCCTTTCCTTTATTTCACAGGCACTCAGACTTGCTGGAAACTGAAGTTCTATGGGGCTCCTTACACCTGAATGTGTGAAGTATATACATGCATACATCCATGATATAGTGACTCTCTTACTCTAGCACTAGTCACTAAGATTCTCCCTGGCATTCCGTTAGAAAGCCCTTTTAACAAGGTAATTTAAGAAGGCAAAGGCATCCTTGGGGGTGATTAATCCAGTCATTGCCCCACAATGCAAAGCACATCTTCCCTTACATTTCCTCAGGGACATTAAAATCTGTATTTGAAGCTGGAGTCACACACAGGTGTTCCTACCTAGCACCTTCCCTTTGGGATTTTGTCTCTATCAGTAAATATGAAGAAACAAAGATTCACAATACTACTGGAAGGTAGGTCACAGTGATCCAGAAACAGAGAAGCAAAGAAACACACTTTGGATGTCTTATTTACTGGTGCTGTCACACACAAATTAATTTGGGACTCTGCCGGTAAAAACATAGAGCAAAGGTAGTTCTGGGCATGTTCATGGGCTGCTGACACTCCTGGACGTCCGTTTTCCTTCAGCAGTTCTGTGCCTTGCAAATGGGTTAGCTGTGCCGGTGTCTATGCACAGAGACACGTGCGCGCTCTCTTTGCCCATCTGTGTGCCACAGGGCAAGGAGTGTTAGTTCTGGCACTGCACTCTGCTAAAGCACCTACACGGCACCTGGATAAGGACCAGCTTGTGTCCGGCCAGCCCAGAGATCGGGAAGCAAAGCCCAGCTCTGCCTGTTCCCATCTGCACAGATATGCTCTGGAAAGATAAGGGAGGAGGCTAGGGATTACAACAGAGACCTTGTGATGTGCAAACCATCCCATGTGAAATGTTTTAGCTCTCTGCTGCATGGAGTGCCCATCTTTCCCTCCCTGAGCTGTGGAGCAGAAACAAGTACCAGTGAAAGCCCTTCTAGCTTTTCAGCTACATGTGAAGTCAGGCTGATCATCCCCATGCCAGGAAAACCACCTGGCTGACGAGTTCATTAAACCCTGAGAGCCTTCTGGAAGTCTCCTAAACATTTACAACTGTCACAAAACATGAGAAACTGAACCAGAATCCTAAATACTGATTTTTCAGGTGGTGTCATAACTCCAGCCTAGCTCTAGAAATGTCATGTTTTGCCTAGTCTACAGATATCTCAGATATTCCAGAGGTGCTCCTCTGGAGGCACAGACACTAAGAAGCATGAAATAAGACACTTACAAGTGGTAACTCAATTCCATCTTTATCAGTGATGGGGAATTAATGGCTAATAGCATTTTGCCTAACTCTAATTATCCATTAAGTATAGTAATGAATGAGGCTGAGAAACATGAGAGGCTTCTTATGCAAAATTATCCACATTACTCAAGTCCTTTCTGTTTCCCAAATAGTCAAATCAGCAACCTTGTGAAAAAGGCCCGTGATACAAGGGATTTCTGCATTTTACTGCTTCTGCAGATATCCCAAGAAAGGCAGCATGCTTTCCTCGTTCAAACTAGTTTGAGTGGTAGCACCAGCAAAGTGGAGCTCAGGATGTGGAGAGAAAGACAAGAACAAAGCCTTTGACTGTGTCCAGTAAGTAGCTGCAACTTGACAACTCTCATTAGTGCCACTAAAGGAAACAAAAAGCCCCTGTACACTCACACAAATTTCTTCTTGTTAACACGGCTTTCACATACCACAAGCTCCCCTGCTCACTTCAGGGGCTGGTTTGCCTTGTTCCTCCCGGACTTGCTTGAGCCTGTAGCAGGCATATTCCTTCTCTCCATCCTCATTTCACACCCACTGCATTTCCTTTCATGACACCTCTCTGACAACCCTTTTTGCAGCACCATCTGTCCAGGATGGACCTGTCTGTTTTTCATCAAACCAAATTCATCCTGAGAAACGAGTGTACAGTTTTAGCTAGTCTAAAATCAAAAATCAAGCTAACGATAAAAAGGAAACATATTTTCCTTTCTGACTGCCTCTGGTTCAGAGTTTCCCCCTGGCAGACGTTTTCAATGCACTGCCAGAGGATTGTTTCATCTGCTGAAAATGCATTTCACTCCACAAGCCAGTTCTTCCCCAGGTGTCTTTCACATGGGGCTTTCCTTCCACCTGCTGCCTTTGTGAGAGATCGTGGCAGTGGTTCAGAGAGAACCAGCCTGGAAGCAGCAGGTTAGGAAGAAAAAAGCAAGGAGCTTTGAGATTGGAGGGGACTCGTTTGAATCCCTGCCATCAAACTCCAAATGCTTCCAAGTGATGAGGGTGAAAAAAGAGAAAGAAAGAAGAAAAAATATTCTGCATGCCAGATCTATGGCCAGTGGAAGTCCACAGAGCTCCGGTGCCATCTGGCTGCCTTCACCCACAGAGCCCTGCCCCTTCCATGGGGAAACTCCTACAAAGTACAGACCACAGGACTCCTTCCTCAAATGCAGAGCAAAAAAGATTCCGGCTGTATCATAACAGCATTCAGCTGCAGTGGTACAGTATAAATTTGCATCAGCTTTAAACTCACATTAGCAAGTAAATAAAATATAAAGGAAAATCTAAAGAAAGGGAATTTCAAAAATAAAAATCAAGCTGAGCTACAGCCAGCTTCCCAATTCCCTCAGCACCCTTTACTTAGGCAGCTTTCCAATTAGTGTCAATGAAAGTTTGCCTGAGTAGCAACCAAGTAAAAACAGACTCAGAATATCAGGATTCGACCCAAAGCCTTTAATAAACAGAAATAGATAGACCCACACACAAACACACACACAGAGGGTAAGCCTCAGGAGTGATAATGAGCTTTGATTTTTCATCAGCCACAAAAATGTCAACTATGCTCCCAGTACATTCCACAACAGAGCAATATTTATATTTGATCTCTACAGTGGTTTCATGCTGCACATTACATAAGCCAGTCATTCCCCATACAGTAATGGAAACAGACAGCATTTGCCACAGTTTATTTTTTGCATCAGGCACTCGTTGGCAGATACTCACGGGAAACAATATGGCAGGGGAATGGCATTAGACTTCCCTGTGCGAACACCAGGAAGGCCGTGAACAAGCAGCACAGGACTGTGGCTCTTTTTTTGGACCTGTTGCAAGAGCTAATGGCTCATCTCGCTCCCTTTGCATAGTTGGAAGGTCTCACACGTTATGAAAGCAGATTCACTAACAGAACAAATTTGGCCCCAGTGCCCAGAAAATAGCCATCTCTGCAGTGAGCTCCCCTGCTTTTCCAAAGCAGGAACCCACCAAAGCTTTTGCTCTGCTCCTTATACCTGTGTGAGGTTCAAACAATCCTCAGGGTGAAATCACCCTTCCTACAAAGGCCATTCTTCCCCCAGGATCTCTACCAGAAAAGCACCATCCTGTAGAGAATGAGACAAGAATGGCTTGACTCCGTCACTGAGCCCTACACCCTGAAATAAATTGCAAAGTAAAATGTTCAATGCTATTAAGAAGACTAACCGGTTAATATTGACACCAGTATTAACTATATGAAATAGCCACTCAGTAACATGTTGCTGCACAGCCTGTGGGAGTCCATCCATCAGAGTACTCGGTTTACGTGAACATAAGACCCTAAAAGAAGACTTGGTTCCCTAGTTGAAATGCCACTACAAACTTAGCCTCAGCCTCGGGTTTTGACCCATTACAGATGTGGAATCATTCAGCAGCTTTCTTGGGCTCCACTTTTTTAAAAAATCTGTGCTTCAGGTTGAGGTTTGGGCTGGTTATTTCCCACTGTTAGACAACCTTGGAGGGAGAAAGCTGAAATATCAAGAACTTCACAGAGTTGGCAGTATTGTTCTTTGAGGTTTTTTTTAGAAACAGGCTGAAAGAAAAGAAGCTACCTAAGCCATCTGTCCCACACTAAAGTAGGATCACCCAAGTCTGAAGTAAAAACCTTTCTTGTGAGATCCGGGTCAGCCATTCTGCACCGGGTGCTGGATATCCTGAGTCCCGCTGGCAGCACCGAGAAGCCAGGAGCACTCAGCATATGACAGGCTGGGCACTGAGCTTGTGATTATACAGAACAACATCTCTCTCTGGGTCTCACTGCACACTTGCACAGTGCTGAGAGCCTTGCAGAGGGCTTGGCACCCAGGGGACACTGTGCTCCACAATTTGCAAGTGCTGCCCAACACTTCCTGGGCAGACTGTTAACATCCGATTCCGAAACAACGGGGTCAGTGAAAAGACTGTGATGGCAGAACTTGGAATATGCCCCTTGGTGAACTAGCAAGAGCTGGAAGCAGTCTTTGCAGGTTTTATTGGCAGGGATCAGAAGACAGCAATGGGAGTTAAGTCTGCCTCTTTCTCTATAACCCATGGTAACCTATTTTTCTTAGTGTATAATGGCTTAAAAACTCTGAATGAACGTAACAGCTGGCGTTTTAGCATGCCTTTTGCTTCCAGCAAACATACGCGATTATTTTTTGCATCCTTGCTGGAAAGAACAGAGCAGACTGTACTCCAGCACTTTGTCACCTTAGGACATATGATCAACATTCGCGTGTCACACTCAGACTTACGCCAGCCTGTTAGCAGAACAGAAATAGTAAAGGCAATGCGAGATGAGCTGCATTTCCACAACCCTCCAGCTGTCAAGAGGAGCAGAGGCTGACAGAAATAAGCTGCATGGAAGAGACAGGCCAAACCAGAAATAATCCATCATGTGCCACGGTTCCCAGATTCCTCGGGATCTTTTCCGAGGAATCTGATGTCAGGCATTGAGCACGTCAGTACGACTTGCACTTTGGTGATTTTCCATCTGTAGCTGCTGTTTCTGATATTACAAGCAGGGTTACCACTGACACGTATCACTTTATGAACAGCTGGAGGAGCAGTGGCCAACCTTCCTTTGCATACTGAAAGTTCAGCACAGCCAAACCCCACAAGACACACCATATCGCTCTGTAAGCCTGCAAATACGTCACAGAGGCAAGGGGAGTAGCTCCACTGGGGTCTTACTGCTCTAGTGTCTGTTGGCACCAGGCTGTCCATGCAGTGATAACAGGCTTAGCCCCCTCCTGGTTTACTTCCAGACAGATCTGAAGTCACAGAGAAGCCTCCAGAGTCGGTTATGTGACACAGTCAGTACGTGAGGAGTTGTACTTAGAAGGCAGCTGTGGCTCCAGAGCCACACAACCACCTTGAGAAAAATCACAACATTAATGAGAGGAGCCAAGAAACCAGTCAGAGAGAGGCAGATTTGTAGTTTCTTAGTCCAAGTGCAACATCTGAGCCATTCTGGAGGGAAGAATAGCTTGAAGTGTTTGGTATTTGGTTTGACGAGTGAAGTAGCCCTGGGAGAAAGCACTAGCACAAGAGGACAAGGTTGCTACACAAACCTCCTCCCCGCTTCACCTGCTACAACTGTCAAGTCACACAAGGTGGTGCACCCACTATTGCTGCCTCCCTCCCTCCATCAGCATTGCATTTAGCCATCAATGCCCACAGCTACTTGTACTACTTGCAACTTCGCGTGAATGTCCAAGTACCTCTCAAAGAATTTTAAACTATTTTAAGAGTGTCCAAAGGACAAGGATATCCATCACACTAATCATGTGCAATGACGTAGAGACCAGCCTTGCATGGACAGACCCAGCTCCTCCTCTCCACCTATCCCTACATGGGAGCAAATTCTCCTAGAAGATACCTTTATTAAAAGGGTTTGGAAGCCTAAAACCCACACAGGTTCCTCCATCAGTAAACGATAGAGACAACACTTCTTTTCTGCCTCAAACTTGGCCATCAGTCTTGTCCTGCTCACTCCCTTCAAGGCAGATGCCAAGTTCCTCCAAGTCTTCCATGGCACTACACTGCTGCCCAGAGCACACTCCTGCCCTGGAGGCACTGGTCCACAAAACAATTCCAGAAAAACTGAAGTCTGGATCACCCTCAGTGCACACACACACATTTGACCATCACTCTTCCACTCATTCATCATGATCATTTCTATCTATTCACAAACACGTCAGACATTTAAACTGCTTATAAAGAGAAGGATCCATGCCAAGAAGGCAGTTAAAATTAACTGAATTGGTACAGTTAAGATTATTTTGAAAAGCAGAATGCACTCAGGAAATAATAGTATTAACCACCAGCCAGTTTAATCTCATTTCTGTTTGTCATATGGTTAGAGCTACAGTGCCACAAGCATTAGAAGGTGTAGAATCATGTAACTCTCAGATGTTCAGAAGTCAAATACTCAAGGTCTGCTGAGTAGTCACTAAACAATACACTGAACAAGAAATTAAAAGGTACTGAAGAAATGCCAACCAACTGAAGAAAACAGTCACATTTCTTAGCCACATGTCCCAGCTGAATTTACTGTTCCCTTCTGTCATTTAATCCCAGCTTTTCCCAAGTAATCAAAGAGTGTTTCAAAGGAGAGTGCTCACCAGAGTGCCCAGAAGCTGCATGGCCCTCCTATTCCAAACTCAACACCTCCTGAGCTACTGCTGTTTGTATCATCAAAGGGGCCTTATGGGCATATTTTAGGCCCTAAGCAATCCTTTGCAGCACTCACAGCAACAAGTTCACTGCTCCAGTTCTTGCCTTTATTCAGGGAACTGTGTTTTTTATTTTACAAACATTCGTCTCTGATTTCAGATGGGTTTCCTCCCCTTGCCCGCACCCTCACTTGTTATTTAATGCTCCTCCACAAAGTCATGCTGCCCTCCTCTGTCCACAGAATCATGGAAGTATTGAGGCTGGAAAAGACCTCTGAGATCATCATGTCCCGCCTATGACCAACATCACCTCATCAGTTAGACCATGGCACTAAGTGCTCGTTTCCTTTTCCAAGCGAAGTTATCCTCCTTTCCCTCCCCTCAAGCCTTATATGCTGCTTCTCCCTCTTCTCATCTGGTTGCTGCAATCGAGTTCCTCTAGCTAACTAGTTTCAGCGAACAGACTCCTCCACAGCGCTCTTCCTCAAATCTCAGCCCCCTCCCTGCCCAAGTGCTCTCCCCGTTCACACGAAAAGAATTAGGTCATCTGATTGCAAGTGTACACAACAAATGCTAGAGCAACAGATGTTACAGCAATACAGAACTGCAGGCTCTTCAGTGATCCAGTTTGCCATGACCTGGTTTTGAGTTGCTATCTATATCACTGGTGTTCTGAAAAACAGGGCCTTGTTTTTTAAAAAAAGAAAAACCCCATGTGCATACAAGGCTCCACACATAGCTATATGGCTGACATATTCATACAGCCAAAGAGCCCAAAAAAGGCCTTTTTTGCAGAATAATATGCAGTTGCAACTTCCAGCATTGATTTCAAGCTATAATGTTCTCACACACCACGTGAGGATTACGTGGAGGGTTCAGCAATTTTTGTCATTGCAATACAATGACAAAAATACACTCAACTCTAGGTTGGGGCAGTCAAGCCGTGGTAACATGGATCATTACCCGTGTGTAGAGCGTGGTCTCCCCGCTGCCAACTACTTCCTGCAGTCATTGCTGCTGCATGAAAAATGTTTGTTGAGGCCTGAACTAGACCAGTATGAACTGGAATGGACTAACCATGGGTGCCACACTGCTCAGTCATCAGAAATGAGTTTCTGCAAGGTAAAACAGCACCCCATGTTCCACAGAGAGCTCTCCCACCACTGCATCATCTGCTGGTAAGATTGAAGGTGACAGTAGGACCAGGGCTGTTGCAGGACCACCATTAGAGAGGTTATTTGCCTTTCTTCTGATCTAATTCCCACGCTTAGAAGCATAGTAACTGCAGTTTTCACCAGGGTCCACAGGAGAAGAAAGCTGCACCTCGCTCCTTGCCCCATTTCCTCCTGCTCAGCACTGCCACGGGATGCAAGAGCTGGACAGTTCGGCGCTTTCTATCTTCAGCTGTTTGTTCTCTCATATAGCAGAAACCAGCAGAGATAGTCGCAGAAACATAACCTTTTAGTAAAAGTAAATAAAAACAATCTATTCTATCTAGAGGCATTTTTGGAAACAATCTTTTCCCTTCTTAATTAGGAAACTCAACACCCTCTGAAGTCAACAGCACAACCTATTGCCACTAATTCCCAGCTCTGGAGCTGAGGTTCATATTTCTAATCAAGTCCACCACAAAGGTTTGGTTTTTTTAATGACTCACTTGGACTCAGCAGGGAATCCCAGAGGAGAATCCAGGCATGAAGATCCTGTAGCATAATTTTTTAAAAGGAACTTCATTTAACTTTCTCCCACATAAACCTTCCTCCCTTTAAATAGAACTTCTCAGCAGTTTAATTCTAGCTCCAACTTCTTTCTCTGTGTCTTACGGGGCCCTCTTGAAAGTCTTGGACTCGTCAACATTAGGGATTAGACTGTACATGGCTGTCCTAGCACAGAACAGAGAGAACATCATGTAATTTCCATTTTTCTCCCGGTTGTGCTCTTTCAAAGCCCCACACTACTTATGGTTTTCACGCCACATATTCTTCTCTCTGTTGCCATGGTGCAGCCACTGGTTTGTCATTAATATTGTGGGTAACTTCAGATCCTTGACCTCAGGGCTTTCAGAGCTTTTCATGGTGTATTTTCCTCTTGATTGAATTGCTCTGCATTCCCAAGCACAGCTAAAACAAAAATAAAACACTGCTGCTTTTGAATGGGGAAAATTCATTTCACAAAGACAGGCTAGCAAAGGCTGGAAACCCATTGAAGAACAGCAGCTTAAAAGGAAAACAGCCATTCTGTGTAGACGTAGTGACTGTGGCATGGATTTAAATTTACCTACAGCATCTGAGTCAAGCTATGGTCCCCTGGGTCCGTGCATGAACTCAATACTTGGCCCAGTTCTGACTCTAATAATATGCCACCCCACTGTCAGAGGACCTCAAATCGCTCTATAAATTCTCATCCATGAAGTTTCACAACAATTTTGAGAAGTGCAGAGCTACTTATTCCCAGATTGCAGATGAGAAGGCTGAGGTACAGAAACAGTAAGCTAAATGATGGATGTAGCTCAAACTTCCAATGCATTTGTCCTACACCTTAATTTGCGTTATCGCCTTCGGGAGCTACAGGGGTATCTACCCATCTGGAGATACCTAATTCCCACAGCAGACCTGTGCAAATGCTTTTGTGCCTATGATTTTTGCCTAGTGGGATTATTACCTAGATAGCAATTGGTAAATCAGATCCTACCTGCCATCCCCTGTATTCAAACCTTGCATTTACTGAGAGTGGAATTTCATCTTAAGTACTTTTTAATGCTAGTTATAATTCCCAATCCAGAAAGCAGTCCACTTCTAAAGTCCATTAGAAATCAGTAAATTCACATATACTAGCCTGAGCCTGCGGTATCTCTGCTTAACAGAAGCATGATTTTATTTTTTTAGTCTGAAGAGAATAGCCATTACCATGGAAAACATGGTAATTGTCATATCAGCAGCCAATTGCCAAAGCTAAACTACCCTTCAAGTGAACACATTTTAAAAATTGCACGCACTTAAAGATGTTGCTTTCATATGAGCTCTGTGTTTCAAATGAGTTCCCAGAAACACAGATTTGCATTAGAAAGGCCTAAGCCATCGCATTTCTGAAGATCCAGTGCTCCTGCCCAGGCTGGTAGTAGTTTATTTAGTGAGGGGGCCTTCAGGATATAAAAAACCAAGGGAACAGCAGGACTAGCATTTTCCTTTTTTCTTCAAGATGGTATTTATTTAAAGAGAAAAAATGCATTTATTACCTATTGAGGGAAGATGCTTCAGAAGCTGCAAACAAAATGCCTAAACCTACATGCAATACAATACTGCACACATCAGTCAGGTAAGTTTTATGCACTTAAAAATGCCTACTAGCAGGTCTGAGGATGACAATAACTACTTGATTGTATCAGAATCAATACACATATCTGCCTAGAAAAACAAAGAACAGCAAATGCACAGGAAGACACGAGGCTTGAGGGCTTTGCTGCTAGTGCTGAGAGAACAAAGAACAAGCAAAGGAGAGAAGGAAAAGTAGCATAAAGGTACATCCATCCTCCTCAGACTTGGTGCCTAGTTGAGTTCATGATGCCACCAAGCGAATTTTAGGACTTTTCTTCCTTCAAGTCTTCTTAGTGGGCAAGAAAGCCCCATCCTGAGGCCAGAGCGTAACGGTGTCACACAGTGTTTTGGGACAAAACTCTCTCCCGGCCACTGACACGTCTCTCTCACCAAAAGCTGGGAGTAAAGCCAATCCCACAACTTCTTCCCGGCAGAATAAGGACTCTCTTTACGATTTGCTCAGTCAAGAGGACACTCCAGCTGGCGTTGCTCCCTTGAGAGGCCTTCACTCCCGTGTATCTGCCTCGCCAGGCCAGCTACATCAGAGCTGCTCTTTCACTACTGCTGTGAGGGCGAGCTTGCAGTAAGATCCCCCAGGCAGCCCGTTTGAAAGCCTTTCATTGGGAAGGCTGGTCACATTTCGCTTTAGACAAAAACACTGCCTGACAAACAGCCTTGTTCCTCAGATGCCTGGCTGGAATAAGGAGAGAAAAAAAGGGGGAAAAAAGAAAAGAAGGGGGGAAAGGGGAAAAAAAAAAAGTGTCTCCCTGGATGTCAATGGGCTACATGACTTGCAGAAGGGCTGTACCTGACATTTATTCTTATAAAAGCCATAAAACCCCCCAACTTTATTAAAAGACAAACAAACTTACGTTGCGGATTTATGGAAGCACAGTAGAAATAAGGGGAAATGCCAGATATCCCTTCTTCAGTTAAATCCTACCAAGATGCTGAACGCTCCCATGTCCTTATGAATAAGGAGGTTAAAGCCCCAAGATCATAATTTAGTTTTTCTCACATTATCAGTCTCACACTTGCATTCAAGAGGCTCTCTTTGGATCCAGATACCAGCCTACTGCTTCCCTGATGTGATGGGTTTAGTTTTAGGGTGGTTTTTTTTTTACACATTTATGAATAAAAACACACTGCAGGTGGGATCTCCATTTATATATTGCAAAAAGTCACATCTGCTCCTACACAGTGAATCATGCTGGATTAGACTAATAAGCTCTGCTGTAAATCACACTCAAAGCATCTGTACTACGCTTAGGAAGAACAAACTGCAGGGCGCCTACAGAAACTGAGCTGTTTGGCCATTTCCAGGCCCAAATCTACCCATACCAGAGCAGAACCAGTGCTACCATGAAGAACATGGGGGCTTTCCATCACCAGTACTAGGGCTGTGTTAGTGTCCAGAGACCTGAGGTCACTCGAGTCCAGCAGAGAACAGATCTGAATCTAAATGCACCTCAGCAGTCTCACCTTTCTGCCTTTTCAACATAGCGACCCAATTGTAAGAGACGAATGCAACCGATAGCATTGCATGGAAAAGCTATTGCAGATACCTGTTAACACCCACACGAAGGTGTTCTTCTATCCAAGGTTATGTGTGGCTCATAAACATAAGCAAATAAGAACTTAACATGTATTTAATTTCCACCTTGTACACATTTTTGCTACCATCTCTGCTCCAGAGGATTCAGCATGGACATAGAACTACACCTCCTTATCACAGAGGAAAGAGATTAATGAGTCTCAGAATAGCATTTTTCACTTGAAAGCCTTTAATTACGCAAGCTTTCTCCCACATGGAGAATACAATGCTGGAATGGAAATAGCTTAACCCATTTGATAAATTGGCATGAATCAAGGTAAACAGCAGGCGTTGAACAGATTCCAGTCGTGGTGTTGCATGCTTCACTTACAGGATGATGATATAATTTCATCACTGTTGATTAACTAATTTTGTTAGCATCTACAGTAGTCATCTATCAGTGCCTTGAGGTCTCCAATTATTTCTAGACCAAAGTTTTATGACCTACTTATACATCATACAATTATCTAATCGTGGCAATAAAAATGACACCTGGTAGTTAAACTGCAATGGTGAAAGTCAGGAAGTAAGAGTTCTGTCCCAGCTCTGTTACTCACTTGCTGTTTGTGGCCAATTTCCTTAAGCCACCGTGTTTCCTAATTTGGGAAGTCCTGTTTCAGACAATTAAAATCTCCATCTGACATTAAGAGAAAATACAGATTTTCAACAAATCAATCCTCCAGTGCCTCCAAGTGAGCCCTCAAACGCAGCAGAGAGTCCTAGAATTCAACTCTGTAACAATTCGTTAGCTATTTAATCACATATCACAAGCTCCATGTGCCAGCTGATTCCTGTCTGATGTTCCCCCAAAAAGATGCCTGGAACACTTGCAGTGCAGATCCCTCTCTCCTGATCTAGCATGCCATGAATCAAATGCACTGTGACAGCCACCCAGTTACACTTCTTACGTGGAGTCAAGAGGAGAGGCCATAGCTTTGCCCTGTTGGGCCACTTAACAGCCCTGAGGCCAGAGGAGACCCCCAAAACCACATCCAGGTGCATCTGTTTGGTGAGTAATCTGGCAACACGTTGCCTCACAGCAGTGAGGGAGACATGGGAAGCGCTCTGCAAAACAGGGACAGCCAGTACGTGCATCTACCTCACACAGGCTCTGGCAGGTTTGACGAATGAACACAGGTTTTAGTTCCTCTGTGAAAAAGAGGTGTACAACTCTCCATTCTTACCCTGTTCTCTAATGTAGCACCTCAAGACACAATGTTTTCACAGGTTGTTTTTATTCCTGTAGCCTCTTTAAAATGCTGTTCCACTAAAAACTCTATGTACTCTGGACAGCAAAGTTAAAAGCAGAACTTTCTGCTGAAGCTAGAACAAGGTGAATTCTTTATACAGCAGCACCTCGCCATGGTATAATGTTCAATCATGAAAAATTAAACCAGCCAAGTTTTGCACAAAGCTTTTGTGTATGTCTGTGTCTGATGGGTTCAGTGAATCTTTTGTCACAGCTCAACATGCTGTCCCCAGAGAGGGACAATTTTTTCCTTCCCCTCAAGTGTGTTTTATGGTTTTATTCTAATTTTACAACACAATCTGTGACAGCTGGTCACACGGTGTGTCTGGATTGAATAAAGCCCAGCAACGCTTTGCCAAGCCTCTACGCAACGTGCTGAGCTTAATGTAATGTGTCAGCTCCACTGTGAATCGTGCATTCATGGAACTGAATGAATCTGAGTTTTCAAGGAAAACTTAAGCGATACATAGCTGCACACTGCAAACCCCAGGGGAGTGGAGAGAGGCGAATAATCCCAGAGAAACACTCAGCAGCTCTGCTAAACAAAACAGATCCTGATAGCTGGAATTTAATCAACCTGAGCAATGTTTTAGAACTATCAGCCATTGCTCAGGTCTCCAGGGAGCACAAGTCCAGTTCAGTGGCTCAGTTAAAATGCTAGGTCCCAGTGGTTTAGGTTATAGCGCAGCTCTGCCACACACACCCAGCACAATCCCAAGCAAGTTACATCATTCTGGGGCCCTTCGCTCCCATTTGTACGACAGGAACAAAAGTGTTTCCTTCTGGCTCAGTTTGCTTCCCTTATCTATTGAGGTTATCAGCCCAGGAGGACACTGACCACTCCTGAGCACACACCAGTGCCTAGTTGGTACTTGAAGTTGTTATCACATAGGGGAGAGGAGAGTCACCTGCAAGTCCTGTACATGGTGAACAAAACATTGCAAGGTACACAAAGCAAAGTGCATCAAGTAAACTGGATTGACCTCGCTTTTTCCTCCCCCAGTGCTGCAGAACAAAGAGGACCCTGGCTGAACATGAAAAAATGCTAGCTTTAACAGAAAGAGAGTTCTTCGAAAGGTTTAACATTTTGCTGCATCATGTCAATCTGCAAGAGTCATGGTCCCACTGCACATCTCTTCCTTGCAGTGTATTGCTGGGAGTTCACCCATCAGTAAATAAATTAATGGCTTGATTCTCCACTGGAATCATAAAGAAACATGAGTGCTCAGCATATTTGAAAATCACACACCACACACTCTGGGAATTTTTCTGCCATAAGAGATTCATAAGGAGGATGGGTGAATTGTTACCCTAACTGCTGCAAAGGAATTGCTCTGTTTTCCTTTTCCTCGATGTTTTCAGTTACCTGTCAGCTGAACCGCTGTGAATCCAGACTCAGCTGTGTGATCCGTGAGCACCATGCTACAAAGCAGGGAAAGCTGTAACAAAGCACCTGATGCCCACAGCTGGGCCATGCTGTAATTTAACGTCAAAGTCAGTCTGACATTTCTGGATCAAACAAGAAGCCATCTGACCTTGTCACGTGAGTTTAACCAGGAAAACAGCAAACACAACACTTGCACAAACACTGTAAAACAGGAGTACAGATGTCAAAACGTGAATGTCCTTTAGGGTAGAGTTAAAAGTCAAAGACAGAACTCCTAGATGTGTGAACATGGCTTTCAACATATTCTACCTTTCATCGGCAGCTTTTACTTAGAAGAGCTTTACTAAGTAACTAAGTTTTACAATGTCCTTTCAGATAATAAGAGGCTATTATTCTGTTTTACATTAAAGCAAATGGAAGGTTAAATGACTCCTGCAAAACCTACACCTGTGCTGGGATCAGAAAATAAAACCCCAGCTATCTTTACTCCACTCCTTGGCTTTAGCCCAAGACCATATTTTTCCACCTCCTAACACAAGCCCTGCAGAAATGTGCTCAGGAGGAGAATCTTCACCCATAACCAAGAGCCCCCATCTGGAAATACATCTCTGAACGGTGCCAACCTGCCACATGCACTAACAATGGCGGGGGTGGGGGCGTGTGGAAGCCACAACCATTCAAGAAACACATTTTCAAACCTGGCTCAGCACCCACCACCCTGTCTCCAAACACCTTCTTTTTGCACCTGAACCAGCCACACCATTCTCCTTGTCCCTGAACTCTCCTTCTCATTCCACATCTGTTGCCTGCAAATCTCCCTGTCACCACCTCCTTTTTTAAATGCCAAGGCCTGGACTGCATCCCCACTCCTTCAGGCCACGATCACTTCTGGCCACGGAGAACAGCGAGCTCCTTTTCTCTCATGGATCTCCCCAGCTGCCCATGACACCGTGCCCACCAGGTAGCGCATGTAATTTCCCACCTTCTCGCCCCATGCAGGAGGGTGAGATGGGTGTTATTAACCCCATCCTGATGAGGGCAGACATGGAGCCTTGTAGATTCAACTGCATCAGGAACGTGAGATCCCACATGTCACAACATGGTGTCTGATGCTAGTAGGATCCAGGCCAGGACCTACACCCCCCCCTTGTTTCACCAGTAAATCCCTGACCCAAGACAAGCTTTGTCTGCAATATTTTATCTGCACCCCATCGTTTCTAGGATTCAGTTCAAAATAATCCTTTTGGATTTTCTACTCCTCTCTCTCATTGCTCCCTGTATTCCTGGTTCCTCTCTGTCATGACGCAAATGCACTGCTGGTACAAGCCCCTTCCATTGTCTGGAAAGCCACAGGGTCTTCCTCTTGTCTTCTGCAAATGAGTCTGTGAATATTCAAATATATTCTGTGCATCTTTTAACCAGAGCTTTGTGGAACTACCAGCATCTATTCTTTGTCATCTTGTACATCTTTCTGGAAATGGTTTGGGAGTGGGATTTGTTACAGGCCATCGCAGTGTGTTCTTTGCTGAGCCTAATGAAAGCAGAGTTTACCCAAGAGGAGGGATTAATTTAAGTATCCTGTATCTCAGCTATAGCAATACTTTTAATCCATATATTTGTATGTTCAATTCTAATGACCTGCGCAAGAAATATTTTTTTCAAACAAATTCTCAACAGGATACTTTTGTTCAGCACTCTTCTGGCTAGAAGGGGCTACGTGAGGTGATGGAGTTCTGAATTTTACATCTTACTCTGGAAGTGCCCTTAATGATGACTAGGTTCTGAGTTTGTGAAGTCCCTTAATGATGACTAGGTTCTGAGTTTGTGAAGTCCTTTTAATTACTAAGGGAAAAAAATTAAGTCAAAGCAGAGCCAAGTGCCAGCGCTTCCAGGGGACTGATTACATTCACAAATCTTGTAATCTTTTTATGTTCATTATGAGAATGCTACAAAAAAAGAGCAATCAGATCTTGGCCAACAAATTAAACGCTTATTCAAAGAACCCTAATTCATATCATCTGTACTCCATTAGATGTTCTCTTTTGCCAGGGAATACAATGCAATATTTTCAGGGGGAATAGCTGCTGCTGTTGCCAAGAGCTTGCAATTTACGGGTTCTTGCAGCATTGACATGGGAGTCACTGGGCTATGGGCATAGCTAGAGCAGATAGTGTAGCAATATACAGTATGAAACATATGGAGCAAATTTGCTTCATCCTGGTGTTAAAAGGTACTGATTACGGCTCTGAGATGTAGCCAAGTGACAAGGGGGAAGCAAACCCATCAACCAATAAAAGTTTATGCTTCATTGTATCACAGAAGGAACACTTTCTTGCTGCTGAGTCTGGGTTTTTTCACCCCCAATTATGAACACGTTAAGATTTCATTTGAAAAATCAGAAGATATTGCTGAGGAAAGTGTGACTTAATTTTCGTGTATCTAACCTGAAACATCATAACAGGGCAGCCTTTCCAGAATAAATGCATAGTATCACTAAAGGCAGATCTCCAGAATAATGGAAACAACCAGCTACCCTAATCAATTTGCGATTCCTTTCAGAATGTGCAGTACCAGAATGCAGTTCTATTATCCTGCCTATTTTTACATGTGCTAAACAAAGATTTTACTTTTTGTTTCGCAGCAACAAAGGTTAACGCTGTGCCAACTACCTTTGGGGGCCTTCCAGGTAGATGTAAGATAGGTGCATGCACAAGAGTGAGATTCATGAAAGTCGCCATGCTCAGTGCAAAAAGCTTACAGTAGCTCACAGGAATTCATAACTAGATTTTTTTTTTTCCCCTTAGGGAGCTGCTAAAACTGGCTTTAACTAGCTATGAGGACAATTACACAAAGCAAAGATGTTTGCACCTTTTACTGGATTTAGGTCCCAATCCTTTTTTTGTGCAAACACTTCTAAAGACATCGTAGCAATAAATATCCCAAAATAGTGGTCAATGATCCTCTTTTTAATGGGTTTTTTGTTTTGCATCCAGAGTTCCTCCCATAGTAAGCACAAAGAACACAGAAAGGTAAGTCTTTTGTGTAAAAACTGACAGCTTCTGAATGACAAACTGCTGCAAAAGCAAACACAGAGCACATCTGGGAGAACAGGCAGATAATGGCAGCTGCTGAACTGATCTTGAGAATCGGGCTGATGAGATGTAGGTTGACTGATACAGTGCACCCCAGATTTAGGTAGACGAGTCTTGCTAGGGGAACATATGGTCCTTTCCAGATGTTCTACTACATCCATATTGTTGAAAGGCATGAATTTACAGTTGCCACAGAATTTGCCTGCGGTAATATTCTTCTCATTCTGTAGCATTCCCAATAAACAAATCACCATGAAATCTAGGTGCCACACTGCCACATAATATATGCCCCTCAGTTGCTTTGCCTGAGGCCCAAATCAAAACCAAATGGCACCCTTCTGTTGACTTCCCTGGGTACTGGAATCACCCCTGTGTGCATTTGGCTCCCTTTGGAAGCCAGATGCTACGGAAGCGGTCCTTGTAAATGGCTGAAGAGCAGAGCTAAGCAGAATCACAGAGTCACAGAAGTAACTAAAAGTTGTTTTTTCCTGTAGAAGCTATACAAGATCTGGGCTACCTGGACAGGCTTTTAGATACAGAATTAAATATACAGGTTTTTTCCAAAGAAATTTTGCATAAACTGTTACCTTCCACTAGATAGATGGAGAAATAATCTCTACTCCTCATTACAGTGTGCATTGCCCATCCCTCTCACTAGCCTTTCAGAAGTAAAGGGGGGAAAATTCAGCTGCTCTGTTTAATGAGCTGCTATTATGCTTCTTATGATGCCCAATAAAAATTAAGGTTTTATTTTCCGGAGCTCTTTCCTTCAGGAAATGTCAGCCAAACATAACCCAGCAAAAGCGAACATTGTGTTTGTCTTGGCTTCTGGGGTGCACCAGGTTCCCAGAATGAGGGCAGAACAAAATACTGGGGCCTAGGCACACCGCCTGGCTTGAAAATTGGGCACTGTCTAAAGCTAGTTTGTAAATATTGGAAGCCAAACCTGTATTCTGGGCTTTGCCAAGTCTGGTGCTTTTCGTTCACTTTCCCAAGCCCATGGTAGCCACATCAATATATGCATTTCAGAAAAGTTTGAGCGCATCCATGGTGTTATGTTCTAGTCCAAAGCATGTATTGAAATAAACTCTTGTAATGGCTTTACAATGTCAACATATTTGGATTAATAACCAAAAGTCAACAATTTTTCAGTCTTACTGCACGTTAATACAATTAATTAGTAGTGTTTAGTTGTCAAGCAGTGTCAAAAATAGGGTGTCATGCCAGGTTAGTGAAAAACAATTAGGACACCATGCTCTCTGGTATTGGCCCATGTATCGTAAACAAGAGGACACCCTTATTTCTTCAAATGTGCCCCAATGGAATTGGTTCGTACTATAAATCACTCCAACTTAAATTGTGAGGTTTTATTTTCTGCATTAAAAATTTCAGAACATGATTCACCCTCTTGTCACTATGTTTTGACGTGAAAATAACTCCTCCACAATCAATGGACTCACACCAAACTGGGGTGCTAAACAGGCTTTTAGGCAACGCTGTTTTTACTAAGTCCATCCTCTAAAGCAACTCCCACTTTCACGAGGACAACAAGACTGACTTATAAATTAATTCTATTCTTTTCCATTTATTTGTGACACTCTCACAATCCAAGTGTGGATTCTTTGAGACTGTATTAAAATCACACAAAAACCCAAGCAAATGCCTCCATACCCCCAGATCTTCTGCTATGAATGCACCCTGGAAATAATGATGAGTTTAAGAACTATGTCCTCAACCAACTTTCTCAAGGGACAAGAAAACTTTAAGATTTCATCTTTGGATAAGTAAATTTTTCTTGGGTTTTAGTCATATCTGTTGTTAAAACAACCCATTTGTACAAACACAGGAGTTGTTAAAATACGGGTATACTCACCAAGCCCAAAATTTTCAGGATAATACCAAGCATAACCTGCTAATTCCTCTGTTTATCCCTATCTCGCTCAGGATAGCAAAGTAGATATGAATGTGATAACAAAACGGATGCAATTGCACATTCTGCCTTTTCCAAGGGACTGAGTGGTTTTTTGCCCCCATCAGTCACTGCTCTATGACCTGTCATTAGGGTTGCTCCTCTGAGACACTGTCTGAAGAACATTTCATTAATTTACATTGTCTTCACAGATGCTGAGACAGTTCCCCAAAAGCCACATCAATGTGTGCGCTTCAGAAAATCCAAATCAGGCCAGGGTTTGAGGGTCTTACTTGGTTCTGAGCGTATGTTCCAACATTATTACACTAGACCAGAAAACTTTCAGCATAATTGTTCCCTCCTAACAGAAGGAATCTCCAGTGTTGTGGTATCATAGAAATTTTACCATATGCCACTTTTAAATGCAGATAAGTTTTCACTGGCACAATACTAATTCCTTCCTTTGGAAGGAAAACCTAGGGGGAGAGAAAACGAGGGAAAAGCCACCTCATTCCTCTAACAGGTTACCTTATAAGCAACTGTCTTTCTACAGCTGCCCAGGATCCTGGCAGACTGGAAGCTACTCTAGGAGAGAAAAGTGTATGCCGAGACCTGCATGCAAAACTCAGCCTGTCACGTGGCAACGCAGCCCATCATTCACAATCTACTCCCACAGCGTTGGTAACATGCGCAAACACTGGAGTTGGATTTTATCTGTACGTTTCTGTTCCTACACACAATGTCGTCATCAGAGAGCTTTGGCAACAACTGAAACATTGAACAAGAAAAAAACAACGACAATCCTGGGCTCTACAGTTTTCCCTTCAACAGGTTTGACAGAACTTATTGAACAGTCAAGAGAGTCCTGAAACTTTCAAGATGAAAGCAGAAATATAAGCATAACAGCCCAACTTGATTTAACACCTCTAATACTGTGACAAGAAATACTTTTTGCGAGAAATGCAGGCAGAAGACTAAATATGTAACTGAAAGACAATGCTCCCAGACTGCAATCCCAGCTCTGCCACTGACTTGTTCAGTGATTTCGTTCGGGATATTTAACCCCTGATTACACCATCTTCTCCACTGGCATACGGAAAAAAAAAAAAAAAGAAGGATATTGAACTTTATAGGTTGGGCTAAGGTAAGTGGATATGTCCTGCCATATGTTTCCAAGGCAAGTACTATACTTGCATAAATCACTCAACATGCTACCCATATGTTCATTCCTGCCTCCATTTTGCTGGTGCTGGCAAATCTATTTATTTCAAATATGAAGCTTCATATCCCCTTTTCCACAGATGCACAAACTGTACTAAGTTGCATGGGAAGATGCTTCTGACAAACATCTCTAGATCTACCTCATTCTTGATTTACATTTTTACTTAAAACCAATTTTGCTGCAAAATCACTCTAAAACATGACAATGACGAGGCAAGGCCATAAGCTGATAGCTTCTCCTGTTGTGCCTAAACTGGCTACGTCTGCACTGCACTAGAAACATGAAAGGGAGGTGTATGATCCAATGTTGTTCCTCATTTGTGTGAGCCCGTGTGTTCCCATGTTCCTGTACATGACAACCTGGAGAAAGCAGCCTGAATCTAAGCAAGTTGAGAGCAGATTTGAAACAGAGCAGAGGAAAAAGTTTTCCGTGCAACACAAACTGTGGAGTTTCTGACCACATGCCATGAGTTCCAAACAGGATTAAACATATTCAGAGTCACAGTCTATTAAATCTCCAAACTCGGGATACGGCTAACCTGCCGGTCAGTGTCGCACCAAGGGACAGACCACTCAGCACAAGCGCTGCTCCCTCATCGCTTCCTTTCAGCCTTTATTACCAGTCACTGTCAGAGAGGACGTCTCTCCAGACAAACCTTTGCTCTCACCCAGTAGCATATGCCTTATGTTTTGGGGTAAACTAGCAAGACCTGCTTTTCAGCAAGAGCTTATTACCTGTAGCACAATATCACACTAGATCGTTTCTAGCAGTGTGACAGTCTTCACCAAACTCAGTACCCCCTGCACGTTGTCTTATGTTCCTTACATGCCAATGTATTTTATTTAGAGTGCACGTTATGGGGAGCAAGGCACTTGTTTGGTCCTATGGTTATTGAATGATCAGCGTGACATTAGGCACACAAGATACTAAGGTAAACTGTCAGGAAGACCCTGTGGAGGGAACACATGCAGTCTCGACCTCCCGTCCCTTCGATCCATCACACAAGGTTAGCTGATATGATAAACACCAGAAATAGAAATTACTTGTTCTGAGCCACAGCTGTTAAACCAATAAACATCCAAAACTTTGGAAAAAAAACACTATTTTTCCTCGTTTATCAAACAAGACTCTGTATCTTTCTCCCCTCCCTCCTTTTAAAACAGGTTAAGTTTGTGAAGATTGAAGAAAAACAAGATGTCCTTTCAAATCCCTTCTCTGGATCAAACCTCATTAGGTTTTGATGTCAATGGTGCATAGAAGGCTGACCACTGCCAGCAGAAGTATTTGGCAGCCAGACTGTTACATAATACAATCCTGTCTTTCACAGAAGAGAGATCTCTCTGCTACTAAATGTGCTAAAATTTAACCCACTGCTTTGCTCCATCCAGCCCAAACAACTCTGTATATTTTCCATAGCACTAAATGATCGTCATAAAAAACCAACCAAACAAAAAAAGGTCAAGCTTCTACTTGAAAAATAAAATACCCATAAACACTAAAAACACATACAGATATTTATTTAAGGAAGTACACATTTCCCTTTCCCCACCTCTGACCAAAATCTGCTTCGAGAAAGATGTTTGTTCGTAAAAGCAGGAGGAGTATTTTAAAAAACTTGTACATCTACTACAAAGAATATACTAATGAAAAGAAGTGTGTTACTCTCAAACTGTGTCACTGCTTCATGGCACTGATTGGATTCAGAACTCTGGAAACAAAATGTTTTCCAAGGCTGTTTACAGTAAGCTTGAGTTTTCATCTCCCACGAGTAGGAAGAAAAGGTCTAGCTCTAACTTTTTTTTTGCCAGAATGGCTTTTTAGCTGTGCCTGTATATCCTGCAATGCTAAAAAGGAAAAAAAAAAACACAACAGTATCAGCTTTGAGTGATGTAAATCAGGGGCACTTTTAGTCCCATTTGTCGTTTCTGCCAACAAACTGACATGGCAGTTCACAGTGCCAGATGCTGACAGGTAACACTCCCATCGAATCCAAGTTTTAAAACACAAATTATCTTCTCTGAGCTCCAGTGTAAAACAGCCCATATAATTTCACCCAGCCATCCCTGGACCAGCCCCAACATCTTGTGTTCAGCTAATGAATATCCTCCAGCAAAAGTGATATTAGCAAATCTGGGAAACAGAAATCCCAGTTATGGGACTGACTGAAACTAGAAAAAAAGTCTTCAGGATCTGCCCTGTAGGGAATCAAATGGAAAGAGCCCATAACGCCCAGCTCTACCCAGTCAGTTTACAGTCACCAGTAAAGATTATGCAATGGGCCTCTGAGAGAGTTGAAGAAATTCTTTGGGGATACAAATCCAAGCACAGAGTTAATGGGAGCTATGGAGTAGAGCAGAGGGAAGGGATGTGCACTCGGTCTCACACTGAAGACTTTGAGCATAGTGTGACCAACCACCTCTCTACTCTCTACTAAGTGTCAGGCAGACAAAATCCTTCTCTGAAAAGCCCTGGTGTCAGCTTCCGCTGAAGCACGAGGTTCAAGTTACAGGAATTTCTTTCCACAGCATGGACACAGGTAGCCACAGACATCCGATACACAGGACACACTAGAACTGATTGCATCCCCTGTCCTGGACTCCTAAAATGGCAGAGGCTGATCCTGAGAGAAGAAAATCACCGAGGCAGCTCAGTTTATATACTCTCAACTATCCACTGAAGGAGCCTCTCCACCCACTGAGAGCAGAAGGCTAAAGAGACCAGGTAGACCCGCGTCCTAGGGACTGAGCTCACACCTCTGAGAACAGACCAGCTTGAATGCCCCAGCCCAGCAAACAAAACAAGCAAAGCACCATCTCCCAGTGGAAAGACACCAAGTGGGCTTGTGCCACTAGAGAGTTCGCGTTTAGAGATAGTGTTAACACAGAGTCCAGCAAAATTCTCCTCAGTACAGCCTGAAGATCTTCTCTTGGTGCTCCTTCCAACCCCAGGCGAGCCCATCATGTTTTGCATTGAGCTGTGTGCTTCATGGGCAGCCATTGTATTGTACACGGGGAGGAGTACAAGAGGAGAGAAAGTAGACGAGAAGAGTTATTTAGCTTTAGGAAAATTTAGTTCACTTAGGAATTTATCTTTCGTTTCCCTGAATCAGGAATTAATTAGCCCATATTACTCTCTTTGTTTAGATGTTCTGTACTATGCTCTGCGAGGTGGACAGTGGCCTAAAGCAAGTACTACATAAATAAACACTTGTCAAGGGAGATTGGAGCATGACTAAAAAGCTGGGGATACAAACCAGCTATAAAGAGATACAGACCAATCCAGAGCATGTGAATGGGTATCACACACGCATTCAAAAACCTCAACACTGCCCTTTCACATACCATGCTCCCCACCACCGAGGTCCCAAATGACAGATCCTACTCAGAGCACGTTCTCGGGGCCTCGTGCTGCAAAAGCTGCCAACACAGCCTCCCCCCACACGAGGGTTTGGGGAGAGGGCGTCCCTCTCAGCCCCGGGAACTGAGTAGCCCCTGTGAGCCCCAACTCTGGCCCTTTCTCCTGCCTTCCCAATCCCGGGGAGGGATGATACAGCAAAAACCTGGCTCCCACCAACTGTTGTTACAGCCAGGGAGCTCAGAGGTTTCTCTTGGCTCACTGGCTGACTTGTGTAACCGGGGTGAGGTGGTGTGGGGAGCACGAAGGATGAGAGACCGGAGCTGCAGTGCTAGGGGGACTGGAGGGGAGCTTAGCTGCATTTTACTGGGTGTGAAAAAACATAATTAACAGTTTGGAGTCACTATGGCTGTGTGTGGACAAGGGCTGGGTTATGCAAAAACAGTGACTACACTGAGAGAGCCAGGGATTGCCTCCATAGGCAAGGACATAAGGAAACCTTGAACCAACAGGCCTTGTGCAAGTTCCCTTCCTCTTCCCATTTCACTCAAAAGCAGCATGGTTGTCCCTCATCTTCAACATGGTCTGTTGGCTTAAAGTCCAACTCTTAGCACAGGCCCCCATTGGGGCATTAAGGGCATTCTGAATATCATAATTTCAATGCCATGTGTATGTGGTTTTCTTACAATCACAAGCAGGAATCAAATTGCTTTAATTTTCTAATCCATAGGTATTTGAATAGATTGATAGACACAAGGCACCGCTTATTCAGACAAAGAAAACCAGCCTCTCATGTCCATCTTCTAGAAATCATACTGCCTGCCTGAATTTGACATATTTCTGCTGAAACCAAAATCTTTATTTTTTTTAAATTATTTTGTTATGCTTACACTTTGTAATGACAGGTACTGAATTGTAATTTTATGACAGTCTCTTGATGCAAATAGTTCTGAGAAAGCAGAACTGCATGTTATTCACGTTTGGATACTATTAAACTTCAATTATCAGAGTAAGTCTTTATGACTACACATCTAAACCGGGAACTATTTCAACCCCACACAATATTTTCTTATACAAACACTACAGGTTTCACTCAAGGTTAAAGCATGCTGAAGAGTATTCATAGCCTTTGGTGCCTAAATCACTGAAGAATCACTGGAGGATGTATTTCAAATTTGACAAATCTAATCTCTCTCAAATGCCTTATCTCTTGGCTCTTATCTCTGTTAGGCATGACCTGTAAGCCATGCTCAGTAAAACTCTGATCTACAAATGAACACCTATAGCCACACAAGAGGGTTTTTTGTATGTAAAGCATTGTTTACTGGCTGAACCTACCAACATCTAAAATGTCTGGGCCACTGAGTCCTCATTTATCCATAAAACACAAAATACGGCTTTGGACTGCGTTTAAAAACCACGTGAAACCTTTGGTGCTCACATTGCAATTTGGCTTCCCTGACTTTGCCTGCAGGCATACAAGAGGTTAAACTCAAAAACATTCATTTAAACCCTCTGACTTCCCTATGATTTGGGGTGCACTGAATAATTCAACCTACAGACTAATTAGCTAAGCACAAACACAGAATATAAGCAACAATGTTGTTACTACTGGCTAGTACATATTTGTTTCCAGGTAAATAATTAGACAGCAATAACTAGACAAAAGCTTTTTTAAATGGTTCTCCCATTATATCATCCAAATACTTCAGAAGCACTTTAATTAACCATTGATTCTTTCATTGCATCTTTGAATTTCAACTCCATTTCTAGACATGTCCCCTCTTAATTAATACATGTGCAGATAGCATGTCCAACTGTGCATACATGAAATAAGGATAAATTCATATCCCAGAAAGTCTACCCAGCGAGACACCCTTTTCCTCTAGAAGTTCTCTCAGAAATAAGAAACCAGGTTTTCTCTGGTCCAGACACCATAATTTACAGGTCCTGGACCATGAAGCGATGCCAGGACTCACGCCTTTTGCCCGCAACAGAGAATCCCCTGCTCCATCCTCGGAGAGAAAAAGATGTCTCATTAATTCATGAGTGCTAAAAATGAACTCAAAATTCAATAGAGTTTACCAGGTTGGGACATTTTGTGCTACAATACCACCCAGCTGACAAGTTTTTGATTAATTTAAGGCGTCATTTAGCAAAGCAGCCCATTTCCCAACATGGAGCAGGCTCTCTGGGTTACTTCAGAGAAGTCAAGTTTTTCTGATTTGCAAATTAGCTACTGCACACGTGCATGTAACATTTGCAAAACAATTTCCCAACACGTACATTGGTACTAAGAGTCTTAATGTCCCTACGGTGCAGAGTGATTTATATCTGAGGCGTGTGTGACAGATTCATGTTACCCATCCAAAGAGGCTGTGGTATATGCCATATATCAATTCTCAGGCTTGTTGTCTTTGTATTTACTCTACTAAAAAATTAAAGAAAATTAATCAGGGAATTAAGAAATACAATTTGCCGGCCTCCCAGATTTTTCACAGTGGTTAAAATTAATCAAATCAAGATTACAAAGGGCCAAGACCAAGAATAATATTGCATTAAAGAACATTGTTCTGAATCTGGAGCAATTAACAGAAAAGCCTTGTGCCTCGACTCTTTTCTTTGAATACAAGCTATAGAGGAGCAGAGTTCAAGAATGAGCACAAACAGAGAACTGTCTCCCTGAAAATGTACTAAGCACCAACTTTTATAAAACAGCTGGATATTTACAGCTTTGGAAAGACTCTACAGTGAGCCACACGGTCTCTGGTCCTTACGTGGGACAAGCATGGCCAGGATAAAGAAGACACAAGGACATGGCACCGTTACACATTTTGTCCCAAGCCCAAAGACGATCCCAAACCCTCTGCAGACTTCTGCCTGGGAACACTAACGCCAGGGCTCTGCCTACGTAGCGCGTTCAAAATCAACTTATGCGCACGTACACCCAAGCACTGCATGTTCTCACCAAGGGGAGGTCAGATTTAAACACTCCTGAGTTTTGGAAAGGTCTGGATGAAAAACCACATGGCCCAGGTCCACTCCTCACTGCAGCCAAGTGCCCAGTCCTGATCTCACTGAAAACAATGGCAAAACTCCTGGAGAACAATCCTCCTCGTAACTAGCCAACTACCCTTTTTCTCACTACGTAAGCTCTTATTTTTACTATTATACCTGACTAGACTCTCCAAGCTGTAGGTTTTTTCCCACCCTGATCTCACTTGAATGATGTCAGACGCGGGGGTAGGGAGACAAATACAGAAATATGGTAAATGCCAAAGCTGGAATCAGCACATCCAAGAAATAAATATAATAAGTAGATGCCGTGCCAAGGCTGGATACAGCAGCTGAGGAAAAAGGGAAATGTAAAACTTTCTTGGCAAGGGCATATGAATTCATCCAGCTGAAAGAGGCACATTCCAGCCCACACCATTGTAAGCAATAATCTATGTCTCCCTCGAGAAAATACAGATGTTTGTAATTTTTTTGATTTTTTTTTTTTTTAACCGCTCATATGAAATAACCTTGTTGTCTTGAAAAAATCCTCTAGGACTTGGTATTGCAAGTTTACTTCTGTGCAAACTGTAAACTGCTGACTCAAACCAAACACATAAAATTACATGCAGGACAATTTTGAAACGCATTCTAACAATAAAAATGTAGTTGAAGATTGACTGAGGCTAATGAATTAAAAACATATTCAGGCTAGGTAGATGCAATCAATAAAAAAATAATAAATAAGAAATCGTGATCAGATTTTGTTTCTTGTCAACAACAGTGTCCTCCTCCTCTGCATCACCTATAATTTTCTTTGCAGAAATTATAATCATGGAAACTGAAAAATCTTCTAATCCTCTTATTTTCAACTGAGCTGATACTGCAGTAACTTCCTTGTCTTTTAATTAGATGTTGCTGATTTACAGGAGTGTAAGTGGTTGAAGAGTATAGTCATCACATTCCTAGAGAGGCTTACTGAATTTGGCACCAAGTCCTTTGCTGGCAACTCCTATGATCTGAGCCAGAGAAACATTTTAATGGAAAAGGCCTGATTCTTCTCTGCTTTCCACTGTGCATTGTTATTTACATCTGCACATGGTAACTGTCAACTGCAGCCCTTCTGAATTTCACATCTTCTTGTGGATGTGAACAACTGTGTGCTCTTGAGCACAGAGGTGAAAAAGTTCAATGTGCACACACACTGTGGTACTCAGGTTTTCAGTTTTCATAATTATTCTTTTTCTACATTAACCAGAAGTCTGTTTTGATTTATTTTTTTCCTCCTTCTCTCCTGGCTTACAAGTGCCCTATCTTCAGTCAGCCTTCTGGCTGAAAGTCAGCCCTTGGTTTTCTGTCTAGCTCTAGGGAAGATGATGAATTGGAGAATTTAAAATACCTCTTCACAGAAGTATCCAAGAGCATAAGATTCACCACTTAATCTGTCAAGCACAGAACTGAACCCCAAGGCAGTCACTGGGGAGAAGTATCAAATCTGCAGCTGCTGTAAAGCCTCCTGGCTTTGTTGAACACTAACAATTTACATTAGCAGAGAATCCAGCCCAAAATTTGAAAAATGTCCAGGATGGACCTAAACAGGCTTATTTGCACAGTTAGAACACTTAAAAAAAGATGAACCTTTGAGTCCCTGGAAATGACAGACACGTTCTACATATCAGATCATGAACATCAAGAAAAACAACATCTTAGCTTCTTTATGGACATCGGTACCAACACCAAGAGCACATGCTCCTGCCGAGCAGTGTGCGCATCCTCCTCCGCAAGCATTGCCAGTGATGACAAATAGATTATTGCCCTTTCATTGAATGAGCCTAAATGGGATGAGGCGGCAGGGAATCTCCCAAGTAACTTTTAGGTGTTCTGTACGATATTCCCTTTTATGTATTCCGTATGTTATCTTTTATTTGCAGCAGATATCTCCTTAGCCATAGTAAGACAGACCAGGAGGATGCAGGTGAGAAGTGGTTTTCCACAATGCTCTTCATTATCTTGCTAGCTCAAGTAGATTTTAAGTGTTTCATCTTTTCTACCTGAACACTTTTCTGACAAGCCCTCAGTGACCTCTTTGGTCACAAACAATTCTGTTGTCACAGAGTTAAAATGCTTTACAAAATGCCTCATTTAAATCTAGCTGTGCTGAACATCACAATGCAAGCCTTTACATGCATCACTTATGTATGGCTTTAGGTATCTTTTCCACTCTCAATTATTCATATCCTGGTCTCTCTCCTAAGCCTTGTAGGAAATTAAAGTTGGCCATTTAAGATGCACTATAAAAATAGGATCACTCCTTCCTGCTAGGAGGACACATGGTTTGGTTTTTTCCAAGCTCTGCTGTGTCAGCAGCTCCAACCAGCAATTATAAAGATGAAGCCGCCAAGGTTGGTAAAAGTCACTTTGTTATTAGTGTCCAATTATATACCAGTAGATCTGGGTCCAGTCTTCAGTGCCATTGCACACATCTGATACTGGCTGTGGCAAGTGGAAAATTTATGATTTCATTTTTAAGGAGTCTTGTGAATAGAAATGGAGTAAGAGTTGGAAAACACAAGGAAAGCAATTAAAAACCTGATGCAAACTTTTAGTATTGCCAGAACCCATCCCTTTCAATTAATTTCACTCCCCAGATCATCCATTATGTCTCACAGACTCATTTTTCATGCAACTTGCACGTGTCCCACTAGTGTAAGCCCCCTGAACTGAGAGTCAACACTTGACTGAGAGTCAACACTTGACAAGTTGACACTTGAGTGTCAATGCTATCGTAGGACTGTCTATCCCCACAGGTGTTTAAAATAAGAACCTACTCCCCCATCAGTTTTCTGTGAAGACCCTAACCTGCCTAAGGAACAAGCTCTGAGGTAAGCCAAGGTAGTTCTACTCCACCAGCCTCAGCCAACAGATTCTGCCAGCAGGAAAAACTTTTTTAACTTGCTTTTCCTCTTTCCTGCCAGCCCATGCTCGCCTGTGAAGAACGAAGTTTGTTTGATTGCCTTGCCTAAGATGGCCTTTTCTCTGTTTCATTTCCAATTTTTTCAAAGAGAGTCTGAAGGGGTGAGTTAGGAATTTGTCTTCTTAAGGCCTTGCAGATCCTCTCACACATGTTCCCTTGCACAGAAAATCCACCCCATGTCTCAGCACTCGAGTGTCAAGGTGGCAGACAAAAAACTGCAAACCCACTAGTTTGTATCAGGAATCTGTATGAGAACAGGCCTGGGAGGACCTGGTTTCAGTTTCCTCCCAGGCTGGAAGAGCAGTGATTTTCAAATGGACAAATGAAATTACCAGGGTATCACCACATAAAGGAACTACTCCAAATTCAGCGTGAAAACACAGCAGCAGTTTCATTTCCCCTTGTCATGCTTACTTAATGGGAGCTGGAAAACCCTGTCTCAGAAACCAGACTGACAGAACAGTGGCACCTCTGCACCAAGCAGGTTGACCAGCTCTGTTGCTAACCTGCACTGGGTGCATCTTCTTCAGGTTCTCCTCTGCTGAGGGGTATCAGAAAGCCAGTTCTTCCAACAGAGGAAGAAGGCTTCACAGAGGCTATCATCAGAGCACCCTCGGCATCTGTATGCACATTCTCATTTTCCTTCAGGCCCATTCTGTTACCTAAGTCCAGAAGTACCTTATGCTGTTAATAGCTCTATAGTTCTAGATAGTTCACCAGGTTAATAAAAGACTAACCCAAAGTCCTTTGAAGCTGATCAAAAGCCTTGTAAAGGGAGTTTGAACCAAGTCCTTAGCCCACCTTCAAGGAGTAGTTGTACTAAGTGCTGCCATGCTGGCATACCACTGTGGAGCTCTCTCCACTTCCTTCGTGGATTCAACAGTTTCAGATCATAACTCAATAATAAAAATTAAGTACTGAAAAAATCAACTATTAAAGTACATAGTAAACCACCACAGTAGTAGGTTGAGTATGCTGCCTGAAAGGTCAACGCAGAATACTCAAAAATATGTTTGGATAAATTCACATAAAATCATGGTTTCTCAGTGTACTGAGTACTCAGACATTTAACAAAAGCATCGTTCACTGATACAAGTAACTAGTAGCTGTTCAGACCATTTTAAAAAAAAGTCTTCCCATCACCCATGGATGAGAGACTCAAAGTTTAGATCCAGGATGCAAACAATTCCCAAATTCAGGGAGCTTGGTTCTAAGATTTAAGTTCAAGTCCATCCTTTTTTTTTATTTCCTTATGTTTTGCTATATCTTTAAGCATTCTCAGGGCCACAATAACTATTTCCAGGATTCAATTCAAAAGGGAGCCCTCAAGTTGCTAAGAAAGAAGTTCGCCATTAAATTACCTCCTCATCTTCCAATTTTGCTGCCGAAGGAAATCTGGGCAGCTGTTAGCACTTTCTTCAGAGTCCTGATTTGTAGAGTTACAAACTGAAAAACATGTAGCTTGTACATGACTGCCATATCTGAATGCTTGTCAGACACGGTTTTACTCAGACTGGTTAGCCATCAAAAATCAGAGATATTCCTTCCTCAGCATGAGGAATCTTGTTTTTCTTTTCTGAATTTGTTGCGTCAAAAATCCTGGCCAGCAATTGTAAAAACTCTCCAAGGATGGTGAGAATTATTCCTTTGTAATCATCTGAAAGTTTTGGATGAAAATTACTTGAGTCCACTACCCACATTTCATCCTGGCTGACAAAGCTGGCAGATGGTGTGGAACCGAGAACAGAAGAGTAAGAAACAATCTGGAAACATACTAAATTTGGAAGACAACCCTTTGAAACTGCAAAGGAGCCTCTGATTAAGCGGTCACTCTGAGTATTCATGACTGACTCAGGTTAGAAGAAACGGAACAAAAAGCCACCTCCTTTGGGACTTCTACTTCGAGCTGTACTGAACCCAGAGTAGGGAATTGTCCTCATCCTGTGGGTGCCTTAGCAAGGCTGGATTTGTGAGGACAAAGGGGAATAGGAAAGTCAAATACATAAAAGTTCCACTTTTCAGAGAGGAGCAGACGATTTAATCTTACTGTTTTAAGTTGCCTCCAGTTTATACCCTTGCACCCCTGGATTAAGACCTCAGAACCACCGGCCATCTTGCCCATGCACAGATTCGCACTACTCACATTCCACAGCAACCTACCATGGGTAAAGGAAAAAGGTGCAGTGCATAGGTCTCTTGGAGCCAAACTCCGATATTATTTCAAGGCCTTGATTGGACAGAGCCCTTGAACATACCCAGGAGTTCAGAGAGAAGATCTACTCTTCCTCTCAAATCTTCCCCCCTATACCACAGCTCAGAGCAAAATGAAACTGGGACAGGCCAGGTATGAGGGCGGGAAACCTTGGGTGGGGGGGGGAAGACAGCTCATTCCCAAGCCCCTGCCTGCGGATTAGCACATCAGTCCTTGCCACAGTAGCAGCTACAAGGTTTTTTATTCTCCCCGCAGTTCCCAGTGCACCTGCTGTTACCACCAGTCAAGGCAACTGGTCTCGGCAAGTTACGTGGATGCCCATCGCAGCTCGAGACAAGAACTGAGAACAAGCTCACAACCTGACTTGGAGAGATTATACTGGAAATAGTTATTCTGGCCTTGGTCGTGTTTAAAGACAGAACTCTTTCTGCCTTCTTCGACAGACGTATTTCTCAAGTGATTTTGCTCTGCTGTTCCACCTTCAACGTTTCCCACATAGCAGTAGTGTTCAAGAAAGCCATCTCTTCCAAGACTCTCCATACCCAGGTTCGCTGCCTCTGCAGTGCCCACAAGAAGCGCACATGACTCAAAGCATGTTTTACAGTGATATTTATCGGGCTCTGAATGGGTTCTATCTCTGCTCTCCATGTCTCCTTTCAGATGGCACAGGGACAGCACCTTGTAAAGCAACCCATCAGTGTACTAGCAAGGAGCCTCGTAACTACTAATCCTGAATCTCCACCCCAGTTCTAGAGACATACACGATACCATCTCATTTGAAGAAATAGTCACACTCCTTTGCAAGAAATTTAAGCATCTTATTGAATGAAATCAAAATTGTTGCCAAATTGCGAATAAACTGAAACTTAGACTCTCAAAGACTCAATTAGAAATAAAATTGAAGTTCGGTCCCTACCTCCATTTCCTACCCCAGACTACCATTTTAACAAACAAAGCAGGGTTAAAAAAGTATTTGTTTCCATAGGATTAACAGATTTTTTTTTAAATAACAAAATAAATTAAAAAATCTTGTTTCAGAATTTAATTGGCTAGTGTCTCCCCATGACAAAGTAAAAACACATTCATGACATGACATTCATTTATCTTCAAACCATTTACTTACAGTCAGTGCCATGGAATATGGATCTCATTGAGCAGGGTGGAAAACAACCCAAGTATCTTTTGGAAAGCATCATTTTATTGCAATTATGGGTTTTCAGAACGGACTGAAATCCGATGATTTCCGAGCAAAAGGACACTAAAGCATTGCCCTCCAGGGAGTCAGCTTTTGTTTAAGGACATTCCAGGAAACAGTCTGAACAGATATATTCTGTTGGCTGTAGCTCTTTTTGCAGACTTGGTTCTGAATGCCATTAATTAACTGAAGGGGCCCCAAAAGAGAGCCTGTTCCACATGGAAGCAGCAGCACACCAGAAGACATGCAGCTAAGAGCTCCATGATAGACCTCCTCACGCTCAGATTGTTCCTATCCTGTTCTATTTTGCACCTTCCACATCCGCCAGATTTCATTGCTGTACAGGACAAGAGATTTTTCCTAAACGATGTCAAAACTCAGTTCTTGCTCAATTTTTCCTTCTGCTCACACGGAGTCAGTGGCTTCATTGTAACCTTTGGTAACCATACCCATCATAGGAGCTTTCTTGTATGCATAACGCTTGTTTCTCAGAGGTTGCGTTCAAGAGAAACCAGACAGTACCTCAGATCTATTTTAGACCCCTCAAGCGACCCTCCAAGACAACACACCAAACTTTCTGCACCTCACTACTAGAACTGGCACTGGGGGCCTGCTGCATGCACCATTCTTGAACACATGAGTAGCCATAAGGTCTCCAGCCCTTCGACAGATAGGAAGTAAGTTGTCTCAAAACCCAGACTTCTCCCTCGGCAGAAACATTTGTCCTTTCTCCCAGTGGTACAGAGTGCTTAGATCAGTAAAGTGAAAACAGTAAAAACCCTATGGCTCAGGGTTCACTCTTTTATCTCCCTCAATCTCGCCTTTGAACCCAGTGTTTTGTTAGAGGGTGTACCTGCGTGTGAGCCTCACTGGCAACCAAACCCCCTTTTCTATCCTAACCTGTGTTTTAAAACAATCTAGTGTTCTATTTATTGCTTTTCAGTTCAGGCAGAGCAATTTTACCAGAACTAAAGCTAAGAAATTTCTTCTTCCCAGCTATTTAATCCAGTTACTGTACAAGCAATGATGCCGCTTATCTATTGTTTAACATTTCCTTTCTGATTTTTTTCAACTCTGTAACTACACACTAATCAATTACAAACTCAGAGGCATACTACGTATTCAGAGAGGACACCCCCCAAAAAAAACCCACCCACAAAAACCACAACAAACCACTATCCTCCTTTAATACAATTATCTTATTTATGTGTTAGTGAGCTGACTAACTCATCATTAGCTTAAGGACTGCATGTACTCCAGAAGATCAAAGCAAGTTTGCCAACACCAGTATATACCATATTCATGCTTGCCCCAAGCCATGTTTCATTCCACTTGGTGGCAGTTTCTCTTTGATTGGGCAGTACAATGGGCTCTCTGTACAGCCAATATGTTCTGTTTTTCTGGAGATAGCTGTGTCTCCAATAATTTGGGAAAAAAAAAAGGCAACAGCTGAAATGCAGATGACTTGAGTGCTTCACTAACAAAGGAAGACTGTTGAAAGCTAAATGAGACTGATCCTTCCTAGAAAGAGCTACAAACAAACAAGTACTGCACGGTTAAATGCTAAGATTAGGTTAGGATTCAGATGAGGATTTCTGCATACATCATAAATCAAACTTGCAGAGGAAAGGGTTTGCAGAAGAACAAAATCGATGTGGAACATCTGCTTAAGTGTTCTGTTATGTTCCTTCTAAAATAAGGGGTTTCTGGTTTAAGGGCTGAGTAAAATCTGGAGTTATCCTTACAATCATGCCAGCTTTATGAAAGGCTGTGGACAACAAGATGGGCGATAACCTTTTAGATTTCCTCCACAGTCACTTCTTAAGTTACAGTCTGCAGCCTCAATCTCCACTTCACTCTGAGCAGTCCAGATGAGTCCTAGTAATACACGTTTCCCTGAATTTCCTCCCTCTAACAATGATATCAACCCTGAATGTCACACAAGACGGGTGCGTGTCTAACCTGGAACACATGCAAACCTACACGTGAGGTCTCGCACAGCAGAGGCACATGCCGAGTGTTTGGGGATGAAATAACAGGAGGCTGTAGCCTGGGGCTGCAACCAGGGACCATACAGTAGGTCTCCCTCACAAGTACATTTCATAGCAATCTGGGTATAACAACGAAAGTTAAGAGCTAATCACACATTTTTTTCCCCCTAGATAAGAGGAGCTTTCAGCTGCAGGATGAAGAGTTCCCAGTCAGCCGGTAACTGGTGTTTCTTGGAGATCAGTACCTAAGTAAAGGTGAAAGCCAAAACCATATATATATACACAAGGGGGGAAAGTTAAAAGCAAGATTTAACTCCACAAACCCAGCACTTCAGTCTGAGCCTTAGACTTCAGTCTCCCAAATCACAGGACTCTCGTGCAAAATGAAAGGGAAACGTCCCTCAGATCTAGCAGTTCCAAGCTCTGCTCATAGGCTTTCAGACTAAAGAGGGAACACTTGTTCCACATGCTTCTGCAGACCTCCTTTCCAGTTTCCAGTGAACAATGCTGCGACCAGGTACTTGACCAGTCCCTATGGGTACAGCCTTCCCATACGCACTTGCTGCACTGGACGTGGAAAACATGACCTTTCTGTTATGCTCACCAATAAACAAGTGGAAGGTTTTTTCTGCCACTCATGCACTCCAGAAGCGAACTCGTGTCCTTTCTGCATACCCCACATCAGTTAACAGGAAAGTTTAAGCGTTTGTCTTCAGCTAACAGCCTTTTCGTAGGGCCCCTTCATTCCCTGACAACTGACATCTATCTGCTGACAAGCCACTGCCCCTGCTGAGAGACAGGGTTTATGAGCACAGGCTCAGTCCTGTTGTAACATGGCAATGCCTCACCAAGCCAGCTCAGGATGTGGGCACGGCTCACTCAATTTCCAGCCAAAGATCTTCTGGATGGAGTGTCCAAATTGCTGTGTAAAAATTATAGCTCCTCTGGTCTTTGGGGCTGTAGCCGCCAGCCCAGCACCTTGAACTGACAAACCCATCAAGCGAGGAACACATCATTAGTCGCCATCCACAAGAAATTTGGCCTAAATAACTTCCCTAATAACAAGCAAGAATTTTGGGGGCAAAGGCTGGCATAAACTCCAGCATAGCAAGGTGCTGCTCAGCTGCTTTCATAAGAGCACCCTCCTGTATCACCTGTACCGCTTGGTCTTGTTCCGGCTCACAGTAAGCTCCTGCCTTTCTGCACAACACAAATCCTGCCCCAGAGTATAACCACCTTGTGCCTTGAATGAAGGAGAGATCTTAGGAGATGTAAAGAAAGAAAACTGAACACTGAATGATTGTGTTATACACGTATTCAGAAAGTAGCCAGTTTAACCTTCTGTGTCCTAAGGAATACATGCCCTTGCTTGAAACACTTTATCCCAAACATCAGTCAGAAACAGTAAATATCAATCTAAAATAGGTAAAAAGTCACGTGCTTTGTGACAAGAATTTGAAAATCCATCAGCAGAGCCACTACAGCATGAATTTGATGGGGCTTGATTATTTTTTGTCTTCCCAAATAGCCACATATGTGGCTGCAGCACTTCTGTGGAAACAAATACATCTTTATTTTAGTTACTGGAACCCTCTCCAAAGCGCGCCTATAAATCCTCCGGGAGCAAGGAGGAGTCACAGTGGAAAGACTGATGGATCTGCAACACTACAGCGGCTCACACGGTTCAATTGCCATAATTGTTCCTTTGTGGCCACAGCGTCAGCTGTGTGTCACCAAGACTTAAATACACATTTTGAACTGTCATATCCAATATAGTAGACCCTGGTGGATAGTTAAAGACAAAAGAGAAAAAAATAGAGCAGCACAGAAATACAATGTGAAAAGACTCACTTTTCAAACAAGAGAATAGGAGCTGTTGTTGAACACGGTGCCTGATGCCCAGTATATTCTGCTGGCCTTGAGGAGAGAAAGGATTTAGTAACACAGCCTTTACGGGTTTACTTAGCTGTACACTCTGAATGAAGAACTGACAGTATTTGGAGGCTCTCCTTTCTCATTCTTTTTTGTATTCTCAAGACCAGAATCTCCTCCAGCAATACAATTTCCAGCTGACCTATCCTGAGGCCAAATGGAAACAATAGGGAGAGATTAATGGCCTAGAAAACTTTGAAGAGAACAATAGCACAATCTTGAGATGAACTAGAACACGTGAAACGTAATAATCTTGAGAGGGGAAAAAAAAAAAAAAAAAAGCATTTCTGCAAACAGAAACCTTTTCCACGGCTTATTTAGCAATGAGCATAAAAGAAAAATGCGCCTGACTTTTGATTTAAAATTTGCTGGCTATAAAAAATGATTTTGAAATAACATGAGTCAATACTATTTTTCTTAAAATGTGACATGAGGTCTAAAAGCCAAGTTCTCCTCTGGGCAAGGCTGATACCACTGCGATCAAGAGCACAATTTGTGTTGATTACATCTGGCACCTGGTGATGCTCACACATGAGACACAGGGGCAAAAAGAACTCCGTGAATGAATAGTTTTGATCTGCAAACAGCAATGGGTTGTTCCAAGAGGAAATGTGCTTTTATTATAGATACAGAATGACTCCATGATAAATAAATCATTTGTATTGCAACTGAAATATTACTCCATTGTACATCAAGGATGCATGCAATCTTTCCACTTCTTTTTTTGGTTCGTTCTGATGTTTTTTCCAGCTTGTTCAGTACCTCTCCAAGGATTTGAGAATTAGCAGCTAAGGGTTAAAAAAAAGCAAAAAGAGAAATAGCCTAAGAAGTATTCATACTCTACAGAATCCATCCAAGTCACAATAAAACAACGCTGAAGGTACAGAAATCAGCTTGTCTAGTCAGCTTGCCTTTCAGTTTCTGCTTTCCATTGCATTACCCAAAACTCAACTTGACAAAGCATCTGTGAGAAAAGGTAACCTTTGCAGAAGACAACAAAATCAAAGCCCAGGCTGTCCAAGAAAATACCCATTTTCAAGAGTCTGGCAAGTACTTCCATGACCTCTGCAACAAGACATGCACAGCTCTCTATAGTACTGAATCCTTCTGGTGGATCACTTGGTATCACTTTAAAATTATTTATGACACATCGCTTTTCTGGTATCTCTCTCAAGATCTTCTCCCACGACTTCTCTGATGCCTTTTCAGAGTTGCCACAGACTTCCCTTTCTCTCTGCTTGCTTGCTTTTCTCTGAAGCAAGAAGAAAGACAACAAATTACTACCTCTCCAAAGTACCTGAAATCAACCAAAAGGTCCTAGTAGGAGGATGAAGGCTGACACAAAGACAAGTGCCTCCGTTGCATTGCTCCTGAAATGCAGGTTAAAAATACTATATGCGAAGTTTCTCAGCATGGGTGATAACACTTACACTAAATGTTCAACAAGGAGAGAAAAATCCTAAAGTACAGCTTTTGAGGTTCTGTTGCTCTTACATGCTCTGTGTCACTTCCCATTCAAAGTATTAATGAAAACAGACATAGTTAAGAGGAGGAAATCCCTGGCAGAGAGAGAAATCTGTGCCAGATGCTGATACCCAGCTGTTGAGGCCTCCTGAAAGCAACTGAACTCCAGTGCACAGCCTTTGTCTGGAGCAGAGAGATCATATTCCTTGATGTTTCACTTGCCTCTTCAAAGTCCACCAGATTGTGTCATCTTTAGACACGCATGAGCCAGTTTACCATTAACTAGTGCCAGGAAGATACCAAGGTTATCCTTCCACTGGACCTGTTGTGTTTATATAAGAGGGTTCAAGGCTTTTATGTGCTTTTCTACTAGCCTCATACCCATGCTAAGAGACTCAAACTGTCTCTCAATAATGCCTTTAAGGAGTCAGAGGGTCAGGAAGACAAGTTACCTTCAAGAACTCACCAGAACAATGAACTCCCAAATACAACTTAGTTTCTACTACAGTGTCCTGAAGAGCCCTTTGCAGCCAAAATATCAAAGCAGACTAAGATGAAATAAAAGGAGCAGAAACATTATCATTTATTCCCAGGAGAAATCAGATGATCTGGTATCATCAGTGACATATCTGCTTTGCCTGCTGAGAAGGATTTAGAAAATTTAGAGGATTTCAGAAGTGTCCCAGTTGCATCTATTATTTTGATGACCTACTTCCTATTACCAAGCAAAGATGTAATGTGGGTCAAAACAAAGATGAACTTGCTATGCGTCACAAGTAGGGGATGTGGTTCTAGTATTTTCACTGGTTTTCATCCAGATTAAGTCTCATGGCTGTTTCTCCTTCATGTGCAACAAAAAGGAGATAATAGTTCCCTTCACCCACCCCCAAGCATTTCCACATGCACAATCAGCCACTATATGCAAAAAATGAAAGAACAAGTTGGGAAAAATTAATCCAGCTTGTCAGAGGCATGCAAACAAAATTAGCATGGACAGCTACAGAACATCTTGAATGCTTATACATTCTTCTTACATTGGTATGTACTGTATATAATAGACAACTGTTGAAGGAAATGATCTGTCCTCTGAAGAATGAACAAGTAGAACTAGAGTCAGAAGCAAAGGAAATAGCAGAAATGTTAGACATTTATCTTGCATCTGTCTGCACTACCATAAGGAGAGATTGTTAACCAACATTAGATGTCAGCTGCACGGCAAGGCTGGAAGGATGCAGATTGAGAAAGAATCTGCTCACCAGCTGAAACCAATGTTCCAGACTGCAGTATTTCTAATCTACAAATACTTGGATAAATTGCACAGCATGGATGAGCAGACACAGCCCTCCCTCCACTTTGAGAAACATTTAGGGTAAAGCAATAAAAATGAATACTTTTAAAGAATAGCAAATACTCCCACCATAGTACAACCCATGAGGTTCACAGACTCCATACTTTCACTTTTGATGAGGCTTCAAAGACCAGGAAGTTGGTTTCACTCTCCTGTGGTACTTTAGAACAGCTTCTTTAAAAAACTGCCCCTGTAACCATCTCTTCCTTTTAAGGAGCAAATATAATGAAGGCTGTTTCATAGGACAAGGGGTAATGGGCTGAAACTGGAACATAAGAGGTTCTGCTTAAACTTGAGAAGAAACTTCTTCTCAGTGAGGGTGACGGAGCCCTGGAACAGGCTGCCCAGAGAGGTTGTGGAGTCTCCTTCTCTGGAGGCATTCAAGACCTGCCTGGACACGTTCCTGTGTAGCATAGTCTAGGCATTCCTGCTCTGGCAGGGGGATTGGACTTGATGATCTTTCGAGGTCCCTTCCAATCCCTAACATTCTATGATTCTATGATTCTATGATTCACAGCATATCATGATTTATCTTTACAGCCAACCCAAACTAAGGAGCAGGAGAAACGCAGCTCCCAAGGGTAAGAGAACACTGTCAGTAACACAGTTACTTCTTCTTTCTTCTTTCACTTGTCATTTCCACCTTGCTTGTTTGAGTAAGTCCCAGGGATGAAGACCCTGTGGAATGCTTTTGTGGCTTGCGTGCATCTCACCATTCTCACAGAGGAACTGGGGCAGAGAAGGCAAGCAACACCTGAGTTCCTTCAGCTTCCAAATCCCTGCCAAACCAACATGTTCTACGTAATTATCCCAGTACATATCCAAAAATGAACATCTTCCACCTGCAGTGCATCTGAGCAGCCGCAATCACAGAGTGGACTGCAGCCCCTGACAACCCAGCCCTGGGCACTGGCTCTCCTTTTAGGATCTGGCACCAGTAGCAATAAGCAAAACGAAGCTGAGTAACAGCAGAGAGATATCACTCTGCAGACACAGGCATGGCCAGATCCAGCATATTCCCAAAAACACCCCAGAGTTCTGCTTAAGCGGGAGTTAGCACTGACATTTCTTTGCGGTTGTTGGCTTTGGTGAGGGTATCAGATGGGTATTTCTCCAGTGCATGTCACAGTGGAAGGGAGAAGCTGGAAGGGAAAGTGATGAAAGTGGCAACAGGAATACTTTTGTATTGTGTGGGAAGGTGGGCTTGACATTTACACTTTAGAGGAATTTAACTAGCTGGGTGCAGAGCCAAGAGGCCACACTGGGTGGAGTGCTAAGTATACAAACTCAACCTGTAGAGAAGTGCCTTGCCTGATCTCGGGCTGGTTCTCTGGGCTACAGAATGTTCCAAGCCTCATCTTGAGCTCTGTGTAGAACGGCCTCTCCTCAACCAGCAAACACTGGGCTTGAGCAGACATGAAGCCTCAGCAGCTTATGGCTTTTAAACGAGAAAGCTTGCTTTCAAACAGCGCAACGTGGTTACCTCAACATACTTGGCATGAGAAGGAGCTGGAATTGAAGGCGTTTGGTGGTTTTGAAGAAACACATAAGGCCTTATTCCACCAAATATCTTTTTTCTTTTTTTCATAGAAAACTTTTTTCCTTTTGGGCATGTTATGACTGGAATGTACAGACTCCACAAGCTTGTTTTCTTCTCTTTGCTATTCCCTTGGACTTTGTCACTCAGTTGCTTTCTCCACCAGAGGACTTTACAGAACGACTTTCTTTGCATGTACTTTCTTTTCTATGGAGTAAATGTACCTTCTGGCATCTTGTTGAGCAGACACATAGTCCCTCCCACACCCATACTTATGCACATTTAAACAATTAAACATATTTCTCCTGCAATCTTTTCTTGTTGCACTCACTGCTTGATGCTTGGATGAGAGACCAGTTCATCCATGTTGGAACTGGATCTCCTGTACATGTGTGAGGAAAAAAAAAAAAAAACAACAAAAAGCTGAAGTTCAATGAAGATAGGACACTTGGCCAGAGCCGGAAGTTCTACCCCTTTAATTCAATTTTAGCACAAAAAGCAAAAATAAAGGAACACTAAAAAGTATACTGAACATCCTGGCTGCTTTGGTACATGTGTTCCCTCCTCACTTGCTTTACAGTGCTTTGGTTTGCTATTCTCTGTCATGTGAGCAGTACTGAAGAAAGCCAGACCCTTTTTACTTGGAAATTGATGATGTATGTATCCAAGTGCTGATCCAACTGTCTTTAATGCCCAAGAGCAACATGTTTGTGTTTGTTGGGTTTTTTTTGTCCCCTCAAGTTTCTTAATATTAATAGGATGGGTCTATACAAAGCCCAAGCATTTATAAATGCCTTCACTCAAGCTTCCTTTTCTGAAGCTGCCATGCAGTTTGAACACAATCCCAGGCCAACTGTTTCCACATCCAAGCATCCCATTCTATTCTTACTTTTATACCACTTGCCCTGCTTATTGTAAGTTTCTCCTGGCTGATTTCCCAGAATATCCTTTGCCTCTGGCAAGATCATTGCACAAGTCTAAAATACTTTCACCACAGACCTTAGCTATAGTATAGGCTGTTCTCAACGCACCCAGGAGACTGGAAGCCTGAGGCAAGAGAAGTGCTAGTTCCTGAAGAGTTAATTCTCTTCATGTTCCAGAAATCACATGGTTTAAACAGTTGCTCCAAGTTTAGGATTTTTTAAACCTGGGCAAAAAAGCTCAGGTTTCATTTACCAAGTGAGAAACAGTGAGTGGGTTTTCCTTTTTTTCAGCAAGAAAAAAAAGACTTTTAAGCAAAGTGGATATTTTCACACATTCGGGGGTTTTCTAGTTCAACACCTAGTCTTCTGATGAAGAAAAGGGCAAACAGAAAATTTTAAGCTGCTGTCTCAAAGTATTTCATCCACTTATGCTACACTTTTCTTAACTACAAACTTAATATACTAAAAGAGAATAAATTAATATTAGCAGCCAAATGCCAGTCAATGACACAGGAGAGACTAAAACCTCAGGTCAGCAACCTTTCACAGACGCCAAGAAAAAAGTCAGTGTTCTTTCCAAAATTAGAGGGTGGAGATGCTGATATACAACCCAGGCATGTTGGCAGACAGCAGTTGAGAGCTGAGAGTTTCAGCCTTCCATGCAGGCAATACATTACTCTCAGCCATTTCACACTCTGCAAGGTGGCAGCTGCCAGTCCCTGCGACTTTTGGATATCACCAGGGTCTGGTATTCATCTCATTTCCCAGGCCTCCTCCAACCTTTCTGCTGCCACTCAACATCGGCTCACTGACATCCTGAACACAGCCTCCATGGGAAGTGGTCACTGAATTACAGTCACTATCACTTCTTTGCAGGCAACTGCAAACAACCTTCACATAGTTAAAAAGAAATTTTCTTCCAACTTGATTTCTGTGGTTTGGGCCACATCATACTTCTTGGTGACACCAAGAACGTTAGCACAGAGAGTAAGTAGAACATGATTTTTTACCTTTACTGTTAAGGGCAAACTCTGTTCGACAGCCTTCACTTGCACCGGTTTTGTTTTGTTTTGTATGTGTGGTGGGCAAGAAAAGGAAGGGTGTGTCTTCCAGTCAGCAAGAATCCTTGGCACTCAGGGAAACTTGAGGGTAGTCCCACAAGGGTTGTTTGTGTGATCTTGAGATAATAAGCCAGATGTAGGCACGATTGCCAGGACAATAGGCAAAGATGGCAAAACGTTCATGGTCCAAGCATTTATTTTCCCTGCATCACAGCCCTAGAAATCCAAAGGCTCCTACAGCAGGCACTGATAGCACGTAACAGGAGGGCAGGTTTTTTTGCAGAATAGCAGTTAGTGTCCTCAGCCTCAGGTCTCCTACTTCTGTCTCAACTCCACGTATTCCTCATATCTTTCTCATTGCAAGAACAGTCTGACTCTGCTTCGGCACTGGTTTCCAACTCCACCCATGCCCTAGGGAGCATTGTAGCAGGTCTGCCCAAGATATTTAGGTATTTAGCCTTCCTCAAATTTAAGGTGAGCTAGGTTCTTTGAAAAATCCAGGTCTGAGTATCCCGGGTCCTTGTTTGAACCTTAGACCTTCAGACATTCTAGCCTTTCTGATACTCCAGGAGTTCCTCAGCCTACCATCCTGAACATCTTTCTAGACCAGTATTATTGCACCAATATCACACTACCTTCAGCCCTGCAAGACATTCAGGTTACAATAGGAAAAAGCACCTTCCACAAAAGAAACACTGTGGATTTTGAGATCCAGTTGGGGCTGACGTCACTACACTAGAGCTGGATCACTAACTGCTCTCTATATCCCTCATCATCTCAGAAAACAGACCTCCGAGTTAATTCTCACTTGCACATAGATGCACATTCTGACATTTAAAGGAAAGCACTTCACTTCAAGAGCAGAGTAATTGCATTGGAGGGAAAAAAAAAAAAATGCTTTGCTTCAGCAGAAATCCCTACTTAGAAATAAAGAGGAACTTATTATTCAAACAAAACATTAAACAAAAACCAGTGATTGCCACACTGCTCAGCAGCAGACACCGATCAAATGTGACAGAATTCTGTCCAAGAGGATATTGATTATAACCACTTGCTATTCACTTTGATGAAATTAAAGAGGTTGGATTCTACCCTCAATTACACCACAAGTTTCAGTGAAATCACTTTGAATTCGTACTGCTGTCACAGGACAGCACACACACCAAGTCTGTAACTCTTCCCCTCCCCACTTTAATTCCTCTCATGTACTTCATGGGTGAATCTCTATTTTTTTCCAGTTTAACATGAACTGAATGAGAAAGGCAATTATTCAAATACATGTTCAGGAAAATGTTAAGAAAATAATAAAATATCCAGTCAGTCAGAATCACAATATTCACGGTGTGACAGAAAATCAAGTTTTATTTGAAGCTTGTGAAAGGAAAATATAGAACAATTTCATCAGTTGGTAGAACCCCAAAGAACAGTTTTATGTTAATGTCCAAATTCAGAATTGCAAATTACACTAAAGAGCTCAGCAGTGCTGGCTGGGCTGAACTGGGCATGAGAGTGGAAAAAACAGGGTTAAAAAAAACAACTTGCAGACAAAACCCAATAACCCTTATTCTTATTTTACTCATCCACATGAGCAACACAGCTGAGGAGAGTATTTCAACAATCTGTGTAATTTTATCTTTCCTGTGTTCTTCTTTGGATATTATGTGTCATCCCTGTTTGCACAATAGCCAAGTGTCTGATCCTGCCTTCTTTGCCAGCCATACAGATCACAAATCAGAGAGCAGAGATCATAAATCATGTGCCACTGAATACTGAATCAAACTAAAACACCCAGGAAAAGATTCCACTTGGTAGGAGCTGCAAGATTTCTAAGGGGGCTGAGGACAGCTGGGGTATCCCCTGAATACAGGGGGATGGGCAGAAGCACAGTTGTCCTCGGCAGTAAACATCCCCTGACAGGGTGGCCTCAGCCAAGTTGTCTGATGGCCATCCAGAGTGTGACCCAGCCTGGTCCTTCTCCCTGGCCCATCTCAAGCCCCTGTCTACCCCTGTGCCATGCACATGAACGGGACAACGCAACTTTTTCACCATGTCCCTGTAACAAAGATTGTAAACATTTGGTGTGAAAGAAAAGAAGTTCATAAAACATTCAGATTTCTGTGGCTAACAACTTCTGCTTCCAGTGGCATGAAGGCTTCTTTCAGTTTTCCTCTATGCATATAATTATGGGAAGGCAACCAGTTAGCAAACAGCCCAGTTCTGCTCAGTGAGGTGCTCCAGAAACATGTTTCTGAAGCTGTAACACGGCCCTGAATGTACCACAGCTGCTCACAACATCCAGCCAGCCAGGCTGCTCATACCAGCACTCCTGAAGCCAGGCAAAAATGAGCCAAATGAATTTAAACACCAGATCTTCACAACCCCTTTCCTTTCCATCCCTTCCTTCTGCAATGCATGATGGAGCACCTGCACAGACATTGTGCCACTGCTGAAAAGAACCATGCAAAAGGCCTGGATCATCAGATGTGCTCGGCATCCAGCCTGCACCCCTTCTCACAGCTTTTTGCAGCACTACATATCTCTGGATGTGGGTGGGGTGGAGAACATACTTGCACTTTAGGGAAGAGCAAGCTTGGCGTGACTCAGTGTTGTTTTTGGCTTGCTGTTTTTAGAGACATGGGGAGGAGAAGCTAAAAACATCCCCAGTGAGCTGAGAAAGCTTTCATTGTAGGTCTTTCTCAGAGTCTGATCTCTATTGTCCTGAGTAGTGCTGAAATCCATGGAATAAGGTCTCTTGGAGAAGGTCCTAGATGATACTGGATGGTAGAGGAACAAGAATGATAAAAAGATGGAGGCATGGGCACAAAACCATGTGGCAGTGCCACTTTCTAAACAAAAAACTTTATCAGGCAACGGACTACATCATTCTCATGCATGTTTAGTTCCATTCATGCATACACGCCCTTTTACTTGTGCACCCATACAACAATATCAAGAGAGCAAGGCAACTATCTCAACGTATCGTGGTAATAACTATTCCTATTTCACCTTGCTCCTCTCCACATCCTAACTTAAGTAATACAGGGTAATTTTACCAACAGGAGGTCTGAGTGCTGTAGTGCCCAAATACACACACGCACTCACACCATACTGCTGGAAATAGAGCCCACATGCCCCAAAGTTTCTAATGCCCCACTCAAACTGCTCTGAGACATACAGAGGAAAATTAAAACACACTTTATGGTAAAACCTGTCAAGTTCTCTGCTGGTGGAGCCCCAGTGAAACCTGAGGAGTTATGCAACAGCAGAAGAGGTCCAAAATTTAATATAGATACTATTTCCATAAATGAAGGCAAGACTTTGTTCCCAATAATCTTTAGTGGTATCCACAAATCAGAAAAATCTGCATTTGCCTATGATTCCTCCCCCCGCCCCCGCCAAGTTCAGAAAAGTTTGAATCTCTGGGATTTGTTCAGTTCTGAACTCAGATTAGGAAGGGGCAACGTTATCTCACAGGCTGCCAACAGAGGTAATACAGAAACGCATACACTGTCCACAGAAGGTTAATCTCCAATGGTAAGAGAATTAGGCTGCGGCGAAGGAATGACTCTACTAGTAAACGAAGTTCTGCTACAGTTGTCATACAGAGTTTTGTACATATGAGCAGGATTGCAGTTAATCAGCACTTTATTTTGAGTCTGAAACGGCCGGGACTTTGCTGATTTACTTTTTTTTAAAAAAAAAAGGTTTATTATTTCTTTTCAGAGGCTGAATCAAGCTCTGCTCTGCACCCATCTGTCAGTTACGCAAGGGACTCATTTGGAGCTCTGACGGTCTTCATTACTGGAAACACAGACCTTCCTCTGCCGAGGCAGGATTCAAAACAAGAAGTTGGTTGCCTCAGGACAGACACGCATGCAATTCATCCAAGAGATTTCAGAACCAACATTCAGAGGCTTGGAGCCCAGCTCCTGCTGGACACTCTCTTGAAGAAAAAGCCCCAGGAACCTCTTCCAATTTAATGGTGTTGCTGAAAAGGCAGGCCTTATCTGAATGCTCCTCAACATGTAACCAGCTATGGAGAAAAAACACAGCACAGCCTCAGTGAAAGCCCACAAGGCAGCTGCGATCCTCTGGCCTTTGTGGTAGCTCCAGGAAATACTATAATACCAAAAGATCTCTTTGAGCTCCCTCAGCATGCAGCAACCAAGCTCATCTGGGCATTGTTTTGTATGACAGACAGATGTCTCCAGCAAAGCAGTTTCTCACTGGCAAAGCTTTAAGTAAGCACTACCAATCCATTACCTGTTTCAGCTTCGCTCGCAACCTCTAGGACAGAGCGCAGGCCTCACAGAAACTTGTTACACTTTAAATCCCCCTGAAGTTTTCAGGATGTCATGTGGCAGGAACCGCATGGATGAACGTAACCACCATGGCCAAGACACAGGGAGAGGCCTTGTTCACTTGAGCAGTGTCCAGCTCATGTCCCTAGAAGTCACACCCTCTATGCATACGGCCCTCACGTCCAGCTTAGCAGGGCCCAGCTCTTTGCCTATGTCCAACCTAAACTTCGGTGGGAATTTTGAAAGCCAGAAAAACAAAAGCTTGTTTTTTCTCCAAAACCCCAGCAAGCTGCATACAATGAACAAAAACATCTGTCCCAAGCTGCTGGAGGATTTAAGTTTTCCTCACCTTACATATAGAGACAGCACATGTAACACATGAAGTCACTAAACCAAGGCCATTCATTTCTCCAACAGCTAGTCAGTTAAACTGAGCTGAAGACGTTACGGTGTAGATGTGGCACTTCAGGATATAGTTTAGTAATCACGGTAGTATTGGGTTGACGGTTGGACTTGACCATCTTGGAGGTCTTTTCCAATCTCTTAGTGATTCTCTGATTAAGACTAATTTAAAATTATTTTTTAACCATAGTCCACTGATTAAATGTTCCTGAAGCTGACTTGGGGCAATAAAAAATCCACAGGTTACAGTGAGAGAACTACAGTTTCCAGAGCACAGGTAAGACCCTTCTAACTCTAGAAATCAAAACACAGTACGGCAAAATGCCACTACTCTATTTCCTTAGCTTATAAGGACAATCAGGTACCATCATATTCTCATGCCTATACTGTGCACTACAAAAATGCATTCCACTTTAAAACAGACTGTTTCTTATAAGGCCACATCTCAAGACAATCCCCATGAAATAAAGGACAAAGAAAAGAATGGACGAGAGCAACTTGGCTCCTGGAACATATAATTGTGTGTTGCAAGATCAGACCAAAGGTACAACAGAAGGGAACTGGAAAACAGAGATAAACTCCTCCCTATATGGGGCAAACTCTCAACACATGCCTATATGCCACTTGCTGCTCATTTACAATGTTTTTGCTTTATACTGGTGGTCCATGGCACACACTAAAACAAATGCAGAATGCATACAGTTACTCTGTAACTAGTTGCCTCTAGTAGAGTGCAAACGCTCCAGAATGCACAGAAGAGAGCCTTTTTTTCTTCTTACCTTACTTTTCCTAAATTTTTAGTTTACCTTCTGGCCAGTAAGAAAGAACACTAAGTAGCAGCAATAGTACAGTGCCTTCCTGCAAGAGTATTCTGAAAATTACACTTGTAAACAGTTCCATCAAGTAGAGAGCAATAATGCAGTTTGGCAGAAATAATCTTAGAAGCCAAGTTACACAGAGAAATTATGGTTAAAATTACATTAATCAAAAACAGTTAGGAAAAGATGAGAGGAAGACTCTGGCAGAACATGTCTGGGATGTTACCAATTAAACTTGTTTTTCTTCCTAAAAGGCAATAGCATTCTTTTTTATTAGCCTCTGTCATTATAATTCTAACAATAACCCACAGTGCAATTACTATTTGAGCTACTTGAAAACTTTAAGCATGCACCCTGTTTCTTTTAAAGACTCCTCCACGAACAACCAATGGGGCTGGGTAGAGAGGAATAAACAGTTTCATTTTTCATTTCCGAAGCTAAATTATACTACAAGATTTATTCAAATGCTAAGAAGCCATTCTGGGAATAGTAAAAAATGATCTATAACAAGTAAATCAACTAGCTAGGGGTTAGAAATAAGCAGAAAGACATTTCTTTCCAGATTTAGCTTTAGTGCTCTCTGCGGAGCAACACACTGGCATTTAGAAACCACCACAGAGCTCTGCGCATACTATCGCGTTACATGAGCTCACACCAGGCACACGCTGGCATTTCTCTTATTCCTGCTGATGCCATTGGCACTGAAGAAGTTAATGCCTGGAGGTTGCAACGCTAACCCCAGCTTGGCTAATCCTCTGGCATTACTACACTTTGCAACATAAATACTTGGCTGAAATGAGATTAGAAAACTTAATGACATTAATGAAAGCCTGACCTATAAAAACTCCTTAAAACACAGAAATGCTGCGTTTTTCAGGTTCTCTTTGCTAAAACACACAGATTCTCCAGTTTGGTCCACTGATGCAAGCTCAGAATTAAATCTACAATACTTGAGACATTCCGACCTCACCAGAAAAATCTGTGATTCTAACAAGGACCATTCATTAATAAGTTACACTTTGTCTCATGGAATTTGTACTAGATTCCAGCCTTCATAGCTCTTTTCCTTCCTCCACCACCAAGGACACACCTCTTTGTACTTGCTGTGGTGTGAATTACAGAAGATAGTTAAGGAGGACAGGAAAGGCAACAGTTTGATAAAAGTTGCACCAGGTGTCGTGGTAAAATCTCAGTTCAAAGACAGCTGATAAGACCTGCTCTAGAAACACATATGAAACCAACTACATATCAAGCTTATGAAATACACCTGTTCTTGCTGATAATCACTTTTATACCCTGAAAACTCAATGCTGAAATATCTTAGTGAGAAAAAAAAATATCTGCAATATTTTCAAATTCTGTCTTTTCTATGGAAATAAGTTATTGCTAAAAAGGTTACGTAACTCTTCATATATTTGTGAGAAAACAGAATGCATGGGCAGAAGATGTATTTGCTTGCCAGTTTTTTCAGTGATTTTCCTGCAGCAGTCCATACAAATGGATAGTTTCCCCTTAGACAACATGATTCTCTGGCACCCATTAAAGACCTGAAGAAGGTTTTACAGTCAGGTCTATATTATGAACGTTCACGTTGCTGGCCTTTTCCCCAAATATGTGAATTAGGCAATTCCCATTTGGCCACTTTTAACTTCCTTCTATCATTACAGAAAAAATAAAAAAAACCACAAAGCAAGATCACAAGATAGGCTGAGAAAATTGGGGCTGTTCAGTCTTGAAAAGAGAAGGCTGAGAGGGGATCTTATTCATGTATACAAGCATCTGAGGAGTGGGTGTCAAGAGAAAGGTGCCAGTCTCTTTTCGGTGGTGCCCAGTAATAGGACAAGGATTAATGGGGATAAGCTAGAACATGGGAAGTTCCACCTCAACATGAGGAGAAACTTCTTTACTGTGAGGATGACAAAGCACTAGAACAGGCTGCCCAGAGATTTTGTGGAGTCTCCTTCTCTGGAGACTTTCAAACCCCTCCTGGATGTGTTCCTGTGTGGCTGCCCCAGGGGATCCTGTTCTGGCAGGGGGGTTAGACTACCTCATTTCTAGAGGTCCCTTCCAACCCCTGACATTCTATGATTCTATTCTAGGTAGGATGTGAGATATCTACCTTCAAGCTCCAGGATGCCAGTCAAACATTAACTGCTAGGAATTCAGAGGAAAATGTTTCTAAGTAATGATACCATGTAATTATTTCATAGGATTTTACACCTTGATCTGAAACATCCGGTAAAGTACTGCTCTGGATGGAGTACTTGGCTTGAGAAACTTACATTCAAAAGGGTGGAAATACTCATATTCTGCCCTAAAAAGAAGTGGCACGCATGGCATAACAAAGGCTGTAACAACCATGCTTTACAGCTTCATATATTCTAGTCGTGCAGTTTCCATTAGATGCTACTAGGTATTTTAAAAGCGTCTCGGTTGTTTTACAGAATATAGTCTTAAAATAGCCGGGCATAAGACTTGTGGTATGCTGGCAAACACTACGTGTTGGCAGCGAGACTAAGATGACTCCTGGCAAAAACAGGGCACCTGTTGTGAGTATTCTAGCAAACATGATCTTTTTAACATTGGGAAAGTTTGGAATGCTCCACGAAGACCTGTCTGATGTCACATAAGCACCCCAGTCAAGCAGCAGCTCAGCTAAATTTTCAGAGTGTCATCAGTTCACTAATGAACAGATACTAAAAACTTGATAGGTTTCTAGGTGAAACATAATGCCCACTTTGCTTGCAAAAAAAAAAAAAAAAAAAAAGGCATATGCAAGAAAACTAGTATTTGAAAGAATACCCAAATCTTGCAGACAGATATCTCTATTGAAAGCCCCAAAGAATGAAAGGGAACGACTAGAAATGCCTGGTGAAGCAGTCAGAAGAACAGTTTTTTAAAAGTCGCATCCGAGAGGAAGTCACAGCACCAAAGCTCCTGTTACTAATCTGGGAACTGATGAACAAACAACAGGAATGGAATAGCCAGTATTCGACCAGGCTAGTTCTGCCCTTTCATGCTCTCCTAGAGTGCCTTTTTTTGTATTTTCTTTTTGGAAACAAGTGCCAGGACTGTACGAGTCAGCATGATGGTAGCTTGAGAACAACTTCAAACTAAAGCCAACGAAAATCAGTCTGCGAGATGCTCTGGAGAACAGACACATTTGGCAGAAGCATCTTACATCAGCTACTGCAGCAAGATGGCAGTTAGAGGAGCAATGCTTAGCCAGAGCAAAAATACCCTGGGCACCACAGTTTCTATTCCAAGGAATCCCAAAGACAGCACTGTTTATTTATAAGGTTACTCAGTTGGAGATACCCCGAGGCCAGCATTTGGAGAACTTGTCTTTTCCAGTATGCGTATTGCTGCAAATTCACGTAAGGCACTACTTGTAGAAAGAGCCTGAGAGAGGAAATCGTCTGTGATTCAACTCTAATGATTGCAAAAATGCATTATCATTAACGTCATCATGATCCACCATGCACGTAGCACTGCTCAAAACTGCTAAATATTCTTTCAAACACCAGTCAGGCCATGAGTGTGATCGGTACAACTCTAGTTCTTATAGGAGCTACACTCATCAAACCCAAGGCTCAGCTACAACCAAGGGTTCACTGAAGTATTCCTGAGAATTAGACCCGTAAGGAATTTCTCTCATAAGAACAGTAAGTTTTTGAGAACGCAAGGAGAGGGGAGCAGAGGAAAGGTAAAGCTACTCTACTTTATGTTCCAAACAAAGTGAGGGCCTTGGTAGCATGCCCTTGGTACGGTACCTAGTATCTGATGGGAATAGTTGTGTTATGAAGTAGAAGCAGCTCTGATTCCTTCAGGCACTGGATGTCACAGAGTAACAGTTACTACCATCAGCCTGAAATGGTAGCCTGTGGATAACATTCAGCTCCCAGACACAGACTCAGCCAGATAGGTGTAACCTGGGAATGACTTCACTCATCTCCACGTTCATGTTGGCACACTCAAAGGTGAAATCGGTGCCTTTGAAAAGGGCTCAATCTACATCATTTTTCATGGTTTGTTTTGTCAGTGAAGGTCCTGATCTGGTGATAACCTGCAATGTGCAGCTGCCTGGCTGAATTCTGATCCTGCAGGGTCTTAGTGCAGGTTCTGTTTAAATGTTTGGCTATTGTCACAGCAGAGTAGCAACTCTTCAAAAAAATGATCCAACAGTGTCAGCTACCCAACTAGGAAAGGAGTAGGAAAGGTCCTAAGCATACTTAGCATGTCTTTCAGAGAGAAGTCTCTTCCTCATGCTATTACACAACTAAACTGTGTCCTCAGTAATGGGCATGCATTGAAAAACTACTGCGATGAAAGCTATGAACTTTCTCCACCCCAGTGTGGGAATTAGGTCTGATGTGGGAGATAGCTTTAATTCTCACCCATCCAATCCACCCCGCCTCTCCAGGTTGCAAGAATTAGTACTCCACAATGACCTGAGAGCTGCCTGCCATTGTACCTCATCATGAGGAAAACACCATTTCCTATGAAATAGCTAAGGTCATTTCACCTGGGTGCCTCTATCAAAATCAAAAGCAAAAATACTGGTAAAATCCTAACAGTTTTGTGATGGGGAAGAGCTCTCTGCTTGTGTGCCCATTTCGTCATGAACCCGTGAGAAGAGCATCTGGCCACTGCACAAATATTTTAAGCCGAGGTCACTTGTACAGTCCCAGCTACTGGTGCTAAACCACATACAAAAATAATCACATGCAGGCAAACACTACAAATCTAAACCAATTAGAGAACAGAGTCACATTTTGTTTGCTAGATTGTTTTAATTAAGTTCAGCATCATGTCTTTGTGAGGCATTAGTTTTGTTGGAGGCCTCCATTGTTTTATAATTAACATCCTTTAACTATTTTTTGCCTGGTCAATAGGGAGTTTTCCATGCAAACACACAGCCAGTAGTCCGAATTTTGTGCTGCACTATTTACATTATTTATTTATTGCTTATTTCTTAGAATCTGTCATACAATACACTCAGGAAAAAGGCACAGTCAGCATCAAGAAAAAACCCACACCATTTTCTTCAATGGATAGGCAACATTACCACGATTTTCCTGCACTTCTATGTGTAGCTATGACCCCAAGGTAAAAGCCTCTTAGCCTAAGAGCCTGGAATGTAAACAGTATCACAGCTGTTAGTGTGGGTGAAAAGAATGGAAGGGCAGATAGATGCTGAAAGAGCCTCTTCCTTTTGCAGGTGTTTTTTCTCAAGGACCTGACCCAATTCTGGTTTGACTTGTACCAGTGGAATACTGCAGCAATTGAGTTTTGTCTCTATCAAGACAAACATGAGATCAGAATGTGGGCTATAAGATTATGCCTTTGTGAGACTGTACAAGTTGTATCAACTTAGACAAGGAGATGCTACTCTGGGCCTGAGGTTCATTTGGTGACTTTTTTTTTTTTATTTTAAATATCATTCCCTACCTTCGTTATAAGGGATTGTGTCTTTCCACATGAACTTCCCCTCCATTGGCTGCCTCCCTCTGAAAGGTTTTTTTAGTGTCCTCAGGAATACAGCTTGAAAGAGGTTCCCTTGTCTTCTATCTTCAATTTGATACCAGCTTGCTGGTGAAACGGCCCTTTCTGACTTGAATAGCTGAGGTAAAATCACAAACCTGAATCACTCCAGGTTTATTCCAGGATAACTGCGATCACAGTTTGTTACCAGTCCTGTACGTTATGTAAACTGACGGAGTAAATAACATGTCTGCAGCAAAGCAGGCAATGTAGCTGTCCTCTGACACAACAGACGAACCTTGTGAACATCTGAATGAGGATGTCCACAAGTGGGACTTGGAGTCATGACTAACATGAAAGAAACACAAACTAGGTCTTTGTCCTGATGCTTTAAATGCAGAATGGTCTCAATTCCAGCATATTCCAAATACAATGCTAGGTATCTACACTGATGCCTACAATTGCTCTCAATTTTACTGTCATCCCCTGTAGTATCTGTAGTGGGCATCCTCACTCCAGCCGAGTCTCACCTGCCTCAAAGATTTTTGTCAACCCAGTATGTTGCAAGAAAGATGAATGAGTGGTCCTGCAATACCAGCTCTGCTATACCCAGTGCCTATTGACTATACGCTGCCTCCCCACTGCACGGAGCACACCCTGAAGATGCAACTGACCATAAAGGCACAAGGAGGAGCGGTGGGTGAGAATTTTGCCAAACCGGATCCAGAGATCACACAGCCCTAGCAGAAATCAGAATCCCTAACATTCAGCAGCATCTCCTGGCTTCTGTCAAAACAGAGACTGAAGTCTGTACCTCAGTTACCTGAGCCGAGCTGCCTAACCAACACCTTAAGCTGATCAAGCCACCAGACCCACAGCAGCATTCGTTCCAAATGGCAGCGTTTGGGCACATGTAACCCAGTGATAGGACAGGAAGCACACACTCTGCCTCGTGTCCACGTCTCCAAGTGTCAAGACAGGGATTTTGCTCAAGCAACAGGAACGATAGGACAAGGGGCAATGGTTTTAAACTAAAAGAGGGTAAATTTAGACTAGATATAAGAAATAATTTTTTTTACAAGTGGTGAAACACTGCAACAGGTTGCCCAGAGAGGTGGTTGATGCCCCGTCCCTGGAAACACTCCAGTCAGGTCGGGCAGGACTGAGCAACCCGAACTAGGTGAACACGTCCCTGCTCATTGCACGCGGGTTGGAACTAGATGTGCTTTACAGGTCCATTCCAACTCAAACTATTCTATGATTCTATGAACTCAAACTCTCAGTCCCGAAGCCTCCCCATTCAGTCCTCAGGTTTGTAGTCTTGGGCTGTAAGGTCTTTGGGAAAGAGTTAAAAACCTCTGCATTTGCTGTGGTTGACACCCACTGATTTTGGTCAGCCTCTTTGGCTGACACATCATCACTATTCTTTCTGTGAAGGTGATGTTACACCATGGTAATCCAACATCCCAGATTATCCTTGAAGAACCCAATCTCTTTCTGCTGAATAAATTTAAACTTGACTAAGGAATTCAAGGACTCTCAATACATCTCACGTTGGGTACCATGACTTTTTTTGTGTGTTTTTTATTTTGTGCCATTTTTTTTAACCCAGCATGGATTTAACACATATTTTATCACTGACTTGACAATACTTGTTCTTGAATAATTTGCTATTATAAATAAAGCTAAAGAACATAAAATAAGGCCTTATTCTCTTCCTACATGGGGTAGGTTTTCAAGAACAAGGACCACCAGCATAGGAGCCTTCCTAAGTTATACTATTAAGTCATTTACTTTTTGAAATTGGCTGGTCACACCTATGCAGATTGGTGCCAAACAGTACTAACTCCCAAACCGTGCTGAGGAATTGTTTGGGAGAGCACTAAATGACCAACAGCATGCCAGGGACAACACCAATAATATAAAGATACAGATGACTGAGTTCCCATCTCTGAGAACATTTCTGACATGCTTCAGCACAGATGTAGGCTTAAGGACTTAAGTGATTTTCTCCTGCTACCACTGTTTAAGTATCCACGCAAAATAACAGAGAGATAATATCCCCTCTGGACTAAGAGCCTGGCCACTGCTTGCAGGAACAGGATGGTGTGTATACACACATGCACAGATAAAAAGTATAGATTCTCTGCCTTATGAAGTCATAAGTGCTACAGGCTTATTCATTGCATTTGATAAGTTCACACATAAACATTGTACCTTAAAGACAGAACTGTTTAAAAGCAAGTGGTATAAAGATTTAAGTGCAAAGGAGCTGTACGCGGCTAGGAAGATTAAAGCTATTAACTATACAGAAGCCTATGTTGCCCAGTGATGTGTTAATCTGTGGTCTATAGTAAGGCAGCTACTGGCAGCATTCAGGGAGAGCTTTCACTGCTTACATGGGACTTGGCTGATATGGATACACTGATGATAGATCCAGCTTTTTTCAGTTTTGTGCAAAAGGTGGTATCTATACAAATTTAGAACACGTAGAAAGCCTTGGAACACCTCTCCTGAAACATTAGGTAACTAGCAACTGAAAATATTTATCGTATATTTTAAAGTATTCTCAAATTGTATTTAGGACAGGACTCTAGCAAATCCTCACGCTTAAAACTTACCCATCTTCCCACACCCAAACTATTAATACCAACAGTAAAATGCTTAAGGACAAAAGAACAGTTTGGCTTCAGTCAGACTGGTGAAAATCTGGAGCAACTCAGCTGAGGCCAGCGTAACTGAGATCAGAATTTGGCCCAGACTCAGCAAACTAAGCCAAATTCATTACCACACTCTTTCCCTCCATGTCTGCATATTAAAGAGAACGTTTTTGGTTTTGTTTTGTTTTTTCTTCAGTGCACATTTCAGCCAGTCTAAAAGTACATTCTGTAATTGTGACAAAAATGCCAACTGATGTAAAGAAGCTCTACAGATTTAATAATATTTTGCTTGGAAATATGTGTAGAAATGCATGTGTTTTCTAATCCAGTCTGCCTTGGCTCTGAGCTGTAGGAAACACCTTTCCGAGAAGGAAGAAAAAGGAAACTTTTCTCCCACATAGAAAGCTTCAGCAAAGATCTCACCAATGACAATTATTTTCATCAGCTCAGACGTTTTCTTTAGTGTCTGGATGAAGACAATTTAATTAAGATGAACAAATCAGAAGCAGACAGAAAAGAAACCACAAAATGTTGGGCACCCTGTATCCATCCAGTGTGAAAAAACTTGATTCCTGCCATCTTTTACTGTTTCCAATTAAATGCTTTCTAGGTCCCAGCTCACCGAGTGTCAAAACACCGAATGAAATAAAGTAATTATCTATCTGCCTCCTTGGTCTATTTTCAAAAGAAAAAGTTAAAGACTTGTCAAGTTTTGCCTCTACATAGACAAGTGTCTGCTAGTCCATCTTGGTCGATATTTGCGAACATGGGCTATAAAAAAACCGAACGAAGTAAGGGGAAGGAGCCATTCATGCAGAGCTATGAGTGCACCAGATGGAGTGCAAGAAGCAATGGCAGAAGGAGAAGGATGTCTTCTTCCCCCAGCATCATCCATCCTTGTACACCGAGTCACCATCACACTTTGACTACACTTTGAAGCACTAAGACAGAGCTATACCAGCCAGTTAGTCTGGATTCAGACAACAGCAACTAAAATCAGAATCCAGCTCCCAGAGCCAGAATACAGTTTTATCAGCAGCAACACAATCACTCAATTTGCCTCTCCAAGAACGAGAGAGGTCATTTATTTCATTTTCTCTTGTGGTGCAGCAAATTTTGGAGTGGGTGACTGGGACCTATACGAATGTCAGCTGAGGAAGCAGTCTGGGGAACCTCCAGAGGAATCCGTTTGTCTTTTCTGCGCTCTTCTATTTTTCCCATTACTTCAGTGACTTGCCAACCTCATGCATCCACTCTCAGGACCTCCCCCCATGCAGGGACCTGCTAAGCTGCTAGGGCGGGAAAGAGGAGACATCCAGGTGGGCCCAAGAAGGGAACTGTATCTATGCCAAAGTACTATGGAGCACAAGTACAGACTGACACCTTCAAGGTGTGGAGGAAGAGTGACAGAAGTGTCAACCCATCTACCATTCTTCAACTCCAGCACCTGCAGAGACAGAAGATGGACTATTTGCAGCAGCACGCTGTAATTTTTCCTTTGGCTTTTGCAAAGGAGTCGTCTGCTGCTCAGTCCTGAACCATCTAGCACTGATGCCAGTAGTCAGCCCTGCTGTCGTGCTTGACAGGATTAGTGCAGTTCTTGTTCAAACTGAGGCACGTTTACACAGCTAGGGCCTCAAAGTCAGCACTAGTGACTTTACACTCTAAGGCTGGTCCTCAAGGCCAGATATTCTCAAAGTGGCTGTGGAGTATGTTAAGTCTGGGCTTAATAAAGCCTATTTATGCTGTCTCGTTTAGAAAAGTGCATGTTTATGGGGATTTATTCGACACTTAACTGCACAAAAGAGGAAAATATTTGCTTGTAATTTCAGTTGCTCCGTATGGCTCTGACTCAGTGGCCTCCAAAAGCACACAAATATTTTCTAATAAACAAATAACTCATTCAAACTGCTGCCTATTGAAAATCAGAGACTGAATACAAACATATTTGATCTATAAGGTTCCCCCCTCAAAAAAATAATTAAAAAAAACAAACAAAAAACAAAACCAGCTAGCACCCTGGGAAAGATCCAACTTTTTTATATTGTCATGTGACAAAAGTCTTCAGTTTGGATATCTGTACAGGTTGGTGACTCTAACAGCCCTCAAGGAACAAGCGACTTAACTGGGTAGTGAAACACAGCATTAAGCTTGCTGCTCTAACAGTCTCAAACCTATGACAGCACATGGTCATCACTTTGACGCCTGTCACTAACCAGCCTCAGTGAAGGCTGAACCAGAGATTTCTTGCACAAGCATCTTCCAGTCTGAATCCAGGTGTAGAACTATTAGCAAGTGACTTTCCTTTGTACGTCAAATACACGTGCACCCACATGAACAGAACCCAAAGAGTTCTTAATAGCAGAGCGCAACCAGAAATCGTAAAACCAATCAACAACAAAATAACCGAGTCGCTGCTCAGATTAGTGACGTGGCTGAAAAATCAATAGACTAGACAAAAATCATTGGAGTCACACTGTGCCCATGTGCATCAGGAACAAGGTGTTTCATTATCATTAAGGCCTCTTGTTTCTTTGTCAGCAGTGACTATGGCAGTTTACTCAACAAATACTATTTGCTTTCAATACTAAAGTTGTCCAAAAGCTGTTTAGCATGCTGTCAGCTGGGGTAATTTCCCCTATTTATTATGCAAATAATCTCCTAATTGTTCTTGCTTTGTAGCTAGTTCTCTACATCTCCCTTTTGACTACAGAACAGCCAAGGCACAAATCAAAACGTCAAATGATTTGTAGGCTGGCATACTGAATTTGAAGTGTTTTCCCAAACAGAACTTACACTTGAAGTGCTATTTGTAGGTATGCTGGACTCTTTCTGGTCCACTCACTATAATTTTGTATGTTCCGCTCTCAATGTACCTTGAAATTTTCCTTTAAAGCCAATGAAAATAGTCCAAGAAGAGACTCAAAGTCAGGCTCCACCCACTTTCCCAAGAGTATCACTCCTAACAATTTGGGACTTGGGGTTGGGTGTGGGAAGGTGGGTGTTGTCCATTTTTGCTTTTTAAATAATGATTCCTTTACTTTGGGAGGTGTTTTAGACTTACAAATCACTGCCAATATAAGAATCGTAAATGATATGTTTTACTCTCAGACTATTAATTGTATTATCTCTAAGAGATCACAATAGCTGCAGAACTCCTCTAGAAATTGAACCACAAGTGAGCTGACCTTAGGCAGACATAGAAAAAAAAATAATCATACAAAGACCTCAAGAATTGCCTCAGTTTTGATAGCCACAGTTAAACACCTCAGTGTTTCTCAGCATTTCTTTTGCACCCTGGTGGGCCGTATTTCCCCTTCAGAGTGCAGTTTCTACACAAGAAATATTCACAATGATTGATAGAATAAGCTGTCACAGTTAATCATATCAGTGGGTTTAAACATAAACAAATCACATTTAGAGAAGTTATTCATAAATTGATACTTTGGGAATGAGGAAACTACAAAACAAAATTACTAGCATCATGGCTTACAGAATATTTAGCAAGCCATACATTAACACTGGCACTACTGTGCCTGCTGAACAGACTGCAATGTCCCTCAGGAATGGATTTTTCTATCTGTTTACTCTTAATACCACAGGGCATCTGTCCAAAATAGTGTACTAAGAAGAGTGCACACAATTTTGCATCTTGAAGAATCACGAAAAATTTTCTACAAATCAAAAGCTTCCTTTCTAAACTATTTCAATCAATTGGTTCCATTTTTCTGGTTCATTTCTGGTTTATTTTTAACGAAGGAATTTGGTATTTCATGACAACCTTGCTCATCACGTAATTGAGACAAGCTGCCTCTCTTCTTCTAACTGTTTTCAGTGAGAAACAGGGCCTCTAAATCAACTTTTGTGTGAAAGAGTTGCTCATTAAAATTTAGTTGTTGTTGTTGCTTTTTTTTTTTTTTTAAAAAGGGAAGCTTCTGTATCCAAGGCAAAAAAGCAATCACTTCTCATTTTTGACAGAAGACCAAATTTCCTCCCCACCAATGGAAAAATTTCAAAACTCACTGAAGCAATAACATCTTAACTCTGGATGGATAAAGATCCTATTTCTCTGGAAATACTTTTCTCAGAGGATGAGATGTTTAGAACAAAATGAGAAATTATATTGAGAAAGAAACCAGTGAAATTCTACAACACAAAGCTTCCCACTTCTATTCAAAACAAAGACAAGTTTCTTTTGTATAGTGGCATTTTCTGTTGAGAAACACTGCTTCCCACCAAGTGACATACATTTAACATTTTCAATACAGAAAACACAAGAGAGGCTCAGAGACAACCTGCTTGATGAGTGATACAATTGTCCAAACTCAGAGCTTCTTTAGGTCCAATTTCTTACCATAAGTGCCGATTTGTCAGGGAGCACAATTACCGGGGAAGCAGAATGCCGTTAAGAGACTGCAGAGACACACACCTCTGTACCAGGAGTAGTATCTCCTTCCCCTCCTAAACTGCTCCCTTCAAAAGAACACTATTTTGTGTTCATATCGATTTCTCACAGCTAAATCATTACTAGTAACATTTAAACATCTTAGGTTGCTAAATTATTCTTGAGCCAGTCCCTGATCTTTACAGATTGTCTTACATTTATTATACACCAGCATATTAATGTAAGATTTTTCACATTGTCCCTGGCATTATGTCAAGACCAAGCATCACACACAGCCATGAGACAAGGCTGATACACGGAGCATAAGGTTGGCACAACCCATGTGTTTCACATATTGCCTTTTGATTTTAGAGGCCTGTCACCATGACGAAGACTCATTCAGTTATTTATCATTCCTCCTCATTCAGAGATTACAACAAACTGGGATCTTTACTGTGGACTATGAATCATATAAAACTATGCTACATTCTGGAAAGTCCTTGATCTCATACGAGTGCTGATCAAACACTTGAATTCTACTTTCAGAGAAGGAAAAACAATCCTGCCTTCACAGCATCGCAAATCTCATGATTTCACCTCGGAGCTTGTGATCAGCTCTCAGTCTTGTGACTACCAAAAAGTTCCAGTTTCTACTTAAAAAAGCTAGTGTCTAGTTTCTAGTTCTGTCCATAGCAAACAGCATAATCCTGCAGCACCCTTAAATCCCAAGCAACTGAAAGACTAAACTTCAGGATGCAACATTTAACTTTTTGTGTGGAAAATACTCTTCACCTTACTTTGGCGTTAAAATCTTTTATTATTGCTTTTCCTGCTTTGTGGAAAACATATCTCTTTCAAAAATCAATGTTAGAAAAAAAGCTTTGAAATATCAAAAGCATTTTTGGATTCCAAAAGCTAATTTTGATTTTTTTTTCCTTACAGTTCTTCAATGGATTTTCATTACTCAGTGTTCTGATAGTCACAGCCAGTGGTATTTAAGGGCCTAAAATAATATTTTAAAATTTTAACTACTGCTCACCCATCCACAAGAGAATAAAAAAGAAAAATCAATGCACTGTCAGTTTTGCAACAGTCACTATATAAATGCTAAGATTTGCGTCATTAATCATCTTAATTTAAGATATCATAGTGCCTAGCTTTCAGAAAATTGTTCCTTTCTGAAAAAGAGCAGCATGCCGATTAAAAAAAGACTAATGCATCAAGTGGCATTTATTTCCTTCCCTTTTCTGATGCTTCAAACTCAAATCATTATTGTAAACTAAACTTAGTTATTGGAATGAACTTGCTCCTAGTCGAGTAAATTTATCACTGTGGATTTTACTGACCAGGAATGACAGGAGCAGCCTTGAACAGTGGAATGACTGGGTTTCCTCTGCTTTGAGATCACATAGACTTGGAAATTATCTTTTCTTTTACACCCATGGTTCTGAAGATTCAATATTGTCCTAGACAGTAATTTAAAAAAAAAAATAAATCTTTGATTCTTTGCATGATTCACCCTTATATTTAGCTCAATACAATTCCCTCTGTAACACTTCAGCAAAAGGGACTAGAGCCTTACAGTTACCATATGTTCCAAGTTGTCACTGTTTGAAGCTTAAGTGGCAGAAAGGATAAAATTAGCGCTTTTTTCCCTTTAAAATAAACCCCAAAGTGACAGAATTAAGAGAATTCCCTCCAACTGCTTCCAGTCTAAAGTCCTTCCTGAAGTTCAGTAACTCAGATTCAGCTTAATGCCAAAAAGTGATACTCATGAACAGTAACAATGAATAAACCCATAACAATAATGAACTTATTTTTAACTGTATTACACAAAATTAGTCGGGGGAGGGAAACAAGTTCTGAACAGGTCCAAATAAAGCTAGAATTCCGGTCTGATAAAAACACATACATGGGGCAAATGAGACATTAGACATTGGCAACAAACAGTCTGGTCTTCAAACTAGTTCGGGGGGCGACAGTCAAACATACAAAACTGACGGATTTGTACTGTGAGATCAGTTGAAAAAGTTGTGGATACAATAGTAGTTTGTATGCATCGCTGCCCTGACATTCTTTCTAGAGTGCTTTTGCAAGCCTCCCCAGCTGAAAACACAGAGGGGAAGTAAAAATGGGATTACACAAATTACAATCTGACCAAGGGTCTGGGATTAGAAACAGGGAGAGTGCTCCTAGTCTCCAACTCTGTATCTGCTGATCTCATCACTGCAATTCCTCCCACCTCCCTTAAGATCTTGCCCTGAATAATAATGAGGTCACAACCAAAATGCAGATTTCTTTCAAAACTCTCAATGCAGTCTTTACATAAATAGTTCCTGCACAGACTACTGGAAATTACAGTGCTACAACCAGGAAGGAAATGCCAGTATTGGACTCTCCAGTAGCACATTCAGCAACTTTTCAGGTCCTCAAAATGTTTTTTTTCCAATTTCTCCTCATGACAGAACCATCTTTCTTTCCACTTCCTATAACGAGTGAACAGTCATTTTCTTTTCTTCTCACTCATGGCCTAACACAAAAGGAATGCAGCTTTCTGACATCCTAGTGGTTTTGTTTGGTTTTATACCATATAATTGTCCTTTTAAGCTCTGCTACCTCATAAGTGTTACTCATAGTGTTCAGGGTAACCAGGTAAGGCTGGCAGAAGGGATGAGAAAAAAAATAAAAATCTTGCTCAGACTGGAATTTTACTGCTCCAATAGTTATGGATAGTTTGCCTGTCAACACTAAAGCAAGCAAGGTCCATCTTTCTAAACCTCTTACTTGGCATTAATTTCATCTTGATCTAGCTTTTACCAGACCAAGACAGAAATAAAGAGTTGAACTTCTTAAGTTCAAAGAGGCAAGAAGTATTTCTTACCACCCAGTGTGTGCCTCTAATTTTGTCCCTTTTTGCTTAGCCCCATAGCTGCACCTTATCCTGGCCTGAACCATCCTTCCTTTCTCTGCCCCCATTCCCTTTTGCAGCTACTCCTCTGTAAATCAGATTTCTCCTGAAGAGCTTCGGTTAATCTGACAGCTCAGCAGGGACTAACCCCGTCACTTCCTGCCTGAAGATAAGTATCTGCCATGGCATAAAAACTGAACAAAGAAGGGATGCTCTAGGTCAACAGCTATCTTTGTAGTATTCGGGAGGTGGGGAAGCAGGGAAGGAGAAGCAGCACCTCATACAGTATCTTTACCACCAAAAGAGTAGCTCTGTGATACACACAAGAGGTCAATCATGTTTACCTATTCCCTGGACAACATCAGAACGGCTGGATGTGGTGTACAGTTTCTAGTAAAGGCTAGTGTGAATCTTCACCACTTAGCTCTTTCAACTTTCTTCTTTTATTGACCATTCTTACTCCATTTTACAGTAAAGTTGAGAGTGTAACCAACCAGCTATCACTGCCTGAACAGTTATCATCACAAGGTTGCAACCCTTATGTCAATGGGCAATAAGTCAACACAGAAAATTTAACCTAGTATAGAAACTCTTCTGCCCTATACATACATCCACTTCCAAGTCTAGCAGAAGAGGTTCATACCCTATTTTCTTCCTCAGCCCCAACTCCCAATGCACTTTCCAGATCAGTTTACTGGAGCAGAAGCTGAGAAGACAACAGGGCTTGTGGGTATTTCAGGGTGGGGACTCACCCTATTAACCCCAGCAGACTCATACCTCATCACATCAGAGGTGCCACACAGCTCTCAATTAGCATTCAATCTCTTAAAGCTGTCAGCCTAAGGCTATCAAGACAAAACAGAAAGAAGCCCAGATTTATTGTGTTCAGATGATCACACCTTAAGGCACATCCAAGCCTGACACATGATTTGGGAACGACAGGAGCAGATGCTGTAAAATACATTTAAAGAACAACACGTAACTGCAATAACTCTTAACATCTTTCCTTCAACTGGCTGCATTTGCTGTAAATCCTCCTGCTTTTTCACTCCTCTGGCAGGCAACAAGATGCCTTACCTGCCAGCAGAGCATCTGTGCCATTAGCTAGCCTTCACCAACTAGCTGCTTCCAACAACAGTGATGCCTGGAATAAGCACCCCATCAAGAAATGCAGGAGGCGATTACTGATGTGTCTGCGGAAACACACACTGACTCCAGTCTCAAACAACAGAGCAGGAAGAGAAGCCAACTGCTTAAGCCCACAGGGAGCACCTGCCTAGTCACCGAGTACCCAGTGTTTCTGCGCTTGCTCCCCAACTTCAGCCTCTTCCTTTACGCTCCGTTTTCCAACACAAACCCACACTGATACTGAGAATCAGGCTGGCCTGGCCCAGAGAGACACCAGAGAAGCAAAACAGCAAAAAACAGTGACATATACAGACAGTGGTGGGCCTGCTGGTTTACCAGCAAATACCGAAAACGATCAAGACATGCCACCACACACAGATGAGGTGTCACTGGTGGCAGCTGAGCAGAGGTTGAGACTGGGGGACATCCAGTCCCCACTGCAGCAGCCTCCAGCGGGTTCTGCCAACCTACACACACAGTCTGAGGCCAGGGCAAAATATGCATTTGCAAATGTCACATGCTGGGGAAGACAGTGCCAGCTGCAAGTCTGGTCTGAGAATTGACGAATCCAATTCTTTGTTCTTATCTTAGCCATCTTCAGTCTCTCCCTTTTTAAGGTCACATCCTAGAGGGAATAATCAGCGTCTCCCAGCACTAGAAAAACATGATCAGAATCTTGGTTTTCTCTTGGTTGGTTTCAATTCCAAGGAAGACCACTGAAAAATTCTATCATGTAGAAAAACAGAGCCTTTAAGTTAAACATCAGAGAGAACAACATTGGCTACAGAGGAAATGCACACTGATACTTCTTCTCGGTAGCAAGCTCGTGATTTTACTGAGAGTTGAGCTGTACATTATCATCTGCAGGAGACTACAGCCTTGTCTCTGGGTGAAATTTCCTCTTATCCCACTATTTCTCCACGAAAGCACAAAATAGGACTTAATGAAGCAGTCTCCCAGAGAAATACTATTATGTTTGCCCATAGATTCCTGGTTTTGCTACAGAAAAGACTGTATTTTTAAAAACTTCTGAGTAACTGTCATGCTGTTCTGTTACCAACTGCAAACATAAAAATATAGCAAAGACCAGGTACTGGATTATCACCAAGTTAGTTTGGCTGGAAAATTTATATCATATTTTCATCTGGAAAGCCGATGTGCCTTTGTTGCTCAAGAAAGAAGGCATATCAACAATAGTCTCAAATCTATGAAGAAGCTGTTTAAGCACTCATTACCATCCAGTCCCTTTGAGATCTCTCAATTTATGGTTTCATCAGGTTTGGGAAATGAGAGAGAAGGTAGAAATTCAACAGGACAGCCTTCTGCCTCTGTCATTCAGCCTACTGCAGCAGTAGTACAGCACTGGGAATCTGCTGCTTGAGAAAAATATATAAATATATACACACACACACAAAAAAATCACACTCAATCTTAAAGAGGAAGATCTAAGCCAATCTCCTAGACTCAAGCACTTAAGACTTTGGAAAACTTCATTCTTGGATCCTTGCTTTACAGCCTGGTCCTAGGTACAGAGGTAGTTTAACTAAGTTTGTCTTATGCTACCAACCTCAAGGAGTTAATTGCCAGGAAACATTTTTTTTCTTTCTAGATGTACTTCCTTCATTTTCCATTGCTCAATTTATTTCTATCTCCTCCAAGTTGTGGCTTTGATCCTGGCTGCTTCTTGAGCAATGGTTTTCCTTTGGATGCTAATGCCTTTCAGAGAGTATGTAAATTACTACTAAACACTTCACCACCTTCCTGATGAGATTAAGGCAAGATTCTAGCTTTTCCTGTTCAGTACTTGCTAAGGAGAAAAGCAGGCTATAAGGCATCAAGGCTCTATGGAGAAATGGAGGAACGCATTTAGTTGATAGGGTCAAGACAAGGGAACTGAGAGTAACGAATTTAGTAGGAAGACCAGATTTCTGTAAAGCAGCGCTACTTCCTGAGAGCAGTCTTCCCTCACCAATTTCAGTTAGAAGCTAGGAAAGCAGATTTGTTGATTTTATTAAACTACAGGCCAAGAATCAAAGGAAAAAAATAAATCACATGGAGGAGCAGCAAACAAGCTATTCCTACAAACAACTGCAGAAAATTGTGTCTTAAGTGCTTTACACAGTAGTGCAAGCCCTGCTTCCCAGCAGCTACAAAGGCTCTGCACACTGCAAGAATCAGTCAGCCCTAATGTGAGCTCATATATGAAGCATCCTTTATGACCCAGTTCAGCACTTCTTCCCCCTCTCCCTTGCACTACACAAGGCAGGGTAACCTCAGGAAGTCGCATGTGCAACAGAAAATCATCTGCTTTCTCCCTTAATATCCTCTCACATCAATTTCTATAATCTTTACAGTTTCCCCCATTTGCAATGAATACATCACACTTCGGTTATCAAGAAATTCAAAGAAGCAAGTCTCATGGCAACTGCAAATACATTAAAATTGCCAAGCAGGAAACAAACCAGGAGCTAAACAATTCGACCTTAATAGTATTCATCTGCAGAGGAGTGAGACAACTCTGAGGCAGACCCCCAAAGCAACAGGTTAAGCAAACACTGGGTGTCATTTCTCAGCTGCTGGTTATATGTTGACATATAGCCAAACACTGATGTTTGAATTAATTTGCTTGACAAAAGCCACAGAAGAGTGATTAAGCAAAGTCACAATGACATCTGGCCCTCTCAGAGCATCTGGATGCTCCTCTAACCCCTTTGCTCAACTGCACTGTGCACAACAGCTTTGGTCTCAACTGCTCTGATAATCAGCTGAATTATCTGAGCTACAGAGCTTCATACGGAAGCAGAATCTGGCCTCAGGCTTTCATAATACACCTGCAGCCGAATGGATGCAGGACTCGAGCAGCGAGCACTGTCAGAGCCTACTTTCATCAAGGGAAGCTGGAACACGCGGAGACACCTGAGGCAGATTCAACCACACTTCAGCAGAAATCCAGCAGGGTTACACCTGTGAAACCATTGTCACAAGTCAACTAACACACGGCAAAAGAAAGTAACAAATACCTTCCTGTTTCAGCCCCTAGCAAAACCATTTCTTCAGAGTTTGAGAAGGACCTCAGATCTCTGCACTGAACTGGCACTTTGGATCTCTTTCTGCAAGGCTGAGCCTTCACCAGACAGAACAGGGGACGGAGGGTTCTGAGGCCAGGGGACATTAGTGTGGTTGGTACCTTGTCCGAGGTGTGCGTACCTCAGCAGGACAGGACTGGTTACGAAACTTTATTGTGCTGCTGCCAATTGCAGCATTAAAAACTTAAGAGCAGAGCTTTATGGATAAGAACAAACATTTTAATCGCTTCTGACCCCATCTGTACTATACTTTCTCCTATCAGGCTTTACCACCTTTTGGTTGCTTATAAACATTTTAGTTCATTAAGTCTAAAGATTTAAAGTTTTGACCCTTGCATCATTTGCAGAGACGCTTTCCTATTTTGTTGGCATTAGGGTGCTTTTTCAGCATGTTTTCCCGCACTGCCTGGCTCGGGAGTGGCAGAACACCTCTCACGAGACACTCTGGGAACAGCCAGCAGGAGAATTACCCAGAAAACCTACATGGGAAAGGCAGGTGTTTATATGGGAGAAGAGCTGCTGCTAATCACAGCTATTGCAGAACTAAAAGTTACCAGTACAAGTCCATGTTTAACGGAACAAAATGTTATGGTACAAAACATTATACAATAACATACCAAGGCCTGATTTGACCCAATTCCCAGAAGTTGTACTGTATTAACAAGTGTAATTAACTTAGAACAATTACTCAGACCAGGGTATCCACAGGCAAGTGTTGATTCAGGAACCTCTATCGTATGACTTAAGCTCTGGCATGTGAGTAGTCAGCATTATTTAGGATGACTCAGGTCACTCTAAATATAAGATACCCACTCTGTCTTATACAGCTTTAGACATTTTTAAACCATACATAAGGCAATTTCATCATGTGCTGCTTTGCATCTTATTGCTCAGTCAGGCATTGCTAAACAGGGGTATTAAGTAATTATGTTATAGTACATAGTACTCCGTAGTACTACACAATACCCCACTCTAATTCCAGCAGCCATTTGCTGTGTAATTCCTGGTACAGGCAACAAATGACTGTGTTCTGTACACTTCACATGTTAAGGCTGTGAAGAGTGCATTGCGTAATCAGTGACAGATTTGACTTTGAAAGAGTCAGTGTAGCTGCTGATGTTCATCACCTACATGGCCACTGTAGAATCACCCTTCTATCATTTGATTTCTTTGTCACTGGGCAGCTACAGATCTGATAAAACGTAGATTGATGGGTAAAAGGAGGAGAGGGGGATGATGCAAGTCTGAACTGGGACATGGTCAGTTAGTGGAGCTGTGCTGATTTATACCAGCAAAGATTTGATCTTATAATTGTGCATACAAAGTATTACTCAGAATATATCTCTCCTCAGATTAAGAATTCATTTCTAAGGTTGAAGCCTTCTTGCCTTTGAGGTCACGGTTTCAACCTTAAGAAGTGGTAGGGAGGCAGGGAAAAGATGCATGGGACACAATTCTTCCTATTTCAGCTGCCTTTTTTTTTGTTATATCTCATTTCCCGTTGGCTGATTTTTGTGCTGAGGTAGAAGAGATAAATCAGCATTTCTGTGCTTCAGATACACCAAAGTTTTACCGTTGCAGCTATTTTGTGAGTATTATGAACCTGAAACATCTTCCTTTACAGTGCAACAGCTGAAAGAGGAGCCCAGAAGAATTCACTATGAAAGTAGATCACCTGGAAGAGAAATACACCTTCTGATGCTCGCTGAAGTTCTGCATGAACTTGTCTGCTTGCCTGAGCTCTAAGGGAAATCCATCGCTCTGAGCAGAGTGCCAGTACCATATGGAATCCCGCCCTTCATCTGGCCATGGAGCTGGTACTCTTTAGCTGCCTTGGATTCAGCAAGGAGACCTGGGCAGTATAGAACATACTGCTCTTGCCACCAGTCTACTCTTCCTTTATAGCAGAGCAGGAAGGTCTTTAGCTAAGTGAAATTTCCTAGACTCTACTACAAGAATTTGTTTTATTACCAGTTTGTATGAAATAAAATACCCTACATTTTCAGAACGTGAACTAAGGTGCCACTAAGTTCTGCAAACACTTTCATAAACTACCTTTGATCTCGACACAGGAATTCAGATAAGACATGCAGGAGCTGCAGTGGTGCAGACTGCAGTAGATAAATGGGTCCGTGCTATCTCATTACCAATCTATCATCAGTTTTCTTGGACTATCTTGTCATGCTGCTGTTGCTGTCTTACGCTATACATAGCCCAAGTAAATTAATACAGATATCTGATGAGTCCTCCCAGTGCTATATCCAGGAGCAATCAGAAAATTTCATCTCCAGTGGTACAAGGGGAGCAGATCAAGGGCAAGTCCTATCAGTTCTCTCCTTGCCTTAAAAGAAATGGTTTCACTTACTTGTCCCAGCCGCTTAAGCACACACTGTTTATGTGCAATAGCCTTATGTTTTAGAGACCCATGCATAAAGGGCAGGACACAGCATGCTGTGTCTATTCTTTTGTGAAAACCTGTGTTATTTGAAAGTAGCTGCCAAACCTTTTGAATTAACCTGTTTTGCCTGAAGAGATCACAAGACCCTTCGCTGACCTTTATTTGTGGGTGGATGGTACTAATACTTCTCCACAGCTGACTGACAATGGTTTTTGAAAAATTAATTACAAAATAGAAGAATTGCAAATACTTGTCTGAGCACAAATTGCTTTGCTTGCCTGAGAGGGCAGGTGTTTATATGAAAAAAAAAAAATCACTCCTGTACAGGCATCTTCAGAGACAACACACATTCACAGATACAGCTGAGTTCCCATAGCAGCTCATGATTGGGCACGAGCACAAGCAGCTCGCTGGCCTCCAGTGAGATTAATTGAGCACTTTCTCAGTGCTCATCTCCACCCAGAAGCTGGCATTCTCAGGCCTGCAAGTAAGTGATCCACCACCAGCCATCTGTCTTGCTGTCATTAAATTAAGCATGTTTATTTCTTACCATTTACCTCGCCTGTATGCGTCACTGGAAAACAGGAGTGTACTGTTTGGGAAAATTACTCCTCTACGTAACTTAAAGACTTGTGGTTGGACATAACACATTACAAGGAAAGCAGATCCTAAGGCCAGTGCTCCTACAAGTCCCCTTCCATCACCCCAGGAGCTATAATTTGGCAATGCAGGCTGAGCTTTTATGTTGGCATCTTTCACAGTCCTGCATACGGTCCCCTGACCCTTTTCCACAACAGCTCTCCAGCTGTGGAGACACGCGCCACACGCTTACATTGCCAAGATCTTGCACAATTTACTTGCAAGTCTTTAAGGCAGACTCCGCAGCTTGTTCTGAGCTCCGGCTGGAGAGGAAGGGAAAGCGAATCCTCCCATTTGAGCTTCAGATTATTTTATACACATGATGACAGATGCTCTGCAGCGGGAAGGGCCACTGGCTGTTTGTGCTGCGTGAGTGCACACACACACGTAACTGCAGGAGATGGGGAGAAAAGCTCAGCACAGGCCCTTGCCCAGCCATGGGACCCTGCTGCATCCTGTACAGCAATGAGGTAATGTGGGCTCTGAACTAGGTGTCTTCTATCTCTAGGTCACAGACTTCTGCCATAAATAATGCATGTTTAAAAAAAAAAAACCACCACAGGAAGCAATTTAACGCAGAAAGCAACTGAAAGTTCCCTTCGTTCTTGGTATTTGTCTCCTTGTCCTCAGTGCTAATGCCTTGGGATTACTGCAGGCAGCATCATGACACTTTCCACCAGACTCCAAGGAGAAGCAATTGATGCTTCTGGTGCAGGAATCTGTGCTGTCTCTCTTCTGTGAGCTCCTATAGCTCAATTAGAACTGAATCTAAATCCCCAGGTTTGGGGAAAGAATGCTATAGGCTAGCTTTGACACCTTTTTGACTGACAGAGAATGCTGAACTTTGCAATGCAAGTCTGTCTTCAGGTCTACACAGCATCAATGCTTTCCACAGGCACTTACTTCCTCTAAATTCTGAGACAACACAATTTCTCCAGCATTACTGAAAGCAAGCAGCAAACCAGTCAGACACCAAAGAGTTATATTATATCAAACAAGTGTCACATTTCAGCATGCCATTGCATTAAAGAGGATTTCCCACAGCTTGAGGATACAGTGAGTTTTAAGTCTCTAATCACCTCTCTACCCAGTCAGCACAGGTAGTCTCAAGAAACCTTGCTTGACACAGGACAAGGTCAAAGATCAGAGCAGGAACAGGAATCACTGGAAACCAGCATTTGTGAAAAAAAGCTTAGACACTACTACACCAGAATGTTCCTGCTGAAAAAGTACCCACTGACAAACACTGATGAGAAGATGGAGCTTCGTGGGGTATGGCCTGATCTTTACTACATGCTCCCTACTTCAGGAACTGTGGTAACTGCTCCCCATTGCCTACAGAGATAACCAAGCACATCCAGATGTTATTTCACTAAAGGTCTTAGCATAGGCTGAATCATTCTGCAGGTTCACAGCTAGTCCTCATTAACGAGTTAAGGAAGACCTGATGAGTAACAGATACCTGATTCCCGTAGCTAGTGGTGCCAATTACCAGCCTTGGCAGAATTCAGCCACTTGAAGCCACGAAAACAAAGGAAAGTGAAAATGTACAAAACCAAAATGAAAACATTTTTTGTTGATTTTCCTTTTTTTTCTTCAATGAAATACGACTCTCACTGCGATTTATGACTCCATAGCTTTAAAAAATACAAACCAACACAAAGGGTACTAAAGAAAAATAAAATCAATAGGGTACTATTATCACAACCCTATATATTTGCTAATCTACAAAGCCATACTGAAAGCCTGTCTTCCATTTCAGATCTTCATCCCAGATCTCTAAGCATTCCTTCAGTCATTTTTGCAGCTTCAGAAGCATTTTGAGGTGTGGACCCTGAGCAGTTTCTCTACATCCATGAAATCCATTTGTCACCTATACAAGACAGCCACACACATTTTTCAAAACATCACATTGCAGAATGACACTGGCTCCTTGCCTTCATAAATTTTCTTCAGACGGGGCTTGGAAGGCTCCTTCGTTAGCAATCCAAGATGTCCCTAAGAGACCCATTATTCTGCTGACATCAAAGATCTGTGCCCATAAATCCCCTATATACCAAGAGAAGCTTGGACAAGACCCTGTAAGACAGAGACAATTACCTTGTCAAATTAGGAACTGGTCCCATCACCTGTCAAAAGCAACTATCACAACCTAAGAATAAAACGCTTTTATTCTCTTTCCTTTTCTTCCTTGCAAAAGCACTCCCAAGAAAATACAGTGAAGGGGAATGCATTTTAAGAACAAATTCAAAGCACATATACACTAGAGGACTAAAAGTAAGAAAGCACACATTCTCTGGGACATTCTGCTTCTGTTCTCTCAGGTCCCAATTTCACAAACACACACGCCTGTACTTAAATTTAGTACAGAAACCAGCAGGTTTCTGTAGCACACTCATGGAAACTAGGGTAATGACACTCCCATCTGCAGAATGAGGACCCATGGCTGTGTCCTCTCACTGGAGCGTAGGCTGGGAAGTACCGCCCTCCACAAGTCAGAAGTCAGCAGAATAAGGTCACACAATTGCAGTAGAAATTGCAGGAGAAAAAACTCTTCCTAGAGGGCAATGCCACAGTGGATGGATCTGCAAGACCAGCTTAATTTGATTCCCTACTCCAGCAAAAGAATTATAGTCTGCAGAGCTCTGCATGTCTACCTGTGTCCACCTGGGGCACTTAAACAAGTGTCGGTATAAAATAGTACATATTACAGATAAAAAGCCCAAGAGTTAAGCTGCTAACTACACAAACGGGAACTAGGGAAGGATAAGCACTCAGATGGAGAACAGGACCCTAAGCATTCCTAATATCAGCTCAGGTATTGGAGCAGCAACTATAAGAGTGCTGAGGCCACCTCATTACTGTCAGGCTGGAATCTGCTAAGCCCATCTTGCCTCCCAGGGGCAGCCGTGCAAAAAGGCTGGGTTTACAATCTGGGAGGCGTCCGCTCAGTAGTTAAGAGCACATTTAGCATATCTCCTTCCTTCACCCACTCAGCCCAGGCTAAGCTTTGATCAACCTGGTCTATTCACTCTTAAAAGTCACGAGGATGCAAACAAGTATTCGAATGGGATCAAAGATCTGCACCTTCCTTTATATGAATCATTACAACAGAGACTCACCATCTTAAACTGAGTCCCAATAAAGATATGTTTGTGAGAGGTACCTTCCAAGAACATGGACAATATAGTTAACTGCACCATTCCAGCCTACGCAAGCTTCTGAAATACATCAGTCTCACCTCAAACTCCTGGCCCTGATGTCAAACATCATTAGCAGGCTGGTTCGGGGAGTCAGCTGAACTGCTATTGTCTGATTGCTCCCTTCCCAGACAGCATGACTTACATGGCAAGATTTTTTGCAGCTTCATCACAACTTAGAAGTTTCCTATCGCAAACTATTATCTATGCAACATTTTAGACAGTTTCACAATTTGAGTTGTATTGCTGCTCTTCCGGAAACCTGGCATAACATGTTGACAGATGGTCTATTTGGCATTTAAAGTGCCTCGCTTTTTTGCAATGGTCAGATTTAGGAACATGGCCTGCCCCAGGTAGCAGCTTATTTTACAAGTTTTCTGTATTGATACAGAGATCAATCAGTCAAATCAAATCTGTATTGATACAGAGATCAATCAGTCACAAACAATCCCACTGAGCAGAAGCTGCACAAATACAGAACAAAAAGACATCTCATGCTTTTTACTCCACTTCAAAATAGAATTTTAGACATCTGACAACATCTTTCTCCCAAACAACAAGCACATGGAGCAGCATAAAGAGAGATTGCCTGCAGAAATAAAGAGCTTCTGTGAAACTCCCCAGAGGATGCATTGGATAGACCAGTAAGCAGGCTTACATCTGAAACAGACACTGGGACACGTCTAAAAAAGGATACTTCAGTGCATTTTCTCCTCCCATCAGTTAAAATCACCCACACAAATACAGACATACACAAAGCAAACACAGATTTCACTTATCACCTTCCCACCACTGTCTAGTTATTTTTTTTGATGCATCCATTTTTTGGTCATAAAACCAAGCATGCATACACACACAAAAAAAGAAAAAAATCTGTGAGCTTCAATCTTCCCTTTTGGGTGATGATTTTACTGCTATTATTTCTACACACAATCCTGACAACTCAGTAGTGTCTTACAATTACCAAAAAAAGCTTCGAAAATGCTGACTAACCCTAGTTTTGAGGGCAAGAATAAGTTATCATGCAGAGAGCAGCGAGATGTAACCTGGTCAAAATACAAAATTGTAAGGCCAGGAAAACAGAACCCACATACATGCCTATAGACAGGGCTGTAGGCAAGCCCCTGTGTGCTAGTTCTTAGTCACTGTCACACTCACACACTGTTTTTGCTTCAGCTACTGCTGTGGACCACACATCTGAAGAACTGCAGAGGCCATTAGATGCCTAATCACCCATGATTAATCTAAATGGAACTTTCCCATTCACAAGAACACTCCCTGCTTCCGAACAAGAAGAGCAGAGTGTTCTCAATTGTGTCTCAACATGCTCTATAAAGTGTGATGAAAGAAGACAAGAAATTTATCCTAGAGAAAGACAACAGGCTACTGGCATTTTAATAAACTTGTACATTTAGTTCTTCATTAGCGGAGCCTCTTATTACCTGCGGTTTGCCAAAAGCGCTAACCAACATGTGCCTCTGGGATAGTCCCTTCAGAGCTCTCAGAGCCCACATTAACATGCCAAACACACTGTGGTTTAACTTCTCTTTGTCCCTCAGTCCCATCTGCTATTTCCTTAAAGCAAGACCCCAGTTTCAACAACTTGCACCAGTTGCACAGATACATCCTAGCAGTAGCTACATCTGCTGTTCTTTGAATAAGCCTTTCATGGTTTAGAAATGGTAACTCACATACTGGAAAGCCCACTCTCACCTGTGGGCTACACAGGCAAAAGTAGGTTTCCCTGCATTCAGGCTCTAGCTTCAGGTTACGCGTAGGTGGAACTATTTCCGGTACATAGTCGTTCTTACACAGGAAGGTGAATGTGACGTAAGGGTTTTTCAAAACTACATATTATTCCAGGCAATTCACTTGCACAGCACCCAAAATCGTGCACTGGAATGGTACCTCTTACAGATAGGAGTGAACATCCAGGGTGGAGAGAGGGAGCAGGACGGCGGGGAGGGGGGAAGACACAGACAGGGACAATACCCAAAGCAAAAACCAAACAAAAACCGGTAACAAAACATCAACACACCACACAACATGCCAGGCTTTAATAAAGCTCTCACACCGAGACACCTAAAATCATCAGGTCTAATCAGAAGTCACACCCAGAATCCTTAGATGACACTTCAAGCTCCCTGAATGGTTTCATGTGTGGTCGTGGTCACCCCCCGCATCAGCTTCCCTGCCTACACAATCAGGAGCTTAATTCTTACTTGCTAACACCGACTGAATGTGGATAACGGGTTTTGGGGGCCTGTTTTCTTGTTTTAGTCAGACACACTACCCATGATTTACTGCTCAGTTTCATGCAAGAGCTCTGATTTTTTTTTTATAGTTTTTTTCCACAACTTTAGGAGTGCCAGCCTTGGCTTTGGACATTCAGTTCCAGCTGAAAATACTCAAAAATTCTCACCTCACCCACCCTGAAATTTCATGCGAAAGAGCTACACCGCCTGTATGTACTGAGTTCTGCTTCTATAACTTCAGACTGAAGGGTAAAGAGGTGGATAAGCCCAAGGTCGAGGATAAAAAGCAGCTCCAGAGGGATGCTTCGGCATTAGGAAACACACGCACACGGTAGCTAGGCCTGTCTGTCGACACCAGGTATATCAGCCAACCTCTCAATACTTCAGCTGCAGCCAGACACCAAAGCGAACGCACTCCCCTACCTCGAATGAGCTTCTTCAGCAACAGAAGGAGGCACCACAAGCTTCCAGGAGACAAAGAGGAAACCAAGAGGGATAAAACAAGTCAAAAGAAAGCAAGCAAACATCACAGAAATACACACCAGGAGCTCCAAACCCAGCTGGCCCAATCCACTTCTCCAAACACACCCAGAGGGTGAAGCACGCACACACTCCCACACCAATATTTGCACCAGCAAGCCAACACTTTGCAATTAAACCCAAAAGGCAGCCAGAGCCTTACCCACAGCCCCAGGCACTTCCCTGCTGGGCCTGGCGGGCTCCACCTGGGCAGGGCTCTCCTCCAGTGCTTTCTGGGATGAGGAGACAAGGCCAGAGCTTCGCACCTCCCGCCTCCAGAGCGGGCAGCCTGCCTGGTCCTGTGGCGAACATCACTTGCCCCAGCTGTTCTTAACACACCCCCAGGGCTGCCCAGAGCACAGGGAACACCCAGCCCCAACAGGTAACATGGCCTCCCTGGTCACACGGGCACTTCCACCCTGGAGGCAGCCTCCAGGGAGGCCTCAGCTCTACTGAGGTGAGAAGAAAGGTGAGAAATCGCTGGAAAACAGCCCTTTTCTCCCCTGTGTTTCACCCAGGGCTGTTAATTAACTCTCTGCTGAGAGAAGCACACTGGTCCCTCTCCACGTTTTGCAGACAGGCCCTGGAGCCAGTGGAGAAACGTGAGCCCTCCTCAGGGATGAGGCTGGGGTGAGCAGAAATTCAGAAACCCCTTTCTCTTCCTGGTAGATGGCGATGTGTCTTGGGGTCTGTTTTCAAATTAATAAGGTATTTCAGAAATCCCAGGGCTTGTACTTTTGCAGTACACAAGAAGCCATGGACTGCCGTGAAATGGCCACCGGCTGAAGCATAACGTCAGTTTGAGAACCATGAGGTGGTACAAGGCCAGAGCTGAACAGTGTCAGGACTCCAGTTCAGATTCTTCAGGGGCAAAAACCCTTCTGAAGCCTGCACACGATTAATGCGCTTTTCATAATGTCACTCTGCATCCATGAGTCACTGGACATTTTTACATCCTGCAGGTGCCCTGGCCCTGCTGGCAAACCATCCCTTTACCTCTCCCTTGCATTCACATCCATCTTTTCTGTGAGCACAAAGACAAAATAAAAAAGGGAGATTAACCTGTCTTCTCAAACAAACCAAAGAAAAATGTGTGGTTAGAACTCAGAATTTTCCTGATTCATCAGAACCATTATCCAGTTTCATGGGAAGGACCACAGAGCTGATAGAAGATTTTGACCGATTTGATTTCCCAGTAAGAAGTCCATCCACCACTGTCAAAAAAAGGAGCTGTAAGATTAAGACTTAATTCATTCCTCTCACACATCACTCCTTTAAAGTACCAACGACCTGCTCTAAAGTGCTACAGTTGATTCAGTTTTCTTCACTGTTCCCAGCTTGTCTTTAGAGATGAAGTCACTCATCCTGTAACTTGATAGTAAAATTCACCAATACAAAGCACACAAGCTCTCAACTGGCTGCCAGATGGCAAGAAAGCCATGTGATTTCTATTAACTTTATTGGATTTGAACCTGGGAGTTGAAGAGCCCCGTATCTCACAGCCAGTCCTTGGCTGAGTCCATTCCCTACTGCTCTTTTTCTTTGAAGAATCAGATTTCATTTAGACAACGAGACACCTGTCTAGCCAAATACCACCCCTAGCCCTATCTAAACTAATTTCAGCTACCCGCACGAACGATGAGCACAAACCTAACTAGGTGAATCTCAGAAACAGAGAGCAGACACTTGTAGGTAATCTCTCCTACAACAAGTATAGCCAAACCACCTGCACTGCAATGATATTTATGCACCAGCACTATCTTCCAGAAAAAGCATTTTAATTATAGTAGTGATTTTAGATTCACAGCGAAGTGAAGTGTATCTCATATCACTTTGCAGATTAAAAGCCCTGAGGCAAAGGTATGTTAAGCAACCCAGATCAGCAAAGCTTGGAACAAACAGCACTCTCTGCTTTATAGTGTTAAGCTGTAACTAGAAACATAATCTTCCTGTATATTAACACCTCCTCTGCCCTGTGTCATTGAGAATAATGAGATAAAAATTGCAGCAACATCACTGGAATGGAAATGAGTTGGTAGTCCTTGATAAGATTGTCTTCATTGCAAGGTGATACTGCCTTGTTAGCTTCCAGCTGACACACAGCACTGGCAATAGCCTTGTGGTCTTGTGCGGAGCCTGAAATGCACATATTCTCACCTGTTCAGTTGAACATTGAATGTCAGGCATTGATTTTCTGCACAGCCAAGAGGTGTCCTTTGTAACCTGGGGCCTCAGGCAATTGGCCTGAAGGCTCACCCTGGAACTGGAGATGTTGACAGGAAAGTTCTGTTAGATGTTACACCGTGGCTTTGTTCGAAGGGTGTGGAGGAAACCCTGTCCAGCCTGTTAACTGAGTAAAAGGTCCTTTGAACTGTAGTTACCTGTTGGCACACACTTCAGTTCGGTAATCTTAATTGTTTGCATTTGGTTATACATATAAAAAAAATGTAAAGCTGCGTTACTTTGAACCAAGATATTTTCAAAAAGACATGAATACAGAGCTCAGGAACACCTAGAGGTATCTGCCAGGGGAAAAACACATGAGAGACCTCAGGAAAATCCTTCACATTCATTCATTTATCATTCACCCATTCACAGTGTCATCATCTTCCTCTTCAGAGCCAGTGGGTTTTAATAGACCACAAAGAAGCAAAGTCTTAAATGGACAAAAAATAAAATCAGTATCCTCATATGGTGACCAGTCCTAATATTTGGACCTGATTCTCCCACATCATCTACATTTTGGGAGAGTGAAGGTTCATGTTGCAGACAGACCAGATCTGGGCCCACATACATACATGCAAAGAGTCACAGCAAGGGCCAGTTATCAAGGAGTTTTATGGGGCTGGCAGGAGCATAAAAACAAACACAAGAGAATACAATATTCTGGTTACTCAATATACAAGCATCCTGCACTTCCTGTGGCCAAGCTTTCAAAAGGTACTTGTTGTGTGTTGTGGAGGTGTTGGGAAGGGAGAGACTACAAGAGATGTGGAAAGGCAGATAGCTTGCTTCATAGGGGAAGCACTGTGAGTGTACCGCAGAGGATATATATAGTGACGACTAAGAGAGGGAAGACAGAAAAGGAAGAAAATGTTTCATGTCAAAGGGATCCAACGCACATCCTGATTATTTAGTATCAGCCTTTTTGGGTCTACCCACATTTATATGGAACAATTCCTGGGTGGTGAGAGCTAAAATAGATGTAGTTCCATAGGCGATATGCCAGAATATTCATGAGAGCTGTAGATGATTTATAGCTTACCAAAGACACTGAGATCAGTGCTTGGACCACATTGGCTATTTTTCTATGACAAAGCATAGGTCTATGTAACACAGAGGGATTAGAGCCTATCCATCCATTGAAGCCACTCTTGGGACACCAAGTTTCTGATCCCGGGGAAAAAACCATTCCTAATTGCTGCCTCCTGGCTCTGCCCCATGAGCTGAAGCATCATGTGCACCACTAGCATTTCAGCCTCTTTGTTTGCTTACAAAGCAGATATTTGACAGGCATAGAGATAATTTCTTCAAGATCTGTAACAGCTGTGGCCAGCATTCAGATAAGAGGCCCTATATTTCTACAGCCACCCAGCCAAGGCCTTATGCAACTTGGTTAAATTGCCCTTCGAGACACTGCCTTGCCAGCTCAAGTAAGTGGCCGACATCTCTCTATGGGACAAGAAAATCGGTCTTTTGTTACATGTCAATTTGCTTTTCCTTTGGGCTCAAATTTTGAAACACTTTATTTTCCCCTCTGTACTGTTTTTGGGAGGTTTTCATAATGTAGAGTCTTCATGCATCCAAACAGGGGATGCTTCTGCCAGTCTTTGGTGTGGAGGCAATTTAGCTCTGTCTCTATATAATATAGAATTTTCATGAGGTTTATGGTTGAGTGGCCATTTTCACATAGGCCTCCTCATATCTGCCTGAAACTGCTCTGCGAGGGTGCAGTCTATGGTTGACATGCAGAGTTTAAAGGATTCTCTTTCTGGAACTAAAATATCATTCACTGACCACTCATTAAGGAGGAGAGAAGAGAAACCAGATTGAACTCAGCAGAATTCCTTGGGTACGCTTCTGCTTGTTGAATGTCCCAAGACATTTTTTGCACACAAAATGGGAAATGCGTGTCATTGCAACTTCTTGGTTCACCAAAATCCAGACTTGGTACCCCTGGTTCAGAATTTAAACATTGACCCTGTGTACCCCTGTACACAAAATGCCAAGCAACAGAAAGTCTACCCGGCCCATTTCACATGTGGTTTTGGGATTGTAGAAGTAATGGAATATGTGCAGATGACATGGAACAGTTGATAGCAAAGCAGCCAGAACATATCTGCTGATCTTTAAATTAGGAAGGCTTTGGAAGCAAGGAAGGTGGTAGAAAAACTTCCATATTCTCAGTGAGGAGCTGAGAATAAAACTGAGCTTCCTCAATCCAAACATGAATTTCTTCAGGGTTGATTACTCTAGGAGTGGCCATCACAAAGCAGATCTAGGAAACCGAACAAACATGATTGAAGTTCAAAACAAGAGCACATGATCACTTTTTGCAAAACAGGAGTCATAAAAAGGCAAAGAGACTATTAACACTTCACCCTTCTACTGCACCTCCCTTTGGAGCACTCCAGGGTGCTTCACAAAGACGTGTTAGATTGTGGTGCCTTTACTTACGCACGTTGCTGTACACATGACCTTATTTGATTTTATAGTTCAAGCGGTATCTCAAGTGCAAAGGGATCAGACTCTTGCCCCAGACAATGCAGTGTCAGTCATTTTTGGGCTGGTTTTTATTGCTGAAAATACTGAGTCAGAAATTACTGCCACTTTCTCTCGTCATTAGTCTTCATAGTCAGAGTCCAATGTAACATCGGTTGCAAAGACAAAAGTCTGATGATCATGACACCAGTCAAGGAAAAACAGGAAACTACGCTCGTTGTTAAACATTGCTCTGAGTGGTTGCTCCACTGCATATGCAACATTATTTACTGCATTAAAAGGTGTGAAGGACTTTGGCCTACTCTTAGACTTGCTCTTTCAGATTCAGATGGGGCATCATCTCGTCTCCTCCACGGCATGCATGTGAGAGGCTACTGAAGATGGGCCCATTGAGCTATGGGTAAGCTGAATCAGGAGCCTGTTCTGCACTACATTTTGTCCTTGCTGAAAGAAAGGTCACCTACGATGGCAATTCCACAGTGGGTAAAATTTAATGGTCACCACAGTGTGGTATGTTCCTATTGTTGTTATAGTGATCCTGGTAAAAATATTCACAAGGCTTCCCCTGTCATTAAGATTGCCTCTTCCAATATATTGTGTTTCAGTTAAACAATAATTCCACTACAGAATAGTGCCCGTATATCAGTATCATGTTTGACACGATCCTGCAGATGGCCAATATTTAAAAAAAGTAAGATCATCTTACAGCCATTTCACAGTAGTGAGAAGTGAAATAGGATAGGATTGGACTACATTAGATTATTTTTGTTCTGGTTTATATTCTAGGGGATTTCTGGGAGTTTGAAATCACATTGTGAATCCATCCTTCCAAGTTCAAAGAGCTGGAGCAGAATTTCCTACAGCTTTTCTGCTGTTTTCCTCAAGCCCCCAGGTACAAATTTTGATGATTCTTCCCCTTGACCCCTTCCTCTGAATTTGCTTCAAAGAGTGTTTTGAGAAAGCCCTGCTGAGCTCTGGCCAAACTCACTGAGGTAGGCACTGCCTGCGTGCACCCTGCCTATACATCGCTCTCACAGCTCACAACTAGGGCTTCTCTGCTTTTCCATAATCCAGCCAACATCACTGAATACTCATTAGACCCTGACTTTGTGTCATGTTCAGGTGTTGAAGTGCTCATTAATGCCAGAGATGCTTCAGTAGCTTGTTGTTGGAATGAGATCCAATTAAACAGAGTACCTTCATATTTCAGCCACTAGCCCTCACTCTGAGTCAAAGAAAGCAGCTGAAATGCTGAACAAGGGAAACTGGGTCCTCTCTTTTATCTATGGCATGGAGAAGCTAAAACCATAGCTGCCCAAGAAGATGAGGAAGAATGCTTTGAAGCACCAGTGCAGCCCTAGAAGCTGCTTACAGCAAATATCTTCATTAAAGTGTTGGTCATTAATCAAGCATTTCCACTTCTGTGGTCCTTATTGCTTGGTTTTTAGCTTACAGATGTTTTTCAGAATGGTTAAGTCCTTTCCTTTCCCTGTACAATTGCTCAATGTAGTCACAATTTTGAGACAAACTGTATTAGTCAAGGGCACAACTTGGACTGCCATGCCAGAATTTTGCATTTACAACTTTTCTGCAAGCGGATTTCTTTGGTTTAACCCTCAGGTCAGACATTTAGCTGATATATATAGAAATGACTTTCCATGGACCCAACTAAAATGAATCTGAGTGTCCAGTGAGAAAACTGTTGCTTGCAACTGATTGCACTCAGAGTTGCAACACAGGGGAGAGCGGGGTTTTTTTTGCTTTTTTCCCCCCCTTGTTGCCTTTGGAAATTTCACAACCAACAGACTCTGAGTCTGAGCTGAAGATCTTGCAACACTGATTTATCAATGCCACTGAAAAACAAATCTGTACAGCGTCACAACTTTCATTGATCCACCAGGCTGGATCCAAGTTGATAGCAGCTCAGATGAGATCTCAGGATAATAAAAGTCAGACTTGTTGATTCAAAATGACATGGAATTGCAGCCTGGCAGCACTTAAGCCCTCTGGTTAGCAAAGAGATCACGTGGCCCAAGACTTAGTACAAACTCTGACACAGTACAGTAAGGCAGAATAAGGCTTTTCTGGTCCAGGACTTTCTCTTCAAAATGACACCTCCATTCAGTGTAACCAAGAGTCCAGTGGCCACACAATCGCATGTTGACAGGAAGCAGAGCGTACCTCCGCACTGCCCTATCGATACAAGGGACCTGAAACTGGGGAACAAGTGCCTGAAATTGTTGCGTGGGCAAGAGAGAATGTGCAGAAATGCCACAGACTAGAGTATACCAGTATGTATTTTTAAAAGAAGCACACAAATATATCTCACATGGAGACTCATGGACCCAAGAATCTAATTGCTGCAGGATATTATGAGTCCAAAAGCATAACGGTGTTCAAAACAAGGGTCAGCCTATGGCTGATCTCTGGTGTTTACCTGAAGACCCCTTAAGGAACTTCTAGTTTAGAACATCCCTAAGTTGCTGCTGGCTGTAACTGGAAGAACAGACTAGCCATAGCTATTTCTTTTTCTCTTTCTGCAAGTAACCACCACAGGCCACTATCAATGAGAGCTGCTAAGGCCCTGATCTCAGGCAGTACGGCTAAGCTTAAGTTACAGTCTCGACTTTAGCCAGTGAATCAGAATTTCCTGAAATTACTGAGCTTCCACACCACGAGCTGTGAGTTTTCTTTTCATAATATAGCAATATGTGTCAGATTTCACAGGCAGCTGTGCTTTACAGTGTGCCTCAGGAACGAAGGCTGTGCAGGTGTTACCGATTTTCCTTATTGTTTCTCCAAATTCTGGATTTGCTCCATAATCCAACACTTATTTGCATTGGAATAGTCAATGGAACCTGGAGTATCTATTGCTCTCACTTCACGGCAAAAGAGCTGCAGTGTGTTCACTGCAACTTCACCAATGACCCTCGCAATACTGACACAGCACAACGCGACCTTGAGCAGGTGGCCTATGTGGATGTGTGAGTGGGTTGCACAAGTGGAGGATGCCTGAGGAATGCTTTAAACCCTCAGCCTGCTGGAGGTCTCCAGAGAAATGTATTTTCATGCAGATTTATGCAGAAATAGAGAATGATCACAGGCTTGGTCCTGCCTGGAGCTGAGTTTGATCCTGGATCTAAGAAAGCACTTTAGCACACAAGTCTTTTTGCAGGATTCTTGCTACAACTTAAGCATGCTTGTACATGCTTTTGTTGGAGCTAGACCAGAAAACTCAGCAATGGGAAGCACAAAACCACAGAGCTGCAGGGCAAAAATCTAGACAATAGGAGTTTTTGCTGTTGATCATGGTGTTATCAGAACAAAGCTGAGTATCTGTCATCACCTAAGAGTTCTCCTACTGCTACCAGCAAGATCAGAGAGACAGAAGCAGTGGCTGCCTCTTCTAGGAGAGATTCAATATCATCTCCCCAGGAATAACCAATATCCCTCACACCATGACCCTCTCGTAGCAACAACAGCCAACAAGGCCTGGCAGGACAGCCTTCAGTCACTGTAGAAAACCATCTGCCATGCTTGTACCAAAAACCAACCATGTAAGCACTGTCTTCCAGTCTTCCATTGGATAGGTAACTATGGATTTGTATTAAGCTTTGCTGCATCACATCTATTGTTGTCTTTGCTGAACAGCAGCAGGTTTCAGCCTTGCTCATCCTTCAGACTCCATCTCATCCGAGACAAGGAACAGCTTGAGAGTGCCAGGAACCATGACTGCAGCATCTAAAAAGGTAAAGTCCTTGCATACTCCTTCTCTGTGAGGAGGCCAAAATGGCCCCATCACAAGGAGAGAGATGCTAGGGTCCTGGGACCCGTAGGGCACAGCCAGAAGAAGCACTGCAGACTAGCTGTAGTGCAAGGTCTTTGAAAGCTATAGCACAGGGCTGGGAACCCAAGTGCCACTCATCCAAATAACCCCATATAATCAAGGTTCACCAGTTCTGCTCTTGCCCAGTGAGAAGAGCTTTAGAAATGCTCTTGTTGATGCTTTTGGCATATGGGACCTGGAGGGTCTTGGGTTTGTGTTTTTCCCTTTTTTTTTCTGTTACTACATTAATATAATCCTCCCTACATGACCAACATCCCTATCTACGTCTGTCCCATGGTCCTGTTAGTGATGTTACAGGCAGAATTATGGCCACTTGTGACAGCATTATGAATAAATAACCCTTCAGAAGATGAGGAACCCTCTGGAAGGACTGACATAACAGGAGGCAGTAATTTTGCTTCTGTGTGAAATGTCCTATTCCAATAAACTACTAAAGAGGGATAAAAATACGAGCAGTAGAAGGAGTTCTGCAGCAAGGGTTTGATTTTTCTTTAGATCTCATGCCAGGCTCAACAGAGAGACAAAATGTCAGAGACTTCACAGTGGCTTAATCTCCTTCATTGTCTATTCTTGATGGGAACAAGTGAGAATGTGAGGACTGACCTTTCCTAGAATCTCTTCCGCTTTTCCTGGAAATAAGTCTTTAGTCACATGATGTTTTGCTGCTCTTTAGGAATTCCAGATCCTGAATAAGGCAGACTGTAAACAAGGAAACCTGATACCTCAGACACAGAAGGAGAACGAGAACAAGATGTCCATAGACACACTGGAGTGTGTTCAAGCATTGCAATGTGTTCTGTGGTTTGTTTATAAATGTGACAGTCTCTGCATGTACACACACACTCGCACACATATACACACTCCTGCAGAGTACATACTATCATTTTTTATCCCACATCACTAAAAGCAGCCCAGAGAAAGTCAGTCATAAACAAAGTGAGGTTCTCCAGGACAGGCACTGCTCTTTCAGCACAGTCCTGACCTCAGCCCTGTCTGTGTCTGCAACTCTGTGGTTTCAACCCCATTTAATTTCTGGCACACAGTGGGGATTGCAGAGCTTTCTATGTGGGCGCAAGCTGGTACATGAGAACCCACAAGCTGCCATGCTACACCAGACTCTCTTGTCTGGCTGGTCATTAAAAACCTGTCCAGCTTTTAAGAAACATAGCTGACACTGTGGCTGTTGGGGCTGAGACTTGAGCTGGACGCTGGAGAGGAAAAGGGAGAATCTTTTGAGCAAATAAGCAGCATGGTTAAAAAAAAAAGGAGATGGGACACATTCCTTAAAGGACACAAGGAGAAAAAAACAACTTGGAGAATCAGAGGTAGAAGCTGGATTGGTACACCACACCACTGAGACCTTGCCCAAAGGGGAAAAGATAAGAACGGGAGAAGCCTCAACGTCTACACTAGAGCATGCTCTTTCTCCTCCAATTCTGATGCAGTTTGCAGTCATATGCCAAACGCATTAACTCCAAAGAGCTCCTTAATCCTAAAATGTTTTTAGTCTTAATGCTAAACATTTACCTCTCATCAGAAAGTTATCCTTAAACCTAATACAGCTGGAATTCAGCCATAAACAGGGTAGAAAATGTCTTTTTCTCCCTCCATTTATAATAGAAACATTTTAGACACTTGGAGACAAACTTTTGCTATCAAATCCTTTCCAAGTGAGTTAATATCTTGCCATTTGCAAAATGTTGATCAAGGAGCCATGTTTGCTTAATTCTTTTTTAGAGGGACAACCCTCAATGGTACTATGAGAGGCAGATGCACAATTATAGCAACCAGGCTGTTAATTAAAGCCTTATAAAAACCCAGCTGAAGTTACTGGAAAGATTCCCATTGATCCATTAGATTTTGGAGAAGCCTAGAAATGCAGAAATTGAACTGAACAGTGCACAGTGACCTCTTCCCACTCTTGCCAGATTTTCCCTGTTACTGGTACTTTCTTTTGTGTGTCCAGTGCCATAGGGATCAATGATCAAAATCTCTGCTGGAAAGAAAAGGTGATTCGTTTGGTGCGTGTTCCCACAGCGCTGGTGCTATGGCTTGGTTCAAGCTGCCAAGTGCTGTGGTATCTCCAAAGTCCTGCAATAGGAACGTGTCTGTGACTAACAGTACTGTGCAGTGACTTGGGCGTAATGCAGTTGCACAGCATAAGGAACAAGCCTTGCTACTAATTTTGCCATATCCACCGGAAATGGGTTGAGTTTTATTGGTCAATGTCGACAGTTACCTCGGGGTATTTAGCTGCACAACTTCTCCTAACAAAAGTGTTTTCTAACCTGCGTGTGGAATTGTTGTCCAGAGCCATTCACATATTATACAATGGTTTAGCCCAGAAAGCATCAAGACCAAACTACCAGAGTGGCAAAAATACTGAAACTACTGGAAAGAAAAAACCTCACTCATCTCAGGGACTATGGCAGTTTAGCTTCTTGGTTAGACAGATGCTGGGGACTCATTTCGTTCTAGCTCTGAGCTGAGCACCTGCCAGATCATTTTTCTGCTGCAGTGTAACTTTCTGTAAAGTAGAAAGTATTAATAGTAACTAATACAACTTGTAACCACCCTAAGAGGCCTAACAAATACTAGAAAAATCATGAGGAAATACACACAGATTTGCAACACAATGTTAATACTCATCAAATAACTGAAAACTTCAGCTCCCCAACAAATCAATGGGGCTACGGCATTCCTACTGTTCCCTCCTGCCTTAGTACAGCTACAGAAACACCTCGCCATGCTATGAGGAGCTGTCTGTCTGCAAGTTGGATATACCCTTGGATGAATGTCCGTGGACTTCCTTTGCCGTGAAAACATAGGAAGCTGCTTTCTACCCCTTGCAGCATCATAGTGGGAAGCTGGTCTGTTACTGGGAAGGAACAGACAAGCCAGAAATCAGCCCCAATTTATCTCAAGCCAATTTGTTCCTGTAGCCATAATCTGGAGCTGCTGCAAGACACTTCTGGGCTCAAGTTTTTATCTCTGGATCCTCTGGAGATAGTTCTAATGGGCTGAAATATCTCAGAGGAAGATTAAACAAACAGTCAACAATGAGATCTTTTGCCAATCAGCAAATTTTTTTCCTGACAATCCACCAGTATGTGGATGCCTGATGGTATATATCCCTTTTGGTATTTCCTCTCCTATCACTTATAACTGTGAATTCTCCCATTAGTCATGCTGCACCACTTCCAGCACATAATTTAATCTGTCTTGATCAAAACACCATTTAAACAAAGACTAACCTATTTGAAATGTGGCTGCTGCCATCACTTCCCTCCATGCTGTATTTATTCACTTCTCTCTTCCTTTTTGAGGTAATCGTGCCAGGTAGCTTTTGATGAGTAACACGTTGTTCACATATTGCCCCAAAGATGCCATCAGAAATAAAAATAAAGCACAGTGCACAATACTGAAATAAGCCTTTGTGCATGAGAGTGTGTGCCTCACTCCATCAAAGAGGTGTTTTCCACACCATTCTCTCAGTCCCTCTTTGTAAACCATCCTGCTCACTCATGCAAAAAGCAAGCTCAAGTCTCCTAGATTTCACTTGAAGAAAACATAGTGTCTCACTCAGAGTCACTTTGTGAATGATTAAAAAATCTAATTGCAGATTAAAGTTGTTAGAGCCTGTGCAGAATATTCCCACTCTAGCTACAACCACCGCAGAGAGGAAAATTTTTCCCATTTAGGTGAGAGTAAGTGCATGCCCATTTCTTGGCTAGTCATGTATGCACCATAGATGTTTGCAAGAACAAGCTAACTTATGCTAATGTTGCAAAGTGTTTGCAGGTATAACCACTCAGCTTCAGAAATCTGTTCTGTTGTCTTGCTGTGTAGAAGTGGCCAGCAGAATGCACTGTACATGCAGCAGAGATATCGCTTGGATCATTCCTTAATGCCTGCAGGGCCGGGGTTAATAAGGCAAAAGGGAATAGAGCACAAGAGCACTGTTGATAACTGTATGTTCACCAGAGACCACTTTATAGGATTTGTGGAAGAGCTTTCTATAATCTAATTGCTCAATATTCAAAACAATACTTAATATCGCTTATCCAAAGATCTACGGTTCCAACCAGAGAAATATATAAGCTGACAAAAAGGGCAGTGTTAGGAAAGTCACAGCAGGAGTTGCAATGAAAAAGCCTCTAGCCAAAGAAAAAAATACATGATCAAGCACTATGAGATGAAGATGAGTCTAGGATCTGTAAGAAAACTCAAACTCTGCATAGCAAGAGTATAATTCTGGAAGAAATTAAGAAGTCCTCACTCTAATTTGAAATTCCCATCACAAAGGTAGAAATGTAGGTTAAAGGTCTGCCTAACATCATATGGCAGCGGACTAAGCAAATGCGGAGCCTAGTCATTTCTTTTTTTCCATTTCCTATTAGAACTAATCCTATATGGTATTCATCACCTCCTGTTTATATATTTCTGAGCATCCTCAAGTTCTTTGAGAAAGCTCTTGGAGCTGGTCTGGGAAGGCTACAAGTCATTACCAAACAAGTAACAACACTTTCTCCTTGTTTAGAATGGTAGTTGAAAAGTAATGTGTGGACACCAACAGAGGAAGAACTTGTATTAAGGGGAAGATTTAAAAGAGGAGTACAAGAAGGAAAAGGAGACTGAATACCTGCTGCGTTTTGCTCATGAGAGAAGTAGAGGGAGCAGCCTAAGAGAAGAATGGAGCTAGGGGTGCACAACAAGAATGAACAGGGCTGTCAAAACGATATCAACCATCTCTGAAGGTTAGGATTGGGAGATCTCCAAGTCCTTTACCACACACAGACCTGAACTAGAAAGGACAGGGCAAGGAGGAGGAGAGACACTTGCAAGCCAGATGCAGACAGCATGTCCCTCAGAGTCGGGTCCAGCTGGGGAAAGGAGGGAACCTGGCAAACCTGGGATCCAGCTGTAATTTTAGCAACCAGATGGTAGGCTCGATGCCCAGCCTGAGGGCAGGAGCCTGCATTTTCTCCAACAGCTAGGTCACCTTTTCGTTTCTCACCCCGCACTGACAAGCTCTACTTCAGCATGATTTGCTGTCATGAAGGCATAGAGAAACCAAGCCAGACACTGCCAGGTCGGAGAGCTTTGGAATGGCTGCATGGGCCCATTCATGTTGATGGAGTAGCAGTGTGAGTCAGTCTTTTACGAAGTGACCTTAAAAGCCAGCAGAAAGGACAGCAGCTCCTTTCTGAAGTCATTCCCTCTTACTGCTCTCTAGTTAAGGCTCACAGAGGGTCTCAGCTGGCTGTCTCAGTGGGCAGACTACCCTGAGGGAGGGAGGGTGCAGGATCTGACAGGGTTTGTTTCATACATTTTAATCAGCAGAGCGATGCTTCATGAATACTCTTGCATGTGCCAGAAACAATCCTCCTACATGCAATTGTCAGTGATATCAAACAGAGTGAGAAGGCAAGAAGGTTCAACCTTATATGTGTCAGAGTTGCTGTTTTCAGGGTCAGATCAAGAGCCTGAAGGCTGGACTCTGGCTTAGCAGAAGAGTTCCCTATCAATTCAGCTGGACACAGGGAACAGGCTCTGCTCTGGGGCAGAGGAGTTGCAGGGGTGACAGTTTCCTCTGCGGAAGCCATAGCTTTTTATGATGAACAGTTAAAGGCTGGGGTTTTGCACAATACCTTGAATGTACAAGTGCATGTCTTTCCTCTGATAAGTCTGTATTTGTCCGTCTAAACAATGCTAGATTGTTGTCCCACTGTAGCCCCATGACTGTAGAGGAACTTCTTGTGGAGCAGGGACGCGGTATCACTTTAAAGGTGTGGACAACCCAGCTTAGGCCTAAACAAAGGCTCTGTCCTTGAAGCTGCCTTGGAACACGGCGAGGAGGAGGTTTTATCTGTTTTGTGAGAGCTTTGTGAGAAGCTTGGCTGGAGGTGTTGGCCGCGGGGGGGGGAAGGGGGGGCGAGAGCCGCCTGCGTAGTGGAATGGCACTACCCAATAAAACGCTGGCGCATGTAAACCTGTAACTGACCAACTCTGTTAAGGGGCAGGTGCGGGGACGCTGCTTAACTGTATATATTGAGCTGTCTGCAGCAATAAAGGGAGGACGACTTGTAGTCATATTGGTGTGATGGTCATTAACTTGGCCGGCTCTCCGAAGGGATCCTTCTAGACACGACTGATGAAAATAAAATAATGCTGAGTTCAGACAGCTAGAAGCTTATGATTACTTCTTCTAAAAAAAGTCTTTTTTTAAAAGTACAGCATATGTGTATACACACATATACATATATGTAATATATCTAATGTGGGTAAAGTTGTGGCTCACCTGTTAATACCCTGCACATCCCCTTTAACAAAGAGGGAGAGGAAAATAATACCACATAAGGAGACACAGGTTGTAGGGGCTTAACCCAAGTCACATTGCCACCAACAAGCAAAGTCTTGTTGCCTTCAGTGGGGTGGTGAGCCTGGTCATGCTTTGGTACCATGGTGACCTGCGTCTAAACAGTCAATCGATAGATCCATATCCAAGTTTGGAGTTTAAATTCTTTTTGACAAGAAACTATCTTTTCTGTGTGTCTGTAGCAATACAACACCCCTTTCAAGCATTATAATAAATCCATTACCACTGATAGCAATTATTGTAATAGTCATTAGCAGATTCCTCCAGCAACATACAAAAAATAGCTGCACTGTTGCCCAAAACAGTGGCAGGGAATCACCCAGAGATACACCTAGTCATATCCTCCTGTTATTTACACCACTGGAAGCAGGAAGAAATGCCAACAAAGCCAAATGACCACAGCTGAGTTGGTTGTTCCCCATGACCGGTACCTATCACCAAATCAGACCAAGACATGCTGGCACAAATGGAGCCCGCCACAGGAAGAAGTCTTCCTCCCAGCAGCTTCCCAGGACTGCTTGTGGTAAGTGCAAGATTTTTAATCTGCAGGTATGATGCTGCCTAACATAAGCAGTTTAAGCACAGACTGCTAAAGACCCTCTCGCCTCGCATGGGCTCATGATCAAGTTGTAATTGCTCAGCTATTGCATCTGTTTTCATAATTAAAACCAGCTGTCTCTCTGCTAGCTTCCATCCAAGAAATAGCTGTGGAAATACATTTTTTACTGTTAATGTAAAGAACAATTTTATGGTCTCTGCCATAACTGGCCCTTCAAAAGCAGCATTGGTGGTTTAAATCCTTCCAAGTTCACACAAAAACATAACCCCCCAAAACTATCAGGTCCTGACCTTTTCTATTATCCAGCACAGGACCTGAAACTTTTCCCACTTGTATGGATTTATTGCTTAGTCATTACAATTCGTGAAATCCGTTAATAGTAAAGTGTGTCCTGGATACTCCAACTCTTCCTGGCAAACCAAACATTTAACGTCATGAGGGGTATAAAGATATAAGGAATCATGTTTGAGTCACTTTTAGTACAACAGATTAGTTTGCAGGGTCTGGCAGGGTTTATAGCATAAATCATACTTTAGAGATGGGAAAATACTCCTAGATTATCTAGTTCAACTGTTTTTTGCAAGCATGTATTCTCTACTGCCTTCATCCAAATCTAATTTGAGAAATATCTCTGTGTATGAGATTTCCACTACTTCCCTTTGGGATTATCCAACAACTTGACAGAAATCACTGTTAGGAATATACCCTGACATTTAAATTTACAGTCTCCATCGCTCAATTTAAACTTTTTACTTCAACGCTTAAACTTGAGTTAGTACCCCATTCCCTTCCCTTCCTTCCTTCAGTGTTCACAGCCTCCAGATACTTGCAACTGGCTCAAACACTCTGTCATGATTCACTGCTTCTCCCAGCTACGCTGTACACTGCTATGGACAAGGACAGTTCTCCAGTTCTGCTTCCCTCTAGGTCAGGAATCACCCTAGAACTCTTGAACATGGTTTCGCCAGCAGCAGAGAAGAGAAAGAATTGCTAAGGACAGGTCAGCAGCCAAGGCAAACAGTCACTTTCACACAAGGGAGCTATTTCCAGTATTTTGAATTATTTCACTTTTAATTGGTGTTTTCCCCCCTCTGGTAATGCTTCAATCACCTTTCCCTTAGCTGAACCACTCCTCTAACAAGAAAACAGGAGCAACCAACCGCAACGTGTTTGGAGCTACAGGCTGCTGCTGTTTACTTGCGTATTTTACATTCTCACGAAAGTGCTTGGTAGGTTGTGGCCTTGATGCTGAGCAAGGAGAGACCGTGTGTATGAGGCATGTAAAGTACATATTCCCCTTCCTTGGCAGGAGTAGCTCAATGCACAGTTCAGCGCCCTGACTTCCTCCTCCTGCTTTATTTTGCACTGGACACACACGAGCACTCTCTTGCTCAGTGCCCTTGTGGAGACTCAAGAGGTGGAACGGTGGCCCCGGCTGAAGTTGGTTCAAAACTCCCACCAAATCCTTCAAGGCCAGGATTTCACTTTAAAATGACCGTTCTTCAAAAGCAGTGAAGGATTAAAACCGTGCCACATGAGTGGACTGGTTAAAATGAAAGATTTGCTAAGCAGTTACAGGGTCCAAAAAGACAAGTTCCCAGTTCAGTGAACCCTGTCAGCCATCCCAGCCTCACTCAGGAGAACAAGCTTGCCATCTACACAGACCAGCAAGAATTAAAAGCTGAGATTTCCAATGCTCAGAAAAATGGCACAAAATCTGTTTGCTTTTATGCTGGTTGGAAAACAGATTCCTGTCAGACCACAACCTAGGGAGGCACATGCTCTTCTCAGAGAGGTGAGATTACCTGGATTTGACTGTGTCTGGCATTGCCACAGCACCTGCAACAAATCCACTCAACACCACAACCCGGGCAGCTCCTGGAAGACACGCGAGGTCTGCTGGCAGTCACGTGTCGCTCCCAGCAGAGAGCAGGGCTGGTAGGTGCAGTCACCACTCTGACGGCCCATTTCTGTGCAGGGACATCAGTCACTGATGTGATGCCAGGCTGTGTCACTCTCTCTTCATCACTGGGTTTTGGCAGCAAGGTCCTCAGGGAGGGATTGAGATTATTGGAAAGGGAAGCAATGAAGGAAGGAATCCAAGGCAAAAATCTTTCCTCTCCTTTTCAGTCTTTCTGACATTTTAGGACTTGAGTACTTGCATACTCATACTTGGATATTAAAAAAGGCAACTTAGGGTGCACATTAGGCCATTACCTGTGTTGGTTTACATATGTAAAGGTATCTTGCAGCAAGCACTGAACTGTTTCATTGCCAACAGTTCAGCCATTTTAAATTAATGCATAGCAGAGTATTTCTTTAAAAATGTTTGTAACAAGCACCTGGGCTGAAATAGACAACGCCTGTCTCTTTTTTACTGAAGGCAAAGATCCTGCATGATCCTCTTCCAACATGCTATAACCTGCAGCCAGCAGGAGAATATGCCCCTTCTCCTAGAGATGACGTGGTTATAAAACCTGCAGCAATAGTAAGACCAAGACAACAGAAAGTATCATGTTCAGCCACTTCTGTGCCCACTGTGTGGAAATGGCATCAACTAGATCAGGTTAGAGCTTAACCAGAGAAGCATCCCAGCCCTTCCTACAAACCCCTGTTCCTAAGGCAGTGCCCTTCTCAGTCCCCAAGACTCATATCTCCAAGGAGGCAAAATGCTGATTTCCCACCATAGCACCTAAGAAAGAGTCCAGGTGATGCAGGGTATAAGAAGTAGTACAATCACAGAATGCCAGAGTCAATGTTCAGCTGAGCTCCTGCATACACCTCTCCTGCTGACCACCTGCTGCAAAACTGGCTCTGCTGGTACAAGCACAGGCACATGCCAATACCTCCTTTTTGAACAAAGGAGACCCTGGCCGTGTGAAGTCTACAGGGGCAAGAGGTCTTCCACGGTGCCAGCAAGCCAAATGCACTCATATTGTATCCATCCTGACATGCACTTAGCATACTGATTATTGCTCTGAACCTGTGCCTCTGCAGTAGCAGGATCTCAAACGTATAGAATGGAAGGGTATTAAGATAAAAAATTCTAGGGCTTGAATGAACTGTTCCGGATGCAAATCTGAATTCAGTGTAAGGTCAGAGGAGTTTTTCTTGTTCAAATTATCAGATCGTGACATAGTTTGTGGCATGAATATACCGGTCAAAAACCCTGAAGCTTTCTGTCAGACCCTAGACTGTTGCAACGTGCAGCTCTGTGTAGTGGGAAGATCTATGCTGTGTCCTGTCATCTCTGCAAGGTATTTCATCAGTCACCAGGCTGTTCTGCAATGTACTTAACAGCAAAATTGTGTAAGCTCAGCGAAAGTGAAGGCAAAGAGCAACTTTGGCAATCCCTGCCCAGGACAGTGAAGGTGATGAAGGCTGAGAATGGTCCTGCAGTTCAATCACATTACAGGTGGTGATTAGGTAGTTGCAGAGGGTTTTGCAGGTGTTTGCAATCCTGAAACAAGGAAACAAAGGCTCTGAAAGGAGATGTATGTGAGCTCTTTCATTGCATCAGGCTGGTTAACTAAACACAGCAAGCAGCGTAAAGTTTCCTATCTGTGGTTTCTCCCTTTGCTGGAGCTGATACCACAAGATAAAGTTGTGGTTTATAATACCCCTATCACAAAAATGGTAATCAGCACTAATCATAATCAATGCTCCTTTGCAAAACAACAACCAAGGAAGGGAGCTGAGCCCGAGGGAATAGATTTAATCAGCTTCATTGACATTTTACCTGATTAGTATAACTGGAACTGGTCTCCTATCTCGTTTAAGGCAAGAAGATTTACATTCATCACACAGCATTAACGCTGAAACAGAAAAACCAAGAACTCCCAACACCAAAATCAGAACAAAAATCCTCACAACACCAAACAAGACTAAACAGTCTACACACAATGCCAGCTCACCACCAGTGAACCCCCAAGACTGATCATAAGAACCAGTATTCACATAAGGTAGGGAGGGGGGAACCAAAAAACATCACCAAACCACATTTCTCCTGCACTTCCACAAAGCTTTCTCCCATTCTGAATGACACTGCAAGAGTTGACAGTGGCTTCCTCCTGTCCACAGTATTTCAGTTGAAAAATGCTTTGTGCTTCTCACTGAGCTCTCTGGAAATGATACTTTCAGTTAATTTACACCTAGAATGTGACATGGGGCTTTTACATCCTTGATCTTCCTGTCATTACCCCATGCATGTTAGTGCTTTTTTTTTTTTTTCTCTACATTGCAGTTCTACTTTGAGAGATTTAGACTAAAGCCCAGGAGCAGAGGCAACATATCCAGACAGGAATCACTACATGCATCAAGCAGAAGAAAACACGCATGCTGCCCTGAATGGCAGCTTGGGATACACCTGGATTTTTTTCACATGTTAAATGCATGTGAGGATTTTTCCAACGAAAGGTGCTGAAGTGGCGGAGACTGAAGTCCTGTATTGATCTCCCCAACAGGCAACCACAATGCAACGTGCCCTGGCCCTGACCTGCATGACCAGCTGCAGGGGTAGCCACGCTCTCTTGAGCCTCCCCATTGAGAAAGCCAGCACAGAGGGCAGATATTGTGATTGGTCTCAAGGCCAGGCAGAGGACATCTGTCTATGAGGCATGCACACCTATTCCTCTCAGGAGGTAGTCATGTTTGACACTGCTAAATGTCTATGAAGTATTTATTAATGGCTCATAACCCAACATCACAACCCACAGAGGAAATCTGCAGGGTGGGTGATTTTTATAGAAGGGCCTGCCTCTGGCAATTCTCTCCTGCTCCAGGGATGCTGCAGAGAACAATGCCAGCTTTCTGATCACAGACAAGGATGCAACTAGTCCACAGAAAAACTTAGCTTTAATAAAGGTTAAAGCAATTAAAAGCTGACTCAAAGGTTTGGTGATGCAATACAAAGTCTTTTTGCCTCTAGATAACTGGTGCTAATTTTATAGATTTTATGATCAAGTTGCAAAGTCATAACAACTCAAGCAGTTCCCAGGTGAAACAAGCCCAGTTCTCCTCAGGCAGGGCTTCAGGCAATGAAAGCCCAAAAGCAGTTGCCTTCAGCCAGGCCTCTGGCTTGTGATCTTAACTTTAGGGCCAAGGGTTGGCAATTCTGGGACAAAGACTCGCATTGAAAGACAGCTCTTCCCTGTTGAGAAGCAAACTGCGTTTCTGCTATCCTCTCAATAACAACAGTAAAAGGTGTTTTACAGGGAGTCTTGGAGACAAGATTCCCATGATGAGGGTTTGCAGTCAAAATGAAAAGCCAGAGAAATAGGAGAATGCAAGAGGATAAAAAGAGAGAAAACAGTAAAGCAAGTGGACCACATTGATTGGGGTCCTTTGGGATACTCTGCTGGAGTTGTCCTGAGGATTGACAGATAATCCTACGGCTTTGACTCTGTAAATTTCTGCCAGGAGCATCCTTTGGTCCTAGTAACATAATAATCAAATACCTCCAAAGGGGCTGCCAGAGACATTTGGATTCCCTTGGGGCTAATTATAGATTTTAAAGCTACGGAGTGACTGGGTGTTTCCCCCATAAAAACCAAAAAAACCAAAACAGTATAATTGTATAACTCCACACCCCCTTGCTTTCTAATGCAACACACAGAGGGAATCTTACACATCAACTACAAAGTGTGTATTGTTCTATGTCAGCAGATAAATAATTCGCCATCTGAAGACTTGGAAGCTTTTCTTTTAGTTTAGGATTATTGTTCCACTTGATGCATGAAGTTGGCAGCTTTACTTTCTTCTTCTTCCCTGAGAGAATTGGATCACTCTAATGCTTGAGTAACTTCCAGGCTAATAGCTCACCAAGATACTTGTCTGTGTGCACACACATGCATGCATTCCTACGGAAGAAGTTAGGCAGAGAGGTAATTTCCCTTGCCTTTTATCATTGCTCATTCTTAACTATGTATTTAAAAAAGAAAACATGAATTAACCTGTGATGTTACAACTGTTGCCTCTTGAATTTCTTCCAGTCATCTTTAAAATCAATGATTGTCTATCAGCCAAAAGCTTCAAGGGAGGAGGAAAGGGCTGTGTTTCTGGTTGAGGGTTTGTTTTTGTTTTATTAAAAAAAAAAAGTATCCAAGTGAATTCATATTAACACGTCTGACTAGGGTACTGCTATGTGATCAGGGCTGTCCTTCATGGCAGCCTAATTCTTGCTAGGCTATTTCAGCATTCAAAGAAACACAAGCTCTCTGGCAGGCATGAACTTGTTTCATATCCCATTTTCCAAACAAAGGGAGAGTCTAGATTTTATCCAGGAGCCCCATTCATATCTTTCATTAGTGCAGAAAAAGCAAAGATCGATACCGACCTCCATCAAGAGAGAGAATTCCTGATATGATTATACTTCTATTCTGGTATTCTTAATAGTAATTACAATTGTCTTAAAGAGGAACGTTTTTCATTGACTTCAGCAGACTGTGGATGAGACATTCTGGAAGTTCTTGACAAAATGTTATTTTGTCAGAAAATGCAGACTCGCCAAAATTGAAATATTTCCTAGGAACAGCTTTCACAGCGAGAGCTCCGTAAAAACGCTGTTTGTACTTTTCAGAACCAGAGCAGGAAAAGAAAACACGAAGTAGCAAAGTTGGCCAGGCCATCCGCTGTGATACAAGAGACTCAGAACCAAGTTCAGACTGTGGGTTTAGACACATTTCAGCTTCTTTAAGAGAATCCAGATTACTGGGGCTTTAACTAATTTCAATAAGCTGCTCGTGCTCTCCAGTTGGGAGCTGTCAGTCCATCTCAGCACAGAGGACTATTTCTGAAGGTTTCAAGTGCTCTTCAAATATAGGAAAAAAACATTTCCTGCCAGCTGTACTTTAAATTGGGCCATAAAGCTTTACATTTAAAAACAATTGTGAAACATGACTCAGACAAGATGCCCTTAGGGCTGCAAATGAAAGAGAACAGCAGCTTTGCCATCAGCTTTGATGAGCACTCAGCTATACATCTGTAGCCCTACACTTCTGTCAAATATTTATACCTCCTTGAGAGAGAGAGGGAGCATTCTACCTAGAAAGAAAAATGTGTGTAGTGCTCACACTCTCATTCTGGATCTGTGCTCATGTCAGAAACAAAGATGCAATTGCCCATTCTTCAAACACTTGTCCTTGAAAATTAGGGAGAGAGGAAACTCAAACAACAGTGTTAAGGTTAATATTCAGAGAAGTAAACAGAACTGAGGAGGCTTCTACTGCTGCAAAAACAACTGGTCAAAACGTCATCTGACATTAAATGGCATACCTGCAGCGAATTCAGAAAGGGGATATTGATTTACATCAGCTAAGAAGTAATCCCAGAACAAGCCTGTAAAATAAGACAGGCATTCAGGGGAATTTTTGGGTCCTTTAAGTCTGGAAAAGGTCCAAAAAGAAAGGACCTTCTAGCCAGAAGTTGTATTTGAAAGGCACAGAAAAGAAGCAGCTGAGATCAGTCACGGTGCTGTGTACAAGCACATGCTGGAAGATGGGCACAGATGAGCACTGTCCTTCCATTAAAGTCAGCTCATATTGCACCTCAGATGCTCCACCAGTACACAGCACGTTGAGAGCACGCACATTTGTGTGCCAGAATTACATCGTGTACAATAACTCATCAAGAAGAACAAACGACTCTGTTTGCTTTCTTAAAACAACATCACTGAATGGCTTAGTGTATGTCAGAGGAGGGCAAAAAAATTTAAGGTTTGTTGGTTGGGGTTTTTTATTTATTTTTTTTAGCAGTGCGCAAGAGCCGATGGATTGGGACGGGGTTGTGCAAGGATTGCATTAAACCTTGTGGTACATTTCCAAGCCTTGTTTGTCTGAACAATTGACTCCAAGCACAGACACTTATCAATAGAAACCTAAGCAAATTTCAGGACAAGCTTCATTTTACTATTTTTTTTCCCCCCACTGACTTGAACATCAAGGTCTTCCAGGGCTTCAGTTGCTGTAGCAACAGGAAGGAACTCATTAAATGATCAACCTAAAGGCCAAAGCTATCAGAGTTGAAATGACCAAAAGTTAATATTTAACCTAAATCCTCTTATTTGTTTAAAAATATTAGCTCACTTTGTATTAGCAGTTTACTCATGGAGCTACTTCAGAAATAGTTGTAGAAGCATGAGACCTCTGAAATTTTCATACATGTCCCAAAGAGTGTCCAGTTCCTCAGTGGGGCAGGCTCCGACAGCTGTCTCCTAGCAGCAATCTTGCAACAACATACTTATGTAGACGCAATGGGAAATATCTCTCTAACAGTCACTTAATGCACACGTGTAAGCATGTAGTTTTTAATCATTTCCACAACTTAACAGCACTATATGTTATTTTGGTTTAAGAGCTAAGGTGAATGAGCATGATCTATTTTAGCCTCATTAGATTCTGTCCTTTGGACAACTGTTCCAAGGGCGAGTTATGCTTTGCCTTGGGCCCAGCAGGCAGAACCAAATGGAAACAGATTGCTGCAGAAAAACTATGACCCATTCCCTACTATTGCTTAAACATGTCTAGCCTCCCTCACTGCCGTTTCAAGTGTCTGGCAGTCCACTCTTCCCACAGTTTTCAATATTAACTCCTATTTTTCATCAATGAAATAACATCTGTGGACAGCCAGGGAGACCTATTAACTGGGGCTATTTTATGCTTGTACGCCAGTAAAACAAGGACACACTAAGGAAGGACTTGGTCCAGCTTCTACTTTAGTACCGTTAAAGAAATACATCTTCAGTACACGGATGCCAAGGGACCTCAGTAGACCGTTCCTTTCAGTAATTTCCTGTGGCTATGATATGGCCAGGCTAGGTCCCACACCTCTCTTACAACACTCATCCCAAATGAATGTAACTTTTAATGAAAATACTAGGAAGAAAAATGCCTATTTCCTACTACCAGTCCAAAGAAGGGTTTTATCTGCCCTGGAAATGCTCCTCTGCCTGCAGTTTCTTTCTGCAATACCTCATTGAAGGTAGTAGCTGCTGACAGAAAACATGTGAATGCAACCAGAATGTATCCGTAATAATTTGTGAAGCATGTCCTGTCTTAAGACAAAAGCAGAGTTTCTCTAGGAGGGATAAGGGATGGCAAATCTTTTTCACATGATTTCTCTAGGCTATTCAAGGCTTTTTAATATACAAAAGAAACGCCAGTTCACTGCCATTTATGACCTAATTAAATATTTTGTGATTACGATTAAACAGCAGATCCCAGGCAGAAAACGCAGGTCATGCAGCAACATATACACCACTGAATCACAGCACTTTCTAGTACTTCTTATCCTTCTTCTCCTAGATATTAAACCCAGAGTTAAGACCATGCCACTAATTCAAACACTGAAGTTTTGCACATCATTAGTCAGCAAAATTACAATGTAAAATAAAGTTGTGAAGCACAATTATGTTGCTCAACAGCTTCATAAAACCAATCTTTATTGCCACAGCTGATGGAGTGAGGGGCCCAAAGCTTTATAAACAAGTTAGGGAAGCCAGGCCTGGGTACAACTGCCTCTTACGGGCTCAGATAATCTCTGGTGTGAACCTGGCATCTCCATTACACCACTGCAGCTGGAGACAGTTAGATGGGAGGCTTTGTCTTAGTCCAATGCAAGACTCTTTGTTTAATTATAAAGAGGTATCATCCTTAATTGAACCATCAGGTCTCTTGCAGAGCTAGAAAACAGCATGAAAAGACCCAAGACACCCACCACATAGCCCCAAATCTGGCCACCATCTTAACATGTCCCAGTTAGGCAGTACTTTGCTTGGGGTTGTTTGTTGGTTGTGTTGTGGGGGTTTTTGTTATCCTTTTGCCCCCATTTCAGCATGTTTCAGCTGATCCTGTGAGGGAACAGAAATAGCAGTGTGGGTCAGAGAGCTGTATGCCACAGCTTGCAAAGAAGAATGGGAAGGCAAGAAAAGGAGCCATCCCAATGGGTGCATCCACCTGGAGTCTTTTTAACTACCCTCGCTTCACAGCACATGAATGACACTTGTCATCAGGACACCCCGATCTTCCCTTCCCAGAGACCTTATGCCAGACCCTGGCATACCCTGGGCACACTCTTCCTCCAGCTTCCTCCTTGGAAGGGAGGTCCTTTACACCCATATTACAGTTCTGCCAATAAATGATCGTGAACCCAACGAGGAGAGGTTTGTCTTGAATCACGTCTACATTGATGCTGTGAAAGAACTCCTCTGCAAATCGTTACAGATATTTCTGCAAGGGTAAGGATTAGAGCAAGTGCTGAGCCATTCCAATGAACAGCCCTCCAAGCAGTAAAGCCTTGAAAAAAAATACAAAACCAAAATACACGCACTAAAGCTCAGCTTTGCTGTTGCACTATCTCCTGGCTCCTTTCTGAAGTTAAACTCCAAGGAGGAAGTGCAGTTGGACTTTACACACACATGGTCAGCATGGAGAGGCTGGGAAGGATGTCTGCATGTCCCTTCTCTCAAATACTCCCCCTGTACCGTACAACTACAATCTGCAGATCTGCAGCTGTCAGAGAGGTGTCTCTCTCTCTGCTTGGTAATCTGAGGCTCTGCAAGCGAGCAGTAGCCGCTTGCCTTGCCTGCCTTCCTAAGGCAACACTTGCTCAGCAAACACAAATATGTTTACTGTGGAAACTTTGTACTTGCCTTACTGCCCTCACTCTTTGCCAGGTGTTTTTTCTTTTTATACCCGCAGGAGATGTGGAGCCATGTTCTAATATAGAAGTATAGATTCATGTGCATGTGTTTATTAATAAACAGTTGGGCCAATCCATTCACTTACTGCCTCATTTGAGTGATTTATTTGGTTATTTTTAGACCCGTTAGACATACAGACTCAAAGAGGCAACATCAGGGACTGACTATTATAATATAATAAAGCTACATTCACATACTAGTTCTTCTGGAGAGAAAAGACAAGAAGATATGCAGCTACAAGCAGCACCCAGCACCAGTCAGTCCTAAACTGTTATGGGCCCTCCAAGAGGTTTCGCTCCGGCAAGACTCTTGCTGGTTCCTGGGCCTTGTCTCTCTCCGAAAATTGCACTGAGCCTCCCCAAGGTGGCTGCCATGGGTTTCTGACCCCTCTCGGGATGCAGACACAGCTGAACAGGCACTTTCACTGTTCCTAGCATCCTCATGCTACCCTGTTGCAATAAGTAGAGTTGATTGTCAACTTCAGCCAAATAAGCAAGCATAAATGCCAGTAAAAGAAAACATTGCATAGGTCCCTCATCTGGAAATTATTTTTGTTTGTATTTATGTTCCCACATGTTGTCAGGGTGATGTCTGGGCTCAAGCCCACATGTGGAAAAATCTGGTCTGTGCCCCGTACTAGGAAATTCTCTAGCTCAGAGGCTAAACTGTGTTTGCTCCTCCTCGTCTCACAAAAAAACAGCCTGGATGCCTGGTTTCATGGTTCAGAGCACAGCCTCTTTTATACAGAGAAGAGTAAAATAAAGAATTGAACGGAGGTTTATTTTTACACTACGACACAGGAGCAGGGAGAACCCTTCTCTTCTGCACCAAGACAGGAAAAAGAACAGGTCCAGAAAGAAGCACGATCCTCTGAGTCACATTTTTTGGCACAGTCCAGGCCCAGCCACCTGAACTGAACCAGGCACCTGTCCTACAGCCCCCCGAGCAACACCAAACACAACGAGGACCCTAACCTCAGACACCTCTAACAGGTATCAGTCCTGCAGATACCTCCTAGCCAAGCACAGTTCGTCATCACCTAGGCCCAAACACCAGCAAACAGCCTTTAGCCATCAGCCCCAAGCCTCTTCCACCCTTGAATTGAACCTCTTTGTTAAGAAAAACAAAAACAACAAATCCCCTCCAAAAAAAACCCACCCCAAACCAAAAGGTTCAGCCACATAAATCACAGCATCCTCAACACAGTACCTGCTGATGGTACATTGCTTGAAACATCTCACTACACAGACTAGCTGATTCTGCTGTAGACCCCCTCCTTGATAACTCACCAAAGGCAGCTGCACCCAAACAACCTTAATAACCACGTCTTCACCACCCCACCCATTCACCTGAGCTCTACCCTTTATGGGAGCTTGGAGAGGCCCTCAGCTGAGACCTCTGATTAGCCCCAGACACAGGTGAAACTCCCAGTTACCTCCCAGATGGATCCATCAAGCAAAATCATTAACCCTGAGTAGAAAGTGAGGCTGAAGCTCATGGCTCCGACAAATTCAGTAAGACTTTAACCCACGCTGATAGAGCTGAGATTTCACCTGGGTGAGAGCCCTTTTGTTGTCTTGGTCTCTGCACCCAGAGCCCAAACAGGAGAGGCCCTGAATCCAACCTGGCAGCCACAGGCTCACGAGTGAAATGTGAAGCAGGATGTCAAAAGTTGCAAATCATGTTTCCATCTCTGCCAAGAAGGTTCACTTCTGTCCTTGTGCCCATCCAAAAACTGAGCTAATATCACCAAACCACAGAATGGCTGGAGGGACCTCCAGAGACCATCTAGTCCAAATCCCCCCACTAAGGCAGGATCACCTAGAGCACTTTAACCAGGATTGCATCCAGGCAGGATTTGAATATTTCCAGAGTAAAGGAGTTTTTCTTCATGTTTAGATGGTGCTTCCTCCGGAGGGGAACAGCAAATGGCTTTTATCATATAGTTGCATTTAGAGCTTGCAGCCATGGGACTCTGAGGTGGATATTTTGCAAAGACACGCAGGAAACTGTGGACATTGTCCTATGAAAACATCTTTGAACACAGAAGTTCACTGTTCCAGTGAGTTGTTCATGCTTTGGTCATAAAAATCACATTTCTGCAGTTGCTAAAAAATGAAGGAAAGGTAAACTTCAAAGAGAACAAATGAGGTTTAAACAAAACCACATAATTTTTGAAATTTGCATTTGACACACAAAATGCATAAAAATCTTCTACAAAAACTGAAAAATATGAAATTCATTTGACAGAAATATTTTGACTGGTGGAAGACCTTGAACTAGGAGAGAGGAGGTGCCAACAGTGGAGACAAGTGGGTTGCAGAGATCCCTCCCCTACATTTGCACCCCATTGTCCCAGGGTCCTCTGTTAATGCAGACACAGATGTGGCCTCATGAGGGATCTTAAGTGACAACCTAAGAGAAGATTCCACTTTCCACTCCTTGTTCTCTCTGCATAGCTGTGTCACTGCAGCAAGTGCAGGAATAGCACTTCACTTAAATAACCCCCCCAGCTGGCTGCAATGTTTTGCACTGGAGCCTTTATTTGCCTTTAACATTAGCTCATCAATACAGTCTTTCCAGTAAAATCACAACATCCTCAGTTGACAAGGGGAATCTCCACAAAAAGAAAACAAGAAGGAGCATCATGTCTAAACACCCAGCACTGGCAAGTCCAGGCATCAGACAACCACAGTGAAGGGCTAATCCAGCAGGTCTGGGAACTGAACCAGCACAACCAGTATCCCCAGTGACTGCTTGCCATTGCATTAGCAATTCTGCTGTCTCTCTTGCACCCTTGCTCCCTCACATCTTCTGGTGAATGCTTTCCTTTTTTTTTTTTCTGGACAACCCCAGATGTGTTTTCTTTGTCCTGCACATCTTGTTAAACTGCCAGCTGACTCAGGCTCTCTCTTGCTCTGCAAATATACTGCATTTATGACACAGAGACTATTTATGAGGTTTCTCTGGCATGCACCTGCTTAGCCACTATAAGGCAGGTAGAAAACCCTCTCTCAAAGGCACATCACTCTAGCTAGTGAGTTGTTATTTTCGATCCAATAAACTGCCTTAAAAGTAATAATTAGAGCTTATCACAATGAAGAGTAGAGTTTATTAAATCCCACACAAATGATCCAGTTGCAGAAATTGAATGAGAGATCAGAATAAACAGCAGAGATTACATTGGACCAGATTTTTTGTACTAACTTTCAAAATGGGCACTCTTATGCAATCTAAGCTGTTTGCGTTAATAGATAACAGCTAGTGCATCAGCAGCTGGTCATTTTATTTAAAACAAATGTGCTTGAGAAGAGTAAGCAGAAAGTATCAAAGTTAAGGAAAGAAGGAAAGATTGTAGATAAATGTATAGAAAAGCACTGCAAGGTGCAAGCTGGATTTTAGTGCAAGGAAACCACTGAAGCTGCTAGCAGCCCCCTTTTGATCACACCATAAGGATGAAGTCTTAAGCTGTGTGAAAGTGTTTTGTTGAGTGATAAAGTCAGAAAAAAAGAAAAAAGATGAAGTTGAATTTCTTGCTACTTACTGTGGGACCAAACGTGGTGCTCCCAGAAAATGAGGACCATAAATTCATCTGCAGAGCTCACTAAAGGCCACAAGCAGATATAGACAGGTTGTTCCCCTGCTGCTCCCAAGGTTCTGCACCAGCTATGAGGGCCACAGCACATCTGCACCAGCATCACTCATGCTACATCATCAAAATGGACACATTTTTCGTACCTTGTGCTTGACCTCATGCCGGCTGTAAGCCTATCCAGAGGGCTAAAAAGCATCCCCACTAATCGGCTGGAGTGCTTCAGTTAACTGCACCTACACACCAGTGTGTACACATCTCAAAATCCCATCAAATGATTAAGCTGTGACTAACACCTGGGTCTGAAAAGGAATTGGTACATTTGGGTTTTCTCGACACCTCTGCCAGCTCCCCAAGAACTCTTGGTCAAATCATTTAAATCTCTTTTCTGATTTTGCACAATGAAGGTGGCAACTGCTCTTGAAGGGGTTTGAAAGTCTTAATTCCCCAGTGGGAAACATGTTCTGCTCCTCACATGGAAGATGCTAGAGAAGTGCCAAATATTATTACTAATTAGCACAGCCAACTTGTTTCGCTGAGATTACCATGAAAATGCAGGAGCAAAACCAGGAAGGTGGCTCCAGCTCTCCCTGGATTCATGGCCCTCCAGCCAACAGGGATCTGTCACAGGGTATCAGGTAACTCACATGAAGTCATCAGGACCAATTCTAATTTGCTAATCATTCTTTTAGGCGTGAACAGATTGATTCACATTAAACTTCCATGTGCAAACCTGGATTATCCACAAGGCAGTGCCAGTGATACTGAGAGAGCAGTAAGTACTCGGGCCAGTGCTTGAGAAGGGCTGTCATGAGCTTCAGCACCACATAAAATCCACACTCTCTTGAAGGCAAATGTCTTACTAACGCGTGTTTGTTTATCAGCTGTTGGAATACCCTGTGAGCAGACTAAAGGTCCCAGGTGGCAGGTAAATGAACACCCTCCAGTTGTGCCATTAATTCCTAGGAAACAAGAGGGAGAGTTTATCAACAGACCTGTCAGCTGCAACTAACTTGATTTTCTGAGAAGAGGACAGATGGCTCATCACCTCGCGCTCCCCTTTCAGCCAACGCTGAGCCTCCCCAGGAGCATCTACCACTTCCAGAAGGGGCAAATCTGTGCCAGAGGCCATTCCCACATCAGCTGAAGCAGAGGGGGCTCATTTACAGCAAGAGGCTCTCCACATTAGCACTGCTCTGAGACGCCCCATGCCCACGTTTCAGCTTTGTGGTGCCACAGTGTCCTAGTCAGACCTGAGAACCTGCATGGCCGAGCTGAGGTCCAGCACAGGCACCGGTCCACGAGACCTCTTGCCATGGCGCTGCTGCCGTCAGCACAGCCCGGGGTGTTTTTCCAGCCGCTCTGGCTGCAGGATGGCTGCTCTGACATAACAAAATTTCCAAGCCCTTTGCCCTCCCCGATGCGTTATCTGCCACTAGGGACACCAGGTCTGAATGAATCTAGCTCCAGCCAACTCTCTAAGGTCCAGGACATGTTGTCCATGGAAAAACAACGCGCACCAGAGAAACAAAAAGTGAGAGACTACCTGGCTGCTGTTTACAGACTTCTCAGAAAAAAGTCAGCAGTCAACAGCCAAACTCGAACATTCACGTCACTCCTTCACTTATGGAAGGCAAATTTACTAAATGCCTGGATACTTTTCAGCCCGATCCTGGTATTTGCAACCATAATGTTGGAATAACTAGCAAGGCTTAAGCTGGTGCCCGTTGGACTCAGTAGGAGAGGCCGATGCCAGAGGCTTTTTTAGATACAGAACAGTAATTCTTTGTACCTTTCTTTTCATGAGCTGCTGGACTCCACCCTCAGTCACATGCAAAACAATTCCTGGATAGATATTTCCACTAAAGATCTCAGAGTGCTTTGTAATCATCGAAGTTCCTGCTATCTGCGCCATATGGATAAATAATATTTCTGGTCTGGGAAGTGCTGAGACTCACTTGAAGCCACTCCAAGAATCAGCTACAGAGTCAGGAGGAGGAAATCAATGTCCTTACACAAGGAAGGGGACCTGGAGGGCCAACAGTGAGCAATTCCAGCCCCTTCTCTCTATGACTGCCCAACTGTCCAAGGCACAACCCTCTGACTACAATTCACTAAATCCCCTGCCATCAAGCTGCCGTTGCCCCAGAGCACTGTGCACCAGCTGCTCTGAGCCTGGCTGCTAGCTCAGATCACCATCCTCCTCAAGCCATAAGCAGAGCCCTTCCTGCAAAAAGAGCCTGTCACACTATTTGTGCTGGAAAAGACAAAACAGTGCCTGTTAGGCCATGACTTGCTTCAGTTTCTGCTCTCCTTCCTCTGCTCCCTTTCAGAAAACTGTAGGTCACATTCACCTCAATTTTCTCTCACTTTCAGGATAGTTACAAATCCAATATGAGGAGGGGAAGGGTTACCAGATGGGCACCAGTGTGAGCAAGAGGAGATACAGCTTTCCCAACAGTTACTTGTCATTTCTGTATTTCACTCCCATTTTACCTAACACTTACTTGCTGCACTTGGCAGAGATGCTCATGATGGCCAGAGCCTTGTCAGATGTTGTTCTAATCCGCAGGATGCCTGACTAGTGATGTGAAGCTCAGAGAGATGCTGGCCAAGGCACACATGCTCCACAGGGCAGGATGGGAGAGCTGATGATAGGTCTCTGCAACAGACTTTAATGGCCAAGAGCTTCATCCAGCCTTAGCTCTGTAGGAGTTCAAGTACTTAAATGGGCTTTGAGTCAGCCTAACCACAAAACCATTAGAAAAGTGATTCTTAGGTAGGGAATGCAACAAGAGATAAAGGATGTGCTCCAGCTCCAGCTAGAGCAGGACCTGCACTGAGCTGGAAGAGCAGATGAAAGCTCAGACCCATAAAACACTGAGCACTGAGAAGCTACAAACTTCACGATACAAGATGATTTGACCAGAAGAGTCATTAAGTCCCATCGCTCTAGCTGTATGCAGACACATCCTGGGTGTTAAAGCCAGAGTATTCTTCACAATATCTATTTTTCACACACCACACATCTTCAAATATCCACACATCTCAAAAAAATAAAAAAGCAAAAACAAAACTATGGGATAAGAGATCAAAAGCCACAAACCCACAGATATCGCAGAAGAAACAAGCAAGGGAAGCCAGGGACCTGCCAGGATCTGAAGTCCTTGCCTTAGCTGGGAGATTTTTTTCCCTGGACAAGCCATGGCAGTCACTGTCCTTGGCTTGTGCTGAAGTCAGCGGGAGCTCAGCACAACTTATTCTTTAAAAGCAATGTCTGAATAACAAGCAAGCAAAGCATGGCAATCGCTGAACCGAGTGAATAATGGGTTCCATAGGTGCTGTCAAAAGGGGAGAGGGAAAATCCCAGCTGGCTCCAAACAGCTTTCTATGCGTGCTGGCAGGTCCTTGGTATTTCTCCCAGATGGGGAAGGCAGGTCTGAGCCAAGTGCCCATGGCACAGCAACCCAGACTTACATAACCCAAGAGACCTGGGGTAATCATTAACACTGGCTTACTGCCACCGGCTTTGTGCTGGAGTCACCTGGTTGTTTGGATTAAATGTATAGTGGCCGTTTAGGCAAGGAGAAGGTGCCCAGCACAAGAATTTAAGTGGAAACAACACCCCGGGGAGGGTGGGAAGCAGGGGATTGTTGTAAACATCGCAGGGTCTAAACCTGAGCACTCCTCCAGCGAGCCAGAGTTGCCACCTTTCATTGTACCACCCTGCTCGATTGGCTGGTTTGCCACAGGGGTGCAGTTCCCTGAGTTCCCCCCGCAAAGCGCCAGGAGAAAAATCCCCCATGTAACACAGGTCAGGAGAGCAGGACCCTTCTCAGGGAGTTTTACCTTGGTGACTCCCAAGTGCAACACACCAGCAGGCGAGCTCACGTTCCTCTCTCCTTGGCATTCTTTCCAAAAGTAGCCATTATCAGCACAGCCTGACTTTATCTCGTGCCCCGTCTTTACCTTTCTTTGCTTATCTGATGTCTCACGTGTCTTAGTACTCTTTGCCTCCTATAACCCGCGGTGTGCTATTGACATGTCGTCTGTGCCACTGTCTGGGGCAAAGGAGATTTGGGACTTCTTGGTTCTGTTCCCATTTCCCCTCTGCGTTGCTCTGTGGTCTCAGAGGCATCACTCCGCTGCTCTGTGTTTAGCCATGGGTCACAGAAGGCAGGGCACCCGACAAAAATATCACTTTACTCTTATTCCTTATGCTTAGTCCTTACCTCAAGTACAACCTTCACAGCTGATGGCTCCGCACCTCATAACACTATACCTTCACCACTAGCTCTGATGAAGAGACTATAAACAGCTAGAAATTGCCAGTAAAACCTTCTAGAAATACACAGAGATCTTGCAGGCATTCAGAATCAGATCATGACCGTTACATGAAGGCTCTAGCACTGCACGTGTCCATTCACACCTCAGAAAGCCAATTATCGATGTTTTAAGCCAATGAGACTTAGACGTATGTGTAACGATGCCATGCTGTGCTTTGCCATGCAGAGTTGCTGAAGCAGGGACATAATAAACTTATCTACAGTTGTGGCATCAAAGCACTCAATTACATGTTCATCTTCAGGTGGGTAAAGAGTAATCATGCTTAAGGCAAGACCAGATTTTTCTCATGAATCAGCAAGGCCCAGCAGGCCAGTAATTCCACAAGAAACAAACATAAAAAAATCTCTTTGGGAAATTTCTATTTTTTTGGTACAAACCTCTGAAAACATCAGTAATTTTCATGCAGAACCAACGTTCTCTTCACAGCAAATGCAGCCCTACTCTTCTGACCAAAATGTGGCAACTTTTACATAAACTTAAGTTTCTTTATAGGTATTAGCCAGAGGGGGGAAAAAAAAAAAAATCCACACTCAGAAACTGTACTTAGAAGGAAAAAAAAAAAGAAAAAAAAAGAAAAGAAAAGAGAGGATAAATGTTTCATGGAAAATATTCCAGGCTAAAACATAGCTTAGATCTTAGATTTCTGCACTGCCGTGCTCCAACAGCAGGTATTTTACATTACTCCACTTTAGCTTTAAGTACTGCCTCTTGCAAAAAAACAGCAACTTCTGTCCCGAGTGTCTTGCAGGATGAATTGCCCAACATTACAGCAATATCAGAACTCCAAATGAGATGGGGAGGAGACTGAAATGCTGGTTAAAACAAAGCAGCTGGTTTAACGTATGATGTCAACAGGGTGAGAACAGAAGGGAATCGGAGATCCTCTTGGTGCAGGCTTACTAATTAAGGCATGTTAACAACTAGCACTCTTAAAACAACTGTTCTTAGGACTCTGGTCTTCAGGCTACAACTCAGGAGGTAACCTGGAGCAAATGGAACTTAGTTTGCCCCATAGGGACTCTCTGGCGAAAAATAATCAGGGGTCTGGAGAGCCCTGGCTCATCAGCTGGCGGTTTTTTTTTTTTTGCTGGCTGTTCTTCAGCTAGAGACTTTAATCCCTAAATGCCCATTAGTCCCAGAGTGACTCTTGCGGGGAGAAGATCTGGACCCACTGCACCACTGCTCCCACGGAGACTCAGAAGTGGTTTTAACACCAGCTGTGTTGCTGTTTTCTTCTTCCTGCAGAGGCCAAGCAACCAAAAGCACGGTGCCAGAGATATTCCAGCTTGCAGATCACAAGAGCATCATGTTCATGCCTCTGTTGCTACAAATGGGAGCCAATGGCTGTTGCAGAACAGGGCGTCTTCTCCTTAGGCCTGAGGCATGCTTTGTACCACAGATCCTCCACATCACTCTTTCAGACATGGGATTTACGGAAGAGCCAACTGAAGCGCCTTGGCACCAAGACCTCCGCCGTGCCAAGCCTTTCTTTCACAATCTAATCCTGTGACTATTGGCCTTATTGCTTGCTCCTTCCACCCAAGATCGCACAAATGTAAATTAAGTCCCCCCGTATCACTATAATGCATTATTATCCCTGTTTTACAAGAAAGAGAACTGCAGTGCATGCAATTGAGTCCTTTGTCCTGGGTCACACAGTGAGTCACTGTCAGTCTCAAGCAGACTCTGAAGCCCTTCCTCCTTCACGCTAACCACTAGAGCTTGCTCTTACTTATTTACCACAGTTTTCCTGCAGCTGCAGACCTGTTCCACAGCCGTCAGAAACCACAGAAGGCATTCGGGTCCCAGTGCAGCTGCCAGGCGAGGCGTGAGGGCTCCGGCGAAGGGAGAGCTGAAACATCTCGCGCCTCCCGAGAACTTTCTGAGACGATAATAACTTCGGAAGAAAACTGCAGGTCTGTTCCGTCATCTCCCTGTTACCCAGCACCTGAAAAGTTACATCCAGGTGAATTAAAATCGCAAGCGCTATTGTCCTGATTACAGAGCTGGCTACAAAGGAAATTGATGAATAATCATATCAAGAAGGGATTTAAAATTTCCATCTTCATTTTATTGTCAAAGTAAATATATTTTTATGAAGAACAAAAGAAAATATACAGAATTGTAACTTATGTACACTGACTTTATAGGTATTTTTGTTTCCAATTTACACAAATTTTGATACATTATTAAAAGATATTTTATATAGATATGCATCTATGTACAGTTTTATTTACATACATTCATAGGATGTGATATAAACCAGTCAATAGATGATAGTTCATTTATATTAATTTCTAGAGGACAAAAGGAATGCATTCGCTTTAGCTAGACCCGCTGTTCTGGCATAGCGCGGGCTCCTGCTCTGCCTAGCGCTAGAATCGCAGTTTCCTATTTCCCATTTTACCAACAAAAAGACAAACAGATGCTGTCTGCGAATGGAAAGGAAATACAACATCTATTAATAAAATCGTTCCTAATTACTGAATTCTATTTTCTTCTAAAGCTTCTTACAATTGCCAGAGTTCAAAAGGAGAAACAAAACGAGAAGAAACACAAACAAATCACTTGCCTGCTACCATCTGATTATTTGTTTAAATTCCCTTCTTAGCCAGCTACCACACAAATGGGTTTCTTGTGGCTACTGTTCTCACCCATTCGCCCAGCCCAGCTGCACGGAGCTCTGACATGGCTGTGGGGAAGGAGAGGATTAGCTCTGAAGATCACCCTCGGACAGAAGATCTCACGGTGCTGTCCCACCACGCCACGATGCCTCCCACCCTGCCCTGGGTAGAGGCACATCCTACAAGACCCTGCCAGACAGACAAATGGAGACTCAGCTCCAGCCAGACAGGCACTGACTCGCCGTGGATGCTCGGGATGCCTGATGCTCACCAGGAGCACCGGGCACCTCACGGCTGCTGCTCTGGGTTCTCCCCCAAGATCACAGCAGCACAGGGGCAGAGACAGGAACAGAGCTCGGCCGCTCTCACCAATGGATTCCTGTCGCTTCGGGCACCAGACAACAGCTCTTCTGCTCAAGGCAGCAGATGCTGTGAACGAGAGTCAAAGGAAAGCGGCTTTTCCTTCGATGTACACGTATCCTTTCATCCCCACGGCAGCACAGGACGAGAGAAGCATGCACACACGGGACGTGCTCAGCCACACTGAAAGGCTCCACTCAAGCCATTTCATCCAGCCTGAGCTTCTGGGTTTGCCTGGGATGTGCCTTCACTTGAATATATACGTAGGTATGTATGAATATATATATAAATATTTATATATAGCCCCAGCCAAGGAAAAGGTAAATGTGAGCCGGAGAAGTCAGAGAGGCACAGAGGCACATTTCAGCACTCTCCATGCCTTGCCTCCCCCTGTCCCTGACTCCCACTGCTCCTCCTCCTATAGCCAGCCCTTACAAATCCTTGGCTCAGGCAACCCAAAAACAAAGGAGTTGTTTTCATTTCAAAAGGAATTTGCTGTTTCCAAACTGGACAAATAGAGCAGCTTAATAAAAACTCACAATGAATGGCCTGTACATGAGCAAAGCCCTTAGGAATGCCAGGGCTATAATTAACTAGCAGCAAGCAACTCTTACATTTTCCTGTGCAGCAGAAAACAGCTAAAAATAAAACACTGTAATTTCCAAAAGAAGCAGCAGTAAAGGAGGGAAAGATAGAAGGAAATGAAACATCCTTAAAAAAAAAAAAAAAAAAAGAGAGACAAAAAGGAAGAAGCATCCCCCTCCCTTGACCCAAAAGGAACTTCATTCTCAAATAGTCTTTAAAAGACATGGGACACTCAGACATGGTGGTATCAAGTAACAGCATTGACTGTTCTGTGGAGACAAATAAATTATCACTACAAATATAGTGAGCAAAGTGCTGTCATCAGCTGTTGTGGGATGGCTGAGTGGGAAGGGGAAAGTGGGACCAATCAGTTCACAGAGCGGATGGAGCGGTTGCTTCGTGGGAACCGATGCACCTTGACATGTTTGGACAAGTGGTCGCTTCGAGCAAACTTCTTCTCACAGACAGGACACTGATAGGGTTTCACCCCTGAGTGGGAGCGCCGGTGCCGGGACAGTTCATCTGACCTGGAGAACCTGCAAGAGAAGAAAAGAGAAGCCTTTTCGGGTAAATGGGTTTTTACACTGCAAAGTCTCTCACAGCGGAGTTGGGCCACTGAGGAGATTGTGGCAAAGCCCAAAGGCACAAACTGAAAGGGAACAGGAAAATAGAACAGTCAGCAGCAGTGATGAAAACACACAATTATCAGTCTCATCCCACGTCAACTCTGGACTCAGAGCGACATGTGGAAGCAACGCTTGTACAAACCTCACCCCAAACCCAATAACATGAGTGCAGCTCAGTTAGAACAGTGCTGCCCTTGAGCCCTTCAAAGCCTGTCCCACAACCTCTCTCCTGCAAATGCAGGCACAGACCATTCTCAAGCAGAGGTAACAACCAATGTCCCACAGGTGAAGTCTGCTCCAAGCTCAACTCAGGACACACGAGCACAACGGGCATCCAGTAATTGCACCCAGTTTGGGATGGGCCGATAACAGCCAGACACAGCTACCCAGAAGCCACATGGCTTATCAGATCCAGCTGAAAACTTGATTTTTATACATGCTCCTGCAGGCTAAATAAAGAGTCATTAGCATCTCCGTACCAGAGATGCTCAACATTGTAACAGCCAAAATGCAGGTGGGCCCCAATGGCCATTAGCACAGTTACTTCATGGATAAATTGAAATCAGGATTGAGCCTTTAATTACCAAAATTGTCTCCCAGAATAGGGAGGTATTAGGTATTTCTCACCTTCCATCTCCACAGAAAACTCCCTGCACAACCACTGTGAATCCCACAGCCTTTACTGAACTCAAATCAGTTTTTGAGTTTTTTTGAGTTTTTGAGTTTACTGAACTCAAATCCTTTGATCTTAACAGTGGAGCTGGCTCTATTTCTATTTCTTGGATCTGACTGGGAGTCACAGAGTTAATTAATAATGTCATACTAAAACAGCTCTGTCTAGATGGGTGCAAAAAATTTGCTGCCTGATAAAGGGCAATTAAGTGTTTTGTTGCCAGAGCAGTAACAAAAAGCAACACAGAAAGAGAGCTTGCAAGAAACGGTATCAGCTGTTTATTTACAATAAATAAATGAAGTCATGGGCACTAGCTGAATAAATGGGGAAAAGAACTTGTAGAAAACTGTGCCCTTCTGGAGCAACATATCACATCGCCAACACAGTGAATACACTAATTTTATGAAAGTGGGAAAACAGGACCACCCAGCTCCTATTAGTAAGTCACTCATTTCCACTTAAAGGTTTTAACTGGCTCCCACCTCCTGTCACCAGTTGAGGAACAGGGTACAGGCACTAGGAAAGCTGGGAATGGTTCCTGCCGCTCCTCAGTCCGATGATGCTACCCAGAGAGTTCTGCAGGCAGTGCAAAACAGACGCAGACACTCGCTGTGGGTAAGATACGGTGCGGGCACATCTCTCCCGGGGTGCTTCTCAGGGAGGTTCCTTCACCCATTCTCTTGCTTTCCTCTCTTGTCCTTGCTTTAGTATCCCCACAGTGAAAGGGTCAAATTCACCATTAAGACCAACAGGCAGATGCCCTAATGGAGCCATCGATCTGTTCCTCACCTGGGACACATCTTCTTCAAAAAGACTACAACACAGGGTTCTCTTCGCATCCAGTACCTGCACATTTGCTTTCTCCAGCAACTCTGCTCCTTCCAGCCACAGCTTCCCAAAAAGCAGCAGGGCCAGGGATTTCTCCCAAGTCCTCAGCAATGAGCTAGTCCCAGTGCCAGGCCCTTCCAGGGGTGCTCTTGTGGAGCCATGGATGAGTGCGACTAAGCATCTTTCTGGAGAGGGTGGGATGTCGCCTCTGCAGACTGCCTCAGCGGAACTCAGCGCCGGACCAGGAATGGACCAGGAATGTTGCCAGTGGTGGCAACCACATCCAGCTAAAAGAGGGAGTAGAGAGGGAAAAGTGCCTTTGCAAAGAGCCATCCTCTTATATACAGGCTTATCACTCAGCAGAGTAAAACCAAGTGTGGCTGGGTGGCTTCATCCCATATCCTTGGCCATTAAGATCACCACCTGCAACACAAGTGCAGCAGCACAGGGCTCATCCTGCACAAGAGCTCTGCAAGTGCATTTCAATGGGGATTGCACAGAGGTTCGAGGAGAAAGAGGCGCAGATCAGGAATGAGCAGCTCCACTCATACTCTGGGAGCTCAGATGAGTTCATCCGATAAAAATACACTCTGCCTCATAACGATGTCCTTAGCTGAAGAGGCAGGAATGTTGCAATACTGTTCCCCAGCAGTCACGGAAAGATCAACTTACAGAGCCCACAGAAATAAACCTCAAGCTGTCGGTATGTTTACAAAAAAACAACGCAAAGGTTAGGACAAGGAAGCCAGGAAGATCTGGTGGCCTGGCTTTGCAGTGAAATGGTATCTGCAGCACGCTCTAGCACCAAGATCATCCCAAGAAAAACGTAAACGATCCCCAACGAAATGCCAAATTCAAACAAAAACAAAGTACCCCCAAGGAACACCTCACTATTGCACACCACGGCCATTTTCAGATTCTTCCTTCAAAAGAAAAGTGGAGAGATCAGGGCAATCCCACAGCAACTAGAAGAGTGTCCTTCATCCTTCTATCTGGTGGGATCCCGAAGGACCTGTAACTACATCTCCCTTGGAGACGAATCCTAGAGTTCCCTGACATGCAGGATGTGTCCTGTACTTCCCAGCCAAATGAGGACACCTCTATGTAGCTCATCGGGTAAGAAAGGTCAATAGCTTCAGCCTGGCACCTCAGGGTCCCTACCATGGCCACTGACTGAGACGGACTCAGGCTGCACCTCTCCTCCGCAGTGGAGGCAAGGGCTCAGGATTCGTCCTGCCTGTCCCCAAAGCACCACTATGGTAAACCAGCACTCCTCCAGTGCATCTGAGAACCCCTTTGCACGGCACCAGCCAAAAAGGCCACTGCTGACCTGTCCCACGCATGGTCCTCCCCACGCTCACCTGGTCCCACACGCGCTGCCAGTTACACTCATTACAAGCCTTTAAACTGCCCCACCAAACCAGGTAGAGCTTGTGGGCCATGCTGTCACCTGCGGAGCTGGCTGCGGGGAAGCAACCTCCAGCCCAACGACGCAACACAGCATTTAAACGGGATCACCTCAGTACCCAGGCCTCACAACCGCAGCTTTGCACGCTGCTGCACGTAGAGAGGGAAAGCACGAGCTTCTCTGACTCCATGCCCCAGCACGGCTGCCAGGGACCTGCCCACGTTGCAGCCCAGGTTTTTGGTCGGGGCCGTGTCCGGAGAGGCACTAACCAGAGGCTGGCACGTGCCGAAGGTATAAGCTGGCGTGACACGGATCAGCGCGCTGACCGGTACAGCGCGGCATTGAACGCAACGGGTCATCGGCCGCTCACGAACGCCTCTCTGCAGCCTGCTGAAAACAGCTCCTGCCCCATGCCAAGGAAGGACACATGTGAGCAGGGTTCAGCCTCCTCCAGGGAGGTGCTTGGGGCTCTCCAGCTGTCCTAGGTGTTAGGCAAAAGGGTTTGCTGTGTGCACCTCCCCTACCCTGGTGCACTTAGAGCATGCAACTTCAGCTTAGTAGGGCTGCCCGGAGAGCTGGGAAAGCTTTAAACTGCCCCCCCCCCTCTCCCCAGCACAGCCACTTTGTGCTTGGCAACACTTTGTTTTGGTTTTAACATTACTATCTCCAGTGAGGTCAGATCTTAAGCGTCTTCAGTGAAAAAATAAATACACAAGCACAAGAATGCAGGGAAAGGAGAGGGAAAGAAGAGCCCAGCAGTGATTTAGTGCTTAAATTAATGTGAGATGATATAAAAGTGGGAGTAAACAGAGTCCATATGCATTTCACTTGAGTCACGTGAGATCACAGCTCTTGCTGAACTTCTGGAAAGGTAAACATGCTTTATGGATGAAAAGGAACCAAGCAATTCAGTGCTCAGTCAGGTCTGGCCCTTGATACAGAAGCAGCACGTAGGGGATGTGCAGGAATCTCAGGCCGGTGCTGGGGATTGTTGTGAGCACTGGAAGCAGCTCCCCAAGCACAGCCTCTCTGGCTGGCTATAGCCCGCCCCGGTCGGAGCAGAGCCCTTCCGAAATTTTGGGGTGTTGGGGATTGGGGTGCCAGCCTGGGCTGTGAAATGCAACAAGACAAACAGCAATAGAGCATTGGAAAAGCCCTTCCAGCAGCCGTTTGTGGACTAGACACACATTTCTCATAACCAAGGTGACTAATTTCTCATCTCTGTTAAGCTTCTTGTCTTTAAAAAGTTGCAGCTGGCCAAGAGCAAAAGTTCAGGGCACTCCTGGTTGTGGGACCTGCACTTCTCTTGGCCCACCTTACACCTGCACCCCACTTCTGATCCACAACGCTCGCTGCAAGGCTGGGAGAAGGCAGGCACCCCAGTGTAAATTCAACATTTACCCCTTTCCACGTAGTATTTTCCCTAAATGTTCCCCTTGGTTTCGCAGCCTGGGAAACCCCAGCTCTGTAATAAGACAGAGCTGGAGAAGGTCACCCACAGGCAGCACTTCAGGCTCCTGATCTTGAGCCAGGAAAGCCACTGGAAACATTGGTATAAATCTCAGCGTGGATCAGAAAAACCCTCACATGCCACATGCACTTGTCACAAAAGTGAGTTTTGCTCGCATCCCAGCGCAAGGAAAGCCAACACGACGCCCAGAGGCAGGAGGCACATCTGCTGTCTGTGCACACCTACCCCGGCAACCAAATAAAAAGGAGCGAGTGCCTCTACTGCAGGTCAGGAGCAAACCAGCCTGCACTTTATGGGACCAATCCGCTAAATAACGCTGCTTTAATTTCAGTGCATCCTGCACAGAAAGCCGCAGAGCCTGGCATGTGAGAAGTGCCCCCAGCACAACAGGAAAAGAAAATCATCACCCCGTTTGTAGAGCCACCATAAACTGAAACAGGAAAGAAAATCACCACAGAAATCAATTGCGTTGCTCTCCTCAGTCCTTCTGAAAGGCAGACTTCAAACTGGTCCAGTTGGGGTCAAACTGGTCCAGTTGGGGAGCCAAGGATTCAGCCCCATTCCGACCTTTTCCCTCAAACCAATTCAGCCATCTCGAACTGCTGTGTCTCACATACTTGCATTTTTACACAACCCTCTCCTGTTACTTTTTACCTCATCCGTTCCCCATGATCACAACTCATTTCCTCATTAGACATTGCTCACTGAAGCTTTGCAGTATATTCTTTCAATTTAGTACAAGGGAGTTAAGATTTTGTTTTCTCCCATCATTATTTGTGGTGCTGTGTATTAACACTTGCCAGCAGGCAGGCGAGTAATACAGCTAACTGGAAAGAGAGAGGAAGGCTTCTGTCAAAATTTCTGTAAAATAAAAAGCTGATTTTTAAAAGAAGTTTTAATTTTTCAACTAGTATTAAAATCAAAAAGAAATAAAAAGAGATAATCAAGAGATATCCTCTGTGAAACGTTTTGCTTAATCAAACCTGCAATCCTTCATTCAAGCAATGCTTAACTCCACCTCAGCCTTCTGGTTATGTCGTTACATCTGACAGCTTTGGAGTAGCACCCACGCATTTTTCTGAATCAACGCAGAGAATAAAACCCTGAGCATGCCAGAACGTCACTGCCAGCATTTCCAGAAGGAGTGGGATGGAGTGTGTTTTTTATGAAACTGCACAGAATACTGCTCTTCTTAACCACACTCACTTATCGCAACCCTTCGGTGATCATGTTTAGCCTCATGCAGTTGGAGCCACACAGAGTGATTCTGCCCTAAACCATCCAGTTCGCTTGCAGCCCTCAGCGGGTACCAGCCAAGCATCTGCTGCAGCTGGTGTGCTGCAACCAAACTGATGTGAACACAAGGCACTGCCTGTGGTAACAAGCTGAAGCTGACCCCTTTGGAATGAAATACAAATCACGTTGGACTGCCTTTTTTTTTTTTTTTTTTTAAGATACTTAAACAGCTGGTGCCAGCAGGTGATGCTCTGCTATTTAATTTTATCAAAGCCCCTGGATTACTTAACAGGAAGAAAACGCTCTTAATTCTCAAACCAACCAAACAAGTTTCAGGAACAGAAACATTTTGTAAATCAGAGTGCAAACCTACTTGCTCAGCAAGTTAGGTCAAGGGAGCAAAACGGGGAAGGACTGGACAGTTCTGCACCTCAATACTAACCTCCATCCGCAACCCGGCCATGTGCATGCAAAAGGCTTTTCTCCTGTATGTCTCCTCAGGTGGGCTTTCAAATGGCTGCTTTTGGTGTACATCTTGGTACAACCAGGAAAAGAACATTTGTGCATTTTAATGAGTTCTGCTGCAGGGTTCTTTTGAAATTTCTGACCCATGATGATTCCCGTCTGACCCTGGATCATGCCTCCTGGCCCAATTGGCTTGGCGGCGATGGGGACAGGAGCAATGCGGACAAATTTAGAGGACAAGTTCAAATTGGACGACTGAACTATCTGAGGCACAAGGGCAAATGTCTGTCCTTGGATGTTGACTAGGAGCTGTGCAATTTTAATGTTCTCTTGTGCTGGTCCTTGGGAACTGGAGCTCGTGTTGGACTCCTGTTTGACCTGTACAGGCTGAATTTGGAGCATAACTGGTATCCCATTCTCCAGGGACATTCCTCCATTTGAAGCTTGGCCACCTTCTGTTGAGCTGCTCAACTGTTCATTTTTACTCTCTTTTAAACTAGTGCTGGGTAACATATGGTCTTTTTGCTGTAGCGAAGCAACCGAAACTTGGCTGCAAGCTCTCAAGTCCTTTGTCTCACTTTTAGGTCTTTCTTTGAGCTCCAATTCCATGTTCTCCTCCAGAAATTCCTCAATTTCCTCAAGTGTGGGCTGAAATGGTCCCGAGTCTTCCATATCCATAGCAAATTCGGGCAACCTAAAGTACTCCTCTTTCACAATCGGCTGAAGTCTCCTTTTATCCCACCATGATGCAGCAGTGTTCCCCAGAGATGCCTGGGACAATAAGTAGTCTAAGATACTGTCCTGGCTTTCCGCACTGGATGTGCTTCCATAGCTGGAGCTGAGAACTTGGGAGTCAGGGCTGGAACAAGAACAAAAGCTGGACGAGTCGCTGTCATCTTCTGACAGGGGAGAGGGCAGCATTTGGTAGGACCTCACCCCTGCTGTCATGTCCCCAAAGTATCCAAGAGAAGATCTTGTAGATGAAAAGGATTCATCAGGAGGCAGCAAGTGATCCACCATTCCTGGGCGATCTCTTATGGATATCCCAACAGCATATACCAGGTGGGGAAAGTTCAGGTGAGAGCCTGAGCGTACGAAAACAAAACAGTAACAGTCAGAAGCTGGTTTAATCATTTACCTCCGTGAACTAAAGCTTGTAAAGCCCTCTAGCTCACAGGAAAGTCCAAAGCATCCAGTCTCACTGAGTACACATGCTGCTACACGCTTTGATATGCCTGTACCACCCCCTAAGGACTCTCAGGGCCGAAGCACTTTGCAGGATTGCACCACATATTTGCAAAAGAATTCTTTCAGAAATCATTTCCCAACTGTGTACTCTCTAGATTTACAGCTCCCTTCCAGAGTATTACTGGCAAGAGAAAATGAATTATGGGCTTTCACCTAACTGTGAAACCTAGAGCCAAAGAAGGAAATGTGGAGGGGGGAAAAAAAAAAAAAAAAAGTCTTGAAATTTTTACCATCCAAAAAAAAACAAATAAAAAAGAAGTTTATTTCTGGTGGCCATAAAACGCAAATCCCTTCCTTATCTTGTAGCTTTCCACCAACCCTATTTTTAACTTCCTCAGTTCCATAAATATAGGCTAATCAGCATAATGCAAGGATCAATCTGTCAGGAGCCAAAAATATTTACTGTGCTTCAGCATTTACTAGGCGGATTTTCCTCTCCAGATGTAATGAATCAGTGTGCCAACGTCATCATCACCTGCACTGCCCTTAATAAGGCTGGCACTGCATTGAGCTAATTACCACGTCCTGGCAAGGCAGCCCAGGGCTGGCTTCACCTCATCGCTCCACACTCCCCTCTCTCTGGGTACGGAGGCTGAGGTGATCTGAACCCGATGCCCGTTGCTAAACTGGGAGGGCTCGTACGGACACCCGGCATCTCTATCCGCCATGACCCATGGTGGGCAGATGCACTCCCAGTTTCCTCCCCTGCCTGGGTCGAGGCTGCGAGCGGGCAGCATCCCGCAAGCCCCCGCTCACGTCAGCCGTAATCCCGCTGCAACCCCACGGAAGCACAAGGGCAAAATCCTCCTTTCCTCGCGCAGCCCGCCGCAACGCTCGCTCACAGCGGCCACCGTCCTGCGCTTCACCTGTTAAGCCAAGCAAACTTCCTAGAAAGGTTTCTGGGGAGGGCAAGGCAGGAGGGGGATTTGTGTATTTGTGTCATGTTCTCCCTCCCTCCCCTGCCCTAATGGGGGAAAAAAAAATTAAATTGCTTACAGACGGAGACTATGCCTCTTAGAGAGCAAACGCAGAGACCTCCGGACAGAGCGAACACTGGCCCTCAGTCATTCGCTCAAGGTGACTGATTGAAAACAGAGCTGTGTATGTGCATAATAAAACAACTCTTTCTGTGGAAGGTATGTGGACTGCAGAGATAGAAGTCATTTGATCAGCGTATGAGGTTTTGTGTGTGTGTGTGAATTAAGAGGCATGTGACCCAGCGCGAAGGAAATGCCAGTCAATCTTGTTACACGCTGTCATTTTCCACAGGCTCTGCCGCTGCGCTTTGGATGCTTTGCCATGAATAGTCAATAGCTCCCAGTTTTGTGCAGGGAAGGGGACGGTTGTTACTGCTATTGCAGAGAATCCTTGCTGCCTGATCTCCAGAATTTGCCCTGTCTTTGCTTTCTCTGGAGAAAAATCAAAAGGTGTGTATGTGCTCAGTGCTGCAGCGAATGCAGAGCGAGATATTTTACACAACACCCTTAAAGAGCTCCATTCCATTGGCAGCATCTATTAATATTTCACAGGAAACGGCGGGGGGGGGAAACATTTTTCTTAAAGATACAGCTTCCTCCTGCATGTGCCCATGGAGGAAGCAGGGGCAAGTTGAAAGAAAGACTTAAAAGTAGGATTGCACGTTTTCCTGGTATGCGTGTCCTGTCAGTCAGCTATGCCTCTGAACTGATAATGAAATACCCACATGTGCCGAACATGAGGAAGTTCAAACAGAGGTTAGTGGCTCTGTTCTGTGACCTTAGCGTATAATCATTTCTTATAGTAAAAGTGAAGAGTCAGAAGAACTGAACTGTTTTTAACACACAGGACTTTTTTTTTTTTTTTCCAAATCTCTACATTGACAGACAGTCCCTCCAGCAGAAGTCTCAGGGTAGAGCTATTCCCAGCACAATCTGCTTCTGAGAAGTTTGCGTTAGTTTCCAGTATGAATTCCCCCAAGCAATTTGTATCTATCTTGCACCAAAAATTGGTGACTGCCTTGTGAAATGTGGGACAGAACAGAGGACTTGCCCTCAGATGGTTTCTGATCCTCCCTCTTATGTCTGCATTGTTCTAGCTTGAACTTCTGAAGAATGGTGCTGTGAGAGAAATCTGGACTGCAACGTGGGTTTTTTCTAAGAAAAGCTGGCGTGATCCGTGTGCAGGGAAACAGCATGTATCAAAAGCAGTTGGTAAAGTTTGTGCGTTCGGTGGTTTTGTTGGTTTTGGGTTTTTTTTACAGTTTTCTTTGAATGCCTGTGAGAACTAGGAAGCTGCATATCCAAAAATCCATATATTTCGCCGGTAACAGAACTAAACCCTAACTTGAACAAGGGCTTAAAGGAGGGGAAAGAAAACAACAAACCCCTAGCAACTGCTGTGAGCAACATGCCTCAGCAGAAAACAGCCAGCAGGCTTACTTCCCCATCTCTTTTGACAAGGAGCAATGTCACTTGGTGTAACCAGAGTCGTTTTAAGAAGAGAGGGAACTGTCAGAGAAAAATAGATCCAGGCACATTACTGGCCCGATCTGCTTTCTGTGCACTCTCAAAAGTTGCAGAACAGCCAAGAAGATTCTGGGGAATGCCTGGAATGCAGGATCGGGCCCCAGCTATATTTTATCCTAAAGGCCAGACTAGCAACCAAAAGGCTTTCATCCACTTTGCCTGAAGACACAGCCAAAACCCCAAAGATTAAAAAAACCAAAAAAAGCCAGGGCTGTGCAAGCTATGAAAACTAATGAAGCTGTTTACATAAAGCACTTTCATCTCTAGAAGCCCTGAAAACACGGTAGAAATGTAAGCACCTACAGAGGGACCTCAGCGCCTGAGCCACCGAAAACCAGCCGCTTCTGGAGTGAAACGCAGCAGCTGTTCAACAGCACACGGCAGCGCCGTGGCCTCCAACTTTTAAGAGTTCCCTGGGTTTTTACAATGTCCTTTCTGCCAGAAACATGTTGTTCTGTTTAAAACCTGTCCATGTAACTGCCAGCTATAAAAAACCCCAACAACCAGCAACAACAACAAAAAAAAAAACCCAAAAACACCCAACCAAAAACAATGACAAAAACTCCTCAAAAACAGCAAAGGCATATTCTGACTCACGAGCAACATAAAAATGTTAAATCCTGGGAACTTGCTGAAATAGAGGGGCAGATTTCCCACCCTGTCACAGTGCAGCACAACCAATCGCACAGCACTATAGGGGCTCAGATGCACCAACAGTCATTCCCTATGGATCCTGCTACAGCTTTTTCTAGTTTAGGGTTTTCTCTTGTTTCCTAATAGATTTAAAATCTGTTCAGGCTGACTCCTGCTCCACAGAGAGAGTCATAAACCAGGCATTGAACCGGGACCAGCGTTTCTAAGAAATTAAGCTAGAAACGCACGAGGGGGGGGGGGAGGAATATTAAACAAAAAAACCAAACCCAAACATCTAAAAAGAAAAGCCAAAAGCTAGAAGGAAACCCACTTGCTCTCAGCCCTCTGCAAGGTGGCTGCGCTGCTCCTCGGACACCGGGGGCGGGGGGGGGATTTGTTTAGGATCTCCTCGTTGGTGTGGGTTTTTTATTTTTGCTTTTTTCAAACCCACGACCCCTGGGAAGCGCAGGACCGTTCCTAAAGCCTTATTTTCTGGAAAATACCGCCCTCTCCATTCCCAAACTTTGGCGTCCACAAGAGAAAACACTTGGTCGGCAGCGGGCGCTGGCAGCGGCCCCCCCCGGAGCTCCCCCCCCGCACCCCCGGGGCTGACGGGGCGCCGAAATAACGCGGCTCAGCCCCCGGCAGCGAAAGCCCAGGGGGGTTTAATTCCGAGCCCAGCACAAGCACAGCCAGGCTTCCGCGGCTGCAAAGCATTTGCCTGTTTGGTTTATTTCGTGGTGGGGGATTTTTGGTGTTACTAATAATTTAAATTGTTTTCCTGCTCCTTCCATCCCTTTTCAGGAGGCTTTGGGGAGCCGAGCTCCCACTCCACACACACACACAACCCCCCCGCCCCGGTCCCCCGGCCGCGATGACCGGGAGTAACCCCCCCCCAGCCTGTCACAGCACGGCACCGCACGGCACGGCACAGCTCCTGCCCGAAAACAGCCCCCGCGGCCGCAGCCCCCTGCTCGGCGCGGGGGGGCAAGATTTAACCTTCCAGCCGACCCGTGACCGGGCACGAACACCATCAGCCCCCCCCCTCCTTCCCCCCCCCCCAGCTCCTGGCGCTGCGGCAGCGGGGTGCGGGGGCATCGCCGCGCAAACCTCCGCGGCCCCGCGCACCCCCTCACCTGAACTCCTCTGCGAGCCGGGGAAGCGGCGAGAAAAACGCCAAGAACGGCCAGAAGAACGAAAAAAAAGAACCCAACGAAAATAAAATTTAACAAAAAAACCCACAAACAAACAAAAACAACAAACCAAAACAAACCACAAAAAAAGGAATGAAATAAAAAATTACTATAGAAAATTAAAAAAATTTAAAACTGCAAATTTTTTTTTAAAAAAACCACCATAAATAAATAAACGGAGACGAGCAAAACGCAGAAGACCCCCCCGGTGAGCGGAGGGAGCGCGGAGGGGCGGCGGGAGGCGGGCGCAGCTCCCCCGGGAGGCGGGTGCGCGGCTGCGGAGCGCGGCCCCGCTGCCGTAGTACTCGCTCGGTACTATATCCCCCTCACATGACGGGCGCCCGGCGGCGCCGGGGGAGGCCCGGGAGAGGCTCGACCGCGTCCGCTCTCCCCATTGGTCCCGGAGCCGCGGGGGCCGGCCCGCCGCCGGCCTCAATGGGAGCCGCGCCACCGCCCGGCCCGGCCCGGCTCCCCCCCCCACCGCCGGTCCCCGGGAGCGCGGAGATCCCCGTGGGGCCGCGGGCAAGCCCCCGGGCGGGCGGAGGCTGCTGGAGGGAAGCGAGTGGCCGGAGGGGTCGAAGCCGCCGCGCTGTGTTCCCTGCTCCTGTCCCTTCCTGCCCTGCCCAGCTGCGTGGGCTCGTTTCCAGCATGTGGGGTTCGGGGTGTCCCCCCCCGCAGTGTTATCACAGCCGTTGCTAGCTTTTCCTGCAAATGCACTGGGTTTTATATGCAAATCTACACATTGCAGTTATCAGAGAATCATTAAAGTTGGAAAAGCCCTCTGAGATCATCAAATCCAACTGTCAGCCCAACACTACCATGACCACTAAACCGTGTCCTGAACTGCCATGTCTACGTGTTTTTTGAAGACCTCCCGGGATGGTGACTGGGCAGCCTGTTGCAATGCTTCAACACTCTTTTGGTAAAGAATTTTTTCCTGAGATCCAGTCTAAACTTCCCCTGGCGCAACGAGCCCATTTCCTCTCGTCCTATTGCTTGTTACTTGGGAGATGAGACCAACCCCACCTCACTACAACCTCCTTTCAGGTAGTTGTAGAGAGCAATAAGGTCTCCCCTCAATATTTGACATGGATCAGGAATTGTGTTTTACCTGCTGCAGGGGTGAAGCCCAGCTGAGGAAGCTTGCAGGGGTGCCAGTGGCTGCCGCAGGGAGGTTTTCTGCTCAAGCTGTGGTTTTTCAAATTAATTTTTCAGACTCGAGAAGGTGCAATCTGGGACACCAAGGCACAGGCTTGTGACAACAGGTCTGTGCACCTTTTTGAGGGCTACATGGGATAGAGCACCTTCCCCACGCTCCTGCTGCAGGACTAAGGGCCTTGCTGTCCTGCAGGAAAATTCAAGTAGTGTCCTTATTTTCTGACTTTATGGGGAAACTGAGGCATGGTGAGTCAAACCAAAAATCTGTGGCAGAGCCAAGTCACTGTCTCTTTTCATAGAATCATAGAACAGTTCAGGTTGGAAAAGACCCTTGGGACCATCGAGTCCAACCATTAACCCTACACTACAATTTCGCCCCTAAACCATATCACCCAACACCACATCTAAGCAACACTTACAGTCTAGTCCAGTGTCTGACCACTCTTTCTGTGAAGAATTTCTTCCTAATGTCCAGCCTAAACTTGCCCTGTTTCAACTTGAAACCATCCCCCCTGGTTCTGTCCCTAATGACCTGTGACAAGAGACCAGCACCAACGTCTCTACAATGTCCTTTCAAGTAACTGTAGAGCATGATGAGGTCCCCCCTCATCCTCCTCTTCCTTGAACTGAACAGTCCCAGCTCCCTCAATCACTCCTCGTACGATCTATTCTCCAGGCCCTTCACCAACTTTGTTGCCCTTTTCTGCACTTGCTTCAACACCTCCAGCCCAGTGCCTTAAACTGGCAAAAGTATCCTCCACCTGCATTGCTTTCCGAACTGCCAGTAACACGGCTGGTTCACAGTTTGGCAGACATAAACATGTCTCTTTCCTAGAGCACCCAGCTTCAACAAGTCCTGGCCACAGCAGTGCAGAGGTGACCCCGTGGGTGCTGCCTCACCCTGGTGGGTATCGCCGAAGGACCCGGGGGTGCTCAGGGCCCTGCTCTCCCAGACACACCTCACTCTTCCTCTCCACGTTACCTAAATGAATAATGCATCAATACACGCTCATCAAATTCCTAGATACTATAGTTATATAAATACATCAGGGCCAATTTCTGCATTAGTGTAACTTCATTGATGTAAAAAGCATTACATTGGGTAAAATACTTTTACCCAAAAGAGATTTCTGGCAAACCTTGCTTTACTGTTTTCTCTCAATTAAACCCCCTTTGTTCCCCGAGCAGATGCAGTTTAGCTTGATGCAATGCAAAGAGCATAAGATTTGGATACAGCTAAAATCCCAAGCCTTCAAGACTGGGTTTAAATGGAATTTGGATTGTTGGCTGTAACAGATATGAAATTCCCTTATGATGTTTATTACTGCAAAAATGACCAAAAGTTAAAATTTAATGTTATCATTATTATAACCTACATATGCACTGGGACACGTGAGAGGTTCCTCTAGATTTTGGTTTTCCACATATGAAAGACTATTTATATTTTAGTTGCAGTAGTTCCCAACTTTCTCTAAATTGCTGGAGAGGTAGTGAAATCCCACATTTACCCTACAAGGAAATAAAAGGGGTGTGTGTCCCAGTCTTGCTCGTCCAGTTTCACCCATTTTACTGGGCTCACCACCTTTCAGCTTCCCTAAAAGTACCACTGGGTGCATTACCCACCACACAGCTACAGGACCGCGCTGTGAGCTGTTACTGAAGCCCGCGGTGCAAAGCTCAAGCAGATCCAAACTCACGCTGCTGCCAGAGGATCTGCCCAGGCACCTTCCCTTGCGCTGGGGCCAGCCCTTGTGCGGCCATGTGCTGTCATGGAGGAGGGATCTGATGCTTTTTCACATCTGAAGAACCCTACAGAGCATCTTCCCCATTCAATGTAAGTCAGCAGTGATCACTGTGAGGTGAAGTGCAATGGAAATAATCAGGCAAATGTAACTAAAGCTTCTGTATTTCTACCTGAGCTCTCCCGGGGCGGGGAGGGGGGAAGTATTAAAAATGCAAGCAGGCAGCGCACCATGCCTGAGAAGCAAGTCCAGAGCATCCAGGGTGAACATCTGACCTGAGCTCACTCACGCACTATGTGACATGTTCTGGATGCACCAAATTTTTTGCATATGTCCGGATCCCCTTTCCCGTGCACGTAGGCTCAGCTGTGCTGCAAAACTTCAGCAAAGCCCTTGTGTGTGTGTTCACTGACTGCACCTTAAGGAGCTTCTGGGTGTCCAGCACTCTTGTAGAACTTACTGCCCTGACCAGGCTACTGGACATCAGGACACCCTGGACAAATATCCAAAGTCCTCATTTTCTGCCCAGACAAAATTTCTGAATAGAGAGAAGGGACATGTCAAAACCAAACAAACAGGATATACACTAGAACAAGTTCTGGGATCTTACTGCACAGCAAACACATCATTGTACAGTAGAGAATAGTGAGAAAATACGCAAAAGTCACCAGCACTTGGAGCCCTATCTGGGCTTGTCCTTGGAGAAACATGTCCACAGCTTCGTCATCTACAGCATCTTTCCTGAGCAGAGAAATTTTCTGAGAAATTTTCTTTCCCAGGATGATCACATTGTTTTACCCATCAGTCTGCTGGGAGGGCCTCTAACCACAGTTCTGGTTTGGCAGTCCACAGGCACGCTTCAGGGATTAAAACCAAAACTGAGAATTACAAGCTACAGTGGCAGGTGCCAGCCTCTGGGCTGACTCTGCCACTTCTCCATCCTCCTGTGATATCTGAACGCACTTCTCAAACTGTGAACTGATTTACTGATTAATTCCTCAGAGCTCCATGGCAGCAAAATGAAACTGACACACCTCCACGTTTTGGAAACCCTGCAAGCCTGTATTTAACAGCAGGAGAAATGCACAGATCTAGACAAATACAATGACTGCCGATCATTTTTGGCTGCCAAATTTTCCTGAGAGCCAGGAATGACCGTTGGGCTGGGACAGGCTTTTGAGGATGAGGTTTTGTGCAGTTGTGACTGATGTCTCACATCAGCATCCTTCATTTGGTACTGCAGCAAACCTGAGCCCCCACTCCCTGCTATAATATACATTTGTCTTTTCCCTGCCTCATCCTTTTGGTGCATCACTAAGAGATTTCGCTCTCTCTGTTCATCTCTTCACCAAGTCCTTTGAAAATCTGGTATTAACTCTGTGCCTTGATCCTGCTTGGGGATTTTCCATTCTCTCTTTTTCCACCTTTCGGGTGAGAACTTCAGTCAAACTGGTTCCCCTGCTCGGACAACCTCACTTAGCGTTCCCACAGCCCGGGCAAACACTGGGGCTAATGTAAAGTTAAGTTCACACAGAATCACAGAAAGTTCCTTTTCATTGGCTTTTGTCTGATGGCCATGTTAAAGACCCAGTCAGGAAAGGCAAATAAAGCTCAGCATTCAAGCCTTTTAAAATTTCCCTGGAGATAATAATAGCACTGCACTACAAAGTTAAAAAGCAGCCGCAGCCTGAAGTTGTTCCCAAGTGGTTGTGCCACGTAGCGCAGACCCATTACAGGTGGGAAAGGCAGCAAAATGCTCGTTCACTCCACGCTCAGCAATTTACACCTAAGAATTGTTTGGCTTTGCCCCAACTTTGCCTTTCCATACACGGCTGTACAGAGGCTGATTTTTCTCGCTTCAGGCTTTCCCATCTTCTGTACATTGTTTGGCACAGCTTTGTGTTACAAGTGAACTCTCATTTTTGGGGGGACTTAGAAGGGAAAGTGTTTGAATTTCATGGATGGGGAAAAAAAGAGGGATTGTGCTGCACAGGCTAAGTGCTTTGCTGTCTTTAGAAGTCACCTGTGGTATTTCTGCCCCAGTCCTTGCTATTCCACATTTACCGCAGCAGCAAACTATTACTAATCTGATGAGCCAACCAGCCACTTGGCAAAACAGGGGTTAGTCAGGCTGAATTGATTACTTGCACATTTCCATATGATTTATGAATCAAGGCTACTCTTTCCCAACGAAAGAAGCAAAAACAATCAGGCAAAGAAAAAGATTAAAAGGAAGTTCAAATTCTATTTTGGATTTTTTTTTTTTTTTTTAACTGACCTCCTACAGCCAGATCTCTTCCGTGTGCCACAAAGACTCTGTCTGTGTCCGGCTGAGCTCCACTGGGCTGCAGTTTTCAGTACTAGAACAGTTACACAGACACAGTGGGAGCAAAAAAGCCTGTCAGAGTCTCCAGTGATGTTATGACCACTTTAACTTAGCGGTCCTTGACACTCGCAGATAAGGACTGCAAGTTCTCTCGGTACTACAGAAATATTGACACAAAGAATATGTTTATCCCTGACTGTGGTTCTGCAGGACAAGGTGGAAACAGCAACAACAATCTCAGGACTTAATTTCTTTGTCCTTGCAAGGGCACCTGTGCTGCACGGGCAAGAGTTCATTGATTTTATGTTTTTTTTTCTTTTCTTCACTAATTCGGAAATTATGTTGTCTTTTCAAGCCAGAGTCACAGGTCTAGGGGAAAATAACTTGGAAGAAACTAATTTTAGGATTTTTTATGTTAATACCACCTTGGACTATTAAAGATAAGGAGCTGGGAAGAGTTCTAATTTCTGATTTTCTCCCAAACTTCCTGTTCATTAAGATACCAGGAAAGAAAATGTCAGCTGAATTTCTGGCTGGTATTTGTCTAGGCCATCTTTAACCAGGTCCAACCTCAGGTTTCCATGCACAACCTCTGCACTTCAATCTGTTGGCAAAAACACCCACGAGCAGAGCTGCACCTGCTGACATTACAAATGTCGAAGGGAATGAGACCGTCTTCCACAGGGATGTGGGTGTGCCGAGTGTGTGACAGACGAGTTGTCCTATTGCTGCCTCCCCTGGCCTCATGGAGAGATGAAGAGCTGGGGCTCAGCTGTTTAAACCTTGGTCCTGAAGCTCCACAGAAGCCGACGCCTTTGACGTGACACCTGAGGCTCACTGTGAGAGGTTCGAGAACATGGAGAACAGCCTAGTCCAAGCTACCCTCCTGAAGATGACTCAGGGACAGGCAGGTCTGTAAATGTGACAAAACCCACTGACTCACTTCGAGGAGATTCTGCACCTACCTCTGATCATCCAAGTTCAGGAAAGCAAAATAACCTGGAAGACGTGCCGGAAGATCTATGATGAATGACAAACGCTGGCTCCAGTTCCGGAGTGGATCTGCAATAAACTGTATTCCCCTGCCCTCTCCTGGAAGGAATACGCCAGAGCTGGGTGTGTTTGTGCAGGATCCTTGTGCTGAGCACTCCAGGGAAATGGCCCAGCTGGTGAGAGGAGATCGTGATTTTGAAGTCAGTGTTTACAGGAATGAACAACTATGTCAACGTTGTGTTCTTCACGCATTGCCAACACCACGCCTGCCAGAAACTGGCACACCTCTCAGGAGAATTTGGATGTTTTCAAGGAAGAGCTGCCTGCCTGTCTAGCCGTTTGCATTGGATTGGGAAACAGAGAGAATGACCCAACCCACAGAGCCTCTCACTCACTGTTAATAGCAAACACAGAGCCTACACTAAAACACCAGTAACCTTCACTCAGGTCACAGCAGAGACTCACTGGGTGAGAAATGCACCAGCACGGCACCGACAGATAGTGCTCCTGGGGGTACCGGTGCAGAACAGGTAAGTGGTACTCCACCACTTGGCCAACGGCATGGTGAGAGCTCGGCAGGGAAGTTGACTCAATCACTTTGGAGGTTACAGAGCAGAGACAATGAAAACATACAAAGTCATCAAAATCAGGAAGATCCTGGTCTGGGAGTCTGAACCCTCCAGACACAAAGTTCAGTGAATATGTCCCACTCACGTAGATTCACACCTGAGTATATTAGATGTTTTTGCGAAGATTCCTTCTTCTCCAGAGTCACATGAAACCCATTCTTTATTCTAAACACCAAAAACCCAACGCAATATTAGTCCTGTACTACAAACTGTTGAGATAATAATGGGAGCAATGAATCACAAAAAACCAAGTGTAGAAACTCTACAAATGAGTCTGTAGTTCAACAGTTACAGCATAGGACTATGAATCAGGAGCTCTGGAAGGGCAGGACCAACCACATGTGCACTAGATAACCTTAAAAGCGTCTCACATGCTTCGAGTTTTCTTTGCAGTTGGATTTCACGTCTTTGTAAACCCAGCAAAGGGGTATGCCGAGATCCTCTGGCACACGGGGTAGGTGAATCACTCCTTGCAGCTCGGGTGCTGCTCAGCTGTAGACAGGCTGTGAGAAAATGTGTGGAGGGGATTATCTTTTAAACCTAATTGCTCTGTTTGAGTGATGGCAGTCACTAAAGACCACAAGAGATGCTACATAATTTCCCAACCAATTCCATGTCTGGTTTCTTCGCCTGCTCCACCCCAGTATGTCCCTCTTGCTGGGTTTGCAGTATGTTCAGTGCATTCCTTTGCCCTCCCCTTCACCCTCTTATCAAAGAGATGAACTTCAATGAAGCAGCCCCAGCTGCCTTAAAAAGAGAGAAGGTTCCTATTTCCTGCTTCAGTACAGGGGTTAAGAACAACGTTTCTGTTCATCACAGAAATAAATGAAAGTTGAGTTATATCCCTCCTGTGACTAATGTTCTAGTTTGTTTTCTAAAGCTAATTTTTCATGCACTTTTTTCCCCTCTTGTTCTGTCTTATATTTGTCCAGACTTCCGTGTTCCTGAGGGACTAATTACCCACTCAGCAGTTACTCTGAAGTCCAATTGTAATAGTTGGCAAAACTCTGTTCTTCCATGCAAGCTTTCAAAATAATTCCTCAATTTATTTCAAATAGCAGCGCTCTCTAGAGCTTCTTCCCAATTTGCATTGCCCTGGACTGAGATTTATTTCACTGCTGTTGAGAGCTGACGGCTTTGCTCGTCACAGGGCAGATATTCTCAGCAGAGTAATTAAAAACAAACAAACAAAACCCCCCCAAACAAATGGATTGCTCATTTAGAAAATTATCTATTGTGATGTAATCTTCTGTTTTCTCATCGAATGAATCCTTAGTAGCAATGTAAGCAATGAAGAAAACACTGATTCAGACCTGGATTATTCTTCCTCAAAATACAGATGTGACCATAGCAAGTGTTGTCATTCGCAACAACGTTGGACTCGTCAAAGAGTTTGAGGGAAATTTAGTCATACATCCTGTGATCTAAAGACGCATATTTTCTTACTCTGTAGGTGTTTGGGAGCAAAATATTCACCTCTACTGGTGTCACAAGAAATAATGGAGAGCTAAATTCAGATTACTGGCATGTTTTTTTCCCGCCATAGATGCTGCTTGACAGAAAACCACGTCCTTTTCTAATTCTGTTACTATTTAATCGTCTACAGGGCCAGAAGAAATTCACCTCATGTCGTTGCTATTCAGTTTCTCCACCTATTCTTTAAGGATAATAATTTCGACATTGTACAACATTGAACAAACTGATGTTCATAAAAATGCACTTTGAATGTCTAGTAAAGAATATATAGAAAAAGATGACAACAAAGCCTTTTTTTTTTTTTCCAGGATGCCTGAATTTTGCCAATGGCACAGGGAACAAGGCAGCTCCTATGAGGAGAACCTGTAATCGCTGAATTAGAACATCACATCTTAAATATTTAACAATTTCATTCTTCCATGGCATCTACTTAACAATGTACTAATTTGTTTTTTCCAAGAGAAAAGATATATCTAAACATCTGCACATCACCCAGTATTTGACCAAGTGGACTTGGGATCTGCCTGATGCAGCAATCGCACTTGGCTCTAAAGCTGATTTACCCCAATGCTTGCGCAACAGTTAGATCTGGACTTATTTAAAAAAAAAAAAATTATTTGTTTAAGCTTGCATTTAATTGTGATCATCCTGTGAACTAATGCAAGCAGCGTGGATTCTCTAGATAGCACTACGGCTCCTGTCAATCAACAAGTATCAACTCTCTCGTTACAGTCAGGCATTGATCATGCAAACTTGCCAGAGTTATCTGAAGTTCACTATGTAATTCTCTCTGGAATTCTTATCACTGCCCCTAGGGTAAATACCGGCTAATTTCTGCCCCGCAAAGTGCATTCTCATGCCAGCTCTTCTTCACACAACCTCGCTAACACTACTAGCCAAGAAAACTAATTTTGCTTTTATACCTGGAAATAAGATAGTTATTATTATTAGAGAAAACAGAAAGGATGTTGGTTCTGGGATGTCGAGTTTTTCACTTCTAGCATGCAAAATCAATTATAATCACAAGTATAAGTTATTTTCTGATGGAATCCACAGCAACACCAGCACTAACCCAGAGTTTCACTGGTGGGCTCAGCAGAGGCTAAAGAAATCAATTGCAAACTCCAGGTCTTTATCAAAATTGATCCAGTAAATAAATATTTATTTTCAAGACTTCTCTCAGTCCTATTTCCAGCTCAAAATTACAAATTCTGTAAAAGATATCTTACCCCTGCTTTGACGTGTTAAAACACTATCTCCGATTTTTGTAAACCAAGCAAATTTTTTTTTTAAAATAATTTGCTACATCTTACAGTTTCTTCACTCAATGAACCATCAGAAATGTTCCTGCTAACATTACAGATTGCCTTTTGTTTTTTTCTCCTGGGCATTCACCACATGCAGCAGCGCCCAGGGAGCAGCTACTGCGGAACAGTGCCTGGAGGAGAGGACGCTGCGCACGGCTGCAGGCACGCTGGAACTCCTCCTGCTGGATTTACAACTTGGAAAATCCCAGTATTTCCACAATCAAAACTTGGGAGCTGTTCTGAATCTGTCAGCAGCTTTTTAAGTGGAACCTACGAGCTGCTTGGGCCTTCATATAAAAACTGAGAGCGTCAAACACTCCTTCCTTCACTCTGACCCATGTGCAGAGCTGCCAAAACGGACCGTAGCTTGGGCCAGCGCGCAGCCGATCGAACCAGAAACGTTGTTTCGCCCGTCTAGGGCTGGAGTCAGCCCACTTCAGACTGGCTCTGGCAGATGTGAAATGTCAGGAGCTCCTTTACCAGTGGGCAGGTCCAGGGAGGTGCAAGGCAAAGCCTGTAACGATGCCCAAGAATCAGGTTCTGCCGGGCAGCCCAGTGGCATTTCACAATTCTCCCACCTTGCCGTGGCCTTGGGGAGGGCAGCAGGCTGGGGGGCCTGGGAAAGGCTGGCCATGCTGCCCTAAGGATATGGGAAACCTTCCCCACTGCAAACAGTCAGCGTGGCAGCGTCTCTGTCACCCTCAGCTCACCGTGGCTGGCTGGGCACAAGCTGAGGTGCTGCTTCAACCATCACCATCACCTTCCCAGCAGGCCGCAGCAGCAAGCCTTCAAAATAGTTGCTTATAGATAACGTACTCTCGTTCTCCTCATCAGTGCCACGGAGATGAGCACCAAACCACAGTCAACAATTTGCTGGCACCCTCTGACGTGCTGCCTGCTGCAGCTCCACGATAAACAGCATTTGCTTGTGCCGGCCTGAGTCCCAAGCATGGCAGAGTCTGCAAGTTTGCAGGAGTTTTATCCGCTCACAGGGTAACACTGGAATTGGCTCCTTGTAAAAACATCTTCCATGTGCTTTCAGTCAGAGCTTTCTGGAGTAGCAGGAATTTGCACGGAAAGAGACAGGCGTGGAAGCAGATCTCCACTGCGTAAGGCAACGTGGACCACCTGTGCCACCAGTTGGTGACCTGTTACTTGCAGGGGCAGCAGCCGTGCGGCTTCAATCACAGCTGCAGCCAGGCCAGGCTCTGCCAGCGCCAGAAAGAGGTACAATATTGCAACCTTTGACGTCATTCCAGCCGGATCAAGCTCAGACGTCTGTCCAGATTACAGATTGCGCACGCCTGCTTCCCCTCGGGAACAGACACGTTGCACAATGCCGAAGCGGGCTTTACTGAGCGACGGGGCATCGCTGTGCCTTGCAGCAAACTGGCTCAGCACCAACAGGATTAGGCCTTTCACGTGTAGAAACAGCAAGAGTTTGTCAATGAAACCAGCACAAGTCTGCTCAGAAAGCTGTTTAATAATCAGGAAAAAAAAAATGTTTAAAATAGAGGGGATGTCGCTGTGCAGCAGCAAAATGATGGACAAAAGACCCATTCACCCTCACGAGTGGGGCTCTTTGCATGGGGTGGAGAAGAGGGTTTGAACAACCCTCAGATTCTTTTCACTTTGTTTAGGTACTGCCTAGCACAAATGGGCTTGTCGAGAGAAGGCTACAAAAATCCCAGGGACCCATTGGTCAGCATGAGTGCACGGAGATGTTTAGATCTTCTCTGGGGTAAGAGTATCAAGGAAGTTTCATGGGGAAGCCAGAAGATGGTGTTGTTTTGGGGGGCGATGGGAGGGAGAGAAATCGGAGCATATGATGCAGAAAGGTTCTGAGGCAGCTAAAGGAGCTGGACACAGGCAGGAACAGAGAAAACCCGGAGAACATCCCAGCAGCTCTGCTGGCTGCTTGCAGCAAATGGTTCAATGCTGGATTTGTGTATGGGATGTCATCTCCAGGGAGAATGCCAAGGGCTAGCATTTCTGTCCAGCCATGAGAAAACGAACAACAGAGGGACCACTTGGCTCAAAGACGCATCAAAGAATCGCAAGAGACAGAGGCTTTGCGAAAAGGGAATGAGAGTCTGCAAAAGGTTTCCCATACAGGGCCAAGCTGAGCTGCCGGTGGAGCTGCAGGCTGCTGGGGCAGAGCCAGACCGTGTCCAGGCATCCAGGGTGAGGTTCAGCTGCAGCATGGCTTGTCTGAAAATGGGGATGGGAAGGTGGCCCAGTCACCGGAGCCCAATTGGTGAGACAAGTCCTCATAAAAACATGAGCCAGCAGAAAATCTTCAGCAACCCAGAACAAGAGGTGCAGAATGGATTAAAAACACTGAAAAATCACCTTGACCAGAGGCTCCTGAGCCACACTGGAAGGCAGCCTCCGTGTGGGACAGGGCCAGCCTGAGGACTTGGCACTTCCTGACACTTTTCAGAGCCTATTGGGACCCAGACAGGAGATGAAAACTCTGTCAGCTCAATTATTGCAGCCTCCTCCTCCCTCATCACCACTTTAGAGATGAAAATGTGCCAGGAGCCTTCTTTGGCTGCCTTCAAGCCCATGTGCCTGCTGAGGAGCTACACAGGCTGCTTCAGGAGGCCGTCTTGAGCAGCTGTACATTAATGGAGCTTACAAAATTTATGGTCTGAAAAGAGATCAAACCATGAACCAGGATGAACATAACAAGAAGTCCCATGTTTAACACAATGTACAGGGAGCGGAAGGTAAACCAGGCTGTCACGACAGAGGCAAACCGCTGGAGGCTTCACTGGGCTTGTCCCAAGGCAATGCTACATATTCACAGAGGGAAACATAGAACAACTGAAAGAGACCTTCTGTTGGGAACTGGGCCCTGTTTCTTCTGCTATAACACATACTGTAGTGGTAAAACTCCTTACTACACCATTTAACAGTGCCAAAGGCAGAAGGTGGTTTACAAGAACAAGAAAAGTATCAAGAAAAGAAGTAAGAGTCTTCAACTAGTCCTTGAGAATGGTGGTTTCGCCATTGGCCAGCATAAAAGCTGAAAGGTCATAAAGCGCTGAAAGGTCCTAAAGCACTGAAAGGTCTACAGGAAACTAAATCCAAGGACAACAGAAATCCAGACACTCAAAATTTTACAAGACCCTTTCCCACAGCCACTGCTGATCTGAACAGCCTTAACAAGCGCCATTAGATTTTGTCTACAAAAGAGGGTGGATCTGAAGGACAGGCACCAGATTGCTTTCCCTGCAGGGTACTGTCCAGGGAAATTTGGAGCAGTCATTTTTTGTCCTTACGACACACACACGTGCGGTGGGCCATCGGAGAGCGTACAGCACGGCAAGCGTTCTCCACGCCCGGATGGTGTCCTGCTGCTATACTGAAGAGGTTCACAGCAAGACAGAGGCTGCCAATCCGAGCTCAAACTAAAGACGTGGCAAAAAGAGGCAGTTTACCTTGGATATGCTGTTGTTGACGAGGGGAAAAGCCATGGGCAGGCAGCAAGCAGAGTCCTTGCTGAGCCAGCCTGCACCTGGGGCCCCACAGAGCTGGCAGTGCTGGGACACTGCTGCTCCGACACTGGGCTGACTAGCGGGTTTGCCAATATTGCATAACCTGTGGGCAGATGGGGTGAGAAGGGAAACCATTGCAGTGGGCATCTGAATGCAACCAAGCGTTTTGGTAACAGAAATGGCTCTTGTCCCTTTGCCTCACTCAGCCTCCCGGTGTTGCAAAATCCCTGCTCATATCATATGCAGGTGGCAGGTTTCGAATTCAGAAGCTGCGCTGGAACAACGACAGAGAAGGCATTCAAGGGTGATGGCTTAACCTGGCACAAATCTGCGTTCAGCAGAGTGAGATTGCAGCCACGCCCAGAAGAAACTCCCATCAGAGGCTCTGGGCATCACTGCCCCCACTTTCCACATGGAAAAGTCTGGGCTTGAGATACATCTCTGCGTACAGGTAGAGTTAGCAACCATGAAGAACAACTCAAGAAGCAATCATAAAACCTGCCCCCAGCCCAAACACAAACATCTCTCTCGGTGCCCCAGGGGAAAACCGCACCCAAGATGGGGGGGCTGCCCTGCAGAGGCGGGGATGAACTGCAGGGCTGATGCAGAAGCCATAGTAAGAGTTTGTCTCCTGTCGGAAGAAAATGGGGAGAGTCTGAACGAGAGCCTAGCTGAGGGGGAAATAGGGTAGACAGCAGACCTCCAGGGAGACTCGAAGGGCAGCACAACAGATGGGTCTTGATAAGGGCAGATGCTGGCATAACACGGGAGGTAAATATTAGGAGACAAATTTTCATGAACTTTTATCTCTGAGCCTCTAAATGTCTAAAAACCAGCCATCTACCAGTGTGACCTGAGGTTGTCAGCAGTCAACAAGACACATCCAGAAGGAAGCCAGGCATTGAGAGCTCAGTACAATGAAAGCTGAATCAAAACGAATGACTTAACCTAAGCCACTGGTCTCAGGAGACACTTACCTGCAGCTGAGCTGGGGAGAAAGAATTTTCCTCCAAGCTGAAGGGGCCCATGGGAAATGAGTATCATTTAGTAATGGCAGCATTCACACATAGGAAACGAAAGCAGCCAGGAAAAGCAAAATGACATTAAGGCTAGTATCAGCAGCATTGCTAAGAGAAAAAGCCCAGAGAAGGGAGAGAGTTTTTTGGACAGGGTCTTGGATGCCCAAAAGAGGCTGGCGACAGGAAGTATTTCAAGCATGCTTAAGTCAGCATCACAAAACAAGGACCTATGCCCTGCTTTGAGAAAGAGGGTCACCTCTCTAAAATACCCACCTCCTCTACTGCCTGGAGCTCTTGGGAGCTAATGCCACCTGCAAGTGGTGATGGGGTAAGTGATCTGCAGGTTGATTCCAGGTGAGAGGCCTTTGAGTTAATGGCAGGTATAGGCAGCTGCCCACTGTGTTAAGTGAACTTTATTCTATTTGCAAAACAACACGGGCTCCACACACTGCTGCTCAGCTGTCTGCATCTGTCAGGTCAAACTGTGTTGGAGGGATCTGACTCACTTCTTGCATCAGATCTGCAAGAAAATGAGTCAGCAATAGTCTTAAATATCCCAAGCAGCCCCCTAAGCCTCCATAGATTTCCTGCCTAAATTAATCTCTCCCTGGCAATCTCTTTGGGAGCTGAATTTGAGGCTCATTCAGTGCAAGGGGATAAGAGATATGCACCAAGGAAGCGTGGAGGAGGTTGCACTGGGGGTTGCTGTCTTTGCTACTCTTGGTCCACTGGAAGCCAGAATGAGTTGCAGCTAGATAGGAGTGCTGGTGCTGTGATGAAAACATCACAGAACAAATGTCAGAAAGGATTGCCAGACTTGTGATGGACTTGGTGAGCCCATCAGGGAAACACAATTTGGCCCTGATGGAGTGGGAGGAAGCTGGGAGCATGGGAACGAAGAAAGTAACAGGAGCCTGGGGGTGGTGTGTGAGTGAAGCAGTGGGAGAGTTGTGCTGAGGGACCCTCTGCCTGCAACAAGGGACCAGAGCAGGGAGGACAGGCAACAGTGAAGCATTACTTGAACGATGCCTTTGCCTCATCTCTTAAGGAGGAATCAAAGACAAGGACCAGGCTGAGGAACTGCCAATCTGGAACAGACTGTTGGTGCCTGCAGTCAAGTACCCGGCTTCCAGCAGAGGCCAAATTTGGATGCTTTGGAGGAAAATCTTCGATAGCATCCTGGTTCCAGGAAGAGTGCAATACATCAAGTGTTTGCTCGTGTTGGGATAGCTACAGAACTGTTGCAGGGCAGGCAGGCTATTTATAAGCATATCAGATGTCAGCTCTTTGCACTTTCTGTAGACCATACATCAAGTCTAATGAGAAGGCACCCAGGCTGAAGGGAACAAATGAGCACAGGTTAAGGAAGAGGTGTCCTCTTGATACAATACATACAGGGAAGAACAGCAGCTGGCCCTGTGCCCAGCACTACTTACACGGCCTCTGAAAGCCAAGCAAGATCACTTTACTAACATCATGGTGAGAAGGAAGGGTTGAGAATGCTGGTTACAACAATTGTTCAGCACTATTAGACAGAGAATTGTTTGCCCCTGAAAAAAAGGATCCAAACTTATTCATGGATGTTTTGTTACGCTCTCCTCTAAGGACATGCTGTGCCTAACAAAATGATAAGCCAGGTCAAGGGTTAACCCTTTCTCTCTCCAAACCTTCTATAAGGGAGAGCTAGGATACAGATTTAAGCACAAAAGATGATAGCTGTTCCAATTAATGTTCCAGCTAGCATCTGCTCTTTTTAATTAGTTGAAGTTTGGTTTTGTCTGGCGACAGAACTGCTGAGCAGAAGCATGCTGGCTTCTTTTCTGCTTAGCCTGCTATTCTGATCTCTCTTGGTCTTTGGAAACTTCTCTGTTTCACAAAGGCCAGAGCCTGTTGTGCATCGATACTTGGTACGTGCCCACAGGCTGCATATACATTTCACTGCAAACAGCTTCAAACCTGTGTTTCCCACCAGAGGGAAAACTGACACAGGAAGATATTTTGCAGATGTCCTCTCCCCTCTACAGACACGTATCTGTGCATTGCTTCACTTATCGGCAACTCAATTTTCTTCTGCAAACAGGCATTCTCACAGAGTAGATGCAGGTGGAAGGAGAAGGTTTCCCCAGGACCTGTTAACCTTCCTGTTTTGCTCGAAGCTCACTGATCATTCACCTCACCCTTTGTAACAAGACCTTGGAGGATCTGTGTGTTTCAATTACACACAGATGAATAATTTACAAGCCACGGCTGTTGCAATAAACAAGTCCTTCTGCTCTGTCCAAGCACTCAACGGCTAGTCTTAAATTTCCCCCACTTTGCTAAAATCTCCATGACTTAAGCAGCATTCAAAAACCTTTAAAGAAGAAGCTGACAAGGGAAGAGCAGGGTTGCATATCACAGCCGCAAACAGCACTTACAGCAAGTATTCCTCTTATCTCCGAGCAGGGCATCGACCCGTTGTACAAACTCCAGGTAGGAAAGCCACTGGCAAAGCAAGCTCAGATGTAATGTTTACCTAAGAGGAGATATTTCAATGGAAAACAAGCTACGGGATCTGCTGATATCCTGGTGGGGAGAACAGCGGGCATTCACACAGGTGCAGGCAAAGGAATAGGGACGGGTTGTGGAAATTTTGTAGCTTTTCCAGGTAATAAGGCTGTCATTGCGTGAGGAGCATGTTTGTGCTGTCCATGATTCCAAATAAGAGTTATGAGAAGTTGTGGATTTGGGGCTTGTTCTACCAGAGACTCACTGCACGGCACCAGCGGAGACACTTTGCTTTACTGTGTCCCAGTACTCCATACCTAAAATAGAGACGCAAATAGGCGGTTCCTGCAGGAAAACAGCCAGGCTGGCACCTAACATTCCCAAACCACTGCAGCTGGTACCCAGTGATGCCTCATTCTCTGGCAAGGGGAACTCGATCACATGAGCTACCCTGGGGATATGAGCCACAGTTTTGGATCACAGATAATAGTTCCTGTACAAGCTTCTCTGGATAAGAGGAAGATAGGACTGAAACAGCTCAGGAGCAAAGTGAACAACAGGCTTGTTTTAATCTTTAATCCACTCCACATGAGCAGAAATTTTGTAGCCACGTGCTCCCTTTTGCAGCTCTTAGAAACCATCATGCCCCATAACTTTATGAATTTGGTCTGCCCTATACACGTCTGTTCAAAGAAATCTGCGCAGGGCTTGCAGGATCAGCCTGTTTTACCACCACAAAGCTGCAGTTTCATTACATCCCTAAGCTGACCACGTCACTGGCTGTCACTGAAAAGGGCAATTCTACCTTCCCTCAGCCCATGTGTTCCTCTTCCTCAAGCCATGACAGCAATCATAATAAAAATGATCTTTTCCTCAGGCAGGGTAGTCTTCATCTGGATCAGTTCCCATGCAGTCACAGGGCCAGGAAAAAAGTTGGAACTGTGCCTTAAGAGCTTAATGCAAAATCATAAAGTTGCAGCCTCAGGTTCCTTGGTCATTTATCCCTGCACATAGCTTGAATTTATTAGCCCTGGTTAGGAAGGTCTCCTTGGCTGCAGCTTTGTGGCTCTCTTTACAATGGGCCAAATGCAAATTTCTAGGTCCCAAAAGTACTGAGCTCTGAGGGAAGTCTGGAACTAGTTACAGTTTTCAGTTTGGGGTTGGGTCTAAATGGTTATTTAGAACTGGCTTTGAAATTGCAACCATATCACTTATTTATATCCTTACCAGAGCAAACCACTGGGGCCACCCCACTGAGCTCAAGCCCTGCCTCCCAGATCTCACCCTCCATCATCCAGAGAGTTTGGGAAACCTCTATCCCTAGAGGTTCCCAAAACAGCCAGGCAAGGCTGATATAGCTTCAAAGATTTGAGCAGGAGGTTGGACTAGAGACCTCCAGAGGTCCCTCCCAAATGGTATTCTTCTGTGATTCTGCCATCTTCCGCCTCGTTTGCATGAGGCTCTTCGACACCATCACCCCGCAAACGATCAGCAAGCAGTCCCTGAATTGACTGATCCAGAAGTCAGGGAGCCAGAGTCAACCAACTGTCCAGAGCATTGGCTGCATTAGCTCGGGAGGTAGGTCACGCACAGAGCTTATCTGCGTGCAGCTGTCCAAGGACAGCATGAGGGCAGTCACTACAGGAAAGACCCCTTGCCATCACAACACGCACTAGAATGAGCCTTCCATTGCAAAAGAAACTGGCTCATACCTGGCAAGGATCCCAAGATGAAGACTGCAGAACATTTTCTCTTCTTCTCAGCAGGAAGGACTCCATTCTCAGCAAGAACAAGTATGAAACACAAATTGTTTTGAACCCACGCGTGCCCGCAGTAAAAGGACAGATGACAGGGGCTGTCTTGTCACTTCGTCATGGCCCGTCAGAGATTTTAACGGGTTTCATCCACTAGACTGAAATCAGATCAGTTGAAGGAATATCACAAATTCATTTGGATGAGACAGCCCAAGAACACGCTGGAGGCTGGCCATCAGTGGTAGGACACAAAGACCTAAGTTCTGCTCCATTAGCCTGTTTGCAAAGATGAGAGTTGAGCTCACACGTCCCCTCCGGGGACATTTGTCCCCTCCGGGGACATTTCTCCTTCAGCCTGGAGCATGGTCCAGAGGTTTGTGGTGCTCATCAGCCCTGGAGACCTCATCTGTGAGGTGAAAGGGGTGTGGACAAGCAAGAGTGGGATCTGTGGGTGACTGAGCCAAATCCCCAGCCCTGGCAATACAAGGTTGCTGCCATCTCTTGGCTGGCTCCTGCCATGCAAAGATTATGGGACACATTTTTCCAGCTGGAAAATTCTGCATTGATGGTCTGGTGCTGGGAACGGAGATCTGCAGGGAAACAGAGACATGCTGGGATCAGATGGGATGGATATGTTCTCCAGTGCTGTTTCTTTTGGCATCTTGCATTGAGCTGTGGTGCTGATGTGGGGATTTGACCTGTGAATAAGGTACAAATGGAGGAGAACCACACGGTCACTGTTTCTCCCCCTTTCAGCCTCTCTACAGAGCTCAGCAGTGCACACAGACCTTGCAAGAAGTGTGTGAGCAGCCACATAGTCCCTGTGGGATCTTCATAACCGTCTTCAAGTTACTTTCCCCCTGACAGGAGAAAGGCAGGAGATCAGGAACCCAAAGAGACCCACCAGCAGAAAAAGTTCTCCTGACAGCTCACCAGAGACCATACTGAAGCAGAGAGCCGGCTGCACTGCTTTCCAAAGAGTTTTGCAGGTGGCCTCTTGTGGACACTTGCTCGAGGACTCCTCCCTTCTTCCTGTGTCTAACCCTGGGAATAGGCTCTGACTTTCCCTTCTCCCTCCTGAGATGCTCCATGTCCTGCAGCCACACAATTCACTGGGAAACACAAGAACAACAGTTCCAGAGAAAGAAAAAAAACATTTGGTATTTCCATGGTATTTGCTGGTTACTGGCAGGCATTTCTCTTTGTGGTATGAAGTGTGGCTCATGTCACAGAAACTGAAGTGAAATACTGAAATGAGTCCCCTTGAGAAGACTCCAGGCAGTAGGGAGGTGACTGCTCAGTGACCTGTGCTGTATCCTGGGTACACAGAGTATTTCCTGTAATGATAAGACTGAAAAGGAATATTTATTTATCTAGATACTTATTCAGCTTTCATCTCTGGCAGCCATTTCTCAATTAGCCATTTCAAAATGTTTTGCCAACACTAATTAACCCTCATAACACCTTCGTGACAGGGTTCACACATGTCCCAAACAGGGTTACTGAATGAAGAAGGCAAGTAACCCCTTCAGGAAAGAAATGAAGGTAGCAAAGAAATAATGATATCCTGAAATCCTAATCCTGTGTCCTGACAAAACTACCCCCTAAGAGCCTGTGAATCTGCAGACATCCTGCTGGAAATGTAGGTAGCAACGTGACATTCTTATCAGGCAAAGGCTTGTCTTCTTCAGCTGTGCACCGATGAAGCCCTGTCTGGACATTTAACAAGCCCCCAAAATGTGATGCCCTGGAGTGACATACCAGAACCCAGGAATACCTGCACAGCCCAGGCCACCAGGCAGATTTTCCCATGATGTTGCACATGCTATTTATTCCATTCATTAACCAAGTTAATGGTGGCTAAGAATAGACCCCAGATGTCCTCCTGGCCTTAAAAACTTCTTTGCCCACAAGGAAATGCAAAGCCTAAGTGGCTTATGGCACGTGGGACACGAGCAAGGAGCTAAAGCTATGAAGAGCTTGCACATTTCCAAGAATTCAAAAAATACATCTCTGCTTTTAAATAAACTTTGTTCTAGTTGGGGGAAATAAGTGTTTAGCAAGGATAGTACAGAGCAGAGCAATGGATATATAAATGTATCATTCATTGATGTAGAGTGTGCCAGACAGAGCCAACAGTTGTTCAGATGTCTTAGTTTTCTGTTATCTATTTCTGTGAAGTTACCACTACAGCAAATTTGCAATTCTGTAATAAACCAGTATTTCTGAACAAAGACAAATTGATATTACATCTTTAGAAAACTGAATCTTAAGACCAATTTATTCGTGAATTATCTTTTTGGTAATGGAAATTATTCTATAGACTCATTTTTATACATACATACATACTCCCCAATCCATTTGGGAAATTTCCCAAAACGTACTAAAGATAGCACTATGGTTTTCTGCTTCACTGCTAAAAATCAAAGCACCCATGTGCAGAATAAAGAGAAATTTCTCTCCGTATAAGCATTTTTCTTCTGTTGCCTGAATCCAGTCTCTTGATAATCAGTAATTATAGAAAAGAACTATAACAATCAAATGGGAGTTTGCACTTAGAGAAAATCATGCTATTCATTGCATGAGTTATTCAGATGGAGAAAGCTGTTTGGAAACCTATTGGTAATGAAAGAAACTGCTATTTCAGAAAGCTGAAATTGTATTAATAGAGTCTAAAGAAGAACACTGGAACTGACTTGGTCTCCTCAGAAAAAGGAAAGAGTAAATATGAGGATTTAAGTATCTTTTCCTCCATTAAAACTTATGTCTTTTTTCAGCTGATATTTAATCAAATCTTCTTTAGAATTATATGATATTTTGGAAGGTGATATTTGGGGTTCCGTAGTGCTATCGACTTGCGGAACCTCCAGTAAAGGACAGCTCGTTCAGCCGTACCACAGTCTCCGAGCTGTGCCTGCTCAGACTTTACAGACAGAAAGGCCGAGGCAGAGGCTGTGAGCTCACAAATGACAGCTGCCCGCTCGGCACTCACCGGAGCGCGACCCGGCGGCCGCGCAGGCGGCTCTGCGGCCGCGGGAAGCCCCGCCCGGCCCCGCCCCGCCCCGCGCATCCCCCCGGCCCGGGGGTTGCCCCGGAGACGGACGCGGAGGCCGGCGCCGAGCCCGGCGGCCCCGCCACGGAGAGGGCCCCGGAGCAGCTCTCGTTTGGTGAGAAACCGGACGCTCAGGGGGCGAGGGCGATCGCGGCAGCTTCTGTTCTGCTTTGCACATCAGCGTCAGGCGCGGGGAACGCGGCCGGCCCGCGGCTGCCCCCGCTGCGGGCGAGCGGGAGGGCGGCTGGGGGCCAGGGGGCGCGGCTGCCCCGCTCCGGTTTGTCCGGAGCTCAAAACTCGGCGCGGTGTCCCAGCGAGCAGGACGAGCCTTCTCTGCAAGCCAGGGCTTCATTTAAATCATCCGAGTGTACGAGACGTACCCCCCCGCCAGGGCTCTGGGCACGCGGTGGATGGATTCTGTGGTGTTACTCAGCTCTAGCAGGTCTCGGGAAGTTCTCCTCCCCCTCTGCTCTGCCCTGGGGAGACCACACCTGGAATGCTGTGTCCAGTTTTGGGCTCCCCAGTTCAAGAGAGACAGAAACCTACTGGAGAGAGTCCAAGGGAGAGCTACGAGGTTGATTAAGGTACTTAAACATCTCTCCTTTGAAGAGAGACTGAAGAACCAGGGCTGTTCAGCCTTGAAAGGAGACGGCTGAGACGGGACCTTATCAACGTACAGAAATATCTGAGGGGTGGGAGTCAAGAGGAAGGCGACAATCTCTTCTCCGTGGTGCCCAGTAACAGAACAAGGAATAATGGGTTTAAGTTAGAACATAGGAAGTTCCACCTCAACATGAGGAGGAATTTCTTTACTGTGAGGGTGACAGAGCCCTGGCACAGGCTGCCCAGAGAGGTTGTGGAGTCTCCTTCTCTGGAGACTTTCAAACCCCTCCCGGACGTGTTCCTGTGTGGCTGCCCCAGGGGATCCTGCTCTGGCAGGGGGGTTGGACTAGATGATCCCTTCCAACCCCTGACATTCTGTGATTCTGTGATCTCTAGAGGTCCCTTCCAACACCGAACATTCTATGATTCTATGATTTTTTTTAGCTGTTTGCATGTTTACTTTGGCTTTTTTTTTTTTTTTTTTTAAATGCACAGCAAATAGATGCTGGGGAAAAACACTGAATAAATATTCTGGTAAATTAAAACTATGAATGCCCTATCTGTTGATTCACATACTACTGGCCATTGGTATGTAGCTACTGCAACATAAAAATGTCAGAGACAGCAAAATATATGTCAAAAGATTCTAGCAACAAAGCAATTTTTAATTTGCATTATTGAGCTTAATAAGTGTAATTAGCACAAGTAGTGCTTCTGTAGCTTTTGGCATTATTTCCAAAGTGATGTGCAAACAATCTATTTAAAAACCCAACAACCTCAAACAAAAATATCTTGATAAAAAGAATATTTATAAGTTAGTCTTAGAAACAGATTCCTATACTTTGCTAAAATTATATTCTAAAGCATTTTTTTGTCTCAGAGTGTTGCACTGACAACTATTTTCCATATGTCAGTATCCTCTGCCTAGTCCTGCTTTTCAGGCCCATTCCCTGTAGCAGGAATTTTAATCAACCACCTGAATGAGAAGATTTTTATGAGAAGGGTTTTAGATGACAGAAGTCAAGGTGTGCACTGAGAGGGCTGAACACCCAGGTGTTTGCTGCAACTGCTCTGCGTATTTCACTAAGTGTATTCAGCTGAACACTGCTGGCATTTGACTGCCTTCCTACCCCTGCCCTGACAGGGCTTTCTCCAAAACTCACATCATCGCAAGGGTTATGTTGTTCCAGGACACAGATGAGAAAAACATCCCGTTAAGTTATGCAAAGTTCAGAGAGACGTGAAAATCTAAGCAACCAGTCAAGGAGCCTCTTTGGAAAAGGCACTTCACAAACTAAAAAGGAGAGAGAAGACATTTGGGATAGATTCAAACAGCCTAAATTTTACCTCAGCCTCTGTGTCTCATCAACAGCCCAAGTTTGACACCTCCAAAGAATAAGGCACTAACTGGGTAGCTGCAGAAACACAGCCAATAGGAAATACAAAGCACCAAGGATGTATATGAAAATTAGGCCAGATGAGTTTAGCTCAAAATACATAAAAACTGGAGGCTGTTCAGAGTGAAAAATGATGCTCTAAAATAGCCTTTAAACTAGTGCAAGCGGAAGAGGATATTTTCTGCTGCACCTTACAGCAGTGCAGATGAGGACTGGTCCCAGCAGCAGAACTGCATCAACTGAATGACTACCTTGCTGGACCCAGCTTCCTGCCTTTGTTGATTATGGGATAACTTTAACAATGGTCTATCTGTTCTTTGTAAGTGAGATCATTACAATTATGCCTTTTCCCCTAGGACCCACAGCAAAACTTACAAAAAGCAACTGGATTTAGAGAAGCAAAAAACTAACCTTCAACAGTTTGCCAGCCTAAAATGGAACACTTCGGAGTTCCCTGCAGCATGTCTGGGCTGTCCAACAATCGTTCAGCCTTTACTTTACCACCAATTACTGGTAAGAGCTTTAGGGAATAAAAATGCTGCTTGTGAACCAGTGATAGGAGGATGGAAAACTATGGGTGTGGATCCAAACTGAAGATGTGGGTGGAACAGGAGGCAAGGGACTTGAGTTGCCCATCTTCAAACTGTTTTCTCTTCACTTTCCCATCAGCATGTGCATAAAGAGGACTGTGTTTTACACAGCTTTCATATAAGCCAGGGATGAATATCTCTTTTTGGGGGTTGGAAGACAAATATTTTCCAGTTTACTGAAGCCATTTGTTAATTCCTACAGACACAAAAGGCTCAGTGGTTAAGACCCAGAAATCCCCTAGGCCCATCACTGCTGCAAAAGCTACTGCATCAGTTACTTGCAGGACCCAGGTGATTGATTTGTTCATGATTTCTCTTGGGCCAGGGTCAAAGATGTCATCTCCACATACAGAGTCAACATCCCACAGTCTTTCTTCCAAACCCAGAATGGAAGACCTGCTTGTGGTGTCAGGTAAGATCATGATGCTTTGGCAGCTTTTCGTTGTTAGGTCAAAGGAGAGGCCTGTATTCAGACTATTCTGCCCATGATTGAATGAGATGGGTAAAATAGCTCCAGACTTACAAAAATCCCTGGCTGAAATCCTGAGCTGATCAGCAGATACAGTCAAGTGGCATAAACAACACAGTTATATCACGGACTTCTTGCAAGCCCTTTCCAGCTCCCCAGACTCCGTTCAGCACTGGTAGACATCTGCAGCTGTGAGCACAGCTGCCTGCCCTTCAGGTGGGAATCAGAGTCCCTTTGCACTGAGTCCTGATATTCTGCCTCGTGTCTTCTACATTGTCACCTATTTAGATTTGGGTTTGGTTTTCTTTCTTCAGAAAACCCAGAAGAAGATGAAGAAAACCCAATGAAAAATCCATTTACAGTTCCTTCAGATATTGATATTTTCTCACTGAGGGACAAGGAAAGAAAAAAGGCTAAGGCGGTACGTACACATGCATTAAGCCAATGGATACACAAGCAGTTCACTAGGGTAGGCAAGCAACCAACACCAGACCAGAAAGCCGGGTCTCAGGAATTTTTTCTTATTCCTGCAGTGGACTTTCCTTAGGGCATGCAATCCCAAGGGGGTGGGAAGTCATGGAGAGGTTGTCACATCTCTGAGAGGTCTGACTATTGCACATGTTTGAGGAAGCCAGGCAGCAGTGGGGAAGCAAGAGGTCTTGCTTGTTTCTAAATCACAAAGAGAGGGTTTCAGACAAACTTAAGCAAGCCTCCTCACTGCAAATTGATAACTGATACAGTCTGGTTTTCTCTTGGGTTAAAGATCACTACATAAGTATGAGGAAGGACTTAGGAAGAAGTGGACTAAGGATGTCTGCTGAGTGATGTCCTCATCTTAATCCAGACTGCAATGGATTACACTGCAGCCCATGTGAAAGCACTGAGTATGAACAACCTTTTACCCTCGAGAAAGCTCTGGAATGGGTTTGAATAGATCCTCTCAATCTAAACTGGAAGGTTTATATGCCTTTGTGAAGGTTGGACTGAGTCAGTATTGAGTGTGGGCCATACAGTTGTTCCCTTTTACTAGGGGACTTGAAGGATGAGTCTGAAAATTTCCATTCTCTCCCAGGAATAATCCAGGAAGGAGAAATGAGGACACTGGGTAGGTACACACTGGTACAGCTGGTGACTGGATGCAGCATACAAATCAACAAACTAATGAGACCAAATGCTAAGAAATGAAGTGTTTCAGTTGTCTCAAGAGAGAATATCATTGGGACTAGTCAGATAAACCAGGCAAACGTGCATCAGCAGGATATCAGTAGCCAGCAAATTTCTAGACTGAATAACTACTCATGTCTTTAAAAACCACAGCGAACAAAGCACATGATCAAACTGTCCACATAAACTTGCTTCTCATAGGAACGTGAAAGGATGAAAACCATGAAAATCCATGAGAAAATGACTTATTCCACTAAAATAAAAGCAAAGCAAAAAGGGCTCAGGAAAGCTCTGCAAGAGGAGGAGGAAGAGGAGGCCAGAAAACAGGCAACAAATGAAGAGAGACTGAAAACTCATCAGGAGAGTCTTTTATGGGAGGCAGGCATTAAAAAAGGTAGGAGATAGTTACTACCTTTGTAGCTGGTAACAGCCTAAAGCAGAAATCGAAGAGGCAATGGGAGTAGCAGTTAGCTCTAGCTGACCTGGGAGAGCTCTTGCAGCTGCGATGGTTACACGCTGTGTCTCGCCAGCCTCCGTGTGGCTGAGCCTTCTCCATCTCATGCATTTACCCACAGAACTTGTCACCCCTCAGGCAGAGCCTGGGTTCTACCATTCCCTGTGGCTTTCACAGTAGCTGGGCGCTCTCAGAATCAGCTGGGTGTCAGCTGGGAGTTTGCAGAACCTTGTGTCATGAAGACCTTCTACTAAGTTGGATTTTAGTGGATGTGGGTCTAAATTAGGAGTAGCTTTGCAATTAATGGCTAGAGGACACTGACCTTTGTAAGGACCACATTCTCCACTCCATGCTACCAGGTTTCACCCCACGAAAGCCCATATGAAACCAAACCTAAACAAGGTCAAAAGTATAATAAAATAATCAGTATTGCTGGCTCTAGCACCAACCACATCCATGCCACACAGCCTACATATTGACTGTGGTCTGCCTTGGCCATATTTTCCCCTCCAGTCTGATCAACTTTCTATCCTAATTTCAGATCACCCATTAAAAAAGGAGACCTTCCATGAGTATGTAAATGGCCTAAGAGAGATGTTTCGACTTGAGGTACTTGGCTTTAAGAATTTTACTTTCTGTTCATTTAATTATTCTTCCTGGCATTGTGTTGTTTTGTTTTCCCCCGCCTGAGATCCATTGCCTAGAGCTAAGAAGCCACATCAGACCTCATGAACTGATTGTCTGAGTCCCGTGCTAGAGACCCTCATGGTCTGTAGCTCATACAGCAAAGAAAAGCACATAAGTCACTCGTGCCACCCAGTAGCAGCCACACAACTGTTTAATTTATGAGATGCATAGATATACGGACCTTTTGGCTCCTGCTGTCCTATACATAAATTATAGCTGGGAGCCATTCTGAACTCAAAACAAGGAGCCATGCTGGAGTATCGCTATTATTCACCTCTGTTACTGTGCTGTAACGCATCTGAATCAATCTTTGTCAGCCAGAAGTTAACACAGTGCCAGGACTTCTGGATTCTGTCTTTAATTTCACTGCTTATTTGCTGTATTACTTCTGAAATATCTCCTGGCTTCTACGTACCTAGTTTGCACACATACACGTACCTTGGCTTGAAATCCTGGCCCTCTCCACCCATAATTCTAAAGTAATAAGGTAACCAAGAACAAAGCTAAGCCAACACAACTTTAAAATCAACCATTTGATTGGTGCAACTGTGTTGCCTTTTGGGTTGGTTTCAGTATGCCATGGCAGTACAGCAAGATAAGATGCAAACGTTGGAGAACATAGTAAAGAACGAGGAAAGAAATCTAGAAGAGGCTAAACACAGCCTGGAGAAGGATGCTGCCATGTTTGATGAGTTCCTGAAGGAGAACCTGAAACTCTCTGTTCAAGCTCTGGAAAGGTAATGGAAGCTGAGGGAACCAGGGGTGTGCTCTGGACACAGAGGAGGTCTTTTGCTTGACCTCCCTGCCAGGTTTTGGCTAGCAAATGCTCTACGTCTGAGCTTGCTCAGAGTCAGTCCTGGTGACACTTTCTCCCCACACATTCAGTGAAAGCGAAGAGGAAGGGGAACAACAGCTGGGGAATCCCCTCATTGCAGAAGCCCTTGATATGGCTGCAGCAGGGAACCTGCTGTTGATCCCACCACTGCCATTCCCCAAACACACTGATGGGAGGAAGGTGCTTCCGCCCAACCCCTCACAGCAGAAACAGTCCAAGGGAAGCAGGTTGAGCACTTTGGCCCATTACAGGTATCACAAGGGCAGAGCAGCAATTGAGCTCAGCAGCAGTCAGACTAGGGAGGCCTCAACCTGAGAGTGTTGCTGGGACCCCACACTCTCATTGCCAAGACAAGCAGGGCCTTCAGGAGCCAAGCATCATCTGGGATACCTCTAAGAGAGATTTTTAACAGCCTCTCCCATCTTTTTCTTTGTTTTATATGCACCTCGACTCACAACCCACTCACCGCTAAATCATTTTATGCATTCTTCCCAGTGCTGAAAAGGAAACCGCAGAAGAAAGAAAAATAACAAGGGAAATCCAGGCAATCAATTCCAAAATAGAGTACTTCGAAAGGTGACGTTTGCGTGCTATTCCTGCCTAGCCTTTAACAGCCCCCACAGCACTATACCCTTTCGGGGCTTGGGGAGAAAGGGAATCGGGGAAAAAAAGATTTCTAAAAACGTTCAGATGCTGGCTTTGTTTCTCACCTATTTTTTTTATAGTATTTAAAAAAAAGGATAAATGTTCCAAACCCAAAACTAAATGCTTAGTCTCAGATTAAAAAACCAAATAGAACCAAGTAATGCATTTTAATGGTGACCTAGGGAAAGATGAAAATAAAAATTCATTGTAATTCCTATTATGAGTTGTGTTGGCATAACTTCTTATTTGTTTTCAAATAAAAATTCCCAAACTAGCAAGCCCAGTGCCATAGCAAGGGTCTGGCCACAGAGATGTGACAAGACAGCTTCCACATGACGAACCACAGAGAGCACGCAGGACGGGTTCCCATTTGTCTTTGCGTGTCCATAAAAACACGTGCCCCCTTGGCCCTTCTCTGGGTGAAGCTGAATGTCCAGACTTAGAAAGAACCTGTTCGAACAGGGCTTTCCTCCCTGCTAACAACCTGTCTGCTTCTCTCCACTCAGTGATATATCCAGGCTCAGGAACACTCTGAAGGAGTACAAGATGTACAGGGACTTCCTCTATGAACTATCTCCTAAAGAGTGGCAGGAGGAACATAGGAAAAAACACACAAAGAAAAAGGATTTGAAAACAGAATCCAAAGCTAATGAAGAGAGTCCCTCACCTCCCACCACTGCAGAGCAGGGTGAGTGCCAGGGAAGAGCTGCCCACTCCTCACTGGGATGGCCCCACGCTCTAAGGGCACATCTCTCCCTGTCTCCAGGACGAGGCCTGACAGCCAGGACAGACACTGCCAGCCCCAGTACCGGGGAGTCTCCAGCAGTAAGAAAACCGTAAGTATGAGTCAATGCAAACAACAGGCTGAAGTACCGCAGAGAGCACTCAGCTGACCGGGAGCCAGTATAGAGGAAACGCACTCCTCACCTTTGCTGTGAGCATGTGGAGATCTGGGTCTTATTGGAACAAATCAACATCAAGAGAAGGTGATGAGCAGGCTCTGCTGCCAGCATCAGCCAGGCCCCCCTTGCCTTGCTCTTCGAGCTCTTGTGCCAGCTTGTCCCTGGGGCTAAGCAGGGGAGAAAGAGGCCGCACTGCTGGTTAATGGCAGTAGGCTGTGCAGAGGAGGAAGCACTCAACAACCGTCTCACAGGGCAGGCAAAAACTGCAAACTCCTATGGTGGCTACAGCACGTTGTTTAGGAGCAGCGCCACATCCCACACGGAGCACAAGGCTTTCACTACACTTGCTGTGCTGCTGCCTAAGCCTTTATAATAAGGTTCATACCTCTGTCTTATTGCCCAAGAGCCAAATCCTCCACATCAAGTTTAAAGGCGTTTGGATCAACACCCTCAGTTCAAGCTCATGCATAATGTCCGGACGCTGCTGGCCAGCAGAGCTCAGAGCAGCTCAAAGGCATCACGCTTGTGGCCGGACACAGCTCCCACACTACATGTTTGTGTGACCCCTGGCTCCCCGACCCCCAGGCAGCCCATAGCCATGGGGGACCAAATGTGTGAATGTGCAAGCGACTGGTCAGGAGCAAACAGGAACAGCAAATAACAACAGTGTTCATAATTCACTAACAAGGTCTCCTTTGAGTTATCGTTTCTCTAAGGGCCTGATACACAAAATGGTTTTTCAGAAGTTCAGTGGAAGATGCAGAAAGCGAAACCTGCTCGGACAAAGATGAGGTCAGAATCTCGTGTTGAAGTATTTACGCTTTCCGTTTGTCCTGCGTCATTTATTGATGTTACTAATTTCTCTCGCCTTCTAACCATTCATTATGGTGTTGAGGAGTTACTGTAGCCACTATGAATTCATAAATGGTCATGTTTTAGCAGCACATATCACAAATACCTTAGTTTGACTTTTCTCTTCCATTTTCTAAAGACCTTTTCTCTTCCACTTTCTAAAAACCTACCATCATCTCAAAGCTTGCCATCCCCAATGAGACATAACATCATATCATGGGAGATTTTTGAAATTAGTGAAGTCGTTGTTTTATGTCTGAAATGGAAGTTCTTCCCACCACTTTTTATTCACCGAAATGCAACTTGGTTTGGGGATAAGCTACTGAGGCAGCGTAAAGCTACGCACATAGCGGGAAAGGGGAAGATATTTGTACGTGAAAAGTCATGGATCTTTCTACATGGGAGGGCATTTGAACAGCCAGGACTGGTGCAGATCAGCCTCCACGTAGTTCAATGCAAAAAAAGCTAAAGGAGGACAAAAACTCATTGCTTGCGTTTTTCCACTCCAGGAGCCTGAGTTGTATTTTACTGATCCTCAACAACTGCTGTCCATTTTCACAAAGATGGAGGAAGAGATTTTGTCCTCCTTCCAGAATTCCCCAGGTATCAGCAGAATTTTGGACGAGGTCAACACTACACATGAAAGCATGTAAGCGTGATCCTGCAGCTGGTGGGAAGGGGTCCCTGCACCCCAGCTTTCAAACATAAGTGACCCCGTCTTCCTCCCCCAGCACCTCGCCATCAGGCTCCGTGCTGCAGAGTAGGTGTGGTGCTGTTCAGACAGCCACAACAAAGAGTCTCTTTCTCATACCTCATAGCGCAGCTACAGCCCATCCAACTCACCATCTTGTGAGCTCCTAGGAAAGTGTCCCATCTACAAAATTTAGCAGATAGGACTTGAGCCTGGGACTAGTTCCTTAGTCCTCAAGGCATGGGCTGCGGAACATTTAGCATCTTGGAGCGGACATAAACTAGAAGTATTGTGTAATTCTCATGAAGAAAGATCAAAGGAAGAAAAAAGCCATGTCCTGGAGTGATCCAGACCAGCACTCTTCTGACGCAGTGCAAACTCTTCCTAGAGGAATCTAGCAGGGAACTCCGGAGTAATTGCAATATAGTATTTCAATGGCAGGTAAACACATGTATTTCCATTTAAAGTGTAGCTTATCCCCTCCTGAAAGCTTTTAACCTACTCCCCGCATTGACTTATTAAAAAATACTGAATGTTTAGCTATGGTACTTCTCCCTCCTCCACACCAGCACAGTAACTTTTTATTCCAGAAAAATCCCCAGTTCCCTCTGCTCGCAGAGCCGCGGGTTCCCCAGAAACGCGCGGGGTGTTACCTCCATCTGCCGGCCGCAGGAGGGACGGTCCCAGGCTGGGAAGCAGCAGAGGAGTCAAATATCTCAGAGATGCCCCTTCGAAATACCTCCTTTCTCTTCTGGCCTAGGGAGAAGAAGGCAGCAGAGCTGAAACAGCAGGTAACCGCCCTCAAATCCTCCATGGCTGAGAAAGAAGAGAGAATAGCGGATCTCAAAGCTCACATCTTTCACGCTAGACAATATGAAGATGAGCAGGTACATCCTGAGATCAAGGCAAGGGGGGTCAGCACACGTCTAAATGGTTGCTCTCTACCAGCCCTATCCACTGCGGGCAAAAAACCCAACAGTTGGTTGCACTGGGGAGGGATCAGCACTGTTTCCCAGTAATGGAGCTGTAGCAAGGGCAGGTTTGGGGCACCGCTAAGGCAGCAGAGTGGGGCAAGTGTGTTAGCTCCCTGCACCAGGGCTCAGATGCCATCTGTCCGCAGCAAAGCTAGGAAGAGGAGACCAACAGAAGAATGGCTCAGTACAGCCCTCTCTCTCTGACACTGGTGCTAAGCAAGCCAGTAAACAAGCAATTGAATTTTGTGGAGGGAATCAAAGCGTAACAATTGCCTTTGCCTTTGGAGGGATGCTGTGGTTCTGCTGGTCAGAACTCAGCTGTGCCTCTCGCCTTATCTCATCTCTAGGACGAAATGCTTGCAAGCCTGGAAAAGAAGGTGCTGGAAGTCTATTGTCAGTGCACTGGAGAAAATAAGACAAATCTGTCAACGGAGCAGATGCTGATGGTGATAGAAAACTATGTCTACGATATGCTGGACACCTTGGAGGCAATCCCACCAGCAAAGATGAAACAGGTTATGAAAGCCAAAGAAAAGGAGCGGAGGATAAGGTAAGACAAGACCCTCTTCTGGAAATGGGGTCTATTTTTAAATGTTGATGGCAAAAAGCAAAGCTACTGAAAGAGCCAAATTTGTCAGGTCGACCCAGAAAACTGTAAGAGCAATCTGAGAGCCCGTGTGACCTGTAAAGGTTTCACATTCACAGTACTTGCATCTCTCAGTCAGTGAGCAGCAGCCCACAGCTACATTAGAAGACCTAGAAGCTAAGAAAACACCAACCAAACCAATACAAACAAAACCAGATTCAATTATAAGAAGACAATTTGCCATAACAATATTTAAACCAATTAAATAGAAAATTACTCCTCTGTAGTTATTTAACACACTTAAAGTCTGACATGCCCTGTTATTTTGCCAGGCTTCAGTTGGTACATAACGGCATTTGTCAGCAATGCCAGCTTTCACTTGTTTCTTCTACAGAACTCTTAAGTTTAACTTGAATTATTAAATTAAATAGTAGTGAATTAACACAGGAAGTTTAGTTTCCAAGAGAAGACACATACCTTTTGGCTCAGTTACACACATGATAATTCCCCTCACAAATAGCGAAGGTGTAAATGGACAGCTGGTTGCACACGGCCATCCTCATCTGCATCAGATCCAGCAGAGAAAAAGACAATAAAAAAGCCAGAACAGTGAATCTCCCTCCCACTCTCTTTTCTCTGTATCTTTCTTCACCTGTGTAGTAGAAAATGTATGATGCTTCTTCTGATGTTCCATGAAGTTTTGCCTTCTTAACTTACAAAAGAAGACAGACACACATTTATTCTTCTCTAGGAACAGAGAAGAACTCAGGAAAGAATCTGAACCCCCAAATAAAAAGCAAAACCAACCAACTAAAAACAAACCTTCAAAGGGCATTTAAAATCTTCCCGAAGATCACAAAGTTAAGAATTCATTTCCTCTGCGCCACAGTGTTCTGTAGCTTGAGCCCACTTCGGTTCCAGCGTTTCATTTCCACTGGGAACCGGAGCCAGTGAAGAGCATCAGCCTCCACAACGCCCATTTAGGGAAAGCGTAGCTCCATGGAGGTAGAGCTCTCCTACTCACACCTGTACGATACAGACCTGGTCACACTGGTGAGAACTTAAGACACAATTGAGCATCACTCACCCACAAAGCTGGTGAGCATCCTGCTCAACTGTAGAGTGTAAGTCACCTGCTGAAGGTGGTGCAGAACACGTGTCTAACCAAGAACAACTCACATCTCACCATGCTTGACATGTGTTTTCCACCTATCACTCCAGAAACAGCAGGGTCAACTGCAGCAGGTGCTCCCCTCTTACCACCTTCACAGCACCAAACTCCAGCCTCAGCTATACACAAACCCCTGTGCTCTGGTGGTCTTATGCTGTTAGATGCAAGATGTAACATCAGATGCTGATGCTATGCATCAAAAGCACATTCGGTGTAGCTGCACACCACATTTAACCCTTTATTTGCTCCTTTCAAAAGGCTCAGAGAGGAAAAGCTGAGACAACAGAAGCAGCAGCAGGAGGAAAGAGCGCGAAGGGCCCTGGAAAGATCAGAAGCACCTATAATAAGGGTAAGCAACATCATCCATACACACCTTGCCTCAACAGCCTGCTCCAGAGGAGCTGGGGCTACTCAAACATCAAGCATTTAAGGGAAGCGTGTTACCAGGGGCCTCCATAGCTGGGTGGGGATGGCACCCATGCTCAGGTGTAGCTCAGTTTACAGGACTGATGACACTTAAGCAACTGCTGGGAAGCCAATCATACTGCAAGTTACTGCAGTTTAGTGCCCTCCCATCATCCTTCTCCTATCCTCCTGTCTTAATGACATGGCTCCCTCCATTACTTGCTAATTTTCTCTAGTAAGCTCATTTCAACGAAAAAAAGCATGAAAATCAGCAAATGAGGAATGAGGCAGCAGCAAGGCCCTAGACCAGCTCAGCCATACCATGAAACTATACCTTTTTTGGCATGTTCTGCATTACACCCACCTGAGCCTCGGCAGGCAGAGTGTGGAGCTTCAGGCCATGGCTCCCGCTGCGTGTTCCACAGGCCAACGTGGCAGTGAGGACCTCCCAGTTCTCAGCCACACACCAAGCCGGAGACAGCACAACTGAGAACAGGCACCCCGAGTCCCTGCCCCCTTACCCAAGGTAAAGTGAGAGGGTTCTGCAGGTTCCCTCAGATGTTTCTTTGGACTTCCAACTTCCCTTCCTCTTGAGATAGTACCAATCAGGTTTTAGGCAGAAACCAGTTGCCGGTGCAATAGTATGTTGTAGAAGCTGAAGCACGAGCACATGCACAACCTTCAGGGGCTTGACACTCATTTTCTAATTAAAAAAACACATTTAACAGACACGCTGCCTCGAAAACGGACATCAAGGAAGCAGCTTTAGGGGTGAGGTTCAGACATGCTACTCCAGCTTGGCACCAACGCACGTGCCTCTTCTTCCTCTGCAGAGCAGCAGGAGGCTGATGTTTCGTTCCTGTCCACCTGCCAGGAAGGAGAAGAAAAAGCACAGCCAAGAAAAAATGGATGAGGAGAAAGAAGAAGAATTATATTATTTCACTTGACAGCACAGCCTTAACCGCAGCACGTTGGGTTGATGCTGCTCTAGAAAAAGTTTTTCACAGATCTACATTCCATCAAGTCTTTGCTTAGTTGATCAACTTCAGTGTCCCATGAAATTCCCTTCTCCTACCCTAAGATCCCAGGGGAAGCTGCTGTGTCAGAGAACCCCTTTTTCCCCACTCTGCTGATGTTCTGCCCAAGAAAATAAATTCTCTCATTTTGCTTCTGAGGCTCCTGCTGGCAACAATGCTTTTCTCATTCACTTTTTGTTGCAAACAGTGCTCACAAACCTGACTCGGGAGATCTATCATGGTCCTGGGTTACAATCTTTGTTATAGCACAACTAAGCCAGACACCTGCCAGACATTTATTACAATCACAAATGTGTGGAAGGACCATAAAAAACGAAGGCTATGCCTCACTCCAAATGATGGGCTTCATTACAGACTCCAGCCCACTACTGCTGAGAAGACAGAAGCAAAGGAAAAATTCAGGCTCTGCAGAAGTCAAGCTGCTAGCAATTAGTTTTATGTCAGATGCATCCACACAAAGAACAATATCCAGTGACAAACTCACCATAAAAAAAAAGCTTTATTAACCCTTTTGCACCAGCAGTTCTTCAGATATCCATTGCCAGCAATGGAGTTCAAGCCAAGTGATCCAACTGTCGGCCCCAAGAGGTTAGCACTTTACATTCACTTACAAAGCTGAGTGAGGTACATTTTCAGAAGTAGAAAGATTTGGTTGCAAGTCCATAAAAAGATGGAGTGTTCCTTGGCCATTTTAATAGATTAAGAACTGGTATGGTCCTTGAGAACAGAATAATGCAGGCATTGGTAGCTTGAGGTGTCTCAGCTTCCAGGGAGACCATGGTGACCACAGAAGCAACACCCTTCAGCAGGGCTCCTCCCCAACCTTTCTACCTGTCAGGAGTGGACTTTGTGCTGCAGTCACAGTCATGAAGCAGAAAACGTCATCAACCAATTAGTTTGGTTTGGAAATCCAGCCTGAGAAGGTTAAGAGATTCCCTGGACATAAACTGTAAACGCAGGATCACAGGAACAGAGAAACCTCAATGCTCAGTTAAGTTAGAGAGAAAAATAAAACTGATTCAACCAGAAGATATAATACTGCCCACAAATCAGGATCTGAAGTTGAATATAACCTTCATGCTTTTTTTTTTTGACTTCCCAAGTCTTCAACCAAAAAAAAAGCATTTGTCTAGACACATACATAGTTCAAAAGGCACAGGAAGTAAAAGCATTTCTGAATGACCTCGTGTGAACTCAACATCAGTATAACTGTAAAATAAATAAATATGTGCAAGATTAGAAAGATCACAACGTTCTCCTGCATGACATCTCTTATTTCGTAAAAAAAAAAAAATACACATACGTGCATACACACACATCGCATTGAGAATAAAAAACAGTACACACACCCTTTTATCAAACTCCTATACATAATTTTATAGGCATTCAGTACATCATCATAAGAAACATTTAAATTACTACCTTAAAATGGAACCAAAGGGTTTGGGTTTTTTTTCCTACACAACCCTATACTTACTTAGGTGTCTGCAATCCAGGCAAGTACAGTACACACAACCTCTCCCTCCATCCCCAAGAGAAACTGCAGTTTTCAGTGGGGGAAATCTTCCTAGATAACAATTCTTTTCCTCTCATTAAATACTCTGACAACTGTATATTCTGTAAACCAGACGGAAGCTCCACGTGCATGTGACACTCTGGAATATCAAAAAAGAACAAGTGTGAACGGTGTTCAATTATTTAAAAAAAAAACCCAACACACAAAAAGCCAAACAAAAAAACCCAACACAAAATAAAAAAGTAGTGGCCAGTTTACAGGTAACTTGGCAGCAGTTTATAGATGAGATAAAATCAAGGTGCTTAAATTTACGTGGCAGTCAACATTCCTCCCAAAAAAGGGAACACAAAGATAAAACAAACCTCTTTCAGATACTGTTGGACTCTTAGCTAATCACTTACAGTGAGTACAGTTCTATTGCAGTTTTCTTTTCCAAGTTTTGCTGGAAGAATTCAGCAAAGTATTTGGGACGCAGGAGCAAGGAAAGGGAGAAACTCAACATGAGCTACAAACTGATTCACAGCTAAGTTAACATTTAGAATCTAGCTTTCTAAAACAAAGATTTTAGAGAATCTCACTTTCATGGCATAGGACATAAATTTTGTTACATGTGACATTTTATTCCAGTTTTCTGCCAAAACACAGGGGCCAAAACAATTCTTTTTTGTCTAAAACACTAAAATTTGCATTTTAGCTCTTAATTCCTTGATGTCACTGGTTCCAGTGGGAAACCAATGGACTTAAAGGTTTTAGCTGTTGTAGGCAGCATTATAAATTTGTACTTGTTAGCTGTAGAATAATTGCTTTCCTGTGAAAACAGTAAATATTACCTCAGTTTGAAGTTTAATACAGTACTTCTCTGTGAAACAACACTGTACAGCAGTCTGCCTCAGTGTCTCCAACCACCAGGCAGATGGGGTATCTTACACAGGCACATCAAGTGGGATTTACATCTTTTTTTAAAGAAAATCTTTCAGCTGCAGCTGTCCTTAGCTAATTGCTAAGAGTGCAACCATAATCCAGTACTCCTAGTTTTCGTATTTTCCTTGGAAAAAGACCCACACGGTTATCTCACTCTGTCAAGACACGGTTGCCCGATTTGTTTTCAAGTAACTGTTCTTAACAGTCATTCCAGATCCTGTAAGTTTATTGTGCTTCCAGTGAACTGAGAGTTATCAGAACCTGCATCATCTTCAGTGGAATTGTGTGGTTCCTGTTAAAGCAAACAGACAGCATCAAAAGTTCAGTGCTTGCACCTCTAGATGCTTTTAATGCTGATCAGTAGGACTACCTCGACGTTCATCCAACACCAGAGAAGTGCTCTGAACAGTTCAGAGGAAACCCAAAACTTTCCTACTTTGGGGATCCACTCAGACAATGCTGCCACAGTTTTGCTTTGGAGCACTTCAGATGGGCATTGCTAACAGAGAAAAAATTTAAATCACCGACTCTTTGCTTTTCTTTATTAACTCTCTACTGCAGGCAACAATCCTACTAGTCTCCTTGTATTTCTAGGTTTATCACAGCTAAGGTGCCCCTCTCAAATAAAAAAGCTTTATGTTCTAGCCAGGAGAAACACACATGGTACGAATAACTGCACTGCAGAGTTTAGCAAAATCTGAGCCCGACATGGTCAAGCAGAAAACGTGATTTATGTACATGTTAGTCATTCATTGCTGCTCAGCTCTCAGCTGCTCCTACTCATGAACACGCAGTTTACCAAAACGGCAGATAACAAAATGTTTGCTCAGGAAGCTGTATGCAGCATTCTGCATTCAAACAACACTGACACTCAGTAGTTAACAAGGGCAAACAGTGAAATTGAAGACTGCAGCAGCGAGCAGGTTTTTTAATCTAACTGCCATTCCCACACAGACACTGTTTCGAAATCCAGGCTCAAGATTTTATGTCCACTTCCCACCCTTCCTGTAGCTTGTTACATACCACTTCTGATCCTCCTCCTTGAACCAATTAACTGCAGGATGGGATTAGGAAGACAAGGATGGGGCACTTCAGTAATAAATAAGTAACGTTTAATTATTCATTACTCCATAACAGAGGAAGAAAAACCACCACCTATGCTGTGTCAAAGGCTGGTAATATACACAAGCTAAATCCTGCATCGCAGCTCTCTGTTCACTACTTTTTGTAAGTGAAATTAAACTCCCAATGGAAACCCAGGTATTTTCACTAGGCACAACCCCAGCATGTTCACAGTAAACTGTCTTCACTTTCAAGCTAGGCAACAAAACCCAGGGGCGCAGACATGCCGTACCTGCAGTATGTGAACAGGTAAATCCGCTGAAAGCTGAGAATGTGACGAGGAGGACTGAGAGCTCAGTTGAAAGGGCAAATCTCCCTCTCCCGGGGAATCATCCTGTGAATGCGGAAACATGATGCAATTACAAGACCCCCAAGCATCTCAGCACAACCTCACTCAGCCTCCCAATCTCAAAATAAAGCTACTGCACTGTGCTTGTGAGGCCGAGATCCACAGAGATGTGAAAAGCTAACTAACACTGAAATCTGAACCTAGCTCAGCGTACAACCTATCAGCCTTCCTAAAAAACTCAGAAAACTGGCAAGACCTGAAAAGGACGGAATTGCTCATCTTCCAACAAACGTAACACTCAAAAGTATGCAACGAGTTTCATCATGTTGTGTGAAGCTGATACTTAACATAAAAGTTACAAACGTTCACATCCATCAGAAAACTAGACAGATGGAGAACTCTGCCCATAGCTTCCTCGATACCGTATGCCAGTAGGAATAAAGTGGAAGGAACTTACCCTCTTCTCTGGATAATAGCGAGATACATACCTGGCCAGAAACATATTACCCGCTGTGCTCTACTAATAGCCAGCCCGTATGGATTACTCGATATTTTTAAGAAAAATCTTAAGCTTTATTTCAATAGTTTAGAGAAATAAGAGTTTGGCCTGAAGCTTCATTTTGCAGAAATCTTTTCATGTCAGTCTCATTGACCTTGTAAAATGAGAGAGAGGTGGAGTAATGGCAAGAATTTGGGGGGTTGTCAACAAAGAAGACTGGAGGAAGAAGTCCCATGCACCCCCTAATTTAACGCATGACAGTAAAATTACCCCATACTTTGGGACAGGAATGTAGCATCTGTTTTGCTCTTCTCCTAACTGCTTGTCCAAACTAGGACATTCCTAAGCCCTTGAAGGATCAAAACCCTCACATGCAAAATGGAAGTTTACTAAAACTTAGTTCCACCACAGTATCTCCTGCATCAAGTGTATCCAGCCTAAGAAGCTGAACAGGATATTCCCTACAGTAAGTGCTCCTATTTTCCAGGTCGAACTGAGTATTAGTACTAAACCAAATAAAAACATCTTACCCATCCCCACAATGCATGTATTTGGGCCCCCAGCAGTTGTATGATTGAACCAGCTCTGTTTTCAGGCACTTCTAGATCTCAGATTAGCACCTGAGTTCACAGATAGTCACATTCTTCCAAAAACGCACCAGTCTGGGTAAAAGACGAGTGTGTTTTCACTCGTCAGCCCTTACCTGGAGAAGCTGAATTTGCACGTACTGGGCTCCAGTGGCAGGGTCCCTTATTGTCAGCTCTCCATTCGGCAAAACTATGTTGCCACTCAGTCGACTGCCAGGAGTGGATGATGAGAAGTTGGTAGGGCTTACTTTACCACCCTTGCTTTTCCTCTGACCAGAGCCAGAGGCCCCTAAAAGAAAGCAATTTTAGTGCTTAGATGGTCAGAAGAAATTTGCCAAAGTTTCCTGCTAATATTTTTCATTTTTATGCAGTTCTTTACACTACACAGCAAATGCCTGGAACCATGCAATACAATTAAGCACCAGGTGATACCTGCTAAAAGGCCAGACTGCAATCAAATGCCGAACTCCAACGGCTGGCTGAGCATCTTTTCGCGTGGATGCCATTAAAACCACATCACAATCTGCTAAGCTTAGGGCTCACCCCTGTGGCAGCACAGAAATACTGGCATATTTGTGGAAAGGAATTGGGAGGTAGGATTGCATTTTCTGGTTTTAATTTTGCAACTCATTCCCTGAGAAGTCATGTACATCATTCTTCTAAACTGTAAAAAGAGCACAGTGAAGCTCACCTATTTCCAGAAAGATTCAAGTACTGCGAGGTAGAACAGGCTACACAAGCACAACTATCACATCCTTAAGCATTTTTCAGTTTAAAACAAGACAAACCAGCAGCTTCTATTGCAAGCTGAAAACCAAAAACCCAATCAAAATAAATGCAAAACCACAACCCTGTCAGTTGTTCCAGGGTTTTGTTTTTCAAAACTACAGTAAATAAAAGGCTGTTTTTTAAACACCAAACTTCCCTCTACAGTGTTTATTCATTCAGCCTAGTTAAGCCACGTAGAAATACAAGACTCTTTACATGACTTTCAGAAGCACACAGTAGCATTAAGGCAACAACTGGTAAAGAGAGTCTCGAGTAGGAATAGAAACAGGAATTTTCTGATGTCAGTCTTAGAAGACATGCAGATTAAGTGCAATCATCTTTTAAAACTAACGTCCAAAAGACACATTTGATGATACACACACCTGTTGGATAATACAAGCACACTTAGAATCAACTTTGTAAAGCAGTTATCCTTCCGTGTGACTGGGACGACTCACTGAACCAGACATAATTTCTGCAGATATGCCTTTGACAGATACAGAAACGTGACAGTGCTCAATTCAGAACTAGTCTCTTACCTTAAAAATTATCATCCTGATTTTCAGAGGTGGAGAGCCAGCAAGGACAAACTTAAGCTATATATATATATATATATATATATATATATATATATATACATATATATATATGTACACGCATATGATACTCCACCCCAGCCCCGAGGGCAGACACAACTCAAAGGCCGGGGCCCATGCGAGTCTCGTGAGCCACAGACCACCGACCAAGTAACAGTGTGCACTTCACATCAGGTAGGTTGGAGTCAAACTACAGTTTAAGAGAAAGGGGATACACCTAAAATCACATTCTAAGCCTCATCCTGCACAAGAGCTCTCTAAAAAGCTAAAATTTAAGGGAAATGTTTCAAGTAGTTTTAGATAACTAAGAAATAAATTCCTTAACACTGCATACACACTGTTACCAAGTGAAACACAGAACCAAAACAAATCCAGAACATGTTTTCATTGTCTGAACCAAGTAAAAGAGAACCCACTTGGTAAGACCAAAAGCATAAACAACAGAAAGAAAAGTGACCTCAATTATTTTTCTGCTTGTTTTAATAAGAAAATAAAAAGCAGATGAAGAGATAGATAGTGTCTTGTTAACAATTGAGAAACATATGGTGCAGATACCTTTGTAAAATTACTGTGAATTTTATACTCCACAGAACGTGATTATCCTGAGGAACAGATGGTACACCACACACATAATTATTTTAACTAGCAACAAACCAGACAGGACATTTCAGAGTACTCGGATATCTGCTCCCATTTCACTGACAAAACCCCAAACAACTGTATTTAGTAAATTTAACAAAATTAATGCCTTCTCACCTGTGCTGCTCCCATTCCCTTTCTGTTTCCTCTTCTTGGCTAGCTGAATAGCTCTGTAGTCTGTTCTTGCAGACCCACTGCTCTCCTATTAAAAAAAAAAAAAAAGAAAAAAGAGGTCAAGATACGCAAAGTTTTTTGAATGCAGGAACAAACCAAGACAATGAAAAAAGACTGAGTTCTCAGTTGCAGTTAACTTTCACACTGTAAACACTGAATTCTAGTTTCCCATGCTCTTCTGATTAGAGTTTCAATAAATTCCCTTGATGTACTTGATATCTGAAGTTAGCTCCATATTTTTAAGTGTTCGGATTTTAACAAACATTTACTTTGGAATGTAAATAAAAAGTTAAGCCTGCAGTAACAAAGTAAACCAGAAAGGGAAGAGTACTTAAAAAGGGAATGAGGACTGAGATGAAAATATTTCAGTTACTCTCCCAGCCCAAACTTTCCCTGGAACAAAATGCACTATTCTTGTAAATTTCATTTCATACTCAGGCAGATGGGAGCTTGGGTTTTTTAATCCCTTATTTTGAACTCTCCCCACCAGAACCTCAGTATTTCTTAAACGAACTTGGCACTACGCTGAATCTACTTCTGACAACACACCCTTCAACGTTACGTTCTACATCCCTCATCAAAAAAAGCCCAAATGCATTATCTGCAAAATCTTGAGCGGAAGGTCTCCCTGTAAGGTCTAAGTAGCCATGAATATCCCCAAAGTCAGGGTGCCTCAGCTGTCGAGGGGTAAAACGAATACAGTCACTGCATACCAAAACCGAGCTGCTGGTCACTGTGCCAAGATCCATTTCTTTCTGTGCACTGTAGCTCCCCGGAGGGTTGGAGAAGACAAACTGTGTCACTACTTTGCTGCCCTCTTGTTGACCAACAACGTCCGAGCTAGGAAGCAAATTCCGTTCGACTTTAGTTGGTGTTAGTAACTCAGGCACGCTGGTACCGCCAAGGCTACTAGAAGGAGTCAAAGTGGCTGTGTCGATTGTTAAGTTATTGCTGGACGTCAAACCGTGCACGTCTTGACTGGAATTCCTCACCGACAGAGACGCCAGCGAACCCAAGGCTTCTGCATTGACAGTCTGTACATCATCCAAATTTAAAGTGCTTTGCTGTAGAACTGTTGCACTGGTTCCCAGCAAGAGAGAACTGTCCAGGCTCTGCGGCATATCGCTGCTTGCCACCAGTATCAAGGGATCGACTGCCTGGCTTAAAGAGTTGTTACTAACAGGCAGGTTGCCTCCGAGCGTCGAGCCCACTGAAGCAACATCGATTGTGACAATTCCAGAGTTCACGAGTGCCATGTCTGTTGCAATTCCAGAATTGTTACTAGACACATTGGAGAACAGGGATACGAGGTCTATGTTGCTGAGATCGCTCTGTCCCGGACTAGTGAGCTCACTGCTGGGTGTGAGGGAGCTGGTTGCTTCGAGCTGAGTTAGGAGATCTGGAAGAGAAGGCGTTGGTTGAAAGACAGACCTTCCATCAGACAATGGGGAGGAAAACCACAAATGATCGAAGGAGGAAGCTTAAAACTGTAGATTCTCAGCCTACTAAAACACTTTCCAACTTCCCTGAAAGCAGATTTAACTTACTTGAGTAAGTTCGCTCCTTACTGAGAAATTTCAGTCCCAAAGGCACTTGTACTAAGGCCAGTTAGGTTGTAGAGGAGTGGGGGGAAAAAAGTGCTTCCAGTCCTTGTATGTTTTACAGATTGCATTAGAGGACAAGGTCTACTTAATTCAAAACAGCTGCAATTTTTCACAGTTTCACACAGGTCAGCTCAAGTCTCACTTTCTCACGCTGAGTTACAGGTCCCAGTGAAAATTTTAAGGGCCCGAAACCAAATCCAGCATCAGTGAAGATTCTGCCATTCGTATTGATCTGCGTTCAACATCAGTAAGTACACATTTTCCTCAGTAAAACATTCAATTTTCTCATTGTACCTTACAGTTTGAAACAAATACTCTACCTGGGCTGAAGTTATGCTGTTTGACCATGTGCGTCTTCATACTGTGTTTGGAAGTGAACAATTTATTACAGCTCGATATAGGGCAACGAGTCTTTAAGGAGTCCACATCCTGAAGATGTTTTTTGGAGTGAATATATAGACTACTTCGCGCTGAAAATTTTGCACAACAGCCTGCAAGAAGATATACAAAAGCCTTTAAAGTTTCATCTAATTTCAATTTGATGTTCGTATTTAATATCTCAACAAAACAAATCAGAGCAGCTCTGTAAAACTCTATTTGCTATTTTGCAGCGCCTGTGCATACATTCAAAGGAACTGGAAGAAAGCGCAACATGGTTTACATGAAGGAAGTGTCAGTGGGTAGGATAGTTCAACAACCTGTTTCTGACACCAAGTAACTCTTAAATTGTTCAGCGTAATGCACAACCTTCCCCTGCTATGGTATCTTACATGCAAGCTCCTCATGACGACTGCTGGCAAAACCATTAAAAGGATTCATCAGAATCATCAAGTAGAGCTGCTTTACTTTATGAAGCTGAATATTCCAGATCAGTCTTAAAATCAGTGTTCCCGAAGCCCCACTGAAGTGATGGAGGCAGAGCTAGGAAACCCACAGAGCATGTGTGAGGCTCCTGTACAACCACAAGAGAGACCACTCACACGGCCACCCGCCCACCGTCCCACAGCAGAGACTACCATGGCACAACCACCCAACACTCGAGATGACACATCACAACAGCAAAATATGGCCTTGAGGGTGCTGGACAGAACCACTGTGCATGACTTCTGATGAATCAAGTTGAAAAAGCTGAGCTACAGAAAATGAACGCCAAAAGCACGGTTTTCCAGAATGAAGTAGGTCTGTTCATCACAAAGAAATTAAAACATCAAACTGCAGCATGAACCGTTGTCTTCTCCACAATCCATAAATTTGAGAATGACCACTCAACCGAGTTACAATGGCTTCTCTTTAGTTCTACCTCTTCAAGCTCTGTTAGAAGACTCACTCTAAATTGTTCCAACTCTGTAATACACTTGTGTTTAGGGAAAAGGCAATCTTTAAGTAATATATGCATCGATTACCAGTTAACACAGACAGCAGCTGAACAATACCTTCTACTGGACACTCAAATGGTTTTGTCCCAAGGTGAGTTATACTGTGGCCTTTCAAGTGTTCCGCTCTTGTGAAGGACTTCCCACAGCCTTCTACTGGGCACATAAATCTCCTGTCATCTTCGTGTTTCCTATAAGGGAAGGAAATTGCCATTGGCACGATTAAATCCACGCTGCTTAAGTACTGCAAGAAAAACACACAAACAGCAAGTGACTTAGGACATAATCAGAAAAGGCTACCTTTTATGTCTCAGCAGCTTGGACATACTGGTGAAAGACCAGCCACAACCTTCAAAGTCACAGATAAAAGGCCTTTCACCTTAAAAAAAGAAAAGTTGCATTAATAATCTATTCCGGTTTGGCTTTGAAACATTAAAAGGCTAGATTTCAGCTTAGCAGCGGTTCTTGCAAGTCAGGAGCATTTGCTTGAGTTGAAACTTAGCTTCTTGCTTTTCCAAACCCTAGTAGATATGTTTCAAACATTCTGAGAGTTTTTTAGGCATTTGTTTTGACCAAGATTAGAATTTATACCACATTACACCATGTTTTGAATGTCTATGAACTTGGGAATAGAGCTGGGATAATTCTTCCGAACAGAATTCCCATGCCAAAAGCCAAAGCTTTTTATGTCCATAGCGACTCCGCATTTGGCAAGTTCATTAAGCAGACTCCTACCCCAGAGCAGGTCAAGAATCAAACAACTCCAAATAACTCATGTCACCTCTTCTGCCTTCATGACCTCCAGTTTTTATCGTGAACTGAACTCTCCACACAGTATCTTCCGTGTGCTTCCCCACGCACAAGTCACCCTGATGAATACCTGTATGACTCCTCATGTGGATTTTCAGTCGGCAGGCTTTGTCATACTGCTTGTTACAGCCAGGGAACGAACAGGAGAACTGCTCTTGCTCTCTGAAGTGGGCTCGATTATGGGAGAATAACGCACTCACTGTGATAAATGTTCTCTCACAGCCTGGGGAGCGAAGGGAAGCAGCACATCAGCTGGGTACAAATGTGAATTGGGAAAACTGCATTCCTTTCTCTCCCCCAGCTTTTAGCGAGGGGCCTTGACGATCCTTTGCCCAGGACATTACATCCTAGGATACATATGGAAAAACCAAACAGTGCAATAATTAACTACATCAGTCCCAGCGATGATGATTATTTAGCCAAGGCGGGGCATCAAAACACGGAGAGCCCGTTTTAGGGCATCCATCCCGCTGAGGACCAGTGCGGTGGCTCCAGGCGTTTCCCAGGGCCAGCACAGAGCCGTGCCCAACCGGGCAGGGAGGGCGCAGACCCCCGCTCTCCCGCCCTCCCTCTGGGTCTGGAACCGCCGGGGCCTCTCTCGACACCCGCGGGCCGGCCCGGAGGGGAACCAGGAGGAAAATCGGCAGCCTCGGGGCACGGATCCCGCCCTTAGCCGGGCGAGTTGGAAATTTTTTTTTTTTTTCTGAAGGGGCGGGAAGCGAAGCGAGCCCCAGAGGCGGCTTACCGGGAAAGTCGCAGCGGTAGGGCCGCTCGGGCTCCAGGTGGCTGCGGCGGCGGTGGGCGGCGAGGCGGGCGGCGCTGGGGAAGCGCTGCCCGCACGCCTCGCACTTGTGCGCCGCCTCCTGCTCGTGGGCGCGGCTGTGGGCCCGCAGGTTGTACACGGTGGTGAAGCGCTTGGCGCAGCCGGGCGCCGCGCAGGCGAAGGGCCGCAGCTTGTCGTGCGAGTGCAGGTGCCGCCGCAGCTTGTAGGCCGTGGCGAAGGACCAGGCGCAGCCCGGCACCGGGCAGCCGAAGGGACGCGCCGCCGCCGCCCCCGCCGCCCCGCGGCCGTCCTCCCCTCCGCCGCCGCCGTGCGCCGAGAGGCGGTGCAGCCGCAGCTGCTGCTTGCGGGGGAAGGCCTCGCCGCAGCGCGGCTCCGGGCAGGGGAAGGCCGGCGGCGAGCGCGGCCGAGGCCCGCCCGGAGGCTCGGCGGGACTGGCGGCGGGCGGCGGCGCCGGAGCGGGCGGCGGCGGCGCGGCGCCCGCAGGCTGCTCGGCGCCGGGCCCCAGCGTCAGGACGCCGTTCTCGATGCGCACCACCAGGCTCTGGTTGTTGATGGTGATGGTCCCCGAGAAGGAGCCGTCCTCCGCTCCGCCGCCGCCATCACCGTCGCCGCCGGCGGGGGGCAGCGGCGGCGGGGGAGGAGGCGGCGGCGGCGCCGAGCCGGAGGCCTCCTCCGGCGGCTCGGCGGGCGGCGGGCCGGGCCGGGCGCGCCCCGCTTCGCCGCCGCTCGGGCCGGCCTCGGCCGAGCCGCGCACGACGTTGAAGACGAGCAGGAGCCCGTCGTTGTCGGGCGCGGGCCCCGCCGGCGGCGCGCAGGGGCTGGGCGCCGGGCTGGCGCCGGGCTCCGGCTTCTCCTCTACCAGCAGCACCGGGAAGCTCACGTAGAGGCCCGACGCGGCGGTGCTGGCGGCGGAGGAGGAGGAGGCGGCGGCGGCCGCCGGCTCCCAGTCGGGCGGCGGTGGCGGGCGGCGCGGGGCGGCGGGCGGCGCGCCGGGGCCGCCATGTTGGGCGCCGGGCCGGGCCCGGGCCGCCTCCGCGGCGGGCAGCCCCTGCGTTTCCATCTTGGGGGTCCCTGTAGCAGCGGCTGAAACCGGAGCCGCGGGGCGGGGCCGGCGGGAAAACCCGGAGCGCGGAGTCACGGAGCGGGCGCGGCGCGGGCCAGCGGGGAAACCCGGATCCCGGAATTCCGGACAGAGCGGAGCGGGGCCCGGGCGCTTCTGCGGGAGGGCCCGGGGTGACCCCGGGACCGCTCGTCCCCGTGGGCCTCCCCCTCCTGAGGCAGGGCTGCCTTGGTGAAGAGAGAGCTGCTGCACGGCAGCTTGTACCTGGTAATTCCACTTGATAGCCAAAGCGGCGCAGTTGGGGTTATTTCGGTATTGAGGCATTATTCTGGTGTCTGTTCGTTAATAGCAAGGAAGGAGCCGTGCCAGAACACGGCAATCCTAAGCTTGACAACCGCAGTTAGATAGATGCAATAGGAAGAAGCTTCAGCCAAATGCACCGTGCACCTTCAGAAGAAATAGGAAATTAGCGTTAGGGAGCAGCCCTGAGCCAAGCAGGCTTCCTGTTCAAAGCAGGGCGATGCCCCTGCGGCACCCGCGACAGTCTCCAGCGGGGAGCGTGCTGCAAAGGAGGGAGGGAAAAAGGACAAACAGAGACTGAGGGGAAGGAAGAGGCTCTAGGATGACATACTGTTCCTGAAGTCAGCTGAACCTATGCAAAAAAAAAATCCTACAAATTCAGCTAATGCGTAAAGCCTTTTTGTTTGTTTGAATTTTTTCATTTTTGGGCAAAGCTTTCTCTGGGAGAATGTTCAGCTGCCTTCTGGCTCTCCGGTATTTAACAAAGAGGGAGAATTGTCTTGAACTTGAAATGACACCAGTCCCTGCTGCAGGATAGATGAGTGGTCCCAGCAGATGGTGCTGTGATCCTTCACTGTTGAAATGATTTCTCCTTTCCACTGAGCAATTTAGTATCAAATCTCCAACAGTAAGGATGGGAAACTGCTGGCCAGGCACGTTTTCTCCAGGGAAGGTGATACTTCATGCTGCTGAGCTGTAGGTACACCCACAGCCATCTGTGCAGCCTGAAGTACTTGGGTGCTTGAGCCCAGCGGCCTCTGATTAACCCCCTTACCCCACAAGCTGACTGTTACTGAATGTGGGTCATTCCTGCTTTTGGCTGTCCCCAACCACCCTTATCTCCCTGTGGAGGTCTTTGCAGCACCTTCCTTCGCCTTCCTAGGAAAAAAAAAAAAGGTCTGCCGAGGAGTTTGTAGTTTAACACATAGGTGCATCCGTGATGAAGGATGTCAGTCCTGAAGGAGAAAAGCAAAAAAAAAAGAAAAAAAACCCAAGCCACAAATCACTTATCTTTGCCACAGCCTAGAGAGATTCAACAACACCCTAATTAGGAGAGCTATCAGCTTTCTCATTTCATAAGCTTTATACCTTTAAAAACTATTGTAGTTACAGATATGTGCATGTCCTGCATGAACTATCCTTTGTCACCAAGCTCTTGCCTCTATCTGCAACTAGGCACAAGCTTTTCAGGACAAGTGTCTGCATTTTGAGGAAAGCTTTAAGGTATTAAGATTCATGGGAAGGATGCTTTAGCCTGTGGCAAGCTTGAGACTTCACTACAGAAATTCACTACCTCTACATCAACTGTCTGGATCCAATCTGATGCAATGCCTACAGATGCATGGCTTGAAGACTGCTCTCCCTGTATTGGGTTTGTCCAGCAGTGAGGTCAGCTACCTAAAAATGACGTCAGCGTCCCCACAGTCCCAGCTCCTCTGCAACAAGCAGAGAACAGATAAAACGAGAGCCTTCAGAGCTCAGAAAGGGAATCTTGGATTTGTTGATGGTTTCTGTGTGCTGGAAAGCACCTGTGATTTCATCCCCAGCAGTAACAGGTTACTGTCTCCCTGTGCCATCCCAAAGGTATTACAAACCTCACCTAGTTCACATCTGTTAAGTGCTTGTGATATGCACTTAAACCACCAAAGTAGATTTTAATGTATGCACAAAACTATGTATATAATACATAATGAAAATAAACAACAGTGAATAGTCATAAATAGGCCCAACTCCTCATCAGTTTACTGCCTTTCTATAACCCATTTTGCCTTCCTACCATGTTAATAAAGACTTTATGATCTGAATTTCAACTAGTAAATCTTGTATAGTGCTCATACGTTCAGGTTCTATGTCTCGCTGCAGGTAGTCCAGAGCTATAAAATCCCAGGGACTTGAGTGGTATTAAATACTGGCATACTTGCAAGGTTAATGTCCTCTGGTCAATAAAGGATGAAAATAAGGTTCCTTTTTTGTCTGGCTTGTGACTATGAGCATGCTGGCAGGTACCCCAGTACTAAACAATACAAACGTGAAGAATTCATACAAGCATTTCTTCAACATTTTGGCTTTGGTGGATTTTCAACTCAGAATTAAGACGAATATATGAAGCAGCTCTACATTCCTTAGTACAGAAAAGCCAGTGTATTTTCTGGTTGTTCCTCTTGAAAAAACTGTACCCTGGTGCTTTTGAGCTATGAAGACTGGAGTGGTTTTGTACAATACCAAAATACTAACTTTGGACTCAGTCCAGTGTGGTTATTAATAATAGGTAATGCATAACATATGTTAAAGCAAAGGCTGTCAAATCTGGCTGACAACTACTCACATCTCAGTCGTGTAACTTGGCAATGTGGGCGGGTTTTGCATAATATAAAGCAATTCCAATCAACTTGCAGATTGCACTTCACAGAAGGTTCAGTTACAAGCAGATGCCAGACTCTCACTATTCATCTGGAGACGCATGTGGTACGTGAACAGGGTAAAGAACCGAGTTGTGATTCCAAATAAACGCTTTCCTTTCCTTAGCACCAGAGGCAATACAGAGTTGCAGAGTGTGCTCACCTGGCAAGTACAGCAGGGTTTAACAGTTGTATAGTTCCTCGAGACTTCGCAGTCCTGAGGGCTGCAGCTCATCACATGCCTTCTGCAGCAGCCGGTGCAGGTTTACCTGTGTAACTCCTTTCTGTTCCAAGGGGCAGTGGATACAGTGCCAAGGAGATTGAGTGGCAGGCCACATCAAGCCCAATACCACCGTGGGAAGGGATTGCTGACGCTTTGTGTTCATGTCTGAACAAGACCCAGACACGAGGGCCATGCTCAGCATAAGATATCATAGCTAAGAATTAGTTTTGTACACACACACATATATAGAGATGTGTATGTAAAACGTGTTTCTGTAAATGTATATATGTATCTGTCAACATGTATGTTTTTAGGGACTTCAATGTAAGCCTCAATTTTTGGTTCAGCATCACAGCTGATTAGAACGAAATACTTCAGTGAGTTACTGCTAACACAAATATACTAGTAGGTTCAGGGGTTCTGTGCCTTCTTAACTTCCCGGGAAGAAGAGAGACCAAAAAGATCTTTCTATCTCTATTTTACTCTATAATCAACTTCTGTGTGAAGGAAGTCTATGCTGTCTTATCTTCAGTGCTTTAGTTTGTTTCACGTCAGTTGTGTTTCATTTCAGAAGGAAGTCTACGTAATCTTTTTGTTATAGCATTGTACCACTCACACCCAAAAGGTGAGTAGCCCACATTTTTTGCATTAAAAAGCAGCAGCCAGCACTAAGTCTAGATTTTCTGGAGGTTTCTGTTCATTTAGAAGCTGCAGAAGTGCAATGGGCTTCTACAGAAGAACAAACTCACCGTTGTGAGGCAGCAAAGGGCACGCAACATCAGATTCAGAAGAAAGGCACCATCTCAGACTGACAGAGAATTTGTCTCACACTAATTTATCATGAGTTGCTCCATATTTTCCTGGCCTTGCTGCAAGAGGTTTGGAAATAGTCTAGTACTTACTGCTCTCAGGCTTTTCCACCCACTTATACAGCACTGCATCCTGTTCCTACCTGTGGTGAAAATCTTGGGTGAAAATTTCAGGGAAAAACACATGCAGGCTAACCGTGCTTAACCCGTTATAGTTTATATGTCACTTTCTATTGTGATCACCAAATGCTTTTATGACAACATAGAAAAGCTTGAGTCTAGCACATGTGATATCCACCAGCTGAAGAATAAGTTTGTTTACACATCCACATTTGGCTACTGGATTTCATGGCTCTGATGACAGCAACAGAATGAAATAGAATCAAGGGTTGCAATTAGCATTGCACACTTGATCTACCGTACCTCAGAGTCCCTTTAATTTATGAATTATCAGGAATAAGTGGAATTCATTATTTTTTTTTCCCATTTAATTTTCAGGGATAAAATTCCAGCTTCTTACAATGAATAGATTTTTATTGCAAACATTGTTCCAAACATGCTAGTGAAGATACTGTTCCTGACATCAGAGGACCTGTAACAGATAGATACAGGTTTGCACCATTAACACATTAAAGGGGGGAAAAAAGAAAAAAAGGAACTCACATGGAACAGATGTTTGCAAGGCTTTTATCATTTGACCAGAGAGCAAAATAGGATATCCAGAAAGCAACTTCAAATCTATCCACAAGGACAATATTGCACCTAGAATACCACTAACATTTCACGGCTTGCTCCAAGATGTTCTCGTCCACCACCTTGTGAGGGAGAGTCACCTTCAGCGTGGCGTTCTCTTTCATTGCTCGGCAGATCGTTTCATAAGCGTAGTCATTACCCGACCAGCAGCGTCTGGCCACCTGTCAGACCAGAAAATCAGTGGGTGTAAGTATCACACGCTTCTCTTGCCAGATCAGTCTTCCACCATATTTGTGCAAATGCTGGCACCCAACATCCTGAGAATAAATCTTTCAACCCTCTGCCACTTTCTAGTTTCCTTGCTGATTTTGGAAGCAATTTTTGTAATACTTCATTTTTATAAGTAGTATTTGTGTAGACTTGGTACATTTTCATGCAAAGACATAACATTGGACAGATAATATTGGTAGAGACAAGTACCTTATAAACTTTACAAAATTCTCTCATGAAAAATCATTGTGCACACCATCCCAGCTCTATAAAACTAGCACGTGCTTTAGATAACAGTATGATTTATGCTATCAATGCTTTTGTAATGGAATAAATATTTTAAAAGGAAAATGTCACTCAATGCATTTTGAATGTATGAAATCAAGGAACCAAATTCTCTGCCAGCATGTAAAAATGAAACTCTATGGACAGATAGAGAACTGATAAAGCCCTCTTCCAACAGCAAAGCTTCCCTAGATGAAAAAAAAAAAGTCAAGGTTTGGCACAAAGGAAATAAGTCCTTCCTTCTATTCAATGCCTTACAAATCTCATATGAATTGCAAATCAGCATCTGAAATACCCAGACTCAAAAATGTGCAAGAAAGAAAATACTTTGGTTCCAATTTAACAAAATATTTATGCATATGATTAATGTAAGGGTAGTAAATTCCCAGGATTAGCAATAACAGCTAGAAATGACCTTTCAAGTCAACAGCTCAGTTTCCCTGCCACTCACCCATGATTATTCCTGGCAGTATATTTTCAAGGGTACGCTCCAGTTTCTTTCCAGTCTTGTACATAATATGGGTAGCATTCTCAAATTGTCCTTTTTCAACACGTGTGTGGAGGAGTGGAACTTTTGCATGCAATACATCAGAGCAGCAAAAGATTTATTTGGTCTTTAATAGGCTGTCTCTGATACAAAGTTCTTATTAAGGGTTTGTCTTCCTCAATCTACAAATTAATAGAATTGTAGTTCTCCTTCTTTCTTAATAGTTTACTACCATGTTATTTCAGGTTTGGGGCAGGGAATAGGTGCAAATTGTTCCTTCTTCTCTTCTACCCCCAGTCATGCCACGTCTTATGGGGAGAAAACAAAAATATTTAGGTCTAAGGCAAGAACGAATTCTGCAATTCTCTTGAGAAGTAAACCAAAACAGAGCATGTCAGCACTGGCAAGGAGGTCTCTCTATACATCAGGTCCTTGTGAGGTTATACGGCTGAAAAGAAACAGATCTTGTGCTTTAACTGGACAGTTGATTTGGTTCCCTGCAAGTATTGAATCAAAACGCCTCTGCCACCTCAGAGATGGGATCCTAGTCTTAAACCCAGACAGGACCTATGTGGACACTAAGGGAATGCAAAAAACTCTGGTGGTAGCAGGGACTGGACTAGCTGGCAGTTAAATGAGAAGCCTTTTGAGATACCTAGATCTGGGAATTAAGAACAGGCAAGACTAAAGTTCATGTAGTTTTAAATTGTATTATGTAGGCAAATAACAATGCCAACATGTCTAACAGAATTACAGTAGGCATGCTTGTCTTTCTGCTTAAAAAATAACAAAACACACACTGAGATATGTGGAAATTATTGCCCTCTAATATGTTACAAAGTCAGAAGGATTGGTGCTGACACTTTACACTGAGTTCCTTAGCAAAGAATTATTCAGTCTCTTACTGACTTAACATCCTTTGAAGTTCATTGGAGAAAAACAAACAAACAAACCAACTCATTTGCTCTAGTGGAATTAAGCTTATAACCACACATAGCAGAAGCAGTGAACAGAATGAGTCACTTGGACCATTAAGACTATTCCTGGGATAAAGAAAGCCAGATCCTAAAAACTCCTGCCTGAGTGCTCATATTCCAAACTCCATTAAAAATAATGGGAGCACTGGAACCCAAGTATCTAAATAAAAAAAAACAAACCACCTTGTGAAGGCAGGAAAACATTAAAGTGAACATATATAATTAGTTTTGCTTACTCCATTGGAAACATCCCAGCTGAGCATCATCTTGGCCCGTTCTTCAGCCTCCTTGGACCCATCCAAAACCAGGCCAAATCCCCCATTGATCACTTCACCCCTAAAAAATATAGAGGTAAGAGAATTAAATCAAAATAATCCAAAGCAATCCCCCCAAATTCACAGGAGTTAATTTGTTCAGGTGCACTGCAGGAAGAAGGATGAGAACGTACAAATGGTGCTGAAAAAGAGACACTATCAGTGACCTTTACACCTCCAATAAAAAAAAAAAAAAAAAAAAGCAAGCTAATTTGGCAGGGCAAAGGCCTAGTTTCCTGACCTGCAGCAAACCTGTTCCACCTTTCTTGCTTTCTTGGAATGCCCAGCTAGCAGTCAGTATCTGCTCCACGTGGGAGTGCCAGACACTAAGCTTGCAGTTTCTGTGCTGGCTCTAGAAACAAGCAAAGAAAGGTTAGCACTTCCGATGGTCTGGAGGGCTACCTCTGCCTAGGTATTTTCAAAGGTTGAGCTGTTCGTCTCTGCCACACTAGAGCCTGCCATATGGGTAGGATCGTGAGGAGGACTGTGCTCTTATTGAAGCAGACAGATGGATCTATTTATATTCTCTCAGGACAAATGAGAGAGCATAAGTATTTTATTAAAAAAGTGTTAACCACCACTTAATGCACATCTGCTTCGATTATTTCAAAAACAGTCATTCATTTTGTATGAGATACATAGATGTTTAAAGAATTGATGCCAGCCTTTCAGGAAGCAGACTTATTGGCAGAAGAAGAGCAGAAATACATTAAAACTAACAGATTATACTTGGGAGAAATATCAGTCTGGTTTTAAAAGGACAGGGAAAACACGTAGAGCAAAACATCTTGTCTGACTCCAGCCTGCTCAAGTTCCTGTTTCGTTGCATATGGTGAATAGTGGTGAATGTGGTTGAATAATTATCCTTTGCTGTAAATCTGTGAGAGTTCTGGCATTATCACTCAGCATCAGCAGTACCCGAGGAGCAGGGCACTAACAGAGACCCTGGACACAGGATTTTGTCCTCTGTGCTTTACAATTAATGTAATGAATAAGTTCACAAAATTTACATCTAATAACACCAGAAATATCAGTGGATTGGATAGGACCTAGGTGTCTTGCAGTCCAGAAAGGAATCATTTCTTATTGTATATTTTCCAGCAATAACTTAAGCTTCTCTGGAAATAAGGAAATGAGGCTACACTGGAGCCTCACAGACCTGAGATCTACTCACTGAAACTAGAACTCACATTTTATCATTTTCAGTGCAATGTTGCTACTTACGTGACGTTAATTCCCTTTCACTAGTTCTACTTAGCACTACCTGTGTGCTAAGCAGGACCCTATGACAGAGCTGAGCAAGGAACTTGGAGCTCCGGATCCTGCCATCATGGTACCACTCTGCGATTCCCTCCACTTTACCATTATTAGATATATCATTATTACAAATACATTTTCTGTTGAAAGGCACAGTTTTCTTGAAACTGACAGTTCTCACAGCAGAATGTCAGTGAATGCATCAGTGTCTTACCTTTAGCAGGAAAATTTGAAACAGTCGGGTTTCAATTGAGATGTTTGAATATTTTAAGCTCTGACTCTTCAAAACAAAATGTTTCTTTTCTGATTGACATTGTCAACACTTTTCAGCCTGGAATTTAATTTCCAGAATCTTTTTACTGTGTGAAGTCTTTAATTAGTTCTGCTTTTAGTCTTATTTAGGAATTAAAAGAAACATCCAAACATCTGTGTTTCTTGCAAATTCTTCCTTTTGAATAGCTCATGTTCTTACTGTCTTGTCCAAAAGAGGGGATCAGACTGAATTACAACACTACAAATACAATTTTATCAAGACCAGGGCCAGTTAACTTCACCATACTCTGATGCTTCTGTGTACAGAGACCAAATCAGCACTATTCTTTACTGTCAAAGTACCAAGCCAGAGTATGTCGATGATGCCACTGGCATGTAATTGGGATCACAGTAAGAGCACACCTCCGGACAGCCTACTGGCAACGTCAGATTAAAAGAAAGTCAGACCTCTGGACCAGTGCCTTTTAAAGGTACTCCATACAACAAAATGATGTTCTTTTAGTGGCAAAGACCCCCTCTGTGCCCAGCATCCCAAAGAGCATCCTTTGAAGCTTAGGCATGAACAGTGAGCGTCTGATCTCACTTGCACTCTATAAATTTAGAGCCTCTCCATCGATTTCCATGGAATTACTCCAGTGTAAATCAGAATCACTCATCAGAATCTGTCCTACTGTCTAAAAATCACTCATAAATTAAATGCCAGTGACTGTTAGGATGGATTTTCTAACAAAACCTCTCACTTTTAAAGGGGAGCTCGCTGCCTTCATTAGCATGGGGTCACATTTTCAGGTAATTAAAGAAACATGTGGCATTTTGACCTAAGGAACCTCCTATAATTTCCAGATGTCTCATTCTAAAGTGATCAAAGAAAACAAGGCCTCTCTCACAATCAAGATGTCACACTGTCAACAGTGCAGTTCAGTTCTTAAATTGCTTCTGCCTTTTTGTCACTACAGGTTACTCAGGCTCCATACAAATAAACAGGCAGCGAGAAATGAACGACATTCATTTGCTGTAATTATAGTTAAGACTATGTTAATCTTAAGTCTCTCAAACAGCACATGTGATGCAGATTCCAGCTAAATAAATATTAATCCTGCCTTTTCTGTTTGTCCCACAAAGCTACAGCACAGAAAAATGAAAGCAGGTAAAAGGCACTTCTCTGCAGGGCAGATCTGTCTGCAGCTCCAGGCAAGCCCAGCCTTTGTAGCAAGGACTAGGAGCTAAAAAAAAGGGCAGTTGCCACTTCTGAACTCCCTGAACAGAAACTTGCCAATGGCAACTTGATTTCTCTCTAATCACGTGCATATTTATAAATATATATATAAGCTTCCACATGCACTTTCACATTTCTAAATCAGCTGACGACAAGATTTTTTTTCAGACACATGGAGATTTCTTTATGGCAAAGTCAGCTGAATTTTTAGCTGTCTAGAGAAAAAGGGTCCCAAAACCTGAAGGCATCTACCTCTTCCAGGCAAAGAAAGTAATTTATTATGGTTGGGAGGTTGTTTTTCTTCTTTTACCACTTTTAAATTATTCCTCTCTCCTTAGAAGGCAGAGGGGTGCAGGGCTCTAACTGGCCAGGACATTGCCATGATTAGCTAACCCAAGCAGAGCCACCTGTCATGCCGTGGCTTTCGGGGGCTCTCCAGACCACGACATCTAATGACAAGACATTGTGTTACCACATCTGAGTCTCAGCATGGTGGATTATTAAGGCTCGTGCAGAGACAGGCCTCATTTTCAGGTTCCACATTCTTCACTTAAGCACAGTAATGAGTTATGAGTGCTCCTGAGAACAAGGTGAGCAGATACTGTTCCGCAACGACAAGCCACAAAGCAGCCATAGGAAATGTCAAAAAGCCTGTATTTCCATTGATATTTGGATTTTAGTGAATAATCACACCCTAATTTACTGATGCATTACATAAATGACAGCACCTCCACTCTGCCTTGAGGAAAAGCTTCTTTCTAATGATGTAATTCCTTTTAAGACAATATAATTGAAATTGTGGTGTGGTCAGTACCAGTTTTCCGGAAGTACGGGCAGTCTCACCATTCAGGCTAGAAATGTGCAGAAAGGATTAACCTTAGAGAGGCCAGAAAGATAAAGAATACATCTTGTATCCTTTGAGTTAAGCATCACCAATGCACAGAACATTTTATTATAGCAATCCTCATAAGTATAATTATCATAAAAATGTTCCAGATATTTTGCACAACATACAGTGGAACAACAAAAGTGATTTTCTTTTATTTCATAAGCAGATATTTAAAAGGTTAAACTCAGCTAGGGCAAATCAGACGGAACTAGTCTGCTGCTATCTCTGGAGCCTGAGACTGAGATGACCAGATTAAGAAGATATTCTGGTATGTATCTTCCATTCAGAGTTATGGAAGTTGTGAATAAAATCCTGGCCATGGTGGTTGTTACCACAGAAATCAGTAAAAGCTAATTGTCACTCCATGTGTTTAAGCCCTCAGAAAGCTTCTTATCAATTTTTCTCTCATGTACCTTCTATTCAGTAGTTACTTCACTGAAATCAAAGGAATTAGAACAGGACAGGGAATTCTTCACCTGAGTTGAAGGGATATTTTCTAGATTCGGCTCATTTGGATGAGTATCATCAGTATCATCAAATGTCTTTAAGGATAATATCTGCTACAAGTTCTTTGACTTGCTGTTGTTGGCATATTCCAGAGCTGGATGGAACAGGGAAATGGGAGGATTCACTACAGCATTTAATAGAGGGCTGTGCCCCTTTTGATTGGCAACATCACCAAATGAAGTCATGACTGTAAATGGGAGAAGCTTTGCTTGAAAGAACAAACCAGAACTGAAGACTTTGGTATGGCCAGGCTCTCCTTTCCCCTACACCTCTGCCAGTCCAGAGTAACCTTCCAGTGGCACACGAAGGAGATCAGTTTCCCTCTCCACATGTAATTTTTCTTTCATTCAGCTTCTCATTTTAGGCATTTCTCTTAGTTCTGCATCTTACGTGAAGGAGGTGTTTAGTCTACTGCTTACTTGGCTGCGGTCTGTCACCCTACCAGGCATGAGCAAGGGGAAAAAGGCTGGAGGGTTTGCTGGCACCTGAGCTGTTTTGTATCAATAACCCCTTCTTGCACTTTAGTACCTTGGCATTTATATTGGGGTCCTAAGGTCACAGATTTAAATACAGCTTAAGGGGAACCTAAACATAATCCATCTAGTAACACTCTGGCTGTGCATGTGTGAAGACAACTTTGGAAGCAGGATCTGTTCAAAAAGCCCACGGTAGACTGTCCTTGTTTGGGAAATCAAGTTCATCAAACTGTGCTGTGGCCAGTGTTCAAAACACATTTTCTAGACACAGGGGCATTACTTAAAAAAGCCTCATACACACTTTATCTTATGACATGTGCTTTCAGCCCTTGTTTCCAAACCCATCCTTCCCATCATTGTACTAGTCCAGTACTACCCACATCTTTCCTGCAGTTCCCCTCCTGTCTTTCCTCCCCACATGCACACACAGCAGTGGCATCAGGATTTGGAGTCCAGGTTTAGAAACAAATAAGTTCTTACCAGCCAACTCCACCACCGTTGTGCAGCGAGACCCAGGTTGCTCCTCTGAACGCATCTCCTACAAAGTTTTGCACAGCCATGTCTAGAAGGAGAGGAAAGGTGTTACCGATCTGACACGCGCGTTTTTTTTTTTTGTTGTTGTGCTGCTCACTCCTTCCAGGGACACTCTGGCCATGGCTGTGTGAAGGCAGTGCTGGAGGCAGGGTTTACTCACTGATAGAGACTGAGCATTTCATTCTTGGGAGGAACGGGCAAGAGATATTTTTTTTCTCCCATTGCACTGGAAGAAGCAAATGCCAGTTTCATATTATGGTTTGTGAGGACTCTGGTGCTTTTGGCATTTAAAATTCAGTTGAATGACCTACAACTGCTCAGCTGGGAGATACCTCCTCTGGTTGGACAGAATATAATCTTCTCCCTTGGGATGCCTCAGTCGTGGAAGAATAGACTGGACACATCCATGTGGGTAGAGTTTCAAAAGGGAGGACACCTGGAAAACTACACCCTTGCAGTTCTCAAAAACCTGAAGTATTTTCAGATTAGACTGCAGAAAGCCAGTCTGAAGCCAACGAGTTACATTTTGGTAACAAAGTTGGGATGAAAGTGACATTGGCCCCGATTCTCTGGACATGGGGGAATTTTACTCTAAACACAAACTACTGAAATCACACAGGAGGTTTCTCTCGTTTCTTTAAAAAATGAAGAAAAATAATTTATCAGACAAATGCAATTTGATTGCTCTAAAATGCATGATTTTTATTGAAACGTTCACTAGAATTTGGTATATTCAATAGCACAATTTGTGCTAAAGCATATACCCAGAGAGGTGGATAGAGGCACACACAGAGGATAACAGGATAAAATTTACTGGAAACATTTGTCCAGATTTAATTCAGGGCAGATTTGATAGATCATTTGCTGTGCTTCTAACAGCAAAAAATAAGGGACAAACAGCAATAACCTCACCAGCTACATTTGCAGAACCAAAGTTATTACATGTCTGATGGAAAAATGAGCACTAATCTATGTTAAACCCTGTCAAAAGGCACATTATGGCATCTCTTATCTGGCATTATGTCACTTTAATAACCCAATTATCATAATTACAGTGCTGTCAAGAGGGAAGGGGAGAGATCAAAATCCCTGTATTCTAAAATGTACAGATTTCTTCCTCAGCCACTAACATGACAAGGTTGGGCCAGGAGCATGGCAACTGGGCTAATGACATAAAAACGTGCTGCTCCTTGGCTTCAATAAAGGTCACTACCTGTGCAACGTCTGTGCTGAAATACACTTTGCAGAGCAGCAATGACCCACGTCTGCCAAGGATCAGGCTGAGGGACTTACTGTAAAACAAAATGAGGCAGCAAACACTCTGTATAATTCCTGTGTGCTAGAGAGGAGCCAATTTCACCTCCACCAGCTCAAATGTGGTGTTAAAATCAGAGAAAAAAAGGCAGAGAGGAAGATCTAAGATGTTATTTTATTACCTCCAGAGGCTCACCTGGTAAAATAGAGTTAGGCCTGGTCTCAAATACCAGTGAAATCAGTGGTCAACAGGCTTTAGATCAGCCCTTGCAGAAGGCAAAGCATTCATGTAAAATGCAAAACACAGTGAAAAGCACAGCACGATGAGCAAGGGGGTTTGGAAAGCCTTGTTTCTATTGCCCTCTTCTGAGGGCATTGCCTGAGGTTAACTCAAGTTGCTAAGCCCAGTGGTGGACACATTACTTTGGATTGCTGTTCTCTGGGCAGCAGCACCATCTTCTCACAGCTTGTCAGAACCAAACATTATCTGAGGCATCTATCCACCCAGCCTTTTAGAACTAGCCAACATACTCAAAAAGTGTTGAAGTGAGACTGATAAACACAGCTAAAAGCCTTGTTTCATCAGGAAATCCAGTTAAGATAGCAGGGAACATTACTCCTTAAAATCGAGCCATAATTTGGTTCTATTATGAATTCCCATAATGGAGGTAATTCAATATGCTCAGCTACTTCTGTCATAATTTCTCTTTCTACAGCAGCTTGTATCCTAGAGTCTCACATCACTTTGTGAATGCCAGTTCGTGGCATGCAGAAACACTACTAGGCTAAAGCTATTATCATAATTTCCACTTTATGGATGGAAAATTGAGGAAGGTTCAGGTTAAAAATTGCTTAGTGCTTCACTATTTTTTTTTCAAGTCTCTAATTTGATATTTCTTGGGTTTTTCTAAAGTGTCATTTCACAAACATAAAAGCAGAGTCTGGTTAGCTCAGCTCAGGTCAAGTGTGCAGAATTAAAGTCTCCTCTTGTACCGCAAGCCTATGTCATTGCCCACAGTCACGCTGGAAGTGTGCAACAAGGCTCTAACAAACCTAATCCAGAAAGTCTGACTTCCATTTGTATGCTTTACTATCAAAGTGTATTCCCTTATGGCCAGAAAAGTTCCTTTCAGAAACTCCAGACTGTTTTCTTGAGTCCTAAGGGAATGAAATAAATGCAGCTGTGAATCTTCCTGCTTTAAACAAAATGCTGTTATAGACCTGATTTTGACCTTGTGGATCTCAAAGAAAACATGGCTGTAATTGTGCTTGGATCACCTCTTTGAAACACTGAGGTACAAAATCAAACTCAAACAGAAGATACAGTCCTCTGAAACAGACTGCTCTCCATTTACAGTCAGGTAAATCTGGTACATATTCATTGAATTTTCAACATTATTCTAGACCTCTCCTAATTAATTAGCTTCACATTTATTTCTGTATCACTATGAAATTCCACAAAGCTTCTCAGGAAATCTGATTAATAGGGATTAAAGGGTTAAACAAGAATAGTTTTAAAATGTTGCATTAAAAAAACCCCAACAATTTCCTTTTTTTAAAGCAATTTAAAGTAATGTTTGCCCAGACAGACAAGCCTCAGCTGCTCTGCTGACCTGCGCAAAAGGCTGATCCATCATAAATGTTTGACGTTTCTCTGTAAGGACTGTCAGTCCCACTCACATCGTGGTGATCTCGGCTGAGGACTACTGGAGCCTGCAAAAAGCCAAGGACAAGAAAGTGGAACATTTCTTGGGCTATTAGTGCTACAGAGGATCATCATTTGCTGAATTCACGTCTGAGATTTCAAACCTCAGCTTTGTCCCCTCTCCTAAACCCCCTGAACCACCTTCTCTGCCTGCTATTATTTATTACAAAACAGTTGTTCACGTACTCTTCTTCAAAGCCATCATTCTTTTATAACTAAGAACAAGAGCTTGCTTTTATGCTAGTGGCATCCTCAAAGGAAGGCAGGAAGAAGAGTGGAAGAGGTGGGGTTATTTCATCTGAGCATTTCTTTGCTGAAATTTCAAGGACACTTCAGTATGCAAAAGTCTTCATTCAAAAATAGTTCTTTTTTGCCATTGAAAGTGTAAACTAACAGTAAGATATTTTACACTTTTTCACTATTTTGGACTAAAAAGTTAGCAATGCAAATCAGTGCTTTCATACAAACCAAGGGTGTTCTTGATCCAGAATTTAATGTGCAGTATGAACCTAGATCAGTTTCCAGGTCTTTGTTAGCATTTGCCATCCACAGGATTTCTATAAGAGTAACCTATTCCTGGCACGGTGTGGTCTGGAATTACCTGGGTCTGTTTTATGCTGGCAGTGAACTAGAAAATCATTGAAAATAGACATGAACACCCAGCTTGTGAGAGGGGAATGGAGATTTGCAGAAATGAAAAAAGGATGCAGCAAAATCTGAAGGGCCTGGGAGTGTGACCTGGTTAGTCATAGCTCCAAGGGAGTGCCCTGTCTGGTCAGGTTTATTTTTCAAGACTAGCTTGCAGTGACGTTCATTTTGAATCCTGAGAAGGTCAACAGCATTTGAAATATTTTTAACAAACTTCTTTTCTGAGTAACAAAACCCAGACCTTCCCTAGCTAGAATCCATTCTGAGTTTTACTTGAGTTTCCCCTTTAGAAGGGGTAATTGTACTGCAGCTGTAGAAGAGGTGGAGATGAATGAGTGACACGCCTTGGTCTGATGTTGCTGCACACACAGCAACTAATGGGTGACTTCAGGATTTTGGTCCCCCAGTGTGTCACATTGCACAGCTATCTACAATACTCATGAAGAACTTAGAAAATCCCTATACAATCTTGCCCACAGCACATACTCTGACCACCACAACATGTGGTCAGAAGGATTTTACTCAGATAAGTAAGATATTACTCATTGTGCAGTAGAATGGCAGCCCAACGATTTTCTTCATTCACATATGCAAAGTTGGCTATAGCCTTAAAATAGCTGAAAGTGAGGGACAGAGAGTAAGAAGCACTGGGCAGTGGCACAGCATCTTGTTACATTTCATGTTTGGGGCACTGCTAAGGAGTTACAGTTCCTGCCTTGTATTTTCAGCAAATCACAGCAGGATATGTTGTGATCATAGATGCCCAAATAGAAAATCAGGCCAATTCCCAACATGAAATAAAAGGTAGCATATTTTTAAGAGTTTCTAAACCTGTTTCTCTACTATTATGTAGCGCAGTACTAGTGACAGACATAGTTCTAATACATGCTAACATAATACTGGTCCCATGTAAATGTCAGGTACTTCTGCTCTTACTGGTTGAAGCTTTCTCCTTTCCCACCTGCCACTCCACAGTTTCAACTATTAAACACAATTACTGTACCATATCAAGACAAAAAAGACAAACCTTAATCCTTCCTTCGGAAATCGCTCGATTAATAGCCACGGTTATAGATACACGACCCTTCTGATCAGAATATAAGATTCTAGCTTGAGAGCCGACAACCTGGAAAATAAAAATGCCAGAGTGATAAGGTTCTCTGTGCAACCAGCTTATCTTCAGGCCCCAGATAAATGGAGTCACAGGATTGACCCCTTCTGTAGGACAAAGTGCAAATTATTTCTTCATCAATATCTAGCTTCCAGATAAAAAAAAAAGAAATTAAAGTCCCTTTTTGAACTGAGTTTTATCTCCACTCACACAATCAGTAACACGTATTTCTATATTCGGCTGCTACTGTCCAATAAATGCCACTGTTTAAATCAACCTGATTGCCAGGCTATAATCCCCCTATCAACAAATCCCCTATCAACAGCAGAGAAGCAGAGACTTGGAACTAGTGATGGTAGGCTGGAAGGGAAATATAGAGACAGAGAATGGCAGAGAACATCTGTCCTGCACAGCTATACTCTTCTCCAGATTTTACCCCACAAATCAATCTGGTTTCCAGATGAGGAGAGCACATGTGAGCCCTACAGTGTTACTGGTTAGCTTCGCAGGGAGAGCCTGCCCTAGAAGAAAAACAAAGGATGTTTCATGGGCATCCTGCTTTCCACAATGCAAAAGGATGGCAGCTCTTTGTCCCCATCACCTGTTTTGAAAAGGGCACTGAGAACTGCAGGCATGAAGAGGTCAGGCCAAAGCAATGCCGAATAGTGCTCTGAAAGAAAGGTTCTTACAAATGAGGTGGAGGTTGAATCATTCACTTGTTTCACTCGAGACATAAGACTAGATACCGCTGGATTATTTGAACATTTCCAGAGGAGCAAGTGAAGGGCAAGAATTGCTTCAGTTCACCCTAAAACCCTGCTGTAGGCAGATGTTTAAATTCTCATCTCGGAGTTACAGCCAGTGTTTTCATTCATGCTCATTTCTGCTTTTCACTCCAGCATTCCAAACCTGAATTCTGGACCAGGAGCAGTCACATGTGCTGAAGGAGGTTGTGCACTTACCAAGCTGTGCCTGCCAGCTTCCCGAATCCAGCGGATGTTGTCATGGTACTGCTGCTTCACAGATGTGCTCACTTGCAAGAGAAAGCAAGAAAGAAAGAGGTTTAAAAAATGAATGCAATATGCTCTGAATTTAATACATCTGACAGCACTAGGAAGTCAAATTTTACTCTCAAATACAAGCACGCATATAGGAAATACTATATAGAATCCTCTGTGCAGCTGATGTAGTAACTGGTACCATATATCTAGAACAAAGTATAAGATGATGTCCAGGAGACAGCTGGAATGGTAACTCCCATTCAGATCTTCAGCAAACTAAACTAAACCTTGAAAGATGGGTTATATGTAGTATTCATTTTTGGTGACCTGGCTTGCTGCCTGTTAAATGCCCAAACCCATTCCAAATCTTTGCTAAATTAGTAGCTTTATCAAACTCTATGCCATTGGGTACTGCAGCCCAGTCTTGCATCAGGTAAGTAACTAACTCCTTTGAGTCAACCAGCAGAAATTCTCAGAAACTGCTGGCAATACATACTTGAGGATAAATTACACCACTGCTTGGATATAGATTTATAGCACAGGAGTTGCTTTGTATTAAATGGGCCACGTGATTGTTTTTATGCCAAGATAAAGACTTAGTCTTACTTCCTGCAATTTATAAAAATCTTACAACTCTTCTAGAAAGACACTAACTCCATGTGTCTCATTTACTAACCTGCTGCTTCCACCTCCCCAACCCAACAGGAGCATGTTTTGAAGTCAGGCAAGATACTCTGCTGCTTCTGGTATTTCACATGCCCCGGTACTTATTTGGGGTTTAAATGATACTAGAAAGCATTGTGTACTCACAAGAATGGTCCTCATCAACACAGGGATTTGCATTGTTATTATGCATTAGCTCAGACTTTAAACTACTACAGATGTCATAAATCCAAGTCACACCTGTGGTGCAAAGGCAAACTTAAAAGCTTGGGTACTTTAGCAGCGGAAGCAGACAATAAAACTACGTAGGATTTTTTCATAGTTTGTGAGGTTTAAGCACAAAAATTCATCTGCACAAAAGGAGAAGAATGGTTAACATTGGACTCAAGGCCAGGCCAAAAGTTTAGACTTGGAATGCAACAAACTTCAGCTCTGCAGAATTTTCACTCAGCCTTCATAACAGATTCTTCTATAAAATTCAAAGGTAAATTCAGATTTTAGTTGTATATCTGTGTGAAGATATCCAGATCCTGGAACTTGGTCCAAGCCCAGGTCCCATGGGAAGTGGATAGCAAAGGGAATATGCAAGAACATGAATCCATGAATGGCTATTTTTTTTTGATCAAATTCTGTTTTTATTTCTCTTTGAAATCCTATTCCTATTGTCCTGCCAAATTCAACAGCAAATCCAATAACAGCCTTGCCCTTAAGCATGTTTTCATTTGTTGGGATTTTTTTTAACGTCGTTTTTCAGTTAAATTAAGAATTTACGTGTAAGAGTTCGATATTCTTTGTTTGGGAAAGGGACTTCTCTCCCTAGCTTTACACAGCCATTGATATAAACACACAATGCAATGCAAACCATCCAAAGCTCACACATCAGTTCAACCTGGAGACAAGATTACTGGTGGTTGCAGTACATGGAAGAAAAATTACTGCAAGTTCTTGAAAACAGATCCAGAACTGTAGTGTTGGGTATCACCCTCCCTTCAATTAAGAAGAGAGACCAGGTTTAAAAAGATGCAAGTTTCAATATACATAGAAGAGGGTAGGCGCTTCCGAGTCTTTGCATTAAAAATACCTTGTGCTCCAGCTTGGGGAGAACAGACAGAACTAAGGACCTTGCAGGGTCAGACCCACTCTATCTATTCACGTCTTGGGAGGAAGGGCGGGCTGGAAACCAGCCTGACATTATAGGAAGGCAACAGTAATTATGTTTCAAATGAGAGGCATACCCGAATGTGGTATATCCTTTTCAGAAATAACCCCCCTAGATCCTCACAAAGCTAACTGGCCCAGAACAAATAGGAGAGCACTCGAAATTTTCACGCATATTTCAGCGATGTCTTTCATGAAAGTAACAACAAATATTTCAATATTACCAGATAAAAATATGCTCTTCTCCCAATAAAATGTTTTGGATTTGTGATCCATTTGTGATCCCCTCCTTGATTCTGAGAAGCACAAAGCTCCACTCTGGAAATGAAGCTAAGGGCTTCAGTGCTAGGGAACAATGACACTTAAGCCTTTGAAACTGCTGTCCAGTTACTGTAAAAGTAGATGAAAAAAACCGCAACCTGGGAGATTAGGATTCATGTTTGCCTACACAAAATCAGCTTTGTCTCAGTTCCCACTCATAAGCAGGGGATAACAGTAACAGCCCACTTTTCAGGGATATGGAAAAGTGAAAGGCAGTGTAATTCCTAGATACTAGAGTGGCATACAGAGCCACGCAGCTTTCCAGATTGGTTCCACCAGTGAGTAGAAACACCTGCCAATTTATTAACAAATTACAGAAGAAAGACTGCAAAATTGTAATCACAAATAAATGACACTGGATGGAGCACCACATCCATGAAACCTGGGTTTCCTGCCACTGATCTGCTTGCTAGTCTCTTCAGAACCTCCCTAGATTCCCATGCCTCAGTCACCTGTGCGACAGACGCTAAGCAATCTGACTCCTTTAAAAAACTCAGACCTGTTGATGAAAGATACCGTTTGCCTTAAAGTTTCAAGATGACAAAGTGCAGGAAATGTCTGTAACAAATGGAAAGAAAGGCTCTTAGCCAAATTGTAACAATAACTTTGGGATCAATAACCTCTCTACATGGTGTTTTTACACTTTACCTACTGGTTACACTCCTTACAGGAGTCCAAAGAACAGCAAGATTCCCTGCCCTCATGGAACAGGCAAGAGACTGCTTTCTATGGTTTCAGCCAAAAGCTAACACACGTTTTGCAACTCTCAGTTTCCCTTCCTCCCTGAAAACACTCCCAGTGATGGGGGTGCTGGGCAGCCTCTTACCTCCCTGACGTATAGAGTCTTCCAGCACAGACATGGCAATAGAGTCAGTGGTAGCAAGATCCTGTGGGTCACCTGAGGTACAAACCCAGCGGAATGGCCCAAATCCCAGGGAAAAAATGTCCCTGGGAAGAGAACATGTTTCATTAAGAGATAGTTGAAATTCTTTCCTTATTTATCCTGGCTGCTAGCAGTGCTTTTCTTTCATTAGCTAGAGACAGAAGAATTTGAAACATTTTCAATGAACTAATCTAAACAGAAGCATCAAGGACCATTAATTGAGAAATTAAACAGTGTTGTTTTATGCAGCCAACGACTAGTGTTTAAAAATACAGTCAGACCAGAAGCTTGATAGGAACATTGGGAATGCAATCAAACAAGTACATCGTCAGAAGAATTGCAGTTTTTCTTGTTTCATCATATATACTGTTCCTGCTGCCTGGTCTTTTCATCCTTAACCCAGGCTAACTCTGAGTACAGCTATATTATCAGACAAGTGTATGTTCTGAACAAGTGCCTGAGTCCAGACTCATTTGCTGTCCACATTGTTTACACACAATAGTAAGGTAGGTTTCAGTTAGGTTCAGAAGAAGAGATGCAATCTGGTTAGCATCTTACCCTATGTTCAAGCTGTTACTCACATGGTGTAGATGAGTTAAGCATGAGTCAGAAGCAAAAGGTGTGAGAAACCCAGTCCCGCAAAAAACCCCTTGAGCTCAACTTTTTCTCCAAGCTGCACGCACAGCTTGGGTAAGAGGCAAAGTCACTGGCATGGACAGGAGAATGTCCTATTTCAGGCATGCTTAACTGCAGCGTAGACATAGGTTTTCACAATTTGGAACTGAGCTCTGCTCCTCTGAAGAGACAGTGAGGTTGCATATAGTTACAGTTTGAGGCTGCGACTTGGTTATTCTCTGAAGTAGAGCTGCTTAAAGAAAATTGATGCAACAAAAGAGAAAATGCAACTATTCATGTAAAGGACTTCAGAGTTTTAATTTGGCAGTGTTTTGCTCTTCACACATCTGGTGTCTGCTTTCGTAAGACCTTTTAATTCTAAAAAGGATAAAGCTTTACACCAAATTATCAAGACATGCCATGTCCTTCTGGACAAAATATTAGCAAAACCTCTGCTGTCAGAGTTTACTCATGTTAATCACATACAACACGTCCCTCCAGATCTAGCTTCTTCCCTGTTCACAGGAAAATGCAAGAACTCTAAGGCAGCCAATAGAAAACATGAGCATGATGCTTACAGTCAACAGTAGACCTTCTGAAATCACACTGGGCATTACTCCAGAGTACTGAAAAATAACACTAACTCTGGGATAACACCTGCAAGATCAATTTTCCTCCTACTACTGTTGACTCCTTTTCATCATTTATAGTACACTGCAAGATGTGCACCAAGAGGCATCTCTATAGTACTTGCCCCATAAAGAAGGGAAGTCACAAGGAACTTGAGTGCTTTATTCCAAACTTTCGCCAACATACCCCATGATGTGTTGAACGTAGGAAGGATATCGAAATTCTGTTTTATTGGCTCCTCTTTTCTCAACATCAGCACCTACAAAAGAATTTTAATAGTCAGTGACTTGATGAAGAAAAACTATAAAACCAGAGTGCACCTGGGTTCCCATGAAGGCTCTACTTCAACCACAGAGAAGGTCTGGGGTCTCAGAGAACGAGAGAAAGAGACTAAAGAATTAGTATACACAGTGACCAACCCTACCTTACCAAAATGTACAGCCAGGAAGATGCATGAAGGATTGTCCTTGTTGCAACAAGGATGCTTAACAACTCCAGCATCTACTCACCAGCCCTTTGAGCTTCCAAGAGAAAAGCATTGCCATAATCCCAAAAAAACATGCCCTTATCAGCTAGTCTGTTAATAGCAGCCACTTGTCTCTTCAGACTGAAATAAAGAAGGAAACAATTATTACTAAGACTGATAAAATATAAAATAAAATTAACATCATGAACCCACTAAAGTTATGGGAATATGCAGATGGACCTGACCTCAGAGAAATTCAGGCATAAAGCTATGAGATATCAACTGAGATGTTTTCAGTCTCTTTAACACCTGTTATCTCCAAATCTTTAGGTGATTTACAATCTTTAAGGGAACTTCATTAATTAGCAGAGAGGAATCATGTCAAAGAAACACAGCCAGCTCTGAGGATGAAAGATAATGACAAAAAACAGCCTACACAAAACTGCAAAACAGTTTAAGAAGTTCAAAGAGAAAGTGAGCAGAGACAGAAATCCTGAAAATGGTTAAACATCTCTGTTCTGGCCTCTATTCCTTGGCCAAAAGCGCCTTATTTTCCGTTTGTTTCCAAAAATGGACCATACCACAGAACTGCTCTCTGATACCATTTGTGCTTAATGTTATCTGGTTCTAATCTCAATGCATAGTTGCACATAGAGCTGTACATGCATAGGTATAACCTCGTGGAGCTCTAGAGAGGTAAATTAATGCCTAACAAATTAAATTGTTTTTTTTTAAAATCACATCTAGCTTGTTAGAAATTAGTCCCTCCCAGAAATTTACCCACTACTTTTGTCTTAGAGTAGCATGATACAGAATTGGGAAAATGGAAAGGTCCTTGTAGGTCCCTCATCCAATGTAAAAAAGATCATATGCCCATATTCTACCTTCTGCTGGAAAAAGGTGTCCAGCAAGAATGTTCAAGGTAAACAGAACCAGAGTAGGAGCCAAAAAGGCTTGAAAGTACCAGCTGAGAACAACAGTACAGCTTGCTGCCTGTTCCACAGTTCTTCATTTACATATAAATTATGCCAAATTGCTCCCTTTGTAATGTCGGAATCCAATTTCACTTGCAAATGTGCTAATCAGGAGTAGATCCCCAATGTCAAGGTGGTAAAGAGAAGTTAGTTACAATTCCAGCAAGCTGGCAGGACTGACTAGGTTAGGTTGTCCCCTCCTTATATCTTTCCCTAAACAAATTTACTGGCCACAGCTGAAAGCATGGTAGGCTAGATGGACTTTCTCTCCTACTCACTGGGTTTTTATGCTATATTCAGTGAATCTAAGTACAATTCCATGTAGGCTGCCAGTTGTTTTATGGCCCCAGTTTTTTAAAATCTAATGCAATTTAGGAATTTATAGAAGTGAAATAAATCATTAATATTCAGACCTCCGAACTTATACACTAGAGACTATAAAATGGTGGGTAAGTGCCAGATGGTGGGTAATCTGCCAGGTTCTGAGGGATCACTATGTAAGTACAAAGCTGGGAGTTACTAGTACTGTAGCTCTACCCCAGATTTCTACTGAAATATCAAAGAATAGAATCTTCTTGCAACAAAGACAAACATCTGATCACCTGCAGAGCAACTAAGCGCAAAAGGTTACAACCATGTACTGTTGATACATTTACCTCTCTTGTACCAGGGTCCGGAATTTCCCTGGATTGGTGGAAAGGAGCTGCTTTGCTTCCTCAAAGCCAAGCTGTACAGGATAGTATCCTCCGCTGAATGGGTTATGACACGAAGTTTGGTCGGAGCCCAGATCAACTAGCAGCTCTCCTGTTGTGTCCAACTCATAGACTAGCCTCTCCCTGGGGAACACAATGCATGGAGTGTTTGAACAGAAGCTGTGATTTCACATTCTAGCCCCTCTTTCAGGTGAACTTCTTCGATTCCAAGAGGTTGTTTATAAAGGTTTGTCCTTGTTAAGCTATGTCTTTGTTTTAGCAGTCAGGAGGTGGGAAATGATGGTGACGAAGGCTTGGGTGCAGCTTTTATACTTCGCATTTACCTGTGCAGGAAATGCTGGTAGACGAGCCACATACCAGTATGACACACCCATCGTATTGGTCAGTCTCAAGCTTTGGCATATGGTGTGACAGCAAGATTTACCATTGGATAAAGCCTCAAGAGTGCCAGAATTTCTATCCAGCATCTGATTAGTTTTATTCAATCAATACCCTAAATACTTCTATCCTTCACTGAATTCAAAGACTTTTTCTTGCTACCCAGTTAGCGAAAGTTGGAGGGAAAGGGATAGATTCTTTCTTTATGGAAGGAGGAATCTTAAGGATTTCTTTCCCTAAGAAATTCATTGTTTCATAATTTAAGGAGAAGGTGTATAAGAAGCAACTAGGAACTAGAACACAAGAATGAACACCCCTCTTTTGACAATACAGTTTTTCATAAGCATCTAGAGTAAGGAACTCAGTACTGGGTCTCGTGCCTCTTCTCCTCCAAGTTTGGGAACTAATTCCAGGTTGACTAACAAGCAAGAGCATTAATATACCCATTATCCGTATATACTACTTACCAGAGATCTACCACATTCCCATGGTAACCCAAACTAAGGGCAATTTTATTCTTTCTTGCATCTCTAGAATAGATTAAAAAGACTGGTTGAAGAAAATGCATCTCATGTAATTCCATCCCGCAACATACAAATCACGTACAGAGACAAACCCAGCAAAAAAAGTCTATATGTGGTTTCCACCGCTCATCTAGGCAACAGATCTTTCAACTTTTATATAATTGTTCATTGACTCCAGAAGGCTTGAGTGATGCTTTAAGTGTAACATTATTTCTAATTGCTCCATGCATATTCATAAAATTGAATGAAGACAGATTTAACATATATAAAAGATATGAAGTGTTGGTAGTAGCTTGCAGTAGGCATCAGTATTCACTAATAATGACTGCTGCTGTTTGGAAGGATGTATTTCCATTTAAGAGCAAACCTGGAATAAGAGGAGATGTCTCTCAGCCCCTTCTGTACGCACACTAAAATGGCACAATGCAGAAAGATGTAAAGTCAGGATTAGGAAGCAGAGATAAACTCGCTGAATTATGTCACAAGTCGTACCTAAGGCGAGCAATGCAATGGTCCAGGTTGTTAGAAATTTCCATCAGCCATCCTTGCTTGTGACGTTTCAAAAGTGCTGCTTCATCAACCTAGGAGAAATAGCAGAGATCTTAAAACTCCTGCTGCCCCTATCCACTCATTTTTACCTTTAGTTTTTCAATTAACCTGCAAAAAAAAAAAAAAAATCAAATAGGTAAAGGGCATAGCCCTGCCTTGGCCTTAAGAATATGGAGTGACTGTTCCAATACTTTTAATTATTCTTATTGCCTCTTCTTCATGATTATAGTGAAAAAAAAAAAAAAAGAAAGCCAAAATGTTTCTGATTTATTTTTCAAATCCCACTATTTTCTGTGAAAATAAAAGTCCTATTTAATTAAGTAAATAATTTCTTTGATCAGTTCAGAGAAAGACATTTCTGCCAGACTGCCCAGGATGAGGCAATGGTTTGCTGAATAAAACTGACCCTTGCTTCTGTTCTTTGACTGCTGGTTGAAAATCTCGACCAAATATGGAAAAGAAAAGAGGAAAGCATTTTCTTGTTTCAGCTTTCTAATGCCTCTGAAAAATGGAAGAGATCAAAACAAAACTGCATCTTTAATTCCCTCTTGTTTGAACTTTGAAGCTCAATCCCAAATCTCTACTGTTTTCTGCCCTCAGCTTCTGTGTGTCAGTGTGTATATGCATAAGAGACAGCTGGATAAAAAAAAAAAGAGATAAACCGTGGAAACTTTGGCGCAAATCCTGTATTAATGGTACAATGTACAAACTTGTACATAATTAATACTTTTATAGTGAGCTACCACTAACACAAAGCAAGTGGCAAAATTAATTCAAGCCAATTTTCTGTGGTAGCAATGGATTTAAACACCCTCAGTGGCATGCGTGCAAGAACACATAACCTGAGTATCTTCTAGTATTTCATTAAAACCTTTTTATTTCTAATGCATCCCCGTCATCTTCATTCCATTATTTATCATTAACAAAGTATTCATATGTAAATTAAATAAGTTCTGTATTCAGGAGTTGCTTGAACACCAGGAAACCTTTTCTTTCCTAATTATTCTTAGCATGAAAAACCTTCCATCATTTCCTACATCAGTAATAAAGACCATCCTTCCAAAACCCCCGATTATGATAATACCAGTGTTGTTGCCAGTGGAATTATTCAATAAAGTCAGGTGCCACGGGGGACAGCTTCTTCGGGAGTTATTTAAATTAGCACAGGAGGAAAGATATTAAATAGTCTGAATGAATTACAGGAATTGAGTTCATTTAAAGCTCAGTATAACACAGATCAGATCTATTTAAATTTGTTACGACATTCTGCATATTTTACTACAGCCCTCTCTGACAGTCTTATTCTCTCTCAGACTTCCCAGCATACTCAAGAAAATTATCTTCATTTGAACCACAGTTTCAAAAATATGCTCATTTTTTGATCAGCACCTCAGTAATTTAAAAAAATTGCTCAAATATAAGAACCTAATGTCACCTCCAGCGTAACCCTAGAGAGCTTACTGCAGCTCAGAGGAGATAGTCTGGCCCTCCATACAATTATTTCATAAAATCACAATCTGCTTCATGTCAAACAGAAGAGGCAAAAGACTTGCACCATTAATCCCTTCTGTCTGAGCTTCAGAAGCCCTGGCTGACAAAATGACATCTCTTGCACAATTCATCAATGTCATTTGCATAAATAGTTCCTTAAATAAATAATATGTACATATATATGGCTATTCACATGCGCTCCTGAGACTCATTTCCGACAAGGATCATCTCACAGGAGATAAAAACCAGGCGATATTCAGTCTCATGAACAAAATCATCTGCAGCCATAGAGATGAAAAGGACAAAGGACTGCTGTCCTTTTAAATGCTAGAATACAAAGGAAAGATTGCAGTGAATGCATTTAAAAGATCACAAAGACAGAGTAGAAGTCTGAATAAAGGTAATTTATTCAATAATAAATTGAATAAATTAATTTCATCTGCAGGGAGTACCTGATGAGATCTCAAATACAGGCAAAACTCAAGTGCTAACAAAAACATTTTTGCACCATCATTGTAGAACAGATGAAGCCCTGACTTTTGACAAAGCTAGCCAGAGCAGGTCAGATTTACTGCATGCTACATGGGCAGTGTGACTCATCATATTTTGAAATTTAACTATAATTACTATGGGTAAGATTGCAATACTCTCACCACTTTCATTGCAGCAAGTGCCGTGCCCACAGCAGAGGCCTGCCAGCTAATTCTCTCTATAAATGACTTTAAGAAGGCTAACCTCCCGCTCCAGTCAGCTCCGACTGGAGTTCAGCTCTCAAAAATCTCTCTTCCTCTGAAGCAGTAACAAGAGCTCATCACCTGCAGACAGTTAAAAGAGCTCAAGGTCACTTTGATCAGTCCTACAACTGCTCTACCAAGAATGTTTCCCAAGTGTATTGAACTGAAAAGCAGTCACAAAGAAAGAAATGCATGGAGATGTTTATTGTTTCTGAATGATCAATATACTTAATGATATTCACTATCATTTTCACAATATTGCAGAGCAACATTTTCTGTTAAAAGTTGTGGCAGTATTTCTGTAGTCCACCCCTCCATCTGATTTGCTAGAACAGAACACTGTGATAAGCATAATAGCTGAAAAATGCAGGTATTAGGAGACCCTAATGTTACTTTTTTATACGAAAATGTACTTCACTCAAAACTTACAGGTATATATAATCTACTAAAATTATTCTGTTACTGTTCTGCATTATATATGATACTTCAGGATGCCTGTGGATTCAGTGGATCCTATCATGCACTATTCTGATTGCTTGGATGTTAGCAGTCTTTGAATCAGTTCATTATTAGATTCTCTTTGTTTATTGGAGGAAGTATCTGGGCTGTTTTAACATTTTTGGAACAGGGAAACGTTACATCAGGATGAAAGACTCTCTACAAAGAATACATCTTGTGGGTGAGCTTCAGGGAACAGTGAAAAAGGTACTACAGAACTTCTCCCTCATCAGCATTTCCCCTTAGCAGGACCTGCCTTTGCTGTCTACAAACTGGGATTCTCGTAAATGCTTGTACTCAGCCTCACCATGTTCACACTTAGATCTTAGAAAAGAGTATTTTGAGTTTGGCTTGTCAGGGTTAGTGGAGGAGCTGTCAGATCGGGAGAATGAGGGCTCTGATTCAGCACAGGAAGGAGAGAAGACAGAATGAAAGCAGCATCGCTCTCACCTCTGCAATGACCCCCACACACCCAGCAATGACTGCAGCCTTTGCTTGAGCTCCGCTCATCCCTCCGAGACCAGAAGTCACAAACACCTTTCCAGACAGATCTTCTGCCTTCAAGTAGCGACGGCCTGCATTGAGCACTGTGAGCTGCGCACAACACAACATAGCAATTATCAGGAGCTATTTTTCCTAGAGTCCCTGAAATTTAAAAATCTTCTGTCCCTTTTGCAAACGGAGTTTGAAACTCGGGGGTCATCGGGGCAATGAAACTGTTTTAGACTTTGAAGAAGGAAACATGTTGCAAAGTGACGTTATGAAACCATCTGTCCTGATTATGCTTCTTTCTCGCACCATGAAACAGAATAATGAGTTGTTCCCGACATGCTGCTCTTGGGGTATAGTCTTATTTAGGATGGCTGCAAAAGATGGCCAAGCAAAATAGCAAAGAAATCAAGGTAAGAAAATATTTTTATCTCACACATTTGGTCAATTCATACTTCACAGCAATCCAATCCACTCCAGTCCCCAGGCACTGAGGGAGATACCCTCCTCTAAAAGGTATCCACAGAGACTTTTACTCAGTTTCTTACCACAGTCCCATGGACTATTCCCTGAGGCCCGATGTAGCAGTAGCTCCCTGCAGTCATCTGACCATACCTAGTAACAGCAAACACAATGATATCACCCATCACTCAGGCTGGAATGAATTCTGTATGTCGACATATGTTCCCAGTATAACAAAAAAGCCTCTGTGCTTCCATTTGTTCTTAAAGATTTGTTATTATCAAATTCACAATTTAATTGAGTTTCTTCATTAGTAATGCACCAATACAGTTTCAGAGGATCTCAGAAATGTATGGAACCAAAAACTGAGTGTCAACTTGTCCTGGCATTTAGCATAGTGACTAGGCCATAAGGACTCCTTTTCATTTCTTCACCTCATTGACATCTTTATGCCATTTGTTTTCAGTGGCACTCACACTTTTAAGTCACATAGCTGCTTTTGAAGTTGTTAGCCCAAAAGAGTTGCCCACATTCCTAAGAAATTCCCAGGAAGCAGCAATGGATATTCTCTATTCATGCCCTCTCATTCCTTCCAGCTTCCTTATCTGTACCCATCTCTTCAGTGGTTTTAATTTATTCTTCCCATGGTACAAAATAATAATCCAGTGGGCATCAGTTAGATCAGTAGTAAAAAAGTATGCAAAAATATTTTTTTTAAAAATGACAGCTTTCTACTTCAAAGCTTTCTCCTAGTGTGGAGGAAAGTTTCATAACTTCTGTTTTCTGGAGATTGCAAAACAACCACTGCAAAGTGGAAGTGGCCAGTGCTGTAATTAGATTATGATTAAGGCTTCAGGCTGTAATTCAGGCAAGTCCCACACATAAACCTAATACTAACTCCTAGCAGACCTCAATTACATCTTTATATATGTGGCTGAACAGAAGAGCTCCCTGAATAGAAGTGATTCCACTTAACTGTGCATTAATGCTTTGCAGCACCACGACTTGATGCAGCACAGTTGAAATCTATCCACATTAGAAGTTTTAACCAGCCACTGCTTTATGTTTAAATTACATTTTAGTTAAGTATTTGATGTATTTTAGTAGTGAGGTATCTTCTTACATTGTTACTCCCAAAGCAAACATCTTTTCATATTCGTCTCTGGTGGAATAGTTGGGAATAACCTAAGAAAACAATCCAAAGAAAACTCACATAAGAAAATTAGAGATTTAAATAGATCTTTTGAACAGCCTGTGTTTTTCCAATTACGGTCACACACACAGTAAAACAGGATGAGTAATTCAGGTGTTTTATTCCATGCGTTCTAGTATTAGAAAAGAAAGATGTCTGGTCTTTCTGGCACTGTGACTCACATGCAAGTTTTAAGGAAAGCACTTCTCTAGCCACAAAACTAGCCTGCAGGGAGATAGATATTGAATGGCTCAAAAGACTGGCAGTGAACCAGTATGTTTGCTTGTCCAGCTTGCCTTCCAAGCAAAGCAGTCCAGATATCCGAGCATCTGATTAATAATCATCTGTTTGCCTATTGAGGGCTTTTAAATCTGCCAAACTGAGCCCAGCTGAACTGTTTTTGTCAAGAACATGTACAGCTCAGGCTCAGTCAGAACACAAGTTGTCTGATAAGGAGAGGATTGTTGCCTCCATCACTGCAGAACAGCCCACTTGAGGTGAGAGTGACTGTACTGGAAAAAAATGCTGCAAAATTATCACCCCAGATTCTCCTGTGTGCTGTTGCAAGTTCAGGTAGTATAAATAATACCTTAATGCAGCCAATACTTGAAAACTACACAAGAGAAGGGAGAAAGAGAAAACAAAATGCTGATACCTACCATGCCATTAGTAATGATTAATCGAGGAGCATACTGATGGCTGGGGAAGAGTCCCAAAGGATGTCCACTGTACATTACTAGGGTTTGCTCTTCGGTCATCTCTGACAAATAGTGCATTACCAACCAGAACTGAAAGGAAAACCACAAAAAGTGAGGGAATTTCTTCGCATCTTACATTTATCTTTCTTTGACAAGCTGCTAAACTTTTGAGTGTGAAGGCATATTCATGTATTCACAAGGTGTATTCATATATGGAATAGTAGCCAGAGCTCTCAATACATTCTTGCTTTTCATAAGGTCTGTTAAGTGATATCACTTAGCAGGAAACATAAATCACCAGCTAACAAAGGTCTGAACAAGTTCCAGACTAATTTCTCTGGTACAAACCTCAGAAATCCTTAATTTTTAAAGCTATTCTAATTCTATCTTGAGGTTAACTATTTGGATCTTCTGACACTTTTCTGGCAATCTTTCCAAAGCCAAACTGCAAAATTTTCTTTTAGTATGTGACAGCTAGGCCTGAGAGGAGTTCTCCCCTGAAATATTGGGATTTAACAACAGCTCAAAACTAGATTTTCTGTGGGGTCACAGAGATGAAGTTTTGACCAAAAAAGAAAATTAAAATAAATGGAACTGCTTATAAAAGAGAAAACACTATCTGTGGCAAATAAATAAAAACAATTGTCATGGGCGCTTAGCCTCTGTGGTTGTGTCTTTGATCTGAATTAAAAATGGTACAGATTTGAAACAAATCCCTTTTAACCCAGCTAATTTCCTAAGCTGTAAGTTAAGTTGATCAGGAAAGAGTTACTGTTACTGTCTTGCTTTTACATTTTGGTTTTGTTTCATGGTAAATCTGAATAATCTAATTCTGGTCCTAGGACAGAACAGGTAACTAGCTGAACTCTCAACTCTTTAGCAGGCTGAAACAAATATTGTAATAAAACCAGAAGCTATAAAATAGTTCCATCTTTTTCTCTTGAAAGGCACAACTAGTAAGAAGCAGGAAAAAGCCTTTCTTAGCTTAAAAACCAGTTCTGTCAACTGCAGGCTTGTCGAGTTAGTTCTGTATGTGGTTCTTTATTTTAAAATTATTCCGAAGAAAGCACAGGTCCGCATGGATGATATTAACCAAACTGAACCTTTTCAGCAGCAATTTTGCAATGATAGATTTCAAAAAAAGATGTTGTTTTCAAGCCACAAACAGAACAAACTGTTCTGTCATAACTGAATCATTCATGTGACTGCTGCTCTAAGTAAGCAAAAACAAAAAAGGTTTTGTTTGTTCTGCTGTGAAACAACTGCAGGTCATAGCTCTGGCTTGGATGAGAATAAGAGGAAAGAGAATATTTCTGACTTTGGCAGAGCTTCTACTTCACCTTGCAGCCCAGCATCTGCCTAAGGGATGTCAGTCCAATAAAGGCTACTGTATAAACTGCTGGCACTGCTCACATCAGAAAAGCTGTGAAACTCATGCAGTTAACAGCCATTAGTTCACTGGCATTTAGCAGTTAATACCAATTAATATGCAGAATAAAGAAATGGTGTGCACTGCCATGGTACCTTTCTTTTAAGAAGTCAGAAGAGTTTGGCCTGAAAAGCTGCCTAAGACTTTCATTTAACTCTTATTTTCCAGATCAGGACACTGAAGCATGACTTTTCTTTTAGCCACAAATGAAAAAAACACAGTCAAACTGGGAAGAAGACCCAGGTCACTCAGTGCTGTGGTAGAGTTAAGAATCCATTCCTTTCCCCTAACTAGGAACTTCACTTACTTGTTAGTTTTGCTTGGATTTTTTAATAAGCAAGAGGCCAGATTCAGATAAAGCAAGGGATGATGGTTTTTTTGGTATTCACAATAACCACATTTGTGTCTATACACAGACACTTAGGACGGTTGTTCACTAAATAGTACTCCTGCCACCATGCACCTGCAGAGCATTCAGACCCAGAGCATTACTTTTTCCTTGAGAGAGGAGCTTATACAAAACATAAATATGTTGCTGATGCCAAAGATCTCCTGAGAATGTTTCCGACATGCACTTTGCAGTATATGGTTTAAAGCAAGTGCATTTATTATCATTTTTGGGTAGAGAAGGAGAACGGAGATTATACAACCAGACGTTAAACATCCCAGCTCTGATTTCAGACAGGCTTTCATGCGCCTGATGTTATTCACAGAAAATCAGGGATAATGCTGCTAGGCCTGACAATAAAGTGCACTATGATCTGGCCAGCTAGCGTGTAAATATTTATTGCTAATCTGAGTCGGCTGGAAAGACTCAGGACTGCACTTTCTTAAATCAAAGCCCTTTTTAAAATTCCATTACTTGTTGCGAAAGTACCAGAAACAAGCAAGCCATAGATTTGTTTCCTAGAATGCTGTTGGACTCTAGAATTAACTGCGCAAAATACAGAGGCACATACGAATGGATCAGAGAAAGGCAGAGAACTGGTCTTTACATCATCATACACAGCTCGGTGTGTTTAAGGTACTATGCTTAGTACTTCTGCTGGGCTGTCTGTGCTCTCCTTATTAAATAAAGCTCTCCCCATCTTTGCAGCTCATAACTGAGCATTCCTCTAGCCAGACAGGATGTTTTGGAGCATTTTGAGACGACGACTGCCAAGAATTATCACAAACCGCCTAGGCAGAATGTGTGGGAGGGAGGGTGAAATTGATTTCATGAAACAAGCTGCAAAAGCAGCAATGTCCTACCTGTGCCCAATTACTGAAGACCTGCCCATTTCCTCCATAAGTGACGAGCTCCTGGGGAAACTGAAAAAGACCATTTAACAATAAGGCAAGCACTTTTCTGAAATATTTCACTGTATCTTCAAGTTATTAATGTCAGTAATAAATCTTTTTCTAGAGTTTATTGCATCAACACTCTCTAGATTCTTGAAATCCGAAAATATCATCATAGAAGTGATAATTTAAGGAAAAATAATTTCTTTCTCTAAATTAGTTGTTTGCTATTGTTACAATGGCATTTTGGATGCAGAATGCTACAAAGTGATTCCTTGATTACAGTTTCTGTATCAGAGAGACATCACAGTCAACGCCCTTAAAAAGGGAGTGAGTGAGCCTGTAGTTTAGTTGCCACTGACATTTAGAGCTGGAAGAGTCTATGACCAGCAGGGCAGAGTTGCGTGGCCTCTCCCCTGCCATCTGCCAAAAGATGTGTTACACCGGGCAGTGCTTCCGAGGATGGACTTTGGTCCTGTAATCCTCTCTTCAATCTGTCCCAGAGAGACGAGCTTTCAAAGATACAGAGAGCGTTAGTACTAATTTTTCAATGTAGGTTGTAGAAGCAGTGCATTAAGATCTGAGCTCTTTAAGATCTGAGCTCTACCCATCTCACAGACAGTGACCAAGCTCCTGTGTACAGTGGCAGTGGCGTGAGCCTTGTTGGCGTTGCAGGAGGCCTCAGAGATCTACATTAGGACTAGGACCCACTGTGCAGAATTGAAAACTACACACAGCAAGACTAAAAAGAACTTAACGCAAAAGACCCCAAACTCCAGGAATCAATAAAAGGAATAAAAGGAATCATAAAAGAAAAGTACAGAATTGCCTTTAGTCCTTTGCAGGCTTAACTTCACAGAAATGTATGTTCTAGGATATCCCTCTAAGGAGGCTGCCTTGGCACTACTGGAACTGGCCCGTTCAGCCAACACATGGCAGCCAGCTCTCCCCTGGAAGGAGGATCATCTGCACAAGGATTAATTTCCCCCATATGCCTAAGGTCTTCAGGTTTTATGTGAGAACACATGCAGAAATTAACTTGCAGATTTGCTGCTGCTTCCTTGTTTTCATTGTATCTTACCTGAGCCACTGAGGGATCCAGATTATTCATGATCATCAACATAATGGCAGCAGCTGATTTGGTCTTGCAAGGGTATTCTCCTATGGGGTACGCTCTGAAAGAGTAATCACAAAAATTTAGGAGACACGCTCCAATTCACAAGGGCAACCACAACGACATACCCCATGGAAATATCCCTACATGCCAACACATTCTTCTGAGTTGCAGATTTTTGTTCAGGAGGAAAAAAGAAAAAGAAAAAAACAAAGGAGGAAGTGCAGATCTGAAATTACATACATACCTTAACAGGCAAATCAGATTTCATTCCCAAGAAATCTCTCAAAAACTGAACTAGTTACGTGAAATAAGGATCTTTTTACTGAATAAGATGCATTTGATTCAGAAAATTAAGAGGTGAAGTAGGAAAAAGCCTCACAATGGTATCTCAAGTCTGGTTTCCTAGCACTAATGTGCTTCAATGCCAGCTACTGTGATCACCTCACTGTCACCTTCTCCATCATCTGTTTGTCACATCAAAATGCTCTAAAACTTCTAGACCTAGATTTGTACTGTAGCTCTTCAGGGCAGGGACAGTTCCATTGCTGTGCTTGCACAGGTCTTGGCACAATCATGCCCAGGCGTCCAAGGCATGACACCAACAGAAAGCAAAACCATTGATCAAGAGTTTGCTCTTTCTCTTTCTATAAGCAACAGCACTATTACAGATGCTGGAAATTCCTGAAGGTAGATAGGATTAGTTGACATGGTTTTTAAATTATCTTCCTTTTATTGGACCATAGATCTTCAGTGGCTGGACACTTGCTTTGTACAGGGAAGACTCTTACACTGCAAAAGTTAGGCTAAAAAGTGTCAATTGCAAAAAAAAAATAAAAATCTTCCACTGGACATCTGCTGACCAGCTCATGAGCCAAGACCTGGAATGTATATTCTATAGATCTAGCAAAGAGGCTCCTCCAATGATCCTATGCTTTTTGTCCTTGTTTTTTACATCAGGATACTAAAACAAATGCCTTGTAGTCATTGTCAGACCAGGGAGGAAAGCATTTGAGTTTTTCCACAACACTTTTTTATTGGTGTTTTCTGCTTTTCTAAGTTTAATGTGATAAAATAACAGGATTTCTGTGCAATAATATCAATTCATCAAGAGGAGATATTTCCACATAATACTGCTCAGAACATAAGAAGCCCAAAGTTCAGATACCAGCTGAGCATGGGAAAATGGGGGTTCAGTGGAACAGAACAAGGTTGGATTGTGCTCCCTGCGACATACAAAACAAAAATGTCCAATAGTACTAAAAGGAACAAAAGGCATTTTCCTAATCTAGGACTGTAAGAGTCTATGAGAAAGAATGATCAGGAAAATGGTCACAAATTAAAAAACATATTTGAAGCTATTGGAGTCACTGATGCCAGTGATGGACACAAGCTGGTGGACTGTCTCATTCAAGCCTGAGGAAAGTCTCTTCATCTGTAGTTTGGCATTGGAGTCCTCTGAAGACCAGCTCTGTGATGTCTTTCAGACAGTCTTTCAATTGTCTTACCCTTAGCTGAATTCTGCAAGTGTTGACCCCACACTAGCATGGACAGCACAGAAATAGGGATGCCTGTGGAAATCAGAGTGCTTTCTAGTTGCTTGCTTTGTTCATATTTCTGTATAGACATTAACCAGGCCTCTGCTGGATGCAAAAAGGAATCAATCAGTTTAAAAAAAAAGGCAGCTAGCCCCTGGCAGCCCTCTCTAAAACTGTTCTGCTTCACAAACATTAGCCACATTAGCCCTAGAATGAAGTGATACTCCAAGATCAACAGGCACAGAATATTACAAACCAGGGTCAGATACACATTCCAGTGATGGAAAAACAAACTGGCTTTCTTTTAAGTCCAGAAAGCCTTCTCTCTGAGGCTGGGAAAAACCAACCACTCATAGAAGGTTGCAAGCCATCACTTATCTGATCCTACCTCTTGGCTGAGTTGGGACTTGACTTGTAGCAGCTCAGGACTGTTGCAAGCTTTCTGTCCAGGTTGCAGCCAGAGGCCTCTGAGTAATGACCAGCCCTTAGAAAGGACTTGCCACGGAGGAGAGCATTTGGGATCTCTGTGTACAGCACAGCTGGCATTACTGAGCACACAACCTTGCACAATCCCTTCCCCATGTTCCATGGTGTTGAGTTTTCCAGCCTCAAGACCAAAGCCTATCCGGAAGGGTGCACAGCCTACCAGCCCCACAGGACTCTCATGAGGACAGAGAATGGGGTGAAAGCTGAAGGGTCACTGTTTTGCAGCTTTAAAGAAGAGTATCACAAAACACACAGCATCATTCATTAAAAATGAAACTACTGCTATCTAATGACAAGCAGATCATCCAATTTATTCAGATGATGCACTTCATTAATGTTATGACATGAATTCTACAAGAGGTAAATTAGGACACAGCAATGTGACTATTTAAAGGTCACTTCCACAGGTGAAAGCTGGTAAGCAAATGGCAGTCAAATACAACATGAACCATTCAGTCCTTACCTCATCTCAATATCTGGAAAGAATCTGTACATATAAATATGGCCATACAGCCTGAGTTCTTCAGCAAATTCCAGTGCCAGCTTCTTTTGTATTTCAGGTGGGAAATAACGCAAGGCATTGCGCAAAGCCAGCTGTCAAAAAAAAAAAAACCACCAAGAGAGACAAAAATTGAGGTAAAAGAGAAATGGAGGTAAGTGGGTGGCCCTGAACTTTAATCACTCAGCTGGACACCTGCCTAAGCTACAAGGACGATGCAATTTAAAAGGCCAAACTCACACCAGGGGAGCTCTGTTCCTCCTTTGTTACTGAAGTGTTTCCACCTGCATCTTTTTTGGTAGATTCAATTGCTGGACACAAGGAATCCCCCCCTTTCCCCCCACCCAGATCTGCATGGAGAGACCTTGGAGATTTAAGACATGGATGAATTCCCTCTCAGAATGCTAGGGGGCACTGAGCTACCAAGGAAAACATGGTTCAGAAATCCTTAGACTGAGACCCTGAGCTCCCAGAGACACTGAAGACACTACTGTACTTTCCATTCGAAAACGGGAACTCAGCCCTGAGTTATGCGGCATACTCCCTGATGAAGACGTTCTTGGGCTAAGCTTTATTAAATATTCACTACTTTTAGCATCCTAATCAATTGCAGAGGGTGGTGGTTTACATTATTTTATTGATGCTACACGTATCACTTCCAAATTAGCCAAAGTGATTGCTAGGCACTGAATTAAACTCTGTACGTGATACTACGTGGCTTATGCTCCCTATTGCCTTCAAAGACATTACCCATGGTTTGCAAAGTACAGTATGTCCTTCTGGATGAAAGAAACCATAAGCAAATCCCTATCTTTAGGAACAGCCTGTTCAGTCATGTCTCTGTATTTCATGTTTCGTTTGATTAAAACCATAATGAGAATAAAGATTTTATAATCTTTATAAAGCCAATTCCATGCAAAGATGATAAAAGGTCTTGTAAGCTCCCTGACAAATGGTGACACTATCCAAATGTCTTTTGGTTGAAGAGATTCACAAATCATATGGAATTTCATATCATCATTAGGCTGATTTTTGACAGCTGTGGAGAGGATAGAATGGGATCAAGCTTGCTTCCAAAACTGGCAACAGTCTGCAAAACAACCAGGAAAGCCCAGTTTTGGAGAGGGCTGAGCACAGCAAATATACCCCATGTTTGCGACACCTGCCATTAGCACTTTAAAGAGTTACAGAAGCAAGTATTTTCTGGAGGAACTGAAGGAGTGGGCTGTAGTAAAGGTATCTAGAACCATCCATCCTGAAATGAAGTCCTAAAAAGCTTTGTAAAGCCTTCAGCTCAGTAATAAACCTGTCATTCACTATGACTATGGTCTGGCTTTAATGGCAAGCGCTCTCCTGCACCTCCGTCTGAGCGTGTTGGTCTCACACACCTTAGAGCACACCGAAAGAAAAATATCTCTAAATCTAAAAATGCCACATACCAAAGGAGGTTCTTGTTGGCATACTTGCTACTGAAGAGCCATACGGGCCAGACCCTTTCAAATCAGTAAAGCTATAATGATTTTCACCAGCTGAGGATCAGACCAGTAAAGTCCTACAAATTCAATTTACCATTCCACACAGAGACACAAGGGAAAACCTATTTACCAGATGAGCAAATGCAAATTTCATCTTCAAATATCACCTTATTCTTCTCCAGTTAGATAAGCAGTCATTTTTCAAGCGAGGTGTTATTAACAAACACAAGAATCCCAGTTATATCCACATGACAAAATATTCAGGGACTTTCAAAATCACTCTCAGAGACAAACAGCCGTCACAGCGGGTTCTAGATCTAAGAAATTCTTAAAGAAAGAATAAAATCACCTACATCCCTTACAACAACAAAATCAAGAGGAAAACATCGTCACATTTGGTACTTTGGTTGCCTGTAAGAACTACAGAGAATTATTAGGACAGGTGTTTTCTTCCAGTCTGTCAAGGACATCCACACTTTGATCAATATAATATTTGTATTATAATGAACCTGACAGGCAAATATTTTTATTCACCCTAAAAATACAAGCAAGAAAAATCTGTGGGATTTTCCAGTAAATTCACTTAGACCAAGCCTCTATCCTATTAGTGTTACACATTAGCAGAGGCCTGAATTTTGATGATGCAGACATTAATGAAACATGAACTTGGACGTTACATGAGGGGTGGGAAGGGCGCCTTGGTGGCACAGACAATAGAGAGCTGATCCTATGAAAGAGGACTAAGACTGTGGCCTGTTTAGCTTAACTGAACAAAGGTGACATCTGATCGCTGTCTCACTGCAGGATAAATGTCAAAGCAAGAAGGAGCTTCAGGGAAATGCTGGAAGAGGAATACAAAGCTGTGAATTAGCCATAAAAATATATTCTTTAAATCAGAAGAATTTAAATAAGAGATTCTGAAACAGTCTCTCAACAGGAAAGCTGGGGTACTTAAAATTGCTTAGATGGAGCCTGGCTGCTGTATGAAAGGCAATTGCCATGTGCATCAGGCAGAATTTTGCATATTCATTGACTCATAAACTGAACAACCTGAGAAAGGCACTCGAGGGGCAAATTCAGATAGGCTGATTATCATGCTTTTGTGGAAAGGTAATACAAGGCCATTATTCCTTATGTTTCATTAACACATCATATGAAACGTTATTCTAACCTTTAAGTAGGATTGATTTACGTATAACTGACACATTGCACTCTGAATACCAGACATTGTGCATTTAATACTGTGTTCTTCCTGTTCATAACTTCCACGGACAGAAGTTTAAGCTGCATGTGCTCGGCACCTCTGAAAAAAAAACAGGTCCAGAGCTCATTGGTGTCTTAAAAATAATCAATTTCACTCATACTCCTGAACCTGATAAGCTGTTTTAAAAAACACTCCGAATTTGCTGAGACACTGATTCAGCTCAGCTCAGTACAACACGCACATCAGACACAAACTCTTCCTCTTAAATCTGCCAGCTGGATTTAACACTTGATTCTTGTGTTTAAGCTCTAGTCACTTCTAGGATGTCTTTTTTTTTTTTTTTTTTTATTCACTGGCATCTATACAGGGATCCTGCTGCTATTTAATCAGGATTCAGACCTCTCAATGTCAACAAAATGTAGTCAAAAGAGTCCATGAAATCCTGCTGCAATCGATCAGTTGTAAATATCTTTGTTGAGGGATTCTCTTGAGAAATCAAGTTATACGAGCCTCTTTGTTAATTGGCGTTTGTTGAAGAGCCAGAAGGGATATCATTCATTTCCATTCTAATATCATCAAGACTCTCAGTTAAAGGATCTTGAGAGACTCAGGCACTAAGACTTGCAATCTCCCTGTTTACTGAGGGAAAGAGAAGCATGAGGAGAGGAAGTAACTATCTGAACTCTGCAACCGTTTCATTCTTAGCTCTGCCCCTTTTCCAGCAGTGATGTTGCTTGCTTCTCACCTGTCATCATCTTCCTGAAGATATCCAGGATGAGACTCTTTGGTAGCACTACTCTAAACAGCAACTGTGAAACCATTATTGTTCCATGTACTTCTTTTCTTCCTGATAGGTCCCGTTTAGGTCAGCTCAGTTGAAGTAAACATGGCAATTTCCAACTGACCATTGTTATAAATGCCCTACCAGCTGTGATAGTTTAACCAAGTTCTTTATCATCCAGATGATCCAAAACATAAGCCAACAAGTTGGCCCGCCAACACACATAGAAACTTTACGCATCATTTCTGGATGTGTAAAGCAACCATTAAGCTCAGGTATGCTGCTTCTCTAGGAGCTTATACAAGAACTTCGGGTGACTTCATAAGCTCTGGGTTTTATCTCTTTTTTCTAAGATGTCATGAAGCAGCAAGGCCCAGCTGCTCCCTAAGAGACAGGGAACCAAGTAGAGTAACGCAGACAGCAGGAAAGGCACCTCACCAGCCAGAGTCCAGCCTCCTAGTACCTAAGGAAGGTGAGCAGGGCAATGCAGAGAAGGCAGCCAGGTTCCACCGGGAGTCCAGGTCATCAAGCAAGATCATGGTGATGTGCAGGTCTGGGACCAAGCTAAGAACATGAGTTGAGATCAGGACTGGATGGTTACCACAGAGAGATCACCAGGAAGGTTCACAGTGGCAAGTTAGCCCACAGGTCAGAGGTCACATCTGTGAGGTCCACAGCTGGGCACATAGACACCCTGAGATAGAACTAGAGACAGATATATCTCCAAACTAATTGAGATGGAAGTCCCAGGCCTGAGCTTAAATGGAATCCCTAAGCCTATGGGCAGAGGGCGTCATGGGTGGAGATCACAGGTGAGGCTCATCAAGGTCATCAAGGCCCAGTACTGACTTCAAGGCCCTATGACTGAAACACAAATGATGGTGCAACCAGGTAACAGATGATTGTTGGGGTCACAAGAAGACATGATTTGGCTCTAGGATACGTAAGGAAAACCACTGCATGGATGAAAACATACCATTTTTTTCTTTCTGATTTTGAGCAACAATGAGAATATTCTTCCCAAATTGCTCCAGCTTTACTGGAATGTCAGCGAGTATTGAGCATCCTTGTTCTGCAAAGGACCCACCACACATAAGATTTTTGGGGTAGTTTCTTTGCAGCATGATAATATTAAGATACAGATGCTGAGAAATAGAAAGCGAAGGAAAGAGAGATGTGGCTGTCTCAGGCCTCCAGCAAAGAATGTTGAAGGGAGAGAACTCAGGAAACATAAACAGAATCAGTTCTGAGTAATGGCTTGATTTATCCAAGAAGATTAAAGTTGGTGTGATGGGAAGAATTATATATGCCTTCAGCAAGCCCCAAAACACACAGAATTTTATAAATCTCACTTACAGGATTTCTATTATGATCGTAAAAGGAGGCCCAGTAAAATAAAACATTGGTAATGCCAAAGTCTATTATTGTAAAAAGGCTAAAGCTGGAATAAAGGCATATGAAGAGAGGGACAAATTCTGAGGAAATCAGCAGAGCATCATTAACTTCATTTCTGTCAAAGCTTCCCCTGAGCACTTCAATTAGAAAATGAACACAGTGTCATACATAAAGTCAAGCCTCGCAATATGCTCAGCACTACACAATGTCAACAGAATTTGGAAGCCTGTCTTGAGACTTAAAAACTTTTAGACAGACAACCTTCCTGTCTACATGCTTTTCTAAGCATGGAACACCTCTTAAAAAGGAGATTTGGTCTTTCAGATATAAAACAAATACCAGCTGAGCCTCTATCTCTGTTAAGAGTTTAAGGTGGAGGATTAAGAGTAAATAAATAGGAAAGGAAGCCTTTTAAATCTTTAACAGTCTAATAAAAATCCTAGTTAACACCATCTCTTACCACATGCGGTAGGTAACGAGGAGAGATGAGGGTAGGATGTTCCACAGAAAACCAGTCTACTGCCATCTCCCTGCAACAACTAGCAGAGGCAGGAAACAATTCCAGTTTCTATTTAGGGAGTGAGGACTTTGTCATTATCTTTCTCTGCCCAGGTAAAGAGTAAGGTTTAGTATCCTTTTGAGAGATACCATCGCCTCTCCTGCAACATGGACTCCTTCATGCTGTAACAGATTTCTGCTGGGAAAAAGTGATTTAGCAAACGGAAGGAATAAAATGGAGATGATTGGCAATGTTCTGATATGCAGTGAAGCTCACTCCCTGCCCCTTCATCTTCACAGCCATCACCACAGCTCCCTTCTGCACCCTTAGCAGCCACACTTCCAAGTCTGAGCTGTCCCAGGCACAGACAGGATACCTCAGCCATGAGTGCTCCTGACATCGAAGTAAATCCTCTTTGGATAGCTCACAGCTGTTCCTCTTTCTACCCTTTTGACTAGGCTCTCTTCTGCTTGTGGAAGTGGACTTTGAAGGAATTTGGCAGCTGATGCCAGTGGGAACTCCCACAAAGGCAAAGAAGTTGTGTGCGACTTGTTAGTGGGGAAGAACTTTTGCATTCTGACGAGAATGTCACATTATAAGTGATGTTGCATGTGATGAAGCACAGACTTAAACTAAGGAACCCACCTTACCGTCTCCCACATAAATTCCTGAGGATCTCCACCCATTGCCTATTGTTTTTTGCTGCTGTTTTTTTAAAAGTGTCTAACATGAAATAATGCAATGATTACTTTAGTGTGTATATAGACTATTCAAACAAAAAGAGACAGGAAAGTAATTACACAACTAAAGACAAATAACTCCCTACAAACTTGTTTAAATTCCAGGATGCTCAGACTACCGGTTAAAATAAATTATCTTTGGATCTTCTATGCAAATATATAGATGTGTAGCTTATATCACAACGCTGATCCACCACGTTTGATGTTTATTGCATTTGAGGGGTTCGCTTTCACTCCCATACATATGCAGTGCTTTTGCAACAGCATTTGTAATTTCATCTTCAAGGAACAATGATGGATTGACAGCATTGAAGTCGAATGCCTCTTGCGTAGCCATTTAAAGTCACGGAAGCTGTTGTGCAGCAAATCTCCCTCATATCAACCTGCTTACCTCTGAAGGAGGAAGAAAAAAAGTGAGAAGAGTTTCCAGTACTTTGTCCAATTATCCACTGAAATTATAACACAAAGGAAATACATTTGCCACGAAGTTAGGCACACAATCAGAAAAGCATTTGAGGCAATCAGGTCTGCTGTTACCTTTTTCTCCTGAGCAGTAAGATTAGGAGTTCTCACAGGTGCATGGGGGATTCCTTTCCTCCGACCTCTGTTTTCAGGCAAAGGGTACAGAGGAAGTCCACGACAGATTTCCTTCAAGCTCGTCATAGGTGCTGAGGAAATATGAGGAGGAAAGGCAAGGCAAACTGGAGAGGTGCAAGGAACAGGGAACCAAGTGTGCAGGCAAGCAAGATGCTGAGCGATTCAGATGTATCACCACTCCAGGGGGGCCTCCAAGAGGACAGCCTATCCTCTGGCTTTTGCAAACAAGCCTGCCAAGCAGAGAGGGCATGGTACAGGTGACACACCTCCCCTCTCTGTGCCATGCCATTGGCTCTTCTCTCCTCCCCCAAAATAAATGATTCACAGTTTTGCTCTTTATTCTCTGGGTGCTTTGTCAGCTGGTGCTGTGCTAAGCCACCAGAGCAAATTTGCAGACACTTTCCAGATCATCTGATGCCCCCAGTGTTGTAGTGAGAGTCATGGTCTGGAGCATGAACCTTGCCTGAGACCTCAAGGATTGTGTGCTTACATTTCCATAGTTTAAAAAGTGACTAAAGTTAATCATTACTATTTACATCACTGTTCATACACACTGTACAGCTAAGATGGGCATTCTCTGTTTGACACCTCTAGGTACGGGCTGTTCCTCAGATCTCAGCACTTCATCTTCTAGACAACAGCGGTTGTCAATGATAACACCAAAATTTCCCCTTAGGTGTTAGCTCCTCTTATTTCACAAGCATGAATGGATTTTAGTAGTATTAAATTGGAAATCTATTCATTAGCACTGGTAATGGTTTTCTCAATAATTGGGAGGAAGAATTACAGCTTTCAGCTCTAAATCACTTTTATACCCTACAGTCAACCACAACTAGAAAGTCTTATGGTACTGCCATCCAGACATCACAAGTAAATGAATATACTTAACTTTGATTTTCCACTTACAGTGCAACATGAACTTTGCTTTCCATTTTAAGTTGTTTATATTATATGAGAATTTCTCGACCTTTACTACATCCATGGAACTGCAGCTCATGACCAGGGAATTTTCTCAAATGTCACAGTTTAAGAAGCCACCTTGTGAAATTAACTGGCAGAAATGTTTCAGGCAGAAGTGAGCCTAAAACCTAGGAATAAAAAAATAGGACATTCTCCCACAAAGGCAGCAATCGACAAACGATGACAACAAAGCACAATTATTAAATGACAGCATCTCATTAATGTCACATTGACTTTAGCTCTGGGACACACTGCACACCCCCAGCTCCCACTGAAGATGCTCGAGTTGAAAGAAGTCAGAACATCCCAGGGGAGCTGAGCACACAGCAGACTCAAACCCTCTGAAGGATACTAACTGTCATTTATGGAGGGGAATTTTGTTTTGCAGTTATACAAATTAGCTGCTTTCAAACAAAGGGAAAAAAGCAAGAGGAAAAAGCCTCGTTCACATTTTAGATTTTTCTACTGGGTTTTCTTATTAAAAACCTGCAAAAAAAGGATGATAGGGGTAAAGTCAGAAAATTCTATCCCAAAACCTAGCTAAATAACCCTGTCTTACATAAACTCCCCAAAGGGAAATAAATCTTTCCTTGTTCTTCTTTGTATGACCCACATTCTCCAAATCCCTATAAGGTCTGATCCTGTGTACACACGGGCACAAGAACAACCTTGTCTGTGTTTGAACTCCCATCAGACCGGCTTCCCTCTGTGACATCAGGCGTTATATTGCTGTGGGGGCTGAAGAGAGAACAAAGCTGGGGAGATCTCACTCCCTGAATTAAAATTATTTCTCGGTCTGAGCACTCCCATCCCCTGATCACCACATGCTGGAGCCTCTCCGTGTCCCTGGGAGCTTTGTGTCGGAGCCACCCGAGCAAATCCGACCTCAGGATGGTCACGTCCCGTGTTGGCCGGGGTAGCCAGGTGTGTCGGTGGTGCCAGAGCAGACACCCCAGCTCCTCCGGGATGTGACAAGCCCTCTCCCTGCCTGGCTTGTCCCAGCTCGTGTCTGTGACGAAGGAGGGAAACCCGGCGATGTGCCCATTCGTACACTCTGCGAGCCGGCCGTACCCAAAAACCTGAAAGCCTCCCGACTGCCCCCGGGCCCACTGGGTGCCTGGGAGGGGCTGTGGGTGTCATGTGCCGGGCGGGCTGGCAGAGGGTGCTGCAGGGACAGCAGGCACTGGCCCGGCGGGCTGCCCCCGCCCCGCGCACACACACACACACACAGACACACACGGACACGGACACACAGACACACACAGACACACAGACACACACGCACCGGCTGCTGGAGAAGATGCGGCTGGAGAGCAACGCTCGCATCTGAGCGCAGCAAGGACCAGCGCAGCTGACGAGGAGGTGCGGAACCGACCCATCCTCCTCCACCCTGGAAAAAAAAAAAAAAAAGGAATAAAAGAAAAAAAGAGAAAAAAAAGAACAGGAAGAAGATCACATGTTATAATAATCCCCTTTGCAGCCAGACAGGACCAGAGAGGAGAACTGCCCAGTTAGGACTGAGAGATGTGCTAGAGGCTGAAAGGGAGGCAGAGCCGAAATTTGAAGCTGACTAACCAGGAGGGAAGGAACCCCCCAGCCCCAAGCCTTGCTGTGGCAGGAGGGAGGAAGGATCCTTCAGCTCCCTCCCCTTTTCCCCCTCTCTCCTGGCCGCTGGGCACGGCACCTCCAGCCCAGGAGAGCGGTCCCCGGCCCAGCCCGTCCCCGGCCCCTCCCCGGGCACCGCAGCCCCGGCGTCGCGGCCAGAAGCCGCGGTCCAGCAGCGGAGCCGGGAAGGGACTGCCCGGGCACCGGCCCCGGCGAGCTGGCGGGGGGGTTGCTTTTCACTCTGCTTCCCTGGCGCTCGCTGTGTGAAGCAAATCCCTTGGAGGTGGGGGAGAAGTGGCTTCCGTGACAGCGGAGGGAGAAGGGAAATGTAAGAAAATAAACCAAACCGAAATAAAAAAAAAGAGAGAAGAGCCAAGAAAGCACTTGCTTCTCATCATCTCTCAGGGAGAAAAGCCAACTCTGTTCTTCTTATGACCCTCTGCTGCAGGGAGCAAAGGGAACGAAGGTACCGGGGCAGAGCTCTAACAAAGCAGGGATCCCGCTGCCCGGACCCCATCGCCAGCCCGGGTAGCGGCGGCTGCGGGGGTGCGGGGGGGGAGGGAGGGCGGGGAGGGAAGGTTGCCAGGGGTGAACCCAGGCAAAGCCAAAACGAAGCTCCACCAAAAGCAAGGAGCAGAAATGAAAGTTTCGAAATAGCATCCAAAGGACCGGACCGAACCGAGTTCTCCGGCGTGTCGGATCAGCCCTCGATGGTGCGTTCTAGCGGCCGCATCGCGGATGTGAATGTCCCCGGCCCGCTGCATGGAGAGGGGTAAAGACACAGCGAATCCTTGTTATTTATTTATTTATTGGAAGCAATGTACGGGTGACACCCAGAAGGCATCTGAGCCCTGAAAAAAAAACCCAACCAAAAAACCCACAGCACCTCTGGACCCAAACGAGAGTAAGAAGAATGAGACAACAGTCTTGACCCCGACACTGAGAGGAAGGTGAGCAGAAAGAAAGAAAGAAAATACTGAAAAGATATGCAAGCACCAAACCTGTAGATTACTGCAGCTTTTTTTTTTTCTTTTTTTTTGCTTCTCTGAGGACAGATATTTTACTGACAGCCATGCAGCATAAAGGCATCATGCTGATTGTGTTCTTGGAGTATTTTGTTTCTGGCCATGGGGAAGCAGGTAAGCAAAATAAATCAATGTTGTCATTCATGAAACAATTTATTCTAAGTTTAGCAAGGGGAAGGGGGATAGAAATCAGGTCTGTTTGTTAAAAAAAAAAAAAAAACCAAACACCACAAAAACCCACATGTCAAAATCTTTATTTTAGATGGGATTTTTGTAAGGAATCTAGGTTAGTCAATATATAGAAATGCTTTCTATTCCCTACAGTACACAGCTTTACAGCTCAGCATCCTCTCAAAGACTTGTCATAGGATGTACAGTTTCATACATCCTTAAAATAAAAAAGTTTATTATTTTTGTGAACGGAAGAAAAGTAAGAGGGAAAGAAAGAGATAGATGGATTGAGTTAGGCTGGATATTTGTTCTGGGGATGAAACACTGCCTTCCTAGGCAGGACAGGACTGAAATGACAACATTCTCGGGCAGCATCACTGTAGAAATCTGAATTATTCTCTGTTAACTTCAATTTGCATCATTAAAAGTCAGTGATGCTGTTTAGGAATTACTATCTGTCCAACACAGTCCACTCATTCAGTGTGACTTAATAGTTAAGATGCAGTGGACAAGACTATGTTAGCATTAGAGAAAAAAAATGATTAGGGCAGAAAGAGAAGTTGATTAGTTGTGTATGTATATGTGAGTGTACAAATAAGCATATACGGGAATGATACAGCTGTAATGGTATTTACATAGGGTCCTAAAAATGCCTGGATTATGATGGAGACAAATTACTTAAGGGAAAGGAGAGAAAGCATTATTTTTTTTTTTCCTTCCTGCAGTGGTTTAACACATCTTTAAGTTTAAAAGGGGTGAACTACAACAATCAGGTCAGAAAAATAGAAATAATTACTGATAAAATAACATCCTTAGTGAATTTTCCTTTGAGAAACTGGCTTGGGATCTCTCTGTACAGGGAAACATATCAGTGGTTTGAATTTCACCTCTGTGCTCAGAGTATTAGGACAGGAACAACACTCTTCATGCAGTGATTTGAAAGCAATTGAAGTGCTCAGCTACCCCGTAAGCTCCAGTAAAGTCAAAGGCAGATCAGGTGGCTTCAGCCCAGATTATTCCCTAGCTAGAATGCTTTTGATAACATAGACATTAGATTCCCATAACTGCAAGATATATTTTCTTAAAAATTGAAAACAGCTCATAAATTTACAATCCTGTCATATTATCCAGTGACTCACTTGGGAAAAAGGCTGGCTATCATAACACCACAGGGAAGGAGTGCAGGAATGACACAGTAGCTTAGTCCTCTCAGGGTCTTGGGCATTCACTAGTTTCCCAGGCAAGGGCCATCCCTATAGAATACATATGTTGACACAGCACAGAAAGGTTACAGAGGTGTCTTGTCAAGTTGCTGATACTATGTTATAAACTAGCCTAGATTTGCTCTGCATGCAACTCACAAAGCCAAAACGAATCTTCAAAGATTCATCCCACAGCCCACAGCTGACTGCTTGGAAAGTGAATTTACGGGGAGGGACTGTGCTTGGTACGGAGCTAACCACGCTCAGAATAATGGTGTGCGACATAGGGAATGACAGCAAAACAGCAAAATAATTGGGCATTGAAGGTGATGATGCTAAAGGTTCAATGTCACTTTAAATAAATATACATTCCTTAGTCAAAAGGCTACACAAACCATCAGCCTGTGAAAGCGCAAGGATTACCTGTGTATTATTAATATTTATTTCTTTTTGAATCTTTACAGGTCCTACTGCAGGCAGGGTCAGTACTGCTCAGACCAAGGTTAGTTCAGGCAGTGTTTAGCCAGTCCGTGAAAAATGATTTGGAAGTCTCAGTCTTTTTCTGAGCAGAGAGGTGTCCAGGGAAGTCTGTTTCTGACACACGTTATTAGCCTATACAGTAAACTCCCTTTTCAGCCCTATAGTTGGCCCCTCCTGGTCAGAAGTGAAACAAATTGATGGGGCAGTTGTGTGAGGAGTACATGGAGTCCAATATTTCCGGGCAGTACAATATTTGCCTTCTGCCACCTCTATGCGGAGAAGACAGTCAGGATTGTCAAGACTGGCTCCTTAGATCTTTAAATATAATACAAAGGGGGAAAAAAAAAACCCAAACAACAAACCTTCGTGGTTAGGCCTGAGGAGTCACCTTTGTTTTCTACTGTGAGATGTGACACTTGGATGATCCTTCCTCTAGTCTTCTGCAGGTTTGTTATTCCTCTCAAATAAACTCTGCAGTCATCTGGAAACTCTTGCACGTTAGGACAATTGATGGGACCGACAACAGCTTGGGCTCCTGCTTTAGCTCCAGCCAGCCCCGGACCCTCCAGGGGAGCAGGAGCCCGGGAGCAGTGCCTGGGCCAGCTCTCCTCCCCATGGCAGCCCTCCAAAAGGGGGCGTGGTGTGGTCAAAAATGGCCATTTCTAGCACCAAGCCTCAAATCAGTTGTGGGACCCGATTATCAGCAGGGCTTGGTTTCCTCTGATCTGGGGTTACTCAGCTCACCTGCGAATGAAGCTGTAGGTGACGGAGCTCACCCTTGTTGCAGGAGGGATGTGGCAGGCAGAATACAACCGGCCACAGTGGAATATTGTCCAGACCTGAGATTTTTTTCTCCTGTCTGTGCCTCAGGTCATAGAGGCAGCTTGGTTTCGTAGAATATTCAGAACTTCACTGTTGGGGTATTTATGAAGGCTGGCTCATTAGCTCCAGTTATGAGGGGGATTTTAATGCAGAAATACATCAGACTGTTCATAAATGGATGAAGATTTGCCAAACTTATTGCATGTTGGCCCCAGACAAACTAAAGGGTTGTATAGCACTTCTGTTGTAACCAGCATTAAAGTTTTACATCTGATTAATAAAAACTTGAGCAACTTGTGTCCTCAGGGTGGTTAGCTTTAAAAGAACATTTAAAAGGTTTTAGTTATTAAGAAAAAAGTTAAACAGATATAAAACAAGTGAAATCCAGGTTGGACATGCTGTTCCATCAAAATATAGCAGAAGACACTCAAAGGTTTTAGTGTTTACATGTTGCTCAGAACTATGAAATTTGTTCTCTTGAGTGGAGACTCACTGTGGGGGACTTGAATACACAAAATCATAAACTTGCATATGGAAAAGAAATAAAAATTTCCATTCAAATAGCTGAGAAAATATTAGGTATCTTTCTAGTCACAACAGCAGATTTTGCCTGATCCGCCATATGGACCATTCTTCCATCAGGTATCAAATGAAGAGTGAAAAAACCCCTAAAAATACACAAGAACCTGTTTTTAGTTGATGTCTACAATGTTCTGCTGCATTACAAGGCTCTGAAGTAAGAGATATCTGTTTGAAATGGTGCCCCAAGAACAGCAACAGTATGACCTCAGTGAACTGTTGATCTAGTTGAGAGGCGTCCCTGCCCACGACAGGGAGGTTGGATTAAATGATCTCTAAGGTCCCTTCCAGCCCAGGCCATTCTATGATTCTATGATTCCCTAATCATTAGATAACACCATTGCTGTAACACGTGCCCAGCATGTGCCACTGACCTGCCCCTTTGTGGCACAGCTCTGAGGGACCAGAAAACAAACAAATAAATTAATCATACCATTTATGGAGCCAAGCCATCCTCCATGGAGTAAAAGCTAATTAACTTCATAATAACATGCAGTGCCCATGCACAAACTGTTTAGTTCTTTATGAATTATTCAGTGAGTCCTCCTGGCAGTTGGGGTAAGTTGTTTGTTCGCCTGGCTGCTGTTTGTCTTCTGCAGCGGTGCCCCCTCACTGTCCAGATTCAACATTTCAGGTTGTTTCTGCAAAAACAGTGAGTGATGGACAGGCTGTGCTATCCTTGTGGCCAAGCAATGTTCTGCCAATTGATTTCTTTAAAGGCAAAGCTTTTAATCGACCGCAGATTTTGGTTTCCGAACACTCTCCTTCTCTCAAACTGCCTTCTGCTAATTTGCACTTTGTTCTTCTCCCGTTTTCCTAATGACGCAGCAGTTCAGACAGGAACTGTTTGTTGCTACATTAGTGGCCAGAACAGATAAACCTTCCTGTGGCTGTTGTTCAGGAGAGCAACCACGTTTTTCTTCCTTTTACAGGTTCAGATAAAAACAGCTGAAAAACTCAATACAAGGCTAACAGCCCATTTATGGGAAATATAAAAAGCAGCCATTCCATTTTAAAAGTGTTTCTTTTTTTCACTTTCTGATCTTCTTATCTGCAAAACTTCCTCTATACAATTCCTTAAATTTAGAACTCCAGCATCCCATTTCCTCCATGAAAGCTTCTGTGATGTGATCCATCAACAGAGATGGACTTTCTTTTAATTACATGGTAAATTTATCCATAACCCAACAGCATATGTAACACGGACTCATTCTTAATCAAAACTAAGTAATGTGACTCTTAGACCTAATGTTTATTCAAAACTCAGTTGTAAGACCAGTCCCACTTAAAATCTCTGGAGACAAAGATGACATCCTTCTGCAGCACTGAATAAAATAAGTTAATATCCAATCTACTTTAAGCACAGGAATTGCTGTGCTTTCCTTATTTCCAGTAATTTTTAGCAAGCAGCTTGGACATGACCATGAATCCAAATGCCACTTGCAAAGACATTCTTGAAGAATGCAGTTGTGGCTTATTATATTTTTGCTGACCTGCAAGGATAGATTTATCTTTGTTTCAAGAATTCTGCATGACTTAGTGAAATTCAACCTCCAGAGTAGACAAAAAATTGGCATTTCAGATGCTCTGCAAAAAATAATAAAGTTCTAAAAAACTTTTGTGGAAACTCAAGTCCTTTTTCAGGACAAAAAGACTAAGAGAAATTGCAAGGAACTTCCCAGATAAAATCTCTGAAGCTTCTGGTGTTCCTCATAACTTAGTTAGGCTCAGATGGAGTAAGAAGTTCATAATCAGAAAGAAAAAACACTGAAATGGTCATCAGTCAGGATGATGTGAGGGCTTGGTGGAGGATCTCCAGTAGTGCTAAGCATCACCTGCTCAGTTGAGGTTGGGGAGCAAAGAACAGAACTGGTACAGCCAAACATCCCCATTTTCTCTCCTTTCCTCTCCAGCCGACTTCTGCAACTCCTCCTCTCTCAAAGAAATTCATCTGGCACAGGGAGTGGTGGTAGGACTGAAGAGAGCTTTCGTTCCTTTGATCCAAGGGCTATTAGGTTCACATGTAATTCAGGCACTGCCACCCTCTAAGCTCTGCCAGTCTCCCAGGACTTCACTGGGATATTAAAAAAAATCTTGGTCAGACTATTCCAACCTCTGGTGGAAGAAAACCTCCACTAGGAGGAAACCTACTGTGCCTCCAAACGCCCCCTCTCTCCTTGAGGCTGCTGCTTCCAAAGTCTGTAAGGCAAACACACATTAAGTCCAAATTCCTTTGAAGGCAGCTTCCACCTGTTTCTTAGAGTAGTCAAGAGCATTTCTGGATAATCTGCTTCCTTGCTGTCTGCAGTTTAAGACTACCTTATGCTGTGTGTAAGCTAAACTGACACACACCAGTGGTCAATGGGATTCAGTGGACACACAGCAACTTCAGTTTGTGTCTGAATCCTGGGAAGCAAAATGTGCTTTTGAGGTGTTTTCCAAAACAATGCCTATCTCTGGCCCTTCTCTTCAGGCCTGTGCAGAAATGTCAATAAGGAACTAAAGACAGAAACAACTCAAAGGCGAAACTGTGCACACTGGACATATTTTTTCACCTTAAACATTTCTTTTGGAAAGAGGGACATCAGTTTCATCCAACCACCCTTACAATTTGAATATTTTTATAAGGCTGAATTAAAGAGTATTTTCTTTGACCCAACTTGATTTTAAAACGAATTTTGCCTGAGGAAGGGCTGAGTGTAAACCAAGTAGGGATTTTAAAATTTGACCTAGAATGTTGAACTAATAGCTGACCTTTGAACTCTTCCTAGATTACCTAGGGTTTACGGTCATCCTATGTTTCATTGCAAGGGTCATTTCCTGTAGGACTTACATCCAGTCATCTGACTTGTGACCTCTTGGATTAAATTTATGACCTTGCAGGGTCAGCCTTTAACTCCTTCTAGACTGTTAAGTTGCAAAGAGGACATTGTATATCATTAGAAAGGAGGTTTTCTCCAGCCTGGTAATAAGGTTTTGGGATTGACTTTTAATTCCTTTGCTAAAAGGCACTACTGATTTCTGAACAATATGAAGACTTCCTAGTTATCCCTACCTTTTCTTAATTTAGACATAAGTAGATACATACACTGAACATGTCAAAACTTTTGTCTGTGTTTGCACACTGGGCAAGCAGAATATAGTCACCTATATCCATGTCACAGTATTTAAATAAAAGGGACACTAGATTTTCAGTCCTGCTAAGTATTAACAACTCCAGCTGATCTCAACAGGAGTAGAAGAAGCTCAACACAGCTCACAATTATGCCAGTAATGCATAACTGTACGACTACAGAAATACATGCTTTCTTTAAGTGTTTGTATGTGTAATTAATGTCTGTAATTTGCTGGGCAGGAATCATTTCTTTTCTTAACGTTTCTATAACGTATAGTAAGGTTTGACTTTGTTCTGTGATAACAATGAAAATAAATGCATTGAATAGATTCAGTCCTCAGATATAGAGCTTCCCCAGAGTGAAAGTAAGAAAAACCAAGATTTATGTGGTTAAGCATGAAATTCAACAGACTGACACAAATGCATTTTCAACAGAAACCAAAGTTAAGTTCCTTAAGCATGAGTTTTCTAAAGATCTCAGTTTCTGAGTTAGGCACCCAAAACAAGGACTAGATTTAGTGAGAAACTCCCTCAAAACTTTGTGTGAAGGATGAAGCAGGACTCCAAACATTTGCATCATCACATTGTGTCACAGCCTACGAACCATTTGAGAAATTCTACTTAGCTGTGGGTTTTTTGCCTGTTTTTCAGATCCCACAAGGCTACAAGCCTTCCGCTGCAACGGCCGTTCTTGCAACCCTCCGGTGGGCAACCTTGCAAGAGGGAGGACACCGGTCACTCTCAGTACCTGTGGCCAGAACAGTACAGAACTGTACTGCTTCTACCCAGACCAGAACCTCCACCATCAGGTCCCTCATGGCTGTGGGCAGCCTCGCTGCACCAAATGCAATGCCAAGCAGCCTGATAACTCCCATCTCCCTGCCGACATGACAGACGATTTCTTTGCAAACCCCATCTCCTGGTGGCAGTCTGCCCAAGGCGTACACAGGGAAGAAATCAGACTGGACTTTGAAACAGAATTCTACCTGACCCATGTCATTGTTGTGTTCAAGTCACCTCGCCCAGCCGCGATGGTGTTGGAAAGATCCCAGGACTACGGGCAGACTTGGAGGCCCTACAAGTATTTCTCTGTCAACTGTACAGCAACTTTTGGGCTCCAGGATGATCTCATTGAGGAGGGCTCCATGTGCACTTCCAGGTATTCAGATGCAGCGCCCTGCACCAGAGGAGAGGTAAGCAATAACTGACTAAGTTTAACGCTGAACAGCTGAAGACTGGCTGAAAATGAGCGAATATGTGCTCAAAGAGTTACTGTGCACATAAATTAAGAAAGGTAGCCCATCCGCAAAGGCTTTGTGTTAAGAAAAGAAAGGGGAAGGGAAGAGAAATGTCCCCATGTGTTGCCTGATGTAGTTAAGAGGCGTCCCTGCCCGTGACAGGGAGGTTGGATTAAATGATCTCTAAGGCCCCTTCCAGCCTAGGCCATTCTATGATTCTATGTCAGTTAAATGAATGGAAATGCTTTAACAAAATTCTTTCATGAGGGTTGTGCAGGATAGGATTAATCTTGCCTAATTTTACATTGCAGATGCCAATAACTGAACTAGAATTCCAACAATATAGACGTAGGGCAAGACACATTTGTACAGTCTGACTTATCCAAATTGTTTTCCTACTTTAGGATGACACGAACTGCACGGTCTTTCTTTTTCTTCTCCATATAAAAAGTGCTAGATGATTGCATGATTTTTAAACACATACTTCTCTTAAGTTTAATGTAACCTTTCTTGCTTGGACTAGCAGTGCTGATTGCATCAAGCCACTGGCTCCAGAAATGAAACTGTTTAGAAACAAGAAGTGGAAGCGAGCAGATGAGTTTCACTATTCAACCATGGGAAAAGGCCCTCTCTTACTATTCTGTGCTATTCTGTCCTATTAAACATATGCAGAAGGCTTTCTTTTAAAATAAATTTACAATTGCTCTGATAAATTTCACTAATAAGAGCATTAACAACTGTTTAGTTATGAGATAGTTAATTTAGTTATAAACATTTTCGTTCATCAATTTTGAAACAGTTAAGATGGGTAAATATCATTGGTATCATTTTATAGAGGAGACAGAGGCACACAGGCAGATTATAAGACATTCCTATAGTCACAACAGAGGCTGGAGTCCTTTTACTTCCCTCTTCCTTGGAGAAGTCACAGTCCTCTTGGTTTCCCTGCCTGGAAGTGATCATGCAGGTTTGGCTGTAATACTTTGCTGCAAATTAAGCTCAGGTGCGAGGTGAATGGTCCAGACAGGCTTCAAAAAACACAGTGGTTTCAGTAATGCACTTCAAAATGCTCTTGAGCAGAAAGAAACCAGTATATTACATATCTGAGATGGAAACAGCAGTAAGGAGAGACTGAGTTTATCTTTGTGTAACAGGCTGGGAAACATCTCTGCATATTAGAAATCTGGAGCAGACCATCTGACTACTAAACCGTCTTGTTCCTGGAGTAGTAATTCTGTTGATCAGTTATTATGATACATTTAATATACCCAAATGTCTGTCGTAGAGAGATTACAACTTGCCACGTCAATTCAGAATCTAGGCAAATAATACAATTTTCCACTCCCATGTGCCTTCCAATCAAAAATCTGGAAGTACTCCGCAAGATCCATTTAATGATCTTCAGCACACATGTAAGTGTCCTGTTGCCATTTCTCAGATGGGAAAAGAGCAGAACAGGAAGGTGAAATATTTTGTGGTAAAACAGGACAATTCTGGCTGAGTAAGGAACAGAATACAGGACCTGAAGCAAATACAAATCAAACAACCCTTCCTTCTCTACTACATATCCCCTGTCACGCTGCTCTCTGTGAGCTTTTGTGCTTACTTAACCTTGGGGAATATCATTAAGACCATGTGTTGCTGCTACAACAAATCCGAGAAGTGGATGGCAGAAAATCAAATAATAAAACATTCATCCAACACAAGCCTTTGTGATTATGAGTGTAAAAATGATTCTGTCAACTTGGGCAGCAACTATACTGAAAGAGTATGTGTATACTTAACTCATGCTGTGGTAGTAGATATTAGAAAACAACAGTAATAGTAATAGTGATAGCAATAGCAATAGCAATAGCGAGAACAATCATATTTACAAGTCATACCCTTGCACATCCCAAATATCTTCATGGACTGTTACATGAATTGAATACATACAGAGGTCATTTCCTCCATGGGACAGAGAGCTGAAGCTTTAAAGCAGCACACAGGAACCTGTACGGCAACTTAGCAGAGAACAAGACAAATACTGTTTCACAGCACAGTAACCCAAAAGGATTCTGAAGTTCTGCACAGACGTTACAGAGATCTCTTCATCAGTCTACGAAATGCCACCATGGCAAGGGTGCAAAAGCATCAGGCTTTCCAGGTCAGCAGTATGACACGGCAGATTCTTTTGTGAATGAAAATAAAAGAAGGCAGAGTGTAGTTATTTAAAGTGATACCTGATCAGATTTGCCTGAGTAACATTGCTACTCTTACTACAAGCCTCACAGGAGCTTTGCCCATGCATTTCAGAACTACAGTTTTACACCTTATATTAAAGATGTCAGAAATGTCACCAGGGCATCCTCTTAAGCACTGACTTACAACTGACTTGGAGGGAAGCTGCTTGAACTCTCACCACTCCTCTCTGCACTGCGCTCTGCTTCTTTTCCCCTTCACTCTGACCTATCCCATTACTGATTCTGGCTAAGCCTTGGCTTTCTGAGGAGCTCACATCACAAGCTGACAACATTTCTGAAATGACCAAAACTGTTCCAACTTAAATGCTAATTAATGCTCTGAGATAAATGCCAGTTTTCTCTGCTGAGGGACTTGAAGTCATTTCCACTGCATGACACTCAGTTTTTTCCTGGGTGTTCCCCTATTTGCTTGGAGAAGAAGCACAAATTCCTTTTTAACAGGGCACAAAAGGAATCAAAAAAAGATAGCTTACTAAGCACTTAGTTTTAAAAGCCGTGTGGGACACATCATGAGACAAGACCTCAGGTTAACTGGCTTCTGGAACTGTGAATGTGGGTCTGAGAGGAGACCTCCCCTCCTAGGATTATGATGGGAAACTTGGCAGAAGAGAAGCTTTTAGGAGACTAGAATGGAAGCAAATGATATTTGGGTGACAATGTCACAATAGAAAATAATGCATCTCTAAGTCAAGGTGTATCTCTTCTCTCTTGTGGATTATCCCTTATCTGTTACCTCTGCCACAATCACACATCTCCATTCCATCCCAGCATTGGGGATGTCACACATTGGGGAAAAAGCCCTGTAGAAATGCAAGGAGATGACTTCCTTTTTCTTTTACTCCAGCATTTACTAAATCCTTTACTCCTGTTCAGATCCAGAGGACTTCTTCAGCTAGAATTTATCTATCTGAGATCCTAAGCCCTCCAATCTTAACTCTTCTGGCAATAAATTTGCTCTGTTCATGATTTCTGGTCTAGCAGGAAACAGCAGGTCTAGAGGAACAGCAATTTATCCACTGTCAATTGCTTACACATCATTTGCCTCATATGAAGCACCACAAAATCAACACCTAACTTTACACGCTTATAAACACTGCTCTGTGAAAATCCTCCATTAGTATGTCTTAAGTCCTGAGTGGCTGTTAAGTATTCTATGTTTTGCCTCTTGATTTCTATCACTATGACAAATTCTATATTGAATGGGAAACAAGTGCTTCTAATCTTTATCCTACTCTTAAGGCAGAACATTCTTAACTATTCTTAAGGGAGAACAGTTAATGCCATGCTCATCAGCTCCATTATGCCAACTTCTAACATAACATCATGAGTTAAAACCAACCCCACCTTTTTAAGGTCTACTCATCTACTGTACGTGCATCTATGGGCAACACTTGAATGCCGTCTTATGCATTAACTGAGACATATTTTACCTACTTGTCTATCCACATGTACTTCTAGTTTAAAAACACTGTACTATATAATCATGGAGCCTAAAATGAGCCTTCAAGTCAGCTAATGTAAATCAAAACTTGGCCCAAACAAAAGCAGAAATTACCACTACACTGCATCGGACATCAGCGTGACTTACAGTTGAAACATCATATGGGGGAAACAGGGATCGAAATGTTTGAACCTGCATCCTGACAGCACGTGCACTCAAGGATCTGAGAGATTAAGTGCACGTTTTTAATAAACTGGAAAACCAGGAAATGAAAACAAATGTTCTCCTCCATCGAAGATGGTGTTTGCATGAAAGGAAGACATTAGCATGCAGAGCAGGGTAGAACACTGACCTGCTTATACCCACCAGACCCAAGAGGAGACCCTTCGCCTATTGGGTCTAGCTAGTGGAAGGGAGTTTTGAATCAAAGACTGGTTCATTTATGTTAGTGTCTGTGTGACAGATGACACCAATGAAGTGTGATATAATAAATCCATTACTGGAATTCACTGGGGGCTGGAAGAATTGTGTATGCCTGAATTAAGTAACTGGTTTCTATGGCAACATGTTAAGTGTGCCTTGTGCAGAAGACCTGTTCATTCCCTGTTTTGTATCCTGTGGTGACCTCTTTAGGGACAGAAGTCCCCAGCAGTGCCTTTTGTCAAAGATGAGTGGAGTCGCTTTGTAGCTAAAAGACTTTTAATCACTCTTCTAAACACACTCTGTGAATGCCAGATCAAGACATGTTGTGATGGGATGCAGTTCTGTCTGCTTCAAAAGCCACCAGGTTGTTCAGACAGAAGCCACAGTCAACCCTAACGAAGGCCTTTTCCCCTGCACAGACACTGCTGCCTTTCTCCATATATAGGGGCCCCCTAAGCAACAGTTATGGCAGAGGGGGACCACTTGCATGCAGACACCAAACCAGGACAGGGACAGGGCTCTGTGTGGAGTGCATGTGATCCTGTTCCAAGGACCCACATTTTTTGCTGTTTTTTTCTCAGGCTTTTCCTTTACTGTATTCATGCCAAACCTTTTAATCAACAAAGGAGGATCCTCTGCACACACACACATACCTCATTAAATGGCAACATTAATAATTCAAGAGGTCACCACTGAGGCTTCAGTGGCTTCTTAAAGGCCTGATCTCATATGGCAGTGGGTCACTGGAAAGAAACATGCTCCACACATCATGAGGTTGAATTCTTACTAGCTAAGATGCACGGGCAGGGTCCTGCGCTGTAGTGAATTGTCCAACAGTCATCAGGACTGGCCTCTCAAAGTTGCTCGATGCTCAAGTTATTCCAACTTCCAGATGGAAAGGATTCCAGAAGGGATTAGTCACCAGTGAAGGTAAGAGCCTGAATGTTATGACTAGGGCCGTCTGTTCAGCATTTCATTTAACTTGAACTGTAGAGAAGATAGAATGCAGAGGCAAGTTGAGAGGAAGCAGTTAACGCCAGCAGTGTAAACAAGCAGATAGCACTGCCAGGCCCTGCTTCCCTGGAGGAAGAATTAAGGGGCTCAAGGATTTGCTCTGAAGGGAATTGGAACTGACAAGGCCAGTCCAGCATTCCCATCCCTGGCAAGTGAACTTTAGGAGGGCACCAAGTGTCCTACTCTGACCTCATTCGCAATGAACCATTTCAGAGACATTGGAACTTTATAAATCCTCCAGAAAGACATAGCAGTGTGGTTTTCTGAGCATTGCTTCTCCATTTCCTGAACAAACAAGACAGCAGATATCAAATGAATTTTTCTTCTCACCCTGTTTTATAAAATCTTAATGGAGTTGCAGCCATGACTTCTATTTTCAAGTCTCAACTGTGAAAAAATTCTTGCCTAAAACGCCATGAATCTTCAGAGATTCATTGTAATTTTCAAACTCCAGGCAGAAGAGCACTTAACTGCTTGCTCTACAGTTGTCCACACATCACTGTCACGGAGAAACTATACATTTAGCTAAGTCTGTTCATGTGTAAGACTTCAGCCAAGACCTAGAGCTATAAGTGGTTCCACTTACAAGAGATGGATGCTCTCCCATGAGAACACAGCTTGGTTGACACTGATGGTGATGGGTTGTTTTAACTCCCCCTGACAATTCAGCAGACAGAGTGAAACAAGTCTCCTCATTCTCAATCTAACAGCCAGGCAGGCTGTCTGCATCACACAACTTTGCTGCTTCAGAGCAAGTATCATCCCTCATAATGCTAAAGGACACTGCACTTTGTGGGAGCATGGAAATTCTCCCACATGCCCACATAAAGCGGTGCTGTGTAGAAGAGAAGGAATTTTGCCTGTTTCCTGTACACAGACTGCAGGCTGAAGGGTTTTGTGCCCAACAGTCTAGATTTTGCACTCCAGCTACAGAAGATACTGCGTCTCCATACAGACATTGCCTTTCTACACAGGTATTATTAACCTGAACTTACAGAATACATTTTGTTTGAGGAAGAGAAAAAGTCTGCATGGCTCTTCTGTCTCTAACTTTGATTGTGCAGTCTTTCCCCGTCATCATATTGGCAGCAATGCCTAAATATTAATATTAATGCCACGCTGACTAGATTACTGGAATGACCTCAAAGCAAATGCAAATTGAAGGGACATTGACCCTTTTTGCTTTGGATAACACAGAATGAATTCAAGATGCCACTGTCTTGGCAGCAGCTGAGTTTATCCAGATCAGAGAAATTTAAAAAGTCAATTGCACAATTATTTCTTTAACAAACTAGCATATTGTATAGTGGCTTCTAAGTTTTATTATTTGGAAGGGCAGAAAAGCAGTGGATCTTGACTAAAAAACACTATTCCATGAATCTCTGTAACGGGCCTTCTAATAGCTAAGAGAATAGCTAGACTTTCTCATGCTCCAAAGAGTATTTCGAAACAGGAAAAAGACTACTTCCCAGTAAAGACCACTGTGTGACAAGATGGAAGAATTCATTTTAGTCAAGGGGCTCCATCAAATAAATCAGGAGCTATTTGCAACTGAGTAGGAAACATTCTCAGAGAATTGCTTACTATTGCTTTAAGAACAAAATCAACTCACAGGAAAATCTCTTAATGAAGCGGATTTAGGGCTGATGAGAGTTTTTATTGCAGCTTCCTTCTGATGGGCCTAGTGTAAGCACACAGACATTTCTGATCTCATTAACCTGATTGTGTGCAACATGATCAACATAGCTTAAGGAAGATTTGTAATATCAAATTCTTGTTCTGCACAAGGATCTTCTTTTGTAGGAGGCCACGCATTGGCACTACCCTCCGTTTATGACTCACACTCCTTGACCTTAGGCTATGAGCCTGCAAGGGGGAACCTTTGTTGTGTCCGAGTCTCTTCTGACTAATACTGGCTGGAAGATCAGGTTAAGAAAACAGAATTATCTGCATCACGAATGGAGAAGCAAAACATATGGCTAGAAATCAAAAATCTGAGACACTGTCTCTGGAATGAAGATGATCTCTCAACTGGTGATAAAACACCACCCCCTGTGAAGCCGTGCCAGCTTGTGTATGGCAAAATCAGGCCTCTAACAGTGGCTACCTTCTGTAGCTTTGCACACTTACGGCATTCTCCAAAATTCCTTGCTCTTAGAAAGGTCAGGAGAGGACAGGGCAGTGACCATCTTTTTGAGGAGCAGCTGATTGACTTTTGAAAATGAGAATGACAAATATGCGCTTGATAGCAGATATGCAGATAAGCATGAATGCCCTACTCAGCACCCAGCTCCAGAGTCAGCTCCCGGTTATAAGGGAAACTCGGGATCTAGGATGTATTTCCACAAAGGATTGAGACAATAGAGGTGCTGAATACTCTCAACTTCCTCTCAATTCAATGGAGGTGAGGAGATTTCTAGCGTCCCTTGGCAGACTTACTCACCATCAGATTTTCTTCTGCAGCTGTGCACATGCTACTTTTATGAAAGCTGCCCACTGACGTGTAGAGAAACGACTGGGAGATTTTAGAGCAGGCTGTTACAGCAAAAAGAGAACAGAGCTTCCACAAAACTCGATATCAGAGTTAATTAGAAGAGAAAGAGCTTTACAGTGAACATCATGGGCAGCTCTTTTCAGAGCTTGCGTCTTAATTATAAGAACAAATTTCTTTTTCATTATACTCTCTTCATGTCTTTTACATGAAAATAATGGAAATCTGCACAGTATATGAAAAATTAATCGCATTTCTGCCTTTCTGCAAAAGGTAGAGAGAGGTCAAATGTCTATCTGCATAGAAGAGAAACACAAACTTTGTGAACTAAAAGAAAAAGCAACAAAAAACACAGTGAAAATACAGAGTGTCTCTTCCCACAGCTCATGACTTCAGGAATTCACCAATACTTGGATCCATTTCTAATCTAATCTTTAAAACATTTATGCAAAAATGGTTGAGACGGCCAATCTCTTATCTTTTACTTTTTTATTAAAAGTATTATTTATTATTAAAATTACATGTATTTAACATCCATCTCCAGGGATTCTCAAAGAATTTACAGATATAAATCTATTAATCTTCATCCAACTCCACGAAGTACTTGAATACCTGTATTTTAGTTTTTAAAAAAGTAAGTAGGACATACAGCAGACTTCTCTTATTCCTATTGAATTCAGCAGCAATCCAGAACAGCATAAGACTTAAGTCCCTTGCAGAATATTATACTGAGAAATTGCACTGCAGCTTTGAATAAACTGTCACATTCCCAATTTTGTATTTTGGTCACAGTGATATCTCTTCCATTTTTACAGAAATAAAATTCTTTGTTGTACCATATAAAATTATCAACCCATATGTACAACCACCACTAGTCTGTCTCCTAATTTGGGATTAATTTTTTTCTTTGGGAACCATAAACACAGATAATTTAAAATATAATTATGTATTTTTAGTACAGAAAAAAAAGTTTAGTGGTTTGGTTTTAATTTGGTTTTTTTTCAGCTAAGTTATACATTTATGGAAAACTAATTCAGGACATGTAAGGTGACATCACAGAATCATAGAATGCTTTGGGTTGGAAGGGGTCAGATCTGTTTTAAAAATTCATTCCATTCTACAATTATTTGAATCAATAAACGTAGCAGATTACAACATATTGCTCTTGACAGTACGGCAACACATATGTTAAGGAAGACCTCATGACTGGCACTTTAATGTGTGAAGAAACATCCACCCAAATCTTAAAAATGCTTGTGCTCAAGCATTTTAGCCTCCAATATTTCAAGAAAAATGTGTCCTTCAGAAGGGAAGGGAGAGAAAAAAAACATTTTCCAGTTTTATGCATATATGAAGTAATGCTGCTGAACAGATTTAAATATGAAATAAAACTGTGCTACCTCTGTGCAAGACGCAGCTCACCTAAACCAACTTCTATTGGCACAGCATATCTTGATTCTGCTGATACAAAATGTCTCTAAGTAAGTCCTCAATACCTTTGCTTTTTACTAAGTTAAGGAAGGCTGATTCCTTAGCGGTTGTTGAATCCAAGATGAACACATAAATGCCACTCCCAGAAGACTTCACTAGTGTTATGTCAAGCAAATCAGATCTGTAACACTTAACAAGACTTGCCTTGGGAGAGATAAGGACTAACAAATCCAGTTTCGCCACTGAGCATATTCCGACAGAAATATGTCATGAATTAATCATACGAGCAAACTCTTGTACCTCAACTGGAATGGAATACTGTTTTTTTCTTAAAAGGATGCCACAATCCCTATGGGACATCCAAGCTATTAACATCTCTACTCACAAATAATGTCCAGAGTTCTAAGGGGATATAAAAAATGCCAGAGCAAGTCCCCTCAAGAGATGCAAGACCAGAAATTAAAATATTTGCAAAACAATAAACCTACAGGGAATCAAACCTTTTTCCAAGCTGTCAAGAAAAAAACGAAACCCAATACAGCTTCGTGAAACAATCAGCCCTGTGCTCAGAGCAAAGCACTCAACAGCTGTTCTTTTGCCTAAAGAACTCAGTGTTATCTGGATGCCAATTAAAGCATGAGGAAGATGGATAATTGACTGGAGATCCTAGAACATGAATCCATTGCTTTAAACTTGCCATACTGTATACACAATAGGTTTCTAGTAGTGCAGTACAATACACAAGATTTCCTTCACAGTTAACGTACCACAGTGCAAGACTATTGTCACCAAGCAGAAGTATAATGTGAGAGATATAATGAAAAGAAACACTTTGGCCATTATCCAGTCATTTCTTTCAGAGAGGCCCAATAAAAACTCTTGGTTTTCACCTCATTCACCTTTCTTCTCCATCTCCTGTGAGGAGATCCATAGCTGTTCATAACTGGGATCTCTGGGACAGAGAGACATTACCCTCTTGCGCAGCCTTGTATAAGGAGGTCACTGGCAGGACCAGTGCAAATCTTGCAGAAGTAAATGATGTATTGGTTACCTTTTTTCAGATGTCTTGTCCTGGAGCAAAGCACCTCTAACATTTAGCGTCTGAAGCCAGTGATCGGTTAGGTATCCTCTAGAGAGCTATCCTGAAAGGAGATACCATTTTTACTAAACATACATATTAGAGAAGCCATGAACAAGAAAACTATGAGCACAGAGCTTATAAAAACCAGTAGCTGAAAAAACTGCTTTATCCTTGGTTCCTCTGTTTTATGCCAATTTAAAACAATTTCACAAGGGCTTTTAATTGTTAGTATCGCAGTAGTTAGTTTTTAACCCTGCTTTGAGATCTCTGAGCTGAGCAGGCTCTGCAGAACAATTCCATCCAGTTCACTGCCTTGGTCGCAGATTGACTGACCAGGAAGGTCTGTATGTGACCAGGTGCTCAGGACTCTGAGAAATCACTCCACCTCTGTGTGGTCCACAGGGAACCAGGAAAAAGGAGAGAAGGTTCATAAAACTGGTTTCCCTTAAAAAGATCAGAACATTCTGGATTAGGGGAACCGGAGGGAGGAGATTTGGTCTTTGTCCTGTGAACCCATCAGTAGGGGGAATGCTGGGCACCTGGACAAAACAGAACAGGCCATTTGCTTATGGTTCCATCGACCACAGCAATGCAGATATTGGAGTGGAAAGGCCCAAGCTATTTTGTCATGGCTTCATCGGTCAGGGGAATGTAGGCACCTGCCTTGCCCAGCCTGGGCCATCTGCCCACAGGTCTACCAAACAAGGAAATAGGGGCACCTCTGATCTCACCACGCAGGCTGTCTGCAGCTTTGTAAGCAGCTGGCAGTATAAGAGAAGGAAATTAAAAAAAAAAAACAAAACAAACCACAACAGAGCTAACCGAAAAGAAAATGCTGCGGACAGGTGAGAAATGTACCGCTGCCTTTGCTGTGGTACTGCAGGTGTAGCTCTGTGCAAAACCTGGCACTGATTCTGTTAGTTTAAGGGGGTTTATCTCCCCATGTGCCATCAACATGCAACAGAATTATCTTCCAGGCACGTACCACAAGCTCTTTTCTGGCTCCTGCAAGCAAAAACGAGCAAAAGTATTTTACATGCTGCATGTATTTAAATTGGTTGGTTCATTAGAAAGAAAGAAAAAGAAAAACACAGGGAGAGAGAAAGAGGGAATCCCTATGGAAACAAAGCTTTTACTCCACTAATGGAGTTAGTCAGACAGACACTGTCACCACTTAGAAAGCAGGGCCAAAGAACCCTGAGGGCAAGTCCTTCTGCTCAACCAGAGGAGAAAATAGCTCTCAAACAGGAGTTAGATATCCATAGAGGACATCTAAGCCTGGGAATGAATGCAAACAGCTCTCTAGTTCGCTGGCATGGGCTGTGGTGCAGCCCTCCTATGTCAACCTCTCGCCAAAAGCAACAGAAACAAACACCCCATGAGAGACACAGAAGGGTAGAGCAGTGCATGAGCTAAAATACAACATGTCCCTTTAGTCACTGTTAAAGACCAAATCAGAACTGTGATACTCAAAACCAACCTCTTGCTGCTCTGGAGAACTGTCAAACAATGTAAAAGCTGTGGCAGAAGTGTAACAACCCACAGACAGACACTAGTCACCAAGTGCCTGTGGTCCTGTAAGCTCACTGCAGTGCAGCTGCTTCTCTTCTCCTACTCAATCGAACAGCTGGCTTTATTTGAAGACAGGGTTCTCTCAATGCTTACCTACCCTAGGGCAAGCTGTGTTTTCTAGCACATAGTTCAAGTGACTAGGCCAAAATTCTGATCTCAGTTTCCAATTCTTTCACAGATCCCCTTAGTGCCTTAGTTTACCTGACTCTACAACTGATGCTAAAGCCATGTTCCTAAAATGCTTTGAGAAATTTGGATGCCATAAATACTGCACTTTTGCCAATAAACCTTGCACTTCTCTGAGTGACACTGTTGTCAGTTGGCTCAGAAACACAAGGAAGTAACCAGTGCTTGACAAGTTACCGCATATTGGCTGAACTGTAAGAAGTGACTGGGCTCAGTAACCCCAGGGAGAGATATTTAAACAAAGGCATCTCCTATCTCACGTCTGAGATGGGATGAAAGTGGGTATGCAGGCACCTGCTGTGGCTGGGCCAGGTGGTGCTAACTCAGCTCTGATGTCCTGGGATCCATCACAGGCTACAACTGCTCATGCAGAGTCTTCCAAATAGGATCTATTACTTTTTCCTGAACATTGCCTCGGGATGTTTGGTGTGTATGCAGGGTCCTACATTTATTCCTGGTTGTGCATCTTCCATCTTTCAGGTGATCTATCGTGCCTTAACTCCAGCTAACAAGATCGAAGACCCCTACAGTCCTGAGGCCCAAGATCTCCTGAAACTCACCAACCTCCGCCTCCTTTTGTTAAAAAGACAGGAATGCCCATGCCACGGGTCGGAATTGGTAGAGAAACCTCACAGATTTGCCCACTACGCCATTTATGACCTGATCATCCGGGGAAGCTGCTTTTGCAATGGGCATGCAGAGGAATGCGAGCTTGCCAACAGGACAGGAGTTATGGAGAACATGGTGAGTTCTAGACATTCACTAACTTACTACGCGTGTTACTTGTTGGGCTTTCTCAGCCTAACTGCACCTTTTGTCCAAGCCTCCCTAAGCCTGTCTTAAAAAAGGCAGCACTGTCAATCCACATTACTGAACCACTCTGTAAAAGATTTCCTATAACCCTTGCTGCAGTTCCAAGTGTATTAATTGCATTGCTAGAGACGGGTCCTTCTAAAAATGCTAGACCTCAAAATACCTATAAATTGTGAAGGGGCTTTGTAATTGGAACGGAGATCCAACTCCAAATACAGTGAATGAAATCTCCTACCTATATGCCTGCACAGAACTGAACTAATCTCTTCGATGCAAAGACTGCCTTCACCAGAATTTCTGCATCAGATCTCACATCTCAGATGTTGTGTTATGCTCAGGGTTTCAGCCATTACTTTTAGGTTTTCAGACTTCTGTGGTTTTGTTACTTTCACCACATAGACAGCAGTGTCCAGGATGTGAAAAAAATTTCCACTCCCCCCCCCTATTTTACCCATTCAGCTTAAAATAAGTTAGATTTTTTTTTTTAAAGGCAAACTTTTAAGGAAAATTATTCTCTGGTACTATGACTAGCCCCTCCCTGCTCAGTCTTTTATCTGTGTTTGACCCTGGAAGTGCAGAAGATGTGAGCCGTGTCTGTACGCGTACTCAGAAGCTGTGATTCAGGGGGAATGACTGCTGTCTCCTTTTTGGTTTAGCTGCAAGTATCATATAGAAGCACTGTAATAACAGTCACAGGGAAAAGATGCTAACCACATATCCAGGTACATCTAAACACATACATCACAGACAGAATTCAAGCCAATTTCAAACCAGTCAATGGCTCCACTGGTTCCAGAAGGCTGTCTGTTTCTGTAATGGGTTGTAAAAACCAAAATAACTCTTAGAACTTTAGTCCCTGGTGCACTCTGACATAATAGACTCAAGAAATACATTCTCAGCTAATTTCTGTCCCTTTAGATATATGGTACACCTGACATTTTGGTTTATTTTCTTCCACAATGTGTATCCATTATCTTCCTTTCAACTTTTCTACGTTCAGAGGTAGATATTGTAAGATAATTAGGACTGTATGAGTTTCACAATATTTGCAAAATAATTTCTGAATCAGTTCCACCTGTGGTACAAGCTAAGATTCAGCTACAGTATTCTAGCACTGGGTAATATTATCAGATTAACTTAACTATAAATATAGACTCACTCAATACATAATTGTGTGGAGAAAAGCTGTTTAAAGAGTTCATCCTCCCCACTCAAAACTGTTAAATGTACACATAGTGAAATGAATAGATGAATAACATGCTAAATGAATACAGCTGGTAGAAGAATAAACACTCTGCCCATCAAAAAAGGAAAACACAATATTGTGTATATTACTGGCATAACCATTGTAAACTATGACTGGATTATTTTTTTCCCCCTCTAGTCACAAGGGAATAGAATCTTTCCGTGCCATCAATGACTTCATGGGGCAGAAGGTGAAATAGTTTTGATGAAGTGCACTTCAAGAGTGAGTCATGTCCCAGGAGACAAGAGGGTGGATGCATCACATCATTTCCACAGGCACAGATATTAGCAAGTCTTTGCCTAAGCGGGGATTCAAATGCAGCTGTGAGAAAAGTAAGAAAAGCTTTCCTGAACTTTAACTACCTCTAGAATCTTAGATGAAGGCTGGAAAAGACATAAGTTCGCTGGTCTGAGTCCTTGCGTACAGTTATGATCACGTATACCTAGGCTTGTTGAACTAGTTTTTGAAAATCTCTGATGAAGAAAATTCAACAGCAACCCCCAGTAGTTGTTTCCATTTTTATATTTTGAAAGCTCTTCAGTTCCCACCTAAATAATTTCTGCTGCAAAAAGGTGATTCCTTCTTGGCCCCTTTCCCCCAATGATCACGGAAAGCTGTTCATTCTCATTCTGTCGATATGACTGCAAGTTTCTTACCATATCCTTCCTTGGTTGGTTTTTTTTTATGTATTAACCAGAGAAGTGTGAAACCTGAGGTGGTAAAAATTTAAAATTCTACTCTCAGGTCATACAAGTCTGGAGTAAAGATGACTATGCGATTTTGCTCCTCTTTTCTGTGCTTTAGCCATTACACCCTAGCTCTTTCTGAAATACGCAATGAAAATCCACTTCTGGAAGAGCCAGGTTCCTTGATCGTTTCACATTTTATCTAATACTTGCCAGTGATTATATTGTAGTGCTGAAAGCAGAGTTCAGTAGGCGAACTCTCATCAGAGGATTGGCTTACATAGTTGGCATGAGGGAGTTCATATAAGTATATAACTTTGCATCTTACAGTATGGTTATCTCCTTGCCTTCAGGCGGAAGGAAAAGGCCTTTGTGGTTGGGTGGTGAACACCAATGATACGTTTCATATCAGCCAAACTGTATTGCGACAAAAATCTTTGTCATCTTGCAATTTCTTCACAGAGACAAGGAAGGTGCTCTACTTTCAGTCACATGGTGACTAAAACAGGATGGGGAAAAGAGATGTTAGAAACAAACACTGCATGTCCAGAAATAATCTGATTCATTCCACTGGCTGCAGTTAATATTTAATCAACACATGGGCAGAGCAAGTCTCAAGACACATAATTTTCAATGTGGCCAGTACGGGTAACTTCAGTCAGAGTACCTTCATGTTTCCTGGGCTGCTGTCAAGTAATTAAATAAAATGCTGGAAAATATACAGACCTCATATAAAGGCTTATATGACAGGAGTTTCAGTCTCTTAAGAGTTTGGAGTCCTCGTACAATATATGCATTTTCTGTAGTTAACAAAACCAAAACCAAGTCCATATAGTAAACAACTTTAATTGTCTGCCATGGGATAGGCTCAAAAACCTGAGATCATTCTGCACTTTGGTCTTGGAAGAGACATAGTTGTGCTAACTTGTAAGTCTGCTCTTCTTATTCTTGAAAGAAATCTGTTCCATTTATAATACTTCTAATACTGCTAGGCTGACACTATATGAAGGCTAAATAATGGAGAAAACTAAAGCAGATTTCTTGAACCAACATTTTTCAACACCCTTTTGGAGAGACTAGATGATCTGTGACTACTAGATGATCTGTCAAGGATCAATTTATCTGTGAATGTGTCAGTTAAGTCATGACAACCCATTCAGCTTCTGGCTTCTCCACCGACGCTGCCAGAAGGGAACGCAGCTCTGTGAGAAGTAATGTCACAGATGCCACACGGTCGTGGACATGAATGGACACAAGAAAATGGCAAATTGGAAAACCAGACTCCAAATGGTTCATCACTCCTTACAGGGTGAAATCCTAGGTAGTTTCATGCATATTCTCTCTGGTCACAAGTCATTTGTGAAAATACCGAGTACCGCAAGGTTCAAAGTGGACTTTTATAGGATCCAGTTGAAATATTCTTTGACTTCTTATTTTGGCAGCAAACTAGTAATTACTCTTCCAGTGTGGCTTTTTTATTTTAAGAATCCATGCACCCACCTCAATGCAATTTATCTGGATCACAGTTCCCTTGTTAACTACAGAGAATATCATGTCAGATAGGAGAAAAGAAATAAAGATGGGAGCTGTAACCAGTAGGCAAGAAACTTCTGGACAAACATATCTTTAATTTGGGGTTTATTGCTACTGACAATGATGTTTTCCTGTTTTCTATCTCCTTTCCTCAGACAAAAACAGGGACATAGGGATGTCACACTCAACTCAAATAGCTTCTTATGATAGCTAAGGATAAAGTTCACCTTCTCCAATTTCACAGCCTGTATTACTCGGACTCTTACGAGTAGCTCCCTTCTCAGTGAGGGGAATTATTTAGAATGCATTTTTTCTGCAAAAACTACAGAGAAGCACTTTATTTTAAATGGAGGGCATTAATACGCCACTGTAAATGAAACAATGGCCAAGACCTGGCCACCTGACTGTATCTAGTCTTCTTCTGCCACTGGATGCAATGGAACATAATCCTGTCCCAGGTATTGCTGTTGCAGGATATACAAAGTTACATGTTGCTCTACAGTCAACTATTTCTTTGTTAAGCTCCAACAAAGTAAGAGCTGTCAGGTTTAGGATCTGCTTTGATGACACATTTTAGCTGGGCCCAGGGGTGCTTTCAGAACAAAGTTTACAAAGCAGAAAGTGCACATGTACAGAACACAGCATCTAGACCAAAGTCCTTTCTATTTGACAAACATTTCACAATTCTCTGTCTTGTCCATGAGAAGTAAGTATGGACAGATGAAAGAACTGTGGATTAAAATGTTTTTGTATAAAGTATTAGGGTTTTTATACTTCTTAATTATTGGTATCTACACTGCCAGGAAACTCTTACGAGTTGCCTCGGATGTTTCTTTTGCTTCGTTATCCTGTTTACAGAGACAAACTAGACTCCCTGTGGGTCTGATCCTCCACAATGAAGCAAATGGAAAGTTTTCCACTTGCTTCAAAGGGAGCAGGATCTGGTCCTAAAGTAGGTTCCTTGTTTGGCATAATGGAGGTTACATAAGGTAAAACTTGTTTTTCTACAGCAATTTTCTAGGTGACTTGACTGTTGTATCCCTTGCAAATACCACCTCCTCATCAAATATCTTGTGCAGTTCTACTGATAATCCCCAGCTAAGTTTTCACATTATCTGATCCAAGCTGTGCCAGTCTGTATGATGTCCAGCACTCAGAGATGCAGGAGGTGTTCTCTGCTGTAGCTGGCAACTCAAAGAGTAGGTTTTGTGTAAGAAAAAGTTACCCTGTGTACATCAACTATGTGAATACATCAGGAATGTGGAAAAAAAAAAAGACTACAAGAGTTTCTAGATCACGACAGAATAAATTTCAGAAACAGATCCCTGTGCTGATTCTTTTCTAAAAATTAAAACTGAATATGGACTTCAAGCTCTGTCCATAATGACCTGCAAACATACAAGATCATATAAATTACAGAGCAAAAAATAGCCATGAATTACAAGAACTTCATGAAAAGAAAGGGATGTTGCTGACACTTTTGCTACTCACAGTGAGTGGACCAAAGTATTTCTCAGGATTCCTTGTGGGAACATGCAAGTGGAAATTTCAGATATTTGCGTTCACAGACAAAAAGCTGACAGGTGAGCATCATGGAAAGGTTCTCTTTAATTTTCTTGGACAGTTTTAGTGAGTTCCTAGTTCCCTAGGGCAAGATGTGCTTCAAAACTGTGACTCTAAATGACAGTTAAGTTCTCAAACAATTACTTAGATAAAAGTTGGAAATGGATATTAAGGTTTGTCTTGTAAGTTACACCCAGGAGATCCTGTTTTATCACACTCTCACAAAAGTCACCAGAAACCTTGACTGAAGACTACCTAAATAAATCTAAAAAAGACCTTTTCTATACATCCTAAGCTTCTCTTGATGTTTCAGCCTGACAGTGAAGAAGACTGGCACAGTGAAGTGATTCTTCCATTACTGTGGAGTTGGTTCTTGTCCAACCCACAAATCAACACCCCTGTCCTTCTGAGTTGTTAAAAACTTGAAACAAAGTGAAGCGATGGTACATGTTCCCTCTTTATTTCAGATATGTTGTATCCTCCAAATTCAAGCACACTACTGGTTTGGTGTCTAGTGTGCTTCCATTCAAAAAATGTATTAATTCTGCGTAGGTTTCTCATAGTTTCAACTCAGATGCTACATCGGGAATATCCCAGAATTGCACAAAACCTGCAGCAGTAGTAGCGATGAAAAGATCTTAAAGGTTTCAGAGTCCTGTTCAGCACAGATTTAGGCTCTGTAATCTGTGTTCCTCTCCATAGCTTTTGTGAACATTTCTGGTTTTGCTGGCTCTTCAACACTAGACTCAAACTTTAACAAGATTGTCCTCCCCTCTCAACAGAATCAGCACTGTTTTGCATTACAGCCAGTTCAGCTGGAACAGCAGGGACATGTAAGCAGTAGGTCACACGGTTCTGAATTGACATTCAGGTAAGGTTCAGGTAAGGTTAGGTCTAAAATGGTTCTGGGGACCATTCCTAGGTGGATTAGTAGAAGATTCTGCCCACCCCCTGCCTTCCCACTTAGCACTGTCCACTGAAGTGCAGGCAAGAGCAGGAGAACGCTGTGCAGCCTCATCCACCTGCACGGGCCAACACGCTCCCTTTCAGAGGGCACACACCCTGCTGACTGCTGAGCTCTGAAATTACATCACTCTGGGAGAATTATTTCATGTCACAAAAGATGGATAATTTGGCTACTTTGGTGTACCCTGCCGGGACACTATGGCACGGCACATCTTTCATTTACTTGTCGCACATAGGGCGTGTGGGCTGTGATTCTACCGTCTTCTGATTATAATCAGTGTGTTTAACTTGATATCCATGCAGGTTCTCCATGGGCTCCACTGAGAACCTGTGGTTTGCAGCCAGAGCATCTGGCATTCATACCATCCACATGATGTCTGAGTATCTATGGTTTAGAGAATAACCACAATTTTGATGGTATGACCCATACAGTGGTTCAGTCAGCAGGACTTCTGCAATTACAAAGTCAACAAGTTTTTTCTACATTCAATTATTGTTGTGGAAATGTCTTTTACTACTACTGAAGTTCAAATCAGAAAAACATGCTTATTCAGAAATGGTGTTTAAACACATGCCTAAATGCTTTCCTGAATACAGGGCTCAGTGTGAATCCATCCATGCAAACACTCATTTTACTTGTAGGAAACCATTCATTCTTTTGTGAGATGGGGTAGCAAACAATTTCCTATCTGACAGTATCAGCCTTTAAACACAGGTTTTTCTAAAAGCAAAGGCTATGGGTGAGCTACTTAAACATATTTTAATGTTCTTGCATAATTGCTGTCATTAAAAGTTTTTTTTTGTGGTTTTAATCACTTAAGTGATGTTCTCTGCTACTTTCATCTCTGTGAATGAACCATAATAACCCTGCTAGTAGAAATACTTGATTGGAAACACATGTAAACATATTTTAGTGCTGGTAAAATAAGCCTTATTTTAAGGATTGCTTTTCACATTAAAGCTACAAGAGTCTGCGTCTGTCTAAAAGAGAGAAATAATTGCTTCATCTCAGAGCTATCAGCCACCACTTGTTATCACTACCTCTCTGATGTCCCATAGTACAGCATATTTCTGAGGTTCGTTCATTTAAACTCCAAGCAATATAAACTGTTCTGTCTCTCTAAGTTGAATTGGACACAGCCATCAACATTAGAAAGTCGCTGTTATGCGACAAACATAGAAGCTGCTGTGTTTGGCCTCATACATTAAGTCCTTGTGTTTTTAAGCTCCCATGGGCCTGAATACACTGCTATGTTGTTTCTGTCCTCAGGTCACCTACATGTTACTAGAACAAAAGTTTTCAGTCCCTTACCAAGGCTTTTCAAGGCCTTTCAGCCAGTTCACTCATCCCCAATAAACCTCCCAATAATTTAAGCAAATCCTTCTAGAGTTGTGCCTTACGGGTGCATGGAGTTTGCATTTTACTGCTTTGGCAGCAGATGCACACAAAATGTGGAGAAAATTTGCACAGGATTACAAACAAATTCCATCATTTAGTGCAAAAGTTATAAAGTCCTACAGATATTTCATTGTCTTGGTTCACTCACTGTGCTGGAAGGGTCCTGGGGACTAGCTTTGCACCCTTTGGACATTTAGAATCTTTTCCTTGCTGTGCACAAGTTTTCTGGTAAATCATGGATTTTTTTTCTTCCTTCTCAGATTCCCTATAAATTTGGCTGCTCCTGCACCTTTTTCAGCCCCGCCCTTCCCCCTCTATCCAAGATGCAACCATCTGCAGAGAAGCTGCACAAAACTATTTTTCTCTTGGCTTCATCTATTCCATTACTCAACGTAATTTCGCTTGAATGGGAGCTATGCATGCTGCCAAGTCCACTCAACAGAGAGGTAAAAATTCAGAGAAGAGCTCACAGGCCCACTTAGGGAGTGTACTTTCATTCACGCACCCCTAGAACCACTGTGGGTTAACCAGTAGAAACCCAGCTATGCCAAGACAGTTGCTGGAGTAAGGCAGACTTATTACAAAGTAATAAGTAATTGACAGAATTATTTGCCTGTTGAATGAACAGGTCATGTCCAAACTTCTCTGAACTGTCCACAGTATGCTAACCTGTTATGCCTGAGCTGTTGATCCACAAGTTCTGTATATCAGAATCTAGAGCTCCTTCTGTTTCCTCCTCCCCTGAAAATTTATTCTGGATCTTTCTAGACCAAAAGTTGGTAGTTGGACCAGACTGTTCGGTGGCATCAGGAACAAAGCCTTGAACAAGACCAAACTCTTTCAGGAGATCTGACTGGTGTTATTTCCTTATTACGCTGTGATTCAGACATTCACCTATTAAAATAGTGAGCCTCACTCCTCTTTCTTCTTCCTCTACTCTTAGGACCAGGAGCTGGCCACTGCTGTAACTCAGGGACTGCATTTTACTGTGACAGCTGTTAGTTGTATTTAGTTTGTTACACATGGATAACAGAGTTGTTGGCACTGTAGGTAAAGAGTAAGAGGATATCTTAGCCCAAAAATGAATAAAAATCAAGTTAGAATTCAGAAGGAAAACAATAAGAAAGCAGAGTGAAATGTGGGCTAAGCCATAGCCAGGCGTGTGTGTCAAGACTGAGGGAGGTGAATTCCGGCAGAGGATGGAGTTTTGTCGTGAAACTGTCACAGGCTGAGTTATACTCTCTCACATGGCCTCTTCTGGTCTATTTATCCTGCTCTTTTGTTACTGTTCAAAAGGGCCTTAGCGATGCCAGTCTGAACATTTAACTAAGCACTATCACTGATTTTTCTTCACCATTACCTATTCAGTGAATTTGGAACCAGGGGCAGCTTATTCACTCACTGCCGTGGAGACCAAAGCTTGTACAGGCTCAGGTGGCCTTGCCACAAGGGTCCCAGCTCTACTCAGCCCTACCAAGTTCTCTCAGGCTTAATTTACCAAAGGGACCAAGCATGAGCCAGAAATTCAGTTCCCTCAGAAAACACCCATACGTGTACTATTTTTTAGCCACATACACTTATTAGACCTCTTCCCAGAAACCTGCAAGCGCCATGGGAAAATAATGTCTTTTTTCATTCCTGATGAGAGCAGGAATTTGATCAGTTAATCAACCCACAGCAGGCACTGTAATCTGGGGCTTACTCCCAAGCCACCCCCTCCTTTTAGGTCTTTGAGAATTTGAACAAGTTGAAGGAATTTTTTTTTTGGCCTCTTAAAAGTCATATGTGCTCTCCTCAGGATCTGATATTGAAGGATTTATTAGAAATCTGCATGGATACTTCTCTTCATTTGGAGAGACAACAGAGCCCATTTGAAATGTAAGAGAAACAAAGCAGGATAGTAGATTCTATCTTATATTTAACCACTAAAAAATAAAAAAAGAGTCATTTTACTACAAGCAGGTAAGGGACTAGCCTCTGATGTCATTGCAAACTGCTATATCCAAAATTTCTCTGGCAACATTACAAAGTGAATACAGAGCCCAAAGACAAACATTTTCTCTGAATCAGCAACAGTTGCTCTGTCCTGGAAGGCTTCCAAATTTAACCTTCATTCATTAGGAAAAAAGCCCCAAAATAGACTGAGAATAGCCCAGGAGAAAGAACTACAACCACATCATTTACTGGAAGGACAAAAGGTAAAAGAAATTAAATGGGCAGAGAGAAAGCAAGAGGCTTCAGGCGTTGCACAAAAATGAACAGAGTTTAAAAAAAATCAAAAAATTACAGGACAAACAGATGGAAAATGCCCACTTGTTCTCAGTTGCGGATCAGAATTCAGGTGAAACAACTTTGTGCAGTCAAAGGTGAATAAGTATCGTGTAATTCCTTGGAACCGCTGTATGAAAGCAGGACATAATTCTACACTATTTACTATAAATTGGCCAGGAGTTACCGAGCTCGATGGAAGAACTACTGGATGAAACTCATGGCTTAGTACAGCAGGTCAAGCTAAACGATTGGAACTGATCATCCTGGCATTAACATCCACGAAGCTATAACCTCCTCTGTGTCCTGATTCAAAGCTGCTCAGGTGGTAGATGCATGAATCAAAGCCTTTGGCAGCAATATCAGACTTGTAACAGCACGACTGTACTGTGAGACAGACGAGGGAATTAATCCAGATTAAAAATACTAGTGCCAAGGAAAAAGAGCAGTTTTAACGCTTTTTTTAAACATGGTGTATTTTCACTGCCCAATTTACACATGACTCAGAGCAGGATAGCCCAGAAAGGAGGAGTAAAGCAGAAATGTCTCAAATCAAGATTTCTCCCAAAGACTTTACATCATGAAACCACAACCTAAGAACATAGCTGCTATACCAAAACACAAAAGCAGAGCTTGCTTTCAAGCAGCCATTGCAGCCAATATGATGGTGATTGAGAGTATAGCATATCACTTGCGTTCCTTTCCTGGACTAGTAATATCTTCTAACTTCAAGTATGTCAGCCTATAAACTTCTACCATTTGCAAAAGTTGATTAAAGAACTGGAAGCTTGATGCAGCCAGAATATCAGCACTTAGAGCAACAATTTTCATCTTTCAAAGTTCATAACGTGCATTAGGGACATAAATAACCCTGGCTGAATGCACTCAGAAAGGACTGCAAGAGTACAAACTACTACAGGTTAGGCACACAGTACTTCAGACTGGTTTTGTGAAAGGGGGAGGTTTATATGATCACAAAGTCTGCCTGCCTGCCAGTGCATCCATTTCTCTGATCCATTCCCCACAATAACTTTGAAAGGGACCATCCAGTTTAAAAATAAAATTGTTAGAGCAATGGAACTCTCAGTATAATGATGCTTCAGTGAATGAGAAAGATCCTTGGAGACAACTAGAATTCTCACAGTAACAAGGAGAAACAGATGAAGGGAGGTGTCATAAAAACAAATTCCATAATATTTCTGAAGCACTCAATTATTGCAGCAGTGAGCACTGTGGAAAAGCCTATACAGGCCTAAACACGTCTGTATTTAAGGATCAGTATATGTTGAGTGATGCAGCATCACATATTGAACATTGAGGATCAAGGGAAATATGAGAGATCTGAGATAGAAATCTCCTGGATCTCAATCTTTCTCCTGCTGTACCAATACATTTACATGTATTCATTTATATGTATTCATATAAAACATAACAAACTAATTGGACTTTGGCTGAAAACTGGCTAGGTTTTCTAACTGATGGTATGAATCTCATATAAGCCTCTGTTTCTCACACCTTGTTTTCAAGCTCCCTCTACCTGGATTGCCAGTTCAAAATCTAGAAAGCTGAAGTATTTTTTTTTCCTCAGGTGCCTTCTAGCAGTCAGATATCCTAAAGCTTCCAATGACATTAAAACAAAGTCCATCAAAGTACTCATACCAGGGTCCTGAAGGCACTAGCCTGATGAGCCCCCTGTGTGACTCCTACCTGTGCTCTCTGTCCACTGGCCTGGAGGCTCCACTGAGGCTCAGCCCTGAGCCATCAGTCCCTGCTGGAGCTCTGCTGGAGGTGTGCCTGTCTGCCTCCCTGCCTCTGGCCTGTCTCCTGGAAGGACCCTGCACCTCTGCCGTAGGTAGCTTCCCTACTGGTGGACCCTCTCACATGTGCTGTAGCTTGTCTCTCCTTCTGCCTCCTGGATGGACTTTGAACCCATGTTGTGAGATTGTTTCTGGGCCTGCGTCTTGCTGCTCCTGATTGCCCCTGGTGCACGCCCTTGCTGTGCCTGGGGCTGTCAATGGGCTGTGGTGCCAGCTCCCTGCTCTGCCCACTGTGCTCAAGCTGGTGCTCCTCAGTAAGGGCACAGCCCATGCTGGAGTAATCCTCAGTTTACGGCAGTTCAGCACTCAAAGAGCAACTGGTCCTTGCTGTCCCCTGACAATCTCCATCGTGGTTATCTCCTTGCAACTCTGATCCTGCTTTCCACAGCAGCAGAGTTCCTCTGAATCTATGCTTCTCTGACTACTTTCTCTATGTCGGTACAATCATCTTTGTGCTCCAGTGAGACTCAGTGCATACGGAGTCTTGCATTTGGTACAGTTTTTTTGGACACGCTTTTATGAGGGAGATGTGGATTCACTTCAGCAATGAATAACAAGTCAGGGACTTGCCTGTTCTCTCTGTGTTGGGGTGGAGCGCGACTCTCACATTCTCCCTTCTCTAAGAAGATATCCCATTTCCTATTTTATCTGACAGCTTCCTGTATTTCATTCTTGTTCCTTCCTGGACTTTCGTCTTTGGCTGCCTCTCCTATCTCTTCCTTTCTAACAGAGCAAATTGTTGTCTCACTAATTGCAGCCACCTCATCTCCCCTTGTTTCAACTCATGCTTAAGGTCTCTTCCACAGCTCCGTTTCTCCTACATCAACCAGCCCTTCTGCAACGGATGCTTACACCCATGAATCGCCTTTCTTGTGTGTTCTAACTAAGCTGTTCACCTCTGCTCTCTCCTATCCCACTTCTTTCTGTACTTCATTGTCTCTTCATATTGCACTCTCCTCTTAGCTGTTTTCGCCTATGAATGCTGTCTGTAAGATTACTTTCCATGGAAAAATCTTCCATGAGATACCCACCCACTGATAACGCATGGTAGACTTGCTTTCTTTTCCATTTTCTGTACCTTTGCCCCAATATTGATCAATTATCTTTTACTTGTTAAAGCTATACAAAAAAAGGTTAATTCTCAGACCTAAAGCTTTCTAAAAAGTTCCATGACAGCTCCACTCTTTATTTCTGCCTGCTGAGTGGCTGCTTGGCTTTTCAGCCTGTTTGTCCAAGCCAGCCTTCCTTCCCCATACACTGGGCAAGCTGCTCAATAGCAGGATCGCAGGCAGGAGGCTTCCTTTATGCCCCGTCCTACTCACAACAGGCTATTCCTAGACAGCCTCCACAAACTACAGTTTGCAACGAACCAGTGGGCAATGAGCAAACTGACACGTCTACTTAGCACCAAAGAACTACCAGACTCTTCCCTTCTCACTGCATTTTCTTGTTTACTTTCTGAATAATTGTTCATGAGTGTTCGCACCATCTGTGCTGTGCACTCTAAGCACAGGGTCCCGTGGAATAATGAATATTTGATCATGTCATTCAAGGCTAAATCAAGATTGCGCAGTTTAAATCTGCCATTTCCCAACCGTACAATCTCAGCACCTTTCACATATATTTCTTTTAATTTGGGGAATACACAGTTTGTTCATATATCTCTAAAAATCCCAGTGGGTCAACTTAACAAATGTTGCATTGAAATACATTAGTATTTTCCTAAGTGACTGGATCCACGATTTTGGTTCTGATCAATTTTGGCATGAGCTGTAAAGTTCAGAGCGAGTCTGAAGTTTGGGGACATTAAAATCTATGGTTCTGGGTCAGGCTCTTTTTATCTTTTCTCATTCATGTCCTTTTTTCCATTCTATGGCTTCTGAAAAGCTGTCACTGTGTCCACAGGGGGGGAACTCGGAAGCCTGAAGAGCCAAACCCAAGCAGGGAGAAGCTCGACACTGTTGCTTACTAGTATTTTTATCTTTGTCATTTGTCATCCTATGTAGCGCTCTGAACATGGATGACTTTCTCGTACAAAGGTCTGGAGAGGCGTCACATAATGTGCTACTGCTTTATCCTCCTGAGGTTTGCTGGTGCTGAGCTCTGACAGAAATGCATACCCTGAAGTCTGTGCTCACTCTTCCGTGAGGAGGCAGCCAACCGCTCCGGCAGCAGCGACTCTGCCAGCTGGCCAGAGAGGGGCGATGGCATCAGCTGCAGCCTATCCCCTCTGCGAGCTGCCCGACATATCTGCTCGGGGAGGATTAGAAACCAGGGGAGCGAAGAGCAAATTGCTGCAGGGAGACGAGTCTGGGGGCAGGGGAGCGCATTCCCGCAACTGCTCTTTTGAACATTTCTCTCTTGATCCCGGGCTACCTGCGACGGGAGAGGGGGGAAGGCAAAGCTGCAAAGGGAGAGTCTGACTTTCAGGAAAGGCTGTGGAGAAACAGAACTCACATTAGCGGTGCGATTAAAGTTTTAGATTCAGTTTGCACCCTCGTCAAAATGAAATTTTAGGCTCTGCTTCCCGTGTAACTTGCAGTGGGCCAGGGCTGCGACAGTGGTTACACAGCTCAGCATCCTCAACAGCACAAGGAAGAAGAAGGGTCTGGTCCCCGATCTCTGTGCTTTTCCTGCTCTAGTACAAGTGTCTCCTCCATGTGAAACACCTACCACTAATGAGCAGCTTCTCTTGTGGTGAGTGTAGAACATGACCTATGGTACCACCTTTCCTCTTCTCCCACTCCTTACATTGGATATTTCCTCAATTTCTCTGGGAAGTCCTTTCTTTGAGGCATTGGAAACAGATACTGGAATCCTATTTCTTAATTAAAAACCAAAATAAACAAAAGACCAAACCGCAACATAAAAACCTTCCTGTAAAGTCCTTCTTGGATATGGCTTGATATTACAGAATCTTGAACACCAAGTCACAGTCTATAGTGGAACTGGCTGTTATGTTTCTGGTGTGTGCAATTACTTGAAAACTAATTTCAATAGTAACTTTCTGTTTGAAGGCTGGACTAGCTCAGTTTCCAAGGTTAGGTTTCTGGTGTGAAGACCTGATTCAAAAACTGACATACATTAGAACATTTCCATGATTAAATATCATTACTGTGTTCCAGTGGAGGCAGGTAAGTGCATGCAAAGGAAGCAAGTTCTTTTTTAAAGTATTTTTTCAAGCAAATAGCCACAGAAAAAAACTCTACTGTTCAGCCAGTTTTAGGCAAGACTTTTTGCACTTTCTTTTTGCCCTCCTCAAATATTTTGTAAAGTGTTGTTTCCTAGCTTAGATGGGTTTATATGCTTAGTGTGTGTAGATCAGCCTCATTCTGCAGCCAGGTCAGCTTTAGCTCATTCTTTTTCCCAAACATCTGCCAATTCCTCATTTATCTGGTAACAAGTTGTTCAAAACTGAACACAGCATTGCAGGTGGAATTTGCTATTCACTGCTGGAGTTGCACTGCTCTGAAGTTACACAGGCCAAGTTTTACTCGTACTTCTCTTCTAACCTGTTTTATAGATATATTCCTATGTAAGTTGGTAGGTTGGTGCCTACTGTACCTAAGTCACTTCAAACTTAAGTGCTTTTCTCTCACAAAATGTGTGGTTTGGACTGTTTTTCTGTGGGTATACTCATCAGTATTTTTTTCAGATTCAATACTTTTTGCTAGATTTCAACTGGGCTAGGAGGGCCAGACTTACTTGCTCATTCTTTTGACAATTTATAATTCAGTAGTTCATGGTGCTTTCATTGCCTTACATTTACTCACTGTTAATGTCAAATGAGATGAGGTCCATCATCCTGTGTTAGACTGTGCTCTCCTGTGACCCAACTCTGCTAGCCAAGAGCCTATTTGGCACTGCCTCTTCAGGCTCTTTGAGTGTTCTTGCCCTGAACTTGTAAACCAAAATAAGCTGTGATAGCTTGCCCCATTTAAAGAGCCTAGTAGTAAAATCGCCAACCAAAGAGTTTAAGACGAAATTGTTGCCACATGCATCTAAACTGGAAGACAGAGGAAAAATCTACATCATCGGTGACTGTGTGAAAAGACAAAGCTCCACATTTAAGCTCTGGGCTTGGAGGCAGCTGGGTGGGAGTTGTGCAGAGGTCCCACCTCCTCGTGAGGCCGTTGGGCACTCCACTCTGTTCCTGCTTATAGCTGTTCGCACGTATTCTTTTTCCCCTGACAGGTCCATGGGAAGTGTGTGTGCAGACACAACACGGCAGGGGACCACTGTGAGAAATGTGCACCGCTCTACAATGATCAGCCTTGGAAGCCAGGAGACGGAAAAACAGGGGCACCAAACGAATGCAGAAGTAAGTGGGAGGGAGTTTACTGATACAGACTTTCAGGATGAAATTGCCAGCAGGCAAAGTTCCCTAACAAAGGCTTCTGTGGATTCACACTACAGGTGTCATTACAGAAACTGGAGAAAGTTGCTGGTCATTGATGGAAAACTTCATTACGCGTGTGGTTTTACTGCATCTGACCCCCGTGGACTTTTGGGAAGTAGAATTCACAAGGCCTGTTAGTGTGCCAGGGGTTTGTGCGGGACTTATGATACCATCAGATTGCTTTGCCTTGCTGTCAGAACACCACACAGCTCACAACCACCCAAGCTTCTCAGAGCCTGTGAAGACTCTCACTTGGTGTTGCAATTTCTTCTTTTTATGAAAATCAAAGACTGTAGGCAGATGAAATGTGTTACATTCAGATATTTCATCCGTGATTCACAGTAGGAAAATCCTACCATTTGAACAGTATTGCTGTGTCTACCACATAAGCCTGAAATACATTCTCCTGTTTCCCACCAGAGTGTCGCTGTCACAACCACGCTGACAGCTGCCATTTTGACCTGAGTGTTTGGCTGGCATCAGGAAAGCGCAGCGGTGGAGTCTGCGACAACTGCAAGCATAACACAGAGGGACATCGATGTCAGAGGTGCAAACCAGGGTATTACCGAGATAGAGGGAAACCTATGTCTTCTGCAGAGGTCTGCAAACGTAAGTGACTGTCGTTACGTGTGGTGAAGACATGATGGAAGAATTATTAAGAGAAAGAAACAGATAACTCCTATAGAATCAATAAATCATAGAAGTAACTTATGAGTATTACTATCCCTTCTTTGTATTCTTTTCCCAAACTACAGTTTTCTGATCAAAGGTCATCTTCCTGATTTTCTGTGTGTCTCTCTCCCCCAGTATCACACTATCTTTTTTTTTTTTTTGTGATAACTGCTACAGTCCTCCAAATGCATTGCATTCTGGGGAAAAGTACATTCTGCTTGTGTTTGCATTTAAAATAATATGGGTCCCCTTTTCTTGAGGCACATTCTATTTAGCTGTTTTTTCTGCATTTCAGAGGACTGTGTGTGCCTTTGTGTAAGATACTGTTAAATTCCATTTGATTGTGCAACATCTGTGCACATAAGCACATATCATAAAGGCTGCAGGAGATGTAGGAAGCGTGGGACAATGCATATCCACTTGGGAACAAATAAATCAGAGCTCACTCAAACTCATCTCTGGATTCTACAGCTGTATTATGGGGTGCTCTGCCCAAATTAATTGCCTCATTAACACCTCAGCAGTATGTGTTAGGAAGTAACTCAGGCACTAATAGTTGTACACAGAGGGTGTACAACCTCTGGCTCAACGTAGTTTGTACCCAGCCAGTCTGGAACACAGCCCAAATCTCCCTTACTTAATGTAAATGTTTCCTGAGTATCCTGCCAGGCTTCACACATCTGATTCCATCTGGCATCTATTTGGGCGGTTGCTATTTCCAACAATACACATAATTTCATTTCTCCCTTTGGATTATTTTCCTTCCCCATCACTCAGACATAAGTTGCCAGCACAGAGAACTTCATCCTCTGCCAAGTATGCTCGTGCTCACTGTCATCATATGCTTTTGACCCACTGATCTTCTTCAGCAAGATTCCTCTTACACACTGAGGTTACAAAAACTCCTCTCCCTAGGACTGTATGGCCCATGATACTGCTTAGACTGTCTCTGCACAACACATCCTATGTTTCTGTTCTTTTGTATTTTTCCCACTGGATCTTGGTGCCAGCACAGGCTGCTTCCACACGACCCCTTCTTTTCGATTTCACAATGCTCAGCACAGAACACTGATCAGCCGACAGGGCTGTGGGTCAGCTTATCTCACTCACCCTGTATCTCACAGTGTTCTACGCTGGCCTCTTTCTAGTTGTGTTTCGACTCTGAGCAGATTTGCTACAGGGAATTATTGTAATGAGAATAAATTGTTGTGCCAGAAGATTAGTTTTCAATCTCATAGTACCTGAAAGAATCTGTGTATGAACTCTTGCATTTAACAGCAGGATAATGGTGCAGTAACCAACATCACGTGTAATATTAGATAACCGCTAAAGTCAAGGAGCACTGGAGAGCAGCGAAGAGGAAAAAACACTGTTTGAAAATACGCCCTATCTGTGTGGAAACCCTAGACTGGTCTGCCTGGATGAAATCAGACCTTGACTCTACCTCTGCCTCTTTTGTCTGGTCTGGTTACAGACCTCTCAGTACCTCCTGCCAATACTCTGCCTTGCAAAAGAAAAACTGTTCAGAAATTTACCTTGTTGAAAGAGCTTTATTCCTATCATGCCAGTTACGCACAATAATGTTCTTTTCACTTGGGAACATGCTGCTGCCAGCAGAAGGCCCCCAAACACAATTGTTTCCACCCTGACTTGCACTCTCAGGCCTAGATAGCTGCCATCCCTCTTCAGCCACCTGAAAGTTATATGTCTTTTCTAGGCTCTCTGTACAGTCAGTGGTGAAACAGTGGGACCTCCAGGGAATGATTTATTGCAGTCTAATGTAGGTGCCTGAGGTAGATGATGTGAATTGCCCTCTAGAGGATATCTATTTCTTGTCCTTGACTTAAGAGTTATTCTGGATCCCTAGCCGGCACCAAAGTTTGTTGGTTGAGATTTTGCAGGTTTGATTCAGCATTATTGTAAATAGGTAAGCATGACCCTGTCTGTGCATGATTCAAGTCAATGTGACCTTTCACAGGCATGTAAAGGTATGCATGAGCGCTTGCCATAGCAAGATATAAGGAAATATTGCAGTTCACTCTAGAGAGCCTCAGCTTCTACAGCAGATTGATGTGTGCATGATGCTTGTACGTATGTGGAAACGGAAGGGACACTGCAGATATAACTACAGAGTGAAGAGAAACTTGGGAGGAGGGTGGTTAGTCTGTGCCTCTTCTCATTTATTTAAGGTGAGGAGAATTCCCACAACGACATTTGACAAAGCACTTTAATAGGGTAACGTTTTGCACGATGAAAGAACCAAGCCCTGACAGCTCCCCATGTGGTTTGCAGGCCGTGTCTAAGCGCACACTTTATGTTATGCTGTTACCTCTGTCGAGAATTTTCAGGGAACGTTTCACTACTTTAGTTTTGCTGTCACTGATAATAACCAAAAACACTGGTGCAGACAGGCAGAGCTGTTTTGGTTAGAACAGACTCAGTTTGATAGAGGGAAGATTTCATCTCCAGGACCATCATCAGCTCTTTATGCCTAGAGCTGACTAATTAAACTGAAAGGCATTATGTAGGACATAAGACAGAAGCCCTCATCTCCACCCTTTACATTGCAAAACATGTGTTGCTACTAAGCTTAATCCGGAGTGGTCTGAGTTAATTGTTCAGGTTGTGTGACCTTAAAAACAACTCTGGTTACTCAGTAAAAAACAGTTCATGAGCATTGCTGATATGTACGAAATTACACAATTAGACCATCAGGTACATGTCTCTCACACCTCAGCCTGCTGATCATAAATTTAAGAGCGGCCACTTCCAGATTAGCATGTTTGTGAGGATTTAAATGTACCAATTCCAAGACATCATCTCACTTTGAAAAAAACCACACAACCAGTGCCAGACTCACAACCCTAAATGAAAAACCCACCCACTGGGCAAGTGCTGAAAAGCAGTAATAAACGGCAAACGGCAGACTGAATGGATGACTCTAGTGACATCAGCCTGGTCCTCAGCTTCCCATTTTCAGCTCACAGGGGGGGAAAAAAAAACCTCAATGGGAGATCAAAACTTGACCCCTGTGTACAGTAGATACTGAGCTGAGAAAGGAAATCTGATGAAAAAGCTGAATGAAATGCTGTGCTAATCCCTTTGAGAAAGCACGCTTGAAGAGTGCTCTGCCATCCAGAGCAAAGTCTAGGTTCAGCTGTGACATCCCCCTCAGGCTCCCAGAAAGTTAACAGGACACTGCCCAGGCCCAGAAAGAGTCTTTAAGCATTAGTCATAATAATGAACGACATTCTCTCTTAATCACTGCTAGGAAAAAAAAGTTGTATAACAATTGGGTGTCCTGGCACTATCCAAACCACCCTTTGGTGACCCTCCGATGTGAGACTGAAAAGACATTCCCTTGGAAAAAAAAAAAAAAATCCGTTGAAATTAGATATGTAAGTGTGAATCTGCTACTCCTTTTTGTCTGGAGAGGTAGCCTGCCTCTGATGCCTCTGCTTCTCCTGTTTCTAGCAGCTGAGGATAAATGACAGCCAGGTCATGTGCAGAGCCTTGTTTTCACACTGCTCAGATCTATATTAAAAAAAAAAAAAAAAAAAGGAAGGCACGAAAAAAGCCCCAGAGCAAGGCACACACCTGCCTGTTATTGGGGGTGACAACAGAGGATTAAGTAGTTTGGATATGGACTTGTATGGGAGCTTTGACTCGGAAGCCTAATTGTTTCCTAACCAATGGTTATAAAAGCTGCTGTATCCTTGGCTCTTTCCTGTGGCTTACTGGGAGGCTTAAGGGATCCTTCTGATATGGCACCGTCTTTTGTACTCACCGTTTGCTTAGCTTAAAAAATAATGCAGGCATGTAGAACCATTAAAAAGAGTGTCCAGGAAAACAAGCTTTTTTCCTCTAAGCACAAGGGTTGAAAATTAAAATGTGCCCAGATGCACATGCACACGCACACACTCTGAAAAGCTCTGCTCCTCATCCTTTGACTTCTGAGCAGAGGGAGAGAACTTTTAATTGTAATATCACAAAGGCCTGATCACATCTCGGTTCAAAGTCTGTCTTAATCAGCCCTGACCACACACACAGCTGTCTATCTTACTTCCTTCATTTAAGAAACATCATTGGCTGAGTCAATCCCCACATCTGAAATGCTTTAAAAATCGCCCTGATTTGGTCATATGCTCCAAAGATGCACATGTATATATTTTAGATTCAGAAGGCAGCGTGTGAGTTTTCATTTTGCCTGTTTTTCATCAAATTGCTCATAGCTAATCTTATGCAGTATTATTAGACAGAAGTTTGAGGCAAGATACCTCGAAGTCCACTGAATTACTTGGAGCACTTGCTATTTTTCTGTAAGTTGGAATCATATTGTTACAACCAATGTTATATTTTACATCTGTGCCTGATTACATGGGAAGGACAGCTGTGCTGAGGGCAGACAGATTTATTGAGGACTTGAGTGGAGGCTGCTGTATGAATTATTCATTCTTCATTATTCCTTGTCTCCTCCTTTTTACAGTAGTTTCTGACAAAACGAACTTAGTACAGGAGTGAGACTAAAAGGCAAGAGGATGCTTTGTGATACTTCATGACTGCTAGCCAATTCTAAAGTATAATGAAGCAATTTTTCATTTTACTGCTGTCAAAGGGAGAACTCAAACAAACCAGCCGTCTCTGAGCCAGAACTGTCTGCACACCGTCCCTAACATAATTGATGATGCCTTTGACAAACAAGGCCATTGTCATGTCGGCTGGTGTTTTGTTAGACAGGGAGGTGGATGGAGAGAAAACGAGGGTTTGCCAAGAGAAAAGAAGCAAAAATCAGCAGGGAAAGACGCTGTGTTGTCAAATATTGGGAAATACAAAAAGGTGAAGTTTTGGAAACTTGTTTTTATGTTTCTTTAATTGTTTCTTTATCTGCAGATTTGTGGCACTATTAAACAGATAAAACACAGTCATCAACAGCTGCTCTTTCAGCATGTGACATGTGGGCTCTTATTTTGGGAGTTACCTTAGATGCACAACTGGGATTTTGGCCGTAATACTCTGGAAGCCAGACAATGTACATACCCAAGCTGAAATGCTAAATAAACACAGACTGAATAAAGCGTTAGCAAGCCACTTGTATAACTCATCTGAAAGTGTTGTGCATTTATTGCTTCAGCTTGCTTTTTGATCCACCAGAAGCTGTCCCAGTTTCTAACTGGGGAATATGCCCCCCAGCTCATTTGGGAACATTAGTTTACCTGAACTGCAGACCCAAAATGAAAAAAAAAAAAAAAAGGCACTTATTTCCTACCTCCTCATCAGCTTCTGCCAACGTTGTCAGTCACTGTCCTATAATATCTTTCCTTAGGGATAGGATGGGAGAAGGTCTCGTTTTCCTGAATCAGGATCTACTCTCAGTTGGTGATAGGTAGTCTAATGATGCTAATGGTTTACCCATCTGTTATGTGACCCTAACTGATGAAACCTGAAAATTAGAAGTAAGATGGGAATAAAGACCAACCCAGAAGTTGCAGAAATATAAGAAATTTAAGGTGGAAACTCCACAGCTAAATCTTGCATACAGAGGTACTACAGTGAAATCAGAAAACTGCATTCAAGCCAACCCAGATGTTGGCAGCCTCTTTTTTTTTTTTTTTTTTTTTTTTGTGGCTCAGACCTGTCTGCAGTAAAGGAAGCATCTATTTCCTCTCCTTGTTGCCAAATTTATGACATCCATTTTCTTTAGTGATGGATGGAACTAAGTGTCTCCTGTTTTAGGGTGATATAGTCAGCCTGCAAAAATCTGGGCAAAAATAATTCAAACTGAGCAGCAACAAATCAGAACTTGCCTTTGAAACTGTCAGTGCTAATGAGTGCTTCATCGTTACACCTGCTCTCCAGAACTGACAGCAAAATCCCTGGGTTTGCTCCCAAAGTCAAGACTGCTTTGTGGCAAGCGGGCGAGCCTGCTGCCATCCGCCAACCAGCTCATTGTGCCGAGTACATTGCCCATGACAGCACGCTTATTTTCTGTCCTTAGGCTACTGTGCTAACGTGCCTTGAAAACAACAGACTGAGATCCGTCTACAGCACAGTGTAATAATATTATAAAAAATATTGGCATGAAGAACACAGGGCATGGTGAAAAAAAAACCACTATGTAGTAAGCAGCTCATAAAAGAAATGCCCTTTAAACAGTTGTTCAATCTTTTTCTTGCACTACGTTCAAAAGGTATTTTCTTGAGCATTAAGTATGAAGTAGCAGATGAAAGTGAATCTGTCCCTGCTACACTTAACACTCTTTATAGTCATGTACTTGTTCCTTCCCCTTGGAAAATGACGCGTGGAATCAGAGTGCTCATCTGGTCTCTTATCTGTGAGCTTATGAAGAAAAGTAGTTTGATTAGAAGCAATGATGGGCAAACTTCAAAAGCTTTGGAGATCGTATTTGGTTCGGATAAGCATCCAAAAGGCTGCCCTCCGATCCAAGCTACCTAAACACCTTGAGTGCTCAACACATAACTGAAAATCTCTGTTAAAGTGGGTCTTAGCCACAAGATTTTTATTTCTGCCCTCTTCCAGATAGATGAAACAGTGATGCATTTCCTTTTCAGTCTCTGCTACAAGCAAAAGCCAGGGCAGGCTGATTTGTTAATACAAAAAAAAGAGCTGAAATACAAAGGCCTGGAGTTCAGCTCAGTTCCCATTTTAATCAAACTTCTTTGAGTATCAGATACGAGTGGGTATTTTTGTTCCTTGTATTCTACCTCTGCAGAGCTGTTGGCACAAGACTTGACTATTTCAGCTAGCCACTGCCCCGATGGAAAGGAGTCAACTGTGTTGGCTTTGCACCACTATCTGTGTATTACTTTCCACCTCACTCCCTGATGCTGTCACACTGGGAATGTACTGGTGGTATGAGATTACGACAATTTATTGTTTGTGAAGGCAGAGCTGCCCACAGTAGCTGTAACTATCTGTTTTACTGCCAAGTTGCCTTTGGTTGCCAGGTCAGCATCAAACTGGCAATAGCATTAGAAAGATCTGGGGGTTTCAACTCCTATTTGCTTATCTCCAGCTGCATGTAAAATACGTCCAGTGAGCTTAGAGATCTTCTCTCATTCTGTCCACCTTCCTTTTAACAAATCTGCTCAGGCATTTGTACAAAAAAATTCATCAGCTTCCTTACATATAGTAGTGATGGGTGAAATGTGTCTCTTATGACTCCCGCTGAAGGAGATTTGCCGACTCTCTGGAGGCAGACATCAAAGAAATGTTTCAGGTCATCTGAACCACCTGCATAAGCCACATCTAGCCTCAGAGGAAACAGCAGTTTTGTGATCTCTCTGCTCACAGGAAAGACAACATAGGCAATAGCTATCATCTTTTACCTCACTCATGCTAAGTGAATCTTTTTGCAAAATACTTTAAAGGGGATTCACCCCTTTAAAAACAAACACGGAGTGGAGGCTTCCTGCTACCGCTTCAAAACCCTGTGTGGTCAAGATTTGTGTAGTAGGGAAGAACTGCCTTTCACACATAAATGAGTCCCAGTTGTACTTGTTTTGCTGTGCTTAATGAGTTTAGAAGAAACAATAATATCGCGAATGTAGGCTCACACTGCAATGTTTACCAGTCCTGACTTAAAACTGCTGAGTGCAAAGAAGAGGGCATGAGTTTATCAGCCTTGCAAAAATGTCCCTTAACCAGGTGAAGCCCTGGGCACGTAACCTTAGTCACCTCTTACCGTATCTCCACAGCTTGCACCTGCCAGCCAATGGGTTCAGCCAATGCAACCTTCAGCAGAAGCTGGCGCTGCCACCCCAAGACGGGATTCTGCTACTGCAAGCCCGGCGTGGCGGGCCCCAACTGCGATAGATGTCTCATGGGCTACTGGGGCTTTGGAGAAAACGGCTGTCGCCCTTGTGACTGTGCCAGAGACTGCGACCAGCATACTGGAAACTGTTTCAATGGGTAAAGAAGCCCTCCTTTGGGTTCTCTTTGAGATGGGATTCTGTGAAATGAAACAAAGATTAACTGAAATACTGCAGCAATTACAGTAATTGGAGGATGCCAGAGGGTGCACAATTATTTGAAAAGGTGGCTGTAAGTCAGAACAGGTTTCTTAGATTCCATTTGGTGGCTGGCACGCTTCTAAATTCATTGTATTATCCAAGGCAACCTTGAAATGATGAATTTTTTTGCAGTAATAATAAGCAACTCCACAAACCCACAGAAATATATACGGCATCTTTAAATACACCTGTTTGCCTTGGAAATGGATGGAAGAGTCTTTAGAGCATGCCTCTCATTTGTGCCCAGGGTAAAATGCGTTACGAGGTCTCCCTCTTGTTTCTAGAGGGCAGGCATCTGTATCGCAAACGTGTTAATCAGGACAGAAGTGCTATGATTTGCTGAGTGACTGCAGTTTTACGAGTCCTGCAGGTGTCCTCAGTTCCTAGTGACACCAAGTAGTCACTAACTTTGAGTTACTTAATTCAGTAAAAACAAACAAACAAAAGCAAAAAAGGCCCAATACATAGTTACTTTAAAAAATGCCAAGTCAGCAATGCTAAGCCCTAAGTAAAAGCTGAGATCTTGTGATCTGTCCATATGGCATGAAGTCTTGCTCTTATATGCACTCCCAACCTGAAGAAAGCAAGCTCATCTGCCTGGATACAGCCACATGCTGCAAACACCTGCCTCCCACCCACCTCTCGTGTCCTAATCAAGGCTTTTGTCTTTTGTGTCCTCCCAGCTATGACAATGAGCCCTTCTTTAACATCCCCATTGGGGGAAGAATCCCTGACCTTGTACAAACGCCAGCCAACGAGAGTGAAGAGGAGTGGAAATGGAATGACCATGAGCAGGGATTTTCTGCACTGAGGCACCCAGGTACAACCCAGAGGCTGGGAATATTTAGTATCTTTAGTGCCAGTTCTTTCTTCTCTACACCCTGTCTTAAATTTCCTCACTCATCTCGAGCTTGTCTGTCCCTCATCTGCTGGCAACACCTTCTAATCTGAACTATTACAGGTTATCATTACACTTACATCATTATTTTCCAAGCCAGCTGTACTGTCCAACCTTGGTGTTGGAAATTGGTTAAGTTATGAGTAAGACTGTGTGGAAAATATACTTTCCTTTTGTTGTCATAATTATAGTCGTAATGCTTATAATTTTACACAGCTCCTTCTCAAGCATTCAGATGCTATTCAGAACTTCAAATGTAATTTGTAAAAACATCACATCAGCCACACTGAAATGCACCACCTCTGGGTGGAATGGAAGTGCTTTTAACAGTAAGATGGCCAACAGCTCAGGGGAGAAAGTAAAGTCTACTGTAACCAGCTGAAGTTACAAGGCAAGCAGGTTATAGAATGAGGTGGCGACTTTAATATTTAAATAGTCTTCAGTTCCGCTTGCCATGCATGAAGGCCAGCATTTACCAGCATCGAGGCAGAGCTAACAGTGCCACCCATTGCATAACTCGACCTTTCTGAGAAGGACAATACCTTAATGCCAGCAAGAGTCTGCCTTTCTTAACTTATAGGTTCAAGCCAGGGGTGTTATTACTTACCTGATTTATACTTGGATCTGATTCTTAAAAATCCCTCTATCAATATCAGTTTATTAACTGTACTGTAGACCCCCTGAGGGCTGCATTTTACTTGACAGTACTGATCAGATTTCAGAACAATTATTGTATCGTCCAACACGAAACATTTACAAACGACAGAGCTCACTCTCAAACTTAATCTCAAGGTCCATCCAGAGCATGTGAGCTATATACATGTAACTTTATAACTGAGTATCATTTGCTTTTCTCTCTCATGTTGGCTCTTCTCTAACCTTTTTTGTGTTCTGTGGTTCACCTGCTAGAAAAATGCGTGTGCAAAGAAAAGGTGCTTGGAAGCGTCACCGACTTCTGCCAAATGAAATATGCTTATGGTAAGTGGGTAGAATGCTCTCAAGGTACGATAATTTCACAGTGTTCTCTCTATGTTTGTTATTAGCTGATAGCTATGAAAAATTATAGGACTGGTTAAGTCATGAAATAAGAGGTAGGATTTCTTCTGTCTTTTTTATCTAGTGACATGTCCAACTTCTGATCAGGAGTGAACAGCATTTTTCATGCAAGGCTCCAGGGTGTCTCCTTCCCACCCAATTACCTTCCCTCTTTACAGCAGGAGTACTAAAATTGTGACTCAATGGAATAGTTGGCCTCTATATCAAGAATAAATGATCAAAACCTTGCATCTGAACTGCTGTTGGTTTTGTGCTCATTATACAGGTTCAAATGTCCATGCTTGTTTACCGAAAATGTATTTTAGTACTGTTGTTTACAAACACCTGGTTCATGCCATCACATGAAGCAAGAAAAGAATCTGGAATCCAAAGGCTGGATGTGCTCGTGTCATGACACAACAAAGCCTGCTTGTGGGGCCAACCTAGATGAGACTATCCTGCCAAAAAGTTATGGCATCCTATGAAAGGAAAAGAAATTTGTCATGGCAAGCAGATGTTGGGCCACAAAACAAAAATGCTTTTTGTGTTTTGTTCTGCAGTCATGGAATTTTAGCCATGACATGCCTGCAGTCTGATGGGAAACTTCCCGACTTCCTTCCTGTAGAGCAGACGGTCCCTTCCCACAGGACAAAATTTTTGGGAGGCCAGTGCTAAAGCTCAACACAAGTTTTCAAACTACAAAATGTAAAGCCTAGAATCAGTGCACTTAAAATGCAACTAATGGCTGCTGATCTGTTTTTCTCCACCCTTGCTATGTACACATACAAGTGCTCTCCTGTGATTTCCAAGTGTTTGAGATCAGCCCATTAAAAAGCAGTTGCTAAATAACACGGTGAAAGGATCAGATAACTACTTCAACAGAAAAATCTAATAATTTTCTCCGAATTTGTTTAGAACCATGACTGAAATGGACAAGCACTGGAACACATGTTGTGTACAGCTGCAGTGTTGTTTCACATCTTCTTTCGAGGTGTTAAAATTCTACTTTTTAGCAGCATAAACCAAAATTCATTTAGAAATTCATTGTTGGTCTCTGTCTCGATGTGTTTACTGGCAGTGATCAAAGCAAGAATCCTATCAGCTCATGACAAAGGGACCCATGCAGAAGTCGTTGTGAAAGTGAAGAAGGTCCTGAAATCAGGCAAAGTGAAAATCGCTCGGAGCAACAGAAGCATTTACCCAGAATCCTGGACCAACAGGGGATGTACATGTCCCATTCTCAATCCTGGTAAGGACAGAACACTTACCAGGTACTTTTCTCCCCCTGTAAACATTGGTGACAACTCATTATGAACATCAGCTACAGCTTCTCAACACCTCCCATCAGTCTGTCTGGGGCAGAGTCCTTTGACTCCTCCACGCCAAAGAGGGAGCCAACAGAGAGCACTAATGGGGCACTGTGTGCCCAGAGTCTGCTCTGACAGTTTGCACGTCAGATACCAACTTGGCACATGCGTAAACTGGGTGATGCCAAGATGCTACATGCCAAATCCTCACGAAATAGCAGAAAACAGAACTAAATGAAGGATTTCTCTATTTATTGACTGAAGTTTTTCTTTTTATTAAAATAGGTACTGATTATCTTATAGCAGGCCAGGAGGACTCTCGGACCAGCAAACTCCTTGTGAACATGAACAGCCTGGTGAAACCCTGGAAGGCGTATTTGGGAAAACAAGTATCAGACATTCTTCGAACTGGGTGCAGATAATTTCTGCTTCAGAAGTTACATTGCTGAACTTGCCTTTTAGTAACACTGCAGTAAAAGGTGTAGTTAGTTCATGCATTTCCATTCAACATGCTCCTAGCTGAAGTCATGAAAGCAGACTTGCCATCCTTTCTCCTTTCATGTGCTTAGACAGGAAACTTGGGACATGACTGCTTTTTTCAAAAAATGCACAGCCTTATCATAGAAAAGTAACTAGTGCATCATACGTAGGTTACAAGTCAGTTCTTAATTTGAGCCTGATTCCACACACCCAGGGAACAATTCTATGAGGGAAAATTAAAGATACAGATTAGTGTTTCCATACATGAGGTCAGAAGTATTAATATGTCTAAGCTGCTTAGATAATACATTCATTACTTGGGTGTAGTTTTCTTTATAAGTGACCACTAACAGGCAGCAACTTCTTTCAGCTTTACAAGTGGCATAACACTAAACAAGCATGTCAAACAGCACTTATTAAAAGAATTCAGATTAACATCAGACTGCAATTATGCCAATATAATGGGTTGCTTTCTAGAAGGCAATATTATCCCATCGCTGAACAGAAACACCTGACTTATCTTGGTATAAGGTCCTTTATAGCTGTACATTGCTATTATCGATGCTTAGTGCTGAGGTCTGCTGCAGAAACCACCCTGCCTCAAACTTGATTCCAAATGCAGCCCTTGCTCATTAAGGTCATTTTGCTCTTTGCTGTAGTTCTTCAGTCTGTAACACCACAAGGGTTTCAGGGCAATTGCCACTAAAAAGCTTAACTTAATGCTAGGAAAGAGACAAAACGTGTGAGGAACCAGCAGCTGCTCCGATGCCGAGACTGTAGCGCTACAAAAGCTACAAGGCAGAAGCAGGAGGAGGTAAATGGACTGGCTGGCCCGTGTATGAGATGAGGTAGCTATAGCTCCCTTGAGAGCAATCTGACTATTCAAACTGTGCTCGAGACCACTGGCATTTGATGGCACTTAGTGCTTCCATTCTGCTTTATTTCTCTTGGTCACACTTCAGGTTAAGATACTGAAGCAAGGCTTCCTTCCTGCTGTGCCTGGGGGTTGGTTTTCCTCCACAGAAATACGGGAGGTGGTAACGTCTGCACTCTAGCTGAAAGAAGTTCTCTTCTGCAAAAGCATTCTTTCTAAATCAATTTTATCCTAGCCTGTAGTAATTAAGAGGTAGCTACTTAAATCCTTCCCCAACACAGTAGTTTGAGGAAACTGTAGTTTAAGACCTGCGTCCCCTGTTTAAGGACTCACAATCAGATGAAGCTGGCTGGAGCACATCCCCTTTTCAAGTAAAGCAGAAATTACAAGTCAGTCTATTCTTTCAGTGGCTTATGTAGAAAAAGCATGCACATGTCCATACTTTTTCATGCTCTCAGGAAAGAGGAGATTATCTTCATTTAGCACTGTCTGACTGGCACACAGAGTAGAAAAACCTAATACTAAAGTAGAATGATGGAAGTCCCAGTTACAACTTAGGACATCAGTTTGTTCTCTCTGTCACTGGGAACCTCAAAAAAAAAAAATCTTCTTTCATTCCATTTGTTGCTGGTTTCCTTTTAACTTCACATTTGTTGAAAAGTAGAACAGTTCTCCGCTCACTTGGAAATGGATGATGTGCAGTTATTTACAAAATAAAAGCCTCACTTTTCTCCCAACAGCACATAAACTTTCTTCTTCTCCACTTTTCAGGAAGTCTCCCCTCCGCTATTGACATTGCTTTCCCTCTGTCCCTTAATTATTTATTTGTTGTTACCTAAAGTGGTATCCAACAATGTGGCATCCCCAACAGGCCATTTAATTAATGCAATAAAACACTTCTTAACCAAGGAATTTGACTTAATTGGAAATGTCAGCTTACAGAAATTAAGAGCATAGCAACTGCTTTCTTTAGTGTCTCCAGAAATTGTCTCACAACAAAAAGATTGACTAGTTCCCTTTCAAATATCAGCAAAAATAAAGATGTGTACATGAATTTACAGTCTGTTCTCAGAGGTCCTCTCAGAATAAAAGTAAATCAAGCACAGGTTTAGAACCAAGCTATGGAATATGCCTTTCAATAGGGGCCACTTTATCTGCAGGAGACCTTACTTAATGATCCTCACATGCCTTCTGGTTTACAGACAGTACCATATTAAAGCAAACTCCCATATTCCACTTTTTTGTGCCAGACTGGTGATTTTGTGGGGATGGCAAACATCTGCTTAGTTCATTTCTGCAGATGGAAAGTTACTTTTTAACATGGTCATTTACAAGCTACTGCCAGTAGAAATATTATCTGCAACACTGATACCCTAGTGTGTTCTCTTGGGGCCTACTATTACACAGTGATGAATGACAGTTGTACGCAAGCAAGACAGTCATCAATATATCACACATTTCATTTATCTCAAAAATAGGTGATACATCCACACACTTTGGAGAAAAGTATAAGGCAAGTGGAGTGGGAGAACCCAAAAATATTCAGATAATTCTTCTCCTCCTCCTAGTTTCCCATTCTTCTTTAATCTCTGATTTACTTGCTGGTACCTGTATAGCTAAGTCTCCTTCATTACCCCCATTAGTAAGAAACATTGAACATTTTATTTCAACTACTAGCTCATGTACATTGGTTTTCCTCCACAAAGTAGCAGGTATTCCCAAAGAATGGAATTTAACTTGAAAATGAAAAATGAAAGCACATTAGGGTGAGTCAACACCACAAGTTGAGTTTGTGTCGGTATCACCACTTCTACTGATCAGGTATCTCCGACTTCACAGAGAAGAAAAATAAAAGAATAAAATTCCAACTCACACACATGCAAACTCTTTGTCCTGCAGTGCTACAATCCAGCTAGCCTGTCTAAAAATAAGTGTCTAAATACAAGTGAACGGCAGAGATCAAGTCGGAACAATTATTCATTAAGGAAGAGATAAGAAAATTTAAATTGATCTCCAGGAGACTTTGGAAAAGAAAAAACTTATCTTCTTGTGTACTAGTACCTGAAATGAAGACGACAGTGAGACAGTGCAAGATGACAACTGTCTTTGTAGTAGAAGCTGTTACATATTCCTCAGAACAAGCAAACAAGATCATACACAGTAAATGAAAAGAACGACCATAGAAGGTATGGTATCCCTGTATCAAAAAACGAATTGTTTGGTAAGCCTGTGTAAATTACTGCGTACCGTGTGATCCTCCCTGCGACTGTATGTCTTAGGCACAGTAATAGGAAGAATATTAACAGGCAAAAAAGGGATGCATTTGCCCAATACAGAATTGGCAGCACAGCTTCTTTTAGGGCATCTAAAATAGGACCTGCCTTTAAAATGGCCACGTGAACAACCCTAGAGCACCCAGACAGATCAGGTGTCTCACAAGCGGCAGCAACCGCGCATCAGTCCCACTGATGCATCACTTGGAAATCCTGTGTACAGATTTCCTAAGAAGGAAAATGTAGTTGTGCACAAACTTTGTGCACTGTTTTTGTGAGTGGATCACTGCTATAAAGAATAAGTTTTCTACGTAGCATTTACATGTCTCTTAATTTATCCATGCTGATTGATGTAAGCTTACTTTGAACTGGTACAATTCACATGATGTGCTCCCTCAAGTCTTCCAGACCTTGAGAAGTTAGTGTATTATTTGTTATGTATTGTAGCACTTTTTTTTTTTGTACTTAAAACTTCAATTAAAATACTTGGACACTTATATTGATGTGAGGTTTGGGATCTGTTTTTAAGATTTTAAACCATGCAATCCTCAAACCACAGAACATTGATTCTTTCGACGTTACAGATCCATAAGTCTTAAACTAGAATTCTAATCATCTTACCCTATGCAGGCTGAAGTAGCCTACAGTGAAGAACACACACACACAAAAAACCCCACTAATATTTTATTGGTTTAGGCCTGGAGAACCTCATGCTCTAACTAAAAATTCACCACCTAATTTTAACCACTTCTCAGTGATTAATTATATTTTAGAATATATTTTATATTAAAACAATCACCTACAGGAGACAAGTTTTACAGGCAAGCTATCCACACCAGATGTGACACATGCTCCACTGTTTCAAGTTTAAGTTGACTGCAGGAACAACTCCACCCTAACAAGCAAGTTCTCACAAGTTATGTATGAGTTTGTCGCCTGTATCAGTCAGGGGTGCCAGCCAGTTGATAACAGTCCTACCCAATCTCCAGAACCACAGTTTGTTTGACCACTGCATTAACTCCAGAACTACAAGGGTGTGCAAAAACTTAAGTACTATACAGTAGTATCATACAAGGCAGTATTTTAGGACCAGGACCAACGATAATCTGCAAGATGAATAAAACTAAAACCATCTCTTTTTATTCTAAAACCTAAATGGATAAAATCCAACTGGGATTATATCTGCATGTAACTGTTCAGGCTAAATAACTTGTATTAAAAACATTTATTACATCTAGAAATTCTTCATGCCCTGTTAACAGTTGCTTTTTAGCTAAACTCTACTAAACTCTACATTTGAATCTACTACTCCCCGCCAAGAACCAGTAGGCCACTGATGGCAGATAGAGGACCAAGACATTAGTTATGCAGAAAATACGAAATACATTAGAAGACAACAATATGCAGCTCTAAGTTTTGTACCCAGACAATAAATTCTGCTTATTTCACAAGCTTGCCACATATTGCCAGGGACCATTTTGTTATTTTATTAGAGACTAAAATAACCACTGATTGATTTTAGATTTAGAATGGGAGCCTGCAACTGTAAGAGGAAAATGACGTAAACAAAACAATGCTGGAAAGCACAATAGAAGTTAGTTACATTATCCATACACAGACAACTGCACTAGTTTACCTAGCAAAAAAAGAAATCCCAAGACAACTTATTTCTCCCCATTCATCTAGGGTTAAAGACAAATCTACTACTAAGATGGAAAATAAATCTCCATGTAAGTTCTGTAAAACTTTCAAAGGATATACAATAGCCAAGAAAGACAACTTGATCCTAAAATTGCACTATCAAAATCTGCTACAACTATCTTTCTTTACTTTCATGGATCCAAGGAAGTGGCAACATATATTTATGCATTTATCTACATTCTAATGCCTAATCTTTCACTAAAGTGCAAGTTACACTACATGGTTGTCATGAACTTCAAGTCCAGAAGGCAGACTGACTGCATTTTACTTGTCTCAACACAACAAAATACACATTCCGTTACAGGAAGTATACTCTAAACTAAACCAGAAAACAGGAGGGACTGGAGTCTGCATCTCAACATATAGCCCTAGTACTTCGTCAAGCAAATCTTTATTCCTATGTTTTTAATGATGAAAAAAAACCACAGTCAAAAATAGCTGGCATGCACAGCAGGAGCAGAAGCAAGAGGGGAGGGGGAAAAAAAAAACAGCAGAAAAAAAAAAAAGAGTAGTTGAGAAGAATGAGACTTGATTTATTTACTTATTTTTAGTCCAAGTTACATCACTTCCACTTGTAAGGGATCATCCAGAACACACATGCACTGAAGTGATGACAGTTATGCTAGTTTCTAATTCGACAAGGATATGAGGAGAAGAAAGTAACAACTTCCTCAAAGACCTCTTCAGGATTAGAGCTACAACTTCCTTTCTCAAACACATTAATTACAGTTTTTCACTGGTTTTGATGTAAGGCCCTTACATGCTTTTCTTATTTCTAATGGATCTAGCACAACAGGTTACCAAGCCCCAGTGGAGTTAGAAAGAATCAACTCCATCCTAAAACCACTTTCAAATATGTTTGATTGTGTGCTGTAGGTTCCCTCTGTCAGGATTGGTTTCAAGTCCCTAGTTACTGCAGGACCAGGATTCTTGCATTTTATGTCTTGCACACAGATGCCATAAACACTGTTACCGAGGACAGAACCAAAACCTGCAGAGCACAGAGGCAACGTGGGAAAGAAAAGCACAGCAGAAAAAAAACAGGAGCCGAACCATTCTTAGAACAGAGCACCCCTTCACAAACTGCTCTTGCTTCTTCACAAGTAATGCATTGGATTTCCATTTGAACAACCAAAAGCTTGGGTGCACGTGATTTATTTTAATTGTATTTGGTGCCCAGTGTTTATCTGATTGCCTAAGATTTCATTTTCAAGGTCCAACTGCCTAAATGCCAAGGTTTATCACTGCTGCTTTTGTGCCCATTCACTCAGGTTAACTTGGCATTTGTCTTCCTATGGCTGAAAGAGTCACACTGAGAAGCTCTGTCACATTTTGTCTCTTTTAAAAGCAAAAAGATGCCGAGTACCTGCTACCCATGCCCTCAAAACCGAGTAGCTGTCAGCCACTTGATCGCCTAGAATTTTTTTCTGACAATCCAGCAGCTGTACCAAAATATAAACAAGTGAAAACCACCATAAAATTCAACAGAAATTCTCCTCAAACTTTCAGAAGCATCATCACCAACACTGAAATTACTCATGCAAACAAGGTACCAAAACATTATACAGAACTAATGTTGCTGAGCACTGAAGACTGCTGCCCACAGAGACAGGCAAGTGTTCAAACACCACAAGCCTTACTGGGCTGCATTACTGCCACTACAACTTTTTATGCTCTGGTTAATTTAACCAACAGGGAGAGAAAAGAAACAGAACAAAGCACTCCCTTACCTACAGGTACTAAGCTATAGGGAATTACTATTAAATTATTTGTACCTCTAAAGTAATTTTCAAATATCTTAACAGCTGTTCATGTCCTCTGTAGTGCTGTTTCATAATCCAGTCTATTACAGCTACTGAAAATACTTTTTTTTTTTTAATGCCTTCCTGTCTGGAGCTAGGGAGAAAAGTGGCAGATGAAATAAAAATTTGACAAGCTGGAGTAAATGATCTTCACAACTCAGAAATGGATTCAAAATCTGCTTACAACACTGAAGAGTTATCTCAAATCCAAGCAGCGTTGACAAACCACCCCACAAAGACACAGGAAATTTCAATGAAGGTATAAAGTATTTGCTTTTTAATATGCACTTAAGTCACAGTATCTGTTTTGAGATCATTACACCAGGTAACATTTTCATTGTATTCTCAAAGTATTTTTGAAGAGCCTGTCTATACACTGAAGGAGCAGGAACCCAAAACTTGTGGTTTCAGAGCAAAAATAAAGCCAATGACCAACATTCTTTTCATTCACCTTAATCAACAGTTGCACAACACACCATTTTTAAAAATGCAAAAGCCATCATAGTAAGTAAGAGAAATCAAAGAAGATACACATTTCAACATTCTTCTGGCCGTCTTTACTTGACGCCAGTAATACAATGCAACCATAATCTAGTAAGATCATTTGAAATAATTTTATAAATTCCAGATTGTGGACATGTTCCATGTCCTGTATCACTCCAGCAAAATAAAATCTTTAAGGAAAAACAAGCATTTAATGCAATTGTTATTAAGAGAACAGAACACATTAAAGAAGAGCAGCAATCGATCAGAACATACTGAAATGAAAACAGACGTGGTGTGCTAGTGGAATCTTAGTTGAAAGCAATATATTTAAAGACATTATTCAAGTCAAAACTCACAGAGAACTTGAGGGTAAAAACAGTTGTTAAAGTATTAACTGTGTCTGATAGTAGGTTACACAGCACATACACATATCCATTCTTTTTGTAGTATTTAATTGCAAAGCTGTAGCACTGAGATTTCTCCTTCAGTAATAAATTATTTTCTATGATACAGTGTACAGAACAAGTGCGAAACATTTCTTAACAACTCAGAAGACAGACATACTGCAAAAGTCCATGTGTCTGAAAATGAGAAATGGAGACAACGGCCTCCTTGCATCTTCATTAGCTAGATCCTTTTTCCTCTTTGGCAGCAGAAGCCTCCATCGGAGTAGCTTCCAAATCTTTGCTCGACTTCTCTTTTTCTTCATTTTCATCCTCTTGAGGGTAAAGATCTGGGTATTTTTGCATGCATTCCTGCATGGCACGGAATTGGTCCACACAGTCTGATCCCTTTATTTCTTCTGTGCTATAGTGGAAACAAGAAAAGGCTGACTTGAACTGTTCCCCACAGGGACCACTAGCCATTCCACCCAGACATGGGCAATTCCAATTGATATCTCCATTGGGCAATATCAATCCTGAACAAACAAGAGAGAGAAAAGTTAAGTACTCCTTCCAAAATCTGATTTCATTCAATGAAAGCCGCTAGGCTGCAGGTCTAAGTTGAAGTACTAACAATGCCATGTCAGTCCTGTAGCTTCAAGGGTGCTACATGCCTTTCACTTCCCAGACGGTCTGTTTCTGTCTCGGATCTGTACAACTCTCCACTGGGCACAAGTGAGATTAATTCTATATCAATGACTGAACTAAGTCATCCTTCCTGGACTATGGCCCACTGAGAATATTCTAAGGAAACTGCAAAACAGATCAAAGTCAAGTCAATACACTTAGACTCTGTCAGGGGAACAAGCAAGATATATGTCATGTATATCATAAGAACTTCTTAGAATTCTTTTAAAACAAGTTGGATGGATGCATTTTCCTTTGTTTTAAATGACCTGCAGAATACTAATCCACAAATTTCCTCCTTAAAATTTGAACTGGAAAACCAAAAGTAGAAATATTTTCAAAAGTAGAAAGATTTTCAGTTTTGTAAGAGACAGATTAAGTCACGTGCCACCAAACACAAGGAATAGCGAGAGCATGCCAGCCTGTCTGATTCCCAGAAGCCAGACTGTGCTTCAGATTGTAGCTGAAAATGAGTCAGGTGTCATTTTAGACTCTAAACTGAAACAGCTGTAAATTTCCGGAACAGCTAAAGTCATCACAGAAATACTTCAGTGACAGAAGAGCAAAGTGGAGATTTAAATGGGCATTTTTTTTTTTTTTGAGATGCCAACTTGCACAATGAAGTGTAATCAGTACGCCAGAGAATTCATTTCTTCTGTAAGTTTTAGAAAATCAGGTACAGAATTGTAATATAACAGGCTTGGTCCCGTGGGCTCTAATACACTGCAATAATACAAGCAATACATCTCCATTCCCTTTCTCTACTTTGCATGAACATACACATAGCTACGTTCACCTACAAAGAACAAGAGAAATACTGTGCTGTTTCTTCTTTGCTTTAACAGTTTGCTCTCCTCCTCTTTAGGAGGATTCCCTAACTTCATCTCCAGATAGCGTTTCTGCAGATGCTAACAGCATGTGCATAAAACTGAAGTTCAAGCACTTTCCCTTTAGAAGCAGGTATGAAAATGCCATTGTTGGAGAATAAAGTTGCATTAATTCTGATCTGAACATGAAATTATATTTAGGAACTGATGTATCTTGGTGTTACGTAAAACAGTCCCACAGAACTCAGTAAGTCTACTTATTGCGTTTGTCTTGTGGGATCACGAAGTTCCAGACTTATGTTTCACTCCCACTGCAACTCCTTGGACACTGTGCCACAGTGCCATGAATCTTATGTAGTGGTACAGCAAAAGCAGCTCAATCATTTTTATTGCTATATTAAAAAGAATTAAAGGATAATTTTATTCTGACTTGCAATTCATCAACGATGTGCTCCTAGTCAATGCAGTTCAGCAGAAAATGACACTGAGTCAGCCAAATTTCAGTGTTGATCAGTCTCTTCTTCACTGCAGAAAGTAAGAACCTCCCTGGCATGATTTAGTCAGCTACAGTAATACTGTCATTTTTCATAGATCATGCATTATTCAGCAAGATAGCTTTGTAAAATATCTGTAATAATCACTGTACCGAGAAGATATACCTAGTACAGTGTATCGTGGCATCTCTAGCTGCCTGGAGGAAAAGTAGAATTTCTGAGACACTGAAATGGATGGCTAGTGTCAGACTCCTTCTTCTTGCCAAGGATGACATAAAGTAGAAAGATGTCCATCACACAGTGTAAAAGAAAGACGGCTTGCTTTGTAAATTTGATGTTTAAGTGCTATATTCCTTCTGACTAACACCAGTCATTTTAAACATTTTTTACAAAAATACATGAAGAGTTTTGAAATGTTCCTGAAGACAGCACAGCAATCAAGTTATTCGTAAAATAATTCTCTTAAACAGTTTCTTTTCGAACCAAAATCGGCTTGTAAGCATGCAAATTTTAACAATGTGACAGTTATCCCATAAAAAAATACATTCTTCGTCTCTCACATAAGCATTTATTTACACCTATTTGATCACTGAAATAGCATCAGTTTCAGATGCCACATGCACAGAAGCCATGCTGTAGAGAACAACAAAAATACAGATGAATAAGGGAAGCATTTCCTCTACTGATAACTACAGCAGAATGTGCACTCCCATGAGTCAGTGTATCAGCTAGCTTAGAACACAATTAAAACGGAAACAGATTTCACCCCTCACTCTCCCTGAACTGCAACTCTGCAATAGATGGGATTAATATTTTTAGTTAAAATTGATTTTTTTTTTTTTTCAGATGCAGCCTGAACCTCACTGATCCAGTGGGTCATAATCTACTTAAGCCTGTGCTTAGGGGAGAAAACGACAACCGTGTTTACATCATGGCAGATCAAAGCATGTGTTAGCAACTGACTGCTGACATCACGCAACCTAATCTCTCCTAGCTCATGGGGTCTGCTAATATCAGGGGTGAAGGCAGGCCCATCTGCATTCATGTCAACACTTGTCTTTGTACTTGCTGTAATGAAGTCCCACTGCTCTGAGACAAGCTTCTTCCGTACTACATGACAAACATTCCAATAACAGGTTTATCTGCCCTTGTTTCACCATGCAAGATGACAGACACAGGAAGAAGGACTGAAAGGGACATCATCAGTCATAAAACTGATCCTGTACATCGGATCAGTCATCGAGTTTTTTCTTAAAAGAATTAGGGGGTTTGCCTCATTAGTCCTCTGTGAAAACCATTTCCAAACTGTCCCCAAAATGAGATGACAGAAACAAGTCTCGAAAAACAGAGAAGGAAGAAGACACCAACAATCTGTGTTTGAGGTGCAATTCCATAAGCATGTTCAGTCAACTCTCCTATCATAGAACCATAGAATGGCCGAGGCTGGAAGGGACCTTAGAGATCATCTAATCCAACCTCCCTGTCACAGGCAGGGACGCCTCTCAATTAGATCAGGCACTATCAGAGCTGTAATGCTAATAAAAATTACTTTTCATGTATAAAACTCACCAGTGCCGCTTTCATACAAGCCTAATAAAACAAGAAATTGTTCTGATGAGAGCAAAGATCTCCATGAAAACAAGAGATCTTTCACACTTTAACTCTTCCAGCTGCAACACATAAGGCCAGAAACAAGCTTTACAGTGAGAATATTATTCCAAAACTGCTGCAAATTAATTTTTAATTTCTTTCTATCAGCCACAGCTGTTAAACGGCACAAACAGTGAACTCTTGAGATACACTGCAATATGAAACGCTACCCTGGTTTGTCTACCTTCCCATTTCACCCGGCTTCATTTCTTTTAATGCTTTCAGCTTAAAGTGAACCATTAACATTTTGCCTACCAAATCCTGTAACTGACAGAACAAAATAAATAAATCTCATAACTGATAGAAATAAAAGAATACTATAAAATTTTATTTTCTCCCAAGTTTTTCTAAGCGATCTACTGACTAAATTAGACTGCAGAAAGACTGATGTCTGTTAAAGCCTGAAGCAAAATGAGAACTAAGGATAAACATGCAATTTGGTATTTTTCCAAAGTATGAGAAAGGTCCATATAAAAACCAAAAAAACTCAATCAGGTTGGTGTATTAGAAAGTGATAGATTATGGCCTATCCATATGCTAAATCCATTCTTTCCCAGCTATGACTGTTCTGTGCATAGCACAGCAGAAAAGATAAAAAGAGTCATTATAGCTAATTATGCCACAGAAGTTGAACACTGGAAACCACATCTTCTATTCAAAGTAGAAGCTAAATTAGAAAAGCCTGCATGTTATTTTATGTACAGCAAAGCCCTTTCCAGTTTTATTTTAAATAAAAACCACATGAAACAGAGCTTCCGCACTTCAACATATTTCAAAACAGTTTGCCCATAACTTTCCCGCCCACAAATTTTACTCCCATTAGATGCAGCTACCTTCTGTGATATATCAATTGTTTCTCTGTTTCGATCTGTTGCATTGTAGCCCAACATCATTCATGTAAGAAGTTTTCAGAGAACCCTTAAAATACAGCAGTAATTTACCACATGCTAAGAAAACAAAAAATAGAAAGAAAAGTAAGAAAAAAAGAGTATTCAGAGCTTACAAAGGAACTTTTCTACTTTTGAACCACACAGACACACATTTTCACTGTAAAGTGTCCCTGACACAACCAGCTTCTGGCTTGCTCTCTTTTCTTCCCTGCTCTGTGGTTTAGGAAGCAAGTGATCTAACACGCTGTAAATACAGAATTGCCAGGAAAAAACCCATCACCTCTCCTCCTCACCATGGCTTTGCTATATCCAGCAAAATACACCTAAACGGAATTAATGAACACGGCATTTAAACAAGGAAGGACTGGCTCTTTTAATTTTGGCTAGTTTATTATCCAAATACACACCACAAGACTACATACTTGTGGTATACACACAACCAGAAAAAGAATAATTTGGGGCAGAGGGGTGGGGCATGAGACAGAAGGAGGAGAATCCCCTCTTCAGATGTACCAATAGAATTGTTTTCCATGTTCACATTCCAAGCCTTTGTAATACGCCTCTCTATTACGCCAGATCTGAGATGGGCACCCTTCTGTTTCCTCTTAAAAGCCAGCATCAGAAATAAATGCTTAGAGGATGAATACGCATCCACATGCTGTTCTAGACAGACACCATTTACTAACAGAATATTTAATTATCACCAAAGACCATGAGTAAGAGGGAAGACAGGTGATCTTTGAACAGTTACATGTAACACCAATACATCCTGCACATGTGAATTTACTCAGCTGAGCAGCAAGCCACTTTGCTTAGCTGTACATCACACAAGGTGACTTAACAGTTCAGCGAATGATAAAAGCTCCAAGGGTTTGTATGTTCTCCAGATGCGATGTAAAGAAAAAGTATCTTTCTTTGCTTTGTTTTGCAAGCAGTCTCCAGTTTTTCCAGAGGAAACAGAAAGCCACAGGCCACAGAAAAGGAATGGAGAACTTAATTCCACCATCTGATCATTAGAGACTGTTAACTCTTCACTCAACAGATCAATAATGGATTTCAAATTTGCCTCAGACGGAGTTAAAAACTCTGATTCTGCTTCACTTCCCCATGGCATACTGACAGGAGCAAACAGTTCAAAATGAGCTCTCCTCAGACACTGTTTTGCACCAAAGTATGAACTACTTTATATGAATATTCGTAGGCTCCATCTTACATCCCAGTCCAGGCAGTAACAGATATAAATGCCACACAGATTTTATTGCCTGTAGGAGTCTCTATCTGAAATCTCTAGGGGCCGAAGCACCAAGCATAGACAGGCAGTTTGGGTATTAGCCAGCAAAAGAACCTACCTGAAAATGCAAGGCAGAAGAATTCCTGACAGACACTAAACTGCAGGTTTTTTAAACATCTTCCTGAAACTGAAATTCTCTTACTGTTCTCATCTGGGTCGTAATAAAATTGATCAGACTCCTCACTGCTCATGAGCAAAACTTTTAGATGGGCTTACTAACTACATACAGTTGTAATGGAGCCAAGACAGGCAGTTAAATGCAGAATCATTTCAACACAAATCTATGTATGAAAGAAGTTATTTTAATGACATAGGAAGATACAGTTCAAATGAAATTACATACCACGAGTGAACAAAGCCACCCTGCATGCTCCAGCCACTACTATGCTTAAACACTGCCCTCTAAAGGTCGCAGAATCACTTGCATAACTTTTATTTCTAATAAAATTTTAAAAGGGTGAAGCATTTACTTCAATCTCAGCTGAGTTGAAGGCAATGAGATCACACAAAGTGAAGAGGCTAAAAGACCTGTAAGCATAAAGGCAATTAGAAAAAATATGCTTTGTGCAATCAGAATATTACAAGTCTTGATCTCAGAAATATTCTGCTCTCTTAAATTTCCATTTGCAGGCTGGATTTACTCCATGTAAGAACTGTAATCTTTACTGAAAACTTGAACGTGCCCCTTTCCAAGGCAAGATGGTTACAGTTAAAAAACTGAGTAATTTGAACTTACCGGTTATGTGCCTGTCACCAAAAGGTACTACCGCCAGTTATTAATTATATTGCTACAAATATAGTGCAGGATTAGTCAGATATAATCTATATTAAATCGGATATTCAGAGATCACCAAATTAGGCTATTTCAGCTGCACACAGGCAGGTGAGCAGCTCCCATCAATGGCAGTGGTATGTAACTCACTTCAACTTCTCTGAAAATTGTGTTTCATCACCTAATACAGTGAAAAAACCATAATTTTCACTGGTTAAACTCTAAGTTTGTTAATAAAAGAAAGGAAGAAAAAAAAATTTTGGATATTTCTGGCTACTAACCAAAAATACATGCCATCAACCGATGTGTCTGAACAGATTGCTTTGAAAGATCATTAAAAGTATAGAAAAAAAAGAGTGTAAGTAACACATGTTATTAGAGTTGTCCAAATTTGGAAGTTAAGTGTTAAGAGTTTGGGTGTTTATCTACTGAATAACTAGCTGCCCTCAGTCTTTAAAAATGAATGAATGAATTGTCCCTACTTCATATAAGGTTTGTTTTTTGTTGTTCTTGGTTTTTCAAGATTGTTAAATATATGTGATGTATCACTCCTCATTTCCATTCTTCTGCTTACTACTGACCTTGTTCTTCATAAGGGTCATCTGGGTCATCTGCAACCAGCTCAGCACTGCTTGGTGTCTCATGGTCCTCTTTGGTCGCAAATATAATTCTGTCTTTTCCTATTGTATAGGAGACAACAAGAAGTTCAGAGAAAGCTGAGACAGGAGTCATAATTTACAAAGCTGCTGAACAGCACAAGGTACTGAGACATTAAACATGATGCATTAATGTTAATAGTGAATGAATTCTGTTGCATTTATCAATCACCTTCAATTAGAACAGCTGTTGGTCCAGAGGAACATATACACAACTGAAATTCCGTCCTTCTACAGTTTCAACTTCCACATACTGCAACATACTGTAATGGCTGCAGATCACAGTACAGTTCATTGAACTGTGAAGTTAAAAAGCTGTTTCAAAACATGCTCAAAACTACTCTGTTACTAACCCAGATGAAGGGGTTGGCCACAAAAAAAAAAAAAGGTGAAAGAAAACTATAACTAAATTACAGTAAACTGTTCAACAGGATACTTATTAATAACAATATTCTTTATTAAAGACCTGTGTAATATTTTACAGTGATTATCTGAATTAAACACTGAAAAGCTCCTTAACAGTGTAGAATGAGCTGTATTGAAAGGTACCATGAGCAGCAACACGGTGCACCTCCTGCTCTGGTGCTCTTGCTTTAACTAAAGTTCCCTATTGGCGTGGGGGGAGGCTTGGCTGGAAACCCGAGTAGAGTTTTCTAACAACTCTGTAGAGCTATAAAAAACACTCTGAGCAGATACAAGCAGAAAAGAACAGCTAGCTCCTTTCATTGTCCAAGTTCACGAAGGCTGCTACAGTGACATATTAGAAATTAATATCCTCTTGCCCCTCAATGTGACCTCAGCCACCAAGTGTTCAGTAACTTCCTGTACTTTGCCCAGGAACCAACACTCTGTCTGAGAAACAGATAAACTAAATCCTTTCAGAAACCGCTTTCTGTGAGCCCTGCTCTGCGCTCCAGGGAACTTCACAATGCACCACGTCCAGCTGTTTGTTATACAAAAAGAACTACAGAATGGTGTTGGTTGGGGTTTTTTTTCCGGTTGAAACTTCACATTTAGACACTTAAGTGGAGGGGGAATATATCCCCCAGAGTATGAAGCGATAAATACCACAACTCACACAATGTAATACCTTGTGCGGGTACGGAAACATGGAGCTCGCACTCTCTCCACCCTGTCAATCTACCGCGTTTTCCTTAAAAATACATAAGGAAAAAAAACCCACCTCCGGGCACTTAACGCTAAGCTGGCATAAAATGCAAGCCCTAGGGAGGGCAGGACGCCGCTCCGCCCGCCCCAGCCCAGCCACAGCCAAGCCCGGCGAGTGAAAACAGGAGCCCCGGGGTGCGCAGAGGCCCGGCTCCGGCCGCTCCGCCGGGACGTCCCACCACGCCCGCCGTTACCTGCCGCCGCCTCGCCCCGGGGCGCCGCCGCCGCCCGCCGGGCGCGGGGACCCGCCTGCCCCCTCAGCGCAGGCCCGTGGGGCCCTTCTCCCGCCTCCCGGCCACCCGCCCCGCCGTCCCGCCTGCCGGGAGGGGAAAGGTCGGAGCGCGGAGCCGAGGCAGCCGCCCCCCCCCCCGCCGCCACGCGCAGGGCCCGCGCGGCCGCTTTCCCGCCTCTTCTCCCCTCAGGCGGCGCCTCCCCGTCACGGGCTGAGGCGCGCGAGCAGCCGCCCCGCGTCGCCCCCGGGCCCCCTCCAGGCAAGCCCGCCCGGCCCGTCCCGGCGGCGTGACATTGGGAAGGACACCCGGGCGCACCTTCTTGCCTGCAGTAGGACATGGCGGAGCCGTCCGGTGCCTTCCCCGCAGCTCGCGCGCAGACTGGCCCGGCCGGCGCCCCTCCGCCCGCTCCGCGCCTCCTCCTCCGCCACCGCCGCCACAGCAACGGGCAGCGGCACGCCGCTCCACGCTACGACCTCCCGCCTCCGGAAGCGCCTTCCCTGCCCGCCGGCGGCCGCTGACGCACCTCCTGCCGACCGCGGGCCGAGAGGCGGCTGCGTGGGAGGGAGCTGCCGGCCCCGCCAGGCCCGGTCTCGGGGCTGAACTACCTCTCCCAGCATGCCCCGCGCCCGGCTCGAGTCTTCGGGCGGGAACTACGCGTCCCGGCATGCATTGCGGCGCGGGGGCGGTGGCCGGGCCGGGCCGGGCCGGGCCGAGCTGGGCGAGCCCTGAGGCGGGCGCGGGTGCCGGCGGCTCTGGGTGCGCGCGTTTGGCGGCGGCTCCTGCGGTCTCTCCGGGCTGGTACGTGGCCAGGACGAGAGGCTCAAGATGTCGAGGAAGGTACGTACTGCTCGGGCCGGTCGTACCGTTGCTCCGCGCAGCGTGTGGCGATCGCCCGGGCCGGGCCGTTGCCGCTGCCCCGGGGCGGACAGGCTGAGGCTGAGGCTGAGGCCGGGGCCCGGCGCCGCTGTCACCTCCCGCCGGGCACCTCGGGATGAGCGAAAGAGAAGCCTCGTTCCTCTGTTGGCTGCGTGTGCTAATCTGGAGTGATTTCTCGGTTATCGCCCATGGCGAGCGGGCGTACGGAGAAGCCCCGGGCTTTGCTGCTTTAACGGGGCACTGGCCAGGACAGCGGTAGCAGCCGTGTTCTGAGCCATCTCTTTTTATTGCCCGAGATGCAGCTGTTTTAAAGTATGGAGGCACTTTTCCACTGGTGAGGTAAAGTGTAACTCGATATTTATAGCTATGTTTTAGCTGGTCTGGAATTCAGGATTATTACTCAATTTGTCATAGCCTGAGTGCGGGGTGTGGACACCAAACAGGGAACCTGGAAACAGACCGAAGAAAGCTTAAAGAGAGCTTGAAGTATCGTGTCAAACCACTATCACAGAAACTGTTCTTTCTATTAAGCTTGAGGTTTATTTATGAACTGCGTTTCTGATACCAAAAGCATGATGAGGCATTTAGTAAGTGTGGGAAAGTCTTGATCCAAGAGCTGCTACTTTGTAGAACAGCAGTAATAACAAAGACTTATTTTGAAATGGAATGCCTTCTCCTTTCACACCGATATTGCCTTTCTGGTTTATCTCCAACAGTTCTCTGACGCAGGCAGCAGAAAAGAACACGTTAAAATCACAAGTGAGTCGAAGCCAGGGTTCCTGGAGAGGCTCAGTGAGACTTCTGGAGGCATGTTGATGGGACTTGTGACATTTCTTCTGTCTTTCTACCTTCTTTTTACCAATGAAGTAAGTGAAAGGCACTGAGTGTTGGTATACATCTTTAAAATGTAACAACTGAGATGACATTCAACTAGTTTTGCGTTTATAAGCTTACTAAAGTGGTCATGTTAAAGCGTTTTACTTCATCCATGAGAAGAGGATATTATATCTGGAGAGCCTGATGCTTATGCTTGGGATATAACAAGAGTGAAACCACAGGACTACAGGGAGTGTTTCTGTAGAACTGAGTGTAGTAGAGATGGTGGCAGTGTATGATGATAACATCAAAAACTTGTAAGTAGATACAGAAACGGAATGTAGTATTATTGAAAGAGAGTTGTATGAGCCGCCCACATTCCATTTTTCTCTCTTTTCTTGGGATAACATAAGGTCCTCATTTCTCATGTTGTTACAATTGTTTTAAAGGAATTTGTATGCCATGCTCAAGACTAAGACTGTTAATTATTTCTCAGTGTTATTTTATGTCTTGGTTTGAGATTGAAAAAATAGTTTAAGCAGGGAATCCTAACACCCTACTGTTGCAAACATACATATTTTTGACAGTTTTGGAGTGGAGGAGCAGAATTCTGTGAATTTTCATGTAAGACTTCCTTTTGTACCTCTACAAGAGGGAAGGGATCTACTCCACATTTTGGAGAGTTTGCAGGAGAAAACACACCATAACATGATGGTAAGGTAGGGAAAACTTCTGCCAAGTAGTTTTATGGGTCTGTGGAAAAAGGGCCATAACTGACATAATTTTTGCGGCTATTCATGAACAAGATAAGAGGTGAAGAGCAATAATTTTAGACTCGTGTAGAAATAATCCATGTGTTTTTGAGGAGCTTAGTTAATGTTAATCGTCACGTTGCATTGGTAAGAAAAACTGCCCCAAACTCAGGCAGACAGAGGTGGAGAGTGTAGAAGTGCAAGTGGTTTTCAGAGTACGGCTGGAGGCTCAATGTACAAGCATTCCTTGCGGTCTTCAGATCGCTTGTCTGCCAGCCTTTTTCACAAAATACTGCTGTACCATAATACTGCTGAACCACTGATTCTTCACAACTTGATTTTTGCTATTCTTCGTTGCAGGGTCGAGCCTTAAGGACAGCCAAATCTCTCGATGAGGGACTCTCTCTAGTGATCCCTCTTGATAGCATCCACAGTGTGTCTCAGCAGAATGAAGGGAGGTTGGTGCATTTAGCTGGTGCTTTAAGTACATCTAAGGTAAATAAAAGAGAGTCTTGAAGACATGAGTATTTTAAGTTTGGAGGGAGGGAAGAGTCTTTGCCAATTAAAGTTATGTTCGATATCCAGTGAGAAGACATGTAGTCTCTCTCCTCCTCTGCAAGCATTGCTGCCTACCTCACAAGCTTTGGTGCTTGGCTGGGAGTCGGGGAGACGTCGTGCAGTCTTGGTCTCTCTCCTCCCAAGCAACCTGTTACCTCTATCTGTGCTTACCCTCCCATGGCCTGTGGTGGATAATTTCGGTTCTTCTTTGTATAGGGAACCCGTTGTATGTTCATGATATTGTAATGTCTTTAGGCTCTTGCACTACAGAGGCTCTGCAAGTTCTGACTTTTCAGTAGGAATGTCATTTTCTGTGGTCAGCCTGCATTGCAGAAGATCACAAAGCACAGTAGCTTCCAGCAAAATAAAATCTCCCCCTGGTTTAAACACTTAAGCCTGCAAACCAATAGCCAGCATTTCTGGTTTTATTCTTCACTATGGCAATAATTTTTGATGATGATTAAGTCACATTTATCAGTGATATAAAGATATATTCCTTTTTGTCTTTCATAATTAATAAATTTCATTTATTCTGTATTCAGCTGTGTGTAACACAGTACTAACTATGTGAATTGAGGTAGGTAATGAGTTTGATAATAAAAGTACATAAAATAAAAATAAAAGAAGAGCTTGCGAGGTGCAGCATTTATACTGACTCCTATTTTCTTTCATTTTTAAATAGCCTTTGTTTGATCCCAGCTATGGGCTCTCTATCCAGGCTGTCAAACTTAAGCGCAACGTGGAAATGTACCAGTGGGTAGAGTATGAAGAGTCGACGTAAGTGAAAGCTGTTTGTAGAGCTGTTTTATTAGCAGAATCCCATCCTTTTTTTTTTCTTTTTTTCCTTTCTCCATCTCCAACAGTAAAACTCCCAACAAGCCTTTACAGCTGGAGAGTTCTAGAGCTCTTGGATTTTTTAGAGAGTCACTTTATTGGTCAGTGCTTCAGAATTTGCATCAGATAAAATTTGTGTAACACCCAAACCCTTTTACCAAATGCTTCTACTTCCTGACTTTGTATGCTTTCATACGGGCTTTCTCGGCCTCTGTGCTGCAGCTCTGGGTTTTCTGTTTTCATTATGGTTGTCTGGTGCTGGGCCACCTCAGAGCCCATTGATCTGTTTTGTCATATGTGTTGTCAACAGAATTCAAAGATCTTTACTGATTTATTGAAAAGAATTAAAACCCCAAACCCACTCATGTTTTTCCCAAAGGCTCGGTTGATTTTTGTTGTTTTTCATGTTTCTAATGCTTCTTTTATCTATTGATATACTTTCTGCTCATCAGGATTTCTGTAACTCCACCCCCATAATACTCCCTGCCTGCTAGTTGATTATCAGAATCAAAACCTTTGTCCCAAAATACTTGGTCCTGATTTTTTTAAAAATAAAACTTCACAATCCTCCTTTTCCCTGCATCTGCTGAGCCTTTCCTGCTGCCATTCTCTAAAACTTGATCATGGACCCCCAAGCTAATTTCTTTCATTGTCCTCAGGAAGGGAATAGATTTTTTTGCTGAATCCGGGAACTCCATCATGTTTTCCCTTGGCTATCTTCGTTTCTTCCACAATGACAGTGATTTGCTTATTGGGTTTTTTTTTTTTTGTTGGTCAGTTGTTTATTGTTGGTGTTTTTTTTTAATAGCCCAAAGTGGTTTTAACTTTTGTTAGAAAAGTAAGTGAACTCAACAATTTCAGTTATGAATTCCAGAATAAACTCTGATAAACCCATCAAGCCCCGAACTACCTGGTTGATACCTACAGCCTAACATACACTAGAATATTTCAGAGCAGTTAAAAAACCCTATTGTATCCAGTTGAATCTAGAAGTCTCATTCTTTTCTCAGACTTGTGGATACTTGAGACTTTTTGGGATGTGACTGAAGGAAATCTCTTCATTTCTTTGGTACTTATTATTGTGCAGCCTGAAGTATTTGATTAAACCAAGACATATTTTCTTGATTTTTAAAAGACTCTCCTACCCCTTATCCTTAATAATAAATTCTAACATTAATTTCTAGCTGTGAAAGTAAGCTGCAAAATTTAGTTGCTCGAGAGACACTGATTATAATAGGCAATATTGCAGTCTAGGTACCTTTTCAAGGGGATTTACAAAACTGATGAGATATTAACAGTAGTTGCAAGCAGAAGGGGAAAAACGTTTCTGTTTATTAGTAGTAATTCCCCTGACAGTAGTATAAAAGTTATTATGTAGGTCTCGCTCTACAGACTCTTCAGAATAAGTAGTTCAGAGCAGAGTTAGTTGTAAAGATAGGTTGTGTTGCCAGTGCATTGTGTTGTCTGTGCATTTCATTTGCAAAGTGTACTCTGCCCTGAGCAGGGGTGTGCGTGCTTTGTTTTGGTTCTCATCCCACCCCTTTTCTCTGCAGGGAGTATGAAGAGAACGGTGAGATTAAGAAAGAGACAAAGTATTCCTACAGTAAGTGGATCAACAGAAAGTTCCTTTCTTTTTATGCGACTTTCGACTTTTATGTGTGCATATTTTAATTTTTGTTGCAAACCTCTTATTTTCTTTTGGGGAAAGAAGGGAAAGGAATATGAAGAAAAAAGCAAAAATTGTTTCCTAAACAAATGGCGGGATCTCCCTGATCTTGCTGAGGTAACTGAGGTGACAAGAGGCGTGCTGTTAACGAGAAACCACTACAGAGTCTTGTCTCGGGACTCCTAGAGGTTCAGAGCAGCATCCAGGGATTGGATGCTCTGGCGATCAGACCTGTAAGTGACGGGAGATGGACAGAGGTGGGAGTGTGTTCAAAGCTACACCTGAGATTTTTCTTCAGAAGTGGAGAAATTTGTTATACGTCATTCATGAGCAGAGGAGAATAGACAGGGAAGAGCAGTGTAGCTCCAGCCTGTAAAAAAAGAACAACCTGTTGAGAGTCTGTTTAGGTGTTGATATCAGCCAATGAAAACCACCAGCAGCTTCTGATGTGCGCTGTGGCTTTTGCCAAATCCTTTTTTGGCAGGAGCAGAACCGAGAGCATTATTCTGATCTACCCAGTGGCAGAAAAATACTCTGAGTCATCATATATCTGGAGATTGGTCTCTGTGCTTCATTTATCTCTGATGAAAGCACATGGATGTGTAACGTGGGTGTGCAGCAATTCCTGGGCATGATCATAAAAATACCCCACGTCAGGAAGCATGGGACCTGGCACCATGGAGATACGTAAGGAGCAAAGCGGGGGGTTGGGAGCTGGGAAAAACAGTCTCACAGTAGCAGGGAACAAAAAGAAACGCCATTAAAAAAACCCAAACAAACAACAAGAAACACAGCTGCCCTCTCAAAATTTATGGATTCTGCCCAGTAGAAGTCTGTACGTTATTAGATGTGGTGGGTTAGCCTTGGCTGGCAGCAAGGGGCCCACACAGCTGCTTGCCTGCTCTCCCACCCAGTGGGACTGGGGAAGAGACTGGGAAGAACAGGAATGAGAGAGCTTGTGGGTTGAAATAAAGATGGGGAGCTTGCTTAGCAATTACCAATGTGAGCAAAACAGACTTGACTTGAGGGCTGGTTTAGCTCACTCAGTTGAGCATGGTGCTGAAACACCAAAGGTCGCGGGTTCGATCTCCATTGGGTCCTCATGTGTTGCCTGATCTAGTTGAGAGGCGTCCCTGCCCTGACAGGGAGGTTGAATTAAATGATCTCTAAGGTCCCATCCAGCCTAGGCCATTCTATGGTTCTATGAAAAGTAATTTATTGTCAATTAAAATAAATAGTTGATTATTGATTAGGGTGTTGACAAAACACATTTTCTGTCACCCTTTCCCCCTGGCCCTTGTTATCGCCACCAGTTACACTCATTCCCTTTAGCAGGGCAGCGAGCGGTGCAGGGGGTGGGAGTGTGTTTACAGGCAGTCCATGGTGGTTTCTCTGTGCCACGCCTTTCTTCTCACAATTTTCCCCTGCTCCATGGACTCTCCCCAAGCTGCAGTAAGTATTTGCTCTGCTGTTGAGCACCTCCTCTGACTTTGGTGTTTCTTCTGCTGTTTCTTACTCCTTTTTTGTTCCCTCCCTTCCCCATTTGGTGTTTTCTGCCCTTAAAAACGTTTTCACAGAGGTATCCCACACGTAGCTGATGGGCTCAGCTGTGGCCTGCAGTGGGCTCGGTGTGGAGCCAGCTGTGTCCAACAAAGGGCAGCCTCTCACCTCTTCCCACAGAGACCACCCCTGCAGCAGCCCCCCCACTACCAAAATTTTGCCACATACCCAATACACCAGAATATCTCTCATAATGATACCTGCTCTTCTGTTTAACCAAACTCCCTTTCCTTTCTACTCCTTCATGGAAGTAGAGCAATCTATATTTAATACGGACGTTGATCAGCAAAGGGACTCTAATATTGCAAGAGTTGTAAGGAACCTATTGGAGTCTGTTCTGGAGATGTGGGAAGGCTGCTGTGGCCCGAACAAAGGCAGCATTGTGCGTTCTGACAGCGGCACATACAGGTACTATCTTTATCTGTTACCTGACTGCTCTGAAATCTGCTACTTCCAGCAGAACTTGCAGCCTTTCTTCATAAAACCAGATTATTCCCAAAGAGTGGAACCAGGAATCAAAACCTGATTGTGGAAGATGCCAACAGCAAAGCTCCCACTGTGGAAAATTGAGTTAGAACTTTATCCCCAAAATTTTTTTCTTTTTTTCCTAAGTCCTGCCATACCTTGTTAGTATGCCAAAAGGATGGATTTAAGTATCAGTACAGACTATCACATTCATACCCTAATGTAAACAGTATTACTAGAAGTGTAACTTCGAGCTGATTGATTGAGATCTAAGTAACTAAGATCTGAATGGCAATTCTTCCTGTCTGTTCCCCAACCTTCGTACAATTCTCTTTAGATACCGAGTGGAAATCAGAAGTCGTGAACAGCAGAAACTTTGATCGAGAAATTGGACACAAAAACCCCAGGTAATTTACCACCTGGCACAATCCCTCTAGATTCTGTCACTGTGTCTGATCAAAGATGAGAGCTAAATAACTAATCTTCATGACATAGTGAAGTAGATGGAAACTTTTGGTCTTTTGGCAGTTGGGGGGATTAAGACATAGAGAAACTCAAGAGCAATTCAAAGGTGCCTGGTGGAAGCAGAATTAAGCTGTCAGTGGATATGGATAATGTTGGGATGTCAGGCTGTTAGATTGCCTCCATGTAGCTTCCAAGTAGGAGAACTTGAATGGGTTCCTTTCTGACTTTCATTGTCTGTTAGTGCAACCTGTTACTAATTCTTTCACCTCATGTAAGTCTGGGGTTAGAACAGGAGGCATTCCATCAGCTGGTCACACCTCTCGAACTCACAGGCTTATGTGTGGCAATCACCCATATATAATTTGTTTCATGTATCATCTGCAGCATTTTAGCTACACTACAATGTGCCATCTCTAATGATCAGTTTTAGCTTGCTTGTCATTCTTACAGCACCTGCTCGGTCCCTTAGGGTGCAGGATGCCATCTGGCAAATTACGTTACATGTAAGTGAAAGATACAGCTGGAGAGACAGTAGGGCCAGGATTTCAATAACAGTTTGAACTTTGCAAAATCTCCGGAACGTTGTTTTGGTTTTGTGGGCTCATCCAAATACACTGCCCTTTATTTAGAAATGCTACTTAAGGAAGGAAAGCAAAGGCCTGTGTGGTTTTGGTTATAAGTCCCAACTAGCAGACTTGTAGGTGAGAGACGATAGAAAAAAGGATGCAAAGATGACATGCCTGCTTTGTCTCCTCCCTGTGCACTGTTTGTTGTTAATGAAAATTCTCCAAGTCTTCTCCAATAAATGCAAATCTCCAGTTGAGAGTAAGAAACACTTTTGACTTAGTGCTGTTGCAGTCTGTCATTTAAAAAGTCCTGCAGCTAAGAACATCACATTTGAGTGTACTGGTACAAACCAGAGACTGAGCATGACTGTGGTGGATCCTTGGCGTGAGGCAGTGTAGTGTATGCAGACATACTGAACTGCAGATTCCTGTTCAGAATTCGTGCCTAGCATTAATGGGACTCTTTTAAATGTGAGCTGTGTGACTTCTTCCGCACATCCATCTTGCCCTTTTATGCAACTTAGACATTTGTGAAAATAAAATCTGTTGTTTACTGCCAAGGCGATTCTAGTAGTACTATTTATGAGAATGAAGTCGAGTCTCTAAGTAAAGGGTTCCTGAGCTTGGAATTTAATTAATTTGGCCGTGATGTAGAAGTGCCTTTATATGGAGAAGGTTTGTGATCCAGGTTTCTTAATTTAGCAGGTAAGATCTAGCAGTTGACAGCAGAAGCTAAATAAATTTAGGCTAGAAATAAAGTGCATTTGTGAGTGCAGTTAAATGTTGCAGGAATTCATCCGGGAACGCAATAATTGATTGTCACTCAAAACCTCTATGTCACCATTGAACAGCTTCCGAAGAGCTGAACTCCTTTTCAGCCCATTAAAGGTTCAGCACAGAAAAAAAATAATGAAATCTTATGGTATGAATGGAAGGTCAGGCCAGGGTCAGAGACAATCGTATCTTGTCTTAACTTATTTTAATGGCTCCAACACTGTGAAGTCAGGACACAGTTTCCTGACGTCACGACAGCCATTTAGCTATTTGAGTTGCTCCTGCTGTTGGACGCAGTACCTGTTATGTGCTGAGTATTGCACACTGCAAATCGAGTTTGGTCGTAATCCCAGGACTAATCGGGGATTCTCTCTGTTCCCTAGTGCCATGGCTGTGGAGTCGTTCACTGCTGTTTCTCCTAACGTCCAGGTTGGCAGCTTTGTTCTTTCCCAGGGTAAGGATTGCTCTGTGCTGGCTTTGGGTCTGCTGTTGCATCAGCAGTGGACTTCGGTTCTTTCCACAAGGGTGGTCATTCCAAGTGGTGATCGGGAGGGCAGCCAGCAAATTTGCTGTTCCAAGTTAGACACAGAACCTGAGCTTGATTCTCTGTTTTGCTTAGGTCTCGTGGATAAAATTGATGACTTCAAGCAGTTGAGCTTGTCAAACCTTGAGGATCCCCATGCTGATGTTACTCGAGGGGGAGATTACTTTTACCACAGTGAGAACCCCAGGCGGCCAGAAGTAAGATGAGAAAAGATAAACCAAAGCAGCGATTACTGTTACGTGAAAAAGAAAGTTGGGGCACGTCCCACTTCTGTTTGAATATGCAGAAATCGAAGCGTCTGTAGGATGACACCCTTAGTACAGCCCGTCAGCACAAGCGCTTCTCTTGCAGGAAGCTTCTGATCCTGCTTCTTTGTCTTTCGTTTTCTTGAGTTTGACATGCTTTTAAAGGGAAAGATGCAGGATGATGCTGGAAGGTGGGTTCTGCCTCTGCTTTGCTGTACTAGGCAGAGTACAGCAAAATTGCTTGTTGTCATCTTGCGCTGTCTGCCCTTCTCTGCCAAAAGATAACATGACAAGGGATGAACAGAGTCTTGTTCGCATTAATGTGCTCCTGCAGCTAAGTCAGAAGGGATGTTGCAAAACCACATTTGAGCCGTACTTTCAGTTATCAACTAGGCCTGAAAAAAGTACAGCTTGGAAATCACGCTGGGTGTCCTCTGGCTTGACATAACCGTTCAGAAAAAGTGTTGATACATACAGGGTGTTCCCATGCAGAGCTGTCTCTTGTTGACTTCCAATATCCTCTTGTTTGCAGGTAGGAGACCTTCGTGTCTCGTTCTTCTATGCGGGTCTGAGTGGAGATGACCCTCACTTGGGCCCTGCTGATAAGGTGAGTCTTCAGCTGTTTCTGTATTTTGCAAACTCTGTGCCCAACTCAATAACCAATAAGTATTTTTCCTTTTCTTCCAAGGTGACTGTGATTGCTCGCCAGCGAGGCGATCAGCTGGTTCCGTATCATACCAAGTCTGGAGATGTCCTGCAGATTCTCTACCCTGGGGATCTCTCTGTGGAGGTGAGATACCACAGGCTGTTAGTGAAGGGTTAATACTGGAGATGGTAATGCAGAAGCAGGAGGGTGGAGTAAGCTCTCATTCTCCTTTGGAGAGGAGAGGAGGAGATACTTGATGTCAGCGTTGGCTTTTCTCTCTTCTTTTTGTAGGACAACACATTATAGCCTATGCTTGCTGTCCAGGTTTTTGCATGTTCTTTGTGTTGCAGCAAAATTCTGTGTTTTGCCCACTAGCAGTACATGATTTGGCTACAGTTATTACTGATGATTTTCTTTATTTTAAAAAGGGAACCGTGGCTAAAGTGCTATGTATGTATTTTTTTGAAATCCTTGTGTTGCTGCTGAACATCTGTTGCTTTAAAGGCTGTTTCTGTGCCGCCTTATTTTGTTTTCATTTGCACTTTGGTAGTTTCCCACTTACACATGTAAGCACATGCTTTTGAAAAGGTCATATGTAAAAATAGGAAAAAACAGGCTTTAGTTAAACAAATGGTGGGAGCTATCTTCTCTTCAGCTTTTAATGACAGGAGTTTAGGCTTGTTCGAAATGTTTATTGCTATTCCAGCTGAGAAAGAACCTCCAGGCAGAGCATTATGCTCCAGTAAATCCTGCATGCTCCAGCAATTAGGTGATTCATTTACTCCTTTTAGTAGGTTTGTTTCCATTAATGATTGTTTCATGCCCTGCCACAAAAATACCAGATGTCAAGAATTTACAGGAGCTCCCACAAGCAGTTAAAAAGGCTTTTGTTTTGAGCTGCAGTAGAATCAGCTCTCTACTGTGAGCTCTGAATATTCATTACATAGATTTTTAATTCGTTGGAAGTGAACTTAATACAAAGGAGTAATTCAGAGTACGAGTAATCAATCAGTCACGTCTTTTTCCCATTTTCCCATTAAGTGTTTTACTATGTCTTAGCCATCTTCATGTGTACGCTTTATTGAGCTAGAGAGGCACACAACCTGTTTTGAACAAAATCTTACTGAGAAGTCTTGCAAATAAATGCTTTGCTTTGCCCGATGAAATACACACATATAGACTTCTTAGCTTTTCTTCCCTACATACTACTTGCCTTCTTACATAGACCTTTCCTTCAGCCATCAGTGCATATTGTTGCCTATTCTCTCTTCCTCCCCACAGAGTGAAGTCAGACCGTTCCTCCTTTACTATTTTTACTTATTAGCTCTTATTTTCCCAGAGTAACATTGAATGTATCCATTTGCAGCAAAACCTGTGTGCTTTCTGCCTGTAGTTACAGGGTGTTGACTGGTGCTTGTTCAGCTGTCTTCATTTACAAAAATGCTGGTTTCCCTTGTCCTGCACTTTGAAATCTGTTGTAGCACATTGCGATACTGCGCAAAACCATCCTGCAGAATGAGCTGCAATGTATCTTCTGCAAGAGAATTTGTACTCCTAAAATGCTGTCGGCTCTGATTTGCTCGTAATACCCTGGAATCTCTAAAGAAATTGAGAAAGAGGCTGCATGTAATACTGTTTGCTTTCAGGAAGTGTTTCAGAAAGAGCATCAGAGTAACACCATGAAGACCTGGGCCCTCCGTGCAGCAGGCTGGCTGTCCATGTTTGTAGGCATCAGCCTAATGACTCGAATATTTTACACTTTAGGTAAGTTTTTACAGAAGAGTAAAATAATTTTGAAATAGGTTCATAACCCCTAGAGAATACTCTCTTTACACGTATGCAGTTAATTATATTTGGAGGTCAGGAATTTGGTTTGAACTCAGATTGAATTTGATCTGAAAGTCACTGTAGGCATTTGGAGGCAGATCCCAGAACTGGATGGTTGCTTTGTGAACATTTGGAAGAAAAAAAAAAAGGCAAATACCTGTTGCCAGTCTCAGAAGATCCCAGCCCAGAGCTTACCAAAACCAGAAGCCAAAGCATATGTTGGGTTCTTTCTTTCAAGTCTAACTCAGGTTGCTGCAATCCAATTACTTTCTACACCCATATGCAAGTGGTCCCTGCAGCAGGTCTTAATTAGTAGTTGTATAGTAACATGCCTTTGTGTCTGGTTATCACACGCTGTTGTGGATGAACTGCAAAGAAAGTTTCTGTTTATCCCTTTAACGTAGAAAAATTTTGGAATAAAAACTTAAAGAAAAGCAGGACAGTGCATCAGACTTGTACAAACATCAGACATCAAAGCCATCATTTCCTTTGTAGCTGTTAAGTCTTTTTCTTATTTATATGTATACCTGCTACTGCAAGATCTGCTGTTGCCAGAAATTAGTTTTTGTGCTAGCATATTGCATTAGTTGCTCTGGACTTGTTCTGTAGCTGCAAAGCTTTCAGTCTGTGCTGCCTCTCGAGTGTTGGACAAGTCTTCAGACTTCGTTTTGGATGACTTCCTGTCTGAAGAGATGAGGACACTGTTGCCTGGTGTATTTAGTTGTTGCTTAATTATCAAATGCCTTGAGGATACTCTGCTGAAATGCTTTATCCAGCGCTCTTGATTTTGAGTGTCTTTTGATTGCAGTAATTTGCGTGCAAACAACTTTGTCCCTTGTTTAATTCTTTCCGCAGTGGACTGGTTTCCTGTTGTGAGAGAGCTGGTTAACATTGGATTAAAAGCATTTGCCTTGTGCGTAGCCACTTCGCTGTCGCTCCTGACCATCTCGGTGGGCTGGCTCTTCTACCGCCCTGTCTGGGCTTTGCTGATCGGGTTGCTCTCCGTAGTTCCGATTGTGGTTGCGAGGTCTCGTGTTCCACCAAAGAAGCAGCAGTGAGGGGGAGGTGGTCGGGGTTTTGCGCTGAAGCCTGGTTAGAAACTTTTTGAGTGCGTTTCTGTCCCAGTTCGGGCAGCATGCTTACAGCATTTCACAGCTCAGCAGCGTGCACTGGGAGTTGGGAGGGGGCGTGAATGTGGTTATTGATACAAGTTACCCATGAAAAATATGTGGCTACAGGATGCTGTTTGTGGGAAGTCAGTGACATCAGCTTTGGGGGTAAAAACCATTTTGGAGTGTCTATATTGATTATGTAGTAAACAGCAGATCTCTGTCTCTTACCACATAGTAATTCCCCCCAATTTGAGAACTGGGGCACCTTGTGTATTGTGGGGAAAGTGCCAGCCTCATCACATGGCGTGTGGTTAGATATCCGTAGGAAATATGTGTGCGTACCTCCCTCTCCTGCCTTTTCTGACATGCACAGTCATGTGCGCTCCTTTGGCTGATGCATTTCCAAGTGTATGCGTGCAAAGGAAAAACACAACTTAGTCAAATTTCACACAATACTGACATAAAACACGTGCTTTCAGACTGAGGATTTTCAAAGTAACTTGCAATGATGAGAGGCCAGGTTAGCAGTGCTCTGAGGTAGACTGGGTTTGTCTGGAAGCATTGATTTCCCCAAGGTTTTAAAAGTCTCTGAAAGTTGTTCTTGGTTCACATCCAAAATGGTAGCGTGGACTATACCCCTGCATAACCATTTCAACATTTTACCCTTTGAATTGCACATATTTAAGGGGGTACTCAGAGGTCACTAACTTCTAAAAGGAAGCCTGCTGCCTTGAAACAAAATTAACTTTTATAATTGAATGTATATTCTTTGGAAATGTTTGGGGTGTTTTTTGCTGTGTATAGTTTCTTTCTTGAATTTCACTTAATAAGGACAATAGACATACTCCGTGAAATTAAATAATGAAATTTGTGCCTGATTAGATTTCGTAGACCTTAGTAGCCTAAATTTTGACCTTTATATAATGTTAGATCATCTTGTTTATATCATCTTGTAGTGGTGTGATGGCTCATGTTTACATATTTCTGCTGTAACCAGTACTTGAGACTAGAGACTGTCTTGCACTGTTTTTAAGTCTCTCTCTCTGCCTAGCTAGAGTCTGGCTTAGAGATGTGCACTCTCTACACTACAGTGTTGGGTTTTTTTCTGTAACTATACACAATTCAGTAAAAAAATGTCTTAATTTATGAAATCCAGTTATGGCCATCATGAGAAATGTGTTAAGGAACTTACACAGAAGCTACAAGCAGTTTGCTACAGCGGTACTGAAACAGACATCTGAGTTACAAATCTTAAGTATTTTGAGAAGTAGCAATCACCTTCTTAGCTTTAATTCTTTTCATTCTTCTAGTATTTGAAGGTTGTCATTTGGTCTCACGGCTTGGTTTTGCTGCTAAAAGCAGGAGTAGTGAGTGAAAGGTTATGGGAAGCGCAGGTGGTCTCGGGCCTGCAGCTGGCCTGTGTTAGTAATCCTGCACCGTCTTCCCGTTGCTCACTAGTGCAGCATTTTCTCCATCAGTTGAGAATTCCACTCCACGGGGGAGAAGGTGTTGGGCTGTTGTCTTACTAGTGGTGCAGGAAACCAGCCAGCCTTACTGTATTAGACATGACGATATAATTTTCTACAGATGTGCTGAGCTTTTGTATATTTAATAAAATATGATTTTCAAAAGGTTGGTCTGTAAATTCATTTTTTATTACGTTTAAATATTGGACGTTTCATGTGCAGGAATAGTACCCAGGTACACAGAGGATTAGCTTGTAGCTTCCATGTGAACTCATGTTCTGTTTTAGTTAAGTACAGAGTTGGGTTTTATCCTGCAGATATTTCCCCGTGTTGGGAAGCAAGTTCCAAATAAGAGCACGGCTGCTGTCTGGTCCATGTTCTTCTCTGTGATGACAGACTGATTTCAGCCTACTGAGGTTTTACTTATGTGATAGGAACTTCCTTGCCTCCATCCAATTATTTGAAAAATATGATGGTGCAACCTGACCGGATACAGCATCTTGTATTTTTAAAGAAACAGGGGTTTACCCATGCATTCATCAGCTTAAAATACTTTTGTCTTGCGTGCTACTGTGTGCACGGGAATGACACAACCTGAAGTAAGACTCCCTGGGCAGACAAGCACTTCATGTGCCGGCAGAGCTGAAGCTGCCTTTCAGTGCACGCACAAAGACCGTGTTTCTATAGAAACAAACTGAAGCAGGATTTCTTCTGCTTCCTTACCAAAATCTGACAGAATCCGATCTGTTGGTCATCTCCCCTTTCCACTTTGAGGTTTCCCTTAAAGCATATTTACTCCTTCATCTTTTGCATGCTTAGTTCAGGAGAGCTGGCTCCCTGCAGAGCCAAGGAGTAGCATCCTGCCAGCTGGAGATGTTACTGTCTCTTTCCCCACTGACTGGAACCAGCCACCAGACTGGTAACTCCGTGTCTCTGTGCTGAGTGGCCCAAGTCAGGGAGCCCAGAGTCACTGTGGTACAGCTGCTGCAGCATTTTACACAGATGAAAAATCACTGATACCAGCAGGAGCTGGATGTGGGCCCTCGCATTCAAAGCGCTGGTCTCGGGGTGTATCCTGCGTGTCGGCATGACGACCACCACAGAGGACACTACAGCTTCCGTGCCCTCCGCAGTTTTGCCAGTTTGTGCAAGATGGAGAATTTTTCTTGAAGCCTTACATACAAGTTATACCCACTCCCCAAACCTCCAACATAGACTGCTCTCTATTTATTTAGAATTCAGTAGCAAAAACTAAAAACTCAGCACGAAGACCCTTAACATTAAAAAAATCCACGAGCAGCCAGCTCTGGGGTATCCTGGGACCCATGTTGTGACTTCTGGCAGTGCTACAGTGTCCTCTTAGCCTTGCAGGAGAGTCCTTCCAGGGGAACAGAGCTGCTTACGGAAGAATGAGATGGCCGGAGGGAAGGTTTAACAAACAACATTACTCTTTTCCCATACTTTATTTCGTTCTACAAATACAATACAAAAATAAAGATTTTTTTTTTCTGAACATACTTAAAGCTAAGCCATTTTATTGCATTTCAGTATTTCCTCTGTGACAATGTACAGCAATGACTAGACTGTATTCCCCTCTAATCCTGAAGAGACAGTGTCAGTGTAATTACAAAAATAATGCAAAAGACAGATCAGCATTTCTATGGCAAAAGTGCAGGAAAAGCTCGTGTAGATTTAACATTCCTCTCTCAACAGGTTTTGAATGCTTAGGTATTGGACAACACGTACAAGAGTTCTCCGGCTTCAGTCAATTTTGTTCCTGACAACGACACTGCCAGTTTTACATGTTCTGCTCATACATATCCACGTGGTCTTGATAAAACAAGTACGTATATATCCAAGTTACTTAAGAAGACATATTTAACCTTAAGTTTGAAATGAGGACAGGGCTTCTCCCTTCCAACACACAAGACTTCTAAGACTGTAGCCTGAAAAGCCAAAATGGAGTTTTCACAAAAGGCAGGTATTCCTTAGAAAGTAAATTTTCAGACTCCTCCAAATCTTGACTGCGTGTTTCTTTACATGTTAGAGGAAGTGTTTCCCCTTCTGTGATGATGAGACAGTAAGACCAGAACTCTGCCTCACCAGTGCCTTGGATAGGGCATTAGCCCTTTGGCCAGCTCACCACAGACTGTGAAACGGCAGCTACATGCTTTAGTTCTGAGCAAGCAGGAAAAAATGGGAAGCAGAACAATGGCAAAAGCCAGTGCCGACGAAAGGAATGCCTCAGAAAACAGAATTCTGAGTGCTGAGTGATACAGAAGAGAGCAAAAAACCCCAACAGCACAAAGTGATCTTCTCAGAAGGTATGACTGCACACCTGCTTCTCCTAAATCCAAGGATAAAAGGATGAATCCAGTTACCTGTGATAGCAGAAGAAACTCTTGATAGTGAATTAGGTTGGTGCCTGATAGCTCAGAAATACGAGTGCACAGGAAGACGAAGTCCTTAACTGGCAGGATGCTTCTATTGTGACTCCTGTTCTTGCCGCTGGAAACGGCAACAGAAAGCTTGTGTTGTTCACAGTTTCTCAAAAGGGAACAACTGTGCTGCTTCTCCTTTCTTCTCTCGCTTGCGCTTTCTGGTTGTCTTCTCTTCTTTTGTCTTCTCTAACTGGCGATTTTGGGGCCAACAAATGGCCAAATTCTCTACTGCGGTCTCTGAACTTGGACCTCCCTCTTCATCAGAAGAGATACTCACTCCTTCCTTTGTCTGGAGTGCTGACGGCTCCGTCTAGAAAAATCGGGCGTGAAAATTAAGAAGCTTCTTTAGAGATCACTCCTAACTACCGCTTTCTAAGAGGGCTTGTCTTCCATCACAGCCACACTTAATGACATTACAAAAGTTTGTTGCTCTGGTCTGTGTTTCTGCATTCTTTCAACGCAAGCAAAATATTTTTGACGATGGAAGAACAAAAATAAACCTGTTTTAATAAGATCATGCTTTTCACCTTTCTCAATGGGGAAAAGATTAAGAACTAAAACATCTGCATAACAAAAAGCAGCCCAGTCTCATCCTATTAGCTACATGCTTGGCTTGGAGCAATATATCTGGGAAGAGAGTACATTAAAACAGAAAATAATACCAAAAATTGATGCTTTAGGAAACACTACTCTCTTGTTAAACAATAATGAATCTTTCACGAACGTGACCACACAGGTGTAGTTTTTTTACCAATTGCTAGTCACACGCTAACAATAGGAAATGAGAAGATTTCTGAGGAACTATGGTCTGCAAGTTCTACAGTATACAGCTGGAAAGATAATACATTGGAAACACTGGGAAAAAAGATCTCTTGGTAGAGAAATATCATCCTGAGAAAGAAATCACTAACAGAAATGCAGGATACCTTTACGGAGTAGCGTTGCTTCAGTCTCTCTCTGATGAGAAGTCCTTTGGTCAGCAGCTTCCAATTCGTCAGAGCTCTCTTCTCACGCTTCTGTGAGGGTTGGTTATTGAAAAGAGAAAAATTTACTACTCTAAGTTTCAATGTATTTATGCCCACAGAAAACGCAAGTTTCGAGATTTTAACCTGCCATTTAAAAAAACACACACACCAACTTAAATATGTCATTAGAGCATTATAGGCCAGTAGGATTCTTAAGACTAAAATGCACTGGTGTCCAATTATCTGCTAAATACATGAATTACTGTCCCTTTCTAATGTGCACCCTGACTGTGTAAATTACAGCAGAGCCACCTCCAAAATTTTAACCGCATACTTTTATTCCTTACTTTTGTTTCCTAGGAGCCATGAAGAAGTATTCCAGAGTATGTGCTGGTTCAGATATTGCTACACACTTGTATTGCATCCCACTGCAGCCCCACAGCAAGCCCAAAATGGGGTATTTGGGGGATGCAACCAGCTCTTCATGGTCACAGAGCTCTGTGTCTGTCTTCTGTTTCACTGTCCACAGTTTCAAGGAAATTTACTTCCTAAATGTAACAATAAGAAAGCTGCAAAAATAATTCTTACCTCTTTCTCCTTCTTTTCTATTTCTGCTTGTTCATTCTCCCAGGCAGCAATGAGCACATCCTTATACTCCTCACAGACAACGTAGCCATCAGTACTAGGAAGGAGAACACAATCCAGTCAGCTACTAGAACAAAGGGAAAGGGAGCAAATGCCACTGACCCAGCCAAGCCATGAGCTACTGAATACTGACAGAACTGTCTGTCTCAGCAGTAACTCACCAAGCATGTAACTCACCACATGTACTCCTTAACACAGGGCATACAACTTCTGCAGGTCACCAAAACCTGTCAGCTGCAACAAAGCAGCTTTTACGTACACTGGGTGTGAGTAACCGCCATGAAAATCAAATCCAGTGATGGCCTGAGCACAGTCGATGTCCAACTTCCGCGCCAATCTGTTCAGATTTGGGAGTCTCAGCTGCACACAGCCAACGGGTAACATGGACGGCAGGAAGAGATAGACGTTTCCGTATTCATTCCGCGGAACCTGTTATTGTAAAATGAAAGACATGGTGACACTCCTGCTCCCTGGAGAGTGAGGAAAATCCCTGCTGCAACTCAGGGACTCTCTGTTCCTTTTGATCTGTTACATTCCACTCCAGGATTTGTTTAAGATTCACATGACAAAGCACAAGCCTCGATTTTAGCTGCATGGTTATCTCCTAGTTATGTTCTCTGCCCAGACCTTGTTACTCAGGCTGTAATGGAGAAAATTAGCAGAGCAAACACGGGCTAGGAAAATTAGATCAACAAAATTACAAAGTTAGTAGTCTGCACTGCTAGCACTCATTACTTGTACTCAGGGAAGAAAGGCCTCAGTGAAGCTTGCACCATTTCCTCCTGGGTGCAGTTACCTCTAAACTCTTAATCCCGAATCTAGATGTTATCAACTGATCTCACCTCTGAAACATGAAACTTCTGGAAAACTAAAGCCCACAGCTCCACACAAAAAACTTCCTTTAACACCAGCCCTTTGCCTTCCTAGCTACCTTTCCATCCACTGCTATCGGTGGCTGATACTCCTCTGTCTGCCAGAGACCAAACAGGGCCAGGTCCTCTTTGTCGCGGTATGCAGGCTCTGCGAGGCGTGCCTTCCTTGCCTGGTTGGAAAATCCTTTCACCATCTGTGCAAACACAATGACCAAGCCTGTAACACCACAGCAACAAGCTGCCGGAGATTTTGGACTTTCCTAGGACATCAAAACAGAGGGCTCGGGCAGAGAAGAAATGCCTCTTTCCTAACTTCAGTATCCATTGCTTATAAACGATAACCCATAGCACCTGTTTGCAACAGGGAGCCAGCTTCTGCTACACACAAACCCTAGGACGCCTCTGAAGAAATTGCAAAGGGTGCAGTTCTGCTAGATACCCTCGGGGTGGAAAGAAGAGATTGCTGGGCTTTGGGTAGTACATGGGAACCATAGGCACAGCAGGGTGACAAACTCACAATGCAGCTACCACAAGTGAGCTAACTGGCCCCCATCATCTGCCGACAGAGAGAAGGAAAAAACCAAAACAGAACCGAGCTTGAACTTCAGAGGGCACTCATGCTGCACAGGAAGAAGTCAAACCCTGTTACCTTGTAAGGCTGTTCTCCAATCCTCACCACTCGAGCCTTCTTCAGCCAAGTGTCCCTGGAGTGCAGCGTGTGTACGCACTCCCTAAAAAGGCCAGAAGGAAGCAACCATGAGTTCTAATGTCACTCCACAAAAGACTTCCAAGCTGTTATTCACAAGTTGGGAATGGTAAAAAAGCTGTATCCAAGCGATACGCAAATGCTGTCTGAGCAGCTAAATGCCTCACCTACTGCTGGTATCATCATGGTCTTCACACACATTAGCTCTTAATTACAAAGATCACAGTTGCACATGACAACGTGCACCACTCACCGGGCATAGACAGGCTCCCCCCTGCAGTACCCTAGAACAGCAGCTGACTCAGGATAGATCGCCTGGTATTTCAAAAGATGCCTCTGCAGTGCATAAAGAGGGTGGTTTTTGTACTCTCCAATTGCTGTTGGTAGAGGTTGATCTTGAAGCTTAACATGAAACTGTAGGAATTATACAAAGAAGAGTGATTTCACAGCTCTCTTGCACTACCCTTCATAATATGAATTACTATAGTATGGATCAAAGGAAAAAAACACCAGAAACTTAATCAGATGAACCAACAGACCAAAGCATTCTTGTTGCAAACAAGTACTTAGACTTGTACGCAGAACCACGTATTTTTAATTAAAGACTCTCTCTGAGCAGGGTGATGCAAAACTGCACAGAAACCACACAAATAAGTTTCCAGCACAGGCTGTCCAGCACTTCTGCTATTCACATTTCTCTGAAGAGACCTCATTTGGTATTATTTTAATCTATCATTGTATCTTCCCTTTAAAACATGCTCAATCTGAACATTTCAAGCTAAAACATAAGCTTCCTTCCTCATGGAAAGATTCTGGGTGACTTTTGCCTAAATGAGAATCCAAGGACTGGACTCCTGGCACTAAATGTTCTGAACAACCTATTGCCACGTACCTCATTTTCCTCCTTCTTGTCTCTTTCCACACAGGGACTTCTGTATGGCTGCAGTGTGTCTTCCCACCACTCGGCGTCCACACGGCTCTTCCTTGTTGCGGTCATCCACACCGGGTCGTATCTCTGTGTCACATCCCTGACACTCCCATCATTGTCAAACCCCACAACGTAGGAAAGCGGCTTCGTGGCGTACGTGAAGCACAGCTGGGGCTGACCAACAGTGCCATGAACACAGTCTACACACACCCACTTGTCCTCGCACTCAAGGAAGACCTCCAGCCACTGGTCTGTGCCCATTGGTTTCCTTTCCTCCTGCTGTCCACCATCCTCATCACTAGAAATTATTTTGTTTCTCTTTTTCCGTGCGTGAGGCAATGCTGGCGCTATACTTTTTGCTGGCCTAGACTCAGGTCCACATGAATTTTTGGATAGCCTTGATTCTGAAGTCTCAGGTTTTGGGCTTTTAGTAGCCATTATCTTTGATTTCTGGGAGCCCAACGAGCTCCTCTGCCTTTTAGAGACAATTTCAAAATCCTCATCAGAGAAATCACTCTCTTCCTCTGAAACCTGAAAGTCCGAAACACTGCCCTCTTCACTGCCACTCTCTTCTTTGTAAGACACTTTGGAGGCCACTCGTCTCCGGCGATCATTCTTGGGCCTCACTGGCACATCTTTTTCCGCTAAACTGCTCTCCTCATTACTAGATTCCTTCTGTTCCTGGCTGCCTGTAGTCAGCTTTGACTTGCGTGTCCTTTTGGTCTGAGCCGTTTTGTGTTTCTTTGGCTGCTTGTTGTCTTCTTCGATCTCTGACGATTTCTCATCCTGCCTGGCTTTTTTGCAGGGGCATATTTTTGCCACAGCTTTGGCTGTTGTGGCAGAACTCTCCTGGCCCTCAGAGGTACCGCTGAGAGACCGCCTCTTGGGTGAGCTCTTTCCCTGCAAGACACAGGCTGGGTCACTTTTACCACCATGGCCAAGAAAATAATTAGAAGAAAAAGACTGAGATCAGCACAAGGTGCATGCAGACCAAAGGTTGGCAGGCATGGCCAAGAGAGGTGTGCTCAAGCAGAAGGTGTTTGCTGTGTTAAGTTTGAAAGAAATTTAAACCCGCTGAAGCATATGAAGTCTTTGCTGAAACACGCAAAAGAGGTGGGGTTTTTTTAAAGGAGAAACCTAAAAATTAAGGGTTTGCATATTCTGCACTACAGACAGAACACTGTCATAACCCTGGTTCATGCAATAAGCAATTCACCTCAAGCTGCAACAGCCTGAAAGTTTTTTCAGTCCTACTTTCTAAACCAGTGACCTATTCCTTATTCCACAAACCCAACATAACCTACCTTTGCTTTTGTCTCCTTGAGAGGAACAGGCTGCCAAGACAACACGAGGCGACACAGCAGCTGCAACGCTCGCAGAATAATTAAAAATATCTGCAAAAGAAAAATTAAAGCATGTTTAACCTTTTTTTTTTGAGGTGTATAGAAAAAAATCTGAAATTCTTTTACAATATGCATTCTGTCACCAATTATTTTCACTCCTACCTTTTACACAGTGCTGTATACACTGGCACAGATGTGTACATGGCCCAGCTGCTGTAGTGCTAAAGCATGACAGTGTCTTCTCTGGCTCTTAATTACGTTACTACTGTGACAGAGGTATTGCTGTTAACTCACAGACAAGGAACCAATTCCCAAAGAAGCTAAATGACACATTCTGCTGGAGAAGATGTGTAAGTCACTGAAATCTCATCTATCCCATCAGTCTCCCATTCTCACGGAAAACTGAACAAGATGACTCTCAATCCTACATCTCGAATGTGGCCAAAGCCAACCACACACCACCAGCTGAAGCCAGCAGAAACACCAGCCTTTCCAAGAAGGCCATTAGTCTCAACTGAGAGGCAAACAGCAGTGACCTGGCAACTGCCTCCCTGCTTGGGACTCAATGGAAGGTGCCTAAGCAAGGCTCAAGGCTCACTTTTTCTTTTCCTTCTCTCCCAGGAAGTGACACCTCTGCATTTCCACAGCAAGGCTGCAGAGCCACCACAACAACTGCTTCCTGCCTGGCAGCAGAGAAGCTGCAACATCCCACTCTATCACCGCAGGGCAGAGCTGTCAGCCTCGCTCCTGCAAAGCAGCAGCTCACTTCTGCTCTCTTCAACTGTCCCCAGTCAACTTATGTCCCGTGTTTCCCCTCTCCCTCAGCTGTTTTACCAAAATCTCTGTGTGATCTGAGGCAACTGACTCCACTTCTTACCTTAATCCAATTCCACCACAAAATGACTGCAGAGCTGAAGTCATTTTGAAGCCTTGGCCTCGCGCTGCTCTAAGTGAAAGCTCAACTCCTGTGCCCTTCAGTGGTGACTCAGTAACAAACTACCAACCTTCAGCTCAAAGATCTGTAAAGAGTTTTTCTGGCTGCAAGTAAGCCCAAGAATCTCCTTAGTCAAACTAGTATTTCAGAAGAAACCTATTAAACAGATTTTCTTTGATCTACACTGCTAAATCAATATAAAGAAGCCAAAGCACACTTAGGAAAAAGTAGTTCTATATACTTACACAAAGCCATCCACAACAGAATACGGAGTGCACAGTGACACTAACCAGAACTAGAGGCTCCAGTCAGGCACAGTTCAGACTGAATAATTTAATCACAGAAGGACTCCAGATAAAAATAAACAAAAAAAAGCACCATGCAATCAGCATTTTGTAACCAATTTGTTTTCTCCAAACCCATCTGTCAAGCACCACTTTGTGTATGACCTGACAGCACTGCAGCACTGACCTAGCACCCAAACTCAGCAACCAACCCTGCATCTCCCAGTCACTTACATGGACCAACTCTTCATCATCTCGTGCAGCATAAAGGGCAAAGCGCTTCTCCAAGGTCAACTGAAGGGGCTCTCCTTTCTCAGTGGAAAGCTCATCATCGAGAGTGAAGGTTCCAACAAACCTGAAATAAGAGACACCTACTTATTGTGTAGTGCTTGTGACTGTACTCTTCAGTTTCATAATTCATCCCTTCCTTCTGTAAAAAGGACAGACTCTCACCCTTGTACTTAAAATCAGAAAAATCACTGAAAATTGGTAATTACATTTATCCCTCTCCCTGAACACTGGCTCTGCACTCTGTGTGACAGCATGATTAGCAGAAAGAGTTTTACCATTTCACCAACTTGGAAAGATAGCGAAGGTCCACTTGGCCTGCAGGCACTTCTGTGAAGTGGGCGGGGATGATGGACAGACCAATGGCATGAAGATCTGGCTGGCTGCAGATCCTGTTTCTGTAGAAACCATTTGCTAATAAACACAAGAGGTGAACCTGAGAGAAAAAAAGTTTCGATGGTGAGTTCACAAGAGACTTTCTTTGCTGGAACCATTGCCCATGGTACAGACAAGGAAGGCTTTACTGTCCCTTTTAACAAAGACAGGCAACAATGAAGCCTCCCAAGCATACACAGGGTGGATACAGGGCTGCCTTCAGATCACTAGCAGAAGACAGGAAAGCCTTCGTCAGTGTCTCCTGCCCTGCGTAACTGGCAGCCAGAATGAGCAGATACGCACTCAATGGAGAAATATACACCCTACTCACATCTGTTTTGGCTTAGAATTTACTAACGCAATCATTGATGTTTTGACTTACAGTTTACAAGAAGTCCAATGAGCATTTGTCAGGACTACAGACTTTTTATTTTTTGATTTCTAGCCATGGCCTCAAACTGTTTGATCAAAATTAGTTTCTTCAGTATGAATCAGTTCAGACATCTGCATGCTGGACTTCTAATCTGCCAGGGCTCTTTGTGACCAGTACCTTATGTGTGTTCTCACGAACGTCCTTGCTGAAACGTTTCATCATTCTCCGGAGATACATCTCAAACTCGGCTTTCCTTCTTTCTCTGTGTAAGATTGCAAAAGAAATGGATGTTGTGGGTTTTCTATGGACCTGCCTTTCTAGATTCCTGAACTGGATCAGTTCACGAAGAGAATCCATCCCAGGGAATCTTCTGTGCATGCTTAACAAAAGTTTAGTTACTGGCTGGCTATGCAAATAGGCATGCCAGTTGCATATGATTAATAAATTGTGAACTCCATGTACCCGGCTATTGAGAGCCTGGATATATTCAGATGGTCTAAATTCCACCTATTAACTTTGTGTGCCTACAGTTTCCTGCCAGGCAGCTTTGAACAGCTCCACACTAACCTTGTGATTCACTGTGAACAGTTTGACCTTTAGATTACTGCTAGTATTTAACTGAGATTCTTGGATTCTTTGTTTTCTCTTCATCAGTGAAGTCTTTTCTCTTAGAGGCAAAGATATTCTGATAATGCCTACCCTGTAACAGCACGAGACATCGTCAGGCCTCCAGCTACCACATAAACAAAAGCCTTCCTTGGTATAATGCTCCCAGACGCTGAGGGCATTTATTTGACCCCCCTACTGACACCTCAGGTATGGGCACACAGAGGATTCCACCTGAACTATTAACATATTTACTGTACAATAATGCCACTCACCCACGGCTCTCACTGAAAAGAGCTACAGCTGTCCCTGGTTTGGATATGTAGATATTAGAGCACAATGAAGTTACATGCTTGATTTTCAAGTAAGCCAAAAAGCCCTCATTCCCACCAACTTCCACTGAAGATTTTTGGTAAAATTGTCAGTGTGGAAACCGCTCCAGCCCATGACCTTGCATCATTCCAACTCAACAGTCTGCACAAAGTGGGAATTTCCACTCAGAACAGTGTAAGTCAGTAACTGTCAAGACAGTGTATTTTTAACTGCATCCTTTAATGCCCCCCCACTGCCTTCCCTGTTCTTACCTCCTTAATCTTTTCGTCAACTGCTCTGGGGTTTCAATCTCTATCTCAACAGAACTGCTTGGCAGCACCGCTGGTGGAAGAACAGCGGCTTCTTCTAACTTATCTGTTGCAGGTTCCTGGAGTTCTGGAAAAACAAAATATTACTAAGTAAACATGGAATAGATGCCCCTGGGAGGTCTGATAATGGGATAAGAACCTACCTATTCCTTCTCAGGTGTTAAAACAACCTAGGAACAGAACATCCCCAGTAACTACTAGCTCCTACATCCTCCACAACACTGTGTGTTCAAGTTATTTCAAATAACTGTGGGGTGGCAGTTACCCGCTGTTGAGGAATCAGCTCAGCACAGTCTAATGGCAAGTGACTGTTATAGGCAAACTCTACAGAAGAAAGGTGAATCAAGCAGATGTGTGTCGAAGGGTACTCACAGATTAACAAAGAAAAAAACCGCTGTTCACTTTAGAAGGCCTAAGTCTGTAGCAGCAAAATAGAAAGATTATGCTCATCATGATTCTTTATCACAGTTTGTCGATGGCCACCAAATCAAACAGCTCAGTTGGTCTCACCTCCATTCTTTTTTACTAGGAAGTGGCAGTTCTGAATATTCAGTCCGTCTCATTCTTGGCTGCTCAGTATAGACAACACAAACACCCGAGAAAGTGCTTTGTGCATGGTTGCATGATTGTAACGTAAGCCACCAAGTAGTCAGATTCAAGGCACTGCCATCAGGTCAGCAGCTGTTTGGTTTATTTCTACTTTGGAACCATTCTAAAAGCATCATGAGACATGAGCTCACATAGAGCACACTTTAAGTATACAGGCTATATGCACGTACTTGAATCTAAATGAGAAATCTTTCAAAAATTACAAAATAATGTTTGTGTATAAGAATATTCACTTCTTAAAATTAATAAACACACAACTGTTACCTGCCACATCCTCCCACTCATCTTCACTTTCATCATCATCGTCAGCATTGTATTCATCAACCTCTTTTTTAACAGGAGATTCTCTCTTCAATTTTATTTTCTTCTGAGTGGGCTTTGACGAGTCACTGTTAAAATGATCAAAATGGCTTTAGCACCAGGAAATGTAGGTGTTTGTTTATTTAAGAAAAACAGAGAAAGAACACGCTAAAAATAGGGAAATAAATGAAGCATGACCTCTGCATCAGTAACAACAGATTGAGTATTTGACAATTAAACCGTAGAAACCTTTCCTCTAAAGCAAACTGTCTTTGCTATAAATAACCACAGGCTCAGTGGAGCAACATTTTTTCAGTGCAAACTTCGGTTCTGATTCTGCAAGGATGTTTAGGAAGGAAGATGCCTGAACCTACCAAAGGGCCCAAACAACTTGTACAAATGAATTCTTGGAGAAATGGTTCACTGAATCACTTGTTCTTACTGAGCCTTCAAAGGGTACTAAAATTGGAACTGTTTCTGCTTCACTACACTAATACCCAAGGCTCAAGGAGGCCACTGAAATGAGATGGATCAGTTTAATGTCCTTTACTTCATTTGCAACAGCAACCTATACAGGCAGACCATGCTAATATTATACTTGAATTCCAAAAAACACCAGAGAATTACATGTTTAAAGATGTCGGCTCATCATTTTAAACCCAAACCTCAGGGCAAAGTTTCTGTTCATGATGGATTCTCTAATGCCTCCCTAGTCCCATCTGAAAGTTTTAACAGCTGAATGCTCACATGTTTGCTTCCCATACAGACTATCTCCCTCAGGACTGACTCTGCAATGAATACGACAGTACTTCTGTTCAACTGTGTGACCCAAACGTACTAAATGAGACTGCTGGCATAAAATGCAGCACTGGACCCTAAACAAATAACATGAAGAGAAAGCTCCTCTAGGCTCGGGTGACAAGTAAACTTACCTGCACATTTCCTCTTTGTCAGGATTCCCCGTATTTCTAGTACTTTTTGTATTTTCTTTAATGAGTGATTTTGCCCCTTTTTGCTTTGAAAGTTTATCTGCCGAGTCGGAAACTCTGGTATCACGATCTTCCTTCTTCCTGGCTGGAGTTTTTGAGTCGTTCTTCTTTGTACCGGGCATCTTCTCTTCAAAAGCATCTGCACGGGACAGAAGGAAGGAAGAGATGTCGAAGGATGAAGTTTCATCTCCACGGCGACCAGAAACACCACCTCCTCGGACTGCCTTAGAGCCAGCAAGGAGCACTAGCCCTGACCGGCACGGCCCTATGCCGGTGAATGAATGGGTAAAACTAAACGACGAGACCTGACTCAGGGTCATAACGCACAACAAAGTACATCAAGTTTCCTACAGCCCTACCGACGGGATCACGGGAAAAACAGGCACCGTCCTCGCTGCTCGCTTATTATGTGGCGAAGTTGCTCGGCGGAGCTTTGCCCGGGGCACGTCCCGGGGAGGGGAAGGGGGGGACACAGGGTCCTCCGCCACCCCGGAGACACAAACCGCCCCCCGGCCCGCCCGGTGCCCCCACCCGCGCCCAGCCCGGGCTCAGACCTCTCAGACCACGTGGGGCCCGTGTCACGCGTGGATTTAACCCCCTGTGCCGCCCCCCGGCACCGCGGCGAGCACGGCTGGCGCGGCCTCCCGCCTGCGGCAGCGGCGCTGTCCCGCCGCCACCCGCCGCTCCCCGGCCCCCCCGGGAAGCCTGGACCGGCCCCAAGCCCCGGCTATGGCGCAGCGCCCGCCTCGGCCCGCCCCAACTCCTCCCGCACTCACCCTCCTCCTCCTCCTCCTCCTGCTCTGGGTCGCCCCGCGGCGCCCCCAGCCCCCCGGAGCGCCTCTTGCCGGCGGCCGCCTGCCGAGGCGCTGCTTTGCGCTTCCTGGCCATGGCGCTACCCGGCCCGGTCCCTCGCCACGGCCCCCGCCGTGCCCCCGCCCCGGCCCCCGCCCCCGGAGGGGAAGAGGAGGGGCCATAAAGTCTCGCGGGAGAGCGCGGGAGGCGGTTTGAAAGATGGCGGATGAGGTGGACCAGGTGAGCGGTTCCCCGCTTGCCTCACGGCCGGCGGCAGCGGCCAGGCGTTCCCCGCTCCCGCGCCCTCCCGCCTCCCCCCCCGCGGGCCTGGGGAAACCTCCGCGGCTGGCGGGGCCTGAGGTGCGGGCGGGATTTCGGCTGCCGGCCTGGGGCTGGAGGTCCCGCCCGGCTCGGGCAGCCTGCGTGAGGCGCAGCCCCCCGGGCGGAGGCCTCTCGGGTGGAACGGAGCCGCTGCTGGAGCTCGGCAGCCGCCGGGGTTGGCGCGGGGGTGCCGGCGAGGCTCCGGGCCCGTTCCCGCGGTGACTGCCGGGGAGGGAAGCCGCTGAGGGAAGTGCCGCTGGCGCTGCGGCACGGAGGGGGCAGCAGGTGCCGAGCTGCGCGGCGCGCAGGGCTGTTTGCGCCGTTCAGGTGTGACCGGACAGTGCTTGTTCATCACCAAGAAGAGCTGGGCCCGCAGCGCGGCCGCCTTCCGGGCTTTCGTGAGGCCTGGCCGGACCGCTCCCTGCTTGAGCCAGGCCTCGGGCAGAGGCGCCTGCTTGGGGCAGCGCGGTCCCGGCCCGCGGGCCTGTGCTGCCCGACGTGTCGGCCTGTGTTTGGTTTTTCCTGCCTGTGCCGTGTGGTGGCCCGGGTGTGGTGCGGGGCCGTGCAGAGCGGGCTCTCCGCTGCACCAGGGCGGTGGTAGCGGGCAAGGAGTATAGTCGGTAGATCCGTGTTTGTGAGGCGTGACTTGCTGCAAACTACGCTGAAGTCTTGTAACTGGTTTTGCTCAGGCCGGTGGGCGTGTGTGCAGTGGTGATATCAGCTGCACTTGGGGTCGGCAGGATGTGAAGGAATGAACTGAAGTATCTACATTTCTGTTCTAACCCGTTTGCTTTCTGTGTCTTACTACACTGAGGAATGGATAAGTTCCCAGGCTGCTTCTGTACAAATAATGTGTTTTTTTTTTAATTTGTTTAGCAACAAACAACAAATACTGTAGAGGAGCCACTTGATCTCATCAGGCTCAGCCTAGATGAGCGAATCTATGTCAAAATGAGGAATGACAGAGAGCTTAGAGGCAGACTACACGTAAGTAAGACTTGCAGAACACTGCCATGTTTGTTACACAAGCTTATATATAATATTCTATTTTAAATATAGTTTAAAACCATAAGCAGTTATATCTTATGATCAAAAGTACAAAAGTGGTTAGAGAAGGTAGATTAAACATGACCTTAGTAACAAGGGTGAACCCTTTCTCTTCTCAAAAGTGTAATGTGATTGGTGGAAAAATTCCAGTTTGGTCAGTACTCTGATAGTAAATGCCTCTCTAGAGAGTCGAGAGGTATATTTTGTTTTTCTTGTCTCCTGAATGTTACCAAGCAGTGCATTCTGTTGCCTTTTGCTTCTGTGTCTGCAAAGTAAGCAATAATGCTGTAGGCCTCTTCTTGGGAAGTAGCCTGAAGTCTGATTTACGAATGAGATTATCATTCTCAAACAAGTAGCTCTTAAGGCACACCCTGTGAAGCTATGCTGGAATATGTACACAGCTGGATTCTCTGCAGATCTCATTTGTCTAAGCGCTTTCTTCTGAGAGTGATGTATCTCTTGATGAGACAGTTTTTTTGCTTTCTATTAAGTCAGTCATGCTTCCTGAGCACTGCACTGTGCTGGGTAAGAGAACCAGTTGCACTGTGTTAACTGGGCCTCAGCTCTTTTGGGAATACCAAGATGAGGAGGCATCCATGAGGCACACAGGTAGTTTGCAATATGCTTTTGTAAGCCTTTTTTAATGTGCTTATTTTAAATTTTTATATTGTTGTATGAATTACAGCTTTCATGTCCTTTAAGTTGGCCCCAGGTGATGAGTTCCAGGAGACTGGACTGGCAGCAGAGATTGTGTGGCTGGTTTGATGTTAAGGAAGTGTGTCTGTCTCTTGGGTACTCGTTTGTGTTCTTACTGAATGCTTCAGAGTTGTTTCAGTAAAAATGAATGTCTTTTTATTTCTTTTTTTAATGCTGCAAAAGGACTGGTTTTGGTTTTTTTTTTTTTAAATTTGTTTGGAGTTATTGCTGTAACCAGTATTAGTTTGTTTCCACGTATCATATTTTAGTCAAAATCAGGCTAAACTAATTATGTCTGAAAGTCTTGCTAAAATTCTCATTTTATTAAGCTCATGTTTGAATTTTGTACTAAATAATAAACTAAATGTATTCCTACAGGCGTATGATCAGCACTTAAATATGATTTTGGGTGATGTGGAAGAAACTGTAACTACAATAGAGATTGATGAAGAAACCTATGAAGAGATTTATAAAGTAAGAACTTAACGTATTTATCCCCAGAGAAGACTTTTTTAAAACCAAACTATGTTATGTTGTTAAAGTAGTTTATTTCTGAGTACTTTTTAAACACAACTAAGAAGTTTTGAGCAAAATGTTATGAAAGCATGAAGGATATCAAAAGCCTTGGTGTTAGCTGTGTTGATCTCTTCAGCATGCCAGAGCGTGGTATGTTTGAGCCTTATATTTGTTGGAGTTGTTTTTGGTGGTTTCTTACGATTGAATTTGATCACATGCTTAATTGGGTGTGTTTTGTAAACTTCACTTTTGTAAATGTAAACTTTTCTTTCCTTCTTCATAGTCTACCAAAAGGAATATTCCGATGCTCTTTGTCAGAGGTGACGGCGTTGTGCTTGTAGCTCCCCCGCTGAGGGTTGGTTGAAGCAACAAAGGATTTAACCTTGTTGGAAAGTTTCATGCTTTTGGACAATGGTTCGTGTTTTGATCATGTGTCTCAAAATTCTGTACATGACTTTTATAGGATGTTTCTGTCTGTTCCTTTGGGAAGGGGAACCAGTTTATCTTGCAGAAAGTACATGTAGTCAATTGAAGCAGTGTAAACCCAACCTGATTTTCTCAGAATTAATGTAACTGCTGTAAATTGGCTGTTGTGTCACACCGATAAAAGAATCCTTCGTTTTTTCAATCTTGGCAATAACACTGTCTTATTTTTTTGTTTTAAATAAATTTGGTTTGTCTTTGGATTTGACTTGTCATGTTTTTGTTGAAGACATTGTTCTTATGTTCTTCTGCAGAGCTGGTGCTATGCTGTAGCATGATGTTGTAGTCTCACTTTCTGAGCAAGTAGTAACTTTTGTGTGTGTTAACTTCTGTCCTTACTAATACCCAAGTCTCACAGATCGATCTTTGAGGGGACAATACTTCGTGAATCTGTGGTGCTCTAACTTACGGTTTTTCTGTGTTCAAATTCTTGACGCATATTCTTACAGCAGGGAAATTGCATACATATGCATCTTCCACTTAAGATATATGACGAAGATGGGCTTCTCTACAATGTTTTTGTTGTGGCTTTAACAGAGCTATGGTTTTCAAGGCCAAGGTTGTTGCCTTGCATGCTGTTAAGTTGCCTGTTTGCATGTCCACAGCCTGTTTCAGTTCTTGAATACATTAAATTCTGCTGAATGCTTAAGATGCTTGTTAATGACCCTGAACAAAGCTCTCGTATTAATATATACTTTCTCAGGTTCACCCTGTTTGCAATTTATTCTCCTTGTATGAAAAAAAGATGGCACTTAGGCTATGAAATATTTTAATAATTACGTTTGAAAGGTATATGAGAGATGTAGGTCTACACTGGGACATTTCCTACAGAGTTTGACTTCTGCCTTAAGAAACTTAATTATCTCGGTTCTTAGGTGTGCTCTGCTGAGTTAGCAAAAGCAGCTTGGCGCTTTCTCCTGCTCTTAACATCTTCATAACTTGTGACAGTGGTGAGGAACGCAAGCTCTGCCTTGGTAAGCTTCAAATCCAGGTTCTCTTAAAGGAATAGTAACTTTGGGGGCAATAAAATACATACACTCAGAGTGTAAGCTTCATGCTCTTTGAAATAAGAAAAACTGGGATCAATACAAAATCTTCTCTGGCTTCAAAATGGCATCTGTTCTCATGCAATGTCCTCTAGCATGAGGGCAAATGAGACTGATGGCCAAATGTGAAATATTTGAAGCTGTTGCTGAAAATTAGTGTTAGTAGCAGTTATACAATTTTTTAATCATGTGGAAGCTTGCTACCGTGTTCCTTGCAGCTGTTTTAGGAAGGACAGATCATTCCACTTGTATGCACACACACGAGCCTGTGTGCGATGCTGTTTCCATGTATGTCCCTTGTATGCAAGTGAAAGAAGAAAGCATCTGTACAGCTTCCTGCTGTAACAGTATCTGAATGAAGAACAGGTATGCAGTGGCTTTGTAGCAGAATTCCCCCACTGTACCATCCTTGCTTGAAGTTGGTCTAGGATGAAAACAGTTTTCTGCGATTCCTTTCTCCATTCCCAGCACGCTGGCTGCAAGAGTTAGCTCAGCAAGCATCAGGTCCTGCTGCATGCACGCACAGCCCTTGATGGTGGAACGAAGGTGGTGATGCTGCAACCCATCTTGAAGGGATACAAGGATGACTGCACTTGAGATCCTTTTCCATCTTATCTCCTGCCACTCCAGGAGGCCAAAATAAATGCTGAGGGAGAGAGAATAAGAATAGGTGAACACAGTGATAGTCCTCCAGTTCCCAGGAATCTGCACATCCGGTTAAGGGATTTGCCTTCTGTTGGTTCGCCTGCATCCTTTCAGGAGTCTGGCAAGCCCCTTGCTATGTATTGCTGTGGTATGTCACAGGCTGAGCATGTCTCTGAAGAAATATTTCTGGTTTTGACTTTTTCTGGTTTGGACTTTGTTCTTAACTTGTCACTTCCATGTGTGTGGCATATAATGCTGGCTTGGTGGTGTTCAGAGACAGCAGAGTATATATTTGCCTTTTTGTCTTTTCTACTCCTAACTGTCGTCAGTTTTCTGTTTTCCAGGTTGCAAAGATATTTTCTATGTAATATTTTTTGATGAAAGCTGCTCCGTTTCTTTGTATACTGTATGATTTTTGTATTGGGGGACTGACATGATACACAAAGTATGAGAACAATCATAGTGCTGAGGTCTACATTTCCTTTACTTGAGCTGTATTTACCAGCGTAACACGGTTTTCTGTATGCCCAGTGCTCTATATTGCAGAGCATCAGTACAGATGAAAGAGGTCAGCTCACCTGACGTAGCTCACCTGCATAGCTTACCTGAATCCCTGCAGAAATGTTTTAAAAATTTTGGTTTGTTACTTGCTGCTTCTTGCATTTTAAGTGAGAGTTGTGCCTGGTGCTTTCTAGTTCAATTACCTAATTGATTTCTTTGATATTTAATGTCTAACTGTAAAGATTTATGTCGCTGAAATCTCTTACTGACCCTTCAATTTTCAGTGAGCTCTCCAGAGTGAGAGCCAGTCTAGGCTCTTCTGATGAATGTGAATTTAAAAAAGAACACATTTAAAGAGCTTTTCTGCCATCTTGTTTCTTTCTTACTGTTCTTTCTATTCTTTGATCATCTGTTGACTGTACTGAGAGTCAAGGTTCCCACTACTGATGTGTTTGAAAAATAATTTTATCATTAATTTTCCTCAAATATTTTTTCAAGAGGTCTCAAATGCATTTTCATATTGTCTTATGTTTCTTGCTTGCTGGAATTTTTAATGTCACTTAGTTTCTTGAAGCTTACCTTTTCATTTCTAGTAGCTTTTCCTAGAGAGTAGTAGCCTTTCTAATAGCATTCTAGTAGTTTTTAGCCTTTGGGCTGCATGTTTTTGATAGTTGAGAGAATTAATTTCTCAATACTTGGCTCTTTCAATACTTAACTCTCAGCAGCTCTTTTTTAACAAGGTTTTTATTATGTAGTTCTCTTTTTCAGAAGTACTGGTATAGTTGGAGCTTTGGTATCTTACTGCTTTTCTGAGTGTCAGTTGCCTGTGAGCTTTCTGTGTGGACTTTTAAAATTTTTTAAATCTGTGACTCATGTAAGGACACTAGATGGTGCTGCGTTTCCTCAAATTCAAGCTCGTTTGGTTTTTGCCTGACTGATGTATGTAGCCTGTGTCAACAGGCCCTGTAGTTGTACAATTAGTCATTTGTTTTTAATTAGGATGGCACTTGCTGACAGTTTTAAATTAACTCTGCTGCTGACCCGTAAGTAAAGATCAAAATATGTTTTGATGTTTATGTAGACACAGACCAAGCCCCCAAAAGAGTTAAACAGTATGTGTGCCTTGCATTGTCAGGTTTTATAATGCATGAACTCCAGACTAGCAGCTTCCCTAGTAGCATTAGCTGAAGAATTATGCCGTATAGAATAAATTTTGGTTAACCACTTTGCTGCCAAGCACTGCGTGGAGAAGAACAGCACATTGCTGTGTGTGGTATCTAAGGCTGCTTCTGCACTTCCTGATTCAGCAACTTCACTGGAGAACTTCAATGCAATTAAATTTCATGAGGGGCAGCAGCCTGCACTTATGAATATATGTACAGTAAACTGCTCAAGTGACAAATATTACAGTTTATTTCAAGTTGTCAACCCTGCTGCCTTTTTCGAGCCCACAAAAACAGATTTTCATCCAGTCTTTATTTGAATAAGATATAATTTTGTTCTAGGTTGTGTAGAGTTTGAATAGATTTTTTTTTTTTATAAAAGTCAACCAAATTCCTCTTCCCCAGTACAGGACAAGATCAGAGTTTGGATAATAGGTTACGGCAAGACTAGAGCAGTGGCAGACTGCTGCATGGATTCGGAGTTGGAAAAGCAGAATGGTACTGATTGTGGTGGGAGCTCTACAACACCACTGTCTCCTCTTGGCATTTCTGTTCTTGTTCTGTACGCATTGGAAACCTGTAATATGAAATACTGAAGAGAAGGAAGCTTTTAAGCCCTTAGAATTGGTGTTAGAACTGTAGCACTGGGAAGGGAGTGGGTTCCGTGCAAGATGGCAAACTTTGGTCATTGTTTTTTGGACTGATGATTCTATGTGCAGAAAATCCCATCAGGCTTATTAAGATTTCAGGCATTCATGCCAAGATCATCGATGGGCTGAATACATCATTACTGTGGGTGTAGGACTCCCATGTTTTCTAAACAGGAAGCTGCTTTCATATACTGAACAAAAAGAATGGAAAAGAAAAATAGAAAGTTCTACAGAAAATTGAAGCACAGTGTCCAAGTCAGCCTTTTTGGAGGGGGGAAGAATGGGTGGAAGGAAGAGAATAGATGATGTGGGTTGGAGCGGAAAGCAAGAACCACGGACGGAAAAAGATGTAGTCAGAACCCCTGTTTATGAGTGGATTTTTTCATTGTTACCCAAATTAGTTTGAATGGAAGAGAGGTCCACTCCCAAATTTTGGAAACTTGGGCCAAAAAGCCTATTTAGTTTTACAATGGTGTTTGATCAGTTTATGATGTGACTGCATACAACAGAAGGGACTAGGCACGCCGACTGTCTGTGTGGGTGGACAAACTGTTGCAGAAAACACTGCACAACCCCTTGGAGGCGTTGGGTACTGACTGATCACGAAGGGAAGTTTTAGTGATGTTTTCTTCTGTAGTATCCATAGTAAACATGGAGGGTTTCTTATTCAAGGTGCTTATGGAAATGTTTGGAAGAACTCAGAATCTTCCAGTGTAAGCGCATTTTGTGAATTAGAAGGATGTTATTTAATCCAGAGGATGTACAGTGTCCCTTAGTATTTATTACAAAAGCAAGGGATAGCATAAACCTTAAATGGAAAAGGTAAAATTTTCTTATTTGTGAAGATAATGAAGTATTCATGTGGCAAGATAAGGTAGTTCTTGAAAACAGTATAGTTGCAGAAATTTCAGTTAGCCTACTCTTGTGTTTTTCAGGTCATAAAATATCTTTAATGCCTCAGATAATTGTTGTATTTCCAATTTCTCTTTGGTTTTAATTATGAAAATTGCTCTAGTTTTTTTAGAACCAACTTTTAAATTGTCTGATCAAGACCTATGCATCGTGTGTCTGTGCTGGCTAAACATGATTCTCTTTGATCACAGCCTGTTGGTTCCTGTCACCCAAAGCCTGTGTCAGTGCATAGTTGTTCTCTACAGTAGATGATCTGGTGTTCTAGCCTGTTTCTGGATTGTTTGAGCAAGGAACTTTCACCAGTGTCTTTTAAAATGTTTGATAAGTGGAAGCCTCTGAAGAAGACCTTAGTTCTGTTTCTTTCTCTTGGCACTCAGCTGTTGCCCAGAAAGGCTATCTTTGTTGGTAAAGAATCTGCAAAAACCTTTTGCGAGCAACAACAACCCAGTTTATTACATTATTCATAACCTTATCACTACTGAATAGAATTCAGTTCTAGTACTTCTGCTACAGTAAGTTTTCATTTGCGCTTCTCAAATCTGCTAAACTGTTGGGCAGTAAAACCTCTAATTCCGTGTAAATCTTTACATTGAATGTCTGTGTGGCTGGAGCCTGCCGCTTAATGTTAATCTGGGTGAAATGCTCTGTAAAATTTTGACTGAGGAAGTCGCACAATCTCTTCCTCAATCTGTTCTATGGAAATTGCAAAAAGTTTCATGAATGCAAACTTTTTCCATTTCAAAAGAAGAAAGTATGCTGCTCCAAATGTAAATTTGAATTATATAGAATATTAGGTATAAAGCCTATGGTTGTTGTAATTGAATGCGTTACCGAATTCTTCCAGAGGCTTCAGATTTCAGTGGCAGGGAAAAAAATTGTAACAAGTAAATCGTGCTCCAAATCTTGATTTCTTGAAATAGCCTCTGCAACAGATGACTAACTTTGTCACTCATTCTTAATATACAATTGCTCTGATTAAGTTGACTTTTTATGCTGTAAAGGTGACACAGGTAGGCAGACCTAATTACCTCTTTTGCAGTAGGTGACTCCTACTAGTTCATCCTGTGCCGTAGGTGGTGTGGTCAAGTAGTGTGTTCTAATTTTTTTTCTCTAGTACCTATATTTAGTACTTTTTAGTAAAACAATTGCCTCTCCCAACTGCCCAGATATTGCATTCCAGTGGTTAGCAGAAGTCTGAGGAAGAGATGAGATACCAACCGATAACATCTAAAAGCTAGTTTGATTTGTTCTACATTTGTAATGCATTCCTCCAGGCTAAATTCCTGTTGACTGAGGTGCTGCTTATAAAAGGCAATAGATGCAAAGCTCTTCTGTAACCCAGGAGAATATACTGTAGTTAAATTGAGCATTCATTCTTTAACAATTTTCAATACTCAACCTTCCAGTTGTTTTTGCTGCCTGTTGTGTAACTCAAATATTCCGAGTTGTTTCTGTATCCATGTGGTGCTATCTGTAGAGCACAGGCTCTAATCTCAGTACCAGCTAATGGAGATTTTCCTCTTGATTAAATGTTAAGCCTTTAGAACCTGCCCTTCATTCATTCCCTGAAAACCAACCTAAACCCAGCAACGCTTATGTGCACACAGCTTCCGGATTCACAACATCCTGTGTGTAAGGCAAGAGATCTGTCTGCTGTACTCAATCCTGAAGCCAGCTGTCATAGCTATTTTTTCTTTCTTGAGACAGTGTGATGTCTATACAATGATACTCCCGCCCGACCAGGCACAGTCTCTTGAATTAAGGAGCAGTATTTTACATATGATGTTTCAGGTGTTGACTAAGAAGTTTACTATGTAAATTTCTTTACTTCTGTTTTCCTTTGGATTTTCTGTTGTCCCACAGAAAGGTTTACAAGGCTTCCTTCTTATGAAGGGCTCAGGCATCTCTGAGATTAAACTTCCTAGACAGGCATTTCTCCATCTTATCTTTTTGGTACCAGTCTTGACACACAACCCTGAAAAGAGGATGAGCACTGTTCTTTGACTGACATAACTGCATGGAGGAGACACACAGTCACACAGAAATGGCAGCAGCATCACGCAACTGAGATCTGCAGATTTTTGATCCAGTGTCTCTTCTACTGTCTGGATTCTTTCAGTACATTTCTGTCTCTTATAATCTTGATCTCTTTTTTGAAAGGGATGCAAGCTGTATGTCTGATTCAACACAAGTGACTCATGAAAAAGTAAATTTTAAGGATGTAAACAAAACCAGTGACTGAATCTTCCTTGCATTTTCTTTGATTTGTAGCCTGTAGCTAGTTCAGTTTTCAGCTTCAAGCATATACTCCAGTATGTTCTTTATTGTGACTGATAGCTTTTTCCATTTCTATTCTGTTTTCCTCCAGCTCATATTTAGGTTTGGTTTTTTTTAAAGACAAAAAGCAATCTTAAATATCAGTGAACACTTAAACATCTACATGTCGGTGAAGCTTTTGTAGACACTTGATCTCACGGAAGACAGAGTGTCAGAGAAGCTGGTGTTAGTGGACATCTGCAACAAGCAAATCTGAAACCTAAACTATATTCACAAACTGCAGTTGCAGTTTTGAGCTGATGATAGTATCAACATTAGTAGGAGAAATGTCAAGTACATAACTTTTCAAACACACCTATTCTTATCAGCTATTTGATAAAGAAGTACAGCCTTGTAAGGAAGGATTTAACTTTTGGCCAATTCAAAACATACAGGTACATCTCTGAAGTGTTATTTTTCTGTTCAAGGTGGCTTTACCCTAGGAAGTCCTCTCTTTGTGCTGAAAGGAAGGTGTAAGACTATAAGTTGCCGAGCATCCTTTGAATTACTCTCCACCCACTTGTTTTTTTGTTTAATGTAAGTCTTGCCTGTGGCATTAGCAGTTACATTGTGCTGATGTTAGTCATTAATCCCTAGAATTAAATGATGCCTGAATATCTAAAGCCAGGGTGTTTTGTGTGCAAAAAGTACATTAAAAAAAGAAGTTTGAAAGGCTTTTGAGTCTGGCTCCGAACTTTTCAGTCACAGAAATGTAACATATATGTGGTCTTTGTAGTGTTTTCTTTTTCTAGCTGGACACGAACCAATTTTCTTCCTGCGTTACTCTGCTCAGGTATATTCTAGTCTTGGAGGAAGCTTCATTTTTTGTTTCTACTCTTGAAATTTGCTGTTACAGCATTGCTTGATTTCTCTTATCCCACATGCCAAGCTGATAGGTGCAAGTCAATGTGATGGATGAGGGAGAATTTCCAGGAATTTTAAAGTTTTTTTGGTGGCTGCTGATAAAAGTGGTTACAGTGCCTAACTAGGAATTGTTTGCAGTGTTTGAGTAGCTTGGGGAACGGATGTGGGTAGATGATGGTGTGTAGCTTTAACCTGAATCAGTTCTGTGGTCAGTTTAGGGAGCAGGACCTGCTTAAGCCAGCCCTGCAATGAGGAGAAAGTGTTCATTGAGCTACTACTGCTGGAAGTAACATCAGAGTCCCTGTAGTGAAGAGTGGAGGTTTCAGAGTTGCCTGTTTAGCTTGTTAGTACTGGTGTGGAGCAGGAATAGATACAGGAGAGATCAGAACTGAATGTGGTGGGAACTGTGATCTCAGAAAAGAATTCCCAGGAGGTATACAGAAGGTATGTCCACTCAAAATATTAAACCTATTAAAGGTTTAGGCATTTTAAAAAACAAACGGGTAAAAAAACCAAAACCAAAAACCTCAGCTATACATGTGACACTTAAAATACTATGTTCAGTTGAAATTTGAGATGTATGTTCAGCAAGTTAGTTGGTTTTTTTCTTACTTCATCAGATATTCACCCACATCTTATACAGCAGAACTGTGAGATTCCTATACAGAGAGGCTGTAAACAGAGCATGAAAATATATGATGTAAGCAACCAATTTGCCTTGAGCAGGTTTTTTCTCTTCCAGTGGGCCCTGTTGCATAACTGTTCCTTTTAGTCTGGCTCTGGCATTTACGGGCTGAATGGTTATGTGAGAAACTACTCAGAATGTTTTCTAATTCTAAGGACTAGGAATTCTTGGAGAAATCTGGAAGTTCTACATGTAGTAATAGCATCCAGAGAAGCAAGGGTTAATTTCTGTAGGATTCCTTCCAGAGTTTTCTCCAAATAAATATCCTTTCTAAGCTAGGAATGAACTTAATATTTTGTCTCTTTTGAGCAGTAAGCTTGGGACAAGGGGCTTTGTCTGATCTATTTTCCTTTCTTTTCCACTGCTCTGCTGTTCTAGGGAGCTGTGTGGGGTGACTCCTAATCCTTGGTGTGTGCTGAAGAGCAGCGGAAGCAGTTACTGCAGGTCATACTGACCTCAGGGTAGCTTCCTTTTGTTCTTAGGTTGCTTATTAGTTATCCCTCTAACCCAACATCCTTTGTTTCACACAGAAAGCCATTACAGGAATGCAATAGCAAGGGAAGGAGGAATGCTTCATTTATAAATCTGAGACAATTTACAAAGGAGGCTATAAATTATTATCTAATTTCTTTCATTGAAAGAAAAGAAAGCAGGATATTGCGATTAAACATTGTGCTCAAGATTGCATGCTGAGACCATGGCAGAACTGTAAACAGGGTACATTGCTGTCCTCTGTAAAGGGCCTCTTAAATCCTAGAGCCCAGTAATGCAGACTGGACCATAAGTACAAAGATAACTGTTTCTGCTGTTACACTGGTAACATGGAGGAAGCTGGTGCCTCTAATACTAAAGGTGTTGGAGGAGGAATTAAACTGAACCTATGGGATAAAATTTAGTTTTCTTGAATGCATAATGCAAATAAAAGCAAGTAATGTTAGTAAAAAAAAAAGTTTTAGTTGTAAGATTTGTGTGAGTTTAATATTAAAAAGATGAAAGCATATTTTTAAGTGTAGTCCTAAAAGAAATCTATTCTGAATAACTCAATCTCTTTCCTTACAGAGAGCTGGTAGTGATTGATCATACCACTAGAAAGTTCAAGTCAACAAAAGGTAACTTAAAAGACAGAATAGAATGCTAGTTTGAGAAATGAGATATGATCCTTGGATTTGAGAATGAGAAACTTATATCAGTACTTTCTTATTCTGTTGCCACAGCTAAATAACTTGGGTGTCATGAGCACAAGTGGTGCTTGTATAAGGACTTCTGTACTGGTAGGTCTGGATCTACACTAGGCAGTAAAATGACTTGATTGAGACTCTTGACGTGCAAACTTTGTCTCTGCATTTTGGTCTGTTCTTAGCTATTTCACAGGTGAATTAAGAACTTGTAATGTTCTTTAACAGTAAGTTACCATACTTGTATTAATTATAATAACATTCCACTGGCAATCTGACAAGGTAGGTTATGCTACCAGGTCACTTCATTAGAGTTACACGTGAAGTCCTGTAAAGGTAGGACAGAGAAACAACTACAACTGCATTTTTTTCAAGCTTTATTTTTTAAACACACCATGTTATTTAACACTGGGTCATATGATATAAATTATCTACTATGGAAGTTCTCTTGTTTATGTGAAACTTTGCACTACCTTATTCCTTGCTGTCCTTTCAGATGTCTTTATGACCAAGCTTATACTCAATTTCTATATGATTTTGGTTGTTTATAATTGGATTTTGATGAGCTAGGAGGGAAACACACTTGGATTGTATTTGTTTACTGACTTGTAAATATTAGCGTAGGACATACATTGCATGAGAATGCATCAAGAATCAGCAGACTGATGGGTGAGTACGTACAGTGACAATTACTAAGATCTGAACAAGAAGCAGCCCTGTGGGAACCGTGCTGGTTACATAAGTTGTGCCTAAATCTCATCCTATTGAAATCCAAACTAAGCTCCCCACCCTCCCCCGAGTACTTAAAGATATAGCAAGCGGGAGCCTCCTCAATTGTGGTGTGACAGTGTGGCTCACAGAAGGTACAGGCCCTGGCATGTGATACGTGTTAGGCTGGAGCAAGATGGAGCACTGCGCGCTGATGCCCTAGAGTCTGCGGGCTGTACCTCGGGGTGCTGAAGATGAAAGCTTCAACAGTGTGAAGCTCTGCGTGGGCTGTGTTTGGCCCACAGGCTATGCTCACCATCCCTCATGTTCACTGGAATGTAGACCCTTCCAGCCTAATACAGATTATGTTTGGTTTTTTAACTGTTTAACAAAATAGAACTTGTAATTATTTGACCCTAAGTGGGAGTCACTTGAAATGCATTAGTCAAGGCCAAAGGAATTTCCATTTCTCTCATGCTCACACTAACCCTCCTTCTAAGCTTTTCTATGTTGAGAAGCCGCCAACTCAACTGCAGATGAACTGTCTTTACTGGCATGATGTTGTTCAGACTGATGCCAGGCATTCTCACTGTAGACTCAGGCTTTTACGCAGTGACCCTGCATATCCCTGGGGTACGCTTTTACACAGCTGTGAACTCCCCCCTTAGCTCTGAGACTTCTTTGAATCTTGAGACTGAATTGATAAACCACAGCTCCCCAGCTTATCCTCTGTGGCTTCACCATGGAGACATGCGATTCTGAACGGGTTTTACTTTTTAGAGAAGTGTGGCAAGCGGTTGAGAAGAACCTTACAGCTGGACAAGATAACCCCTGTAAAATAAATTATAATTCACTGGTTATCTGGATTATGGAGTGCAATGTCAAACAATTTTCAACAGGTGTTCAGACCATTAAGTTTGTCTCTGGTGGACTCCAGCTTCTCCAGCATACTGGCAGTGGCTTTATCCTTCTCTCTGTGAAGAGTGTCTCTGCTTTTAAGAAGTCCCTCTGAAGGTGGATAGGAATTCACTTTTAGAAGTTAGTGTTTGATACTAAAAATTCCTTCTGGTTTTGGCAAAATATCTTGTCTCTGATGTAATCTTCCATCAGATCTGTAGGGAGCTGTGCAGCTGGGGTTTAGATCACAGAATCATAGAATCACAGAATGTCAGGGGTTGGAAGGGACCTCAAAAGATCATCTACACAGGTACGTAAACATCTGCCCATCTCCTTATCTTCCAAAGCAAGGAAATACAAGGAGGTTTTGTCTTTTCCTTGTCCTTACAGAAAGCATCTACAAAGGTTATGAGGCATAAAGAGTGAGTGTAATACAAAATATTCTTAATATGGGATTATGTGGATGACTAGATGCAGCGGAGGAAGGAAGACTGTATGTGCAGCAGTTCTGCCTTGGCTGCCCTTGAGAATCTTGTGGGGGGGTAGTATTTTTCCTGTTATTTCTCTTGGAACTTCTCTGATCAATAGACTTTCCAATAGTTACATAATGGAATGACAAAAATGATCCTGTTTCCTAAGACATGTCTCTGGTGGCAAAGTTTTTAAAGGTCTGGGAGTTTCCCTATTGTATTTAATGGGGCCTTTGGCTCATAAACACATTAAACAAAGAAACAATGGATCCCTAGGGGAATTTTAAAAGCTGAAGTGTAGGAACTTTAATAATATTATGAGGGCCTAATATGTCTGATGTGGGAAGTTAAATCTGAGGCAAGAATTATGAAAAGCATGTTCCAAGTGAAGATTTAATTACATGATTTATTGTTAATCGTTTATTATTATATATACAGTGCCAGGGGCACTCCTGGTGCTTTACAGATGATTACAGAATAGCAATTCCCAGATCAAAGATCTTGATCACGCAATCTTTATTCGTGTAAATATTCCCCATGGTGCCTGATCTTGTTCTGTGTTAAAACTCAATAATCCCCCCCTCCCCAACACAGCCCATCATAGAAAATTAAAAGAACTTCAGCAAGAGAACACAGATTAATTATCCTCCCCAGAACACTGGATATTTTGGTGGCATATATTGTATGGGTAAAAGATATCTATTGTGCTTTAGCAAACCTCACATTTTTTTGCAGCTTTAATTCTTAATTACAGTGTCAGCAACTATTAAGATTATTTCCATGATAGAAGCAGCTTATTTCTGGAAGAAAGAAGTCCATTGGCTTGTCCCCATATGTTTCAGACTCTGTTGATTTAATGGAGCCAATTTGCTTGCATGTAATTGTTCCCTCAGTGACCAGTATAGAAAGTTTCACCTTCAAAGACAGATGCTCAATGTGAAATACCCCTGCGAGCTACGCAGATGCTGAAATCTCTATTTGCAGAGGGTTCTGCTTTTCTTTGTTTTGTCCTGTGACACTTGGCACTTCACTGGAAATGCCGCCAATGAGCAATGCACTTCAGATGGTTTTCTTATTTTTCAGCGGGAAGAACTGTTGTTTATCCACTGGGTTGCTGTAGGCAGCCACAGAAGTGAACACAGCTTGTGCAGCCGTTTTTTGGCTTATGTCTTTGAGATATAACAGCTCCGGTGGGGAGAGATTGAGGTGACTGTGCACAGAAGGCAAAGGAGGCTTTTTTTTTCTTCCATCTGTTACAGGATTTTAATATAGCTTTTTGCAGCGTGCTGTCCCACTGCTCTAAAAGCAGTGACACGTAGCGCAGAGAAGGGTATCCTGGCTAGTCATGTGTGATGCTCTACGTGCCTAAGATTCCAGTGTAGTGATCAGGATTCAGATTCCTATCTGAATATTGTAAGTCTAGACAGTGGGTAGGGAATATTGCTAGAGGAGGCAGTTTGGATGATACTCACCATTGCCTGCTCTTGAAAACACTTTTGTGTGTGTGTGTTTCAAGGTTGTGTTTAATCATTAAGGTTTAAAGAGTCTCTGGTGTCATATAGTTACCCAGGATGTTAATCAAGTTTGGTACTTAGTGCAGGAATGAGCATTGCTCTGGCCCGTAACCGGATGGCACTGACCAATTTGATGTTTACAGCTATAATAGGGAAGCATTTTTTTGTGCAACTCTTAATTACAACTAGAAGCTTATTGCCACAAGATGGTGTGGAGGCTAAAAATGGGACTAAGGTAATTTATGGAGAGTAGGTCAATTTGTGACTGTTAAACACAGTAGTTCTGGTGTGATCTCTCAGTTCTAAATTGTTGATTGCTAGAGAGTAAGAGGACATTCTTATATTCTCAGTTGTTTCAGGTCCTTGGAAACTTCTGATTTCAGACTCTTAATAGTGTGGCTCATAGAATTATAATCCTCCTTTTATTGTATTAATAGCCACACAACCCTTTCTAAACTCTAACTCTTGTCTCAGCATGCCTAGGGCTGAATTCTCAAGGAGGGCTCGTCTGTAGTTGCTCCCTATTCTACACGTAAAATTCTGACTCCCCTGAATCAATGAGAAACCTTCAGAAGGGAGTGGAGGTTGGCTGTGGTTATGAATCCCTTGGAGATTGCTTGGATTCAGCAGCAAACAGATGCCAGCTAACCTTCCCTGCTCCCTTCTAGTTTCCTCCTAAAAGCAGTTTTGATGTGCAAAGTTGGAGTATGTCTATGAAGTGACTTGCTTAAGGGTACAAGTGAAGGAGTTGTGAACCAATTAGGGTTATCGAGACACAGAAAGTCAAGTTTCTGGCCAAGTAATATAACAGCACTTTTGGAGGGCTTCTAAACCATATTAACATTAGATTAAGGATGAGCTTTACAGTCACAGGCAGGTTTGACTGTCAGCCGCAGCAGATGTATCCCTGCCTTCCCCTCTGTCTTCCCCCTTTTCTTTTCTTGGGCTATCACAATTCCCAGTCTAGCATATTAGCGAAGACTGCAGATAATTTTAGTTTACATGAATAAAACAAGCTATACTGCATGGTAGCTGAATAGCACTTACATACACCATTCAGTCCTTCGTGTTCTGAAACCGGTGAACTCTGGCATAAAAACGGTGTAAACAGATGGAAGCGATAACTGCTTCAGCTCCCACAGCTACATCCACCTCTCATCGTAAGCCAGAGACCTCATGCTACTAAAGCACTTGGTAGTGGGACCGACTCATTCCATAGGTGAGATAGTCTGTGGGCTGTCATTTTCTCTGATCTAGACAGCAGTGGTGTTCAAGGCTAGTCAGAAAGCCCCTAAACATGCTATTCTTTGTTAATTGTTCTTGTGCATATTCTGGTAGCGCTTGAAAGCAGAAATTGTGTTAGATGCTGTGATAATACATGCACAGTGTCCCTATTTTCAGTCCGTTTTGAGTTCAGCAAGGAGCATCAAAACAAAAGTGGAAATTAAAGGTAAAGGACTGCTGATATAAGTTGTCATAGCTCCACTGAAAACAGTGGATGTTCTCGCGTGTAGATTTTTCTCGAAGATATGCTTTCAGTCTCCACAAAAACATTCTTTTTGCTTTTTGAGGCTATTTTCAGTGTGGGGGTTTTAACCTGTAATGCCATATGTCGGTATAAAGACTCACAGTAGAGCCTGAAACTAGACAAGTGGTCCTGACATGATTGCAGCTAGTCTTCAGCAGTGAGTAGAAGGAGAATTGAGATGCACTTTATCCAGAGCTTTATGTTTTCTAAGTTTACTGTAAGTGGATGCTTAAGAAACAAGTGACCTCCTGAAGACCTCAAGTTTCAAAGAAAAACTCACAAGTGTCCATACAGGTTACTGTGACCCACAAAATACCCATTACTCATTCCTCTTTAGCTCTGAAGCAACAATGCCTTTGTTTTTTGTTGTTTTTTTTTTCTCTCTCCTTCTCTGTTTCTTTTAACTTGAAGGCAATAAAAGGACCTGTAGCTTTACTCTGTGCGTGTCACTGCCTGCCAAGAACAGCAGGCAAATGAGTAATGCTATTCCTCCCTTGAAATTGTTTCCTTGAAGTTAATGAAAATCTGTACCATGAAAGAGAAGAATCCAATTTTGTGGAGAGGTGAAGGAAGGATTTAGACTTAGATTAAATTAGCCCATTTTCAATTGTTTTTACAATAATGATGGTGGAAGTAACTGGAAAAATAGTGAGGAAAAGAATGATTTAAGTATCTGAAAAAATCCTTGTCTTCTGGTAGCTGGCTAATTAGCTAGTAAGGTGAACTTGGACAGGATGGCATTGTGATAAAAATGGGAAATCCAGACATCATAAAAACACCTCTCCAGTCACTGATGCTTGAATAGTCATTCTTAACCTGTTGCTGCACCAAGAACCAGGAGCTTCAGGACAGGACTGTAAAGGCCATCACTAGAAAGAAAAAAATCTGTTTATCACTAAGTAAGCTGCTACGCTGATTCTTCAAGGCCAGGAGGTAAACATATGAACAGTCTCCAAGAGTGGTGGAGGAGACTAGTGGTAAAAAGACTTGCTTTTTCTTTCTTGTTTTTAAACAGATAGTGTTCACCGATTTTGATGGTGTTATCATTGGACAAGTATTCTCTTGTAAAACTGATACCTCCCAGTCTACTTCTTATTAGTAATGCAATAGCCGTGTTGAAGTCATGGTGGTCTAAGGATAGAATGGAAGCTAGGGCATTCAGAGAGACATCTTTTATTAGATATTTGTATGTACAGTCTGCCTTCCCTGAGAGACCTTAAAAGAATCTAGCAGGCCAATTTATAACATAAGCTGACGAATAAAAGGGATGTTCTCTCACCCTTTATTTTGTTCTCTCCGAGCATGGTGCAAGAGTGGTAGCAGGGTAATGCGAAGAAGCAGCTTCCACTATTGTTGTCCGTGTTGTTCGCTGTGTGAGTAAGCAAAGCACTTCAGTCTCCAGCACTGGTTTTGCTATGATGAATGCTTTGTAAATGCTGATGGATGGATCAGAGGAGGATAGAAAGATAAAGGTCTGACACATCTTGGCAATACTGAATACGTGTATGGATTGAAAGTGAAGTGTAATTACCACCCAGATCAAATTCTTTCAAGAGTCAGAGCTGTCTAGACCAACAGCAGATATTTATTTTTAGGGTTGATCTTTGTGGGTTTTATTAGCAATGATACCATCTCTGGGGTAAAAGCAGGGGAGGGAAGCACACAAAATCCTCTTGAGCTTCCATTGTTAAAAGAAGCTATGCAAAGCTTACAGGAGAAACCTTAATTCTGAGAGCAAGCTGTGTTTTTGTGATGTGCCTTCTGAGATATTTGCTTCAAATTGGCTTGAGGAATCACTGTAATTAAACTGGCATTTGAAAACTAAATGATACATTTAGAGAAAAAGTAACTTTGTCACACAGATAAAGGGTATGATACTGAAGCTTTTTATTCAATTGAGACAATTCTGGACAATTTTACCAGTAGCCATGATGTGTAGATGATGAGGTTTGTAGGTTAGCACAAACGTAGATATGGCTCTGTTCACTGTAGCTTCTTGGAAGGAGTTAGACCTATTCTGCTAATAGTAGTCCTTTTTTAGCAAATTGGTTAGCCATTGCTAGGCACTGACATGCATTGCTTCTGTATTTTGGTTGGTCCCCATGAAACACCCCCCCCACAAACCTTTCAACTGTGACAAGCACCAACTTCTTCATTATCTTCAACAGGATTGTGGGAAATGAGCAATCTGAAGGTGGGTTATGAAATTTTTCAAGAGAGCCACTCAAATCAGAAAGCTGGAGAGACAAACTTAGATGATTTGTTGAACAGCAAATCTTCTAAAGAACTTGGAGTAGGAGCCTAGCACTGTGATTTCACTGCCTCTAAATGTGTGCTAGTATTCCTCTTTGTCATCTGTAGAGAAGACAGACCTTCTTAAGACTTTCAAAAAGTCCCAAGGGTCTCTATATGTCACTATACAAAATCAGGTTTTATTTCTGCAGCGTTTTGTCCAAACAGGACTATTCTGCCCAGCAAAGCTTGGTAACTGCCCATTCGTAATGTACTAACTTCCCAGCACTGGAAAGTATTAATGCTTAACCATGTTGAATCACAGACCTCCAGCAGTTGCTCCGAAGAACCTTCCAGTCAAGGCAGAAGTAGATATGTATGGTTTTAGAACCCTTTTCAAAATGGGTTTATAGAATCGTAGAATGCAGTGAGCTGGAAGGGAACCTTTAAAGGTTATCTAATCTAAGCCCACTGTGTGAGCAGGGACATCTTTAACCAGATCAGGTGGCTCAGAGCCCCATTTTGGGGAGGATAAGGATAAAAAAGAATGTACAGCATGAAATTCCTGTTTGACAGTCATGACAGTTTATAAGTGGGAAGCAGCAAGTTGATATTTAGAGGCGAGTGGCTACTTCTCATACCAGGTACTTGGCACTGTAGCTCTTTGGTGCTGGAGGAGCACAGCTGGCTCCCTGCTCTCCAGGCTAGCTTCCACTAGATGCCGGTGTTGTACCAAGTTAGCTGGAGAAGGCCTGCGAGCGGTCCCCCTGCAGCCCTGGGTGCTCTGCTCCTCACGTTGAGAGCAAAAGCAGGACTTCTGTGTTCGATGGGTGCTTTGTCTGACGGATTTGCTGTATGGCTGCACAGGGCATGGCGAGAATGAAAAGACGCTCTGAGAAGTGCTGCAAATGTGTCAGCTGGTTGATCTGGGATTACAGACGGGGATTCAGGACTCCCACATGTCGGTGGAAATGTCTGTATAAAGAGGGCAATTTCAGCTTTGCTGCAGTAGCAGTTCAGGGTGTGTCACTGTGTAACAGCCGAGTTCTTTACGTTCCTGTGCACATCACTAGTGCAGTTATTGCTTACAGGTGACTCAAAGACCAGCAGGAGTTCTCTGTAGTTTTGAAAACACAGAAATTTTCCTCCTGGGAGCAGGAATTGGGTCTTAAGCAGATGTGGCGTCCCAGGTATTACAAAGGAGTGTTGCCTATGTTCTCATCTAAGAAATAGGATTCAGTGGGCAGGATTAGAATATCGAAGTTTCCGGCTGCCAAGTCAGTGGGGTGTAGAACAGATTAGAATTGATTTTGCTTTTTCCCAGTTCTGTCGATACTCTTCCTCTGGCATGCTGTTTCCATCGTTTCTGGACAGATAGTAAAGTTTTTATGTAATAGTGACTAAAACAAGACAAGTGGATCAGGAGCTTCTAACCTCTATCTCGGGGCTTAAGAACAAACATCCATATAATTTCCTGACAGTTGATAAGTTCATCCTGGATAAAAGCAAATGCTTTTAGCCATCATAAAGCAAAGTTCCTTACAATATAGTGTGTAATATATTGCAGTTAATCTTTCTTGTTGCCAGACTATTTTCAAGACATTTGGGATAAATTCCTATACAAAAGATAATTTTCCAGTTGCTTTACATTTTCTTTAAATTTTTAAGAGTAAACACTGTGTAAAAGCAGCCCTTCAGGAACACATGTGAAATGGTGTGATTCTGTATTGGAACTGAGTACTTTCTTACTGCTGTGATAACTCCCAGCACACAGCAACTTGCATGTGTGTTCTCTTGTTTGCGTACCTGGAAATTTAAAAGCATACAGCCTGGAGGATGACACAAATATTGCTTGGTTGTGCAAAATGACACATGGTCTCTTGGTTGTCTACAGCTTCACACAATACAGCTGAAGCACATGTCAAGGTGATGGTGTAGGCTGTATTAGCAGGTGCAGCTGTATGACTTGTCTGCCTTGGAAATGAGACCTTCTGCCTGCACCCTCCAATATCCCACCCCTGAGTCTTTGCATTTCCCATATTTCCTGGGGGCAAATGGCTGACAGTTTATGCTTTTTAATGTGTTAGTCAGGACAGGACTCGGAATATACTTTTCTTATGATACTTCCATTGCTTTTTGTTGGATTCCCCTTGTCCGCTGTTTTGGTGTAGCTGGAGAGCTCTAGGAGGCGAGACATGACAATGCCTGCAAGGCTCCAGAGATTTCATGTTCCAACAGGGCTGCATCCATTCCTGCTCTATACTTACCCTGTTAGGATGCCCTCTGCTCCTGATGTCGTGTCTCCTCTGTCATATTCTTTGACTGTTGTTTTGCAGCAAAACAATACATGTTCTGTCTTTTATTATCCCAGGTGCTTAGGAAGACCTGTACCTACTTCACACTTTTAAAATGGTGTTGCTAAGCAAGACCCTCTATACATACCAAGTAGAATTTAACGGCAGGATTAGTATTGCAACACATATGAAGGTCAAAATAATGGCGAGGATCATAGAAACTCTGTCTCCCAACTTAGGGAGAGCAAATTGCAGTAAAGAGGGTGCCAAAGCAGAACCAATTTTTGATTAGCCTTGAAATCGAGGACATCTGGATCCAGATAAAAAGCTGTGGTCAGCTTCCTTCTCTAATATGAACTGAATCCAGACACCCTTGGACTTTGTGTTGAGCTAGTTCTGGAACCCATCCCCCGCTCTAATCTTTATTGATCTATGTCCCTTTTTGTGTGGAGCTAAATTAGGAGAATTTGGCATTCCTGCAAAGTGGCCAAGCCAAACACTCACAACTTGGGAAATGCCAGAATTTAAGTTGTTGCTACAAATTCACTATAACCTTTGTGCCATATACTTTATGGTATTGTCTTTAATCACAGACTCACATCCTATTAAATCTCTGCCCTCTTTAAAGTGCAGGATGGATATTGCCTACTTAATGAGAAGCTATTTAATATATTCTTTTATCTTCATTGTTCAGTGTGTACCCCATGGCTTAGTTACTGCACACTATTCAAGCCTGTTCTGAATACTGAATTATTAATTTCCTTGGGAGTTTTCCTTCAGTAGTCATCGTTATTGTATCTGGGTGCTTCACAGACATTAAATAATCTATTTTCACAATGCCTCAATGAATTGAGGGGATACTGCACCCCTACTTGGACAGATGGCAAACAGAGATATGAAGATGAAGAGAAAGTGTTGCTAAAGGTTTTCAATTATCTGGGTCTTTTTTTTTTTCTGAGTTCGTGACACTGCAAAATATTTTATATATTCAAAGCATAGTTCCTACCAATTTCGATTCTAGCTATGGATGCTCAACAGCTTTGCAGATCACTCTAGGGCGTTCTGTTGGTTCTCGAAGAGGATGACTGACAAGCTGTAACAATGTGCATTAATGTATTTGTGTAGCAACACGCATAAACACTGTGGTGGAGGGCAGGGTGGAGTCGACTTCTGCAGGAGCAGCATTCATGTGTCTTTAGGAGACACCTGGGCTGATAAGCAGAGGCAGAAGAGACTGAGTTCCCCTTCTCCCAGATGAATTCCCAAACCCCTTTCTCCAGCTGAACACTGGCAAGGAATCATCTGTTGCCTTTGCCCTTGTCAATGCTTCTCTTTGAGAGAGTCTAACTTTACCCTCTGTAGAGTCATTTCCCTGGTGAGAAAGGTTTCTCAAGAAGGCAATTCAGATTAGGAGTTTAGGTTGGCCACAGTTACCAGCAATCCAGCAGGGCAAGTGCTTTCCCCACTGGCCACGGAGGGACCCGAAGGACAGGATCCTCACTGGACTGGAGTTACTCAGTGTAAATGATCTACGTTTCCATGTCTGCTAGCTGCTCAGAAGACCCACGCTGTGCCTTTCTAGGCTCTCTGTCCCAGTAGCTGTTTTGTCTTCTTTGTTCTTCCACCATCCCCAGTTCTTTCATAGGGCAAAAGAGCCCTATGCTCAGGTTTTGCCCATCCTCTAGTCCTTGCCTCACAGAAGTGTTTCAACCAGTTCTTCCTACTAGTCTTGTACTTTTTGCCTTCTGTGTCAAAACAGTTTCGCTGTCAGTACTGCTGGCTTGGCAGTAGGTGGTCGTTAAAAGCACAGGGGAGCTGTGGACATTCTGCTGCTTTTTAATGCTAGGATGTGTCTCAAACAGGTGGGAATAAGCATATGCAGAAAAAAAAACAACCCATGCAACAACACAGATCCAGCAACATAGTCCTGAGTGCTGCATCCTCAGTTTAGAGGTCTAAGTGATCTGGCACACATGTGCACACCGCTCCCATGTACGTGCTGGTGGGGAACAGAGATCTGTAGTGAAAATGGATTATTTCTACTTTTTTAAAGAAGCTTTTACCTTGTATTGCAGATATTTTCCCTTTCAAGAAATATTGATTAAAGTCTTTGAAACATGTTTCTGAGTTTCACAGGAACAGCAAAGATACTTGAATGATAAAAGCTCTCTTTTCTCTTTCAGGATCTTTTGTGAAGTATAGAGATTTCCAGGGTTTTTTTTTTTTTAAAGATGGCCAAAACAATGTATTTTTCTTCAGTTACACTCTTGCAAAAGACAGACTGTTTTGACTAAAATCTTCTTTTAAGTAAATAAATCAACCTAAGAGAGATATTCAGCATGGAAAATTTCAGACTGGATAGCTAAAGGTTGGCAACGTTTTCAGCAATTGAAAAGAGAATTTTATAATTCATGGGAAATGTCACGCAACCTTTGTAGTAATTGATGCTACCAGCCGTTGCTTATAATAAGTACAATTATCAAATGTTTCTGTAAAATTGTCTCTGCCCCAGAAAGAAGTTCCATTTTAGTGCCAATCCTTCAGCTTAATACCTCTGTTACTACATGAAGCCTCGATTGCCAACCTCTAAGTACTTAGAAAGGAATGTTCTGCTTAATTCCCATTCATAGGTGTAATTCGTGGCTAGTCTGAACTCTGAGTGCACCTGTAAAGGCACTGTTTGTGTGCATTGTGTTGCTGGCAACAGTGACTGTAGTAAAACTAGATGCCACAGTTAAAACATTTTCCCAAGATAACAGGAATATTAGTCAATTAGAGCAATCCAATCGAGATCAAAATCAGTTGAGATGGTAGGAAGATGAGGTAACTGGTACTGCTGTTACCTGTGCGGTGTTTTCTAGAAGAAACAGAAAATGTCACTTTCCAGTCTTAAGTAACACTAATCTGATGGTGAGAATATTAGCAGTGAAAATGAACACAGTGTATCTGTGGGTAAAGGTTATTGAAAGCTGAGCTGATCTTAATTTTGAGGGTGTGTGTGTATATGTGTAGGTGATGATGAGTTCTGAGATTGGTTTTCAGATCTAATTGGGAGATCAGCTGCAAGGAAACCAAAATTTGAGTCAGGAGCTGTGTTCAGTAAAACTGCAGCTGTGTCTTACGAAGGGGGTATGTCAGAGTGGGATCTTCCCACTCAACTGATTGCTGGGCATAGTCAGAGTTACAGGCTTGGTAAAAACAAACATGTTTTTCTGCCTTCTGCTTTGTTCTTTCTTTAAAAGTCAAAGCAGCGTAGAAGGAATTGGACAGAATTTCTTCTTTAGGATGCTGCCTATGAAGTTATGCTTGGTTCCACTGAGGTGTAAATGGGGTTTATTTGCAAGGCATTGGAACTGAATGACTGTCCTTGAAAATCTTGTTTGGCCTGTGGAATCTACAGGTGCTACGAACAGAAGGAGCTAGTCGGAGTCCAAAAGCTGCACAGTTGATTCGCAGAGTGAATTAAAAGGTTCTCTGTCCAGCAGTTGATTTTTAATCCTGTATTTAGAAAAGCAAAACAAAAACCAGTAAGGAACAACTTAGAAGAGAAACTCTGCCTGCAGTGCTTCCTTCATAGGCGTGATGCAGACCACACATCTTGACACTTCATCAGTTCTTTAACTTAATTTCATTTCTCCATCTTGTGGCAATGTGCTGGAGTGCTTATGTCCCATCAGCTCCCAGCACTGAATATAGCAAATATGTAGGAAAAGTCACTCGATGAGGCTAAATAAAGACAAAACAGAGACACGGTACAGTAGAATAAAGTGGTAAATTAGAAAAAAGGGTGCAACAGTCTAAGACCTAGAAATCTAACTTTTTTCCTACCCTTTTTTTTCTACCAGTGTCCTCTTCAGTCAGTCTGATTTGCGCAGGAATCAGCTGTGCAGGCCACCTGGGGCTTGCAGCGTTAGCAACAATGCTGCTGGTACCCAGGAATTCCCAGTTTTCAACACCTCTCTTTAATCTGGATTTGCCTAAGAAAATAACTTAAAGTTCTGATGAAGGGCTGGCTGCATTTTCCTAGAAGAGACTCTCCTCAGAACTAGCAAATTACCGATAACAACCTGAACAAATGTCCAAACCACTTCATAATGATTCTCAAATATGTCCCTGTTTCAGCTGATTTTCATCTGTCACCTTAAATTTTCATAACTCCATGACAGTCCCTGTAGGCATGGAACTTTTAGACTATGTAAGGCTGATTATCATCAGCTTAGTTTTGTGCCTTCATGTTATGCTTTCTTCTATCTATAGTTTGAAAAAAAAATAATCTATTGCTTTGTTTTAAATTACAGGACACTTTTCTTTTTGAAAACATACTGTAGATTTTTACTTCATAGGTAATTGTAGATTCAAGTAAACTTTTTCTTCAGATTTAAGGAAAACTCATACTCCTTTTTGAACTTAGATCTGAAACCTAGTACTATGTTCAGTGCATATTTGGAATCAAATAAAATTCTATCTGACCAGCTCGAAATTTGTGAAAATTTCAGGTATGGATATGAATCTAGGAAGTGGAGTGTTCTCCTAAACTGCTCTCTGTTTTCAACACTCTTTTCCAGCAGTTGGCAGAAATATTTCATGTAAACATTACTTTGAACTCTAGGAATGGTGGCTTTGTTGTCTACCTACCAATTTCATGTGACTGTAACAGAATATTGACTTCAAACACGATCTTTGTCCCCGATTTGTACTCCCCTGACATTTTGTCCATGACACCTGCATTGGATCTAGCTTCTTGTCATCATGACAACAATGGTAATGATTTAATCCTGGAGAAATACTAATTAAAAACGAGATCAGTGTAATTTTCAGTACTTCACATGTTAAATAAGAGTCAAGAATGTTCCTCTGTAGAAGTGTTTAAAATACGCCACTTCAGACGTGTAATCATGTTCCTGTTGAAAAGAAGATTCCTCTTATCCCTCATAGATCACACGCGGAATGACCGCTTTTCACTCGCCGATCTTCAGCCGCTTCATAAAGGTGGGTAAGATGAAGGGGTTCATGACCCTTCATTTAATGCCTTTCCTATTTGACGGTGCTGGCTGACACGTAGTCTATCAATAAAAAAGTCCCAATGCTGCATTTTGTGCCAGAGGAGATTACATCTCCTTTTCATTGGTGCAGAGCATTCAAGGGCCAATTCTATTCTCACAGAGTACAATGGTAGCGCTCCCAATGAGGGGCAATCAGTCCTGGGAATCATTTGCTTCACCAAGTATCTTTTCAAATTGCTCTCTGATGTCTCCAAATATATCCCTCATTTTCATCACACTGTTTTGTCTCCTGCCTCAGTACACAGGCTCCTGCAGGGACAGTACCAGCTCCCTTAAGATACTTGTTGTCCTATCCCAGCACTGTGTGAGCTGTGCTAATGTTTTTTCCTCCTTAGGTATGGGAGATAGGATGTGCTTTTACTGGTTATATTCTCTAGCCACATTTGTCTATTTGTAAATACCTCTACCCTCTTATTTTATCTTCTTCTCTTGACTGTGTTCTGAAGCATCCAAGTATTCTTATATATTGCGTCTCCTACATTGCTCCATTTGATTGGCATAAGATATAATGTTGCAGCTGTTAGTGAGCTGCTGGTGGGTAGAACCCCATTTGTGATCCATTTTTCATGTGTTTGATATCAGACAAAATTACTAGTATTTAAATTAAGCTATTAGCACACAAGCAGGAGGACAATTAGTAAATCTCTGTTCATTCATTTCTGTATTTTCCAAAAAGTAAGGTTGTTGAAGATCAGAAAAAAATTTTATAAACTTTTAATAAGGACGAAGAGAAAGTATGCAATGTCTTCCCCTCTAGCTGATAGACTCAGCTTTTGAGTCATAGGTGTTACAGATGCTACAGTTAAGTATATTTAGGGGCAATCCGAGGTGTGCATACTCTTGTTTTAAAGATGGAGTAACAGCATCTTTTCTGGTAAGCTGATGCTTGTGTGCAACCTGTGTGACATTTTTAATGTTTAATTTTCTTCATGGCCATAAACAACCTTGAAATTGTGATTCATTGCCCATATATATTGCTTTTCACTCTGATACTTTCTAATATCCTCCCAAAGCCATCAGCTGCAGAATTTCGAGTTGGACACTGACACCGTGCAGTATTGTGTCATGTTCTGTCCATGTTTTTATCCTGATCCATACTGACAGTGTAATGTCTAATGGCACCTGGAAACGTGCTGCTGGGAGCGGTTTGAGTGTGGTATTTAGCTTCCATAACTGATTTTATTTTTTTTTTAAATCTGATCTGGGTGGCTTTGGAGAGTTTGTTTGTCTTATTTCAAGAACAGAAAAAAAGTACAGATCTTTTCAGGGGGAAAGAGAAGATAGTGATGTGGCCAGTCTATAACCCATGTGCATAAATGAGGAACAGGATCTAAAACTGAAGAGTTTTCCAAGGAACACAGGTATGAGAACTGAATTCTGTAGCTACTAAGGGGTACATGTGCATCATTTGCAGCTTACACTTGTATACTCAGCCTATCTACATTTGAGCTACGTCTCCACAGAAATAATAATCCTGATGATTTTCAGAGACTTATGGCTTTGAGACGCTTTCTGTAAACAAAAGGAAAACATAGCCAGTCTAGAATGGTCTAAGCCGGATGAAATAAAACAAAGACATCATCAACAGAACAGTACTTTAAAAAGTCATTTTGAATAGACTAGAGTGTTACCCCAGATTTACGGTGATTGGACACCTTGAAGCACTTGCCAAGTTTATATGCGGTTTGTGTGTGGTTTCTGAATGCTCGGTGCACAGTGACATAGGGAGGGTTTTTTTCACATGCTCTGCTTCTCCCATCAAATCAAATTCCCTAGGGCTTCTCATAGAATAATTTGAGATACTGTCTGCTAATATATTCTTCTGCTTAATATCATCTTTAAGATTTTCTCCCTAGGAAGTGTGTGATCGATACGAGGTTTTGGGAATGTTGTTATCTGAACTGTGATCTTAATGAAGGGGACTAGGTCTTCATGGGTACGTCCTGAAGAGCTCTGCGGTAGTGCTGTGATATTTAAGGACTGCCTAAGGTGTGCTATGTGCCAAGAGACAAGTTGAATGACCGAAGGAAGAGAGGGGATAAATCAAAGAGTCCAACTGATGCATATGATGTGTAGGTCAGGATGAATCAAAAGGTTGCCTGAAGGACATCTGTTGGGTTTGGCAAACTTGGACTCATGTCTTTAAATGACTGCAAGAGCATCAAGCCCACCAGAGGTGTTATGCTAATTACCTTGCTTATAAACATATGACCTTGCTTATTTTGTCAAAATCCAAGCTTAAGCTGTGCTCTTGCTGTGATGCCTGAGAGAAATCAACCAACTATTGATGCTACGTCAAGCAGCATTTGGAGAGGTCATTAGTCAGAGACATTAAGCTGGACAGTAGCTAACCTGTCTAGTTATGCAGGAGCTTTCTGGCAAGACTCTTTTCTTCCAAAAATGCTAACTTGTCAAGAATCAGCTGGAGCAGATGTGGAAGTCAGCCCCACCCTAACTTAGCCAGTAGAAAAAGTGCTGCAGAGCTCACCTGCAGCAGGACTGAGCTGGGATTCAAATCCAGCTCTGTCTAATGGGACTTCAGCTTGGCTTTTTGCTACCAGGCTGTAAATCAGTGGTCTCACATGTGTGCGCATGCTCTTGCTAGTTTTGGCCTAATTTGCATTAAATTATTTATACAAAGTAGAAATTCCTAAAGAGAAAGACTGGATCAGAAACTGATGGGAAAAAAAAGTAATAGTTGAGATATTTAGCTTGGCTGGTGCAGGGACAAGTCCAAGGCCTGACTCAGGCAGAACAAGGGCCTTGAGTTTGTGTTTTCCTCGTTCTTTGTGAGCACACAGATCAGGTGGAGCTCTCTAATCAGTGGTGTTTTGCTTCTCCTTTTAGCTCCTAACCTTGGCTTCTGCATCTTGTTTTTGAACTCTTACAAAGAGCAGGCTTTTTGAAGCAAAGGCTTGGCTTTGCTCACTCTCTTTGTAGAGCGCCAGGTACGGTGAGACCCTGACGCTGATCAGGACCTCTGGCTGAAAACGAAGCACATTGGCAAAGTGTTGCTCTGGAATCGCTTGCCAGCAGCCTGTTATCAGTTGAGGGACTTGCACCTCTGCTTTGCGTACCGTAGATTTGATGGCATCTCGTTCAAATCCAGACGGGTTTGAGTACGGACAACAAAACAAAACATCAAACGTCACCCTTGCAAATTTATGCAGTAACAGGCTGACTGAAATCCTGTGTGGAATGGTTGGGCAGTTCCAGTGCTCGCAGCACATGTGCTTGATAAAGGACAACTCGCAGTAATAGCTGTACAGCTGCGTCACGAGGAAATTCTTCTGTCTGAATGTATTCTAAGGGACGTTAACCTTAAGGGCATGACAATGTACCGAAACGCATGTCAGATGATGCAGCCAATGTATTTTGTTCACCAAGACAGAAATCTGATGATTCTAGGGAAGAAGAGCAAGTTTTATCAGACCTCTCATCCCTCTGACGCATATTTCAGATTTTGAGCCTTAAACAAGCCCATTCTACTGCTTCTTGCTCTTCAGGAGTCTGAGACTTTTTTTTACAGAATTATGAAGTCCAGGGTTTCATGGAATTGTAGATAAGAGGTAGCAATGCTGGAGCCAGCTCTGTACTTCATGTGCTCATTGGGTATGAAACAGGTGGAAGCTTTCTAACCAAGCCAGTTATGGTCCCTGCATAGTCACTTCTCATGATGTCCTCGGGCTGCGCTTTTCAAGATATTTCATGTTGTTCTTAAAGCTGTAGCCCCTGAATCTCCCCAGTGGTTCAGATAACAGAAGATTGAAGGAGGGGAGAAACAAACTCAGAGCATACAAGCAAGTCTGAGGGTTCCTGATTTTTAACCCATGTCACTTGTTCTGGCAGGTGGGAATGGATTGTACTTAGGATAGACTGTTAGCCTGAGCTTCCTGTTTGGAGGGTAAGAGGCTGAAGAGACAAATGAGAAGGCCAACAGCTAGTGTCTGTAAAATTACATTCTAGTAGAGAAATGGAAAACGGTAGTGAGAGAAAGGGAGGAAGTATCAGCTGTATCCAGCATAGGGGAGAGAAGAATGAGGCATCAAAGACTTTGTAGTGAGAGAAAGGATTTCAGTAAGCTAAAAGAATAACACCAGAAAAAAGAGGGCAAATTCTAGCATGATAAAAATGAGATCATTTGAAGTTAACAGCCTGACGTTACTATCAGTGAAGTTGTTGCATCTCTACTGTGTAAGCCATGTCATTATGAATGGTTTTTTTGTAAGGGTCAGTATTTTGTCCATTTGGACTGGCACTCCTAAATGGCACAAGCTTCTGAATGGCAATTTCTAGGCACAGAAGTGTAAATTGCCTGCAACATCAAAGTGACACCAATGACTAAAACGTCTACTTTGCAATGTTGTTAGAGTAGGAAATGGATTGTTGTGCAAGTCTGGGGGGAACAGAAGCGATGCTGTTTGAATGTGAAATTTTAGGGAGGAACAGCTTTGCGCTAGTCTGAGGTTATTGATTATGGCATTTAAAATGTGAAATTCCATGGAAAGCTATTCCAAAGAGTGTTGGTCTGTAGAGACCAACAGCACTGTAATGTGTGAGATATAATAGGAAAATGGTTTCAATGCAAGTCTTCAGGGAGAAGCAACAATGTCACTTCGCATGGAAAAATTATTTCAGTGCAAATCCACAGAGACCCGTAGCAATACTGTTTGGGTTTGAGATTCTATGGGGAATGAATTTCAGTACCATTCTGTTAGGCTGAATAATTATGATGAGAAAATTATTTGATGGAAAGAAGGCTCAAACAATAGTCACAGAACAGATCATGAATGTCAGTAAGCTTTCATTTGAGGCAGCAAAGATACCCAGCCTTTCTTGTTCCTTCAGCAGTGGAGGCTCAGCTCAAGCTCCCACAAGAATGGAGCAGAATTTTCAGCACTTGGTGATCCCGTGGGGCCTCTGGGATGGCTGAGGAGCAGGCAGAGTACTGAACATTGCTGCCTTCGTTTCATCCCCAGGTCTGCCTGCTCCCCAGCCTCTGCCTCTGTGATGGGGAGTGCATGGATCAGTTCAGAGAATTCACACCTGCTGCTCTGAGGCAGCTACTGAGCTGTTTTGCTCTGCAAAGCTCAGCACAAAACAGCCCAAACTGGGGGCACAGGAACAAGCATCATGTCAGGGAAATTGCTTTCTCTTACTCACTTCCTCTGGGTACAGTTGTAGCAGGCCCAGTGGAGCATGCTTGATCCAGATTTGTTTCAACAACTCATGATATATTACACAAGTCTGTTACTCCCCCTGTGTCCAAACATAATCACAGTTTAGGGAAGTTTGAGCTCAAGTCATCCTGGCTGTCTACAAACCTTGGGATTTCAACAGCTTCTAATGTAGTTGATGTTTGCATTCAAATCTACATTTCACAGTTTCAGCCAAACTATCTCTGCGTAAGAGTGTACCAAAACAAGATTCCCATTTTAAAAAGAGAAGGACAATTTCCAGGCAAGTGATTCACCTTGAGTCCTGTGAACACAAATTCTTGGAAGACTCATTAAGTAACGTCTTTAGCGGATGAGGTTATGATAAGACAACCTGAGCACTCCTGTGTGTTTCTTTTGTATTGTAGAAATAACTTTTAACTGCCAAGGTCATTGACACCCAAGAAATACCATAGATAGGTGGGAACAGGAGGTGTGAATGAGTGGACTGATTCAGACGTGTTTTGAGAATACGCTTCTAAAGCCACATTTTATGTAATTTATAAGCAATCCATTTCGTAATATGACTCTAAGAAGCTGTTTGAAAATTTAGTCTTGCTGGTTATTAATATGAAGACAAGAGCTACCAATAGACGATAAACTGTTACTGACTTACTAGCTCAAAGTACAACCTCTTCTGAAATGACAGCTCTGTGTGGTCCCACTGTATTCCCCAACTCTCTCTGCCTGAAGCAATCTTCCTCATGGCAATCCATTTGTTCACCCGTTCTTTTCCCTGTCGTTCCACAGAGAGACCTAAAGTACTTCTCATTTGTCATGAGTTTCTGTATAAAATTAGCCATATTCTGGGTGAATGTGATGTCTCTCTTCTAAGTGTTCATAGCAAAAATAAGGAATCGTTGTACAGAGAGCACAGAAAGAGCTGTTTGCCTGAAAGGGAAGTAATCAACATCCCTGAGACAATTTGTCCCTTGCTTCGGGTCTGTGCCACAACCAGTCTCTCACATCTCTCCTGTGGCTCGGGAAGGTGTGTGCTGCAAAGTGTAAAGACAGTTTCCAACTTTGGAACGATGTTCAAGTGAAAAAATCAATTTGTGTCCATCTCTAGTTCTCAATATATGTTGTGAGATTTAAGGAAGGCTCTATGCACTGGTTTGTGGTTTTTTTTCTGTAACAAACTGCAGAAGCAGTAAATCATATCAAGAAGCATGTAGTCATGGCAAATGACTCAGTTCTTTCTACTAATAAAAGCAGAGGCTTCAGTTCCTGTCTTACAGGATGGCTGATTGATTTACAATACTACAGCTTCTCTTTCAGGCTTCCTAGTACTTGTGTGCAAATAGATTTGGAATGGGAACTGATGAAACCTGAAGATGGGGACCAGATTGTGATCTTAATTGCTTCTGAGAATGGATCTTTTCAGATTTTCCAGATTGTAAAGGCGGAAAAGCCAATTTATAAAATCTTGTAACAATTCAGTGGAATTTTTTATCGTTGTTTGAATTAATCATCTGCCTATCATTAATCTTAATCCTTTGGAGAAAATGGGCAGCCTGTGTCCCATTATCTTCCAGCAGAGCTCCGTGGGCTTTCAAACTTTCTCCTAAAAGGGCAAAGGAAATCTTATCTGTTGCATGTCATCACAGCCATGTTGGCAAAGGATTTCGGGGATGTTCACAGCATGGTTGGAAGCAACATAAAAGCAAAACCCTTTATTATTATAGATGCCATGGTTTTAGATATATCCTCCCAAGATCTTGGAGCAGCAGCAGCTTATTCTTGCTTTGCTCAGCTTTGAGCTGATTCTTGGTTCTTGTGTCTGGGAAAGCAGCAGCAAATCTGCTTTCCCTGGGGATGGGTTTGGTGGATACTGCATGTGAGAACCCTGGGAGATTTTCCTCCCATGTACTCTGAGCCATGGTGTCTCATTTACACAAAGGGTCATTCTACGTGGAGAAGCTACACAGACTTAACAAAATTATTTTCCAAATCCCCACCATAGATTGATACACCTTTGTCATGTGGACACATTGTAACACTCGTTTAGCTTAACTGAGTAACAGCAATTAGAGTCAGTAGAAGATTGCTGAAGGAACAAAGCTTCGTTTAAAAAAAAACCTCTCTGTGTTTCTGTACAACAGTTGGAACTGTAATTCACATTCTCAGCCTGGCACAGCTTCATCCCATCTCTTTGTAATTAATGGAGTTACTCTGAATTTGCATTGAAAGAAGGGCAGAAACAGAATTTAATTCCTTTAGAATTCTCTCTTGCTTGATTTCTCAATCTTTGCAGCACATTAATATTAATCTCTTAAATTGTGTATTGCACTTTATTTTAATACCTAGTTAGCCCATCGTGTTACAACATGGACATTGGGAAACAGTTTATGCAACGTTCTATTACTACTGAGAGAAGCAAGGGAAGCATCGGTTATGTTTGTCAGTCAAAGAAGAGAGAACAGAAGTCAATCAACTTAGGCTGTAGCAAGGTAATCTGAACATAAGGCAAACCTTTATGTAGAGTACGTGAGCTGTGGATCAAGATGCCCAGGGGAGTTATGAAGCCGGCTAACAGGAGATCAGAGGTTGGCTAAACACCTGCATCTCAGGGAGTACTGGGAGATAAGGGAATCAGCTGTGCTATGCGTGATGAAGTACTTTGGGCTGGATGACAAGATAATATTTTGTTTCAGCTTAAATAACGTCATGTCCAGTCCTCTGTAAAATAAAATGTTTTGGGGTGCAAAACAAGTGAATGAATATACGCAAGGGAAATCGGGTGAACAGCAGAAATTACCCGATCCTCTCAATGCTGGAAATGTCCCATTTCTCTTTCTCCCAAAATACACACATCAGAGCAATGAGAGATCTACACTTTGATGTTAATTCACATCTATACAGTCTGGAGCACACACACAAATCCAGTAATCCTTTGTGCTTCTGAAGCACAGATTCCTTCTCATTTCCCAGCGGTAGAACAAAGAATCTTGATGGATGTCAGAGACCCATCAGAATGGACCCTACAGATCGGACTTCTGCTGTTCACTGAATACCACACACAGGCCATCACACTGAGAGCACATGCAACTATTTCTCTCCTCTAAAAAGCCAGCATTATTTTATTATTTCAGAGTCTTACATAACTGCGTGGTGAAAATGAGAACACAGATCTGGGCCACAAAACGTTCCAGCAATTCTCATTGCAAAAGAAACATAAACTTCAGCATCCATCAAGCAATTCTCCCTCCAAATGAATAGTGAACATACAAACCCACCATCTCAGCTTGAGTTCCTTTGCAAAAGAAAGCCCTCTGGAGTTATTAAAAATAATAATAAAGTAATCCAGGCTCCCAACAGATGGCATTTGAACATCGTGTCAAGTTCCTATAAAGTAGCGCAGCAACACCTCCTTTTACTAATTTCCCTAAATCCCTAGTGGCTTCCCACTGCCACAAATTGAGCTGACATTCCTTTCTGTAAATCTAGCAAGGATTGCCGGCCCAGTGTCCCCTGTGCCTAGCGCTTTGAGGTCGGATGCTTTGGGCTGTCTGGTTGTTACTCATGCCTCCTGCTGTGAGGCCCAATATTTCCCCTGCCTCAACATTTTCCTTCCACCCCCCAGCCTGTTACAAATGACTGTTCCTCTGCAGGGCGTCGTGGAGAATGACTTTGTCGGGACAATGCAGGGTCAGTGACAGCATCAGGCGCGTGTTGAGTGATCTCATAGGGAGGGAGCACTGTTACGCTGAAGGCAGCAATCTTCTGCCTTTCATTTTAATTGGGTCTCCAGTCTAAGGGCTTGGCAAGCCTGAGATCCATGATGTGCCTAGTACAGATGTGGCCATCTGCATTCACTTTCTCTTTGTCTCTGTAGCTCTCTCTCCTTTTAATCCAAATTTTACCTTCCCTTTGTGTTCAGAACTCCCTCTTTATTTTGTTGTTGCTCTCTTCTCTGCATATTCCCGATCAACTTCTTCCCAGTCCTTCCTTCACTGAAAAGCACCACACTGCCTGGCTGGGCTCAGCTCAGAGAAACCCACCACATGGCTGCTCCACGTGCCAAAGGCGAGTCTCTCTATGTGCTGCTGAACCAAATCCAGAGAAAGCAGTGAGGAATGGCTAAAAGGCAGGGATACCTGTCATTCTTCATCTCTGAGAGCCACTAACTGCCAGACAGAACAGGAGCCTGGACCTGGGAGCAGGCGGGTTCTTAGGTGGCTTTCGGGGAGCACAAAGCAGCTTGTTAGTGGGAAGGAGTTTCCTGTTGGATGCTAAGGAGGACTAAAGGTCAGCAAGCCTTTCAGTGGTCCTAATTAAGGACCTCATGGTCTTTGATTAGGCTGACAGACACAGCCGCAGTACTGTTTGTACTCTATTTCAGTGACAGTAAGAGAACAGCGGCAGCGCTGAGATTCTCTAAGAGAATCACACTTTGAGGTTAAGTCTGCTTGGGAAGTAACATGTCGTGGATAGAGCCTGAGACTGGCAGTGTTTCCCATTGGGTTCTGCTCCATTGTCTCCACCAATGTCTTCTGCAGAAGTGCTTCACCTTATTATACCTCACTTTTTTCACACTTGTCTTCATAAAAATAAAAACAAATAAATTTGTCCCCCGCGTGAAACATTGTCACAAGATTGGGTTAAAGACACAATATTAGCATAAAGTGTTAGGGTCATTACTATTCATTCAGTGAGCACATTCATGGGAAGTTTGTTTAAACTGTGCCACTTTGCCTGATTAAACAGTCAGACATGAATGAAGCCACTCAGAGATGGATCTTTGGCCTGGTGCCACGGTCACCAAAGGTCAGAGCAAGGGCAAGCGGGACTGCTCATTCCCTACGCTAAGGTATGGCAGAGCAGTAAATGCTCATCAAAAATTAACATTCCACTCACAGGCAGGTGGCAAATGTATATAAGAAACCCAGCTTCTAGAACAGCGTAGTTTTCAAAAACCCTTGGTGACAGGAAAAATATTTAAAGTGGAAAGAAAAGAGATCAGCGGAAAATGTTGGGGACATTAGCATACTTAGGACTGGTGGTGACATAGCTATAGCTGAAACTGCATGCACAAACAAGTTTGCTCGTGTTTTCACGTTAAAGCAATCTGCAAGGAAGTGTCCATACGTGACTTCCTTTTCCTTATCTTCTCAACAAGTATGTTTGCTGACCACTCAGTGGGGTTTTTTGTCATGTTTTTCCCTGGAGATCTTCTGAAATGCCTGGGAGAGCAATGGAGGTACAGTTCTGGTGAACCATTAGTGAAATGGAGTCATGGTAGAGATGAAGCTGTGCAGACAAGTAAGGGCAAAGCTTCAGAGGCTGTTAGGAAAGCAGATCTTTGCTGAGAGGATTGGCGTGATATGCTGTGTGCCAGCCAGTAACCCTACAGACGGACAAGTTTGGAGAATTCAACCTGAGCCCAGGCTAAGTTAGAGAATGGCTGGCTGGCACCACCACAGTGCCAGCAGCTGTGAGTACTTTGGTGGGGTGTAATAATTTATGCCTTTCTTCCCTGCAGCTAGAACTTGCAGTGGAGACTGTCCCTGGGAGAGGCTTCTAGATAAACCCTGGTTCTTTCTGAGTGATGGGTGGCAGCAATAAACTTTTGCCATCTCTCTGTGCATCCCTGCTTAGAGCCCACAGACTCACCGTGCTCCCACCACGCAAAGCTCTGCTTTGTCAGCAAAAGCTGTCAGTTCATCCGCTTGCTCTGAGCCTCTCGGGATTTAAATACAGTTATTCTGCAAGTGCATTAGCAGCAAAGGGAGTCTACATATCTCCTCCTCCCCCCGCCTCTAGCCCTCTTGATACAGGCCAGGACATACTTTCATCCTATAGCCCCAAAGCTGATTTGCTATGTGAAGCGGCTCCAGTTTGATTTCTTTCTTGGACAGATTCCCTGGCCTGACTTAGGTGCCCAGACTGTGTGTCGTAGGCTCAGCAGATCCCACCCAGACAGTGATTTAATCTGACAGTTATACTTATTCATGGTGACATCCCGGGCAGCCAGCAGCAGCACAGAATGTTCAAGCAGCGCAGGGAGGAGGAGGTGGGACGGACAGGTGCCACCACCGCACGCCAGAACCCGCTGAACTCCCTGTCCCCGGCAAGAACCCTTCCTTTGCCTGCTCTTCTCAAGAAGGAGGTGGGCTGCCTTTCCACTCAGCTTGTACCGGGCCAGCTGCTCCCAGAAGGGACTAGTTACAGACAGATACACACTCAGTAGGCTCCCTCAAGCAAAGTAAATTATGTGTTTGGAGAAAAAGGGGAGGAAAAGAAAGAAGTGCAAAGCAGTCAGCGTGATGGGGCTGTCGCCTGGCTGCTCTTTTGGGGGATCACAGGTGTGCTATTAGCTTGGAGAACTAGGACATTTTTCTTTGCTATAAGACACCCACTGCAAGTACTGGGAGACTGGGCTTGTGACTTGTTTTCACACCGAAGTGGCTCCCTGACAAACGGCTGCGGGATCGGTTGTAGTAGAGCCACACTGACTGTGCTGGGAGACCCAGGAATCCTGCACTCTTGAAAGAGCAAAAGGAGCGTTTGCACACACATGCTCAAAAATGTGGTTTTCAATGTAGATATGTGCAGTGTCAACGTGCCTGTGTTGTTTTAGGTCCATGGTGCAGGCCCTTGGCATTAACAGGAGTTTTGTGGTACTTAAAGGATACAGAAGACGTTCTTTATGATCCCTCAGGGTGTCCTCTGAACTATGCGTTCATTTATAGAAATACTGTAACCTGGAAAATTTAATGGAAGATGGTGCTTTGGAATGCTCTGTCATAGAAATAGGAATGCTGAATAGCTGAGACAAAATAGGTAGTTCCATCCTCAAAAGCACAGCTGCAGCTTTTGTTGGGATCAATAGTTATTCACAAGCATCTCAGGACAAAAGTAAGGATGTTAGCATTTGCCCCCGGTAACTGTAGAGTAACTACATGAGAATTCCTCTTCGTCTTAGCTGTGTATTTTCAGCCTGTTTAACAGCACTCCCAGGAACTCTGTGTTCCCAGGATCCCAGACCCCTGTGTTGCACAAGTGCCTGTGATGTGATGTGTGAATTTGTGAATTTTTAAAAAATGTTACTAATTTTTAGAGCTGGTAATCTTTGTGAGACATCAGACTAAATGCAGCTTGTTGTGAATGCATCTCTGTGGCGATTCAGAGTCAAGGCCAAGATCTTCCAATGATCTTTTTCCAGGGAGATTAGTACCTTTCCCTAGTGATCCTATCTCCAATCCCATTCTCTCCCCTCCAGCTTTATCTGAGCGTCATATTTTGATGGTAGCCTCTTCCTTCTCCTAGCTACACGGGGGCGCTGCCCTGAGTCCTTGCTCCTTGCTACCAAGAAGATCACACTTGTGGTTGCTATTCAGATCCTCTGGTGACTCATTTAGCAGTTGGCATCAGTAGGTGGAAAGATACAATCACAGGCTGAGGATCAAACCTGATATGAAAGGCAAGGGGTAGCGGCAGTAGGGGTAAGGAGGGCGTTTGGCGTGGCTATGGAGAGTGTGCGCTCTCAGTCAGCAGCGTGAAGGACACTTTTGTCCAAAGACTGCTCCCTCAAACCCTGCCATCTCAGCAGAAAAGCAATTCCTGCCTGTGAACAGTTATTCTTGAATTGAGAAATGAGGTAATCTGAGAAAGGTAGAACCAGCTTGTTTCTTGATAAATTGTTCGGGAATAAGCTTATTTCATTGACTCCCAGCGGTCGCAGTATCATGCATAAGGCTTCAGAAGATAGTGAGATTTGCATTTACACTTTAAAACTAATAGAGAGTTTGTACTTACTTTATTGTCTGATGTTCTAGCTTCCAGGGTTCATAACTTGAAGCTGCACTTCGCCATCAAGAGGGCTAAAATATTTCCTTCCTTTTTTACCAAAGCAGAAATTCTAGGTTGAATTTAGAAGCTGGGGATTAGAAAAAACTATCAAATACTAAGGGAGTCACCCATGAAAGCCTGACAACTTGGCAAGCTTGTATTCTGCAGCTGTAACCACCATCACTTTGAGAGGGAAAGATCAAGGAGATTATAGAAATTGTCTCACAGGGGCAGTTTCCTAAGTTTGGGTGCTCTGGAACTGTTTGAAAGACTTGTGTAGAAATTTACAGGTCACAAAATGAGAGGTTGCTTTTCCCAAATCATTCTGAATTCATAGAGATGGCATTGCTTTGCTAAGAACAATAAGATGCTTGATAGAATACTTTTGGCTCAGTAGCAGACTGATTTGGCAATGAAAGTAGGTCAGTTCCAATCTTCTTTTTCTATCCTTTCTTTTCTGGGAGTTGGAAAGAAACTGTATTTTTGATATTAAAAATGCGAAATTGTGAAATCTTGCTCTGGCGTAAGTCAGTTGCTCTTGATATTTATTGAACAAGCAATCTAATTTCAGCTTCCAGAGTGCATTATAAAACTGCCAGTTTAACCTTTGCTATAAAGTGAGCAGTGAAAAACTGTGTATTTTATACCAGTGAAAATTATTATTACTGGCCTTTAGGAAAGATGCTTTCTCTGATATTAAGGTGGTAAGGCCTTATAAGGACTGGCTGGATAGATACCCTTGGTCCTTTCCAAAACGAACTTGTCGTTACGAGAAAAAACAGATGGTTAGATGAGCTAAAGTCCTATTGAAGAAGACACAAAAAATTTTGCCTGTTTGTGTATGAGCAAGCCAAGTACAGGCGGTTGGAGACTGGGCTGTGTCATGACTTGTTGATAGGTGAGAATTTCAAACTGCCTTCTCCTCAGTAATATTTTTCCATGTGACTCTCATAGGCCTTTATAGAGGAGAGTGAATGCACAACAGACACAGTATATATGTTAGACTGCTGTAGACATACCACATAGATGTTCAGAACAAAGGTTGCTCGCTCAGGAATCACTGGGGAAGGATCTCATTAAGTGGTCCTGAGTTAACGTGTTTATAGTGGATTGGCATAGTCTTCTGAATGTCACTAAATGTGACCATCATGCTTCTTTGGGCACAGTCCAGTTGAGCCCTGTGCTCTGATTTGTGTTGGCAGAAGGTTCTTTCCTTTCTCCTGCTGGAGTACTTAGTATCAGGGAATATTTTCGGAACGCATGGATGTCTGGTGCTAGTCCTCAAACTGAGCTTGCACCGTGAGATCATTGCTCTTTCCCAGTGTCCAGCTTGGCCCGTAGCAGCTTTTTGTGGCTCTGTCTCAGCAGTGTGGTCCATGCTACCATTCTACTTGTTCAGAAAACTGACCTGTGTGTCCTTTAGAGCCAAACCTGCTCTTTGTCCCAGGATAAATGTGTCTAAGATGAGAGACACACAGGCTCTTGGTCCTCCTGCTCCCACTTGGCCACTTAGTTTGGGTGATGCTGGCTCCCTTGTCCCGGAGTTGGCTGCATGGGCTTGTACACACTGCCCAGAGACAGCCAGGGCACAACTCCCGAGTTAGCCAGCTCTCCAGTTCATCACTACAATGTCTGCAGACCCACCAGCTGAGGGCTGGAAACCAGGCTGACTAGGGCAAATGCTGCATCGTGGGAATGAGACTGAGCTGCTGCCATTCCTGAATGAGGCAGTTCACCTCATGGTGTTCCTCCATCATCCTGTGTACCTGTTTGCTGCAGGCAGCAATGTCCTGTCAAGTGAAGTGTCTTCATGGTGAAGACATGCTGCAAGCGCCCCATGAAGAGCTGTACCGAAACTATTAGTCTGAATGATCAGTGCAAGTGTTTTGTGGGACGTGCTTGGTTTTTCCTAGCGTGTTTTAGAGATGTCAGTCTACACATGCTAGCAAGCCTCATTTTGTACTGCAGATTTGTCACATGTTGCTACATGTGCTGCTGCCCAACTGCTTTGACATCCCGAGTGTCCACATGAGCATTCCTGCTTGTCTGTGAGTGGAACCTGTGCCTGTGGACTTGGCTGGAGATCTAGAGTAAAGGACACATTGCCCTTTCAGCTCTGCTTCTGATTGCCACTTCAAAATAGGGAGACATATGCGGAGCCAACAGTTGACCAGGCAGTAAAATATATCCCTTTTTGTATCATAAGAACAAACTTTCTGGGCCAGACTGTAAATCTGCATTGCTCTGTGTCCTGTCCTAGACCTAGACAGTGATGGAGACAGAAGATCAGGAAAGGCACAGAATGATCCTTTCCCTGGTGTGTCCTCCAGCCTTCCAGCAGTCTGAGATGAGAGATCTCAGAAGTGGGAATCCACCAGTAACCTGGGAAGTGTTGGCCCTTCTTAATTTAGGGGTTTCAGGAAGGCAGCACCCTCTTATTGTGGTGCATACTTTTTTCTGGATAGGTTGCAAAAGCTTCTGAATATGCCAATCTGTAGGGAGCGAGGAAACATGTACAAGGGTGAGGAAAACACCCAACATCAACCTTGGCATATTACAGCAAGTAAATTGTGGGGAGGGTTTGCTTTGCCCCAAACAGAACGTCCTGGCTGACGTCTCTGATTAAATGGCTCCAGATTCTGAATGCAAAGGAGGCCTTTGAGGGATGGTGCATCAAAGAGTTGCATTAAGCAACTGTGTTTTGCTTGCAACGACGACACGTATTGCTGTTTGCCAGTCAGCAGTATCTCAAGCCTGCTCTTGATGAGAACCATCACCTGTAGCTGTACCAGCGTCTGTCAGGCTGTGCAGGGAGGGCATGCCCACAGCTCAGGATATGGCCCTCAGAACCCAAAGGTTCGGAGGTTAAAACAGAGAATGATAAAGCAGATCTCTGGATATAGCGCCATGCGTCACCATCCCTTCTGCCCCAGCTGCTGAACTCACAGCTGCTCCCATGCCAGCTGGTCCAGAGGAGTTAAGGCAGAGCTGCGGCCGGCAGCGCACGTATTTTGTGCCTTTAAGAGGTTTGGCTTATCCAGTCTGGGACTCAGTGTAACGGTGTGGGCTGACGAAGAGCGCTTGTCCCTTCCCCCATCCCTGCTCTGCCAGAAAACGAATTTGTGAAATGCTAGCTTCTGCCTCCAATCTGCTGCCATGTGGGAGCCTGGCGACACCAGCACCAGCACACATGTACGTGTGCATGCACGCACAAACAGGCACGCACGCAGAAGTACTTGGAGGCGCAGTTACTCTGGCAACGTAGGACCCCACATGGACTGAAGCGAGCAGATCGGGGCTCCAGGCACTGCTGCCACAGCAGGTCCCAGAGCATTCTGGCTGTGCCAAGCGTGGGACAGGGAGCTCTGGTCAGCGAGATGCTGCTTACGTTATGGGTTTTGGTCTCTCATGGGTAGGTCCCAGCCTGCAGAAACTTCTCAGGAAGGTCAGCTGGGAACATTTTGCATACCCTGAGAGTATTTGGGGATCTTAGGTTGCCTTGAGGCATAAGCAGCAGGGTTAAAGGAGGAGAGCACAGCTGGGAAGACGGCATAGGGGAAGTGACCCTAGTAACCCTAAGTATGAGCATCTGTCAGCACAAGGACCACTGGAGCTCAGCACAGAGCTGACTGCACCATCACTCGGCATGCGTGGAACTGGGAAGGCAACAGCACATTTCCTCGGTTTCAGTGGGAGGGGAATGGCACCATGCTTTGTTCCTTCCATCATCTTAGCCCCTGCTGACTGCTTCCAGTTGCTTAGGGTGTGGGGTAAGGGAGGATCTGAAACTCCTGGGAGTCAGGAGATGTGGATTGTAAACACTGTTTGTTCACGATCTAAGTGTTGGCAAGGTAACAAGTCAAAGCACTTCTAGATCCCAGACAAAATGTGGTATGTTCCCCTGGAACTGCATTAGTGCAAATCAGTCAGAGCCAAGTCTTGAAGTCCTTCCTCTACATTTCCATAGTTAAATCTGAAAAGTGATCAGCTTTTATCTGAAGCTTTGCTGATACTGGTAAAAACTGTAGGACTGGGCTTACTATTTAATTTTACTCAGAGACAGGTACTCTCCCGTCAATGCATTGTCTAAACAGTAGCACACAAATTCAGGAAGGGCTTTTGCTCAAGGTGTGCATTTCTGGTGAGCTGATTTAAGACTGTAAAATCAACGGCTACAGAAAGAGTTGATAGCAAGAGATGTGGAGGGGGAGAGTTTGGAGTAAGTCACAGTATCAGGTTTTCCTCTGAGGGGCTCTCAAATGATTCTCAGCCCTACCAGAAGTCAAACATCTCCTCCCCAGTGAAGCTGAGGATGTCTGTCTTTTTGACTCAGCTGCCAGAGTCATGTTGCAGAATTTGATCCTTCTGCCTTCATCCCTTCTCCCCATTTCTGATCAGCCTCTGCCCACTACCTTTCTGAAGCCTGAAAGATTTCAAGACCATGAAAGTGCAAGTGATCTCATCTGGCCCTGTGGGCAGTGCAGCAGGTTCTGTCTTCACCTACGATACGGTTTCAGCCCTCATGCTGTCCTCTGCTGTAATGCTAGATGGGCTGAACAGATGGGGAGGTTCAATGGCGGGGCTCGGGCTGACAGCTGCTTTGCAATTATAAGTCTGGAATGCGATTTGAGGGGTCTAAGATACTTAGTGCTGGGGCCTTAGTGCAGGAACATCTATCAAGTAGGTCAGGCTCTGCACCAGAGGAAGAGCCCAGGCAGTAGCTGTTGTGTGACAGGCAGCTCTGCTCCTTCCTTTGGAGATGTGTGTTTTGACACAATTTTCACTGAGATGTTAACTCCCCATTCTTTGACCATTTATTTCTATGTTTTACTCCAAGGTTTAACTTAGTATAAAGACCAAATGCTTGTGGAACAGGACTGTGAATTTCTTACTGATTTTACAGCTTTTGGCAATTGGTCTCTGTTGGGAGTGTAAGAGTGTTTACCAATGTGGCCTCTCTCTGAGGTGAGGGAGCGTTTATATCCTGGCTTCTTATGTGGGAAATCAGAGGTTTGTGAAGATTAACGGGTTTGACCAAACTTTAGTCTCACCAGAAATTCATGTGGAATTCAGCAAAGCATCCCTGTTCCACAGCATCCACCTCCTCCCTGTAATCACCCAGGTTAGGCTGACTTCAGCTCACCTGAACCTGCTTTCTCCCTGCGAGGGCCTCTTTTCTAAGGAGACTAATCATGTGTCTGGATAGCAGCAGAGTTAGCTGTACCCGTGCTAAACCACCGTGTGGGCTTGGCCTGTCAGGTCTCAGCTTGCTGAGGGGTCTCGGCATGGTTCTCCATTGCGTGGCGTAGGGGCAGGGCATGGCCGTTCTGCAGGTGGGTGCAGTTTGCACGTTGGAACCATGGACAGGATGGGTTTTGGCTGTGGGGAAAAAAAGAACTTTGAGTTCTTGAAGCCAAAAAGCTATGCAAACCAGGGAAATGACCAACTCAAGGAAGTGAAAGCCATGCTAGAGAAGATGGTAGCCAAATGCTTTTTTAAAATTTTGTTCCCATGCAACAGGTGAGATAATGCACTGCTGTTCCGTTTTTATGGCACTTTGGTTTTGGCACAGTCATGTTATCAGGACCTGCTTTCTCTGTGGATATTTTTGCTTTGTTGATCTGTCTCGTTACTGAGGAGAGGTAATCAGGGACTCCTGTGACTGTCATCCTCAAGTATTCCTCTTACAAGATCTTTGAGAAAATGGGCATATTTGGATGATCTGGAAGTGGAAATACTCATTCTTTGATGTTTCCATCAGACCTAGAAATAATCCCATTTTTACTGGAGCAATGACCTTTTCCAATCAGCCATTTACAAAGTATGGTTGCAACAGTAATACAACTGCCTAACTTCAGAACTTTTAACAAAGAGCAGCAAACTCAAATTGTGAGAACTTTTGCCTTTCCTTGTAAACATTTACCCATTCAAATTATGGTAATCACGTAGAGCAGCAAGATTTCCTGAGTCAGTGGAGAGTCTCCATTCTCCGAGTATAAATCTTCAAGGGGGTTGCATGGGAGAATAATGTGGTCTAACTTAAGGGGAGAAGTTGGCTTGCTGCCCTTATCCTACGTGAATAGATATCGGCTGTCTCATAGTAATGGCATTTGTAGTATTACTCACCTCAATTATTTAAAGCTTAGATGTTGTTGGGCCTTCACAAATGTCATGAAATGAACATAAAACCCATTATTTTTTTTAAGAGCACAATTTGTTATTAGTCTTATGATAACTAATTTTAAGTTGTTTCTTCAACCTTTCTCACAATCTTTTGAACTGGAAAATCGTTTGGTTTAGTGGGTTTTTTTTAAAAAAAAAAAGAAAATTGGGCTTGAAATGGAGCTAAAAAAATGGAAAATTTGGCAGCATAGAAACATACTTTGTATATTATGTCCAGTCATGTTTTGCTTGGTAGCAGATCCAGCAGCAGGTGCAGAAAGTGCTCGCGTTGGACCCTCAGCCTGAACCTTGTGTTCACGTAAGGGGGGATTTCTTTAAAAACTTGAACCTCGGGTGAGGCTTATGATGCGACAAATCCAAATTTTAGCATGTGATGAGATATTGAACTGACCTCTTATTTTGAGATGGGCAAATTTATTTTGCAAGTAATACTGAGGCTTTTGAAACACGTATCCAAAACTTGGCCTGTCTCACTGTCCATGACCCGGATCCTGCTCTGGGACATGTAGCAGGGTCACCATGCTATTAGGCCACAACATTTATCGGATCAGCTCTGGTTTTCAAAGTTAATCTTTGCTGCATCTTTGACACACGCAAGGGTCAATCGTGTAGAACAGTGGGTGTGATCCTCCAAACCAGGTGCTGAGTCCTGCTGATGTCCAGTGACACTGCCAGGTGCCCCTTGCCCCTAGATCAAGGCAACAGGTTTTGCAGTGTACGTGTCTAAACAGATCGGAGAGCTCTGTAGGATTTTTTGCTGTAAGGAACAGCAGATGGTGCCAAACCTTGCTGCTTGTAGTAGCATTCCCATCTCTTGCTTGGATGTTCAGGAGTCTCCACTCAAAATCTGCATCAGTTTTGCCATGGCGATAGCACTTTTTCTGAGTACTGAATCTACCCGATCTGAAGAGTTTTGCTCAGGTGGTCAGCAACAATCTAATCTGCATGGCTGGTGGCTTAGGAAGTTTGAATAGTAATTAATGAAGTCGAATAACTGTAGATTAAAGTGTTTCAAATCCAGGAAGATTAACAGCATATCCTCAGCCAGTGTGAAAGACTATGCGTTAGAGGAGGATGTTTCCAGCATCTTTGTGAACTGAATGAAACAGTAGCTGCTTACTCAGCTTTGGACACAGGATAGTTTGCTTTTCAGTATCACAGGAGAAGTTCATCTCAAATTAGAATTGGTGCGTTAGCACAAGGGCAGGGTGACTAACCTCCAAGCCTTTGAGATGCCCTTTCCCTGTAGTACACCGTGCTCTTCCTCCCCTAGGGCCGGCTGCTGTCTCTCGGTGCCGCAGAGCGGTGTGTGGCTGCGAGGGGACGCTGGGTGTGCCAGCCCGATTTTTGCTCTCTGGCCTAGAGAGCTGAGCTGCTGCAAGGTGACGAGGAAGCTTCGAGGCGATAGTTACTATGCTAGAAGAGGTCTCCCTATGTAACATGTTCACTCCAGCATTTCTTGCCTTTCCCTGGTCAGCAGCAGTTCAGAGCCTTGTGGTGTCCTGGCAGACACTGAAGAAATGGTTTGTCTATCCAGGTTCCTGTTCCATCAGCCGTTCCCTTCCCCTCCAGGAACAGGCCACAGGGAGGCAACCTGGGCACTTGCTGCATGCTTCCTCATCCTCATGAGACCTGTCCTGCAAACAGCAGCACCCGTCCTTTCCACTTCTGTTTGTAGACTCTGACTCTGTTCTCCACTACCCCTGCCTCTCACAGTAAAAGCGCGAGTCTGGTCTTTGCTCAGTGCAAGGAGGAAGCAGCACATTTGTTTGGGAACTCTAAGAGTTTCTACTGGTAACGGTCAGAAGTAGGTCTGAGAATGTCAGGTCACCCTGGGTAAAGTCAAGTTCTCAGATTTACTTTCTATACCTTTCTTGTAAGGTATTCTTCATCCCTTCCCCCCCATAATGATAAAAGATTTTTTGCCCTACTCTCAAGAGATCACCACCTTCTTCTATCAAATCCAGAGGGACCAATTCTGCTCTGTATCCTCCCTCCCCCATGGAAATCTGCAGTAGCTCCATTAATTTCAATGAATTTGCCCGTGATTTGCGTTGATGTAACTGAAGCAAATCTGGTCCAGCACCTGAACTGCAGTTCCCATGGCAACAGGCAGCCCTTTCGGAAGCACAAACCACCGGGCAGAGAAGGGGTGCTCAGTGTTGAAAAGGGGGACTCCTGCCTCCAGTCTTCAGCCGTGGGATCAGTACGTAGGTTATATTTGGAGCACGAGTCCAGGGCGCTATTTCTGACTCTACCAACGAACCCTTGGGAAAATTGCCTCCCACTGCCTCGGTTTTCCTTCCAGTAAAATGAGGATAGTATTACACAGGAGTGTTTTGAAAATTGATTCAGCCTCCTAAAATGCTTTGAGAGAGATCCTCAGATGAAAGGCTCAGTAGATCACAAACTATTAATAATATCACTTTATGCCAGCATCAAAAAAAGAGGCTGCATTGTCAGTAAGTTCTTATACAAATACAGGCATTTCCACACGACTACTGGGAATGTAGAACATCACATGAGAAGTGAAATGGGGCTTTTGCTCAGGTGTGCTGACATATCTTGGGTTATTTTGGTGTGACCCAATGGAAGGTTCTAACACAGTCTAGTCCCAGCTCAGGTTCAGAAGCAGCCAATAAGTGACCTAATTGAGCTCCAAATCCTCTTCTTAAATTGGATAGAGCTGTGAGTATTAACTGGGTCCTCTGAATCCTTGTCTAACACCAGGAAGGAAGCTGTAGGTTTGCAGAAGTATTAACAGCTGACAACTTAAATTCATTATGAGAACAGTACAAAAAACAGTTCACTGAGGGAGGCTGGTCAAGTTCAGGTCATGCCCAGGTGTCACCTTTGGTTGGAGCTGAAATAAAAAACGCTTCAGTCCAGGACCTTGATTTGTATATTCCCGAGCAAGTAGACTTGGGGACAGATTGCAAAAAAACAAACAAAAAACCCCAAATAACCAACAAATCCACTTTGCCTTGCCCTGAGCATGCAAAACTGTTTCCATGGCTATAGAAAGGCACAGCTGAAGGATTTCAGAGCATGTGCTTTTGCTGTGTTTTAGTTACGGCAAAGATTTGTGGTAACAAAGGAGATCTAAGTAATTGCAAAAGGGGGGGAAAAAAGGTAGCAGTAGTTTCCAATGAATTGAAGCAGCTTTTGTAGATTACTAAGTTTTAATATCAGAGGGGACCATTCTGGCTTCCTGCAGAGCTTTCGCCAGACAGCTTTGCTGCTGCGCATCTTCCACCAGTGCTAGAAACATTATTTAAATGTTCCTACTGTTGCTCAGTCTGGCTGGGGTCTCTTTACCTGTACCGTTTAAAGCTTCATGGAAACTTGAAAACCTGCTTGCACGCTGTTGTCATGATGGGTCGTATTATACTGACACTGATCTGTATTAAAAAAAGAAGGGATTTTCACTAGAACAAATGTTTTAAAGACATCAGAAGGTTTATGGGTTTTTTCATTGTATTAGAAATTTTGAACTAAAAAAGATCTGCTTGATTTCATTCTGATGAAGAAAATCATACCCTCCTGGTCTTTTTTTGTTATCTTCCTCCTCCCTGTCAAGACGAAGGCAGGTGTAGAGTACCTTCTTTCTTTTATTCACCACCATAGATTTTCCCCAGAAAAGCACAAACCCCTCAATATCTTCCTGATTAAAATATAACCAAGAATTGGATTTTTTTTTAAAAAAAAAAATCATTTGGAAATGCTTACTCAAAACCAAGCACATTTTAAAAACACAAAAACACTTTTCAAACACATTTTTGACCAGCCATAGTTAGATGACAAGTGCTGGTGCCAGACCATTTGCTCTAGGCTTCCCATTGTTAACACTGCTGGAACTGTACTGGTAACAATGGAGGAAAATATGTAGTAAATTTTGCTAATGAGAGGGCGACATTCTCACACAATCATTTTTTAACATTTAAAAGAACATTCAAAAGCACAATATATAAAGCACATTCCAAAGAGATTTATCCTGGGAGAGAAGGCTGAGGCAGAGAAGAAAGCCGTTTCATTCCACTAATATTAATTCAGAAAAATGCATTTGGCTCCACGATTAAAAAGTCCTGAATGTCGAAGGAGTGCAACTTTTCTTTTCCCAAGAGAAAATACTGTCAGAGCAGCCAGGCTAATTAGCTTTCCTGTTTTAGAAGATGAATATGGTGTTCTTGAAAGCAAAAAGGGTTCTTTTGGAGTTTGTCCCTATATTTCCAAGCTTTAAAGTGGGATGAAATGCTCTCCTGCGTCACCCTGGCCCGCACGCGCTCGTGAAGCACCCTGGGCGGCAGAGGTCACGGCTCCCTTGGATTGAGGGTAATTGATGTTCAGACAGAGCGGGGAAGGTGAAGTGTTACTTGATGGGAGCATCTTGCCTTGCAATGTAGCAGCTAAATAAAGTCAGCTTAATGGAGCTTAAGTATGCGTGGCCTAGCTCTGTGAGATGGTTAAAAGGTGACTTTAAAACAATCTACAAATGTTGGAAGGAATCATCATCAGGAAGGGAAAGAGCTATTGATAAAAAGGAAAACAGAGCTCCGGGCTTGATGCTGAGCAAGAGAAGGCTTAGGCTGGGCGCTACTACCTTGCTTTCTGGACATGAAGCCGGTGTAACTGGGGAAAAGCATCAACACTTATTATGGAACTTGCAATGCAAGAGTCAGTTCCGTCAGTCAGTTCTTCCTCTGACACACAGGGAGACTGTGTAAAGAAGAGCCTGCAGCTGATAAAAGCAATACCATCAATGGTCTTGAAGGCTTTTTTCCCTCTGAAGCTCCAACAATTCATTCAGACACAAACATAAAGGACTGTGTCAGTCCTGAAGATACATCCCTGTGAACACAGTGAAGTTTGCTGGGTCTGATGCACCACAAGTCTTTGCATTTGGGTTGCAGAGGCCACTGCACAGCACAGGAGGCATCCCGGGAATGGCTCAGGTGCAGCATCTGGAATCTCCTGGCTTGTGCTTGTGCACACTGAGGTACCTGAGCGCTGAGCAAACCTGATGAGGCGGGGCGGTGCCTGGGGCTGTATGGCCAAGGCTTCTGGGAGCGTTCATACATTTGTACAGAGCCGCCTGTATTTTCTTCCTACTGTTTGCTTCATGTCAGAAATGCCCTTGGTAGCATACAATTCCAAAAAAAGAGTCCCGAAGTGTATTAGTGCGATAGGCTGTTTCCTGCCCTTGCCTTAGTTGTGTTATCCTACAAGGAAGATTAAACAGAGACAGCGTAGTCTCCCTAGCTGTCAAGTCCAATCATTTAATTCCACTTTCCTGTGGATTTGTACAGGAGGAACTACTCCAGTAAGTCCTCTAGTGCTTTCAGTTGGAACCTTTCTCCACATCAGCTTTGCCCACACAGCCCAGGGTCCTGTTTTTCCTGGGCACAGCTCCTTGCAGTTTGTTTGGGAGGTTCCCGTAGCGGCACTTGCGGAACGCAGAGCAAGGGTACCACAAGCAACATCAGAAAGCCCTTTCAGCATCAGGCGCTGTGATGTGGCACGGATGTTGAAGCATGGCTGCTTCAGCGAGTCATTTTATAATGACAGGTGTCAGTTATTTTTGGCTTCTGAAAATGTTCCAGGACATTTGCTTTCAAATCCTGCCTCTGAATCCACAGATGCAAAAAAAAGCCTACAGACATGAGGCCACCAGCATGTAAGGGCAAGCAGCAAGGGCAAGGCAAGAGCACCTGCCAAGAGACCGCCAGCGCCTCTTGAGGTGGGCTGCTGGGGGGGGAGCTCACTGCGTCAGGCGTCGGAAAATCAGTCACCGCATCTTCCAGAGTGTCCCTGATGTGGACGGAGACAGGGAGCGTTACCCACCACCTGACAGCAGAAGGAGGCGCTCCTGAGACTGGAATTATTTCCCCTCCGCCTGCGGAGTTCCCTTGTGCCCAGAATAATTAGTAGGTCCAGTAGCATTTAAAAGCAAGCACACATGACTGTGCCTCTGATAATGACGCTGGAAAAGTAACAGAATCTAATTATAATTAGAAAACAGCCCCGGCAATGTCCCAGCATCACAACGACCATCCTGACTTTGCCACAACAAATGTAAAAATATATCAGCATATTTATAGCTTGGCATCTCTGTCCATTTGCAGCCCGGTGACAGACCTCCTCTTGCCCTGTTCTGTGTACCCTCCTGTGCTTCACAAGCAGCACGAAATACCAGTGACTGATGTGACTGCTGTTTGTATGGTATCTACTGCCCAAAGATCCTAATTTTATATTTCAAATTATTTGATCTACTTATTAGTCTAATCTGCCTGATCTGAGAGATCTGTAAATTGATGCATATTATTAATCCTGAAGTCTTGTAGGATGCAGCAGCAAGCCAGTCTGAGAGTGACAGCAAAAACCTGAAAGATGCTTCGGGGTAAAACTTCCAGCTTTTTAAGGTTTCCTTATTACTGCTCACTTTTTTTAGTCAGGTAATTAATTTCTCCTTTTTTATCCACTGCACAGAGGTTTATAAAGGTAGTTCTTAGGATTAGTCTATGAACTCAGTTTGCACAAGGCGTGGTTTTGGCCTGGTGACGGAAAGAGTTTGTGGTGAGAGGGGGATGTGAATTTGGTAGGTAAAAGTTCTGCCTGCAGGGCAGCAGGAGGAAGATGTTTTACTGGAATTCATCTGAATGAGTTGCTACAGGACCAGATATTCCATCCGAGATAATTTTCCTCTTTCTTAGCCTGATGTGTTGCCATAAGCATTCAAGGAGTTGCCGTGCTCCCTTTTGGAGGTGGCTGCCTTCTGGAGGGGGATATTGATGCTTTATAGCAACACAGACTTGCACGTAGCCCGTGCAGCAGAAGGCAGGTGCGGAGGCAACGCTTTCTCTGGGAGCTCGGTGGCCAGCTTCTAGATGTTTCCGTAGGTAGACTCCAGAGCGCCCCCCGCAACTCACAGGTAGTTGTTGATATCTGACCTCCAGCTTTGGCTGTCCTTGGCTCTGCTCCGATGCTCCCTCCAGCTGGCTCTTCAGCATTCAGGGTATCTCTGCACTTTTAGCCTCCTGACTGGTGAAGTGTTCGTGTTTCTCACTGCTTGCATCAGCATCAGAAAATGTTCATAAAATATTTCACTGGTTGTTCTAACAAATTAAACACAAATTCTAGCTAAAAAAAAATAAAATACAAGCAACTGAAGGCCTTCCATGGTTCCCCTCCTCTGAAACTTTCTTTCCATCACTAATTGTTAAACTAGTTACATGGAAATAAGGGGTCAGTCCTGTCACCCTTTCCTGTGCAAAGGACTCCCCTTGAATCGTTGCTGAAGGTCTCAGAATGCTTTTGTCCTCCAGTTCTTAGAAAAACTTCCTGTAAAGTCAGTGGTCAGATTCTTAGCGTGGTTACACTGGGTTAGATCAAAAGTTGGCTTATGGAAGAAAACAGAATTACCCTGAACTTGTTACTGATGTAATTGACATCTGACTCTGATCACATAAATATACCACATTTCAGGTGTTTTCTCTGACCTAGTAAAGGTCTGCCTGCCTGTGACTATTCCCAACCAGTTGTCTCTGTGAACAGTGTCAGCTGGAAAAGACTGACTGACCCCAGGTTGGGGATGAGTTGCATTGGTCCAGAGTTAGGCATTTTTATTCTGAAATAGGAGCAGCCACAGAGGGAATTAATCAAGAATAACTGTTCTGCTTTTAATCCATACCATCTGAAATCAAATTAACCTCTCTGTGTGTACAAGCCTGAAGGATTTAGCTGAAATTGCTGAAGAGCCTCCAGATTTGCATGATAATTTCAAAGACCATTCCTCTGAGTGAGTGCACTGTAGAACTGAGCTGCAATTCTTCCTGTATCCACAAATATCATTTTCCCTCTTGCACTAAATAGCTTTATGTTTGTTTTTGATGTTAAAGGCCCTTACAGATCAAGTGTGTCCCTAAAATTTATTTTCTGCCGTATAGTCTATGGGGCAAGCTAGCAGTTAGTAGCAGCATTTGTACGCAATGCAATAATACTAATGCGGTTCCAGCATGGGACTCGACAAAGCTCTGGCAGATTGGGATAGAGGCAGTTTCCCCCGTCCCTCGTGCCTCGGGGCCAGCGGCTGTGACTTGTGCTCCGATGGCACCTGATGAGGTCCCAACTGTGCTGCCCACCCCGTGCCACCGTGCCCCAGCCTGAGCAGGGTAGGATTCACTTCTGCCTCGTTCTTAGTTTCATTTCCCTGTTGCTTGAAGAGTCAGAGTGAACAAAGGTGTAAAGTGACTGCAGTGTTTGTGTTTGCACCGTACTTAGGCGGCAGGATGGCATTTCTTCTCTTCCTCCTCCTACCTCCTGTGCCCCAGCTTCAGCTGGAGCCTGGTTTGTGAGTGGACACTGGTCTGCTCAGGGTTAGGTGGTCCCTTTGTGGAGGTGGCTCCAGACGATGAGCACTGACCTCTCCTTTCCTGTCCCTTCATGCAGCCCAATGCCTTTGTGTTGCAGAACCAGCTGGAGAGCAACACATAACCAGTATTGGCAGCAAACAGCTTTCAAACACTGTAAGCAGGAATATCTGAAGCATCAGTCAATATGGGAAAAGCCTGAAACCCTTTAGCACACGATTTACCATCTTATGCAAGTAGAGGCAGATATGGGTAGGCTTATGTAGTGATTTACTTTGCTCGGTTCGTTCTCATCCAACTTTCGGTAGCCAAAAGTCATCTTGGAAGAAGCCTTCAGACCCTGCTGCCTGCATGGCCCTGGGGTGAGTTACTGAAGAGGAGGAAGGAATATTGGTGTGAGGGAATGCAAAAGCCAGGAATGCTTGCAATTTTAGTGCATTCTGTGTTTTCCGTGTAAGACATTCCCCAGATTTTGAGGGTAGAGGTTATGAAAAGCTCGATAATAAAAGTTCTTCAACTAAGCAATCAGGAGCCATGCCAAAGAGGAATAATTCTGGGAAATAACCGTTTTATCTTTGGTACCTAACTGTATAAAAAAAAATTAAAAGCCTTTTATTATGATTAATTTCTTGTGCTCAGGAAGTTTATGCAGCTGTCCTTGATATGGGTTACTTATCCCTTGTTTTTTTCAGGTCCTGTGAATTTCAGCAGTCAAAGAAAAATGTTTTTCAAGCACAGCTTTTTTTATTTCTCCTCTGGGTACCTTAACTTAGTCGCAGAATTAACTGAAGAAACTTACTGTGAGAAATACAGAATCCTGTAAAGGGATTTAGAGGGATTTGGGAGATTTAAAGATTTTTCATCATCATGATTTGGAGTGATCAATTTGGTTTTTGTGCATATTTTCCCATGTTAAACTCATGAGGGATATGAAAATCCTATTAGGAGGGTGAAGGAGATATTTCTGTTCTTAGAGGGTGCAAGAGCCCACCTCCTGTAAGAGATGGGCTGTGAAGGCCATCTCATTTATCTTGCTTCAGCCCTTCCACTGCAGTCACTATGCTCCAGTTGCATCAACCATCACGTCTGTACGTGTTCACTAAGTGAAGGGCACCGGGTTTAGTCCAGCTTTGAAACCTGTGATGAAACTGCTGTAGCAGAGGAGAAAGTGGTATGGATTGAAAGTGTTCAGCTGGGGACTGAGCTCCTCTGTGTCCTCAAGCCATTCCTCTGTGCCCACTTTGCAGAAGGCCTTCCTTCTTTTTTGTTGTTTTAATCCCTCTTTATTTATTTTGTGTGCAACTGTTTTGTTATCTACTATTTATTATTTACTACCTCCTATTATATTTAGTACATCTATTATTTGTACATATTATTTGTACATATTATTTGTACATATTGTACATATTATTTGTACATCTATTATTAGTACATATTTAGTACATCTATTATTTGCAATCAGTTTTATTAATCTAAATGCCATTTGACTGGACGACATAAGAAATCCTTCAAGTTGCCCACACAAGGCGGCACAGTATATCTCCAGGTAATCTTGATTTGAAATGGAAGTTGCCAGCATGGACTCTGTGCTTTCCCTGGTGTCCTGGGTTTAGCTAAATTTTTATTTAATATATTTAATTATTTAATTATTAATTTATTTAATATATTGCCCGCATAGTTTAAATTCCATCCGGCGCATTTGAGAGCGTATCAGATCTTTTCTTTGAGAGTTCTGAAGGGTTAGAGGAGAGTGTATTCTGCAGTATTTTGGGTGATCGGCATACCTGAATACCTTAAGAGCAAGCTGATCCCCCAACAGATTCAGTATTAGAGGAGAAAAACCGGACAGCTCACATCATGTTATCGGTCGGTGAAATGTTATGTCATGTTCTTTTAAATGTGGGTTCCTCCCTGGGTGTCAAAATTTTGTCCACTGGGTTTTTTAGCTAAACCCAGGACACCTGGGTAGAAGGCTAGAGCTGTAAGCTGAGTCTGCCTCGGTCTTGTTTCATTGTAAGTGGAAGGTCCAGGAGAAAAAGTCTTAAATCCCAGGTGTAGATTCTGGAACTGTCTACACCCGCCTCCTGATGCTCTCCAGAGACAGCCTCTGTTCTTTCTCATGGAGGAGAATATGGAAAACATATCACAACCCAAAACTTTGAAATAATAAAATCCTCCCAGACTTGGCATTGCTTTTTCCCATCAAGAGACAGGTGGAGCAATGTGGAGCCACAGAGAGCTCATGAGCACAGCGGGAGCAGAGTCCAGGAATTAGTCAGAGAAGTCAAAGCCAGAGTCAAAAGTAGCTGGCAAAGTAAGCATGAAGCTTAGAAGCTAGAAGGAAGGAATGAGTGACTTCAGTTAAGGCAGCTGCTGGTCTGAGGGAAACAGGGAAAAATGGCAGATATGAAATTAAGGTAACAACTCAGTCAGGTAGTGCATTATAGACCATAGTTCTCTCCAGAACTGTCCCTGTGTTTGAGCTATTGAAAGACCTGTAAGGTAGAATAGGGGTTTTCTCGTCTTAAAAATCACAGACCTGGTAGTGATGAGCATAAATGACCAAGTAACCTACTTTTCAGAGGGTCGGTCCCCAGGAGCCACCAAGTAGTGCCCGTCACGTTCCAGCCATCTTTCAACAGTGAAAGGCTCCACAGGATTCCTGGTTTTAGCGTCACCAAAACTGCAGATTCTTTAACTGTGTTGGGGTACGGAGGTGAAAACACTTCCAGGTGAAAGGCTCACACAGGCTGAGTGCGGTGCGTTGAACTCCTTAAATGGAAGGTGTGACACCTAAATTGTCATTTAGACCATTCCAGAAGATCCTCTAAGAAAGGAATGCGTGTATAGGGGTGACTCAAAGGCAAAAATTGTTTGAGGGAACCTGTTTATTTGAAAAACGTGCCTTGCTGCTCCAGCCTGAGTTGTTTGTCTTCCTTGGAATGAAAGAATGTAGAACATGGAGGGGAGGCTTGCCAGAAAAGCCGTTTGGAATTGCAATGAAATGGCCGTGTTTGTGCTCAGAAGGGTCTCAGGCTTGTTGTGTTCACATCTGCTTTAAGTTATCCTGATGTTGTTTTTTTTTTATTTTTTTTAATTGAGTTTAACATACTGAGAAACGCACAAAGCTCCCTGGCCCCCAGGCACAAGAGGAAAAAACCTCAACAACATCCCCTGACCCTGCCACCATGTGCTTCCCAACAAACATTCCCAAACAAATGCTGGCGATGACAAACGGGCCTAGAAGCAACTTGATGGCGGGTGCTTAATTGCGCACTGCAGCGCTCGGCGCCTCGGAACGACGAGGGTGGAGAGCGGGTAATGAGGGTCGGATTTGCTAACAGTGGGCATCGGCCACAGCTGGCGGGTTTGGGGAGCACAGATCAAGACAATTATCGCGTTTCGCTGCATGATGGATGTGGAGCTGAGTCAGCCAGCTGCTAACCAGGGCGAGAGGGAAGCTGTTCTCAGGTCTTTGGTCTTCCTTCGTAGCAAAGGTGGCTCTGAGCAACCTTTGAACTCCTCCTCGAGTTTCTTCAGGCCTGTATTATTTCTGGAATGATCTGCCCGCTGGCTCTCTGTGGTACCCAGGCGGCCGGGGACAGCTGCAAAACAGCGTGGTGTGACCGTGCCTTTTACTCTCTGCCTGCTCCATGCCCCGTTCCCAAGGGGCAAGCGGGGAACCAGCCGTGAGCCATTCAGGCAGCTCTGCTCTGGCCTAAAAATACCAGAGTTTTTCACTGAGATGATTTCTACCAAGTTCAAAGAGGGAGAGCACAAAAGGGATTGGGCCCCGTGGGTGTTGGTTGGCAGACAACAATTCAGTTGGCATGGGCTGGGTGTGCAGACAGCAGCCTTACCATGTGAGCCTAGAAGATGACGAGGGCAATCACGGTGCCCGGCTGTCCTGAGGGAATCTCGAGATCCCCACCCTTTTCTTTTGCACATGAATGCAGTGAATAGAGACCGAAGAGAGGCGTGTGTGCTGGGCCGCTGGACAGAGCACTGGTGCTTGTGGGCACCTCACCCTGGAAGAGGGCAGGGTAAAGGATTCGGGTCTGTTTTCACGTGCAAATATGTGGTTGTCCACGTGCAACCTGCGTGCAAGTGAGAGGGCACTACAGGTCTGTGTCGTGGACCCCAGGGATCTGCTGTAAAGGGACTGCAGCCTTCAGAGGCAGGCAGGTATGATTTCCCACTGCTGTGGGGGTACACAAAGATGTGGGGGCTGGCACTACAGGTGTGCAAATGCAGCAGGGGCGGCTTCGTTGCTGCAGGCGTGGTTGTGCTCCCGTGTCTGCTTGCAGGAAATGTGGATAGTGATTTAATGATGTCAGGCTGTGCAGAGCTGGATACTTGAGCAGGAGTGGGCAGAGCTGTGAGTGCATCCACGGGAGAGGACTTCTTGGGGTACACACATATCTGAGCATCTCTGTGCAGCCTCCTCATTGTGTCCAACACGCCCCTAACGGTTCCTCCTGTGCTGTTTCGCACATTATTGGACTCACTGGTTTGTTCTCAGGTGCACTGAGTGTTTGCCAACAAAAGAGACTGTCTAGACATGATGTCAAGCTGACCAGCTTCAAATCTCACTTAGCCCTGGGGGGTTAATCACAAGCCTAGGAGAGACCTTATCAATAAAACATTTTCCCTGCAGGAGGGTAAAGAAAATATGTAGCAGATGATTCAGGTTTGTGGGAGAGAGGGGGAGCTCTGTCTTTCTGTCCTGCCGGGCTAGCCCTAATTTTCTGTGTCAGCAAGTTGCCCACTGCTTGCTGTACCTTCTTGGCTGGATTATCTGGTGTTAATGATTGTTTATTTTGAGATAGCAAACCTCAATCTCTGATGGTGTTTTGGTTTTGCTTGTGGGTGAGGTTTGCTTTTCTTTTGGGGAGGGTTGAAATTTACCACTAAGGTCTTTTGTCATCCATGGGACAAATTCAGTTAAAAAAAAAACAAAACCATTCAATCAGCAAGTAAAGCAAGATGTTATGTAAGAGGAATAATATTGACACGGGGCTCCCCAGCCTTGATACCTCTCCCCCTCCTTAGGTGATTAAAGGTTTCAGTGCTCCTGGGGAGGGGGGTGACATTGCATAACGTTTGCTTCGAACACTTGTCTCCTCTTTTAAATCTAAGGACCCAGTGGATTTATGACCAGCCTGGCTGTTTTAAGCAGATGGCCGAGTTTGTTATCATTTTATTTGAATGATAATGACAACTCTGCAGGCTGAAGGGATTAATGCAAGAAATGGAAAGCACTAGCACTTTTTTTCCCCCGTGGTGTTTTCCCACACTCAAAGGGCAAAACACAGAGCACCAAATCTTTGCCTCGGGTAGAGCAAGGGGTCTGCACTGACAAGTGACACAGGGCCAGGATATATTTCCACAGGATGGTGTTAAAGAAAAACGCTGACCCCAGATTCTTTTTCCTTTTCTTCCTTATGGAGTGAAAAGAAGCCAGAGTGGTTTTTTATATTTTTAAAAGTTTTTTCAAGTAGCAGCTCATGCTCTGCTTTCCCTATATTTCATGAAAGACTGAGGACAACTAGAGAACCTGTAGATGGAGAAAACCATGATCCTCAAGAGAGCAAGTGAGTTCTATTCAGTTTATATTTTGTATTTGTATTAACATCTCCCTCTATTAAGATCTTATAAAAAGCTGAACAAAAATCTTTGCTTTTTAAAGAGTTCAGCAGTCCACTATTGTTAAAAGAGAGTTTTCACTGTCTCTACTGCTGTTTAAAACATTGAAAATCTGCCTTCCTTAATATGGGAAGACTGAGCTAAAAATAATAGAATGGAAAACAAGTTTCCATAAGCACAAGAACTAGTGGTGCCTGCTGGATTTGCACCTATGGTTGAGTGTCAGTGTGGATTCTCTCATGTCTAATATGGTTTGAATCCTACCACAACTTCCCCTCAGAGAGATCTAACAGCATCTCTAACCCTCACCATCTGCTTATTTACATAAACTGTGTAAGAAGTTTGAGGCCTTTGCAAGCCCTGTTTCTTTAGACTAGCGGGCTCAGGACCTGGAGTTCCTTCTTTTTTCTTTTCTCTTATTTTTGCCGTTCAATTACTGCGTCTTTTTTCTACTACTGTGCAGGAACAAAAGTAAAAGAAAGTGAAAATTTGTATTTATCGCATCAGTCTGGCTGCTGTAGACTTTAGAATCTTGTGACAAAATGGTGGCAGCTGCCAACACTTCTTGACTTTTGACTTCAGCCAATTTGCAATCTCAGAAAAGAGCAGACTAGCCATACCAGAGTTCTTCTGGAGGGAGACAGAAGAGAAAATGATGTTTTGAGGGCCTTATAAAAAATGCTGAAGAAGAAAAAGTGAGGGAGCGAGCCAGAAAAGCTAAACCACAACCAAATTTAAAAGCATGTCCCCGTTTCATGGGTGTTACGTTCTCCAGTGCCATTGAGCTGCAGCAAGGTCAGTGTGCCCTGACGAGGCCTTCGCAGAGGCGAAGGCTATTAAAGAGCTTTGTGTGCAGAGGTCGGAGAGGGCATCGGAGCTGATTTTTGAGGTGCACGGCTGAAATATAGGAAGTGAATCAAGGGTAGAGTTTGCTGGGAATTCTCTGACAAAATGTTTTCTTCATTGGAAGGCAATGATTAACTGAAAACAGCTTCTGTTTCATCTAAATGAATAAATTCCCACTGAAACACAAGCTAAATTCCCCAGGATGTGTGCTTGGTTGCTTGTGTGACAGGTTGGCACCAAAGGTCTGTAGCTCCCAAGCAGCTGCTGAACTGGGGCTCCCAGAGCTTCCACACTCCCAGGAGACAGGAGACCAAGCAGATTTGAGAGTCCTGCAGCTCACAGTATGGGTTAGGGCTCCAACCTTTTTCCCTTCTGCAGGAAAGGCAGTTCACTGATACTGAATGCTGTGGCACCCCAAAAATAACTTGTGCTGTTCTCAAAGTGTTGGATCAGTGCGAAATCTTTCTAGTATCATGAGTGTTGGATTACTCCTTGCTCACACATTGTCCTCTAGCAGAGCAAAGCCGTGTGGTTGATTTGAACCATCAGCTGATTTGAACCAGCTGGGCAAAATGTCCTTCCTTCACCAGGATGCACGAGGCATAGATGCTTTGCAAATATGAGCTTAATCCTATGGATAGCTCATCTCCAGATGCAGAACATCTTGTCTGGAGGAGCAGTACTGCTGTCGGCAGCACCTAGATAACCTGTCATCACAGGCAGCACAAGTTCTTGGGAGGGCCATGCAGGTCCTGGGGTGCTCCTGTCCCATTTTCTTTAGGATAAGGAAAATCTAAAGAAGCCAAGCCATCTCTGCGTAAGGATGTTGAGGGCAGCTGAACTCAGGAGCAGGGCAGCACTTCTAATTGGGTGGTTACCTGGAGAAAAGCTTGTTGGTGAGCAAAGAAGACCATTCTGCAGGATAACCTCCTATTTGTGATCTACCCTGAAGCTCTTGGACAGACCCGAGGAGCAAACATGAATTTAATGGATTCACTGTATGTTACATAAAACCTGGGAGAAAAGCAACAAAACTACTGCAGTGGGTCCAAGGGGATGCTTTCCCTTGTTTCAGTGGAGACGCTATTCAGTGGTTGCACAGAACACATTTATACAAACTGCTCCCTGGGAGCCGTCTTGTTGGCGGAAGGGACTTTGGGAGCATCACCATGAGCTTGAGAAAGGCTGTCAAGAATGAAGCTTGTCCTAAGATCTTATGTAGGTTGTCATCTATTGGCAAGGATTTATACTCTTTCCAGTGTTAATTTTCATCTGTTGTTACAAGGCTAAAACAAAACCTACAAAATTTGTTCTTCATTGCTGTTAAAATGCTCTATGTATTTAAAACACTTTGTATTCCCATGCTGAAAGGTATTGTGAAAGCAGTGTTTGTATTTATTATTAGAATGATGTTAACAAGCAATCTTGCCTGTAGAGACATCTGGCAACAAACCCATCTGAACTGAGCAGAGGCCACTTACTAATAAGGTTTCTAAGTAGGGAAAGGGACAGGGTGTTCTCGAAGATCCTGTAGCTGGAATTGAAACAGGGAGATTGAGCTTATCTGTGTGACTTGCACGTCTCACTTCAGGACCCTTTGTGAACGTTACTACACATAGAGCTGAAATCAAATAGTCATCTAATACAACACTGGTTTCATTGTATAGAACTAGAACTGAACTGCTTGTACACAGTCCTGTATCGCGTTCTGCAAAGGCATTGCCAGCAGCCAGAATACTTCTTTCCGTTCAGAGTGGATAATCAGAACCCGCTATTCCTGCTTGCTCTAAGAGTTATTCTATTCTCTCTCTGTTTCGAGCAAGCTGAGCACATATGAGCCAAGAGCCAGCAAAGGAAGTTTGTTGGAGACATACGAAGTTTTTCTCCCTTCTTATTTTAAACATAGAGAGGAGGAAAATAAAAGGGTGGCAGCAAAGGAAGGGAGGCAAGTCAAGGATTTGCAGACACAGTAGCAATGATTTGATGCAGAAAATGGTGGGTGTACCTCGCTTCCTTTTTTTTTACGTGGATGCCTGACATAATCTACATGTACGTGAGGTGTGATGGGGGTCGCTTGAACTTAGAGTCCAGGGATGACCTAAACTTGTAATAAGTACATTTTAAATATATTGGATGTGGAAAAAATGCAGGATGGCCAATAGAAAGGAAGACATAGAGTACTTAACTGACCTGTGCTGGGGAAACAATCTTCTCTCTCAAATTTTAAGAGACCTGGTACATGAAATGGCAAGTTTGTTAGAAAATATTTTAATTAATCCAATAAGTTAAAGGCAATGCTATGTGATTAGAGAATAGAAAATGTAGTACCTATACTTAAGATGCAGGGAAGAAGCAATCTGGAAAATTATAAACCTATCAGTCAGACTTCCAATAGCATATATAAGGCTACCGGAATAAATTTTGAAGGAAACAATAATTAAAGATGAGAAAGTAATGGAAGAACAGGATAAAATACAAGTGTTTTCCAAGGATAAATTGTGTCTGACTAACCTCATGGTTTTCTTTGATAACTGATCTAGACAAAGGAGATGTGATACATCACATCTGTCTGAACTTCAGTGAAACAGTAAAGGCATAAAGTCATGATGGGAAATTTTTAGCAGAGCTGGAGAGGTTGGGGAGTACCACAAGAGTGAAAAAGAGAAAAGGATCGAACTAAAGGGGAGGTGACAGAGGGTAATGTTAACAAAGGGTGGAGAGAAGTTACCAGTACAATTCTTTAAAGAAAGGCTTGTTGCCTGTCTTAATAGCTTCACAAATAACATGTTTAAAAGTATCCCAGGGAAACCTGATGATAACACAAAGCTGGGAAAAAATTGTCGATGCAGAGGTAAAATGGGAAATCAATGGGAATGAGGTGGTCTATTAGGTTTTTAGTCTATTAGGTTCCTTGTAGAGCAACTATCAATTAAAATGTTAAAATAACACTTTCTTGTTATGCCTACGAAGGTGAGGCCAAGAGCAGATACAGTTGTTCTGGCACACAGAACCAGGGTATTAAAACCTCTTTACACTGAAGATCAACTTTGGCACAGAAATAGAAGGGCATGAACTGGCCAAGAGGAGAAGAGAAGAGAGTGGAGTGAGCAGTCGCTGCATTGAACTACTGGGACATCTTCATTGTGAGAAAGTGGAAGGATAATGCTACAGCCTGATTTGGAAAAGCTCTGGCATCTTGGGTCTCTGCCCAGCCATGAAGGGCTAGGGACTGGGACAAGGACTCTTCTCAGAAAAGGATAAACTCATTTTCCAGGGAGCATTTACATGTCTCATTCCTTGTGCAAAACCAAAACAGTTGCTGAAACCTCACTTTTTGATTTTTTGGATTTCCACCAACTTTACCTGAGGTCCCCCAGGAGGTCCTCCTCCTTATGGAGAACTCATTGCTTGTGGGAGGGCTGCCCTCCAAGCCAGTGAGTATAATGGGAAGCAACTTGCTTTGGTCTCCACCCGAGGGGTCAGGGAGGCTGAAGGAAGCAGCTGTGCTAGCTGTGGCTTTTCATCTTGCTCCTCGTGCTGGAAACAGTCTGTGATTGCCTCTGGAGTCCAGCCAAACACTGGCTTAGAGTGGCAAATGCCACAGAGAACAGCAAGTTCATGGAATGTTTTCGTATCTGTCAGCTTTAGCTAGAGCAAATGAAAGTGAGGCAGCTGCAACCTCTTGGTTCTGGGGCTACCCAAACCCCAGCATCCTTTACTTCTCCAAAGTGGAAGGCTTGCATTGGCTCCACTGGTTGTGGTGACTGCACTACTTGTCAGATTTGCCTTGGCATTTTGAGAGTCCTGCCATCTTGCAGCACATCTGGTCCCTGAAGGGATCTATGGGCAGTTTGGTTCCTTATCTCACCATCCAAAGACTGGGTATTAAGTGAATGCCCACAGTTGTTTCTTCCATTTGTCCTTTGATCAGTGTCATGGTGATTGTCATGGTTGCCATTGTGGCTGGTCAGGAAGAAGCTTGCCGCCCCCCTTTAAAGGCTTCCAGTCTCTTTCAGGTCAACCCAGTTATTTGGGATTATGTGCTGAGGTCTAGGTTTTTTATGAAGCCTTACACAGTATAAACATTTAGATTTGTGCAGTGGCTGGCAAAGTCTACCAGCAGCTTTGTGATATGTTAACCTGCTTCTGTAGCTGGAGAACAGCAAGACCAGAATGAACTCATCTCAGCTAAGTGCCGTACAAAATGTTTCTGTGGACACGTTGGTGCTAAGCTGAGAAGAAATATCAGGCTTTATGGTACCAGGTATGCTTATCTAACCATTAGGCTATTCTGCAAGCACTAAATGCAGGGAGAATTTCAAGGTGGGTCCTGGGTATAAATCAAGGGAATATCCTCTAGATCTTGATTATTAATTGATAGATCCTCCTAAATACTTAAGCCTAATGGCCATTTAAAATCACAGATTATTCCTGCTGTAGTGTCTATAAGCCTGCCTAAAATGTGATTTTGCATGAGTGCTAAACATTGTAGCAAGGGTAGAACATCAATGTAGTCCATGTATGCATTTCAGAGAGCAAGTTCAGAGAGAATCACATTATGAGGCATAATTCAGTCCTCCTAGAGCCAGGAATATTCATGCATTCTCTGATCAGAATTAAGAAAGACCACCTGAAACTTCTTTATAGATCTTGTGTTCTGGATTCTCGCTTTCTCTCTCTTCCGTGCCTTTCTTTTTTTTTTTTTTCTTTTTTCTTTCCTCTTAGATTTGTCTACCAAGATAAATCACCATCAAGTGCAGTCTTGGTTTCATCCACCTAGTCTTTGCCATTCATGGGTCCCCCTGGTAAAATCACAATTATGTAGCTGTATCCAGTCAGGCTGCTGCTTCACAGTTTAACCAGTTGTTTGCTAATGCTGATCAATGTTTTCAGAGGAGATTAGGATTCCAGGTGCCCAGACACCAATAAAAGGCCTTGCAGAGCTTCACAATGTTCCCAGAAATTGAGTTCCTTTGCCAGGGGCTTCATCTGGGGCACCAGAGATATGAAGATGATTCTGAGAGGCTTTGCACAGGAAGACTTGCAGTAAATAATTAATCTGCTTTTCACAGCTAAGTCCACAGCATATATGCTTTTACTAGTTATCTACAAGAGAAAAGGAGAAATTGAAAGAAAATATCTTTGCCCATTCATGAATAACCACATGAATCTGCTTCAGAGAGTGTTTCACTTTGTCCAAGAGTTTGAGTTGCCAGGACTGTGTGAGCAGGACATGACATCAGTATCTTTCTTCAGCTGTACGTATAGAAATGCGGGTGTATAGAAATATGTGTGCAGTGTTGCCTGAAGGCCTATGCACTGCACTTCTGGATGGCAGTCTTAGTTCGGCTACCGTTTTGCTGAAACACCTTATGAAGCCTCGCTTAATCTCTTTGCTTCTGTAACGAGGGAGTTCAGTTACAGCTAAAGAGTCCTACCTTGTGTCAATGGTTGTGAAGCCTCCTAAGTGATGGTTTGCAAAGAGCTCAGAGGGCCTGAATGCTGGAGGCATTGAGAGCGTTGGCCATGCGGTATATGTTAAGAAAGGCAGAAAAAGAGATTCCTGTGTTTAATGTTCATTTGTACAAGCTGAGATGAAGACAGGAAAGCTGACTGGAGCTGTGCACTGACCCACGAAAGTGCTGGGGCCTGTGAGGAAATGGTGAGAGCCCTGGGCTGGTTCGTACTGCGGAGGAGACAGGCTGGCTGTGCTCAGATACATTAAGGGATGTTCTGAGGGAGAGCACACATCAAATACTCTCATTAGTAAAATGACAGAAAATGCTGTTATGGCTTGAGGCTGCAGCAGGGAACATTTAGTATAAATATTAGGGAAAAAAATTGTAATTCCAAGAAGAGTTACAGCAATTTGAACAAACTATCAGGGGACACTGTGGAATCTCTTCTAAGCTTCCAGCCGTCACTCTGGGAAGACTAAATAAATCCCAGTCCATGGCAGTAGTTGGGGTGGTCTGCACGATCCCCAGCACTCCCTTCAACCTCAAACAATTCTCTGAATGGGAGGGATGGCATGTTCGTAGAGCCTGCAGCTCGGATAATGCACTGACTGCTCTTTCAATTATACGTGGCTCTCCAGGGCAGGGTCCATGTTTCTCTCTGCCTTTGGAAAGCACCCAGAACACATTAGGCAGCACCGCAATATAAATAATAACAACCCACTGTCCCCATCTCAGCAGTGGGACAGCCGCTTTCTTCAGATTCCCTCCTGCGCTATGAACTGCAAGGCCAGACAGTAGCCGACTCCAGCTGAGTAGTCATTTAAGAGCCAAATAAAGGGCAACATCCCATGGCTACGGCACATGATGTGGGGAATCGGTGTCAGTACAGCTCTGGCAAATCTCCATCTTCTTCTCTTCCCATCTCCCCAAGCAGGTAGCAGCTCCAAGGACACGACTGCTGCTATCCAGTGGACAGTTAATGCTTGAGCCGGGGGAGGAACTCTGTCCTGCCTGGCAGAAGGGGAGCTGGAGAAGACAGGACGGTCACAGGTGATGACAGACACTAACTTGCTCACCTGGTAGCAAAACTGGAGCTGGACCACAGTGAGTGGTAGAATGGGTATAGCGGCTGCTCTGGATGGCAGTGCTGGCTAGTGCATTACACAGGCCTAGGAGTTGCCACATTATCGGTTTTGGCATAATGTTAATTATTGCTGCAGAGCTATTGTAGGTACTCCTAGCACTGTAATGTTGCCACCTGCTCTACAAGAGCTGTTGCTGTCAGCAGACTGAATTGCACTGCATAAATTTGAGTTCCCCTTGTTAAAGCACCTCCCTTCCTGCCAGACTGCGGAGTTTTGGAAGGAGGCAGGGTAGCAACTGAAGCCAGAGTTTCTCTCATTCACATGAAGCAGGAGCAGAGGAGCCAGCTGAGAACCTGGGAGGGTGCCAAGAAAGAGCATCCCCAGGGTTCCCAGCTCTCTGCTGCAGTTGTTGCACAGATGGGGAGGTGGCTTTTGTGGCACTGCAAAGTCCCCTTTGGCCCCATCAACTTAGATTGATGTTCTCTTGTTCTTCTCTGTAAAGGGGCTGCTTTTCATGCAGTAAGCAATCTTCCAGCAGGCTGCCACACTCTTCATAAAGAAAAGCAAGACTGGTAGCTGGTTTTCGCAGGGTAGGAAAGAAAGCCTGAGAACACACAGACACTCTCAGTGAGTGCCAACTATACCTCTTCTTGGTGTAGGTCCTATGAATACTAATATGCAATGTCTCCTCTTTTGAGCCTGAAAAATCATTTCAGTTGAGAGACATGCAGAAGTCCCTCTCCATTTACAGAGTGGCTTTGTCAGGTGTTCAGTGTGCCACATCTGTCTGGCTGGATTGCTCCAGCATGTGTTCCCAAACTGGAAACAGAGCAGAGAACTCTGCATTTTTTGGCACTACACTCCTATTGCAGAGTGTCTGCAGATTTATAGAGCTATAGCAATAGTATTGGCCACAAAACAATACTGGCTACAAGACACAACGATACCTAAAAAAGAACAGTTTCAAGCCAGAGAGAACATTCCCAGGAATGTCAGTAGAATCTAATTTCTCAGTTGGAGAGTGTTGAATGACTTATGGCTTCTGACTTTGGTGCCAGCAGATAATTCTTAAAAACTTATGTTTACAAAGTACTGTGCAAGCACGGTTCCTCCTTCACCACCTGCAGGGATAGATAACTGAACGGGATGGCTTTATTTTCAATATGGACAATATGATCTTCAAGAGAAGAAGGAGCAGGGGCATTAACTGATTTTCTTGGTGATGCCAAAATTATGACTTAACAGAACATGATGAAGAGCATAGCAGTACTGCATCCCCAGCACTATGCTTAGACCATGAGGTCTGAGTTTCCTCCTGATTTTTCCTGAGCTAATACAGGTCTGGCTGTCTTGACCACTTCAGATAAAACAACAAAGCAGGAGCCACTATTAATGGCAGATGATACCTATTTGACATGCCAATAACAGACAGGTGATAATACTAATGAGAAAAAGACAAAGAACCATGATTCAGATCTGAATTACAGTTTGCAGCTGCTTCAGAGTTAAAGCCAGGATTTCAAAGATTAGAAACAGAGTGCTTTTCCACCAGAAGATCCACAAACAAACTGAAAATAGCATACAGTCGCCTTCTGGTTTGAGCTGTAATTGTGAACCACAAAGCCCAATAGAACAGTTAGTTGGGGATGAAGGAGTGTTACTGGATCCACCTCTGCAGTCCATGAAGTACTTCTGAGGAAAGGTCAGGGAACACCTAATCAGCCCAGGAGACGCACACCTTGGCAGCCTCATTAACCTGATGAGGTGCAGCTCTAAAAGGCCCTGCCCAGGGAAGCTTCTGTTTCTCCTCTCAAGGCTGTGAGGTTTTCAGTTGGAGACTTGGCTTGAAGGCAGATACACCACTGAACAAAAAGAGGTGGCTGTGTGGAGCAACTGGAGAAGTGCTGATAAGGTGTGACAAAGGCAGGGCTAATCCTGTGGTATGGAAATGAGATGAGCTGTGTTTGGGGGTTGGTTTTTTGTGGGTTTTTTATTTTTTTGATTGCTTTTGGGCTTGGAATATAAAAGTGAACATTTCCAAAGTACTTCTGGCTGATTTACATCCATTTCCACTGAAATCTATCTATATCTCCCTGTTGATGTCAGCAGAAGAGTTAAACTAATTTTGCAAGTCTCAGCCTTACTAGTCACTTCAAATGACTGCTGTGGTGCTGAAGCTTTTGGCCTGGGGTAACTTTATTCTCTCTGGAACCAGGGAGTACTGCCCTCAAGGGCAGGTTAGTTTGTTTTCTTCTTTTCTCTTTCTTTTTGTGGTTCTGAACGATTCTTTGTGACAGATGTTAATGTTCATTTCTTGCTTATTAATGTTCCCATACTATTCAGCAACACGTTTCTGCTGCTACAGTGCTGCCTGACAGCTTACACTTGCAGTATGTTGAGCCAAAATGTGTAGAAGTCCTGTCTGGCTCCTTTCCTTCCTTATGGCCCTATTCAGAGAGAGGCTAGCTCGGTGGGTGGAAGAGGAGAGAGGAATAATTATGCCAGGACAATGTGTTTAGCAAGAGGTTTCTGTCTTCCTCCCATAACAACTACACAAAATGTTCGTAAGCGAGCAGGAGCTAGTGGTTTTTTTTCCTATTCAGGCATCTTCCTTTCCCTGGATCCTCTTCTGCAGCTGGGATTAAGCTGAGTGTGTTTTTCTGCTGCTCATCAGGAGGTCTGAAGTTAAGACTGATGTTTCCAAAATTAGGTGGGTGTTTTTGAGAGGCAGGATGCTGGCTGCATAAGACCTGGCAGAGCACAGCCAGCTGACTCAGTTATTCACCGTATGCCAGGCAGAAGAGAAATAGCTGAAGCATCTGGACATTTTTCAGAAGTGTCATCTTTTTGAGTGACAGCTTGGAGCTGAACTAGGTATGGGGAGCTGGGGGGAGGAAAGTCAGAGCACTACTTGCGTGTAGGAGGGGAAACAAAGCAGAAAGAGCAGGCTCAGCTGGTGCAAGAGGTGAGATGGAAAGGGGAGCAGAGGTGCAAATGAACTTTCCTCTTCACCCTTGCTGGTGCTGGACCTGCCCATCAGTGTGAAACTCGTATCTGAGCCTCTCCCCGGTCCTCTGGGCACCCAGTGCTGGGAAGCTGGCTTGGAGCCATCCGATCTAATTCTGGATCAGTTCTCGGGTTTTCTCTCCTTGGTTTCCCAAGTCTGTCAGGAGAGGCACACAGGCATATATTAACCTGGGGACAACGGCCTGCTTGCCAGTCCCAGCTGTGCAGCTCATTAGCAGAAATCTCCAGACTGCTGACCCTCTGAGCTGAGGAAATGCTAGTGGTCTGACGACAGGACCCCACCTCCAAGTGCCTGGCCAGTCGAGAAATGGAAACATCGCTGCAGCTGAGGCTGTGCCTTACACTGATCTGTTTGTTTGTTTGGGTTTCCTAAGCCCTGGGCAGTGCTCTCTGGGTTAGCTGGTATTTCAAATGAGCTCCAAAGAGGGAGAAGGACCTTGAGGGTTGACTTCCTTCCAAGCTGACCAGTCTGTTCCAAGAAACAGAAACTTTCCATGCTGTATAAAGCAACTGGCCCTCACCTTGTTTACAGGGTTTCTCCTGTGTAACTCCACACGCTGCGTTGTACAGGACATAAATAAAAACGCCTGACAGGCTTTCATCTTGAAGCTCAGTGAGAATCTGTGTCCCTGCCACTGCTGTACCCACGTGCATGGGTAACACCTGTTGTGTGTAGCAGAGGTGGGGAGATGGGAAGTGAAGGGAATAAGGCAAAATTAATAGTGGTTTAAAGAGAGAGGTTATGAGGTGGAATTTTTGTGCAAATTTTAGTTGTAATGTGTGCTCTCTGAGCAGGTCTTACTTCAGCTACTTGTTGGATGATATGATACCCTTCAGTACATATGTGTCATATGTATCTATAGTAAAGGATGAGAATGGAAGAAGGGGGGAGAAAAAAAGGTATGGAAGTGGGAAGAGGAAAGAGGGCTGGGTGTAAATAAGTAAATGAAAAAAAAATCTGTGGGACATGAAAGAAGAGAGCTTGTTAATTAAGATGCTGTACCTTCAATCCTGGTGTCAACTGAAACTGACATTCTAAAAGGCAGTTTATCACTGCCAAAGGACTGCAGAATATTTTTCTTCTCACTTATGAATATGAACATGAAAATGATGGTACCACCCAGCCTGAAAGAATTTGCCGGGGCAGGCTGACATTCAAGGGATGGAAAGCCATTTAACCACGCTGTCAATAGGGGAGATTTCTGCCAGAATTGAAAGTGCCCCATCTGTTTCAGTAGGTGGTGGCAGCTGGATCTCTGGCTTCTTTCCTGAAGAAGCACCAGTTCCTTCCTCATAGCATACAGCAGGAGAGGAGACTGACTGCCCTTGAGGCTGTATCTGGCTGGAAACTGGAGAAGTGTGTTTATCTTTGGCTGCAAAATCCCTTTGGCCATTGAACAGGCGGCACTATGGATTAGGCGGTTCCTTGTTCTAGGCTCCTGGGTGACTGCGGGTACCTAGAAGTTTTTTGCATTTTGTCACCAAATCAAAATTTGCATGGGATGGGATAGGAGGAATTGTAGGTCAACAGTCTTTGACAGCTGCTTAATGGCCTGTGGCAACAGAAATGTTGAGCACAATCCAGTTTCTGTGGGGTCGTACATCAGCCCCACAGATCCTCCCATTGTAACTGACACCGATTGTCGCCCCTATTGACAGCTTCAGCAGAATGGCCCAGCATGAGGGAAACCTCGAAGGCCAAAATTCAGGTGTGCTGGCAAGATGGTGTGACAGAAGGCTGTCATTATTTCTGGAGAAAGTGATCAGGTTCCCGTGTTGCTGCTCTTCTGCCTTTGGGGAGTATCTTGTTTGCTGGACTATGAGATGTAGGCAGGTTGATGTTCTTCTGTAACTATTTCCTGGGGGGTGAAATAAGTAAAATGCTGAGCAAAAAAAAAATATAATGTTTAGGTCCCCAGACATAGGAGGAATCTCCTTCAGTTATGAGGGGGCCGGTTAGCTCACTCAGAGCGTGGTGCTGATAATACCAAGGTCACGGGTTTGGTCCCCATGTGTTGCCTGATCTAGTTGAGAGGCGTCCCTGCCCATGACAGGGAGGTTGGATTAGATGATCTCTAAGGTCCCTTCCAGCCTAGGCCATTCCATGATTCTAGGATTTTGGGGAGTGGGGCAGCAGTGAGCTTTGGGTATAGATGTAAGACAGAGGTATGCTTAGACTGCTTTAGAGGTGGATGTTGGTAAAGGTGCAGTTCCATGCAGTACAGTGCAGTTCCATGCTTAACTTGCAGATGGATTTGTCAGGACTTGTGAGCAGGTGGGATGAGTGCAGTATGCGCTACTAATTAAAGTGTTCTGTTAACTGGGTGTAGCAGGTGATGTGTTTGATCTGTTTAGGCCTTTGAACCAGGGATTTCTACTATAGAGAACTGCAGAATTGTGAGGTTAGAAAGTTGCTGATTTGATCATTAACTGCAATATTAAAAGAGAAAATACGATGGATGGCAAAAACCTGGGGGTATTTGTTGCCTACAGAATGACACCATTTTTACAGTATCAATAGATGCTTTTTGAATGATTAGTGTGTAAACATTTTTTTTCTGCTTTTACTTGCATGAAACTCATAAGGAGAAGCCATACTGCTATGTCTTTCATCAGGATGGGACTTATTATTTCACTGGCATCTCAGATGATACCGTGGTTGCAATAATTATCTGGGAATACTTGGGTGTCAATAATAGTAATTAATCTACAGGTTGGGTTCACATAGAGCTTGATTCTACAAGTCCTTAGGCTTTAAATTTGTAAAGGTTTGCATATTCATATTCACATGCTTAAATGCTGAGGTTTTGGGATGGGAAGGACAAGGGGACGGTCTTTCAGGGAGTAGGAGAGTCTCTGTTCAACTCTTTCATTCACAGTGTCTGAAGGTTTCAGGTTGTTGTTTACAAATTGTTTCTGCTGAAAAGAGCCATTACTTTAAAAAATCTAAATGTTTTGCTTCAGTGTTTTCAGAACAAAATATTACAGAAATGCTGAAACATCTTGACATTTTTTGGAACTTGGTGATGACTTGGTCTAAATTTAGAGCAAAGAACAAACAGCTCCTCCTTCCTGCTACTGATTCCCCCCCTTCACTCCCCTCCAAAATTCAACAAGCTTTCAGTGTTTTTAAATAACCTGAAGAGTCAGAGATTTCATTATAGTATTTCATGTCAGTGTATCACTTGCGTTTAGAAACATGTAGAAGGTTAGCTTGCGTCCAAATACCATGTTTTCCTTTATGTTGGCTGGAATAAAAGTGCCACACTGAGATAACCAAGGGCCCTAAAAGTAAATACTTGGTGCTCATATTCAAGCTATTAATGTGGCTTATTTTGAACTTCCAAGGTCTAACAATATTTTTACCTGCTTTTTTTAAAAAAAAAACAAAACAAACCACCCAACAGGTACTTGTGAGCAACCCTACAGTAAAAAACCTCTGTGTGCAGCAACTGTTAGCCAGCAAAATAATGCGTGCCCTAGAATAGCTCCACAATAAAAAGCCAGTCCATCTGAAGTGTCAATGCAGCGATGAATTGCGAACACCTTAGGAAGGAGGCAAATATGTTGCTGGTTTTGACAATAAAGAAACTATTAGCAGTAGTAATACCTTTAAACATCTTTTTAATGTTCTGGTGCTGCTTGAAAAAAATGCCAAAAAAACTTGAGGAAGTGTAGTGAAAGTCTACTGAAATGCTGTCCTTCAATGTCTTATTTTCCAGTCATGCCTGTCCTCATTTAATGATTGCCCAGCTCCTCAGATGCTCTGTTGTGGTGCTGTATCACCTTTTCCTCCGTCGTGCTAGCTCCAGTGATGCTCGTCAGCTTGCTGGAGGACTCTGACTCCAGTACGTTTAACACGAGTCCTCTCAGTATCACTGCTGCGCATGGTGCAGTGGGTTTTGATGGACATACTGTCATGTAACAAAATCTACTCAAGCCCAAATTGCAAGTATGGAGCACAGCGTGGCTGTGGCTCAAAACATTGGTCATAATTATCTGTATCGGAAACTTCTCACACCATGCAATTCTCTTCCGCAGCATAATAAACATCTGGAACCTCAGCTATAGGTTTTATTTATGATGTCAACTATTCTTAACTGTGAAAGTGAGGAGATGCCAAAATTTTACACAGCAGAAGATCCTAATGTTCTCACCTAATGTGATGCTGAGGCTCTAATGCTAAACTTGTGGTGATCTGCTTTAAGTGAAGAGTTGTGTTTCACAAAATAGGGACCAGATGAGAAGGATGTGCTGTCTGTTGCTGATGAAATGCTGTCAGATGCCTCCTGGCTCTTGATGCAAGTTGATGTCAAAACAGTAAATATTCCTGCAGGAGGGAGACTTGAGCAAAGAAAAGAAGAACGAAAGAGATGGGAGGAAGGTCCTGCAGGTTTGGAGCAAGCTTATTTTCTTCAACATGAAATACAGGCAGTACTTGCTAGCAAAAAAAAAAAAAAAATTGTCAGAAGAAATCCGGAGATATCCACAACAGCCTGTTGTGGTGTTGCCTGTAGTTGTACCAGAGAATTACATACAGGTTGTTGTAGTTTCACCTCCCTTCTTGCCAGCACATTCCAACATGGAGCTGAGATTGCGATTGCTGTTCTAAAGTGGATTCGGCAGCAGCTGAGGCGGGGAGCCTTGGGAAACCCAAAATCACAGCTGTGACAGGGCCAAGGTAGTTCTTTAGCTGAGCTGGTGGGTAGTGAAATGGAGTCTCCTACCAGCTCTTGCAGTGGGTATTAGCACTGAACTGAGAAGCAGCTTGCAGGCTATTGCTGAGAAAGCTGCAGTCATGATCGTTGTAGGTGATGCCCTTTGGCCTGTGTGCACCTCATGCTCTCTGGGGTGCCAGTGATGCAGAAGTCATTTCAAGACTCGGAATCCATTGTTAAGAAAAGAAATTCGGAAAGGATCGTTCTGACGTGAATGAAAATCAGGGAAAAATGCCCATGATAGGGGGAAATAGGTGATCCCAGGTCAAGATGTGTTAGTCTTCCAGGAAGATGATATAGTGGAGCCTCTTGTGCCAATTTATGACTCGGGAAAGGTGCTTGTGGCAGAGGGGGCACACTGGGGAGGGTGTGTCTCCAAAGCAGTGCCAGCTAGCTGATATTTTCAGCTCTTGCTGACAAAGCTGGGATCTCTACTAGAGCCACATGTGGGTCACTCTCTTCCCTCCTGCCTGCACTGTCACACAATGCAAAATTTACTGCTGGAGTGTCCCAGGGATGGGTAAACACGGCCACAGGAGCCAGCTGCCAGGTCCTGCCACGGAGGCAGCTGCTTCCTGCGGGCTGGCCCCTGCTCTGCACACGAGGTGTGGTATGTCACCCTGTGACACTGCCAGTGGGTTTATGGAGAAGACCTTGGCTCTCAGGGAAAGTGTCAGCTTTTCTCTCAGAGTTTTCTTTCATGACCTGACTACAGCATGACTGGACCAATCACCATCCCTAGGGCTGCGATTCCCACTTCCCCTGCTGCGAAGGAGCTCTCTGACCAGGTAATTAAGGCCTATCAAAACCAGTCTTTTCAGACTGGTTATTCAGAGGACTGGCTGGTCTAGCCTGCAGCCACTGGGCACACAAGCCATGCTTGGTAGAGATGACTCCCTGTGTTCTGGGGATGAATTATAACCATGTTACACACCATGCAGTTCTTGCTGAAATCAAGTTCAGTTTGGGTCTTTAAGCTGGAACAGAATGAGTAGACCACATCTTTGGAGGAGTGTGGGCCAGCCAATGGCTTAAAACACTGTCGTGGTTTGACCCTGACTAGCAGCCAGGTGCCCACACAGCCACTCTTTCACTCCTCCTTCTCTGCTAGATGGGGAGAAAATATTTCAAAGAGCTCAAGGTTCAAGATAAGGACAAGGAGATCGCTTTCATTTACTGTACCGGGCAAAACAGACTCGATTTTGGGGAAATTAATTACATTTATTAAGAGAACCAATCAGAGAGGAGTAGTGAGAAATAAGAAAAAGCGAAACACCTTCACCTCATCCCTCCCTTCTTCCTGGGCTCAACATCAATCCTGGTTTCTCCACCTCCTCCCCCTGAGTGGTGCAGGGGGACAGGGAATGGGGGTTACGATCAGTTCATCCGACGTTGGTTCCACCGCTGCTTCTTCACTCCGGGGGAGGACTCTTCACTCTTCCCCAGGGCCATTGTGGTGTCCCTCTCACGGGAGACAAGCTTCACGCTCTCTTCTCCAATGTGAGTTGTCTCATGAAGGGCAATTCATCACAACTGCCTAACGTGAGGCACCTCACGAGGGGCAGCCTACCCCTCGTGAGTCTGAGGCGCAGTCCTTCAGGGGAAACTGCTCCAGCGTGAGTCACCCGCAGCGTCACAGAAGTCCCACCAGCCAACCTGCTCCAGCGTGGGCATTCCTCTCTTCCACGGGCTACAGGTTCCGACAGCGACTTGCTCTGATGCGGGCTTCCCACGGGCTACAGCCCCCTTCAGGCATCCACCCACACGGCGTGGAGTCCCCCACACAGTGGACATCTGCACCTCTCCCATGGGCTGCAGGGGGACAACCCGCTTCACCATGGTCTTCACCATGGACCCGGGGGACTCTCTGCTCCTGCGCCTGGAGCTCATCCTCCCCTCTGCCTCCTTCTTCACTGACCTTGCTGTCTGCACAGATTCTCACTTCTCCATCTCTGTGCCAGCTGTTGTGGTGCAGTTCTTTTTTCCCAGTTCTTAAATATGTTTTTCACAGAGGCATTCCTCTGCTATCACCTTACTGACAGGCTCAGCCTTGGCCAGCGGCGGGTCCCTCTTTGGAGCCGGCTGGCATCGGCTCTATCAAACTTGGGGAGCTTCTATCAGCTTCTTGCAGAAGCCACCCTGCAGCTCCCTCTCCCCACCGCCAAAATCCGGCCAGGCCAACCCAACACAAAAACAAAACAATAATAATAATAAAAAAAAAGCGAAACACAGCCAAAGAACTCTAAACCAACTCAGCTTTGTGTCCAGAGACTGAAACATAATTTGAAGTGACTTGCTCAAAATCTGTGGTGTGGGTAGCTAAAGCCATCGGGTATTTTGTTTACTTGTCTATAGAACATGTTTCTGTCGAGTCCTGGCACTGCACACTGTTGCTTGTTTAAACATGCCTGGGAGGAGAGGCAGTGTGAAAACACTCTTTAAATGGATAAAAATAGATATAAAATTGAACAAACACTCTGGATTGGAACAGTTCATGATCTTCAGGATCAAGATGTGAATTTTTTGGGTGAACTGTGAATCTCTGCACCTACTTTGATCAGGAAAATATGCATGGCTACGGAGGGAAAACTGAGCTCTGAGGAATCCGCATCTAAGATTACACTTAGTGTCTTGGACCTGTTTTCATCAGATTCAGAGCTGCTGCTTGATGATTTAGTCAACTAACATAAGTATTACTGCTACTTTCTTTTTTTTTCCTTAAAAGTAGGGCTTTTGGAATTCTTAATATAATTTTTCAAAACTTCTTATGAAAGATTAATTTAAGAGATTTTTATTTTGGTAGAAGCAGTTTGAAGGCTTAGAAAACTTTTAATTTTTAGAATACATTGGAATAAATTAATCTTGTGCCACTTTTATTGCAATTGCTTTAATAAGTACTCTTGATCTATTTTTTTATATACAGTATCTACACATTGGTAGCAATCCTAATGTAAACTAGGAGTGTGTGGTAAAGCCTCTTCCAAAAAATTTCTCAACGTGCTTTTAGGATGAAGCTTCAAAACGATGAAACATGGATAACTTCATGTGTTTTAGCAATTCTAAATTAGGAAGTAACACCCTGGAAGTAAAACAAGGAATACGTGAAGAAAAGTCTTACCTATATCATTGGCAGTGAATGGAATTCAAAATGCAAAATCAAGCTAGGCAGCTTCATTTCCCTATAGTCACGAACTCCCATGCATTGCATAAGTAAGGAAAAAATATGCTTTTGCATAAGTAAAGAAAAAAAATGTAAATTCTGTGTCCATAAAGAGTGCCTATTCCAAGAATGGGAACAACTTAGTCATCTGACAGTTTGAGCTGGAAGGTGTCCAACCCAATTGGTGGATCTCCTGTGGAGTGTAGCACTGCTACAATATAGTGTGTTTTGGAAACAGCTCTTGATTAACAGTGTTTGCTGGAGTGGAAGTAAAAATAATTAGAAAATATTTAAAAGCTCCCTTTGAATGTAATCCATGGGCAGTCAATTTAAACAACCTGTCAGCTTCAACAATCTCAGAGATGACTCACGCAAGGATAAGTTCAAGGGTAGCAATATCACTCCAGCACCTGGCACTGCTGTTAGCCCGAGGAGGTGATTGCTGTGTCTTTAAACAAGAATGTGCTTTTTTCCTAGGAGCTGTAACTTGTCTTTTCAGTTTGCTTTATCATAGAATTGTTTATGTTGGAAAAGACCTTCAAGATCATCGAGTCCAACCATTAACCTAATAATTCCAGGTCCACCACTAAACCATACCCCTAAGCACCTTATCTACCTCAGCAGATGGTGACTCAACCACTTTTCTGGGCAGCCTGTTCCACATCTTGACAACCCTTTCAATGAAGAAAATTTTTTCCTAATACTCAATCTAAACCTCCCCTGGCGCAACTTGAGGCCGTTTCCTGTGGGCATTCTGGTCTATTGTGTATGAGGTCGTACATAGCTTGATGTATGGATTGTATATTGTTTGGTGTATAGCACACAGTACTGTGCAGCTGTGGAAATAGGTTCGTTCATCTGCCTTTTTCTCCTTGCAAGCCTCTAATATGGTAGCAGGCTTTCCTCCATCTCTAATGCAATAACTTTGGCTACAACTGTTCAAATCCAAAGTTTCAGAGTGTATTTGAAGTCTTAAAAGTTAAGCAACTCTAGATCTAGAGCCTCTGAAAAGGAAGAAAAAGGAATGCATCCAGATTCTGTCATGTTCTAGTACAGCCATGGTTTTGAGCACCTCAACTATTACCTGTTTATCAAGCCACTGCTTGATGGTACAAGTGCTGCAGGAGGTTGTGATGGTTCCTCAGGCAGCTGTTTCTCCTTTTCCCACTGTAGAATGTTTTGATGCTTCTGTGGTATTGATGCCTCTGTCCAACCTGTTAGAAAGTCAGTGTGCTACTGCTGATACATCCAACACTGGTCACTTACTGGTGATGTGCGGAAGGGAAGGCTTGGGAGTTGAATAGGATGAGGGGAAACAAGGCACGACTAGAGAGAGTGGGCTGCTAGAAGCAAATTTGGAGGCTATAAGAGTTGAAGGAGAGTCTCGGAGAAGTGGCTTACAGACGTAGCCAAGGACCCTCTGTCTGAAGCATCTAATTACTACCCGATAAGAGAGGAATTTGAAATCTGCTCTTCAGCCTAGCTTTGAGCAACCTGGAGCACAGAATTGCTTTCAAGTGTGCAGTAAGTGTCAACAGTTGCATGGTTATATATTTGCTTTTTATGCCTTTGCTGCGAGGAAAGGTTGGGAAGGAATTGCCGGCTCGTCATTCTGTAAATGGTCCCCAACGCACCCAAGATGCTCCTGTTATTAGCATCTGGCTCAGAGCGAGGTGTCTTTGCACAGTGACCTGCGAGTCAAAGGTACCGCCACGTTTCAGAGATGTGTCTTAGAGGCTGCACCTAAAGATTTCCAGGAAGACTTAGTCATTGCAGTGCTTTAATGTAGCCCTGTTGACATCTGTTCTGCTTTTTTACCAAGGTAGAAGATAGGTTACCTTTAGCCAAGCAAGCCTCTGACTTATGGCCCTCCACCTGTTCCATTTCAACAGAAAGTAACTAATAATGTCAGTAATTCTGGCCAAGCAGCCTGAGGGGAACTGTGTAACTGAGAAAATGTCACTTCAGGTTCCTTTCAGTTTCTGGATCCTGCATTTACAAATGCAAAGACTCTGCTAGAAAAAGTGCAGTTTTGTGAATGACTCTTCTCTAGTAAATGAGATGTAGATTAACTTCTGTGCTCTGGTCTCACTCTCAAGAAAACTAGAGGCTGGTTTCTCACCTTAGCTGGCAATCTTTTGCTTGTCTTATTCTTCCTCTGCCTGCTTAGGCTGTAAGCATTCGAGGCACGGTTTGTCAACATGATGTGTTTGTGTAACACACTGGCCTGTGGTTACATGTCCACATCTGTGCCCAATCTGCAGAGGATATTGGTCTGTTATAGCTCCCAGCTGGCTGGCCTGGCTTTCCACCTCAAGCTGCAGAGAATCCTGCTTTTATTGCTCTGCTGGTCTCTGTTTCACCCCTGGTACTTGCCAAGGTGGTATCTGCCACGTTTGTACAGAGAAGGGTAAAACTGGCCATGATGTCTGTGAGAAACAATATGGCAATAAATATATTAAGAGGAAAATTAGAAGGTGAGACTCTGGCTTGTGAGGCTTGACTTTCACTATAGGTCACTGATGGAAAGGTGTATCATCTGTGCTGACAAGCGGTGTTTTTCCAGCATCTTGTACTACTGTATTTTTTCTTCCCCCTTATCAGCATTACACTACATTTATAGGAATTCCCTCCCCTTGCCTCCAATGCTTCCAGACATCGGCTCATCCCCAGCCCCTTCGGACAGGCAGCTCCTTTTATGTTTGCTCTCTCAGCCTTACCTTTTCAGCAGAGCAGAATGCCGGTGTTGGTTTTCTCCCTGGGAGTGACTCAGAAAGGGGATTTGTGCGTGGCTGGGTGCCAGGGAAGAAAACACACTGTCAACGTACGTTAGTGCTGTGCCAAGCCCTTCCCGGGCACGGTAACTTTCCTCTCAAGGCCGCTGCCTGCCAGGGAGGGAAGAGGCGGCAAGTGGGAGCGCCTTGCACTGAAAATGGACACGGCAAGCTTAGATCGACTATGTGCCCTTCTGCTGGCACTCGGAAGGTGCGTCTCCAGAAGACAAATAAAGGTCTCTAGTGTTGTCTGGTGATTGTTCACATCCCACCTGGTACATGCTGTGCCTGCAGATTCGATGACGGATACCTTTATTCTCTCACGTGTGCGCTTCTAGGATCCTGGAGGTGCTTTAGTTGGAAGATAGGATAAGTTACCCAGATTATAAGAAGCAGCTGTTGTATGCTGGACTAAGTCAGGCTGTCACCTAGTCTGTTCTGTGCTTCTGTCACACAGCCTTGAGGACTCCTGGGTGGGTGGGAATAGCATGAAGGCAGGTGTTACAGAGAAAATTGATCTGTGGGGCAAACGAGGCCTAGTGTTAGTGGTGGATTTCTACCCCTTCTGTCTTTAATTACCATGTTCAGACCACACTGCTGGGATGTTAATTCTGTTCCTGGTATTGCATAATGTGGTGTAGTTTCTCAAAGGGAGATGTGTACAAGGAGTAAGGTAGTTCATCTTAATGCCCCCATTGCATGGATGCCTGGTCTGATCTGCTGGAGGACCTGTGAGTTCATGTTTGTTATGGGAAGCATAGCTGAGTTTAACATATGAGTTCTCCTTGAGGCTAGCTCGTTCATATTCAGGTCTTAAGTGTCTGGAACTCATTCAGGGCCAAATTCGAATACTCTTGTGAACATAGTTTAGCGCCTTCCCTTCTCTCAGCAGAATGGCAAGAGTCTGTTCTGCATGAGCAATGGGTCAGCATGTGACAGCTGGTATGTGACGTGGCCAAACCTCCCACCTGCATATAGTGCACAGCAGGGGACATCACTGACAGCCCCAAGTGAACAGTCATCTGGAAAAGAACATGTTTCTGAAATAGGAGTAACCTGTGTTTCCAAGGTTGATGGGTGTAATTTGTCGTGTCTGCCAATGGGGAAGACACAAAGCCAGGAAACATAAGATGATATTTTTCACTAAGCCCTGCTGGGAGGGCTGTGGGGGAAATGTGGGGCTGTTGGCAAGTGCTTTATGGCTCCCAGGCAGCAGAAATGAGGCTCTACACTGTCTCAGAGATTTTCTCACCCATGCTGTGGAAGGGTATAGTCTTGAACCAGCTGATGAACCTCAGCTTGAACATCTTGAAAAAGGTGTTCCAACTCTTACCAACTTCAGGAGTTGATGAACCTTAATTATGTTTTCAGAGCTTCTTCAGGAGGTAAACTGCCATGTATATTCCTAAACACAGATTACCTTGGTATGAGAGCATGTGTGAAGTGTTTGGTTTTGCTTAGACTTAAAGCAAACACAGTTACAGTTGGTCTGTTGTGTCCAGCAAATAGAGGAGTGGAAAAGCATGTTTGATACCAACGGATCTTAGTGCTGTAGACTCTGAGCTGCTAATAGTGTCCATGTAGCTGACCTATAGATAGCTGAAGAGAGCAGGATGACTTGGCTATAACTACAAAGTCTTCAGAATCATTCTGCAAGAGTGCATGGTAGGGATGTGGTTGCTTCCCAGCTTTGTATCTGGGGGGAAGTCCTACAGTGAGATGTGGGCAGCCCAGCACAAAGCCAGCAGACTGGTGACAGGAATGGGACTGAAAGGACAAAAGGAGCCATATGTAAGCACTCCACAGACTCTTATAGATCAAGAAAAGAATAATAATTGCAAATAGCGTATTCATGCAGCTGTGAATACTTGTCTCTGAAACCAACCATGAGATGAAAGTGTGTGAGAAACAACAGTTTTCCAAAACTGTTCTCCAGCTCATGCAGAGAGGAAATGCACAGTATGTTTTAGAAGCTGGCTGAAGGAAATGTTCTTAAGTTTTTCCTGCCTTTTCCCCTAGTGGCTTCTTTCCTTAACATCCCACTCTTTAAGAAGAACTCATGTTCTAATGTAACAAAAATATAGTTACTCTCTATTTTTGGAAGTTAAATAAACAAGTCTAATAAACGGAGAATGATGATGGTCAGGGAGCTCAAACTGGCTTTGGATATTGGACAGAAATAGATGTGGATTTAACCAACTGAAGATCCCATAAAGTACATTTCTTTTCCTTTTTTCTCTTTTCCTGGAACTATTACGATTTCAGGATTTTGAGATCATGTATAAATAAATCTGGCCAGCTGACTTGGCCAGAGGTTTGGAAAGATCATTTCTTGCACTCTTTTTTTTTTTTAGAATAACTAAAATTAAGCATTAGAAGTTTTATTGATAACTGTAGAACATTGGGCAATTTTTCTGTTAAATTTCCCAAATGCTAAGCTAAGGCTCAATATTCATTCGGAAACCAATACCCACTCTGAGGAGAAAAAAAGAAAGCATTAAAAAAAAAAAAACCTTGAGGGATAAACAATTTGAACGAAAGTAGCAAGACGATAAAAATGAGGCAAAAGCATTATGTAAGCTGGCTTTTGACACAGTGTTTCCGTTTCCTCACTGCTGGCTTGTTGGTCTGCCTAAGCTCAAGGAGCTTCAATGCTTGAGGCGTTTAAAGCCAGACTGCACGAAGCATTGGAGAACAGGTAAACAGTGCACAGGGTTTAGGGAGGGTTAAACACTGCAGGAGCCAGCAGATGTTCCTCTGCTTCTGAGCTAGTCTCATCCTTGCACTGACTCCTTGGTACAGATTTCTCAGTCTCAGTTAAGAGCTGGGGTGAGCGGGATGGTCACCAGCCAGGAGGCCTTTTGTCTTACCTGATAAAGTAAAGGTCTGAGTGCATTAGACTCTCCGATCCCCCTCAAATGACAGGACTATAGATTCTACCTCAAGATGGAAACTCATCTTTAGGAGCTAGTCAAGTGTTGTCTGAATAAAAAGCATCCTGTATTGGCAGTCATAAATAGAATAGACCAGAAAGCCAAGGAAGATACTTCAGTGTTTTCTGTTGGTTGGTACCAGAAGGGCTGGGACCTAGGCTGTACTATGCCAAGTATAGGCACAGACACTGGAAAGCTGGAATGAAGCCCTGGCCCTAAACTAGCAAGCCCAGGGACAAATTCTGCTTTCCCACATCCTGTAACATGTTCTTGGCCACAAAGTTACTGGCTGAAATAGGAACAGAAGCCAGTCAGCGCTCCGACTGCTGTCTCCCTAGCTGGTGTTTTTGCGACTCAAGACGTTTTCACAGTATCTGGCGTGTGGGGTTTTACAGGTGGGTTTTCTCGGAGGCTCCGAGGTGGATCTGTGGCATCAGAATTTAGACCGTGTGTGACAGCAGAAACTCATGTACTTAGAGCAGTTGATAAGTACAAGCAGATACCTTGAGTTGAGCTTCAGAGTTTGGAGCAGGCACTGAGATACAGGCTCAGCTGACCCCTGGATGAGGACGAGACTATTCATACATATGCAAAGGAAGAGAATAGACTGTACTATATGTAACAGCTTTACAAAGTGTTTGAGATATAAATACACTCATTCCGTTAGGTACTTCCTCCAAAATGACAGCTCCCTGATGGAAACTGTGTTCATGTCAGGGTCTATAGGTCAAAGACATAACATATAAAGGTTAGGTCAAGGTTGTGCTTGGAGAGAAAGTTTCCTATGCAGATGCTTTCAGAAAGGCTAAACTGGATAAAGGCTCCCTCTCTTTGACCAGTGTTCAGAAGTACCTGGAGAGAAGTATCTTGTATGCATGCATTGGATTGGCAGAGAAGGACAGCATCACCAAGGGCTTATATCTCTTTGCTACAGGTGTCCCTTGTCTGACCTGTCTGAAAGAGTCCATTGGTAGAGAAAATGAGTTCAGTTAAGTTTCATTCATTGTTTCTCCATCTCTCTGGCTACCTGGTATGTGTTACTCCAAATGCAGACGCATCCCGAGTGGTGGACTAGTGTTTTTTAAAGCTGCTCTGCTGGTAGGAAAGCATCTTAAGGCAGTTGGTGCTCCAGCCCTTTGTTGCAAAGGCCTCATCAAAGCTTCCATGCAGTCAGCTCTGCCAGGTATCCTTCGAGGGGGCCTGAGTAATTGCCAAAATATGGTGCTTCCTAGATTTTTATTTTTTAAAAAAAAAAAATCCAATCCATTATGAGCTTTTTTTTTTCTTTTAATGGAAAATGAAGCTTGGTAGGCTTTTAGCTGAGAACATCAGAGATGAGAATGATCTCAGCAGCTGTGGCCAGCAGTACCCGAGTCTGGCACCCTTGGCTTCAGAGCAACTGTCTTGTTGGAACATTGATTCCCTCTAGAGGGCATTGGTCACACGGACGCGTGCACACACAGAGACATCCCATGTCTGCAGAGAGCCATGCATGGCTTCTATGGCAGTCAGCAGGAAGTGGGGAAAAAAATTGGAAAAAGGGTTTGATGGCTTAGATGTACTGCAAGGTGCCAGGCAAGCTGAATTTCAGCTGTTAGCAGGTACAGTGCTGATAAAGTGTGAGGCCCTGGGACCTCTTAGCACTCCCACCAAAAGGAATTGCAGACCAAATTAACTGCATCAGGTGATGTGGCTCTACTACATCACAAGCTAATCTTTTCAAACACTGATGTTTTGCTCCTGCAGTGTGTTCACAACATGAGTTGGACAGATGTCCTCTGCATGCTCTTGTTTATGTTATGCAGAGAAAGGAATCCCGGGGTGATGAGCACAGAACTGTTGAATCCTGCTAGGAATGGATCTCTTCAGAGTGTCTTCCTTATAGTCATAAGGAGATGATGGGTTCCTCATGAATTCTAATCCTAAATTACTCAAGATGTTTAGAGGACCTTGATATGTATTTGTTCAATATTAATAAAACAGAGTAGGTCCACTTTCCTTATGGTAGTAGGACCCTTGGCCTCTGCTCTTGCTAGACAATAGCATCATGATGTATTTATATAACACCAGCATAAACAGTATTTTCCAGAGAACTTTACCACTTGAGCCAAAAATGTTTTGGAAACAGAAGTTGAAGTGTTCAGAAACATTCTCTTCATCTGAAACCTGCCATAAAGTTAAATCCAGCTGGTGGCTGGTCACGAGTGGTGTCCCCCAGGGCTCAGTGCTGGGACCACTCCTCTCTAACATCTGTATCGATGACCTGGGTGAGGGGATGGAGTGCACCCTTAGTAAGTTTGCAGATGACACAAAACTGAGAGAAGGTGTCAATCTGCTGCAAGGTAGAGAGGCTCTTCAGAGAGATTTGAACAGGCTGGATCACTGGGCCAAGGTCAATAGTATGAGTTTCAATAAGGCCAAATGCCAAGTCCTGCACCTTGGCCACAACAACCCCCAACAGCGCTACAGGCTTGGGGAGGAGTGGCTGGAGAGCTGCTCAGCAGAGAGGGACCTGGGGCTATTGATAGACAGTCAGCTGAAAATGAGCCAGCAGAGTGCTCAGGTGCCCAAGAAGGCCAACGGCATCCTGGCCTGTGTTAGGAATGGTGTGGCCAGTAGGACCAGGGAAGTGATTGTGCCCCTGTACTGGACACTGGTGAGGCCGCACCTGGAGCGCTGTGTGCAGTTCTGAGCTCCATAGTGCAAGAAGGACATCGAGGTGCTGGAGAAAGGTACAGAGGAGGGCAACCAGAATGATTAGGGGACTAGAAGGTAAGTCTTATAAAGAGAGGCTTGGGGAGATGAGGCTGTTCAGCCTGGAGAAGAGGAGGCTGAGGGGGAGAACTTATAACTCTCTACAACTGCCTGAAAGGCAGCTGTAATGAGACAGGTGTTGGCCTCTTCTCCCTAGTGAATAGTGATAGGACAAGAGGAAACGGGTTCAAGTTGCACCAGGTGAAGTTTAGATTGGATATTAGGAAAACTTCTTCACTGAAAAGGTAGCAAAGCATTGGAATGGGTTGCCGAGGGAGGTGGTGGAGTCACTATCCCTGGACATGTTTAAAAAATGGCTGAATGTGGCACTTTGGGAGATGGTTTAGTGTTATGGTGGTGTAGCGCTCTAGGTTGGACTTGATGAGCTTAAGGTCCTTTCCAACCTTGATGTTTCTATGATTCTATGAAAGTCACTTTTTGTCTGTGCAATCCAAATATCCTGTGGACATCATGCTAATGAACAGCTTGATGCCAGTGTCCCAGACTGTTGATGCTAAGGTGACTGACCCAAATGAACACTTCTCCAAGGACTAAGAAGGCTGGCCTGAAAAATGAGAAGAAGGCAAAGGATCCTGTTTCTCAGTAAACACAATTTAAGCTAGTTGATGACTTGAAGCCCTTCCTTAGAAGTGCCTGTGGTCAGAGGTGCTGCCTACCCAGCTGAACCCATCAGGAGACCATAAATGCATGGCCAGGCCACCCTTGACATAGCTCCTGGGAGTTGCTGGAAGACTTACCCAAACCAAAGGCCCTGGAGCTCCCGCTTGGCCTGCCTGCGGTGGGTGATCTCCACCTGGAAGCATCTGGAACATGCCCTTGATCTGCCACTGACTGCTGTCTCTGTGGGCCAAGGAAGACAAAAGCCTTGTGGTGAGATCCTGCTGGATGTCCCTTCTGAGCAGGCTGCTGCTAGAAAGAGCATACTCAGCGCTTCACTTCGAACATGCACAGCTACACCTGCATGTACAAGAAACGTGCTCGGCCTCAGCATTCTCAGAGGTGGCAACATTGCGGGGAATGAGCAGGTGGCAGCTCATCTGCCTCCTGAAGGAAGGTGTTCCAGAGGAAATTTGTTCCCACCTGACCTGAACCATTCCCCTTGTGTTACAGTGCATGTCAAATGGGACAGACAAGCCAATGCATGACCTGTTTTTTTTAATCTTCCAGTCAGTAGGTTTGCCTTGTCTATTCCCTCTTTCTTTTACAAATGTTCACGTTTTAAAATTCTCCCAGTGTTTTGTTGTTTGTGTGATGTTTTTTTCCCACCCTTCTGGACATGATACGGTTTGGGCATCCTTGATCTAGATCTCGTTTTCAGGCAGGCCAGTGCTTGTAGGAGACCGATTCAGTTTTGCCTAAAACTAGAACAAAGACTAAAGTTATAAGTAAATAAGCAGCTTATTTTAAAAGTACTGTGGTTCTTGAAGCAATTTTTCTGAATTTTCTCCTGTTGTGACTGAAATAACTCCATGCATCTGCTGAGAAGAAACAAAGAGGTCTTTCATCTTTTAAGGTATCAGAACTGGTTTAGGGTTTTAACAAGATGGAGCAGAATAAATTCCAGGCTGCATCACAGGAAGGACCTCTAACTGTTAAAATCCTTAATGTTTTGAAAAATGCTTAAGGAGTGTGACAAACAGTAGCTCTCAGAGGTGAAATGTAACAATGGAGAGTAGAGTACTGCTGAATGAGAGGGAAAGTCTAGTTGAGACAGTGACATAAAGAGCTTTGTTTCAAATCCCATAAAAGTCAGTAGGCATCTTTGTTTTACTGAGGACTTGGGTTAAAGTTGCTTCAGTTGGTCCCCAGGTCAGAAAGTGGCTGAATTTTCAGATGCTCTACTGCAGATTAAAGGTTAAAGGTGGAATTTTCTTCCTAAATCAAGGTCTTATTCATAGGAAATGAAGTCCCCAAATTTATGACCCTTTCTAACTTTTTTCCAGCATCTATTGCGTGTTTCTGAATTATTATCCATGTGTCTGGCTCGTGGTTTTGGAGAAGAGGAAGATAATTTTATTTTTGACTGCAGCTAAATGCTTGTGGTATAAGAGTTTGATTGCTCTTGCGTCTCCCTTGGGTACATGACATTGCCAGCTTTCCCTATGCTATTGTCTAGTCTGTAGGGCTCTGTCATGTCCCCCGTGATTTGTCTTCACCTTGAACTGTGTAGACCTTTCCTTTGTGCCTTTGTGTATAGGAATCTGTCTCACATTTTCATTGCTCGTTTCTAGGCTCTTTCCAGGTTTGCCACAGGGATGGAACATGATATTTTGAGCAGGATAAACTACTGCTAAGAATTGAAGCTTCATTATTTAACACAAGTGTTGAATTGAACTAGACTGCTTGGCAGTAGAGAACCAAGGAGAGAGAGATGCCAGCAATTGCAGTAGTTCATACCAGCTCTAATTACTGCTATCAGCTTATATGCAGATGGATCAATTCTATTCTTTTCGTAACCTAAATGAAGGCAATGAAGTTGTGCCTTGGATGAATCTCATGTCTTGATCCAGCCTGCTTTGCAATTGGCAACATGTCTCTATTTGTCTTGTACCTCTACCTTGTCTTGACTGCCATATTGCCAGTCCCTACATGGTTTTTGATGGAGGAGAGTGGAAAAGGCCTATGTCACCATTGAGGGTGTACGTTATGTACACCTGAGAATTCTGGAGACAAGATTTGGTTGCAAGGGAGCGATTGCTCTTGGGGGAATCCTGCATTTGCTTCACACGGGGAAAGCCGGGTGGGTGTGCACCTGCTAGCTACTTGGTATATGAAAGGGAGGAAGCAATGTGCAATTATGTGGTAGTTTGGGGCAGTTGAAGTGTATAATGAGGATTGCTGATGACAGCAGTTACATTCTCCTAGCAGATAAGTTAGTTCCAGATTGCTGGCTGAGTGTGCAAAGACAGTGCCTGGTCTGAGTTCCAGTTCTCTGAATCTCCCTTGCTTCCTCTCCAAGTTTTCTTCTGTCTGCCAAGTATGTATTCTGAAGGAGCATATGCAGTCCTGTCTGGAAGAAAAGTAACTCTGCAACCTGCTCAAGTCCTGCTGGAGTGCTGGTAGAGCTAGAAGGAGACTTCTTTCTCACTTCTGACCTCATAACCCTTCCACAGGGGCTGGCCAGGAAAGCATTTCGCCTCCATTCTCCTGCTAACAATGGCTGAGCTCTGTTAATTCTCTTCTGAGTGACAGCCATTCCCTAAAGAGAACGTTTTCGTGATTAGGGCCAGCCTAATCTAGTCAAAGTTTGCTGCTTTAAAATATGCAGGATGGATCCCTCACATGGTATAAATTGACATGGTGGTATCCAAGTCACACTGCAGATCTGGTCCATCTGTTTTAAGTGGTTGCCCCTTGGGTTTGTCTCCTTGATTTACAAGTGGTCTGTGGAATTCGCTTTTGACTTTCAGGAGTTGGAGAGCTTTAATTTCACCATCATCCTACAATAGCAGCAGCTGTTTTTCCATGACTAGGAAAGCTTGTTGTTGTTCTGTGAACCTACCATGTTGACACCCTCCTAAGAGTGTCTAACAGCAACAGCTGAAAAAATCAGAGTCAGGCAGGAGTCAGTCCTTCTGCCAAAAACTCTACATCACCTTTCCCACCCTTCTGCTCTTGCTAGATGCAGGGCTTTTCTGTCTTCAGGATTTTATTTCTAGTTTGCCTTCTGTAGTAGATATTGCCCAAAATAGTTAAATAGAATCCCTTGTTTCATGGGGCTTTGGAACAAGCCACTGCTTGAGGACTAGATCCTATTTTCAGAAGCGAGGCCAGGCTGGTTGTGGAAAGAGGTGTTGGAGAACTGAAAGACACTTGGCTCTGGAGTATTACCTGGTGCCACCGCTGGGAAAAATTTTTTGGGTACTGAAGTGCCTGCCTGTGGGGGAAAGGAAGGATGGTACCCGTGTGGGGGGGTCTGCTCTCCCTTGCCCATGCGGGTGATGCCGTGAAACTCCTGGAGCACAGGACAGTGGTGCTTACTGAGTTCAGGTGTCTGGAAGAGCCTTGTAACACACTGCCCTGTCCCACAGCAGAACCATTCCTTTCGTTGGTAATGAATCTTCATTTCCTCTTGAAAAAGTTTGCTCCTCCAAGCTATTGTTTCGGCTGTTTATATGCAACTTTTAGGGGCGAGAGGGAGAAGAGGCAGAGTTAATCACCAAACAAGCTCCAACCCCCACCTAGCTGCTTTCTGCTTTTAAGGAAATGAAGTCATATTTGTGTGCAGAGGTAACCCAGAAATGTGACCTCCTGCCAAAACATTTGTTTACACAAAGCTTAAGGGAGGTGGTTTGTGTGTGCCCAAAGTTTGAGCAACTACTTTGTTAGGAGGAAGATGGCAAACATTTCAGCCATGACCTTATCAAGACAAAGGCTCATCACCAGCAAAACCAATAATCCCTGCCATGCTGATGTGCCTGGGAGCACATAAGGCAGCCTGTACTCAGCCAGCCTTGCTGCTGTGAAGAGTACGATGAATTTCTGTTATGCTCTGCAGCTGAGATGGAAAAGTGATTGAAAAAAATACCTTTTGAACTAATTCCCTTCCATTCTGGCTAGTGTATTTGGTATGACTATTTTTCATTAAAAGAAAAAAAAAAAAGGAAAAAGAGGAGGGAGAAATCAAAACAAAGAGAAACTGCAAGCATGAACAAGGCTGTTGACTTTCTGGCTCAGTCGTATGTTTTATAGCCATGAGAACACTGTTCCTTTTAACCACTGTTTCCCTTGATGTATGGGAGCAATGAAATAGGAAATACACTGCAATGGCTGAATAGTCATTGACATCTTTCAGAGACTTTTGAAAACTTATTTGTTGGAAATGTTTTGCTTTATTTGTATTAGTCTTTTTTTTTTAATTGGGGAATAATGGGAAAATGGAATCTACACGTGATTATGATTGTTCTTAATGCTATTTTAGCATTTTATCGTTACTGTAATTGGGCACTGAAAATTGTTCTGTTGTAACAGCATCTTTCTTGTATCTTTTATTACCAGTACCATTGTTATAGTTACCTGGTATCTCACAATTGAGCTAAAAAAAGTAGTAATGTTCACCTTGTGTTACCATTGGAGCTAGGTAGTTAAAAAGTGGCATCAAAGACCTAGAGGTTCTTTTTTTATGAGGTACTACCAGCAAATGAAAGTTGCTGATTAAGAGTTTTGTTTCACAGGCCCCATCAATCTGAGTGGAATCCACCATATTCTTTAGTGAAGTTGCTAGAATTAAGGAATTCTTCAAAATGAGAAATAATTTGTAGTGGCCCTCTCCTGCTGCCTTTGTTCTTAGATACCACCCTGTGGGCTCAAGCAGTAAGTAATCATCTAAGATCTTCACCTGTTCAAGAACAAACCAAGATTTAATACTGAAGAAAAAGAAAAATGCTGTGACTGTGAGGGTAGTTTCCTCTGAACACCAGGATTTGGGAGACAAATTATGCAGCAGCTCAGAGGCCAACCCATAAACTGTATTTCCTTGCTGACCTCAGCTTCTCACAGTCGCTCTCAGCATAAACAAGTTCAGGAAAAGCAACTTGCCCAAGAGGAGTCTGTGCGCTCACTAAATCAACATCTGCCCTTGCACCCATTGCTTCCTTTTTACTAAATTGAGGAACAAAGCACTCTGAAAAAGACACTCTGCTGGAAGCTGAGTGGCCTGGAAAAGGCAATGGGAGTTCATTCGGGACACTTGAGATGTATAAATGACTCTGTACTTAATAAACGTGCAAATTAATTTCCAACTCTTCCTCACGTCAGGCTGGTTTTCCCAGTTCGTCTGACCCCAGATCTGCAGATTCTCAAAGGGCAAAAACTACCATTGAGGAAGTGGGGTTTGCTAGAGGAAGTAAGAGTTGATTTCGTAAGGTTCGTGTCACCCACCGTTTGGCTTGGTGGCTGCACAAAGACAGCTGGAAAGCACTAAGGCTGCTTTGCAAGAAATGGCAGAGAATGTTATTGCCAAAGTCGGTTGTTGCATCTTTGAAGCTTTCTCCTTATTTCTCCCTCTACCCTCACATGAAGGCTGAAAACAATTAGCATTTCCATATTTTTTAAAAAATAAGCAGTATTTAATTGTTGATTATTCATATTTAAAAATGTCAACTGCGTACTGTGGAGCACTTTGTGAGAAAAGAATGGCTCTGCGAGCAGGGCATGTTCAGCAAAGACCCTTCTTTAGCCTAGCAGAAAGCTTTAATAGTAGGAAAAATTGTTTCTAGTCAGAATAGGAAGCAAAAGTTGAAATTTTCAGCTGTACACTAGAAAAATATTCTGAAGAGATTTTCAAATAACAAACAGCAATGTAAAATGTCAACGTTGCCTAGCAAAGTAAAGGTGCCCAATATGTCAAAGTAACAGTTTTCATTTTGAATTGACATTTTGAAATGAAAAATACTTCCTATTGAGATGTTGGCTGTATTCCAAAGTGCTCTCAATTGGAAAATTTAATAAAAATTTATTATTTTCCTTTGGAAAAATTTTAGTTCAACCTGACCTATGTTCTCTGAGGGAACTTTTTTCAACTTCAGCTAGTATTAGGTAGGATATAGTAAACCATCTTTTCACCTTGTTTTAGTGTTTGTATGGATACTTTCATCTTCCCACAGCCTTCTGGTTTCCTTTGCATTTGGAAGTGATCTCGTTTCCAGAGTTATGGCATGCTACAGAGGAGTTATATTCAGGTGCTTTTGTGAAACTCTTACTCTTTTTCTTTCATTCTTCATAAACTAAATCAAACTTTATTATAAACTGAATGTCCCTGGTTTTCTGCTCCTCAAACAAGGGAACAGAATCTCCAGATGATAAATGCAACTAGTGCCTAGTGGAAAAAGTCGAGGGGGGGGGGAAGAGGAAATAGCTGTGAAAACACTTTTTGAACAAATAGCTATGCTTTAACTTTGTATTGTGAGGTTGCCTGGAGACATGGGAAGAACAGGCATCCTTCTATATATATTAGCTAGTTTGGTGTTTACTGCTGGAACTCGGAATGTAACTACAGGCACTATTTACAAATGTTTGGGATGAAGTACTTCCAGAAAACCAAACAAAGAGGGAAGGAAGGGAAATCATCCCCAAACTCGTTTCTGTTTTCCCAGTCATGTTGCTATGTATAACCTAAAATAGTAGGTAGCTGGTAGCTTATATGAGCTGAGGTGGAGGAAGGGGGAAACTTATAGGGGCTGTTGTAGAGCTGTGCCTGGAAGGGTCCCCGGCAGGTGAGCCAGAGGTGGGTGACTGCAGCATCAGCTGAAGTTAAGGCAGGAAGGAAGATTCGTAAAGGAAAACTCCCAGTCTGGGTTTGCGGTGGGTTCACGGAAGCACGTACAGCCCTGGATCGGGAGTTGGAAACCTCCTGGCTGATCCTGCTTGGCTGTTCCCTCTGCCCCAAGCACCAGCGTAACGCTGTGCCGTGAGGTGCCATGAGTGACACCTGTCTGTCGCGTATCACACGCTCTTCCTTGGTGCTCCTTGCTGGGACGGGTTGTCTGTGCCGTGAAGTGTCCTGTCACTGTAAGCTTCTAGGTGTGTGCATGTGATGTGTATTTCTATGATCTTCTCTGTTTATGGCTGTGAAAGCTACTGAAGGAATTACGTTTTGGATCACCAAGTGGGAGATTTATCTTGGTTCCTGGTTCCAGAGGGAGTGAGTCCTCTGCAACTTTGAAAAAGGATATCCCAATCCATCAGGAATGCAGATTATGAAATGTTTTGAAGGCAGGAGGGAATAGTCCTTCTGCAATTTACATCTAGGGCACTCTTTTATTTTTATTTTTTGAATGCTCTGAATCTTTTTAGTTATGTTCTGCTCTGTGATTATATCTAACTGTGGAGGGGTAGGGAGGTATTTCTGGGATGAGGTACTCTTTGATCTTGGCATCACTTTTCCTGTGCTTGGAACTGTTCCACTTAATGTTTCATTTAATCGGATTTTGTTGACTGATCTTCCTTGGTCTGAAAAAGAACATGTTCTTCCATCTAGCTCTTAAATTCACACTTGAATTAAGACTTTCTCAGTGTTGATACACTTGAAAAAAAATAATCAGGGCCGTGTGGGAGCATCATGATTGGTCTGTGCTGTTTATCACAGCCAAGTGTGATTTCACAGTGGACAGAACTGTGCAGCAGATGAATTCCTCGTGCTCTGAAGCCGCAGATCTCTACCACCTCAGCCAGGACGAGTCACCAAAAGCTTTTTTTCCTGTAGTGGTTGTTGACATGCAGTGAAACATTCTAATTCTGCCCAGTATGGGGCAACTATGCATCTTCACTGACTACTTTATTGCTTTTTCTTTTTTTTTTTGTAAATCTCTGGGAAATGCTATTTCTGGAGCCCCCAGACAGCCAGACTTTAAAGTTCCTTTTGCGAGACTAACTCAGTCAACACATTTGATGATAATGTTTTAATTTTGACAATCATTTCTACTATGCTGAGACATATCTCGTACATATCTGCCTTGAAGAGTTAGAAAATGGTGTCAAATGCATTCATTGAAAGGGAGCGAGCCCCACTTCACCTGTCGCTGCTGGGCTGTCTTGTGCATTTAGCTTGGAACATTATTCTCCTAGTGAGGCCTACTTGATGCCAGCAGAAATTCGGAGTGAATTTGTGCACAGGCCACAAGTTTTAGTGTGATTTTGCTCTCCTTGCACTTGCTGAAGAGGAATTTGCTGCTTGTATGGTTGTAAGGACTGCTCATGGCTTAAGGGGCTCACCTGTTGGAATTAAACCCTTCAAAGGTCTGCCATGGGCTCTCGGACTGATTGCTAGATCATGTGGCCTCCAATTCTCTGCCTGTTTTGTGTGCAAAATGAAACTATTTCATTTTTCACACTGTCAAAAATGGTTTTCATCATTCCTTAGGCTAGAAAAATCAGTAGTCAGTGAAAGCCAAGTAATTGAGATGTTTACCTCTGATAGGGAAACACATGCTGTAGAAAGGGACTCTTACCAATGGCGTCTGTGAAAGCAGAAAGATGTTCTTGGATTTTCTAAGTATGTTTCGCCTACACACCTTCAGCGTATCTGTGCCTGCCCACGCTACAGGCTGCAACGTCACGGAGAGACGCTCAGGATGTCTGGTTACCGTGGCACAGAGCTGGCTGTGACATCGTTTAGCCGGTGGCTTTCTGCAAGGTCGCTGCAGCCAAGGATCCTGGAGGGCTGTCCCAGCTTACAAACCAGTTGGCTCTTTGAATTTCTGCTGGTGAGGGTGACAGCATCAGAGACGTGGAGCGGTAGCCTCTTGGGTGGGCAGAGTTCTGCTGGCAGGCACCTACAGAGCAGGTGAAATTACCCTGACAAAAGCATGTTTTTAATGGTAGGCCTTATAATGCTGCAGGGCATGGAAGAGTAGGGAGAGGATGGGATTGTGTTAATGGATCGATACAAAGTGCAGCTTTGGTATCACCAGATGGACGTTAGCAGTGCTCTGCTCCTGTGACAGTGCGCTCGCCTTCTGCTGGCGACATGTTTTACGTCTGGCATCTCGACTGATATTGCTTTGGTAATAAAGTGTTTCTCTTTATTTTCATTTCTGTGTGGATATTTGTGTCATGTACTGTCCCAGCACTAGAAAAGATGATCAAATTGAAAGAATACATCACAGAAAGCACTGCAGGATATTAATTCGTAGGGGAATTAGAACGATATGATGGTTTTTATTCCACAGGAACTCGCCTTTTGGACGAAGGAATTCGGGCAGTGGCAACATGGGTTTAAAAAAATACAAGCAGGTTAGGGAATCAAGACAAAGGTGAGCTGGTAGGAGACAGAGCAAATAGGCTCGTGTTTAATGCTTGGGGAATTACTTTAGTTATATTCTGCTCTTCAGATTAATTGTTTGCTCTAATCTGAACAGCTATTTACCCTTCACTGTATCAACTGAAATGTTTGCCTGCCTCAAAGTTTATATCACCTTGTGAGCAAGTTTACCTAAAGAAAACTTCAGCCTTAGCCAAGCCAGAAGGAAAGAAAAAAAAAAGGGGAAGAAACTAAGAGAATAGAAAAAGAATGTGTTTGGGGGAACTCAGGAAAGTGTTCTGTGTGTTAGCCAGTGAATCTTAAACAATATTAACTTCTTAGCAACAATGATTCTGTTTTGTTTAACTAACAAAGGATATTGTAAGCAGATACGTGCATCTAGGGCAGATAAGGTTTGCATTGGACAGTTCTTTTATTGGCCCAGCATTTGGTAAATCACTCAAATTTAGCTATGGGACAAGAATTATGCATATTTGCTTCTAACTGAGGCAGAGGTTAGATGTAAGGCTCCCAGTAATTTTCCAGTTCCTTGCTAAATTTAAATCTTAATAGAATGGGGCCCAGCCTGTCATCTTTATGTTTTCATGCCAGTCCCCATGGAGTGGGGAACCAAAGGATAGAATTTAACCTTCTCTTCCTCTCAATAGAAAAGCAGCACTTTTGTGTTTGCATCTCTTTTCCACCCCAGATCTCAAAGTACGTGAATATTCTCTTTATGTCAGTGGAAAACCAAGGCATGGAGCAATTCAGTCGCTATTCAGCCTATGATGTCAAAGCAGCAAGCTTGTTTGTTGCACCCCACATCATGAATTGCAGGAACACATTCTCTGTAAAGTCCTGCATAAAAGTACTATAACACTCTAAAGAAGAATAAACTAAGGGGAAAAAATGAATGATTGGCTGGCCTGCAGTTATGCAGGAGGCCAGCAGCGAGGCTGGGAACAGACCCTGGGAATTCTAGATCCCCTCCCCATATCAAATTGCTAGATGTGCCTCCCTTTGCTTTGAGCAATCCTTTCCCGTGCTAAGGTAACTTCTTTTCAAGTATTTGAATTGTCAGCTGTAAGTATGGATCAGTTTTCTGGGTTTATCTCAGCTGACTGAGGACTCCCTTAGTTCTGCTGCTCTGGACCATCCCACTGCCACAGCTGCCCGACTGCACACTCCCAGCCACAAGAGACTGGGTTTTGTAGGGTGGGAACTTCTCTTGCCACTTTCCTTCAGTCTCATAGTTCAGTCAGGAAAATAGAATGTCTGGCCAGGTTCTTGTTGCCAATGAAAGCCTTTTATATCAAAAAGGAAGAAAAAAGCCGTTTCTTTGTGCTCACCAGCTTAAATAAGGAGTGGAATTCATTCCTTAATCAGACAAATTAAATAAAGCTGAGGACACAGAACACGAGGGTGTAAATTTAGTTATTGAAGTGCTGCATTAAATTCTTGGATTAGGCACACAAAGAGGGCATGCCTTTCATGGGAAAATACCTCTTTAGCCTGTCAGTCTTGGTACTGAGAATTCTCTAAATGGAGAATTTTTTGGTGTCACTGTGAATGTGAATGCTACACACCCAAATTTTGAGTCGCACCTGGACCAACCGCAAAATTTCCAAACCTGAGCCAAAATGGCCCGCCTTTTTCTTAGCTTCTCATCCCAGTCCTTTAAAACTGTACCCCTCCCATAATTCCAGCGCAGATTTCCATGGAATTCTAGGTCCCAGCTTGTCTGACAGGGTTGGGCCGTGCTTGAACCTTCAGCGTGATGCTGGTCAGGTTTTCTGCTGATGCTGAAGCCAGAGGGACTGGAGGGTGGTCAAAGATGTATTTCACTGAACTCTTTCAGTTCCGAATCGCTAACGAAGTGCACAGGCAGGCTCTGGGCACTCTCGCTGTTTGCCTGCATATGTATAAAATGGTTTATATTAACCTCTCTCACAACGGTTTTGTGAGGATTAGTTAATATTTGCAAGGCATTCATGGACATGCAGCATATTCAGTATTGTGAGCCAGTTCCTTCCTATTTAACTTGCATGACCTGATAAAGGACGCAGGTTTTCCTCTCTGATCTCCATCTCATAACACAGCAACCTTCTCCTGTTTGGCTTCTATCTTCAGCTGTTGGACAGGAACAGCAAAGCCTGAGCTCTGTTCTTCACAATGATTTGCCTTTCTAGAAGGGAGGGGGGAAGGAGTAGACTGTGCAGAGAAAAGTGTGCAGTGCTACTTAGGCCTTGAAATGAGCAGAAAGTTGCCCTACAAAAGAAAATTAATCCAGGCCTTTCAAAAAGGTGGATTTCTGAACACAAATGTGAGCTCAGAGCCGCTCCCCTAGCCTCTGCTCTGTGTGAAGTTAGTAGCTTCTGCTTCGGAGCTGAAGGGCTCATTTAAAAGCTTGTTTGCTTTTCTAGATGGATCGATTGATATGTTTCATCATTCCCCATAAATCTGTCAGATTTCTAGTATCTTGCAAAATACCTCTCTTGATAATCTCTTTGCAACTGTGTCATTGAAGATACCTGGGAGGGGAAAATGGTTTTCAAGAAGCCTTTTTATTTCCTCACATGTTGAAAGAGGCAGTGTCGAAGGGTGAAGTTGCTCCCCAGTTTTTCAGTCTCTGCTCTGCCGTACACAGCACACAGTTTTGTGGGTTTTTTTTTTTTTTTTTTTTTTTCAATTCTTTGCACATAAAGTGAAATGTTTCTTCTAATTACCTTTCTGTTACCTTTTATAAGCCAGGGTCTGATTTTTTTTTTTTTTTCATCATTCTGTGGAGTGGGGCGAGCGCCCTTTCACTGGGACGGCTGCAGTCAGGCCAATATCACGAGGCTTCTGACTCCCACTGGCACAAACTTAGTTCTGCACTGCTCCCTCTCCACTAATGCTTTTCAGAACTTCCTAAAATCATTAACCCTGTGAAAAAAACCATTGGTGATGACCCAGGGCAAGTTATAGACCCCACTGAATGTGGAGGATGATATTCTAGCCTGATGAAATGTCGTTCATTTTTGCCTTTAGAAATTATGTGGGAAAGCTGGAACATGGAGGGACAAGAGCTCTTTGCTGGTGTGAACTTTGGCTGGCGGAGGGATTTCTGGTGCAGAGGGGCAAGGGCAGATGGTGCAGGCGTTTGAGGCACGCGGGTGCTGCAGAGCACTGCCAGTGGCAGAACTGGTGCTGACTTCAGTTGGATCAGGGTTTCTGTCTGGCATCTCCAGCCACTCAATCCTGCTTACATTCTGGAAAAAAGAACGTGTTGTCGTGACTGGTGATGGCAACCCTTCTGGGGCCATTGAGTGTTTCTTGTTCAGAGCATCACCTATGGAAATTATTATGAAGAAGCTATATAGTAATATCTTTATTTCTCTAGCAAAATTGGCTTTTCCTCCAGTTTATCAGCTGAATTTAGAGGAGGCATTTACCCCTCTTTGACTATGGAGAGATAAATGCCAGGGTAAGTGGACAACCTTGTGAGCAAAGGAAAAAGAAAACTTTGAGACTGGATTTAATAGTTTTAGGCATAGAGTTAGGTTTTCTAACTCTCTGATATAAGGTATAGAGGCGTCTCTTTATTTTTTTTTCTTATGAAGAGCAGTTGGAGCAAGCAACTGAAGTGATTTTAGTTTGTCAGCTGGAGTAGGTGTTGCCTACTGTAGTGTAGCACAAGACCGGATTAGACAATCCAGAAGGTCCTTCCAGCTCTGTATTCCTAAAATGTGTCAGTAACAAATGTAAAGGGCCAGGGGGCTCTGCTGGGTGGAGGCAGGATAAATTACAGTCTGTAACTCAGCATATGAGTTACGATGGGTATGCCAGACCTTGTCTGGTATAAACTGGCACAGGCTTTGGTGAAGCAGCGGTGGTCTAGTTCAGCTGAGAATTTACCCCTTGGTACTTAAAAAGTTATCAATTTTATGTACAAAAAAATACAGTAGTGTTTTGGCTTTTTGTTTTGTTGCCCTGTAGCCCATTCCTAACTTGCATTAGCCATCAATTTTACTTCCCCAGGGAATATATTTTAGGCCAACTGACTTCACCATTTTCTGGGTTGTAACCCTGGAATTTCTTCCCCCCCCCCCCCCCCCCCCAATACTGAGGCCCCTGAGCTTTTGCAAATTCTTCTCTTCATGGTAGTTTTCTCAGCAAGCGCTTGCCAGCCTTTCTCCTCCCCCATCCATCTGGCTGTGCCACTCACATTTGGTCTTTTATATTTATCCTTATAAATCACTTTTGGTTTTCCTTTCACCCTTTGGCTTTTTTGGCTGTATTTCTTGCCTGTAGTATCTTGAGAGTAAATTGAATATAGAGATGTGTCCTGTCACTGATCAAGGAAGCTTCCACTTTCTTTAGCTGTGTGTTGCTTTCCTTAATGCAGTTATTTTACTCCAAGCTTTGATCTGATTTACTTTCTACAGTCCATTTAATGTTAACATTTTGCAGTGATTCTGCTATAGAAGTGTCTTTCATGTTATTTCCCTTTTCCCAAACACTTCTGTTTGCGATCTCGCAGGTTTTTCCATTTAATTCCTAGGTTTATCGGCTCCTTTTGGATTGTGTTTTCCCTGCCTTCCCTGTCGTTTGCAGCACCTCCCAATTTAGATTCGATATCTGACTTTAATTAGTATGCTCTCTACTCACATTCAGATCATTAAATGGGTCCGCCAGGAGCCAAGTGAAAGGATGAGCCTGGAGCAATGTGTGCCTGTGCTGAGGATCAGACGAATGGATGGCATTAAGCATTTAGAGAAATTATTAGTATCAATGCACTTCTTTCTGGAGGAGAGTGTTGGCGGGATCTAAAGCCAAGTGAAATGATATATGAATGCTTAGGCTCAGGTGGCATCTTCTGCAGATAAATTTGGCCTAAACTGCAATAAATTTATGGCCCTGCCTATTAAAGCTGTCAGCAAAGAGTGTGAGGAGCCCAGCCAAGATGTAACACGAGCAGGGATTAGTATCTTGCAATCTCCCTGGGATAACACGAACTCTAATCTAGCTGCATTCCTGGGGTAGAAGTAGGACATCTGAATGACAGAATGCAGTTAGTCATCAAAGCATAAGCCTCGATTAAAGATAACCCAGACGTTCTGGAGCAACGTATATGAATGCCCTGAAACCCCTCTGAATGACAGAAGAGATAGAACCTAAAAGATTCTTAGCTGGCATTTGTCGTATATTTTGATCTTTTGGATCCTGGCCAGACTACTGCCTGTGCTAAGAGATCAGTGCTTTAATCCAGTTCAATGACAATGGATTGCAAGAGCATATTTCCTATGTTCAGCAAAGCAGCAGATGCCATTCAGAGATGGATTATTCTGTGACTTCTATCCACATGTGCCTGGAATATTTTCCATTATTTATGTTCTCCCCAGACAGATCAATAGATCTATTGATCTACTGAACAGACTAATTTTTTTTTCTCCCCATCATAATAATCAGAGAGCTGAGTGATGACTGTATTACTTTTTTTTTTTTTTTTTTTTTTTTTTTTTTTGCTGCGTTACGCTTTTAACTTCACCCAAGAGTTAAAACAGTAGCTAATCTAAGATCATCCATCTGTCTTCTGGAAGTTTGGACATATATTTTGTGAAGGAAGATGCATACCTGACAGGTAACACTTACTGCAGTCAGCAGGAGTCATGTGAGGTTATTTCGCACGCGCAGCCTAAGGATTCCGGTGTCAGTAGAATACAAAAAATCCAAGGCAGGAGGCAATATTGATGGTATGCGTGGTGTGGCCTTGTCCGTTTGATACAAATGGGAGCAGTGGGTGAGAACATGAGATCACGTGAGGAAAAACCCCAGTGCCCCCGTTCTTTGTAGCCACCAGGTTCCTTTGCAGCGGCATCTGTTATACCAAAGTCACTGTTGATTTAAGAACTTCAAAATTACAGGTTTTTTACGCCTCCTTTAACCAAATACCGTGGTCCTGGGTTAGCAAAAGGGAACAGTGTCTTGCTGTCTTGTGTGAGGAAGAGGAATAGTGACCCTTTGAAAGACCTAGGGGCTTGCTGAGGTAGCCAGTTAGAGGCATTATTCAAGGTAATAAGAGGTCTACAGTGCTGATACAAGGAAAAAAAAATCAGACTGTTCTGCATGGTTGTCTGGGAGAATGACTGAGGGCTCCTTTCTGTGCTTCTTCATAGAAGGCTGTAGTTAAGAAAGCCAAGGATATTTTTTTATTTTGTGGTTGTGTCAAGGGAAGGATTTGGCAGCAGGCAGGCATGCTAGAAAATTGTAAAGTTATGGAGACAAAGATATACTGGCAACATGGAGTGAGTTGAAGGAAACTTTTCCTTTAGGCTCACTGAAAAAGTAGAAAATAAGCTTGACAGTTATGTCTCTATTTGTTTCTTCTCTAAAATGGATTGCTTTTTCCTCCAGAGATTCTGCAAAAGATGTAGGCATCAGTAGCAGACGATTCAGTTGCAAATTTAGAGGGCAAGCTGTCTCCCTTATGATTCTTATTCGAGAATCAGCACCACAAAGTACCCATTTGCAGAGAAATTGTAAGGTTACAGCACGTCTTGTTTCCTAACTTACCATTGGAGAAAACTTCCAAGCTGGGAATTCAGTTTGGAGCACAACTGAGAGCTGAGGGGGAAAGCATGATGTGTTTAGAGAAGATGAAACAAGTCAGAGGTTCTCCACCTGCCAGCTGTTAACTTACATACTTGAGCAAAACCAAACCACCAACATCATCTAGAGACTCATATCCTGCAACCCTCTTTTTTTCTTTTCTTTTATTTTGTTTTTCTTGTCCTCCCTTGATTTTGGAAAGGCTGCACCTGACCTTTGTATGCACTGACTGTAGATGTGCCAAGCAAGCAGTTCAGTAACAAGCTAAGTGGAAATAATTATTTTAATTGGTTTAATTGGATTACACCAAAGTGTTTTTGGGGACTGCTGTTCTGCTTCAGATAAGTTGTTCAAACTGTCCTGGCTATACATCACTCCTAAACCAACACATTACATAAGGGTTTAGGCAGGGGAAAGGGCATTGGCCAGAAAAATGCTTGGTTTACTTCAGATTTGATATTTAATAGCACAAGGAAGGGAGTATGGATTGCAATAGGACAGCAGATTGTTTTTATAAGCTGTCATCATGTGCACCTTGCTTTCTGGGGAAGTCATAAGGTTATGGGTATTTTCTTAATCTTTGTTTCTTACTTGTCATCAACAGCTGAAATCCCATCACCATCAACTGTGGACAGAAAAAGCAAAGCTCCCCGTTATACAGGACCTTACCTTTTAATAGGAACAGATCATCAAACTTGTGTCCAAATCACTGAAGGGCTTCTTTCAGAGAAAAATAGTGGAGTTCGGATTGAGACATGCCTGAATACGTGGTTATTCTTGTTGGTGAACAAGTTGCATCTCAAAAGGTGTTTTACTGCAACTGATTACATCTGCTTTCAATTAGCAGAGGAAATAACTAGCAAATCATCAGTGTTATTTCCCTCCACAGCAGTTTTTCTGAGGCAGCCTTCTGTAACTTTACATACATGACAGCACATTTTAGCCCTAACACTTCATATGGCTATTTCTTCTCCTGAGAGGAACTGTGATTCTCACTAAGAAAACCCATTGAATGCAATTAATCGTCTACTGTGGCATGGTCCATTACACTTCAACAGATCAGTGTTTGCTACTTGTAGCTGGTGTCTGAGATCAGACAGCATCAAGTGTAAGCAAACTCCGTTTCAGAATTTGAGCGTTGGTTTCATTCCCTGGCTTCTGCCTCTGCGTTGATGAAGTTGAGATTGAATTTGACTTTCATGTGCACAGTCCTTTTGTTCCTGTAGATCCTCTAAATGAGATTATAAGGGATGACATAGCTAATACCTCCTGCCCTCAGTGAGATCATAGCAGGTAACTTGAACACTACCTGAAAGAGTAAATGTTTGGCCAATACAAGTAACTGAATGATAAAACTAAATGCCCGTTGGTTATCCAAGGAAATGAAACAGAGAAAACAGACTGAGAGAAATAAGAATGATTTATTCACATGGACATATGGTCTTATATTAAATATGCTAAAGTGTGCGTATGCTAGAACCTCTCTTTTTATTATATCCTTAACAGTCAAGTGAACATGGTTTTAAAGGAGTGGAATGTTTTAAGCAAACATTGCTGACCTAGATTTTCAAAATGGGTGAGCTTGAGGACACTGTCTTCATTTTATGCCTCGTTAACTTAGCCTGTTCTTCAGAGTTTCCATGGAAACTACCTCTTCGTCAGTGTCAGATAGAAACTTTTGATGGTTCAAGTAAGAACAAGGTAGCAGGAGGTACTAGGGCAGTGAATGTGTTATGGGGTCCTAATGGAAAAAGGCAATGAATGAACTTTGAACATAAACAAAGGAGTGACAGTAGAAGACCATAAATGTCAGTGCATTGACAGCTAGGATGATTCAAAGCTACTAAGGGATGTGAAAGTACAAACTTAACAGAGCATGACCTTGTTCTCATAGTTAATGAAGTTAAGCTGGGCTCAGGATACAATAACAGAGATCAGACTGACTTTCTCATTATGGATGAATAAGCAGGGCTCCAACCCAAAATTTCAAATACGATGGTGCTGAGAGTATTCAGGCTACCAAGCCCAATGTAGCTTTGCTCATAAGGCACCTGTGGTGAGAACGCACTCCTGTCGGGTGGCTGTATGGCACCCGATGCATTTCTAGGGTACTGTATATACTGAATTGTCCCTGTCGGTTTGGGAATAACGGTGTGAAGTTATTATCAATTACTATAACTACATGATTGTATTACAGATTGAACTATTCTTCTTGGCTGATATTTTAAATTAATTGTAGGCTAGTATTTTCCATGCACTTGAGAAAACACAGTCAGCAGTCATCGTGCATTGATAATTACTGAGTGTTCAGCTCTTAGCCCCTTTTTAAAAATCTCAGCCGTGACACATGGTAGAAGCCAAATTTTTCAGTAGTGCTTCCAAGCAGGTGCACGTAGTTTTTACAGGCTTAGCCACTTGCTCTATTTGTACAAGTGTGGTTTGTCACTGACATTAGGTTTTGAGAGATCTGTAGTGCCCTGTAAGGAAAAGGTGCAACACAAAGTACTTAATCTGATATATCATGGGTATGGGGTGAGGAGCAGAAGTCAGACTTGACAGATCTATTGTCAAGCTGAATGTATCCTTATGGTGAATACAAGGTGCTTTTTTTTCTTTCCTTTTTTTTTTTTTCTGATAGTGTAAACCCACCTCATCTTTACATTTTCAGACCAAAACATTGCCATTCTGCTTTGAGAAAACTTTAAATTGGGATGCATTGCTTATAGTTTTACATCTTACTAGTGTGATCTCCTAGTTTATAAGTCAAAAGTCATGTAAGGCATTTAGATTCTTGTCACAACAAAGTATTATAGCAGCGCCAGGCTGGAAATAGTGCACGCAGTTGGGCATTGGAGAATGGAGAGCTGGAGGTGTGATTCTGGGCAACTCATCTGATACTTTTCTCAAGCCTTTGTTTTTCAAACTGTAAAGTAATTCAATATCTATATTTTTGTAAATAATTCTTTTTAAAGTGTAGTTGTTGAAAGGTCTGCATATGTACTTGACGGGAGGGATCTGTAACCATTACTGGCCAAGCAGTAGTGCTAACTGCAAGTCAGAAGCCCTTGAGCTGTACTGATGTTTGGAAGCAAATTAGAGAGCAGAAGAGTAGGGCTACCTCAAGTGCCTTTGATTACCTAAATACAGAATTCATTGTAAACAGAGCTAAAATAGGCCCCTGAGAGGGGTATGGGGTGTCAGAGCTTGTCTGTCTTTGCCTTTGTGCTTGCAAGTTTAAGTTGTGTTCATGTACGTAGTTGGTACATGAGAGATACAAAACGGAGGTGAGTCTGACACGGCAGCTTGTTGATCAAGAGCATCTATTCCATGAGGCACAGTTGGCATAAAGGCTCAGTGCTCATCAAGTTGAATTAAAAAGCTGGAGTGTAAATCCGGTGAGCTTCAGATTAGCATCCTAGAGTTTAAAAATAGTGCCAGCCCCCTGCCCTGTCATTTTGTTGGGAGCCAGCAAAATACGAGATGAATTGCAGAGGCTTTTAATGTGATGTTGGTGAGGCTTTGGAGCTCTTGGCTAGTATTATGTAATGGGTCATCTCCAGTTCTAGGGAGCCCCACTACCCACCAAAATAAAGACCACAAACCTGAAGACTCTACTAGAGAGGACTCAATCAGAGATCCAGGTGAAGAGGAGTCTGGAGCCAAATGCCGTTTCTGCTCAGTTCTGTCTGTCTGCACCAGACTGTAGGGTCACTGGGGAAGGTGGCGGGTGCTGGGCTGGATCAACAGCCCATTTAATTGGTTAAACCGGCAGCCGCCAGGCCTTAGGGCTTGTCTTGGTACATTCGTTTATGAAACTGTCTGGGACTTAATGAAAACGTACAATAAGGTAACTAGGGCTAGTCTGCCTGAGCTGAAGTGTCACACGAAGAGCATAAGTGGGGGCGAACCTGCTTTAGGGAGAAGTTTTTTGCAGCCATGAACAGAGCTCAGCTGGCCTAACGCTGCAAGGGTTTCTCCCTTGCCTATCCTTTGATCTAGTGTAGACAGGTCGTTTCAGGGGAGTCTTGTTTATCTTTGCGCTTTCAAAAGATCATGAAAGCACAGAGCAGTCAGTACAGAGATAAAATACCACGCATTTGTTTAACTTGATGGAGTATGTAGAACTGCAGTTACCTGGACTGCATGGAAAGGCTTTTTCAGTTCCTATCTTTATAATTGTATGGACATGGTTATTTGTAAAAGCTCAGTTGCTGTATGCAGCCTTGAGGATCAAATGCTGCTCTCAATCCTATAGGTTTTAATTAAAATGTTTTGAATAAATCTTTCCACAGAAATCACTGAACTTGCCTCAGCACAGTCTTGGTGTGACCGCAGGCCAGCTGACCTCCTCTGGCTGCTGGTCCTTCACCTTTCAGCATCCTGCCTCTGATGTCACGAGACGTTTCCAAGGAATATCCCTTCTTCACAGAGATGAGAACTGCTATTGCTTTGATTTCTTGGAAATTGAGCTTTTAGGTGCACAATGATTGTGAAACAGAGGCTGGAATATGCAATTTTACCAGACCTCATCCTGCATCAGCTGTCATGTCCATAGAGAGAAGAGGTCGTGTAACACATGCCCTCACAAGCCCTCTGGGGTGAGTAGTGAGATCTTTCAAGAGCAGGAATTGATTAGTCCTAGCGTTCACTTTGCCAGAAATGCAAATGTCTGTTACCCAAAGGCTACTTAAGAAGAAGCCCATCATGGTAATGAGTGAATATCAAAAACAACATCTCATGACCAAATATTATGAAATCAACAGACCGCAAAAAAAATAGCAGAAGTTGCTGGAGCAGATTCCTCCTTTGCTTTCATGTGACTGTCTAATCTACTGGAACCTGCCAAGTTATGTGAAAGGACGTTACTGTTTGAGCTCAGGACATAAATACTACAGCACCTCTCTGTACTTGCTAGTGTCAGTACAGTAAGGAAAATGTATACCAGCAGGAGACTGGTGCTGATAATGCAAATCACTCTTGCAGCTCTTTAGAGGCAGAACTCACTGTAATGATCATGTGTGAGTTTTGAGAAGATTAGATCTAGGAAACCTTTAGGATTTAGATGGGGATTGTTATTTGCTCTGAGAAACAAGGTCCTGCTATTAATGGGAGCTGCCTAACTTTATCACATCTGACAAGGAAAGAGAGTAACTGACCTTCTTTGTAAGACACCTAAAGCAGAGATTATCCTTAATTATCCTCAATATTTGTCCTATAAATTGTCTTGTGACAGTTCCAGTTGTGCCCTGGCTTGGGGTGTGGGGAGGAGTGCCCCAGAGGCACGCTTCCCTGGGGTGGCCCTGGGAGGCAGTGTGTGCCCACGCCAGCTGAGATGCACTGTGGGGTCAAAATCTTCCCTCAGCTTCCCCCTCATTTCCAGAGATTAGTAATCAAGTTGCTGAGCTTTACCCCAAATAACCTGGTACTGTCACCTGATGTCTTGCTCCGGCTGCTGCTGCTCCAGTCAAGAGCAGGGCAGAAGCCACGGGGGAAGAGGGATGGCTCCTGCACTTTGGCCCGAGGGGAGTGCGTGGGGAGAGAGGCAGTGCTGTACCTCCCCATACGCCCCTGCCTGGATGGAGAGTCCAAGTTACAACTGAGTTATCACAGCCAGCCCCAGTCAACTCAGTCCTTCCACAAAGCTCTTGCAAAGTGTGATTAATTACCTGATAAGGGTAGAAAATGGGTCAGAAGTGAGCAGTAGCTTTGTGCAGTGGTTAATCGTGTGTGTATCTTTTGCACAGCCTAGCGCCGCTCATGCTCTCCAGCTGCCACAGACTCACACCCTTCAAGACCCCTCCAGTACTAGTGTAACACAGAGAGCTCTAAACTTTTGGACTTGGTGTTACCGTTCCCTGGAAGCACACTGTAGCTTTTATTTTTGAGGCTGTGGTGGTTTTAGAGTAGAATTGTTTTCCTCTGCCACCACCAGCCAACCACACTCGGTGCCTGACATGGAAGGAAGGTGGGGACAGGCAGTAAGAAGTGAATGTGTGACCTCGATGTAATGAATTGCCATCGTCAGGGTGATGTCATCACGGTGGTAGTTAAGATTATGAAGATGTGCAGAGTTGTATTCTCAGAAGGTATTTTAGTCACTAAAGAGCCTGCCTTGATGCATATAATTTCTTCAAGGTAGTGTCTCACAGGATTGTAGAACTGTCCTGGTTAGATGTTTTGGAAATGTGTTCTCTTGAAGTCATCATGTAACCATCATCCCTTTCGTGTCTGGAATTCAGCCCCGTCCGGATCGAGAAGAAAATCCCATTCTTCAGAGCCAAGGAGGAACAGTTTTATTGTAAGTTTACATAACTTGAAATACTAAAGGGCCCTAAAATTGTCCATGTGGAAAACTTTGCAACATTATAAACCATGCGGGCGTCAGCACAGAGAACAATTTATACTCGTCATGTAACTCCACAGCACCAACAAACAGTGCACAGCTCCGTCAGCTTTTGACAAACATTTTGGTCAATATGATGACTTTCTTAAGAAGTAAAATATCTCATCATCACCCAGGAAGAGGTATTTTAGACTAGCTTTAAGACACAAGCTTTATCAGAGTTTACAGAATTACCTCTTCGAGCAGAGTTGTATGGTAGGGAAACTGTTTCCTTGCAGAGCAGTTGCACCTGTCTAAGTTAAAGTCTGTGCTGTCTTCAGATATTCACGTTGGCCTCTTCAGGCCAAGAAACCAAAATCAAGCTGTCAACTTGCAATTAAAGTATAAGCTTTCAAGGGCAGAGGGGATTCCTGTGTCTCTATAACGCAAGCGCCATGTGCCCTGAAGCAGGAGGTTTTCTTACTAGGCTACTCAATTTTTATGAAGATCCACTATAAGAATCCACTGTTTTCTTTCTAAAGAGTTTATTGAACAATTGGGTAGTTTCAAGCAAGTCTTCTTGTTTTCACTAAGAACTACTAAACAGATTGTCTAGGTGTGAAGAGTGTCATGAAGGCCCCCTCTACCAGGCCAGCTAGGAATTGTCTTGGGCTTTCATGATTGGGAAGAAAGTAGGAGGTATAGGATCTCTTGAAGAAATGAGGCTTGCCCTTTGTGCTTTCAGGTGCTCTGGGACAAACAGCGCTGAGACTGGCATCAGGGTCCCACTTTCTTGAGTAACCACAGCTTGTAACTTTGTTCTGTAAGTGTCAATGTTATTTAGAGTAAATAAATACCATCTTGTAAGTATTGGGAGAGGGATGAAAGCACAGGCCTAAGAGAGGAAAATTCTTCTCTTAGTGTGTGGAAGTTGCAAGGAATCCCAGGACTCTGAGATGTTCTTCCAGGTCTCCAGCTCAATCCATCCTCATACAGCACTTTATCATTGCTTCCCACAAAATAATTCTGCCACTTATGTGCTGCAGAGCCCTCGGAAACCTGCTGGTGCCAAATACTTGCGCGCTTGAAAGTGGACGTCCCACATCAGTGACTACTGCCTGCGAGAACTGAGTCCCCAGTGGCCCCTGGGCCAGTTGCCTCAGGGGATGCCTGGGGACAGCTTTTTGTCCTCAAAAGTGCAGGTCTGCCCATCCTATTCCGTGTGCTTCAAACTAAACTAGTGCTAAGAAGAATGCGAGGGTCCATGCAAGGAGTTACCCAGGAGCAGGGACCCTGCTGTAGGTTCTCGTGTGTGCTGGCTAACCCCTGGGACAAACCCTGAGACACGGTCCCTTCGGATCAGCTTGATGTGCGTGCGCTGGCAAAGCATCATGGATGCTTAGGCAACTGTTATCAGATCTCTGTTTATAAATACGAGATTTTGAATTTGGCTTGAGTGCTCAAACTCACTAGCAGGCCTGCTTCCCCCCCAACAAAAGCACAATAACAACCATCACAAACAATCACTGTTTCACCTCTCCCACATTAGCTATTAATAATGTTAATTTACTTCCTTTGAGAGATACCAAATGTTCCCCTTCCTGATCCTTCTACAGGCATAAGAAAAAACTAAGGAAATTAGAGACTCCATAACACTGATGGCAACATCCAATGCCTTATCAGGCTTCCTGTTGTTGGGAGTATTGTTTTCCTTTAAAGATTAATATTTACAATGGTTACTTAGTTATCTTAGTTCATTTGGTGACCATTAAAGATTCCAGCCCTGAATGCGATGAATGAACCTCCTTTTATTTGTCCTTGATGACTTATTTGTCTTGTGCCTCGTCTGGCTGAAAATCAAGGAAAATAATTATTGGGTTGGGCTTTTACTGCCATTTCATATGAGGGCTCAAGTGCATGTTTGTTTGTTTTAGAATGGGAGCCTTTACCCGCTGTTTTTGCTGATGTATGCATGTTTAAGAGCGTATGTTTCGTGATTAGAAGTAAGGTTAAAATAGGTATTTTCCTCTATTTTTCTCAAGCTGCATGCCTCGGTTTAGTATTCCTTGCGGGGGGTGGTGGTGGTGGAATGAGAATGTGAGTCACATTTCGTGCAGCAGCAGCAGCAGCTGTACAGGTCCACCAAAGGGGTCTTTGGTGGGACAGAAAAGGCAGCGTGTGCCTGGCAGCTGTGCCACCAACTGGAGATGTACCAGTCCAGTCCAGGGCCTGTCTGCAGTTTTTCCCTGTTGCATCACCTGAAGTTCAGAGGGGTTTCTCAGCAAGGGCAAAAGACCGCATCATTTTTCTCTTGTGTTTTTTTAATAAAAGTACGGAGGCACAGCAGGAAGCAGTCACTCAGTGTGATGCAGATGAGGGTCTCGGTCCAGTCACTTGCTTTCTAGCTACAGAGGGATTTCCAGATGTGCTCTTCTAGGCATAAGGGATTTTGAAGTCACCTTGAGTTGTCTTTGTTACTGCTAAAGAGGAACATAAAAATGTCCTTGTGTTCACAGGGCTGTTAGACTCAGACCTGGAAAACACCAGCAGAGACAAACATGGCCCATATTACAAATTTTTGTGTTCTAAATTTGTCCTGGGCACAGTATTACTGGAGGGATGAAAGTGAGTGTGGGAGCAGTTTTTATCCCACGCTGGTTTTCCCCTCAGCATGAACTAAAGATGCACCTTGCCTTCCCTCCAAGCAGAAGCTCCTGTTATCTCATCATCAGCTGCCCTTAAAATGGATTAATTTCCATCCGTGCTAGTGGAACCCCTGCAAATTCTTTTCTGATGGTCACCCCCACACTGGCCACCTCTCTGTGCATCCCTTCTCACCCAGCCTGTTGGTATTTTCTTAAGTGAAGTGCTCTGGACCACAAAGGCCAGAATTACAGTCGGGTCTGTTCGCAGCCCAGCAGCGCGGAGGACTCGGCGTGGAGCGATGTGATAATCGTTTTGCAGCGTGTCTGCACTCTCTGTGTGTGAACCACCAGACAGACCTTCGTGAGCAAGCCCGTTCTCAGACACAGCTGGCTCCTAGGGAAGGCATAGTTTATAATCATGACATTCCCAAGGTGTTTTTCTCCCCCTTCCAGTGCTTGCCCTCATTCCAACTGGTGAATATGGTACAGACCATTCTGGCTTTTATAGGGAGAGGCTGGTTTTCTCTTTTCTTTGCAGACTGCTGTCTCATCCTGAAACTGCGTATTCGATGTGCTTTTATAATAAATTCATTTGCACCGTGACAGATGTTTCTGATACGATAAGAAACATGACCCAGGGGCCAGTGGCGCTGTAGAGCCACTTGTGTTCCTCACCTGAACTGCAAATGAGATACTGCTTTCTTATCTGTTAAAAAACATGAGCAACTGCGCATATAAATAATATGCTGCCAACTGCCAGCTGTTTGTGCCAATGACATTCTTAAAAAAATAGCTCCCCCCATCATCTGTTTTTTTTTTTCTCTCTTGCAGAAAATCTGGAGCTCTTTTTGCAAGTGTAGGAGAAGATATTTTTTTTTCCTCTTTAAGCTGAGGACAGAACAATTACTCTAAAAATAACGATGTATGAGTAAAGTTAGCTTCCATATTTGACACAAGCAGTACCTGATTTTTTTTTTTTCTACTTCCCTGTTCTTTTTTCTGCGTATTTCTGGACACAAAAGAGAAACTGTCAGTGCTGCTTTCTGTTTCTCGGCAAATCCTTTTTATAAAGCTCCTTGTCTTTCAGTGGTTTCAGTTCTGAATGGTATGGAAGAAAGTTGCTCAGTGTTTAAAAATAAATTTTTCTTTTTTTGAAAATATGAAAGAGAATGATAAATCACTTTTGTCGTAAGGTTTGTAAAAGGTTGGATTTTGGATACATTGAATTTAACTTGAAGGTAAACCCACCTCTAGAATCCCAGATGCAGAAGCAAGCAGGCCTGCTCACTTGGTAACCTTTACTACTAAGTCTTGCAGTCAACAGAATGGAATACTATCAGGTGAAGTTGTTCTGGTAATTGATCTGCTCGACGTTTTATTAGGGTAAAACTGAGAAACACTTTTCAGCATTTTGCCAGCTCCAGGCAAGATGTATTTCTGTTACAGATGACCTTCTGGGAGAACTTGACTGCAGGGACGTGATGCATTGGCAGCCTGCTGGTGACAGCCTTGTTTCTATTGTTCTAAAACTCTGGTTTCACATTTCTCCTGTTAGATAAGCTGCAACCATTAACTGCCCAGTGAGCTACAAATAAAGCGTGATGTAAGAATTAAGCTTATTATCTGATTGGCAGCGTGGGGCCACTCTTCCAGGTTAAGGGTTTGAGCAGATTTTTCTTTTTTAACAAAACTTTGCTTTCTATTACATCTCCGAAAGCATTGTCCTCCCAAAAGCTAAAATACGCTTTTGGAAGCTACTGTGTGTGTATATATAGTGTGAGCTATAAATAGTCTGGAGCTAGTTCTGCACAGTACTAGTGTGCAGAGATGTTAAGGACGAATTCTGATCTTTATGGCTATACTGGGGCTACTGGGAAATACCAGTCTAAAGCAGTGGCTTTTAAATTTAATTCTATATATTCAGATTCACACTAAGATCAGAATCTGGATGGGGGTTTTAAATGTGTTTTGAGGAATAAAGGCATTTGGCAGCCTCAGCTTAATCTTAGTTGGAGATTACATATCAATTTTTGGAACTGTTGTTTGGGAATAATACCAAGGCAAATGAATTCACTCTTAAACGAGGGATGGCTTGATTATTGTGCTTGCTGAAAAATAAGTTTATATACTCCCACAGCTCAGCTGTTGTAAATGGATGTACATAAGGATTTAGAAATGGTTGCTGTTCAACTCACCTGATGGTAAGACTTTTAGCAATTGAATGATTTATGATAATGTTGATATTCATGCAGGCTATTCAACTGCCAGGATAAAGACCACAATGGCTGATTAGTCTCTTTTTCTTCAGGCATTAGCTGGTTACAGGCTGACATTGGAAGCAAGTTCTCTGGCTCAAGTGTTATCTTCTCTGCTACAACAGGGTGGGAGGGCCGTGGGGAGGGGGAGAAGAAGTACCTGTTTATAATGGGTTATCGACCGCATGTTATCTCTCTGCTGTAAAATCTTAATGGGACAAACCAGGGTAGTATTATTAAGGGCATAAGAGGCAGGGTCAATGCCAGGGTATTAACCTTCCTTAGCGAATTTGTGATAAATATAATAGATCTCTTGTTTCCGCAAGGAATTTTACAGCAGCTTCTGGTCATGTGTTAGATCTCGCTGCCCTCTGTTGCTTCCTCTCTCGCATTTGCGCAGCAAGGGGAAGGGCCATTTGCACCATCTGCTTGTGCCCTTTAACTCCAGCGTGCAGTTTTGAGGCCTCATTCTGGGTGCCTAAATCCTCTTTTGAGTCCATCACATACACCTAGGAGAATGAGTCAGGCCACCGAAGCAGTGATGCCTGAAGTGGAGGCAATGAAGGCTGCTGGGCCCTGGTGGTGCGTGGCAGACAGCTGCGTGAGCAGCCCTGCTGAAGCATTTCAGGGTTTAGCTCTGTGGCAACCTGCTGTGCAGGGGGTTGCAGGGGTCAGTGGAGGAGCTTTTGTTCATATTAGTGAATTCCTGGTGCATTTTGAAGTATTTGCTTGAGGTCTGTGGTGATCTCGTACATAACTGAAAGTGTGTAGTTTGATTCCAAGGATGGCCCATCCTATATTTACATTTAAATGCATCAGACCTTCCAGTCACCTTTACCAGTCTGACGTGCTTTGTGGTCGCTCCTGGGGCAGACCTTGACTCCTACCTGCACTTAAGTCTCTCATATGCTGTCCTGACAGCTCTCAGGCAGTAGAAAGGGGGCAGAAGAGGCAAGAACAACCCATTTTCTATACTGCTTCCAACTCATGAAGCACTACACAGGGACACTGCAAACAGGCCAGGCTGAAACACACTGCATTGTGCAGCCCATTGTGGACACTGGGAAACATAGCACGTCTTGGAGCTGTGCTTTAGTTCGTGTCCAAGGAAATGAAGGGACCTGCAAGGATCCAAAAATCACTACGTCCCTCTAAAACTGCTGTGCCCCCCTTTCTGTCCTTGCTATGCATATACAGCGAGGGTATCTGGTGGCAGGGAACTGCCTTTCCAAAGATACACCGATGCTCTCAGACCAGTGACACAGAAATCTGGAAATTAATAAAGTACAAGATCTAAAAAGCATGCTAGGGCAGCTCACTCAAATCCCACTTCTGTGAGCTCCTTTCACACCCACCAGGCACAGCCAGGCAGTAGCCAGGGACAAGGAGACTCCCGCTGCTCTTCCCCAGAGGTGCCTGAGGCGGCCGAACAGTCTCTGCCACTCTCTTGGGTTTAACTCTTGCTGTGCCTGTCGCTGTCTGCATCCCCTGACCAGTTCCTACCTCTTCAGCAGAGATGCACTTGAAACAACAGGAGCTGGAGGGTAGAATCCCAGCCTTCCCTTCCAGTTTTGCACCATTACATGGAGAATGTCTTTATTTGTGTCAGTCCCCACCAACCATTTATCCTGGTTGTTTTGCTTGTTAGTAATAGCTAGCTGTGGAGTTCAAACTTACAGGTGAGCACCTTTCCCTTCTTAGTCTTAGCTCTGGTGCTGACTGTGGAAACATCTCCCCCTATCTTCAGTTCGTTCTAAGCAGAGAAGGATGTTTCAGTGACAGACATAGCTCTGTTATTTATCTAGGCAAGTCTGAGTATTTTCCCAAAGAATTTGTGGAATACTCTCTGAATGGTCAATGGCACACGCATGTGACTCCAAGTCACTGGACAGCAGTCTATTTTAAAAAGCATCCACTAAAAAAGCAAGTCTGAAAGACTATCTGGCATTAGAAAGCACTTAATTTAGAGAAGTGCCCGTCTCGTGAGTGAGTATCATGTCATAAGGCAGTATTGCAGCGTTCCTCAAGGGTAGCACACAGAAATATGTTCTGCTTTTGTGTGTGACACGTGGATAATGCAATGCTGAATGTAGACGTGTTCAAATACCCATGGCCTGTGGTTTTCTCCCCCTTGCTCCCTCCCCCCCTCAACAGGCTGCTTGACCTCAGCATCATTGGGCTGATTCATAGAGTCTTGTGCACTACTAGTTTCGAGTTTCCCCGATCTTGTTTCAACATTCGTGCCTTTCGGCACCTCCAAAGAAAGTTGTCTTAACTTCATCAGCCTCCAAGTTTATAGGATCATGGTCATTTCCTAGATGTGGATAAAATGTTTCTATCTTTGTGACTGAAGATTTGGTGTCTCAGATGAGATCTGTTACTATAATATTATACAGTTTCTTTGAGAATTGGTGGAGTAAGACTCACTGCTCACAGGTTAATGCCTAGTTGTACTAATTTTCCATGTCTCCATTTTCTGCTGGGCTGGTTTAGGGAATAATAAGCCAATGAAGGACAAGAAGGAACAAACAGGTGAATTATTCCTTTTGCATCCTTGTTGTTATTTCAAAGAGTTCATCTACTTCTGTCAAGGACTGTGTGGATTTTTCAGTTTCCCAAGTAAGATCTTAGTTTGTCTAGATCCTTTCCCTTTGACAGGTACAGAATCACACAGGAGGCACTGTGAACTTTGAGAACCATTATTTCTCAGACTTAGAGATTTTTAGCAAATTTCCTCACTGCCTTGCAAGATTTTCACCAGCTATTTTCCCCCTTTATATAGTTTATATGGTTAATGGGCACAGATTCAGAACGGATATATGAGTAAAATGATCAAACGTTTGACCTATACAGGTCAAAATCTTTTTAGGTGTCCTCCCCCCCCCTTTTTTTTTAATATACTAAATTCCATCTAGTCTATGCAGAGCTAGGTACTACCAATCCTTCTTTAATGTGCATTACCAGCATGAATAAGATTATTTAGGTATCACTTTTCCATTTATCAGTACAATTTTTCCTTTCTGAAGAACATTATTCACGAAGATGCACATTTTCTAACCATGAGGTTGGATTAGTATCTGCAGATTTGGGATCTGTCCAATGCTCCATCGTCTCTGTCAAAATTTTTAATTCCATCCAAATTGAAGCAAATTTAAATCAGATAATTCTCTTCAAGCCTGAAATCTCCTGTCCATCTGAACCCCCCCCCGGCTGACACTGAAAGAGTCTCAGGCAGACATTTTTTCAAACTATGTTCGACTGTAGAGTTTGGGCCGGGAGAAATTTTATGAAATACAAGGGCAAGTGTAGAGTTTTGCACCTGGGAAAGATCAACCCCATGTACCAGTATAGGTTGGAGACTGACCTACTGGAGAGCAGCGTAGGGCAAAAGGACCTGGGGGTCCTGGAGGGCAGCAGGATGACCATGAGCCAGCAGTGTGCCCTTGTGGCCAAGGCAGCCAATGGCATCCTGGGGTATATTAGAAGGGGGATGGTTAGTAGGTTGAGAGAGGTTCTCCTCTCCCTCTACTCTGCCCTGGTGAGGCTGCATCTGGAATAATGTGTCCAGTTCTGGGCCCCTCAGCTCAGGAAGGACAGGGAACTACTTGAAAGAGTCCATTGCAGAGCCACAAAGATGATGAAGGGAGTGGAACATCTCCCTTATGAGGAAAGGCTGAAGGAGCTGGGTCTCTTTAGCTTGGAGAAGAGGAGGCTGAGGGGTGACCTCATTCACGTTTGTAAATATGTCAAGGGGGAGTGTCAGCAGGACAGAGCCAGGCTCTTCTCAGGAATGTCTAATGGCAGGACAAGGGGCAACGAGTGCAAGCTGGAGCATAGGAGTTTCCACAAAAACATTAGGAAAAACTTCTTTACTGTGAGGGTGACAGAGCCCTGGAGCAGGCTGCCCAGAGAGGGTGTGGAGTCTCCTTTTCTGGAGACATTCAAAACCCACCTGGACTTGTTCCTGTGCGATCTACTGTAGGTGATCCTGCTCTGGCAGGGGGGTTGGACTAGATGATCTTTGAGGTCCCTTCCAACTCCTGACATTCTGTGAACTCTTCAGCAATAACCACACCAGCATCTCAAGCCTCATAATTTTGACAACTCCACCAGTTTTCCATTTCATAATGGTAAAACAGAAAGCAGAATGCAAACCTGACCTTGGTGCTGTCTTGTAAGCACAGTGTTTAGCAAAAGACAGGAAGAAAGAGAAAACTATTTGCAATTCAGTAGGGATCAGCAACCCTTCTGAAAGTGCTGTATAGTAGCAAACAAGTGATGCTCTTATGCAAATCATTACAGGCTCAAACAGAAACTTCTCTTTGCTGCTGATGTGCTCAGGCGCTCACCAAGTTTCACTCTAACAAAGCATGACTTCGTTTTCCTCATTTTTCGGTCTGCACTGCCAGGCTGTGGGGCTTTGCCCTCGTGTTTGAGAGAGATAGAAGCCCAGATGTTGGCTTCAGTGGTTGCCTTTCATGTTGAAACGTTTTCAGCCTAATCTCTTTTACTGGCAGCAACCAAAGTCAGATGCTTAAACCTCATATGGAGTAATTGCAAAAAGGGGTTGTACCCACCTGCCTCATGTACTCACACGTGCCTGAGTGGTGTAAAGCCACGGACCCCAAATGTCTTTCTCAGCTCTGTGGCCTCTATTGGTCTGCAGTAACTTGATTGCGCTCAGGTGGCTGGACGGCAGTGGGCCCTTTTATACACTTATATTAACCCTCAGACTTAAGATTTATGCTCTTGTGTTTTCCCAGGGCAGGTATGAAGACTGGCTACTCCCCAGGTGCTGCCACTACTACTAAGCTTCCACTTTACATTCTCCAAATTCCAGCATGGTGTGTCTAGGCAGATATCTCTTGGCTGTTTAAATTGAAAAAAACAATAACATGGAAATACGCTGAGGTCAAATAGAAAATCAAACAACTACTTTAGGCTTAAAGTAACATAGTACCAAGTGAGAGAGATTCTGTGGGCAGCAAAGCTAAAACAACTGTTTTTTGATGCAGAAGCAGAACCACCACTACAGAGATATGTAGGCTTAGTAGGGGAATGATGTGAAAATAGGAGAAATGGGTAATTGAAAAACTCCCAATTATTTTCATTCCAAGAATATTCCAAAGCAGGAGTAGCTGTTGCACATCCAAACTGCAAATGTTCTGAAAGTTTAGCGGTTTTAGTAGTGTTTTCAAGATCTGACATAGTTTTCCCCCTTCCTCCTTTTACCCATGAGCAAAGATGACAAAGCAGAGTCAGAAATTTGGATATTAAATTTTTCGCTAACCACACATTCTCAAGAACTGTAAAGAGAAAGACAAACTGATGTGCAGAGAAGTACCTATGAGAGTTCACCCAATTGCATGTATGTCTGAGCTGGTGAGGATGCAAGGTGGGGTAGATGAAACTGTTGCTGTGTAAGGAGTGATTTGGGTATAGTAACTGTTATATCTGAATGATCGTGACATGCAAGTCAAGAAAATAATGATGTTTCCAGACTCTGCAGAGAAGCATACTCACTGCTTCATCCACGCACAGCTGAACTTTGCAGCCAAGTGCTTAATGCCATACCAGGTCAGTTGGGATATAATTGTCTCCAACCAGAACAGTCAAAAGTTACAGAGTTCACCATCTACAGCCTGAGTGACACCCAGAAATTCTTTCCAGACTTAAAAACAAGCAAAGAGACAAGTATGAACCTGAACTTAAGGGTAATCACACCACTCAGGAGCATAAACAAACATGGCACTGACTGGAAAATTATTCTTGAGGCATCACTTTTGACTGATCCAGACGAGAAGTTTCCAAAGTTAGGGTCGCGACCCCAAGGAGCGCTGATAGAAGAGAGGTCACGAGCCCGGATATGAGATTGCAAGCCGACAAGCTTGGGAACTGCTGATGTAGGCAGATGAATGGTCATGTCAAAGGGGGTCCCCTTGGAATACCCTTTTTCTTCTCTCCTACCTTGGAAACAGTAACTCGAGTAAGTTTTAAAGCTGACAAGACTAGCCTGTTTATAGCATGCTGCTGTATTTTTTAGAAGTAGATCTCTGGAAATGAGGCCAAGATGGCTAGGGAGATGGAAGCAAGGAAAGGAGAGGAGGGAGTGGGGCTCTGGAGGAGAGTGTGGGACAAGGAGAAGGGGAGCAGAGGCAGGTCTGTGGGAAACAGGGTCTGCCAGGCAAAAATAAGATCCAGCAGTGTTGGTGGGAAGAGATGGAGGCTTTTTAAAGTTGTAGTGAAGTCTATCCTAGTCAAATCCCTCTCCCAAAGGGCTTGAGGGATGTGCCTGTGCTCCTTCTCTGAGAGAAGCCCCTGGTGCTCAGTTGGATATTATGATGTGGAAGCTAACCTAGGTTTTGGTGGAATTAATGTGTAGCCAGAGTAAGGTCTGCACATATAAGCTAATGCATACACAGAAATAAGGTAGTTGTCTTTGAGTGAGTCTCCAGATGGTCTCCTGTACAGTCCTTGTGTTTCAGAAGCTGCCAAAGCTAGGCCCTGAATTTACATGAGTTAAGAGTAAACCACTATTATTTGGAACCTAGGTGGTTTACCTTATGATACTCATACTATGGAAAAAAGTGGAAAATAGAAACAGAACAGAAAATGAGTGTAGCTTACACTACTAGTTTTGTGTCTTGTCATTATTAAGGAAAACATTCATTTTAGAAATGTCTGGTAAAGGTCTCCAAATGTTGAATATTGGAGATTTTTCATGTCAGTAGTAATAAGCAGTTGTTAGTGGTACACATGTTCAGCCCAGACCAGGGACTTGCTGATGGAAGCCCGATTACTTGAAAAGCCCTGTAGAACCACCTTGTGAACATCAGATTGCTGTCACGTGTCCGAAGCCAGGGTCTCTGCAGTACACGTCTCCTCGTAGCCAGGGCTCTGAGGTTTGTGTAAACCTGCTGAACAACTCTCTGCTGGAAATGACATAACATAAACTGCTAAGTCAGGTGGGCTTCTGTAGTACCAAACTGGTGTCAGTACAGGAGAAGCTTCAGCACCGTGAAATGGGTATCTTGAGCAGTGCCAGGGCATGGAAGAGACAAACAGTAGATTTGGGGCAACTGAGAGGGAGCATAGCAGTAGCATGGGTTCAAGTCAGGGAAACAGGCCCTAGAGGTTGACAAGCCAACACAGACCGTCATTGAAAAGCAAACATGAGGTACGTGTGGTGCAACACATGGCCGTGGCTACGTGCTAGGTACAACTCAGAGGTAAAGTCAATACCATTGTGTGGTATTTATTTAATAGTACTATGTTGAGAGGTATTCATAGACAGGGAGGTTTTTGTAGCCAGCTGCAGGCAGTGAGTTTCCTTGGTGCTGTCTTACAGGCTCAGAGATGGAGGGCCTGGTCCTGCTGTGGTGCTGAGCAAGGTGCTGTGAGCCAGCCCTGGCTACAGGGCAAGGCCAGAACCAAGATGCCCGTTTTCTCCAGTTACTATTACAGGGACTAAAATACTGACCTAGAGCCATAGATGCTAGAGAGAGGGAAGCCAGGAGATGGTGTAGTGAGCGAGCCCCTGAGAATAAGGAGAAGTAGGGTTTTCTTGAGCCTTTAGACCCACTGGCAGGGCAGACCTAGGGACTTCTGAGCAAGGAAGCTTCCTGTCAATGCTTGTTTCTAGCAAGATAGAGCTGTTATGAACCTTTTTACGACTGAATTAATTTATACCAAGCCTGTGCAACTTCAAATAGCAGCTAATTGGTCAAGCAAGTGATGTCTCATCTTCAGGCCTTTGTGTCAAGGGCCCTGGGAACTTTGATTTCGAACGCACCTAGTGTTGCAGAGTGGTCCAGACTGAATTTGTAGGTAAAACTCAGTTAATGCTTTTATGTGTGTATCTCTTAAGTGCAAACCATAGAGATTGTTCACAGGTGTGCTTCAGACATAACAGCCCGTATCTCCGGTTCTGGTGATCCAGCATCGACCAGTCTGTACAAGTTTCTTTTCAGGGTTTAAACTAAGCCTTTGGTTTGTTTGAGAAATTCAAGGGTTTATTTTCATAATTATCTTTAGTTCTAGAGCTGCCCTTAAGGGTATTTGGAATCTATTGAAACATGCTGAACTCTACGTCACACATTTCTGTATTTCATGTCAAATGCACAGAAACTGTGTCCGCGTCAGTTGTCAATACATAATGCAAGGGCTCATTTCTGTCCTCCTGATGGAGCTTCTAGATACCATAGGGAACTTTTCCTGGACAAAACTGAAAAAAACCACAACTGTTTTCAGACTATTAAAAGATCTCTAAGTCGTCAGAATAAGTCCTTTTCCCAAAACGTAATGCTCCCAGTTAAAGGCTCCTCTTGCTCCCAGCTATTACAGAGCAGAGCTGTAGAAACAGATCAATTCACTTAATGAAGCGCCTTTGGATTATAAGTTTTCTGTTTGTAGACAACAGATTTTTTTTTTTTACATTTCAGTCTTAATAGGGCTTCTCCTAGGAAGCTGTGACCTTTAGTCTCATGATGTATGGATTTGCGTATGTGAATGTGACATACGAATTTGTTACCAAGATACTATTTGAAGCAAACATCCTAGGGCCTTCCAAGTTGGCAAGTTGATGATGATTTCTGAGTCATCTCAGCCCAAAATATTATTCTGTCTTTTTACAACATTTTGGGCTGTAGAGGGAACATCAGCCATCTTGTCTGACTGATGCTATCAGGTGCTTTCCATTAGTTTCCTAATGTATATCTTAGAGACAGCCAGGCATGCACCTAAGTCTGGATACAAATGGCACTGAAATTAAGCAGATTTCATTTTGCGTTATCGGAAAGGTGGAGCAGCTCAGCTAACTACAGCAACTGATCAAGGATAAGGCCTTGACAAGTTCTTTCAAGCTTCATGTAATTTGCATCACCTCATTTGTTGCTTTCCTCATCTCCCTTCTCCTTTCCTCTTCCCTGTATGTTGGCATATTTTCTTAGTTTATACAACATATACTGCTACATGTAGATTTTCCTGCTGCAGATGGGCTGGCGGTGAAGCTGGGCAGCCTTCTGGCAGGTCCGGGCACGGGCAGTGTCCTCAACACAGAGACCGTTGGTAAAATGGCCTGAGCGGAGCCTAACGTGTGCCGTGGTTTCTGTTACGTTCTTATCCCCTTGTTTGTAATTTCATGTAATAGTGATCACTAATTAACAACCTGTTAGTTCTGAGAGTTAGCCTGGAAAGTGGCCTTTAATAATAGGGGATTAATAAACAGCAGGGGAGGCACTTCCAGTCCTGCGCTCCTTCAAAGAATCCTTTAACAACACACAGTATCTCTTGGTGCTGCATGATGTCTGTTTCTGAATTCCAGCTGAGGTTTTCTTTTTTGTCCTGCTGCAGTTGCTGAGATTGTTTCATTTGACAGGGGAGTATGTTCAAAGAAGAAATACTAAAATATTTTGAACAAGTGTATTTAAAGTATTTCCACCCAATCTGAAACATGATTTCTCAATATCTTTCAGAGTGTCTATAGCATAGCCAACTGCAATTTTAATGACATTTTACTGAAAAAGTAGCAGAGCCCTGTAGCTCTCATATAATAAATGAATTGTAGATACCGTACTCAGCACAACTAATTAGCAGGATTTATACTGCATTCTCATAAAGAATGAGTCAGTTCTCCCACACTAGGAGCACACGGAAATTCTCAGAAAATGCAGCCGAGTGCACTTTATTACAATTTCATTTAGGTATTTTTTTTTGTTGATGACAATGTCATCACAAATAATGGAAGTTATGAAATTTCATACCTTCGTGCCAGTGCATCCAAACTTTTTAAAGGAAGGTTATGGCTTAATATTGCAGTTTTGGAAGATTAGAATTTAAGAAAATTATTTTCATGAATGAAAATTATTTTGCAGAGCAGAAGTTTGCTGAGAAGTACCTTACTTTTAATAGCCGGCAATCAGCAAGTGAAGTTCTTACCCATGTTTAAAAGCAGGGGAAGATAAACTTCAGCAAGTCACATGATTTCCAGGAACAAACCATATATAGACATTTAGATGATGAAAGCAATGAAAAAAAACTTGCTGTTACAAGTGTCCTGAAGCTGACATGTATTATCTCTGCGTAGCCATGCTCTCATGTGTATGGCGTAAGGCTCCTTCTCCTTTTTGTTCCAAGAATTTCTATCACTAGGTATTTCGGAGAAGTCAGTCACGAACTGCCTGTTTGGTACCTGATACAGGGGGGACTTTTCTTTGGGAGTTCACAGCAACTGTATCCAGTCGTAAGAGAAGTACAACCCCTTGGGTGCCTGCCTATTCATAGCTAAGTAAATAAGCAAATCTCAGTTAAATAACAGTGTAACAAAGGGAACAACTTTTAGCAGATTCAGAAAAGTGGAATCTGGGAAAGGAAGGGTCTACTGTTAGGTAAGAACTCTTAGATGGGCATTTTCTACGAACTTTTTACCTCCTGTTAGTCCCTAATCATTGTAAGTCTTGTTTCTTCCATGACCTATAGAGGATAGTACAGCTTAAGAAGAGATGGCCTGAAATAATGTTTATTGTTGTTGGATAAATAATGCAGAAATACGCTTTTGTTGTTAATCTTGCTTGCATAGGCTGAGGTCCTTGCTCAGCTCCAAAGAAACAGGTTAAATCCCCAGGTCTGAGATGTTCCCGGTGCCTCGTCTGACTCTTCCTAGGCTTCTCGGAGTCAGATCCCATGTTCTGAGCTGTGTGTGCTCTCTTCCTCTCCAGACACCTCTGAATGGCGTGCGGAGAAGGTGTTTGTACAGCTCAACATGATTTCTCTCTTTGTTGACTCCCTGGGCTATGGTTAAAGTGGAGTTTGGAAACTGCGAACAGAGTAATTATCTCAGATATGGTCCAAGACTGCTGTGTGTGTTCCCTTCAGAGGAGGGAGCTGAGCTAAGTTGCAATAAAAGCAATTGTGGGATTTTTGGAAGAGTAGAAGGCATGGGGAGAAAGCAATGTGCTGCAAGTGGGTAGCTCCAGCCCAAGGGTACCATATGTTTTGAAATCTTTGTGGTCTGGATAGTGACCAGCCGTTTTGTTGTTTGGTTTTTTTTTTGTAGGGGTTTTTTTTTTTTTTTTTTTACACTAGCCTGAGGCTCCACTCCACTGAGCAAAGAGTTCTTGTTGCTGTAGAGCTCAGAAAGTGCCTTAGTACCCTGGAGCTCCTGTGTCCCTTATCAACATAAATACAAATAGAGCACCTTTGCTGCAGTACATGAGCAAAGAGAGCTGGAGGTCACTGCTGCCTCATACCTTACTTTTCTGCAGCCTACTCCTTTGATACGTTTCTGAATCATCACACTTCACCAAAACCCATGTTTGAAGTACAGATTTCCTCCAGACAAACCCTGAGCTGATGAACTTTGTGGAGGAGGGAGCCTGGCCTGTGTAGAAGTGTCAGTGTTGATTGCTGGATGCAGAACAAGCCCTATAATACAGGGGTTTGGAAGGCAGGCGCTTTATGTTATACAGTCTTTCTATACTTGTAATTAAGATGTAAGTACAACTGAGTTCCTTCTTTCATAATATACCCCTGTGATGACTACCAAAACCATTCCTTCAGAGATGTGCAGCTAACTATCCAGATAATGAAGAAGGGCAGGGAGAGGGAGGGAGGAGATTACCCACAGCTAATACAAAACATGTACCAGAGAGACAGTGACTATTCAGTGTGTTCATCTTTTAAGATGTGGTAAAGGCATCTCCATGGAGCACAGAGATAACCTGAGGCACCAGGACCTCGGGAGCAGGTGAGTCTGTGTCCTGACACAGCTGAAGTTGTAGGGGGAAGACAGTGAGTCCATCCATGTCCGGAATAATCCATCTATAGAGACTCGAACAATATGTCCGAGGTGTGATTTGAGTTTTCTTTGTTTATAGCATCCCTTGTCAATCTGACATAATCAAGAGTCCTGCCACTTAAATTAGTTTCTTACTCATTCTAATTCGTAATGGACTTGGAGGTGGACTTAAGATCAGCTGAGCTATACAGTGTAATATATACTTTAGGGTTTTTCCATAAAATACAAGGGTGACATTGATAGACTGTATAAAACTGTGCAGCGCATGGTAAAGCAACTCATCATCATCTTTTGAAAATTACTTGGCTTGGGTGGAAAAGAGTTATCTTCCTTTAAGTAGTCACATTCCTCTGCTGTGACATAATCTCACTTTTTCTTCCGTCTCCTTTATTCTTCCTGGAGAAAATACAGAGAGAAAGATAAAATACCCTCTGGTGACCCCTGCATCTCAGGAGCCCTTAATGCTGTGTGTCTTTCATGACAGGTAACTTTCTAATGAGTATTCCTGGAGGAGTTTCACGGTCCTTGTTAAAATGGTGTGTTGGCTTTAGGACTTTAATCTACAAGGTGAAATCCTTCACCATAGAGAAGATGCAGACCCTTCAAGAGGCGCTTAGCAGTACCTTCAGAATCAGTCCCGTTCTGCCTGATCCAGCACTGTTGACGCCAGTGGAAGTTTCACCCTTGATTTCAAACCTAATCAGGCCTGAGGACTGTGGTTCCTTCTTTCCTTCATCCCCCTGGGCAGTTAAGAGGCTTACGCTTACGTAAGGTGTGCAGAGACTGTGCGACCCGGGGGGGCTTCGTGCTGCACACGACGGGAGCTTTGCCCGAAGTGCTGACAGTTTAAGGTTAGGTTTGGCACAACGAGTGAAAGTAATAAACCCAAGTTGGGAATAGGCACAGCAGAGGTCGCGGCAGCAAGATCAAGGGTTGCTCTGATTTGATAGGTGAATATCCTGATGGCTGCGCTGATTAAATAGAGTGAGTCACACTGGAGGCTGGAAGGAAGAAGCAGGGCGTTAGAAGGATGTGGCTGTGGGGAGACCTGGTGAGCAGAGATTAGGAGGACAGCTCATGCCCAGAGGACTAGAATAGCTTGTCCACTAGTTTCATTGTTTTAGACATTTAAAACACACTGGGTTAATCACTAACAAAGATGCCCAAGGGAACAATGTTGTATCAGTTATCTTCCTGAGCATTTGACTGTTTTGGTTCTATTTATTCTAGACAAAAGAGCTTATTTGTGATGTTTCAGCTTTGGTCTGAATGCCTCTAATTTGGACATCCATTTAATTTGGAATGTTTCCACAAGATGCCAGTGAGACTGTCTGATTAAAGTCATGACTTATAAGCAAATGTCTTTCTCACTCCATGTTGCTGACTGCAGCTTTGGTTATGAATTGTGAAAGAATGTTCAAATCCAGTGTATTTGTCTCTGTGGGCTCTGTTTATTTTTATTTTTAACTTTTTGATTGAACAATGAAAAATGTCAGTGATGCAAGTTGCAAGTCTTTAGGTACCAGTTTGCCTTTCAGTCACTGTGTGGGAGTGATTATTTGCTTTTAAAAACTAACAGCTGTGGATTTTTGTTCCTTTTTCTTAATATTCTCTGGAAAAATATGGCGTTACAGAAAAACCTGCTGTATGAAAGGTAAAACGGGGGCCCAGCTGGGACATGACATCTTTTCCATATCTCACTGACTTTTTCAGAGAGCAGTAGCAACAAGCTGAATGGAGGCTGGAAGCAGCAGCATCATGGCTTCTGTTTCCCTGAAATTCCTTTCATCAGTCCAGTGACTACATGTGTCCCGATGACACATTTCTGGGTCACACGTCCCAGAAAGATGGGCTATATGGAGAATACACGGCATGGAAATTATTCTAGCTAGAGGATAGTTATGTTGAAAGGTTCCACACGTGGTGTAAATTTGTATGTTCCTCACATGGATTTATTAATAGCAGAAGACTGAGAGAGAGGCAGTTACATTGCTCTTCATGTAAATAAAACAACAGAAATATATTCTTTCTTGTTCCTTATTATATTATACCTGCAAATAGCTTATTACCCTATAAGGCAGCTTAGACAAGCTGTGAGACCACTGGGAAATGCAGAGCAGCACAAGTCAGAGCACTGAGACTTCCCCAGCCAGGCTGCGTGGCCGCAGGAGGGGAGCGAAGGCACAAGGATGCAGCATGTGGTGTCCAGAGCAGGGGAAAGAATAGGAGGCCTGGATAAGTATTTAAAAAGCCAGTCTCAAGTGTAACCAAGCTGAATGCTTGTTTTGGTCCAGTGGAAGCTTTGCAAAGTAAGAGTTAGATAGTTTTCTTCCTTGGCTCTGCCAGCAAAGGGATGCTGCTGCCTTTCCCGGTCATTTTTCTCCCATTCAATCGGATCTAGATTTCTCTCTTTGCAGGATACTGCTCTGGTTAGGAGGTCAGAGGCAGAAAATGCTGTAACTGCAGGCTGCTCAATCTAAGTGTTCATGTCTTCTTCTAGACACTGAATAAACACACTTGGATGGAAAGAACTTTTATTAGTTGTGACCCTCCTGTATTAATCACAATGAATGTATGTAATCTTCAGCAACATGAAGAGCTATCACTTGTGATTAGTAAAAACTACACTCCAAATTCACAAATATTCAGAGCTTGGGCTGTGCTCTGATCGCATCTTGATAACTCTGGCACCCTTCAATGATGTGGTGGATCTGGATGAAGACGCAGATGCCAGGTAGCAGATTATAGGGTAAATTTAAAAGGAGAGCTCTTTTACAATACAAGAGGCTTGAATTTTGCCTACTGGTGAAATTACTATGCAAATTAGATAATAATTCACATATTTTGATATGAAGAACAACTAGAACACCTTCTGGGGGGCTCCAGATCATCCTAAGAAGAAGAGTTGTCTCCCACTCAACACCTATTATTTGCATAGGGCATCCAGATAATCTGTTCCTAAATGTAGGCAGGGAAAGGAATACCATCACAGAATGCATTGGGTTAGAAGGGACATTTAGAGGTCATCAGACTACTAGAACAGACAACTAGGAATCTGAATCAGGATTTCTTTCCCCAGCTCTGTACCTAACATGCGTTCTGACCTTAGTAAGTCACTTTTTTTTTTTCTCTAAGCCCTAGGTTCACCATGTTTTTAAAATGGATAAACCAGTGTATGTTTCCTATGAGGATACTGTAGAAGTTAGGGTTTCGGGGATGTGCAAGAGGCTTAGTGCATTCTTAAATGGGCTGTGTTTTTATAGGTTCACTCTCAGAAAGAAATATGGCACGATATGGCAATAGGACTATTGCATTTGCACCACGAGTAAAGAATTCATCACAAATGTGCCAGCCCAACATGGTTTTCTATCATGTTTATGGGGATGACATATACCTCCTGTATGATCAAAAATAAGGACACATTAGTGGCTAAGAATGTTTACGAAGTCTTCCAAGCTGATATGGTTTAGCTGCGAGGAAGAAACAGGTTTTAAACTTTCCTGGGTTTCTTTTCCTTTATGTCTCAATTAACATTCCACATTAAATTCCTGATTTTTTTTCACCTCTGCTTGTAACGGGTCAGAAAAGTCAAGGTATCCTTGAAATGGAGCACTCTTCTGCAAGGCACTCTGCATAGCTTAAATAGCACAGTTATTTCTTTCCCTGTGCCTTCTCTGAGGGCTTTCTTTATGTCAGATGCTTCTAGTTATTAGGAATTGGAGCCAGAGGTCAGCTGATGCGATGCTGATTGCTCAGGCTAAATGTAATTTAATGCAACAGTTCATATGAGCAGTTTGCAGAACCCTTCTGGGGTCTCTGTGTGCGGGGGTGCTCCAGGCTGCGTCTGTAGGCTCTGCTCAGTGCAGCACAAGACACACGTGCATTAAAGGACCTGGGGTGGCTGAAGGTCATTATCTTCAGGGTGGCTGAAGGTCATTATCTTCAGATGACTATAGACATCACTGTGACACTTTCTCTTACTCTAGTGTAGCCAGCAAAGAAGATTTAGAACTGTCAGAAAGTAGCTGGTGGTTGGGTTTGGTTTTTTGTTTGGTTTTTTTTCAACAGGCAGTGAGGGGCCTTCCTAACGTCTTCAAGTAGCTTTGTCTTGAATCCCCAGCCTCAGCTGTATGGTTGCTCTAGTTACACAGGGTAGCAAATGGTCCTTATTTTAAGGCCGGGAGCCAGCTGATGTCTCGGAGTCACTGGTCGAATATTTTTCTGTACAAGTCAACTGCCTAAGAAGAACTAGTTCCGATTCTGGCTTGTGATGTGTCCTTAATATGAATCCTTTAACATGTTTACCTATGAAAAATGAGACTTTGACCCCGAGATACCAGAAATCTGAACTTGAACAATTCACATCGTCCAATGTTTGGTGCATTCTCTTACCAAACCTTTTCTGAACATGGCCATTATGTGAGTGTCGGCTCATGTGAGTGCATTTCATACTGGGATTTTCCACTTGGCCTTTATTCAGTACCAATCTGATAATGGGGTGAAAAGTGGACTTGAGGAATGTGGTTCAAAGGACTTGTGCTATAGAACCCGTGAAGCAAGCCTGGCCATGTAAGTCATAGTAATGACTTCTGAGGATACCATAAAACAGAGACCGCCAAGGCCGTGAAACAAAAGATATGTAGCTCGTGCATGGGGCAGCTGAGAAGGAGGAGAAGCCAGGCAAAGGGCACTTAGAGAGTGGAAGGCAGCCAAAGGATGCTATAGGAATCAATAGTCATGGCAGTACTGCTGTGACAATAGCCTTTCTTCCTCTGGCTCACTGTAGTCATTTTGCTAAGTTACAATTTTTAATTTTAACCAAATCTGTACCCAAAAAGACTCTGGATATATTTTTAAACACCTGATGACAAAATTACCCCCAAATTCTGAAACACGAAAGGAGTAAGGAATCTCTCAAGTTAAAAAAAAAAATAAATGTATCTAGATTGCTGTATTTTATCATATGGGAAGCTATAGATAGTGTGAGTGTGCTGATGCAGTGTAACATTCACTGTAATTGATCCGGGTTTATTGCCTTATCTGATGCAGATACTGAAATACAGAGGCTCTCTGAAGAACAGCCTCACGTCTTGGGTGCTGTTGGTTGATGTATTTTATCTTGCGTGTTAACAATGTAGTAAAACATTGTTTCTGCCAGAAATTTATTTTAAAAAATGCCTACCTTCTTCAAAGAAACTTTTTTATCCCTGGTCTAGCCAATGTGATGGTGTTGGATCGTGGACTGGACTTGATGTTCTCAGAGGTCTTTTCCAGCCTCAACAATTCTGTGAGTCTGTGGTTTCCTACCCATGGTGCTGTAGGCTGCCCCTTTTTGCTGAGGGAAGCCCAATAGCCACGTGTATCGGTTCAGACTCAAAGACACTTAACAGCCTGTGTGTCCTTCTCTATTGGCTGATCGCAGCAGCTTTATCAGATCCCACTACACACACTGCAGGACCCCAAGACATTACAGCAGCTTTAAATGATCAGCTTTTGATAGAAGGTTAGAGCAGGTAAATGAAGAGTGTGTGTGGAGGGGTGGCCAATGAGGCTGGGATGTACTGCAGTGTCTCAGGAGGGAACAGCTGGATATGGGATGCAGCACAGTAGGTGGTGGAACCAATTAACCAATTTGTTCCTGTAGTACTTACTGAGATTTCAGATATTGTAATCTGTAAAGGCAGGCTGATGCACTTTTATTCTGCTTTTTTTTTTTTCTCTTTGGGACAAAAGACTACCCCACCTTTTTTTTTTTTTTTTTAATCAGTCTATGTGTTGTGGACATTCTGCACATGCTCTTCTTGAGCTGCCTATAGCAACATGCAGCACTTCTCAGCTGTTGTGAATTTGGGGATTTCAAAGACCTTTCTGGCTCTAATGAAGGAGAGGGGCATTGTATGGCCTTTCCATATGGTTGAACTCCACACAGAGAAAGCAGAGGACAAATTTGTCCCATCACCTTCATTTTATATCTTGATGAACTGAAGTTTAGACAAGGCAAGCATTTGGACCTAGTTTACCCAGAGAGCAATAAGGAAGTAACCTAGAAAATACCCAGGAAATTACCCAGGGAATTCTCCAAGTGCAATAAGACAAAGTTCAAACCTGAGTCTTCACCCTATGAGCTGTCTGTGGGGCCCCGCACCTCTGTTGGCTTTGCACATAGCTCAGCTGGTCACTTAGAGCTTTTCAGAAAGAATAGTTTTTAAAGTATCGCTTTAGGTGAGGCTAAGGAGAGGAAAGGCGGTTGTTCATGCCCTCTGTGTTTTGCCTTAGATGGGCTCGGGGTTGCTGTCTCATGCAGTGCATGACATTACATGCTGAGCGGGTGAAGGGTGGGTGCGGCTGCTGCCAGGGGTGCCTGGGCTTGTTGGGAGGATTGTTGCCATTCCTACCCACCTCTGCCTCTGTGGTCCTTCTGAAACAACACGAGCTATTACCAGTGTCTGCATGATGTAATTCGTTTAGGAGGAAAACTCACTCATAAAGCTGATGGTCCTATTTGCAGGCAACTCAAGCAGATGGATTCACTGCGGGGAGGTGAGCAGCTGAGCTGAGAATGCCCGGGGACACCATAATCTGTCCTACAGCCAAGGCCCAAAGCTTCAACCAAATGCTCCTCTGGAGGGTGTTGGAACTAATTGTCTGCAGAAGCACTGGCCCTGTAGCAGGCTGCTGTGCACAGGCTACGCAGGGTTGGCATGGCAACGCCAGCTTCCAGCAGGTGTAAAGAGCATCCCTGAATCACAGCTCTACCTACCATCCCATTGCACCTCCTGAGTGCTGGAGGGGAGTGCCATGGGAGCCAGTGAAAGGCTTTCACTCCCAAAAAATAAATGCTGAGAAAAGGGAATATTTATCTGCCGGGGCCTGCTGTTGAAAAACGGATCTCAGTTCATATAAGCAGGAAAAAGACATTGAGGCTTATTTTTATTTCTGCCCCTGAGCACAAAGGGGCTAGAAAGCAGGCGGATCCCATTGATTGTGTGTTCCTCCTGTCTGGAGATGTAATCGGCATCCACGTACTGTGCCACAGCTTTTCCTCATCTCTAGGGCTTGGGGCTGGGAATGGTGTATCGGGGTAGAAGGCATCCAGTGTGGAGGTGCAGACCTCCAGGACGGGGGCAGGAAAGGACTGGCCTCTGATACAGCATCTCCCCTCCCATCTTCTGACACGCAGCACTCGCTGCAAAGAGCAATATTGGTAGGAGATGGAAGAAAATGCAGGGTCACCCTGTTCACTCAATCCCGACTTACCAACTGGAGAAACAGGCTCTGTGTAAACAGTCCAAATGAAACGGATGTTTCATTCTGCTCCTGATAAGTTTATCAGCAAAGCCAATGTGCACTCTGGACCCCCAGGAAAATACACAGCAAATGTGTTAAGTCGAGGGTCCTCAGCTAACCCCCAGCTCACCACGCCCTGGGTGTCAGTGTTTGTGCTTAGGGACATGGCACTCATTGCCCAAGCCCCTGTGAGTCCAAGGTTGGGACGCTGTCATTTGTAGCAACAAGGCCCGATCTTACCTGCTCTCTAGCTGCCGTAAGTGTATGAAGATGGATGAAAAGGGCTGTTGCAAAGGTGCGAGGGAAGATGTGGCAGGAGCAGGCAGGGAGCATCGTTGCGGCTGGGAAGTGCCATGGCAAGGCCCTGCTGTGCCTTGCGTGGGAGGCAAGGCGGTGGCGTCTCCAGCTGCTATCATCCTTTGCAAGGAAAAACCCTCTTCTTCTTCCCCTGACTGTGGCACTGAGCCAGTATTGCCTCACCAAGGGCTCAGCTTCCACCTCAGGTCTCACGGCTCCCAAATGCCTCGCTCACGCTGACTCCACTGCCTGCTCCGGCGTCCTGTTACACACAGACCATTTCAGACGACTGGAATTTGTTCCCTGCAAGCGAGTGGCTGGGAAAGAGGTGTGTTTCACAGAGCTTATAATAGAAAGCTTGCTTTGACCTCCACAGCAGACAGATTAACGCCATTCCAGAATGATATAGTGCATGTTTTTTAAGGGTCTAATGGCAATTCCTGTTTACAGAGAAGGAGTAGAAGAGCCTCATAGCATTCAGGCTAGGGCAGCGGCTGTTGGGGATTCCTTCCCCATTGCTTCTTTTTCAGGTGGACTTTTGCCCTGCTGAGGGAGGACTTGAAACACCCCGTGGATGGCTGAGCCAGGCTGTCACGGTTGTACAAAATCACACTGCCTGTTTCTGAGACAAGAGAATGAGGAAGTTCTTGTACCTACCCCTATCCCTTCCCATCAAAGGAAACCACATCACAGCTTCTTTGGGGTGATTCTTTTTCGTTCAGGATGCAGTCGCAGAATATATTCCTCTGAATTTTATTTGTTGCTTCTTGGCTGATATTGTGCTCAAAATGTCTGTGCTTCTCCAAATTGAGGCACCTAATCTGAGTTGCGTGCCTTTAGTGAAAGAGGAGTTATGCACTGACTCATTGTCAGGGCCCAAAATTTAAGATGCATTTTGTAAAAAGTGGCCTTTAATAAGCTCTCTGGTTTTTTTTATATGGTTGTAGACTGACACTTGATGACACATGGATGCTTCTTGAGGTGGGATGTAAATTCAGATTTCTAGGCACCAGCAGCATTGAAATGAGAAGATATATGAAGAAATTTTACCTCAGGATGTTAACAATATGGAGTTCTCCTGAAAGGAAAGTGCAAGGCACATGTAGCATATGCAAAGCTGTATTATTTACTCCGGAAAGACCATGCTGCAAGTTGATGACACCCCTTCCTTCCCCTTTCTACTTCTCGTTTTCTCTCTGTATCGAGGCCCTCCAACCTCGGGAATTATTTATGTCTCCTGCAAACCGTGACTGTCCTCTTCCCTCTCACGCTCCTTCTTTGCACAATGCTTTTTTGGTGCATTTCGTCCAGCTGACTTGAACCCTCTCCCACCATTGCACACAACGGATGACGGTGCAATCAGTGCTGCTTCCGTGGGCACCAACCATGACCCGATACAGCTGGTGTCTGCTTGACTGGGATTTTCCGAGGGCTCTGGGGGCAGAGCAGGTTGCAGACTGAGACATGTTTGGTGGTTCGGCGAGGTTTGCCACAAGGGGGGGTGAAGAACAGAAACCATCTGTGGAAATTTACTGACTCGCTGAAGATCTCATGACTGCTTACTAAATGTGAAAATTCTCAGTACAACAAGAATAATTGTTTCTAAACTGCTGGTGCGGCCTTTCATCATTTGGCTAAATATTGCACGGTTGGTGACATTTTTTTTGTCATTGACAGACAGCAGTCCATCATTTGCTGAAGGGGTGGGACATAAGGAATTTATTAGTCAAGACACTAGTTTCTCATACAAAGAACTTCCATGCAGATGGTGAATTAAAAAAATATATATATTCAACACATTAGCATATAGTGTGACAACTCTTGTGAAATATGTGCAGATTAGGAGTATGAGTGGGAGCAAATAAGGTTGTGAGGAATCTTTTTGCAGCTTCTGTTTTCAAACAGTGATTTCCAAAGAAGTCTTTTTCTCGTCTTTTTTAAGGTTAATGCGTATGAAGCTCTTTAAATCATCTGAAGCAGATCATGGTTATGACTAAGAGATAAGGAGGGATTTGTCTGTCTGACAAACTTCCCCTCTGTTTTTAGGGAAGGTTGATATTTTCAGAAGTGGTAAAATACCAACGAGTGCAAAATGCAGGGTGTAGCATAAACTGGAGTTCTGCCAGTTCATGGGCTGAGCAAAAACTGTTGAAATGCAAGATGCCTCAAGGCCCAGCTCCATGTCCCACACAAGAAAAGCCTCCAGTGATGTCTCTAAGTAAAGCTTTCAGTCTGCAGCCCACAAAAGATCAATGTAATGCTTACTAAAAAGTCAATAGGAATTTTGCAGTTAGTACAACTAATGTTCTTAGTCACCTTTATACTGGACCTTATCATCTACCCATCAGAGTTAATAATGTTTATTTAAAAAATTGAGGGAGGGAGAGGAAAAAGCCAGGAGAAATCAGAGACAAATGCCCTGAGTCTGTGTTGTACCTCTGGACAGGGCACAAAGGGAATCTGAAATAATGTAATTTCTAAGCAAGCCATGGCTAGAAGTAGAAACTGCAGCGGTGTGAAGGGAGCACCAGTGCTGGTAGAGGCGAGGGCCTGCAAAGCTTTTTCAGTGAGTGTTTCAAGGCCCTGAGAGTGACAGTAATGCTGGGCAGGCAGGTTTTGCTCTAATATTTTCGATAATGCTTTGTAAAGACAATGAACTCGCTCAAGTGCAGTGAAGTCAGGTAGACAGAGATTTGCCTGCTCAGGATTGCTTTCAGGGCCGGGGATGAAGAGACAAGGTAAGAAGCTGTATGTGTTCCATACGGTGTTCCCTATAGCAGGGTCCGCTTTGTAAGCATTTGCTGGGGCACCGCTATGTTGAAATATTAATTCAAACACTAACAATACTGTAGCAGTTTAGGGCAAGAAGAGGATATTTGCAGGTGGATAATTAGCTAGCTGGATAATACGTAGCCAAAAACTTGGTTTGGTACAACATTTAGGGCAAGATGCAATGTATTGAGATTTCACATATTAAAAGTTCTCCACATTTGTTCAGGCAAGGGTGAAGAAGATCATAGAATCATAGAATGTTCGGGGTTGGAAGGGACCTCTAGAGATCATCTAGTCCAACCCCCCTGCCAGAGCAGGATCCCCTGGGGCAGCCACACAGGAACACGTCCGGGAGGGGTTTGAAACTCTCCAGAGAAGGAGACTCCACAGCCTCTCTGGGCAGCCTGTGCCAGGGCTCTGTCACCCTCACAGTAAAGAAATTCCTCCTCCTGTTGAGGTGGAACTTCCTATGTTCTAACTTAAACCCATTATTCCTTGTTCTGTTACTGGGCACCACGGAGAAGAGATTGTCGCCTTCCCCTTGAAACCCACCCCTCAGATATTTGTTCCAAAGAGTCCAAGAAAATTTAAAAAAACACTTAAGGTCGGAAAATGAATCCCACAGAGAAAAGCAGACACATTAAAAGGCAGCAGAATTGCAGCCCTGTTTGTCATATAAAATGAATGCAGTTCATCACGCTGAATTGTTCATGCTCAGACCATATATGTTCAGTTCTTGACAAAGTAATCTCTTTACAAAGCTACATAATGCGGCGGAGTCAGCTAAGAACGAGTTATAAACAAAGCAGCTATTCAGCTGTCAAAGCAATTTTCAGCTATATTAAAACAGAATAGGATGGGATGGATTCTGCCGAGCCTTCTGCTGTGTGCTGTCCTGGGGAGCCGGTGGCGTCGCATGTGTGTAAATTGCGTGGCGAGAGGGAGCGCATGCGCACGCGGGCGGCCGCCCACGCAAACACATGTACGCACACGTGCGCGGGATAATCGCCCGTCGCCTTCCTCAGCTCGTGTTAGAAATTGCAAAATGTTCATTTAAATTGTGTTTTCTGTCTGCGCTCGGGGATGTCACCAAGTTCTGTCCATTCCAATGACGTGTTTTGTTTCCATAGAAACTGATGTACTTTGGAGAGGGAAAAGCAAGAGGAGACTGAGAAAAGCAGAAAAATCAAGCAGAATAAGAGGTGTGTGCAGCGTGAATAGATTGTTTGAGTTGTGGGGCTTTTAGCAAAGTGATTTATACCTTAAGGTGGTGAGATGCCTTATTTATTTGTGGCTATGTCACTCCAGAATAATTCAATCCCATTCAGATGTCTGCCAGTTAAATGAATGCAGCATCCTATTTCCTCATATGTGCTATCCACCATCAGATAGACTCTGTCTGTGCTGGAGAGGCCAGGTTTCCAGTGTGCTTTCTGCTGACACATGACCTTTGCTGTTTGCTGTGTCTCTGGTGTCATTAGCAGGTGTTTCCTGTCTTCATCCCCAAACTGGGGAAGGAGGCAGGGCCTGGGAAACTACAGATTTCAACTAAGGTTCAGTGAAATACCTGTCAAGTCTCCCATAAAAAAGCTGTATATGATCTGTACCCCCCAAGGGCTAGGCAGGGCAGGGAGAGGCATGCTGGAGCTGTTTTATGATTTTTTTCCTTCTTAAAGCAGCCAACTTGCCATTGAATCATTTAATCACTAATTAAAAATCCTGGATAAAACAAGCTGTCTACAGCTTTCTGGCAAATTTCCCATTGACTTTAGTAGGGCCAAGATTTTACCCTTTCCTTGACTGCAGAGCTTGTTTGTTGTCGCTGCTTTTACTTCAGCTGTTCTATGTGCTTTATACCAAATCTTCTCTTAGATGTCAGTTTTCCTTTTCTCAAGTAGTATCTCACTTCAGCTCCAGAATATAGGATCTTAACGTGATGAACTCGGAGAGACAGTCCATGACCAGCCTAGATGTTTTTCAGCCACGCCCTTCTCTGCGGTTACCTAGGAGAGGACAAGGGGTAGATCTGAGGACAGTAGGAATTTCAGCAGCTAAAGGCCACCTCAAGCACCTTTGTGCAGTCATAAACTCGATTTGCGAGTCCTTGATGCCAGAGTCACGTGGTGCTTATGGAGGTCCCTCAGCTGGTATCTGATCAGCTGGAAAAAGGATGGACCACTGAAGCCCGGAGCATCAGCTGTTTCGCCACCCAGGGCTGAGTGCCTCTGTGTGTGTATCCCGTGTGCGTAAATGCTGTTGGTAACAGAGCAAAAGTCCTGTTCTGTCTGTGCATATTCTTTGATATGTGCTTGCCTCTCCTGTCCTTCCCTTCTGTATTTACCAGTCATAATGTATGTAATTTTACTTTCAAAGGCTGCCTGAGAAGAGACCTATGCCGTTTTTGTCTGGAGCTGAATAACTCTAAGATACATCCCACTGGCTGTTGGCTTAAAGGTAGGGATCTGCCGACAAACCATGCTTCCCAGGGGCTTTTTGGCAGAATGAGCTTGGCTTTCTGCTCTGTTCTTTGTGAGAAGCTACCCTTGGTCACACACATCCCAAGTACAAGGGACATGAGCCAACAAAAATTGCCAGGACCTACTGCATTCTTCAAAGCTTAGGGCACCAGAGCATGAATCGACAGCAAACACCCTAATCCCTTACCAACACATTGGGTGGCAAAACCCACAGCAGTTGCCTGTAGTGTTGACATGATTTAAGCCCGTACTGTTTAATTTATCTTTGTGCACCCAAAGCTGTGATATCTAGCAGTACTGACAGTTAAGAGTCTCATTTGCTGGTTCATCGACAAATTATAAGAATAAAAAGAAACTATGTGAAGAGAGAGATGATTTTGTTGAGCAGCTCTAATCTTGATTGTTTTCCTTGGTTTTAGACTTTGAATTTTACAAGTTTTATGTTATGCTTCGCTTCTTGCATCCAGACAGAAAGAAACAGTTTGTAAAAAATGTGCTTTGTGGGTAATGTAGAGTTTTTCTCCTCTGGGGAGTCTATCAGTGAGGATGTTTGTATTTATGAGATCCCTTGCAAATCTTTAGACCAGAGTCTTAGATGTTCATTCTCCTGGACTTTTTATTGCTAACATTTATTCTTCTTTTAATGGTGAGCTCTCAGAACAATGCAGAGGGCCCAGTTCAAATTCCAGGCAAATCTTACATCACTCTTGGCTTGCAACTGGGCTCCGCACAGGACTCGGCAGAATTTCATTCAACCTTTTCTATCGTGTTGGTTACAGTTCTCTGGGGGGCAGGGAAAAATACTTCTGGCTTTAATATTCTGTGTTACTTAGTCTGTTATTTGCTTGTTCCAGAAGCTGGATGTTGTCTTTGATACTGTGTCATTTTGTAGTCAATGCTGAGTGCAAGAGAGAGTGACAGAGCATCTTTGAGCTACCACTGATACATTACGTGTACTTCTACGAGGTGATGAAATATCTTCATCACATCAAAAGTGGTCATTTCTAGATAGTAGCTGGTATCTAAATACTAGATATTATGTGACAAATTTGAAGGCCAGAAGGTAATGTTCAAGGGTGATGTCTGTACTCAGAAAACTAATCTTCTGGATGCCAACGTAACTTTACATGTGAGTGAGGAGAATTTGCGTGACTGCAAGCGCAAGAACAGGCAGTTATTCAACTACAAGGATGAATGAGAAAGGTTAAAAAAAACGTTAAAAAAATATCTCTGCAATCCAAGTGTACTGTTTATCATCTTGTTGTACCAAAACAAAATCTTTGACTCGGGATTTTCCAGAGTCATTAATGTAGTGCTGGTTTTCATCCTCTCTCGTCTTGCTGTTTCCTCACTTCCCTTCCCAGGCTTTGGAATTTTTATCCTAATTTTTCTCTTTTGCTTTTAACAAAATAACAAAATTAGTGTTTTGACCTCGGAGTCTTCTCCCACATTAGAGGATTTAAAATTGCTAGGTGAGAGTTAGCAGGAAATTATTATACTCAGTCTAATTTCCTTAGAAATGTTAAAGCTGAAGTATTTATAATAATAAACGTTTTGTTGCTGAAACCTCTGAGTGACAAGACTCTGAAAGAGATAAGTGAACTGGCGAGTTGTAGAAATATTTCCTAGATAGAAACCCAGGAGGAGGAAGAAGAGCAGGAGAACACCAGCAATGTAATTGTGTAACTGAGCGTGTAATTTTGAGCAAAAGAATTTCCTTGTCAAGTTTAGTGTTTTTTCTTTTGACAAGTTGCTTGTGTAGAAACTGAAGTTTTTCAGTCTCTGTGCTGTTCCAAATTGTAAGCTCTTGGTTTTCTTGATGTGGTTATTTTTTTGACATCACTTAGTGGTGATGAGTCCGGGTTCACGTGGCATGATTGGTCAGCTCAGTCACGCTTAATGACTTAAGCCTTATAAACTGCTTTTGACTCAGACAAGTATCATTTGGTTGTTGGAAGGAGAGTCTGCCACATTACTCAAAGTCAGTGAAATTTACTTCTAATCAAAATGTTTTGCCATGGTAGGGGTTAGCAAGACTCAAACGGTCCACGATACTCCTGCTAGTTTGCTTTCAAGTGCTGAATCCTGCACGTAGTGTGTCTTGAGAGTGATAGCCATAAGCAAATTTTTAGTCATGTGGCTATTCTCAAAAGTAACTAAAATTGGATGCAAGGGAGGATCCATCTGATAACGATGCAACAGACACCAGTATTTTCTCAAAATTTCTTTACCGCTTGTCAGCTGTCGCTTCTTTTCTTCCAATCCCCTTTATTTCTTCTTGGGCTTGTGTTTTGATGATGCCTGTTTTGTTCTCAGAACTAGTCTTTGAATTTATAATAGATGGTTTTGAATATTGATGAATCTACATACACAAATGTAGATATATATAAGGTGGTTGGTTTTTTAATGGAGGTTGATTTCTCTCACTAAGCAAGTGAAGAGGTGTGGATCCCTAAGTTGCAGGTATGTTGGTGATCAGTTAATCTGTGCAGTTGCACAAGTGAACTCGTAATACAATTCACGCCGTGTTACACCACTTGAGGCTTGGCCTGAGTTCTTGCTGAATGATGGTTGTCTTACATTACAATGGTGAGATGTTTCCCTTCTCCTAAGAGAATTTGGGGTATGTTCATTGATTGGTTTTGTTAAACAGTCCTGGTTTTCCATAAGATCTTTATCACTGGGTAACTCCTTCTTCAAAAACCTCGTGCCATCTCCCAAAACACTACCTCTGTACTATCTGGCACTTAGATTAAAGGCAGGTTACAGCACAGCTTGGTTTGTATGAATGTTTCTAAATCAGCTGTTGAGAGAAGTTTCCTTGAACATACAAAAGCTGTGAGTTACATGTTGTGTTTCTTCAGGGGGTGTTTTTGTTAAAGAATTGCCAGAGACAATGCAAAAATTAATGTTGATTGTAATGTAATCCTGACACAAAATGCATCGTTTCTTCTTGGCAAATGAAGTGTTTGGCATCAGCAAGTATTTACATTTACATTGTTTCTAAACTTCTGTGTGTGCTTGAAGGTAGGGTGAAATATTTCCTAGATGGCCAGGCTATTCCTAAGAAAAGATGCATCACAGAGCAGAAATTCAGAAACACTCTGTTTTGAAGGATGCTTCATTATTAGTGCAATTACACCAGGGTTTTACTGGATGTCCAGAACATATCATTCATTGTCTTTCCATAGGTTACACCTCAATCTTCTTTATATTTTATTTCAGAGTTTTTCAGTTTTCTGTTGTATCAGCAGCTGCATGAGCGATCTTTCCTCATGCTCCTGCTTTGACTTATTTCTATCCATCCATGTTCTTAAGAGATTTTTTTTCTTCTCAGATCACAAGAAAAAGTGGCAGAATTTATGGTTGGTTTACGCATTAAGCTCTGATGCTCTCCATCTTAGTTCAAATCACAAAGTAAATATAAATAATATTTATACGTCATACCTCTTTTTAACTGTATGTGCTTGTTACTTCAAGTTTTCCTGTGTTCCTGGTACTTGAGCAAGGAGAAATCACAAAACACCGAGAGAACATTGGTGTGTGTGTAAAAACTTGCATGGACCTTGATTCCAGGAAGAACATAGACACGTGCTGATAAACAGCTCCTTATCTAAAAAATACTTGAGTGCTTCTCTGAAACTGAGCATTTGGTTGCTGGCTTGGTCGTGCTTTTTTTTTTAATATTTCAACACCCTGCTGATAGTGTTGTGAAATCTTTGCTGGGCCTTAGCCAATTAACTGAATAAACTTTTATTCGTTTAATGATTTTACAAATCTTCTGTGTGAGATAAACTTGCCATTTGCTCATTTAACTTCTGCCCTGCATTTTGTGTACAAATACTATCTAATCACACAGAGACTCCAAGTCTTTGAGTCTTAAGTTCTTGCAAAGTTATCAAATACAGTAGTCAGAACACGTTTGGACATCTAACAAAGTTCTCATAATAGTTTTCACTGGCATTTTTAGTACTATTCAAAGATAATTGCTGTTGTATTATTAAATACATTGAGCTCTCTTATATTCTGTGATGCGATTTTCCCCTTTTGTGTTTACATTTATTAGTACATATTCCATTTAAACCTATCTTTCATTGCTCAGCGTGTGACGTACTTCCAAGAAGAACGGAGGCCTTCCAAATCTGCGTCCCTTAAACTGTCTGCCAAATAGTCCTTCTTCCTAATGGCCAACCAGCCCCGAAAATTCTGATCTGAAAGGTTAAGATCAGAAGTATGATAACGTCACTGAAGACATCAAGTTACTGAGTAGGATTTCTTTAATTACAAAAGGATTGAATAGGAGCAAAAAATATTCCTATCACATTGCAGACTTTCTTGCTCTGTGATTGTTGATATTCTATTTCATGTTTTCATTTCAAGAATTCGAGTGATGGATACAAAATTGGAAGCAGGAGGAAAGGTATAGAAATTATACCTGGAGGCAGTGAGAGAATGGGAGAATGGGAGAATTCTCATTCAGTATCAATGAAATAAATTTCTGTCCACAGGGCATGGCCATTGAGAGGAAAATAACTTATATGAAACCAAGAGCTGTAACAGCCTAATTTTGTTCTCTGGACCCAGGTAAATTTCATCCTAACACAATAAATAAACACATAATATAAAGTGCAGTGCTATATCCTGATTCATGATCTTGTTAGACTCCAAATAAACATATATCATGCTGGAGTTGTAATAACACAGGCTTAGTACATATAGCGGGAATTGCATCCAGCTACTAAATGTGAAGAAAAAGTACCAAAAGGGAATGATTTAGAGGGGAATGAAATTCTCCTTTAGACTCGGTGATGATTCTGCTGTGTTTTCCCCTGGAAGGTGGTCATTCTTGTGTACAGACTTTTATTTACGTGTTTTCTTTCTTGAGCAGGGGAAAAAAATAGAAGAAAAATCCTATCAATCTATAAACGAATTTTAGGTATTTAGCTATATACTCTAATTATGCTATGAGCTGAAAAGCAATTAAAAAAAAAAGAAAGTAAAATAATCTAATGTAAAATCACTGCATAATAATATATAACAATATTAGCTATATATATGTTTGTAATAATATAAAACTGTTTTCTCTTTGCCCTCCATCACCTGAAAATGTTTCTTCAGGCTCAGGAACTGCTTGGAGTCTGTATTTGTCAAACACTGTAGGAACAGGAGAAGGAATAACAACAGTAGCAAACGATTTAATTATTTCTACAATTACCATCACTGTTCTTATTAGGAAACATTTGCTGTAACACCTGCAATGTGGCTGGTGATTTTACTTTGTTCTACAGGGTTCATAATCCAAGGACAGAAGTTGGGGAAGAAAAAAATCAATAAGCAATTTATGGAAAACATATCCGTAAATCAACAAGCTCCCTTACAGCAATGGAAGCACTCTCTTGAGAGGGTTGGTGTGGAAGGGCCTCAACAGATGAGCCGTGGGTGGCTGAACAGAGCTTGGACCGCGGTGTGATGGCCTGGAGCACAGATAGTGTGTGGTACCGTGAAACATGGGGCTCAGAGCAGGGGGCTGGAAGTCTCTCATGGTGAGACCATGATAGCAAACGCACAGAAGGAGCACCAGAGCTTTGAAGGCTAAAATTTGCTCCCTGTAGGATGGGAGGCTGGTTGAGGAATTCAAAACCTCAGTAGGGGAAGTTCTTCATGAGCCTTTGTTAGTTGGGGTAAGCTCTGAGATGACAGCACTGGAGCAACTGTGGTGTAAATCCATCTGACCATATAGATTTCAGCGTCACCCAGCTAAAAATTTGGCTAGCAGCTCCCAAATGTTTCACACATTGGAGTACAAAACAACTGGCCTTCCAAACTGTTGTGTAAACGTGAGTCATTAACTTCTGCTTGAGGACGATCCAGCTACCTTGTCTCAGAGCTGGCACAAACCTGCACCTCAGGTGACTTAGTTATACAACATGGAAAACAAATTCCCTCCACCAGCATTTCGTGGGCAGCCCCCTGTGCATCCCTAGGGAGAAGTTTGGTGCCACGGCCTAAGTTTCTCCCCATAGATCTATAAAATTGCTCCTTTCCCATCCTTAAATCTCATTTAAGTCCTCAAAATAGATTCAGGAGAATTGTGCTGAAAGGGCAGTATTCACCCTCAATGGCTGAATCACCACTGTAACATCTGTGTTGAGTTACGGTACGGCTCAAACACTGAAGGAAGGGGATGAAGATAACTAAGTGGCCAATACCTCTTTAAGAATCCACAAGACCAAAGTAATAAAAAATAATTACAATAACTCAGATAATAAAAACATTATCTTATAGATTTCATACAAACTTTGCCTTAGGGAGGCCACCTGGCTTGTGTTTTACTGACACAGCTGTTAAGACTTTTTTTCACTTTGCTACATAAAAAATGAAGGAATCTGAACAGCTGTTTGGGTTAATTTTTTTGATGTCCTCAGTAAGTAAAAGTAAGGCATATTACATGAACAAGTGATGTGAAACTGCCTTCAAAGGTGCTTTATAAACTTCCCAGAATAATTCCTGGACCTCATCCACAGCAGATAAAGGTCTGTTGTCAATGGGAGGAGCTGAGCCGGGGCAAGTGGGGCATTTCCACTCACTTGCTGACCAGTTGTAAGCATTAACTGTCCAGCCTCACGTCTCTTCATGAAGGAAGGACTCGTTTAGATTGGCACAAATTGGCAAACTCAGTTATATTGGAATCAGTCCACAGTAACCCCATTGTCTTCACTGAAGTCACTTAAAAATTCTTTAACTGAAACAGAAAGACAACCCCCAAACTAATTTTGCTTAAAGCCATCCACAATCCGTTCTATTGCCTGCTAGGGAACTACTCCTGAAGGAGGAGGCTGAAGGGAGAAAGGGAACGAAACTTGTAGGGATGCTTGGATACTCATAATTTCCTCAGGAAAATTGGAATTTTTTGCTATTTTCAAAATCACAGGCGGGGGGGAGCAGAGGACTGCATGCTGATTAGTGCTGCCCCTCCCAACACACAGCACACTAATAACGTCCCAGCAGGTTGAGAAAGGGTCTTGTTTAACTGGGTGATGGAATGAAACCAGTGGGAGCCGTTTTGCCTTTTGTCGCCCAGTGTTTCACACACCTCTAGCGGCAAACCCTCTTCGTTGCCAAGACAACCTCGAAGAAATACGAAATCCAGAACAATACCCTGTGTACAGGAAACCTCGTATTCCTTAATGCACGCGTTCGATTTGAATGTCAAGAGAAACACTGCCCTCCACATCACCCCAGGTAAGTCCAGGTGAAGTCATAGGTGATGCCTGTAAGATTATAATGACTTGCATCTATAGATTGTCTTTTGTCCTGACGGCTGCCAAAGCTTGAGGGCCAGCACTGAGAGCCTGAGCAACGTTATTCCTGCAGTGCAGCATTACCTACAGCTGGCCAGACAGTACCAGGAGGATTCCTGAGGGCTGTCATGAAAATAAGTCCGGGCTGAGCCACTGACTGCTCTCCCCAGCCTGTGCTGCATGGGAAGATGTCTGCAGCCAGCAGGGAATGCCAGGCTCTGATGATCTGCCTTTACAGCGGTTTCTAAAGATTTCTTGGGTAGCTGAATGCAAGGTAATGCAGCCATAAATGTCTCTTCACTCAATAACTGGGATGAACTGAGCTGCGCTTGGTCTTTAGGTCAAAGGGAATAGAAATGTGACTTAAGCCTCTTTACTTAAAGTCTTGGCTTAATGCAGGACAGTGGAAGGTCTGGAGCTTTGGGTTCGTTAATGATTATTTATTTAACCCAAATGAATGTACAATGGACAAAGGTCCAGGAGGTCAGAATGAACATCTTCAGAGACTCTTAGGGCATCCTTTTGCAGGCACTAGCCTCAGGAACTTCTCTGTTTCTCAGTGAAGGGCTATGTGCAGTACACAAACAGAAGCTTCGCTTTTCCAAATTCTCCCCAGATTGTCTTTAAGCTTCCCGTTTTATTCCCTGATATTGACCTCCTCGTTAGGAATGGCTGCACCCTCAGGAAATGATCTACGTTCTCTGTTTGGTTAAAGCTCTTTGATAAATAGGGGAGCAGCACTTGGGGGACACTGAATTCTGCATAGCGATGCATCCATTTTACTATGCACCCAGTGTCAAGACAACTCCATTTTAGCCTGCCTTGAATCATAGCAGCATCCAAAAGTAAGGAGGAGAGACACCTCCATCTTTTTACGTCCTTTGTTGCTTGGCTGGCTGCTCCCTTGGTCTGTCCTTTTGTATCAACTGCCCAGCAGGAAAGTTGGTAGCGTTACAGGTGTATTCTGATGAACTTGGTCTTTATATGGGTGGGGATCCTCTGGGGGGCTATAGCCTCCCCTACTGCACTCCTAGAACCACGTCACATTCCTCCCTTTACAATTGCGTGTTGGGATCCAACAGTTCCAGGACTTTTGGCTCCGAAAGACAAGTAGCAAGCAGTAGCAGCAGGTAGTTTGGTGTAACAGGAGCACCAAACCAGCAGAACAAACCAATTGGTGTTGAAGACTCCATGTCTGTACTATTGACACCTGGCATTTTTAACCTGAGGCTAGCACTAGCTTAGTCCTGTAGACTAAGCTCTAAAACTATGCCACAGTATGGACTGAAGCACAGTTAGTCAGGTATTTACTCTTGAGGCAGACACCTGATCCAGACTAAGACGCAAATACAGATTAGCATTTTAGGAGCTGAGGATCTCAAACTAGTCAGTGCTGAAAAGTGAGTGTGGTGTGTTTGAGCATCGTGGCAAGGCACTCTGAAGCAGAGCTCATTTTGCTTTGATGGCTCCTTCAGTACAGCCAGAGCTTCAGCTTCCATTTATGTGACAGTCTGTCCCTGGCGGTGGGGCTGTACTTAAAGTAGCAACCCTAGAAGCAATAGTTCTCCACTGTGTCTCTGTTGTCTCCTTGAAGAACAAACTGCAGTGTGCCGAGAACCACTGCAGCTTCATCCTCTTAAAAGGCACATCTTGTTAGAATTTCGGGTGAGGCATCCCTGAGCTCACGCCACTCTTTGTTTCTGTTTTAGCACCTTAGAAAGAAAAGCTCCTTGCTGCTCAGGAACAAAGGAGGTATGTGAAAGAACTACAATTTCATAAACTGTCGAGTGGGAGTTTGAAGCTATTATAGAACATCCCGTTCCAAAAGGAAACAAATGACAGTCTGACGCTGCCAGGTAGTAGTGACGTACGCGGCTGCAGCGTGAGTCAGTCTGTGTGAGATTCAGATACGGACCCAGAGGGAAAACATTTGTGGCAGCGGGACCGATCACATGCTCATAGATGGAATTACCTCAGCTCATTTTTCATGCGGGTGTTAATATATTTGCTGCACTTCTTGAGCAAAAGGCAAATAGCAACACAGAGGAAAAAGTTGCATGTAGGGAGCCGTTCTATCTGTCTCTTCTTGCAGCCTCTTGCTTCCCACCCACACTTCTGCTCTGCCGGTGATAATGTATCACAAGCCTTTTGGTATATCACTGTTTCGTTCAGCAAAATGGAATGTGCTGTTGTTGTTGTTGTTGTTATTTGTATTGTTTAGAGTCCCAAAGCATGTCCCATTCCAAAGGCATAGGTCCATGAATGGGACAATTAAGTGAATTATAAGGAAAATATTTTGTTTATCACTGCAGTGGTGTCTCACTTTAATAGTTTACAGCTCAGTTGAATGCTTGTATTCATTGAAAAATGAAAACTGAAGCCTGAGAATCCTTTTAAGGCCCTAAAGGAGTCTGTAGAGCTAATTCTCTGGTATGTGGGGGATGTGTAATGATGTATAAATTGTGAAATGAATTGGCTGTTTGCTGGAAAGTTATGGTGATCTCGTGGTTAAAGTCAGTCTGAGATAAGAAACCCTGGCCATAGTTTGAGGACAAGGAAGCTTTAGTAGTAACACCATCTTAAGATGTTCCCATGCCAAACTTTTTTTCCTCCATTTTGCCGCAGCTCAGCCCTCTCCCGTTTGTGCACAAATAGTTCTTCGCATGACTGCAGCAAGCTGCATCAGCAACTGATAGGGGTTAAAAACACCCTGTAAAATAGGAAGGATTTTGGTTTGTTTTCTTTTATTTTTCCCCCCCTCTTCTCCCCCCTCCCCATTTATTTGAACAAGATCAGTTCCCTGATCAGCACGGCCCCTGGGAACAACTGCAGTGGCTCAGCTGAAAGGCCCGAGTGTTGTGTGACAGGGGAAAATGCCGGCAGGGACTGACGGTGGGAACTCTGTGACAGCGTTGCCACCAAAATCTGCAAATCAGTAAACCATAGCCTGTAAAACATTGCTTCATTCAGCAGCAAAACAGAACAGCTGCTGTGTCTCCAGAAGGAAAAAAAAAAGGGGATGTTATTTGGCTAGAGAGCATGTAGCCAGGGTTGGAGGACAAACTGGGCGAAGGATTTGGGTTCACGGTACTGAAGTTTCATGGATGAAAGAGGCCCCAGAAAGCAACAGCAGCCATCAGGTGTTTCCCATCTCTTGTGCCGGAATCTTGTAAATATAATTGACCTTTTCATGGAGGTTGAGTCAAACCTAAAGCAGAACTGCAGGCTGGGGCTGTAGTCTAACCCTCAAGCAGGCCCAGAACAACGAGCTCAGACCAATGATTCAGAGCAAAAGCAGAACCCTTCTTGCACTGGAACTGAGAAGTTTGGTTTGTGACTCTGTATAACTGCCTGATTGACATTTAAAAACAATGTTAGATTGAGGGAGCTCACCCAGCACCCTTCGTCACTAGATGTGGAGAGGGATTCGCTGTTGCAGTTTAAGCCCGTAGGTGAGCAAACCACTCTGGGATGGCTCTAATCTCCAGCAGCGCTCGCAGAAGCAAATGAGTAGAAAAATGCTGCATTACGCATTTTTCTTATAGCAAAGCCCTGGGAAACCAGGCTGGCTGCCCCTGCCAAGGAGGAGAGGGGACTGGCTTGAAGCACGTGGGGTGCCTATCTCTCCTCAAAATGGCAAGCCCAGAGCTGGAACGGTCTCCCCAAGTCACTATCTGCCGCATCCTTCCCTCTCCTCTCCTCTGCTCTGGCATGGGCACCCTCCCCTCTTATCACAGAGGTGGCAACATTTTGTTTGCACAGCTGAGCACTCGAGCTGGCTCTGGATCCATCAAGGTCATAAAGTTATTCAGTCCCTTGACCAAAATACCTGCGGTAGCCTCTGATCTGAGCTACAGGACTGCACTGCTGCTAGTATAGCCCGCAACACTGGAAGGGTCACTTTCCTGCGGTACTACCAAGCAGCGTTCCTGGAAAAGGGAATGCTTTGCCAGTATTTCAGAATGGTAACTTTATGCCCATAAAGACTTCATATTGTCGTCTTAAAGCAGTCTTGAAAACCAGTCGCACTCACGCTGTCCTGGTCTCAGATGAAGTGCCAACGCCGTCAAATAAAGAGGTGTTCGCAGCATGTGCCAGTGTCCCAGCGTGGCTGGCACAGGTAGCGACCGCCGGCAAGGCTGGGGCGTGCGGCACCGCTCCGGGGATGCCGGGAGAGGGGTTGCCTGCTAGCAGGCGTGAAAAACGGGGCTGCTGCGGCTGCTCCTCCTCCGCCTTGCCGGATGGCATCCCCCACAACAGATTGCTTGCTGCAGCCATCAGCCCGTGCCGAGCTGTGCTGTCGGCTCCTCGCTCTCACCGATCAACAGGCTGGGCTGATAAACTCGGCGCAAAGCTCCAAACGACGGCCGAGGGGCAGCCAGCGAGCTCGGCCCCACTGAGGCCTGCGCTGGGGCTGGTGTTAGCGGCCCCCGGCCAGCGAGCATGACTCCTGTGGGGGAACAAGAGCGCTCTTCATGGGCCGCAGAAAAACACGAGCCGCGTGGGAGGCGTCGCGGGAGGGCGTTGCTCCGGGAGGGAATAAGACAAAGGTGCTGGAATGACCCTGGGAGCTTGGGGTGGGGGGGCCACACCTTGGCCCCCAGCACCAAGGGTTGGGAGGAGGTCACCTCCTATTTGGATTTCTTCCCTTGGGTTGTTTTGAACAATTCTGCCCTTGTTTTACGAAAGGCTTAGGGTGGGGGAGAATGGTTTTATTTTAAAGGAATCCCTTGCAACACGAGCTGCCTGAGTTAGTCAGAAGCAGGGGAGATGGGGTGGAGGAGGATGGTAAATATCCGGGAACGGTGCGGAGGCAGGGCTCTCCTGGCAGCATGAGCAGTGGTGGCTGAGGCACGTTACGTTCAGGTACCTTTGTGGGGGTGTCTCGCTGCCCCTAATCTGCAGTCAGCTGTCCTGTGTCAGCAAACAGTGTTGCAGGACTGATGGAGATTTACAGCATCGGGGCAATGTTTTTAGTAAGGCCAAGGTAAAGCAAATGATGTGAATGAGAACAAGTATAATGAAACCTGCAGTCATCAGAGAAGGGAGGTATCTCCCCGTGCCTGCCAGGGGAAGGGAGGATGCTTGGGGTGTGCATGCAGAGCTGATGCTGCTGCCTCTTGGGGAGAGGGCTCATGCCAATGCGTCTCTGTCTGTATAGTCAAATTCCTGAAGTGATGGCATTTGTGATCATGCTGACATGAACAGTGGTTTCTGAGTATTTCCGAAAGTCTTTGAGATTGCCTAAAGAAAAGCATCAAGTACTGGTGGTGATAGAGTGCATTATATCTAATTATATGAACCCTGGAATCAGCTATTTCCCCTTTCTTCCGTCATTCTGATATAATTGGAAGCAGGAAGACATTCACAAAAGAAATACTGTTTCTGTGAGCCGCCCAATGAAACCCATTTTTGCAGATTCTCGCTGAAGGTTCAGAACCAGCAAATGGAAATAATCCTGCAAACTAAACTGGCTACTGCATCTGATTTTTCTAAATGGTTCTTTTATGTCTGCAACGAACCAAGTGGAGCCTCCAGATTTAAATATCATTGAAATGTAGGACTTTGGAAATCCAGATTCAGCTGTATGTCAGCTTCAGAGCCTGAAGTTAAGATTTGTTATTGTGAATGCACATGCTGGGAATCAGGACAAATAGCAAACATGCAAATTCAGTATTTAATTACAAGTCGCATGGAATCAAAATAGACAGCTAGTTCTATTAATGGAGACTCAGACAGAAGCACTGAGCGTGATTTCCTATAGATGCGAGGTCACACTTGAGTAAGTTGATATGGTTGTCAGGATTTTATGAAAATGCTCACAAACTGCAAGGTTTCATGAATTTTCTCATGGCCAGAGTTTCACACCGTGTTTACTGTTGGCTATTCACTACTATCACTTTTAACTAATAGAGTCAGGAAAACAATGTCAGGTGACTGGTACGATCAATCAACATATCTAATGAATAGCCAGGACTGAATAGTCAGAGCAAAGGGATGGTGAATGCCTTAGAGTTAGAAAGTGATGGGCCATGATTTTTTGTGGGTAACAAAGTTCGAAAAATACTAGCTTTAGTTTTCAAATGATTTGCCAACCAAGGGACGTGTGCTAGATTTGCAATTAATATTATTTTAAAGAATAGATCAAACAGCTTGAGCAGATTTCCTCTAACTGACAAGTTCCATTAAACAAGAAAGCTCATTCTTAGTAGGAGATTTTAATATAACACTGAGAACAGAGAACAAAACAATGAATGGAAACATATCAGCAGTCAATTTCCTGAGTATTCAAGCCTGCATTATACTTTGTTCTTTGCTACAGCCACGGCTCTCTAATTATCAAGCGTATTCATGGGACTTTTTCCTATTGACACTCAGCGTGAGTGTGGCTGCAAAGAGATTAAGCTTTTGTGGCAGCCATTTGAATTTGTCTAACTAAAAACAACCTGCGAGGCCTTGGGGAACCATACGTCTTGGGAGATTTGTGATGGTCTGCAGACCCTATGGGTCACAGGTTCAGACGTGTGTGTTGGTGGCATGAGGGACTTGTAGCTCTGTAACACCGCCTTGGCAGCTGGCTGCAGTTGTTACTCGCTGGCAGAGCAGGCACAGTCATGAGGAAATGACTGATAATGGGGCAGATTCTTGAAGTTGTTCCTGGGGTGTATGACTAAGACGTGCGTGTTGGACCAGAAACGGGGATCGCTGGGTAAGCCGTTGCCATCAGCCGTTGCCCATCAGCTTTTTCTCGGAAGAGGAGCTTCGTTCCTCCAGGACTTCTTTCCCATACACACTACACTTTTCCCGTACACACTACAGCTGCTTCTCAACTGCTGCTTCGAGCTGACTCACACCACGTCAGGCTATCCCCAACTTGTGCTACCAGTGGTACCTCATTTTGCTATTAACCGTTGTCTTCGTGCTTCTCATGCACTCCGTGCCTGGGAATCCACCACAGTGTGGCAAGTGACCTTTCTGGGAACTGTTCCCTGGCCAGATTTCCATGCAGGTTTGCCTCTCTTTGCAGGTGATAGGGAGAGGATGTGGTGGGGAGCGAGGAGCAGGGCTCGATGGCTGTGAGGAAGGTGTAGGGATGGGCACGTGGACTGCAGGGAGGTGAGCAAGGTGGAGATGGTTGCTTCAGAGCTATGGGAGAGGGAACCTGGAGCTGGTAGCACCTCCAGCATGAGGATATCCAGAAGGTTCGTGTTAACACTCATGCAAACAGAGCCTTGATTTCATTTGCAGTAACCTGGTGTTTCCTTTCTGTAGCTGGACAAAGCCGTGCCCCTGCACAGATCTGCTGTCTAGGCAGGAAGCATTTCTCCCAGAGAACACCACATCTCTTTACTGTTTGGTGCAAGTGTGAGTGAAAATTCAGCTCCTCAGCTTGCAACCCCTCTTCGTTCCTCAGATTTGAGCATGCACCATGTCTTTTTACAGTTCTCTGCTTCTGTGTAAATAAGCATTTTAGCCAAAGATGGAAAACCGAAATCCTGTTTACTTAGACTCCTTCGCAGTCCCATAGAGCAGGAGGGTTACTGTTGGTGTTCTGGCTCAACTCCAAATCAGGTAATTACTGTGCATTCTGCCTTATTTACACTCCCCCCTGCACACACACCACACCACCCCCCCCAGTTCAGTTAGAGCAATTGTCTTCATTTTTCTATCCTGCCCTGTCAAGTATTAATACAGTTGTTCTTAAGCTCCTGATGTGGTCCCTTGCTTAGGTGCTGTGTTTCCATGGTAAAGACAGACATCCTTGTGTGCATACCTGGACCTACTGGTACAAGCTGATGTAATTCCGTAACGAAACTGCATTGATTTGCACCACATGAAGACATGTCTTTCCTATGCAGAGAGCCGTGCTCTTCTCTAATTAAAGGCTTCGTATGAATGCTTATGATCTATTTATTTTTCTACTTGCTCTTCAGCTACATCTGTAAATAAGCTGAGGTTTGAGTAGTCACACTTACGGTCACAGTGGTGGTATATAGAAAATACAGTATGCAACATTTTTAATGTGTTTTTCCCCAGCCATTTGCAAGTGACTCTGTAGGGATATCCAAGCTCTTTTGCTCTTGGCTATAGTCAGGTAGATAGAGTTCATAACGTGTGATGTTTTATGTCACAAATTTCTGGCAAATATGTTCTTTGGAAACAAATGTCCCCAAATTTGTTGGGAGAATTAAGAACATGGAAGGCTGCCTGAAAGCTACACAGCAAGAGGAGATGACATGTTTGCAGTTTAAGCCACCTGGCATATTGAGCATTAATGTTCACAGCTGAGGGCCACGGCACTTTCTATGCTGTTTATCTGATCAAGAGAGCCTTCCTTTCATCTGCTAAAGAGCTTGACTTGAAGTGGCACGTTTGGGCTGGTGGGCTGCGTGGCACACAGCGGAGTGAGGTTTGCTGCCTGATTCTCTAGTCTATCACGTGGCACATCAGATGGTTATCAATGGTCGCATGTACATGCTGAACGGGTTGGCGTAACAGATTCCCTGCAAACGTCTGATTGATTCACACAGGAGGCAGTTGAGTTGCCTAGCCATACGTGTCTGGTACTATGTAAGATACGATGGTACGCTACAGTGCCTCCATGTGTCCCCACATGAGCTCTATCTGTCCCTAAAAGAGAGTGTGGGTCTCCAGTAGGTCCTGCATTTTGCCTGCAAACTCCATGCAGGTGCCTTAGGTTATCACAAGCTTTTAATATAGCTGTAGATGCCTATATTCTGACACCTCAAGCCCACCTACTTGTGAAGTGAGCTGAACAAATACTGATAAAATTTGCCTTCATAATGAGGTGTTGAGAAATTAAAAGATCCTTTGTAAATTTAGTAGCATCTTCATTCCAGATTAAAGCTAAGGCTGTACCCTCAGCACCAGTGGGAGGTGGGCTGGCACCCTCACTCAGCAACTGAGTGGTCTTCTGGCTTGGGAAAACCTTGGGGTGGGATGGGATACCTCCACCTGACAGGTATGTGTCAACACCTCTCATAGGCAGCATCGTGCTTGAGGCAGCACTGAGGCAGTTCTATATTAAAGTGCTGGGTTTAGATGGTGGTAACTCCTGCCCTGGAAGCTGTTCTTGGGGTGGTACAAGCTGCAGTAATCCTGAAGCCATTCCCACAAGCTCTCTTGTGTTAAGCCGGTTTAGCTCAGTGAGGGCCAGTTTAGCTCACTCGGGTGAGCGTGGTGCTGAAACACCAAAGGTGGCGGGTTTGATTCCCGTTCAGTCCCCATGTGTTGCCTGATCTTGTTGAGAGGTGTCCCTGCCCATAACAGGATTAAAATGATCTCTAAGGTCCCTTCCAGCCTAGGCCATTCTATGGTTCTAAGATGGCCAGACATCTGGTCCAACACGACACGGTGGGTGTATCAAAGTGATACAAAAAGTCCCTGTATTCCTCCTGGTCCCATGGCAAGTGCAGATCAGCTAAGCTCAAGAAGACTAACCTGTATCTCATTTTATCTGAACTCCAAAATCTTATGATTTCAGGTAAACCATCCTGACTTTGCCTGTTATCTCACGCTGTTATGTTTTTCTTAATAATGTATTTTTAGCCATATGGGGAAATACACTGCGTCTTCAACAGCTTCCCCAGGTTTCTAATTTTCTAAAATGACGGTGGCACCATAGGTTTAAAATGACAGTCTGCGTGACCCCAGAGCTGACCAACACACTCTCTTCCTTATGCAGTAGCTGTTTGCAGAGTCAGTGCAATTCTTTATATACGGGGTTTTTTTGACCCCCTTCATGCAAAACAAAAGGGTTTGGTTGTTTTCCCAAAGCAAACAGTCTGTGTCAGCTGTCTCGCACTAACAAAAAAAACCCCAACAACCAACCAAAACAGCATGAGCTTTTATATCCACGAGTGGCAGGTCACAGGTTCCCTGCAGAAGTGACAGGGAAGGTAAACAGCTCAGAGCACACTGTGTTTGCCATGCCATTCCACTGCACAGCAAAAGCTGTGCCCAGCCTCTCTCCCTCACACGCAGCAAATCACATACTGCTTTGTAAACAGCAGTTAGTAAAAAGAAGCCAAATGATCATTCTTTACTAGATTCTTATTACAGCCTGCCCAAGACTTTTCCCTTGTATGAAAAACCTGTGCGTATTTAGTCACTATGAGCTAAATCAGGGAAGGTTTTAACTCTTGGACTCCATATAAAACCAGGTCACATATGGAGGAATACACCTTTCGTATCATGCTCTTCCAGAAAAAGAAACTTCCAAGAAGACAAAAGCCCAAAACACCGGAAGGTTTTATTTGTACTGGTCTGGATGAAGTCAGTTATTATCCTATCAATTGTTTGTGTAGCTACTGTTTACACAAGTGAAGGATGGCACATAAGAACACGTACCAGCGATCTGTGTTTTCTGATGAGGCCCCACAGTGCTAAAAGCGGGAGCGGGGAGCCTGGCTGCTGTCCAGGTGTCCCCTTGGCACCTCCTGCGGGGATTAGAAAGGACAAGATTAGCTACCTGCAATTTAGGAGAGCTTTAGGGAAGTGCTGCATGTAGATGGCTGCCTCTGTGGGATCAGGATAGCATCCTTGTTTCTCCCCAGCCATGCCCAGAGGAGAGTTCTGGTTTGCTGCCTTATGCCTGGAGGCAGCTGCTCGTGGAGGGAAGGGGGTCTTCAGGCTGCGGTTTTGGTGCCACAGGGGCAGGAGAGCCCATCCCTCCCTGGCACTCTCGTCTAATGTTTGCAAAGGGTGTAATCGCAGTATCCCGCCCAGCTTTTGCACAGGCTTCAGAGGAGAACAACTAGATGGAGATCAAGTTTAATCTACCCTCACCTCCTTGAAATCACTTCTCAGAAAATTATTTACCAGGTAGCCGGATAACGTACTCTGGACCATAACGAATCATAAGATTGCTGACAGAGATCTGACCTCAGCTGTGCACAGAGGGGGAAAAGGGCAGTTTTGAAATCAATTTGCTGTCTAACCAGTTGCCAAGGTAGAGATTTTGACAGAATGGATGATACTGTCCCTTCTTAACTCAAATCCTGCCAGCCACATTTCACACCATCTGGAGTTTGTGCAGAGCCTGCTTTGGGAAGCCAGCCAATAAAGAATTACAATAATCTAATCTTGCTATGATAAAAGTGTGAATAACCATTTCAGAGCCTGACTGGAAAACTACCACAACCTGTCAGTGCGCCTTAGATGGTGACTGAGAGGGCATCTGATGACACACTGAAAAGCGCCTCTTGGGAGATAAACAGGGGCTGGCTTGTACCAGACACTGAGCTGAAAACAGTCGGATTTTCATCAACCGATACAAAGGGCAGAAGGAGAATGTAGCTACTGGGCTTGGGAGAGGTGACACCCCCATGGGTACCAAAGCATTTGGCACTTTTTGGGAGGGCTGGGGCTATGTTTTCATAGAAGTTGCTCCAAAGCCACTATCTTTTAAGCCTCTCCAGCATTCTTTGCTTGAAACCTCTTGTTTCACACTCTTCTTTCTCAGATGGGATGAGAGTTGGTCTGGTCTTTGGTTTCCAGTGTTGTGGAGTTCCTAGTGGTGAATTTTTTTCTTACACCCTGGAAAAGGATTGCCACATAGCTTAGCCCACATTGTTTGCATATGGCAAAATGGATGATTTCACTGTAACAGCCACTAAAAATTTTAAATGGTAGCTTTTGGGACTTACTGGTGCGTAGGAGACAAGGCATTTGGTTTAGCAATGTTCATGGTTTGATGTAAATTTGTTTTGTAGCATCACCTTAGAAAGAATCCTGGGACTCACCAGCATGAGCATCCGCTTTGCCGCCTCTTAATTCTGCCTGTATCACGCTTTCATCATAGATGCTTTGTATTTCCATCATGTCTTCTCTTTCAGTCTGGCTGCTATAGGAAGTAAAGGAAACCTGTGTCAAACTGTCTGAATAAAAAACCCTGCACTTCATGCTGCTTACAGAAAAATTCTGCTTCTTTTTTCAAAGGGTGTTGCCAGAATAGGCACAATTTGAGTCAAACCGGAATGGCAAACAGGTGCCTTCATGTGGCTCTGCAGCACAGAAGAATGATATTTTGTGGCCCTTTTGCATGCACTCACAGGTAAAATAGTGGGAGTAACTTGCCCGAAGATCCCACAAGCAAAAACTGGCCAAACTTGGCTCTGTTCCGTTTTACTTGTAATTCTCCAGCAGCCCGTAGCAGGCGCTGCTGCTGGATACGTGTTGTGAAAGGGTCCCAAAGCGGGACTTGCTGTTCCTCTCAGTTTAGGTGAAGGGTTTTTCCTTGTTGTTGCTGGCATTGAGCTGTGTGGTTTCTTCCAAGGCAGGCTGCTCCGTACACGAGGAGAAGTGATGCAGACTGTGGGTTGATGTGAGAGGTTTGCTGTCACTCACTAAGTGCAGCAAAGGGACCATTGTTGGGGGTAAATCCCTCCGTTCTAGCCCAGCTAACCAGAAGCCTGGTTTCTGCTTTGTGTCTGGCTGCCTGGAAACTGCTGTGCGGTGAGGTACAAGGAAACTGATAGGATTAAGTCACTGACTTCAGTGATTTCAGCATTATTTTGCATATATCCCGTTTTTATTTCTAGACCTATGGCCTGTTGGAGCCACCTTTTAGGCAGTGCGTTTGCTAGGGCTGGGACCTGACTATTACAAATCTCATTGGTTGTTTCAAACCAGAACTAACTTTGCTTTTGCTAGTTCAGATCAGTGGAGTTACATCCCTAAATCATGGTGAGCAGCCCCTGTAATGTAACACATTCCCTCTGCAGTGCCTTGCACAAAGACAAGTTATAAAATAATTCAGATAAAGTTTCTAGAGTGGTTATCATCCACTCATGCACTGAAGCGCTGACGGTTTAAACCCGTTGTAAAGCGCAGAGTTAAGAGGAAACAGCCCCAGCATCACTGACCGGGGCTCCTAAAGAATGCCATCGCTTGTTACCCGAAAGCCCAGTGGCTCCTTGACTTCTTTATGCACGTGTACAGAGCGACCACCATCGTTTAAATCACCCATCTTGAATTTCTTAGCACTTCAGAAAAGGGTAATTTGCATGCATCGCCCAGAGAAAGAAGATGAGTCCTGATGTGCCATTCAAAACCATTGGTCTGGCTGTAGGCAGGGGCTGGGGTGAAACATGTCGTGGGAAGGCAGATAACACAAACATGAAAGCAGCACAAAACATGAGAGCCTATAAATAGCAGGAAATAAAGAACAATACTGTGATAAAATCCATAAGACAATAAAGACCAATGTGGCAGAGACTGTTTCCCCCCCACCCTTCTCCAGAGTTTCTCCTATTTCCCAAAGCTGCAGAGATCATCTGACTGCTGTGTGGTAAAGTCCAGTCAGTTAAGCACCAACTCAAGTGCTTGGAGCCTTACACAAACTATTTCAAAACCCTGTTCCTTTTTCTTTCTTGATGTCCTGCCATGGCTGTTGTGGTATTTTAAGCCAATCCCAACTCACCAGCTCGTCAGAGCAAGAAGAAAAGAGGGAAGAGGAAGGGGGGAAAAAAGCCCTATGGAGATTTGCAGTCATTAACAGCCTTTATAGGGTTTCAGACATTTTTGTGGTAATTCTTTGGAAGGGACACATCCATGATGAGCTGGATTTTATTTTGCCACTGGCATAAGAAATGAGACTGTTTCCAAGAAAATGTTTGTTGTTTACCAAGACGAGGGCAAATGTAGAAAATGGCAATGGATGTGAACTGAGAACCTTGTTTAAATTTTGGGTAATTACCAGCTCCTGACCTGGCCCCTTTGAACTGGGTCAAGAACCAAGCAAGTCTCTGGCAGCTCCTCCCTAGAGTTAATCTCTGGCTCTGTGGTGGGCACTGCAAAGCTCCCTCCCTTCTTTGGCAGCAACCACTGAAGACGGTTAATTATCCGGAGAGATATCCATCACTCATAAGCCTGGATCTCAGAGGAACATGTCCTGTCAGGAGGTAACTGCTCTGTGGGCCTAAAATGTCATGAAAACAGCTCACAAAGTACACGTCTTGCTGGTTTGGACTGTAAACTTCTTTGGGGACCAGATTTTCCTGGGTATTTCTGCAGGATCCCACCCTGTGGTGCCCTAATTTCTTAACCAAATCTTCAAATGGGGTAACACTATTTTACGTGAAAGGAGTTAGACTGATTTATGGCAATGGAGGATTGAGGCCTTATTGTGGGGAACAAGAGGATTATATTGGCTTCTAAGTTAATGTCAGAACTGGGACTGGAACTCAGGAATTACTGGGCAGGTCTCTCAATTGCTTCTGTTAACTTAAAGAGGGAGTTGTGCTGAGGGAAACCTCCAAGAATATCCGATTTAATGGCAAATCCACTCTTTTTTTTTTCCCCTGACTGGCTCTAAGATGCCTGCCTACTAATGAACGTGGCTTTTTGTGCTCAAACAATGGAGTTGCTCCCTCCTGGCTCACCCAATCCTCTTACAGGATCCCACCAGGCAGACGCAAGGACAAGTTTGGAGGTGACGCAAAGAGAGAGGTGCATTATGCAAAAGGTGACCGCTTCAGTTCATGGGGATCAGAGGTGACAGCGAGGTCTGAGGAGGTCTAACTAAAAGGTTGACTGGCCACCACTAGTGCTACATCACACTCCATCGTAGAGGTAGGCTAATGCCTGGGGGGTTTATGTCCCTCTACAGCTGGGAGGTGGATTTGTGTATACATGGGAGCATGTTCTACATTATGCTGTTGAGTTTTGTGTCCCTTCATGCCCCATTATGCCATTTTCAACCCTCATTTTTGAAGGCAGAAAGCCTCAGAGGATGTCCCTTCAACTCCATGACTGCTGCTTCCATCTGAGGCCATATTTTGATCTTAACTAATGTTTACGGTTTTCTTCTGTAGGGTAGTGGGGCAGATATTCCTGTTCCACTTCTTTTTTTTTGACAGATGAGAACATTTTGAGCAGAGAGATGAAGTAAAGCCCTATTCATATCTTCTGACTCCTACTCAGTGCTTTAACCCATGTCAACCATCTTTCCTGGACTACTGCAATGTTTGTAAGGGGTTCTGGTGGCTAGACAGTTGGCTTCATCTAGTTTATGGAATTTGGCTTGTTCTGCCTTTCTTGATCATTAACTTGTGAGGCAGCTTGTGTGCTTTTCTGTATCTTAATGCTTCTTTTCGCCTTTTTTTTTTTTTTAATGTTTCCAGAAGGACTTGTTCTTTAGAACAGATGAACCACATACTGAGAAAGTGAACAGGCCAGATTGTCTAGTGCTCAGCACCCACTGTTAAGGACAGATTTTCCGGAGAGCTCAGTTTCCAAGGAGGCATCTAAATAAGTGACAGATACTCAAAAGTGGAAACGTGCCCACTTATTTTGGTGCTCAACTGGTGCTAGAGCTGCTTTGAAAAACTTGCTCTGCTATGGCTGTTCTCATTCGCTTACACTACGAGACTTCCAGATCTCCTTCTCCTGTACCCTGCCATTCTTAGCCTTGTGCCATGCGCCATCCCACACGTCTCAGCTGGCCTCCTCCTGCTTGTTGCCGTGTCCTTCTGCTGTCACTAAAAGGTCAGCATATACACGCACTCACACTTCCTTCAAGGGGCCCATCAGAGCTAATGCCCCCAAATGCAGAACATATGTGCAACATAAATTAATTGTTAAGGCTAATGCTGATTGAAGTTTGGTAATTCAGCCTGCAGGATATACCATATGTTTGAAGTGTATTGTCCAAGTTTAGATCTTAAACTCCCAAGGGCAGGGACCACTCCTTCCTCTATGTTTACTTAGCATCAATAAGACCAACAGTGCTTGGGTCTGAAATACATTAACCTTAGCCAATGCATTGTTAAGTTTAATAATGACTAATTAACATTAAAGCACAATGGATAAAGTGTATAGACAAAGACATATTTTGGCAGAGATTTTTGTCATGGTTTTGATGCCAGATTCCTACCCAACTAAGTGGTCACTGGTCATCTGAATCATTGATGTTGTCTTGGAAAACTTACCCTTCAGATTGCGCTATCCTGGTTTTCCTTTGTTCAGCAAGTGACACTAAGTCACAGACCATTATTTGGAGTAACTTAGCCAGGGCCCACCTAAGTGAAACGTCAGGAATAGAAAGGTACCTAAGTGAGATGCCAGACAGTGAGCTCTGGGAATCACAGAGCCAGGGTGAAGATGGGCAAAAGAAAATAAAGGTTTTGAATGCAAGAACTTAATGTAATTTCTTATTATTTATCTCATTAATTTGTAATCCCTATGAACCACACTCAAATGTTACTGTGCACAGGCCCTCCAGTGGGAGGAGAAGAGAACTATAGGAATAAATCCAAACCCCAGCTGAACTGACAGGCTGTTTTTCAGTGTGAGTTATGCAACATGTTAGTACTTCTAGGTATAGGACCAGTGGGATTTAACTTGTACAGCAGATGGTCCGTGCATCATTGCTGGAATGCGCCTGCTGACCCTAGGGCAGAGCCTGAATGGACTTCAAAAGAGAGACTGGGCATGCTTCAAAGTGTTATTGTTTAAATGTTCCACTAAATGGGGACTCCGGAACAAAATATCTAGCTGAGGTCAGTCTGAAAAATGTCAACACACATAATGAGAAAACAGCGTGTTGTGTGAGAAAGAATATTTCATAGGGGTATTCTGGCTATTTTGAGTTGAAAAAACTACTTTTATCATGTGTGTCAGCAGGTTGTCATAATCTACGTCTCTTTCCTTGAGCTGGGAGCTTCATTTGCTTTTCTTGGAAAGTGCGAGGTCTGTGTGTGAGGGTCATACAGGCTTTTGAAAAGTCTGGTTTGTCCACAGGCAGGTATGCAGGGAGAACCGTCAGACAAAGTTATAGCAAAGGTGTGTTGCAATGCAGCGTTGACTTAGTCTTGACAGCCTCCCTCCTACTCATTTCAGAGGAAGGCTTGTAAGGACCCTGTGTTTGGTTTAATAGCATGATCCTGTGATTTATAATCATGTACTGTGTTCTGTTCTGTTCCTCCCAAAGCCCATAATGCCCGCTCATGGCATATTGTTTTACCCATGTAATCCACAAGTTTTGGCTTCTCCTCACTCTATTCAGAGGGAATTTCAGTAGAAAAAGGATTGGGTTCGTGTCCAAATCAATAGGATTAATATCACGAAGGAAGATTTCTTAGGCAAGTCAAGATTAATGAGATTAAGCCTTCAGTAGGAAATTCAAGATTTGGCCTTTGATTTGCTGGTCTGGCTGGGCTGCATCTTAGGTGGTGTAAATATCAATGGTCCGGTAGCTTGTGTTCACAAAAGGTTTCCATGCTGGCCACTGGCAATTCAACATGGGTGGCTGAAAAATAATTTCCTTTGCTGGAAGCTAACAGCAATAACCTGAACTTTCACAGCATCTTGTCCTGCTGGGGCATGCCTCAGTCTTGATGGAGACGCGTTACAATAACACGCAGATTAAAAGCTAACCCTCCCTGCAGACGTAATAGCGATCCAATGCCAGGAAGAGCAAACAGGATCCATGTTAAATAAAGAGAGGGCTTGTTGCTTTCACATATCAATATTCAATGAGATCAGACGATTTGGCAAGCTAGGCTGAGAAGAAAGCCATTAGGCAAGGTAAAAAACTAAAGGGCTCTGGAGATCTGGAAGAAAGTGAGCGGTCTTTAAACCGAGAAGATAACTTGGGCCTGTTTGTAGAGGCTCCGTATCTTGGTCAGATGTTGTAACTGACACAAAACTTGAATAGCAACCAATTTAAGTGGGTCAAAAATAGCATCCACACCCTCCCTGGAGTCCCAGTTGCTACACTCAGTATCACTACTCAGCTGTTAGCTGTGGCGCAGATTAAGCAAAAACTGTAAAAACGTATCTAAGTGAGTATGAATTCAGCAAAGCTTTCAGGCTTAGGCTTATCTTCAGTGTATGCTTAACTTCAGCAAGTATAGAAACTCTTTGTTAAATACGACTTTCAGACCTGCAGAGAGCTGATAAAAAAGTCACTCAGAGTTTCACCTTTTTTATTCTGTTTGCTGAGTGCTACAAATGAGCTGCCACTCGATGTGTTGATTGTTGAAAATAATCAGTAGTCAAAATTCAAAGTGTGTCAGTAAGTTAAAGGTGACCTATTATCTCAGTGTTCCCAAAGCAGAGGAATTACAACATATTTCTGATTAGCATAAGTGATTTCAGGAATCTTGGTTCCCTGGTAATATTGTCACTCCAAAACAGAGGCACTCTGCAAACTCTCCAAACTTCATCTTGTTAAACTGTTCATGGAGAATAAAAAGCATGAGTCAAGACAAAGTGAATTTGGACAAAACTTTGCACTACAGGGAAATAAACTCCACTAAGCCAAAGGAAAAGATATTACATCCATTACTCAGTTTGCATTTTTTACTTGAGTATAATAGGACTATAAACATTTGCTGTCAACAGCTTACAAAGAAACTTGTTCTGAAAGTGATGCATGGTGAGAACTTGCATCTAAATTGAGTACATCTAAATTAGACTCTGAATACAGCACGTTCCCAAAGGTGGCTTTTGGTTAGAGCTAGTCAAGTAGTGCAGAGAAAAGTTCACAAATATTGAAAGAAATGCCACCAAGCCTCACAGGAGCCCTCTCTCCTTATGTTCATTGCGCAGGAGTACTTGGGGGACAGCATGTTTATTTGGGTTTGCACTTTGTGGGCAAGCGGCCCCCAGTTGTTAGAGAAAACCCGGTATTTGGTGTTCTCCTCATAGAGTGCAAAATGTGGCCAAGTGTTTTGCTGAACAAGGAAGGACTTACAAATGCGCTGGGTGAGGCCTACAACATTTCAGTTCTCGGCTTCAGTAGGTGGCAGAGATTCTTTAAATTCTCATGCTCATTTACATTAAGCAAACAAACAGAATTCCCAAACCGCAAAGCCCACAGATGATGTATGTAGCTAGTCTACGTAATCACAAGTGCGGTTACTGGGTACTTTTATCTTACCTCTCTCTCAAGCTTTGCTCTGCCTGTACTGCTGCTGGTCTTTATTAAGCCCCACATTCTACAAACATTTATGCGCATGATTTACTTTATGCTTTTAAGCAGTTGCTGAGAGCTCAATAGGTGTTAAATAGATAATGAACTAGAACACAATAGAACTGCCTATCTGCACAGATCTGGCTGAACCAAGTGAAGTTGCAGCTGCATAGAAAGTTCAGCGCGTGGGTAAGAGTTTGCAGGGCCTTAGCTCATAAGATCCACCAGAACTGGCATTTGTGTTTGTGCAGCACCCGGCACAAAGGGACTCTGAATCTGACCAGGATCCCTAGATCCCAGTGTGCTCGAAGTGATGAACAGCTAGAGGGCCTATAATTAGGCACCAAACAGCAGGTACTCAAAGTTCACAAAGATTCTAGCACAGGGTAGTGCCAATACATCTGCTGACATTTGCATCTGCAGAGTGTTCATTCAAACACTGCCTGTTTTGGGAATGCTAAAAGATTCCCACCACCCACCAGCTGCTACCTGACCTCTTTAAAATAAACTTGTCTTAATGGGCATGTGCTGGATCACCAAAGAGACTATCAAATTTGGCACTGCGCTGCAGTGGGAAAGCCAAGTCTGGGTGGTAGCGATTGCTCTACATTCTTCCTCGCAGATATCCTATCATTAGGTCAAGGTTGTGGCACGGTGACGTGGGGCAGTGAGCCCCCCGCCTGCGCGCTGCCTGTCCGGTGGTTAAATCATCGTTATTCCAGACATTTGTCGCACGCCATTATATTATATCAACTAAAGGAAAGGTGAATGACTGTAAGCACTTTGTCAAGGCTTTAGCGGATATTCGGCAGCAACAGCAGCATGCCAGGCTGAGAGGCCCAACCAGCAGCTTGCAAGGCATGTTTGATGTAGCTTTGTGAACACAGACTATGCAAATATATTCAAAGGATGTTCTAGACGCAAATTGGTTGGAGCTAAATTTGCCCAGATGCTCTTGAATCTGCTTATTAGAGCCCTTTAGCTTGAAAATTAGCTGGAACTGATGAGTTGAATCAGAACTGACTTTAAGATCTTTGCATATTAAGAAAACCACAACCGGATTAAATGTGTGCATGTCTATGTAGCATGGAAATTCATCTCTCAATGCCTCCTCCACTACTCCCAAGATGAGGGCTTCACAACGCTTAATCTGTGGAGAGCTTCGGTGGAGGGCTGAGCAACCATTTTGCCTTCAGTTTTTAAGTTAAGAATAAATGTCAAAATAATTTTCCGTCAAGGTTTTTGACTTTTGTACCTGCATTTCATTTTGCCTGCGGAGGCACTCCCTGGCAGTGAACTCACACCTCCCCTCTCGTGTTATATGTTCCATTACTGAAGGTGAATAATCAAGACAAATATGAAGAAGGAGAGATGTACTCGCTTACTCAGATAATGACTGTGAAGGATGAAATCACCTCAATCCTGTATTAAAAACAACTACTTCAGGATCCTGTTATGGTGGCAAAAGATATTGGAAGGAGGTGGGATGTGTTGTGTAGATGGCAGAAGTACTTTTGCTTCCTTGGACTTCTTCCCTTTATAAGGGCATCTCCTGAAACCTTTCTCTCACCTGAATATTGACTTTATACTCAAAGAAAGAAAATTGTGTCTTGAGCAGTGTTTAAGCTAGTTTCTCCAAGACAACTGATGAAGCATGTCTGCTTGGCCTCAGGGCATTCTAGTAGATTGACTGTACAGTTGCCCATTTGTGGCCACCTCTGCAGTCATTCTTAGAGCTCTGGGGCAGCGACTCTGCCATCTCCCTGCCTTGTCACCCTATGCCAGACATTAAGTTGGATCAGCCTTGCCCGTACGGCAGCTACACTGTGTCTGACCCCTGCCTGGGTGTACAAAGGTGGGAAAAGGGTGGACCGTTTCCTGCGCTTAAACAACAGAGCACTGTTAGCTCGGGGACAATTGAGCCTCTGGTGTTTATACTGTCTTTGTCTGGATAAACTGTATGGATACAGTCCCAATGCAGTCACTAGGAGATTTTCTTGATGATTTCCATGGTGCCGGCATTTCACCCCTAGTGTGTATTTTAGACGTCCCTGTCTTGAATCAGTATCTTAAGCCTCTTCGAACTGCATTGCGGTTATGCTTGGATTTAATTTTGAGCGCTTGCATTTTGCTGAGGAAACCAAAATTTGGCAGTATGTTCTTGGTGCCCTACAGAAGGTAAATGTCACCCTGCTTTGACACTTTAAGTGATCCCTTTGCATAGCCCGCTCAAGTATCCTCAAAGAATTTGACACCAAGGATGTCCCAAGGGATTGGCCTCCCAATGCCACCTTCCAGGATTTGAGCACTCAGCTTCATGTAAAGCTCAAAATATTGCTGAGGCAGACAGAGATATTCAGTATCTTGCACTTCACAGAACCCAGACGCATTTTGCACACACCAGCTGTAATGTAAGCAACTCAGGTCAAATCAGAGAATTTCTCTTCTTTCAGCCTCCAGCTTTTCTAATTGCGTTGCAATGACTGGTCTCCAGCTGTGAGGAAGTACGGAAAGCTTCTTATTTAGTAGGTTTTCAGTAATCCTAAAGAAGCCAATTCCTTCCTCCCCGGAATGGCACAGCCCATGTTACTTTAGAAACATCTTCCTAAATAACACCAGACACTGAAAATAGGCTAGGACAGGACTTAGAGTATAGTTGCACTGACATTCAGTCAACATGATCACCATTTCCTTCTGGATTCTTCCTTGCCTTATTCTTGGTGGTGTGTTAGATCTGCTAACATGGAAGAAGGTCCTGTAGAGGTGCGACTGTCTTGTACTCAAGAGATATTAAGAGATAGATCTATTTGGATTTTTTCCTTGCCTTTGCATTCAATATGTACATCATGCTGACACTGCATGCAGCTTTTCAGCATGAGAAACATCTGGAAAACATGCTTAGGAAAAAACACAGTTTAAAAATAAAAACAAAAATAAGCCCTACCAAACAAACAAACCCCTTGTATTTATCCCTAGAGCTTAGTGACTAAAAGATGATTGCCATAGAAGGTTCCTGGATCTATCCATCCTCAAACATCCTTTTCTTCCTCAATGGCAATTACACTCTTCAGAAAAAGTCAGAGCTGGTCAGATCTAGCCCTGGCATCTTTCAGTGGATTCTTCCTAAAATAAAGAGGCTTTTCCAAGCCTGGTGGTTTCACATGTTATGGTCAATGTTTATTCATTTGTCCTCTCTTTCCATGGGACTGGCAATGGCTGCTATTTCTGTATCCAATACCACTGTTATGTCTGTTGCTCTAATCTAGCTACTTATATGGTCTCCACCATCGTAATGTTTGAGCACATCCCAAGAATTAAAAAAACAAAATCAAAAAACAAACAAAAACCCCTAGAACAATAACAAACTCTCTCTTTCTTAATAAGAGTCTTGAATTTTTGTGCTTGTATGTGTGAGAGGAACTTGCCGAGGAAAAGCCAAATTGAAAAAATAGCCTCTGTCTTCAGCTGTGAAAACAGACCGCGAAAGGCTGGCATGGGAGGGCCACAACGATGAGCCGGGCTGTGACAGGAATCTGCCAGGACTAGATGTGCTTCCCCTAGTTTTTCTGCTCCTTGTTCCCTGGCTCGATAGTGTTTTCCATGATTCCTGGAATCTGGGAAGTCATAAAAGTTATGAGAGGCAGAGGGTAGACATGGGTTTTTCTTTTGACAAGGAAAACTTATTTTTTGGGCCTGGAGACGGGTTGCCCTGATCAGCTTTCAGTGGAGGTGCTGCTTCTATTTATTCTGACCGCATTTGGATCAAGATCAGTATTTCTGTATGCCTTTTCTCCATCTTTGACTGGGAATTGTTGTATACTGTTCCTGTGGACCCTGAAGTCACCTGAGACAAAATCCGTCCTGCACTTTAGACAGCTTTCTCTCTAGAAGGCTGTGACTAGTTTTTAATGGCTTGTTGGGAACAGGGTTTTATCTGCTCACCTACTACCCAGTTGTGGTGCTCTGGACCTGTAGTCCAGGGGAAGGAAAGGCTGATGAGCCTTCAGGTCCATCAGCTTTGGGCCTTATTTGAGGGGAAGAAAGTGAATCTTGCGTGCATGAGATGGGCTAGATCTTGGTGAAGATTTAAGAGCATTAAATCCTACCTGAATAAGAACAAGCTAAAGCTCTTGCCATGTGCTCTGAATCCAAGAGCAGTAAATGGAAGAATTACCAATGTATAAAAATATAAGTAAAGCACATGCCAACATTAATTGGAGGAACACGTCCTTCTCACTGACCTTAGCCTGTGTGACCGTACCTCTGCTGTAAGTGACAGGAGCCCTTGGTTTCTCCTCTATAACCAGTAGGCAGAAATCCCATTTCCAGCCAAGGGATTAAACTGCACGTGAGGAAATGATTGAGTGCATTCTCGCCACACCTTTTTTTAGACCTGGATCAATGAAAAGAAGTATCATTATGTCTCTCATATTTGGGCTGGAAACTAAGCAATTTTCATACTTGCAGGAATGAGATACAGTCCTCTCAGAAGTTTTTGTTGGCAATAGGACAGGCAGCTGTCAACACTTCAGTCTAGAAGTAGATGCAGCTCATTAGGACAGTTGGATATCATCAGATTAGCTGGGCTTGGAGATAGGGTGAGACAGGAAAACATATGACAAGAACTGGCATCACAAACCCTTCCCCTTCAGAAATACTACCTCAAAACCAAGGAATGTTGTGGTCGATCACAGCCAATATCAATAGAATATATCCTAATTTAAGGGCAGACTCGCCAAGTATTTCAGCATGGGTTTCAGTGCCCTTGCTACACATAAAAGTTATGGCATCAGTTCTGGATTAGTTACTGGGACTCTGGTAATGATGTTCCTGGCATAGCACTCCTTGCAAACACGTACTTTGGAGAAGTTCCCGTGCATTTTTTTATTGTCCGTTAGAGCTGTGATGGCAAGCTATATGAAATCTATCCAGAAAACCTGAAAAAAATCAAAACCGAAAGGAAAAAAAAAGCACAAGCAAACCCAATCAAAGATGGCAAAGCCTTTCTTGTGTAGACCTAAAACAAGGTCTGAAATCAAAAGAATATGGGTTGACTAAGCCAGCATAGTGGAGGAAGGAGTTTTAGAATTTCTTCCAATGCCTTTAGAAAACTGCCTGAAATATTCCGTTCAGTTCTGGTACCAGAAAGATGCTTGCAGACTGGAAGCAATTCAAAGATGAATGGCAAACAAAAGCAGCAGCAAAGAATACCTGAGTGGCAGCAGGGGCTAGTTTTGAAGAAGACTTAAATAGGCTTGGATCGGTGACAGGCAAAGGTAGCCAAGGTCGTTGACAATACGCTGTGTGTGTTTGAAAAACGTAAATGGCAACAGGCCGATGAAGTGTTTGTCAGCATGCATTGCCGTGATTTGGTTTTGTTTTCAAAACCTCTTTGTTCTCAGCACACTTCTCTTTTCAGAGCTTGAGCCTTAGCTTTGCAACCCAGTCAGCAGGGATACCTTGTGTTTCTTTAGGGCTTGGAATCAGGTGATCCCCAAATGCTTTACAAGGGTGAATTAAAGGAGCTTCACGTTAAAAACCTAAAATCTTTCTCCAAAAATGCAGTTGGCTCTGGAGTAAGGTAAAAGAGGACCTAGATTCTCCAGTGGGTGAGGTCTGTCTGCCTTTACATTACCACAGAGTCACAAAGGATTTGTCACCCACTCTTAGTTCATATCTGGGGACACTGTGAGCAAAGGAAAGAAGAGGTCCCTCATCGTTGAGTGCACTGCAACAGGCAGCACCAGGACTAAAAATTTTATCAAAAAACACACGCAGGGGAGGAATAGAAAAGAGAGAATTGCAATTTCCTTGAAGGCTATTAGGCTTGATCATCATAACTGCTGCCTCCATTTTTAATAATTACGAGGACACAAGAGTTTGACGTTATTTCCCTGCCGAGCAGCACCTTTGCTTACTCAGTACTGATTTAACGTTGCTAAAGCAACACCAAAACCACTTCCTATAGAGTGTGGATGTGCTCTGCAGGCTCCCGGGCCTACATAGTTAGCAGAAGTTATGAAACTTCATGGAGGAAATACAGTGCAAAGTACTAAGAGGTGTGGAAATCTTAAATGGGGATGTAGCTTCAACCACTTCTTAGTCAATAGTCTTAAGGGAAAATAGGAGTGTGATGGTCTTGTATTTAAAAACCTCTAGTTTTGAGGCAACTTTTATTCTGTCAATAATCAACCGGAAACTGCATTATAAAGAAAAGAAACAATTCTGTTTAAATTGGAACAGCTCTCTTAAAATACTATTTCTGTGCACGCTGAGCCTGTGTGACATTGTTTTAAGCCTTATCCTTGTATTCACCATTCATTTAGCTTTCATTACAGACAAAATCTCAGATGCCAGAGGATGTGCAAAACCTGCTGGGTGATTTGCAAAATCTTCCGGTGTTGGAAATTTTTCTAATGATGAAATACATTATTAATTGCTTCTATTTTATCTGATTACTGGCTATTGCCACGGGAATCCTGAGGGCTTTGCAACAAGGAAGATCTGTACTCCTTAAATTATAATTTCTGAGATTATATTAAAATACTATGTAAAAACAAGCATTCATTATTATGCAGACAATTTTCAGTTTCGAATGTATCATCATGTGACTTTAGCCAAGAAAAAACCAAGGAAGTCACATATAGGCTGTTTACTCATCCCCAACTATTTCTTCAGAATTTGATTTACTACTCAGTTGTACTGGTGTGATCCTGGGGAGGAAAGTTCAAGATCTGCTTAACCTGGAGTTTCTTTTCCAATACACTTCCTACTGAATTCTGGGGATCGGGGATTTCTTGAGTAGTGTTCCTGCTAAAAGTGTTCCTGGTGCTTCTGATGTTGAGCTTCTGCTTGTTGGCTGTTGCATGCCCTTGGCTGTAACAGTAATACAGCAACTTCTGCTGGTTTCCCCTCATATTCTCAAAACAATTCAGATTTTTGGTATATGCCAAGAGAATCATAAAAACACAGACCATAATTTTGAGGCCATGTTTCTGCAAGCACTGATGATGAAATTACTCCTGAAATATTGCAGCTAGTTAAAATACCACCTTGCTAGAAGGTACCAGCAGACTGAAGGGAAGAGAGAGAGACCTCGAGACACAGAAAGACGAGCAGAATGTCTTTTGAGCCAAAAGACAAGTGCTGATTTTGACCTAAGCACAAACACCAAGGCCAGTGTGGATGTTTATACAGAAACACGGGAACAATCTTGTTTATAGCTGAGTCAAGGGATGTAGTTAATATACATTTATCCCCTGACCTAGATGCAACATGGCCAAAAAGATGTATTGTGTGGCTGGGATACAACCAAGTCAGAGTCCCACACAAGCCAGGGACTTAAACTAGTTTCTGGCACCAAGGTGCCACAGCACTTCTTTGCCCAGCACACCGAAGTGCGGCCAGGGCTCTGGTAACCCGGCCCCGGCCCCACAGTAATTCAGGAAGGTGTTGGGCTAATAGTATGACGTCGGTGCAGAGAAAATGTCCTTTTCCAATAGTGTGACCTGATAGGCTGTGAGACAGATACCCACAACAGACCCACTGCTAACAGCTGGGGTAGGTGTAAAACTAGATTGTGCAAAATGTTAGAGACTGTGCAATACACAGCAGCCCAGGGCAGGCAGGGAGACGGCTGACTTGTGGGGTGCTGGAGGTCTGCAGAGATCTCCATGGGTCTTAGGTTTCTCCTTCCATCTCTGAGTTCTGCCCTGCCAGCATTTCAGTGCAATACTGTCCTGTCATGTGATTTGGTTTATGGCCCAGAGGGGACAGCTGAATTCCTTCTCCAGCAACAATATTTTTTTGTGATGCCAATGTCATGACCTTTATTCATGAAAAACAAAGTAAAAATGGGTAAGCAGGGTGGAGCTCTGTCAGAAATGTGATGTAAACAGCTACAAAGACATGGCTGTGCTCCTCCAAAACCGTTTCCCACCAGGTAAGAATCAGAGCAACAGGCATTGCAAACACAGCAGAGATCCCATCTGGTATTTTGTTAAGCGAATTGCCCGTATCTAAAAGCAAAGGCTAAAAAAAATTGCCAAATTGAACTTTTGGTCAGATTAGACAACAACATCAACAACAACAATAACTTCCAAAGGATTTATGGAAACAAATTCCCATTGCAGGTATCTGCTGACATTATTAAAGAGCCAGCCTCTCTTCTAACAGTCATGAAAGTAACATGAAAATTCAGCAGGAGAAGAGCTCCTGTTTTGTTGTGGAAACAGTCTCCACAGTACCCTTGAAAATTCATCCTGAGGCAAGTTTGAAATAATTCATGCTTTTGCTCTTATAAAAATATATTCGTGTTTGGAGCAAACAGCTGTTACGCTGGTGGAGAACAGCAGAAATACGACCTGGATTCAAACCTGGATCTCACTGAGAGAACTGGGATCTTTGTCTCCCAGTAGGGAAGTGAAATTCAGGCAGCAACATTTGCAAAGCTGCCAGGAACTCTGGGGGTGGCACGGATTGAGCTTGAGGAGAAAACCCACGTTTAAGCCGGGTGGAATGGGCATGTGGTAGTGTCAATTGCTCGGGCTGGAGATGGTGCCTGTGCCCGGAGCTCCGTCAGGCCAGTGGCTGTGGCTCCAGAAATGCCATACCCCGCTCCACATGGCTTTGCAGGACCTCTGGAGGAACTGGATGCTCCATGGGGCCCACCACACCCTCCACTGTGTGTCTCTATTCAGTGGTTTATTCAGCTCTGTCATCAGGCAACCCCAGGGCGCCCAGTTGCTGCTATAACCCAGCCTGGCTACGCAGCTCCTCTGCCAGCTCCCTGAGCTGTGTTGCCTGTACCCGCCCTGCCAGCCCGTGCTGTGGGGCAGCACAGACCAGGGGTGTCTCTGTGAGCACCGAGAGCATCCCACATCCCCTTTGGCTTCTCCACGTGTCACTGGGATGTGCTTCCGGATGAAATGTGGGAGCCCAGGGGCGAGTTTTCACACTTCTCTGCATGAATTTAGTGGGCCCAACAGGCAAACGTGCGGGACTGAAAAAACCAAATTCAGGTCTTTGGCTGGCACAGACACTAAGAGAAAATTGCTCAGTGCTACAGGCAGCCTGTGACCAACCGTGCACAAAATATTAACCCTTTGTGGCCCATTTGACAATCAGCAAGTGATAAGATTGGGCTTTGATACAAATCAGAGCTGACTAGCTTTGGCCAAACAGATTTAGAGGCACAAATCTGGATCTCTTGTGTTTCACAATAAGCCTGTTCTACCCTCTCCCTTCTCCACATCCTCCCAGGTGGAGACAGCAAAGCAGGATCGCTCTGGCTGGGAGAGACCAGCGGCAGCCGCAAGGTAAGCACAGTTGGGCTGGTGCAGGGCAAGCCCACCTGGGCCAACCGGTGCTTCACTGTCTTGATTCACGGGATCCATAGTGGGCACCTGGCAGGGAAAATGTGCCCATTATAGGGGCTGTCCTGGCTGTATGCATAGTTGCCAGACTGGAAGGATCCTGGTGTGATCTCCTGTGTGGGTGGATCGCAGGGAGGCAAAGACCCCCGTCGTTGGCGGTTCGTGTTGTAACAGCTGCAGGGCCAAGTGGGGCAAATGGGCCCCTGTGCACCTGAGCCTGAGGTAACTTAGAGAGTCCTGGGTAGCTTGAGAGAGACCTTACAGCCTCATATAATGTACTGCTTTACATTAATGCAGCTCTGCGATTGCATCCTATTTTGCTTAGATGGGCATTTACAATAAACTGTAAAAAAAAATTGTTTAAAAATTTTATTAATTGCACGTGAAGAGGAAATCAGACATCGTTTTTTTTAAAAAAAAAATAACAGCAAATAACTCACAGCTTTCAGAAAGTGATGTACTTCTAAAACCAGTAAGGAGCCAAACACAAGGTGGTGGCTGGTCCTACATCCTGGGTTGTGTCCATCAGTCCCATCAACTCTCCTTGTTTCTGGCTGGCCTTATCCTGAGGAGGCACTCGACGAAAATATGCTGGGCCTTCAAGATGAAGGCTGAGAATGCAACATGTGCATGTATGCATTGGCCAGGCAGGGTGAGGCTGCCAGAACATGTGGTTTGGGGCATTTTTGTCTCCTTAGCATTTGTATTTGCTTGGTCCAGAGCTATGTGGCTTCCAGGGGTGTGCTGCCTCACAGCTCTGTCCCTTACAACCTGCTCCTTCTGCCCTAGGCCCCATGGCAAGGGCTTGAAAAAGGTCAGAGAAGAAATCCCACTTGCTCCAGCTTCTCTTCCTCCTGAATGGGTCCATCTTTCAGGAGGTGGGGAGGAAACACCTTGTAAAAATACCATGATCAAGGCCACCTCTAAAAAACACAGTGGATATGCACACCATTAGCACATAAGGACAGACAAGAAAACTCCCCAAAATTCTGCCTTTCCTCAGACTGAGTGAGTCACCCTGGACTTGGGCCAGGTCAGGAGCTCGCTGCCCAGGAAGCGCCTGGGTCAACTTTCCAAAACACACGTCTGCCCAGGTTGGGAGGTAAGAGTCAGGTATCCCGAAAGTGAAGCGCAGGGATGACGCAGTGAATATTGCTGAATTTATTTTAGGCAGCAGAGATTCTGGCTTGAAAGATTGATTGAGAGCATGCCAAAGGCCCAGGAAAGGTAACTGCTTAGGGAGGCTCAAGGTCACCCAGGCCTGCCAGCCGCTGTCCTCTCCTCCGTGACGTGGCTGCCCTACGGAGTGACGTGCTGCCACGGAGCTGAGAGCCCAGGCATCCTCCTCAGAGCACGCGGGCAATGCTTAAAGTGTTTGTGCCCAGACTGTGCCAAAGGACGCCGGGCACAGACGTGCCAGCAGCTGTCTGAAGCTCCATCAGTGGGCAGTACAGCATCGGTGGGCAGTACAGTGTCACTGGGCAGTACGGGGTCACTGGGCAGTACGGCGTCACTGGGCAGTACGGCAGATGCTCCTACGTCTCTGCAGGTTAAAAGCCCGACGCCAGCTCTACCTCCCCTGCCACCAGATGCAAGCAATTTGTTACACATTTGGACTGATAGTCTGGCAAACCAAAGCGCGGTGTTTTTAAGTTTATATTACATGCTTGCTTTCCAGTTTTGTTAATTAAATTTGTGTAACTGGATGAGCAGTTGCTGGATAGCTTGCAGGGTTTATTTGAAATTTTCTGTTTTTTCTGGATGCTCAAGCATTTGATGCCCTTTCTCCCTCTGGTTGCAGTACATTAATTCACCTAGCTAGAAACTCTATCTGTCTGAACTGGTAAAAGCATGCATTTGGGAATGGTTTTGTTTCTTGCAGTATTTTCTCTTAGTGTTTGCCTACACCTGCCAATGTAATTTGTCAGAGTAAACTAGGTGCTTTAAAATCATTTTTTATACACTCTTCATAAGTGTTTCACCATCACTTTGAGAGGGAGCAGAGCAGAGGGACCCATAAGAAAATAAAAAGAAATATGAGCATGTATGAATTCAGTCAGGTGATCACTCTTCTTCCTCTTCGGTGAGTTTAATCCATCGGCTTGTCTGGATCAGTCATGTAAGTCGAGAGGGCTTAACTGCATCAGTGAGCTCACCACCATAGATTTCTGGACTATTTTCCACTGTGGTGCCTGCTGCCACCTGGGATGTGGTCAAGCCAAGCCTGCCCAGCCCGGTGACCAGCTCTAAATGGGAATGGAAGTGGTTCTGCATGGCAGCCTTTTGACCTTTTATTGCTTTCCCTCTGCCCCAACTTCCTCCCTGTCTCCTAGCCTACATCTCCTATGGTTTCCCACCTTCCATATCACCTCTGCAGCATCTGTGTAATCATATCAGCTGTGCAGGAGCTGTTCTGCTCGTGAGGCCAAGGAAATCCCTCTGCAGGCCACACAGCAGCAGAATATTTATCTGCAGCATAATAGGTATGTTATTAGCAGGGCAAGAAGCATGTTCAGAATGTGCATGATCTCCAAGCACACCTTGTGCTACTGGAGTAGTGCTAACAGAGGACTTACTCCACTGAAGGAACATCACTTAAAATGCCCAGACTTCAAGCTTTACTTTCAGGACTGAAAATGTTCACTGTGGACATGTGCAAGGATGTGCCAACATAAGCAGGATTTGCTTTGGTCTGCACGCACAGTTCTGAGTAGCTCAGCAAAGCACATACGGGCTTCTTTCATGTAAGAGTATCACCTTAACTCAGCAGTGCCTTTCTATGCAAATCTCAGACTGTTCTGCATTGTGTCAAATAATGACTCCAGAATTAGATCCAAAAAAATGACTTCTTTTTTTTTTTCCCCAGCAAGTACAGTCAGAGACAGCCTTTTCAGGGCTTGTATCTTGGTTATTAATAGTATTGTTTGCCGCCTTCTGGATAATTGAATTCATGTGATAAAAAGGAACTTTATGTATCACGTTCTGATGCAGAATTTCTAGTATGAGTGCTTTTGTAAAATACAGAAGTGGAAAATACAGGTTATATGGTAGAAAATTATTTTCTTTTGTGATTTTTTGCATATTTTCTGTGATTGAGCCAGCAAAGAACAACACCAGCATTAAAAAAATCCATAACCTGTTGATCTTGTCCCATTTTTTGGCAAATTTAGGCAGGCATTGCAAGATTTTATAAGAACTGTTATGTAAAATTTAGTTCAGGCAAAAAATGATTAAAAGAGATAAATTGCCATACATCTAGTACTAGGTAAGCAGATTAAAAAGATAAAAAAAATGGGAAGTTCAATAACTGGATTTACTAATGCCACAAAATAAAAAGATGAGCACAAATTTGGATTTTTGCACAGGACAAGTGCTGCAGAATTTGCCTCAGGGAACAATCCTCTATTGGCAAAGTGTGGCTGAACAGAACAAGCAAATCTTTTTTGTCTTTACTTGTTTTGGTTCTGTTTAAAAGTTATAAGAACTTTCTTTTAGATGTGGAATGCAACTCTGAAAGAAAATGGGTTTCCTGAATTTTCAGTGATTGACTAAAATCCACACACATACTGGTTATTTTAATTTAAGGAAAAAGGATTTTGTTTCTTTATCCTGTTACATAACACTGGATCTATTCTCCCTTGAACACACAAGTATGTTTATCATTAATCTTAAAGGGAAACAGTTGTTCTTCAGACTCCTTTCTGAATTTTTATCTATTTTTTTAAAAAGTTTGATCCCAAATGACTGAATATGAGTTGAAGATGAAAGAATGTTGTTTATCTTTTTAATTAGATTACTTTAACCTCATTTATGCATAGTTCTTTTACTGTTCTTCACAATAGCAACAGTGAAGAAAAAACACATTGTTTTACAATTGACTTAAAAAATGCAAAACATACGGTTCATAGAGCATCCAGCAGGAGACAGAGTACCTGTTACTGGTTTTTAGCTCATTTTATGAAACTGGCTGGCTTTCAGTTTGGAGACATTCTTTAATAATACCTATATTTTTCATTCTATAGTGCATTCTTTTCAAGGACTTTAAATTGCTCAGAAGCTCTTGAAAATTCCGGATATATGAGAGTTTGGGTATATGACGGTTTTTTATTTCCAGGTAACTGACTGTCAGTTAGCTCAAGACACTTCGCTTTTTCCAAAAGCCAGCATGATCACTTTGGTTCTGGGCTGTTTGGTTCCTCTGCGTTTGCTGATTCCTCACTTCAGGCATTTCTAAATTCAACTGGACTCCAAAAAAGACCCACTCCAGCCCTAAGTGCCTCAAGTTAATATGTCATTAGCTTGATGTAAGGAAAGGACCAGTGCGGGCAGTCCCATACTATCTAGGCAGTCTCCAATATAAGTGAAATAGGCCACCAGTAACATTAAAATCATAGGATTTAGTGCCAAAGGGGCTACTTTTCAAGACCTGTGGCTTTTAGTTGCCTTTGTGTTTGTCTTGTAAACTGGGCACAGGGCTCCATCACCAGCAGGTTCACATGATGGGGAGTGTACCAGAAACACAGGTCATGTTTTGACTTCTGTTTGATATTTTATTTATGTATGATTGAAATAGATAAACTAAGAAAAATTAACTGTCCAGACCATAATTTCATCCAAAATAAACACAGACTAAAACTACGGCAACTTAGTGGATTGCATGGATTAGTGAGATATCCTGGTATGTAATAGCAATAGCAACAATTTTATTCCCCAATTTAGTAATGCTTAAAATCTGCAATCCAGAGTCGCTGCATGATGTGCAAATCCCTTACAAAATCTGCCTCCCTTTTTCAAGCTCAGGATCCTTTGCTATACAGGGGAACCCTGAAGGTTGCCCCTTCATAGCTTTGTATAGGAAATTTGTGTTTGGAGAATCATTAGTGCGATAGACTTATTCACACCATCTTTTTTTGCCATTCTTGCTTATACCCTTCTTTGCAGACAGCGCTGTCCACTTGTCCCCTAGGTTTCTGCCAGACTTTGTGCCTGGACAAATTTTGCTTTTTTTTAATTTTAATGTTTACATGTAAAGTCTTCCCAACCCCTGCAAAACCTTCTCCTTGTTCTTGCCCTGCCTAGGTCTTGAGTCTGCGAAACATCATGTTCCTTTCAGCAGCCACACATTGAAAAGAAAGAAGTTTTTCTCCTGAAAAGAAAAAAAAAAAAGAAGAGCAAGCAATATTAAATCCATTTTGATTTTAAAATGAATGAGAGTTTACTGATGGGTGTATTTTTAGAGCTTGGTCTGATATCCCTTCCTTCACCCACCTCACCTGATAGACAGCTGACCTAACTCTGCCATACACTTGTGTTAACATGCATCCAGCTGCAAAATGAGGCACTCGCATCCCTGCCCCTCGAGACCTCTTTTACAGGGTGCAAATACAGTAAATCTCTTCTGGCTTTCGTGCCTTCTCGGTAGATTTCCACGCGTTGCAGCCAAGCTGGGGATTTGGCCCAGTGTCTTTTTTAAACCCTGTGACCCAGACGTGGAGATTAAAAAGAGAGTTATGTTATTGGATTAAACAGATACAAGAGGCGCTCGCTGTATCAGCACCCATCACCTTAAAACTCCAGAAAGCAGCTCAGCATGTTAACGGCGAAAACAGTCTCGAAGAAAGAGGGAAAATGCAAAGGGAGGGGATTGCCAACCCCTGCCTTGGGCTGGGGTGCAAAAACCTGCTGCTCTGCCTGGTCTGCAAAGCACCCACAGGGACATTATGTTCTGCTTTCTATAGCATCATCATACAGCTACACTTGAGAGCTGGCATACAAGTTATTTGAACTACATGTACCTGTAACGGGAGTGATTTGGGCTTGTTTTAGTTAAATTTGAGTTAATGCCCTCATGGCGGGATTTTTAAGGGGTTAGGCTTGATTACGTTATGAAAAGCACCAGTGCATGCTGAAATCAACAGAACTGCAGAAATAAAAATACTAATAGATTAAAGCCAGGCCTACAGGAAGAGGATAGTAATTTCAGGCACCATTTATATGCTTAATATCATACACATGCTTATGCTTTGTAGTTTGGGCTCTAACTTGTGATTTTGGTTACGTAAGAGCACTGGAGGAGCCAGAGGCATTAGTGCTGCCATACGCTGCTGCAGCTGAAGGCAGAGTTCCCCCAAATATTCAGCAGGCACATTCTCAGAAGTTGTGCTGTCTCATAATGAAACATCAGACAGCGATGCACATATTTATGACTAATTACTATTATTATTCCACTTAGTTCCAGGTAGTGTTTACATGCCTCTGACTTCAAAACAGCTGTTGTTTTTTTCCCCAAAACCCTTTTTTTTTCTTTATTTAAAAAAACACAGAGAGCAACCATGTGCTTTGTGTGGCTGACTTCTCTTTTACTGAGTGAGAGGCACCAGAACAAGGGAGAGCCAGAGACAGAAAATACAGGCTTTGATTCCTCTAGAGAACTTGAGCAAAATATTCCACTGCTGTCAGTGGTACAGCTGTGCTGGCAGGATCCTCAGCACAGATGAGGCTCCAAATGCTACTTATATTTCACCGATGCGGTTGCCGGTTCCTAATCTGCATCCAGGCATCCTCGCTGCAACTGAGCAAGTGGCTGCACCGGTGTGAAATGTTTTGCTTCGCTCCCTAGTGCAGCGGCAGCCAGAGCCTCCTGTGTTTGTGGTCCCTTGTAGGAGTATCACAAAATGCTGTCTGCCTTCAGCGAAGGATGCCTATGAAAAGCTGCAGTACAATAGAAACCTGAATCAGAAGACGTAGGTGGCAGCATGCACTACATCGTGTTTTTAGCTTAAACCAGGCTGTTCAGTGGAGATATGTCATCAATTAGCTGCATATATCCTATACGTGTATCTAAAGAGACTTACTTTGCAAATCAGCTCAGATACTGGAAAACCACAGAGCATGCTGGAGCCCGGGATAATCGCTTGCGTGACTGTGCCATGCTGCATTTGGCATGCTGTACTGCCAGCAAGGAGGATGCAGGAGGGGCACAGCTCTCTGCTTTGGCATGGACCAGCCACAGAAATCAGCCTTTTTTAGTGACCTCCCTGGTGGCTGCTGTGATGGCATTTGATCGCCCAGCACCTTGTGCACAGGTGACGGGCTCCAAAGGTGCATTGCCCGGGGACTACTGTCCTAGCTTGTGGTGTAGGAAGGAAGGGTCTTGTGTCTGGGAAAGCCTGAGAGAGCGGGGCTGTGGGGACTGTTCGTTCTTCTTTCGTGCATCTTCCTGGTGCCCAGTGCAAGGTTAGCATCACGGGGCTCTTGCGAAACACAGATGGCCCAAAATTTCCTTCTCCCCGCTACTCTGCCCCCACAACTCAAACAGTATTTTGCAGTACAGAGGATCTTGCCAAGTCTCCAGCAGGGGTTATATGAAAATGCCTAGCGAGTCTGTATGCAGCTGTATCCTTTCATCAACAGAACTAGAGGAGATGTGTGCAGAAGAGCAAATACAAATACATATTTGAGTCATATACCCGTTCGCCTGCAGGAGAAAAGCACTGACTTTCGGTGCAGTGAAACCCAGAGCGGCACGAAACGTTACCCCGATTATTTCTCCTGCCGATCGCCCGGGCTGTACTTTGCTCTCCAGCTGTGAGCGGGACTGGCCGGTGCCGGGGGCTGCTCTTTTGGGAAAGGACAGAGAAAGGAGCAGAGAGATCCCGGTGTCCCAAGCACCTGCCATGCCATGCTCCCTGGTGTTTCCTCCTGCAGCAGGAGCCGGCTGCTGAGGCCGAGTGCCCCAAAAGCTTGGCCGACGGACACCGGCTCCAGCGTCCGAGCCCCCGGCACCTTCCGCGGAGGAGCAACGCCGGGGCCCGGGGACGGGCAGCACCGGTGACAGCGCCGCGGGATGCTTTGTCTGCGAGAAGGGCGTAGAGATAAAGAAGAATAATTTTAAAAAACGTACGAAAATAAACAGAAAAAAAAACCCCACCCCAAAACGGAAGAGAGGAGAGCGGCGGAAGGCAGACCTCCGACCCGCTCCGCTCCGCCGCCCGGCAGCCGCGGGACGAGGATCGGCTCCCGCCGGGCCGGCTCGGGGGCGGCCCCGCTCCCCGCGGGGGAGGGCGGGTGGCCCGGGGCTGTCCCCGCGGCGGCGGCGGCCGCTCGCCCCGCACCCGCCCGCCCCTCCCCGCGGCCGCCTGCCAGCCCGGGCTCCGCCGCCGCGTCTGCGGCATGGCCCCTCCTCCCCCACACCCCTTCCTTTAGGCTCCCCCCTCCCCAGCAAAGAAGAGGCCGTGCCGGTGTTTTTCCACTCAGCAGGATGGGAGATGCTCAAAGCTCCCTCATTAGACAACAGACACGAGAGGTCAGGAAGAAAGCGCTTATAAATTACCGTTTCCTCCCGCTCGGCGCTGCTAGTCGCGCCGCACCGCTCCGCCGGACGCGCCTTAGGGGCGCAGCGGCGCGCAGGCACCGCGGCCAGCGGACGCAGGTACCGGCGCCTCCCGGGCGGGCGGGCGGGGCGGCGGCGGCGGGGCCGGAGCGGAGCGGGCGGATCGCCCCCGCTGCCGCGGCGAACAAAGGGCGGCTGCTGCGCGCCCGGCGGAGCCGAACCGAGCCGGGCCGGGGGCGGCGGCGGCGTCCGCCCTTTGTCCGCGCCGCCTCGGGGTGCTCCGGACGCGCTTTCCCTCCCCCATTTATTTATTCATTCTTCTCCTTTCAACCCCCCCTTCTCCCCAGCTGCCTCGTTACCCCTGCGGGGTTTATTTTTTTCTCCCTCAGCGGTTATTTTCATCCTTCCCCCCACCCCCCCACCTTGCGTTAACTTTTTTTTCGCGATAAACAGTTCGCAGCAATTCCCCTCTTGCTGGCGGCCCTCCAGCACATCTCCGGAGCACGCTTCTCTCCCCGGCTGTATTTTTGCCCTTTTCCTCTCGCCTTCCCAACCCTCCTCGCTGTATTTTTTGTAGCTGCCGTGTGCTACCCTGGGTTGAAGGGGCTGCTGCGGGCAATGCTGCATCTGATGCTAACGGGCCTACCTGGTGGGTAATGCTGCTGCTTCTGCCTTTTTACTCCATTTGTTTTCCCTTCCTTCGGCATGCCGAAATCAAAGTTGTGATCGGGGCTTGGAAATACAACGCAGGGACTGCCACAGGGCAGGTGACCGAGCTCTGCTTGGTGCGAAGGGGCAATAATTCTGGGTTCGTCTCGGGATAGCTCGGGTCTATGATTCTATGATTTAAGATCGTGAATGCCCATCTCTGCCTGGTACCGTAGCAGGCGGCACGTGGGAGGACTCGCAAGGTTTCCATATAAGAACATGGGAGAATTTATTTCGCACAGGCGAAGAAATGTGCGGAGTATGTGTTATTTATGAAACAGAAAGCAAGCTGTGTTTTCCATGGGTAGCTCTGAGAGTGTCAAAACTTTGTATTTAGAGATTGTAAAAACTGATTTCTGCTGTTTAATAAGAAGTGCATTTCAGGGAAATAACCGATGAAAAAAAGTAGTGGGAGAGGATCCAGATAAACATGAAGAAATACAACCCCAGCACGCTTTGTTCCAAGGTGTAAAGATGGAGTTTTTTGGTTAGTTCCCATTTTTTTAGCCGTATTGGGAAAGGCATTAAGAAAATGTGCCGAGAGGAGCTGGTTACGTTGATAGTGCTATTTTGGTAACTGCAGGGGTTTTTTTATTGCTTGCATGTCTCAATGTTTCGGGTTTTGGACTTGCAAAAATGAGGCAGCCCTGATCAGGGGACGTGTCATCGGCTGTTTAATTCAAGGCTTAGATGACAGTTGCTACTGGTTTAGGTTTTATGGCTTTAGGTTTGAGGGTAAATCAGCCCATTAAAACCTGCTGCTGTGGAATTTGTAGGGGAGAGGCTTTGGCGAAACCCCTGATGGTTGTTGACAGCCGGGTGTTTACCTCTGGGTCTGCGTTTGGGCAAGCTGCCTGCTTTTTGGCACTGCCTACCTTTGCACGCGTCTTAACGGGAAGATTCCCCTTAAGGTTGCTGGGTTTTTTAAAGCAAAATGTGTGTGCAGTTGAGGCAACCAGCAGCAGGACCCCGTCCCTCACCCAGAGTTAGGTTGAGGCTGAAGCACGAGTGTGGCAGGAGGATGTCTTTGTTACCCTGATTAAACTGACACTGGAAACTTTATTGTTGGCCCTTTCATGAGATAGCATCTTCGTGTTTCCTCTTCAACTGTCTGTTCTCTGCTTTGCATACTTACGGGGTTTGGGTGTTGGGTTTTTTTTTCCCCTTCTCTCTGTTTGCCTGTGTCTCACCTTCTCCGTCCCTTCCCCTTCCCACCTCTCCCAGTTTGGGCTTCTTTGGGGCTGTACCCACTGGAGGGCGACAGACACCTTCCCCTCGGCCATGGGGTGCGGGGGGGCACCCTGACCCCTCCTGTCCCTCCCCGGGGGTGGAAAGGCCGCTTTTTGATGTAATTTATTAACCTGCTGCTTTTAGAGTGCAGTCTCAGGGTTGTTTTCTGCCATACTTTGCAAAAAGCAGGAGGTTGCTGATGGCACTGTGATAGTTGGAGGTTCTGAGAAGGTGGTTGCATGCTTGGGGGTGCTAGATCAAAATCCTGTGGGGTTTTTTTGTTGATTTGTTCATGGATCTTGGTGTAGAATCCAGCAGAAATTTGAAATGTTTCAATTTTTATCTTAGTTTACTTTGCTGTAGCCAGGAGCAAAATTTGGCATGCTACTCTTTGTTGGTAGTTGCTAATTTGTAGCTTTTGGGTGGGTTGCCTGGAGATTTCGTAAATGCCACAGTTGAAGTGTTTGGGCTGTGGCAGGAGGCTTCCCTCTGTGTGAAATGCTGCAGGAAAAGAGGCTCAGTGGTGCCCTGGAAAAATTGGAAGACACTTTAGGTTGGCTTACTCTTGCTGTGCGATGCTTGGGAAACCTCTCATGCCTGAGCACAGTTCTGTTGGTAAAACCTCAGCAAGGATCTTGCCTTACAGTTAATCATTGCAAATACTTCAACAGGTTTTCCTTAAATCGATACTCTGCCTGACCAAGACCGAGCTACATCTTAGTGGCTTCTAGACAAGTCCTGTGGGCTGGGTGTTTCCAAAGAGACTCTCAGGCACGAGCCTTTCAGCAGGCTGCTCTGTTTTCTGGGCAGCAGTGCTCCCACGATTTTCATCAGTGCACCTCAAGACTCAGCAGCAACCCCCTATTATTTCAGTTTTACCCCTTGTAGGTTTTCCAGCACCCCATAGCTTTGTCTCAGTGCCCCAACAGCAGTGTTGCCAGTTCCATCAGTAAGGGGAGACTCTGCAGTGATGCTTTTAATTATGCTGGCCAGTGACTCTGAAAAGATTATATTGTTTTGTTACGTTTAAATTTGTTATATTTAAATTTAGCCATACTACAACACACAAAAATGGATAGGAAAGCCATGGTAGTTAAAGCCTTTTGTAAGTAATGTTTATTTGATAGGTCATACTGATAAACTGTAGATCATTTAAGAAGTGCAGCTTTGAATAGATTGCCCAGTGAGATTAGTGCCTTTGACTTCTTCTCATCACTAACTTGATTTATGTGACAAGAATGGATCAGGGTTATGTTTTCTAAAGTAACCCTGAGTCCGGTCCTCTTAAGTGCTCTGTACACAGAACTCAGGTTTATTCTAGTGCTGCTCTTGGGGGGGACTGCTTGTGGGATTGGGTCCTTGGCATTTGGAAGAAAAGCGTGAGGATGAAAATGCAGTGATTTAATATTTGTTGAATTTCTTCCATACACGCATATTTACTTGAGTCCTCAGCTGTTGTAGTGCCATGGATTTAATTGATTTGTGCTAGCTGACTATTATCCCAAGGCATGTAAGCTCTAGGCAATGCTTACAGAGCAGCTAATATTGGTTTAAGATAATGTGGTAGAAATTAAGTGAAACTGCCACTCGGTATTGTCCTTTTCCCCCAAAAAACCTGCCATTGGAAGGGCAACCGTGCTGCCAGACTGTGGCTGAAGCTGTGGATGGTGCCCTAGAGCATCTTCTGTGTTTATATCAGTCTCTCTCTGTTTTTTTCCCCCCACTGTGTCTAGATTTGCACGGACAAAAAGCCCCCCCAGTGCCAACGCTACACCTTGCTCCCAGAGCATCCTCCAAACCCACCAGTTGGGTTGGTGGAAGGGGAGCGTGAATCACATCTATGTCCTGGCAGCGAGCTCTGGGTGGGAGGCAGCAGGACGGGTGGCTCTTACGACCCATGGGCTGTTGGGAAGGCCCGTGCATTTTAGCAGTTGCTGGGTTTCCTGTTGTGGTTCTCTGTCACCCAGAATGGTCACAGCCTCGAAGAACGCCTTCGCTGCTGTGGCTGCCCGACCTGGGTTTGAATGCAGTCGCTGCTTGAGCGCTGGTGTGGAAAAACGATCACGCTGCGCCAAAAGGCAGCAGGAGTGCCCTGCTGTGGGGTGTTGGTGTAGGCGGGCTGCCCCTGGTAGGAGAACAACTCATACGCTGAGCCACGGCGTTATCAGTGAGCCGGAATGTAGTTAAAAGTTCTTTTTTGCTTCAGATCACATGGCATTTGCATTTTATTTCACTGCTGCAGCGTAACTTCCTTGTTCTTGAGATGAATGTAGTCAAATTTTCTGTCATGTTTTACATAGGATGAAACAAGTGATCCTTTTACATAGGATGAAACTCCTGTTTTGGCATTGGTACTGCGTTCAGTGTCTTGATGTTCTTCAGATTATAAATTCATTCTGATGAAATTCAGAAAACACTATACGTGATAACATTGAAACATGTCTGACTTATCTAGACTCACTTTTTTCCTTTAAAATATCATTTCTGCCTTTTGTTTTTCTCTTTTTTTTTTTTCCAAAACAGGAAGAGAAAATCCATTCAAGAGAGACTCTTCTTCATGTAAGTGTTATTTATGCTTGTTTATGAAATTACAAAAGGCTTATAAAGCTCGTTAAAATGTTCAAATATTGAACATTTGCCATCTGTTTGTAGAAACCAAGTATAGAGCATGTAAAAATAGGCTGTAGTTATACAGTAATAATGCTCAGCAACTGTTATCTTAAACCTATCTCTGCATATCACTGCAGAATTTAGAAACCATTGCAAAGCACTTTGCAGACATTTAAGCAGCATGCCCATAAAGTTGATGTGTAAATCCTGGAGGGATAGCATTAAAATGGTTTGCCCAAAGCAGAGGAGACCGATAAGCGAGAGCTTGTTTTAGCACCCCAGAGTCCTTGATTCCCAAACCCTGTGACAAAAGTTGGCTTCTCTACCTTGGATCCTACAAAATCCAAGTTCTGCCTCTAGAGCCAGTTGTTCTCATGCGTGTGTCCTGGTGTGTGCATGTGTATGTGTGAGTAGGAGAGAGTGTGTGTACACATATTTGGCCTCAAATAGCCTATAGGTATTTCAGCCCTTTTCTACAACGTGTGGTGATACCCATTAAAGTAAGAGTAGATGCCACCAGCCATTGGTGAGTACCGTTGCAAATGTTGTGTGAAAGCACTTGGCCCCAGACTGACTGCTCGGTCTGGGTGAGCCCTCTGCAGTATCCTTCACGGGACGAAAAAAGCTGCATGTCAGAAAAATAAAAGTTTTTTTTTCCACACCTTCTATTGACCCGGTTTGCTTGCAGATCTCAGATTTGAAAACTCTTGAGTAGTACAGAAAGCTCTGCTCTGGTATTTCTTCCTAGTAGATAAATCTGATTAAATGTTTTAAGGGGATAGATAAAGACTCTCATTGCCTTGATGCAAAATTAGCTTAGCAAGGGAAGCAACTGCATTGTTCCCAATGCGGGGCCCGCTTTGCGTAACTTCCGAGCATGTACTGCGTCCAGTGGCATGGCAAGCCCACGAGCGCTCACCTCAGGCTGATTTTCCATAAGTCAACATTTTTATTTTATTTATTTTTTTTAAAATAACATATATCTCGGAATTGCAGCACTCCATTATGCTTGCATAGCAACTGCTGGTTAATATGTAGCAAATGCCATGTGGTAACAAATGTGGTTTTTTGCTATTGTTGAGCTGGAATGTGAGTTCAGCTTCTAGATAAAAGTGGCTTGCGCAAGGCGCCCCGGTAGACCATGATCTCTGTGGCTTGTACGGTAGTTCTGTAGGCAACTGTGTTCTGCTCTTCCTCTCCCCTGCGCTTCCCTTCATCTTCCACGTGAGCGAGGGGTGGGCTTAGATGAAGGTAGGAGCTGGCAGCCCTTTGCATCCCGCAAAGCACCAGTGTGGGGTTTATTTTAAGCCCGTTGCTAGTGAAGCATCTGTTGAAAACACCCTTTCTTCTGGTTGCGTTTCTAGCAGAAACGTTGTAAGATGCCTTATTTAATAGCTTTAAACCGGAAGTGTTCTTTGGCTGGTTTTATGGATATCATAAGACAGTCTTTAAAAAAAAGAAAAAAAATATAGCCAGTAGTAAGTGAAGGATACCCCACAAAGGATTAAAGAGTCGTTCTTCCCTGCAGCTGGAATCCTAGCTGAGACTAGCTTAAGAGTTTGTATCTTTGAGAAAGTACATCATGATTTTTAAAAGGTAGCGGACAAAGAAAAATTCCAGAAGGCTTTTGATTATGACCATTTTCCAAATTTGTAACTCATTTTTATTTCATTCTAGTGTAGGAAAGTCAAACCTCTTGAAAAGCCTGTGAAGCACATGCTTCCCAAAGATTTTAAGTGAGAAACAGTGTAATAAAGCTTCCTTTAAGGGAAGAAGCTCCCAAACAGAGAAGAACCCAAATGGACAGACCCTACAGCAGTGACTGTATAGTGTCTGGAAACTGCAGAAAAAGCACACGGTGCAGATCTGAAGAGTTTGGTCTGGAGATTTCAGTATTGCAAGTAATGGGGAGCTTCCTAGGTCCGATACGTGTACTCCAAAATAACTGAGTAATGGAAAGTTGTGGTCCAGAGGCCATTTGTGGTGCAGCCTTCCATCACCTGCTGTGGCTTTTCAACAGCTAACGGCAAGCTTTGAGCATCAGAGCCTCTCTCTTCTGGTTCTGTGCATGAAATGTTACAACTTTGACTCGATAACTCTATTTGTGCCTGCCTGTGCATTGGCTCCCCTTGGCTTCTTCAACTGTGTGAGTTTCCAAGAGAGTTAAACTCCAGGGATGGAAATAGCAAGACTAAAGCAAAATGGCAGGATCGTGAAGCATCAAGGACAGGGATCTCTCCCAGACCCGGTTCACAGGGGTTTGGCTCCTGTGGTAGTGAATGCTTGGGGGGGATTAACCCCTCACGACTGTGCATTGGACCGGTCACCGTGACAGCAGGTGACCACTTTGAGAAAGACTCTTTGTGACAGTAACCAGCCATATATAGTTGTAATGATAAGAAAGGGACCATCTTATTGTAGTCACTTTGCGACAAATACTACCACAATTCATTACTTTCCATCAGTGCCTCATCCTATGGAGGAATCACCACTGCCCATCTACATTGAGGAGGGGACAGAAGTCCCGATTGGTGAGTGCAGTTGGGATGGGATATGTTTAAGGGGGGGTATAATGGTACTTGGGTTTTTTATTCCTCACATTTGTGTATACCCATTTGTCATTGAAAATGATAAGGCCTTTTGCAAATGTTTGGGGATTTTAATTTTATTTTCTTAATGTGAATGTATTTTAGAGCTCCTGAGGATCATCAAATACTGCTAGTGTTGGTTTTTCAGCTAATCGTAAATCAAAGTGTATAATTTATGCAGTGACATTGAAAGCTTCCATGCGGAATCTCATTAACACAAGGCTGGGGAGGACCCTGAGTATCAGGAGAGAGAGTTCCCACTTCAGCCTTTGACCTCATTGTTGAGATACTCTGCCAGCTGAATCAGCAGTTCTTGTCCTCCTCATACTGTCCTGCCTGGCATCCAGCAGACTCACCTTGCACACACCACCAAATAGCCGGAAGAGAGTTAGAGAGCTTTGCCGTTGCCTGTGTCGCACACTGGAGTACAGCACCCCCCACATCTGAGCTCTGGGCTGGATGTGTTGCCCCGGTGTGGGTACATCGGTGTGGGTGGATGGGTTTTTTTTTAGGTAGAGGAGCGGTCTTCCAGATAAGCCACAAAGAAGGAGACTTACAGATCAATAAGTTGCTCTGTGGTGATCTCTTTGGACTGTAGAAAATGGTGACAGCAGCGTTTCCCAGAGCCCTTGTTCAGCCCATCCTCAATGGCGTGTAAGTGTGCCTTGGCTACCACCTTGGGAGTCTGCCCTGTTGAGCAGGTCTGTCTCTTCAAATAACTTTTTCTTATTCTGATTTTTTCCATTCCTAGATTCAAGCAATTGCTTCTTGTCCTACTATCTTTTGAGCTAAATTAATTACCTTCCTCTACACACAGTACCTTGAAGGTATTTATAGCTGGATCTCAGCCCAGGAGTCTTCTCATTTATAGACTGTATTAATTTAGCTCTCTTACTCTTTCCTTAGATCATTTTTATTGTCCTTATTTGTATTTCCTTTAGTTTTTGATCTCCTTTCTAATCTGTGGAGACTTGAACAGCTCATACTTTATCCACTGTGGTTGTTTTGACATAGCATTATGCTTTAGATTTCCATACTATCCCTTCATATGTACACATCCAGAAATAGCTTTTGACCCTTCTCCTGCATCACTCAGTAGCATCATACAGAGAAACTGTATTACTTGCAATTTTATATTCATATATGTATTACAGCTGTCATCTGCGCATTACTGCAGACTGCTTTTCCAGCTTCATCATACTTGCTTGCATACGTTTCCTAACTTTTCTTTCCTCTAGTTATAGAAGGTCATAATGTAAAAACTGACAGGTTTAGCCTTCTCCTTGTCTTCATTTTGTACCTTTTGTCATGATACAGTTAATATGTTGTTGCTGTATCCCTTCTATGCATGCCACGATGTGGTCTTTCCCAGAGCAGATCATCTTTTCCTCACCTTCTCTGCGATTGTAGTCAGCTGAATGCCTGCTCAGCGTCAGTCCCCTCTTGCAGAACTATTAAGGCTAAGTTCTGTTGTGGCCCTGTGGTATTTCATCTAGTCTTACCCGTTGCACTGCACTGCTGGGATGGTGGCACCCACACCAAGAAAAATACTGTAAGGCTCATGAATCACAAAACTGACAAAATGATAAAAAAATCCCAAACCAAACAGATATGACAGCTGTGAGTGAAAAGCTTTTTAAAGCGTGGTGGTTCAGTGCTGTCATGGAACAAGTTTGTTGGATCAAGCTCTGAAATGCAGCAGTAGCTGTGAAATGGCCAAATTGACCTAGGGAGAGCATCGTGTTGACTTATTTTAAATAAGTATCTGGACTGTCAGTACAGCAAACTGTGGTTGAGGGGGAGTGAGTGGAAAAAGTAAATGATGCAGAAGTGAGAGTGACACAAGCTCTGAGTCTGGTATTTGAATGCCTGACGTGGGTCAGGGTTTTTATAATAGTTGGATGCAGTATAAATCGTCAAGCTGGGAGGTCACCTGCAAAATACTGATCTGGGTCTGGGTCTCAATTTTGGTCCTACTTTCCACTACCAGGGTGATCCATATCCAGGGTCCGCATCTGCACCTGTATAGCCCAGAATAGGAATAAAAAGAAGTCCCATCTGAGCTTCGGCTGGGGAAGAATAACACACAGTGCAATTGTTAAAACAGTTCAGCACAACTATCATTTACTATAAAAAGGTTGTTTGGAGAACTTGGAAATCTGTTTCCTTATCTAAAACACATTTTGGATACTATATGGAGTGCATACTGCTCTGGCCCAAGCTTGACTGGTGGTGGTAGATCTCTTTGTAGCTTCTGTATGTATTTTAAAAAATAGAGAAATCAGTAGGTTCTTTCAGAGTCTAAATTTAACAACGCTAATTATTTCAAGCAATTTGAAAAGGAACATAAATCTCATTTAGTACAGCTGCTTCATGAAAACAGCAGCTACTAATAATACCCTGTAATGAAGATCTAGCTAACACTGTCGTGAGTTAACCAACAAGAGAAGGAACGCATGGGATTTGGACAAAAGTGGCATTTCCTTCTCTAAAGGAAGGATCTTTGTATTGAGGAGAGGGTGGTTATTGTCTAAACACTGTTTTTGTCTCTTTGGGTGAAATGAAGACTTTGACATTTCTGCATAGGCGAATACAGCTTTTGATTGGAAAAAGATCTGAGCTCCACTTAATTTTTATGTACTTTTGCGCTAGATAAGCGAGATGCAACAAACATGTTCATAAATCAAAGATATTTCTGAGGAGATGGAGAATATTTTGTGAGCACTAGCAAACAATCTACAGAATAAAGAGTGCAGGTCAGACCCTGGCAGTCTTGGTTCAGGCACAATTTCAACCGTCTTCCGTCCAGTTAGACAGTTCAGGAGATTCAAAGTGAGGAAAGAGGCAGAGCAGACGTTATTCACGATTACCATTGATGCTGAGGTGGTGACCATATTCACCAATCACCTTTTGGAACCTCTTGTGTTAAGCACTGAAGAAAAGAGCTGAGGCCACACAGTCTGTAAGAACACTTTGTATTTTACACACAGTGTGTAATATTTACATTTTACGAAGCAGAAAACCCAGGAACAAAATATTTGTGTTGGCAGTCATTGTATTTGGCCCGTACGGAACACCACTGAGGGAATAATTGCCTCCTTGGGGATCAGGGAGCAGTAGAGCTGTAGACTGAGATGTTTGTTTGTGTTTTTCCTTCCAAGTCACATTTTGAGAGGTTAGTGTTAATACCTGTGAAATTAGCTGCAAAGACGTAGAAATTCATGGTCTAATTGTCAGCCGATTTACTCCAGCGTAGCTTTGTTGATTCCAGGTAGCATTGCTGTTGCTTTATCACTGTGTAAGCCATCTCAAAGTCAGACCCCCTTTGTCAGGAAAGAGACAGTCCTGCTGACCTTGAAACCCAAGGCACTTGTGCTGTAGCTCTTGAGTCCCCAAGCGGGCAAAATCCCAGTGGTCCACTTCAGTCTTACTGATCCACTTTTGCTGATGAATAGCACTGGCTTCAGTGGGCTTAATTCAAATGCATACAAGCGTTATGTAGACCTCGTCTGTATAGGATTCTCTTCCCACCCCTTAAATCATCTCGGTATAATGGAAAGCTCCGTTAACACTCTGCAGCTATATTCTCGTGGTGGTACTCACAAGTCGTGGTGTAGCCTGAGCTCTTTTGAGTAATCTTGGTTTTAGGAGAATTCTTCTGCCAGTGCTCAATCCCTGCTTTTAAGCATCTCTGATGTCTTATTAATGAGAAAATCTGCATTTCCAGCCTACTTCTGCTCTTGGGCAGACTCACTGAAAAACACATGCTATGTTGTTTTTATGCCTCCTTCAGCAAGAGAGTTAGAGCTGGTTATTAAGTGGGATAAGCATGAAGTGCGCCTTTCCTAGAAAGGGAGAGTGTCCGGCACCTTATAGAGAGCTGGCTCAGTGTCTCTCTGGGAGGTTGCCTTCCCTCATAAAAGAACCATTTCTGTCATATGCGCTTCAGGGCTTGCTCTCTCACGGGGTGCTGGCATACAGAAAGCTTGATTTTTGCCAGGTACTGAGTGCCTTCTGCAAGGTACTGAGTGCCATCCTATCCTTTGCAGCCAAAAAGGAGTTGATGACTCCTGGCATCAGGCAAATCTGGACCCAGAAGACCACAGGTAGTATTTACCAATTATTTATGTGCTTTCGCATGCCAGAGGTTGTCTGAATTGATTTCCCTAGCATATAAGAGATTTCAAGCCTTAATGACACTTGCCTGCCACTGAAAACAGTATTATTTTTATAAAAATAATAATAATACAATAATAAGCATGACATTTATTGCATTGCCTTGGGGAAATTAAACCCCCTCCCAGTTAACTACAGTCCAAGCTCTTTAGAGCAGTTGCAAATGTATGAGTTTTATACCCTGAATGAGCACCATATGCCAATTGTTTGTGGCACAGTGAGTCACAGGACACGCTGTGAAAAGCAATAATGGCTTGGCATGCGTTGTAATATTCAGTAGGGTTTTTTGTTTGGTTTTCTTAAAGGCATATGTTTGTTCTTTGACAATAAAATGAGTGTCGTCTAATATGCTGCCACCAGGGACTGTTGCTTATTTCATACTTAACCTGGAGTTTACTCATTTGTCACTCACTGCACACACCCTCTGTTATCTTCTCCTCTCCAACTGCTTTTATTGTATGCATGCAGCATCAGCATATCAAGATTGAGCTTTCTACTTGATTCTGTCTTGTCATTTTGTGTTAATCCTCTTCTCCCTTTTCCTCCTCATCTTCTTTCTTTGTCCAATAGGGAAATTCATGGTTATAATGAAAAAATGTTCACCCTGAGAGGAGTGAAGCAGTGGGACGGGTTGCTCCGAGATTGTACAGTACCCACTCTTGGAAGTTTTCAGAGCTTGACCAGATAAGGCCACCAGCAACCCAGTCTGAGTTTGGTGTTGGCCCTTTGCACAAGAGGCTAGGCTACATGACCTCCAGATGTCCCTTCTAACCTAAATTATTTTAAGGTTCTGTATAATACCCAGTTCACCTTCTGATTCAGCCGTGGTGATGTGTGTGCCATTAACTTCTCACCTCCCGTGGGAGTCACTGTCATTCACACCAGCATAGAATAGGAATGACCTCCTGAAGGTCAGTGAAGTTACATTGGTTTTACTCATGTGGGATCAAAATCAAGATGTAAATGGTAACCTCAGATGAGATTAGTAGGTGAAATTTGGGTATCTCTGTAATTAATTGGAATTTTAACCAGGATTTCACTTAAGATCTCTTCAAGTCTTCATTAAGTGCCAATTGAAGTTATCAGTTGAAGAGTTTGATGCATAATTGTATCAGGACAGTAAGTATTTAAAAAGCTACAATTGCCCTTTTTTTTCCCCTTTAAATTGTTACAAATCCTATTCTCTAGCAGCCTGGAAGAGATCTTTGGGGTATTTAGGTTTTAGTGAGTCACCAACTGCCCTTGCTCTGGTGTTACGTGATGGTTTCCTCATGCGGCTGTAACCACGTGAGGGAGTTAATGCTGCACAGAGCATCTGCTCCTCAGCTAAACGCCTCCCCAGCCCTGCAGCTGTCTGCCAAAGAGCCTCGGACGTGCAGAGGAGTGTCTGCGACCTCTATGGGGTAGCAAATTTTTGGCCCATAGGCTAGCCAAAAATCGCCCTTTGTCAGAATAATGTTAATTTAACTGCCAAAAGGAAGCAAAACCACACTGAGATCCACCATATCAGCCTAGGGAATTTTCAACAATGATCTAGCAATTATAAAAAAAAAAACAAACAGCTGAAAATGAAGAAACACCCAATTGTTAGGAAAAAGAAATACGGGAGCAGTTTTATAGGGTTGCTCTTTCAGGTTTGCCAAGATAAGGTAATTTTTCTCCGTAACTCGCCTTTATCAGCAAGAAGTACATCGTTTCTGCAAACACCTTATTTCCCATCAGGCTCTGTAAAAAGTAAAGTTTACAAATGGTGCTACTATAGTAGATTGAGGAAAGACTAACTATGAGCAACCAGAAGCCTTTGTTGTCCCTTTTTATGCAAGGCAGAATTCTAAACTGAAGATTTTATAGGACAGACTTGTTTTCCTATGCTTTTTCTAGTGATTGCTGCCCTGCCTCTTCTGTAACCACGTCAGTTCTCCTCATCCAGATCCTCTTTAAATGATGTAGGGGGTTGCTCTTTCAAATGTGAAAAGGTCTTGTGCCGTGTACAGGGAATATAATAACAGAAGATACTGTTTGTACGATTGAAGGTCCCTTCTCCTCCCACTCTTCCTGCAATACACAAGCTATAGATTACAAGTCAAATTTAATAAATAATATTCACATAAGGAATTTAAAGCAATACATCTGACTTTGAACCACCTAGGTTTCTCCTTCTGCAAAACAGTCAGAAGTTCCTGTAGCTCTTGTGCACGTCACTTCCTTAGAAAAGTCCAGAAAAGCAAACCAAAGGAAGTTCTCTCACTTATTACCAATAGTTTACATAGGGAGTGTTTTTATGGCTGTCTCAGCTGTTTGTCACGTACTCATCATCTATGATGGAACTGCAAACAGTTTCCCACCTGTCTGTAATTAGCTTTTGGACACAAAAAAACACAACATGGAAAACAGTTGCAGTCATGATGAGAACAGCTTTGGGTGTTAAAGGTTAATGTGCCACACTGGTATCTAGTGTAAGTGTGTTTGATTAGATGAAATTGCACTGAGAAGATCCTCAACCGTTCACCTCTATGAACTGCACCCCTGAACTGACCAACAGGAGTAGGTTAAGTTTATAGTCCGGACTGTAAAAGCAACCTGCAGTGAAAACCATCAGCTGGTGTTTGTTTGGAAAGAGAAGAGATGGATAAAAATACTCAGGCAGTTCATATATTGTCATGCTGTATTTGGGGATGCTTACCTGCAAAAAGCAACAGAAAATTGGGGGATTGACACCAGGATAAAGGTGGGACTGCAGGTGCTTGTTTCTTGCCTTGAAGCCAGCCTTGCTCTTAAGACATTCCCCTCAGAGGCAGCAGTTGCAGGGTGAATTTGGTGGAGCTTTTGTCCAAGTAGTGTGTGTGATCAGGGTTTTGTTTGTGCTTGGTGTGGGCTCTGCACTTTGCAGACCGTGGAATGCAGAAGTGGTTTGTATGTTAGTTTCCTTGGAGAAGTGAAGTATTTGTCCTGGCACTATTTGGTTTTCATATCTCTTCATGACAGAGGTCCGCGGCAAAAGTGGAGTGAAAATACACCTCTGATGGGGAATCAGCCTAAGTCATGTGGTATTTAAAAGCATATTGTTGTAGTGGTGAATACCAAAGGGTTTACTTCCAACTCAGACCTTCAAAACAAGGGGGTAGTGATCAAAAATTTTTGATTTTCAATCAAATAATGTCCGTTGAGAGGACTGTAAGACATAGCAGTTATTCCTTCTGAAATGCCCTCCAGGAGCGTGGTGAGTGGCTGTGGCTGGCCATGGAAGCTCAGAGGATGGAGCTGCAGCTGGAGACGGAGCCACGGCTGTTCTGGGATTAAACAAAACATGCCAGTGTCCAGCCGTGCAAGCCAGCACCTGGCACCAGCTGCATGAAAGCAAATAAATACCATAGTGTCTACACAACTTCGCTTTTCTTTTGTGTGTGTGAAAGTCTACAGTTCACCGACCTGTTTTGCCAAGCTGTGCTCTGTGAGCTTGTTCATCAACTTTGCCACTTCTTTTAGCGTAGCTTCTGCCGAGACCCACTGCGCTCTGTTTCGCTCTGCCCTCGGTAGTTTCGATTTCATTTCCTGTGTGAAACTTCATAGGCTTAAAGTTTCTGTTCCCTTTTTTTTTTTTTGAAGGAAGGAAAACAACAACAGTAAATTAAACCTCAGGGTGCTTAGGAAATTGCTGATGTCTAAAGGGCTGCAGTCACTTCAGTACCACAGTTCGGCAGCAAGGGTTGTTGCCCCCCATTAGCTCCACATCTTAAAAAGTCTAGTGCTCATTTCTGTCACTGATTCATATTTTTGCTGATAATTACTGCCAGCACGAGGGAGAAATCAAGACTGAGATCAAAAGTAGCTGACTCTTACCATTAAGTTTTAGAGCTCATGGCTCTGTCCGCAGGGCTTCATAACCTTCTCAGAGTTTATAGCCCTGGAATGATGCTAATGCCGCTGATCGCGGGCGTGTAGTGGCTGCGCTGCTGGTACGAGCTGGCTGGCCCTTTTCCACCATGGTGCTGCGTTGCACAGCTCTTCCTTCCATTAATGTATTCTAGAAAAAAAACAGGTGTTTTGCAGGTGGGGAATGGGACCAAAGAAGAAAGGGTTGTTCTCCTCCGCTGATGATGCTGGGATTTAGATTTGTGGGAATAATGTACTATATGACATGTTTAAACAGCTGCCATGGGTGGGATAGAAATCTGTCCTCAGTTATTGCTTATGTTAAAGTGAAGGGATAGGGGCAGTAAAAACACAACTCTGTCCTTGTGTGGTGATGGCCGAGGCAGTTATGGCAACAGCCTGGTTACAAAGCTGGTCAAAGCCGTTAGTGAGTATGGAAAATTCTGCTTGGTTTTCCAAAAACATGTAATCTTATATATGATTCTTACTTAGTTGGAAAACTTACTGAAAAACTACAGTAATTTTCAATTATGAGAAAGCCCTGAACACCAGCATTGGTAAACTGAGTAAATGTATGGCTAAATTTAGAATTAGTTGAAAAAACAGGTGAGGGTGGAATGATTTATCCCATAATAAAAAATCACTTTGAAACAATGATTTCATACACTTTATCGTACATTTGCTTCGCTAAATGGCTGTGTTATTGTTTCTTTTCCCTGCACTGGGGCTCTGCTTGGTTATTGTAGCACAGAGATTGCTGTCTGACATTAACGTGTGCTGTAAGTGCCTTGCAGATGTGTCACATAGAATCAATACGTTATTAATCACATGCAAAAAATTCGATAGGCACAGTGCACACCACTGAGTATGCAAGTTCACAAGCCTTGTGGGCTTTAAGGTTTTTTCTTTTTTTATAGTGGGATGAGGGTCATCCTTTATAGATTTTGCTGTGCTTTATTCGTGGCAGTAGAACTAGTTTAACTGACACCAAAACTTAGTAATAATTGCAATCCACTCAACAGCAGACCTTCAGAAGTGAAAACAAAATAGGAAAATGCCTGTTCCTTTGGTCAAAAGTTGTACAACTGCAGGATACAAGGCGGTTGAAAGCTCAACGATGGGCATAGCTCATTGAATCTTCTTTGACAATGCTCATCTCACTTGGAAAGTGGGATATTCACCATTTGAATATACTGCATTTTGCTGAGGGCCCTCTCTTAAAGATGAGGGCCTCAGGATTCAGTGTCACCCAGTGAACTAACTTTTTTTCACTTTCCCAGTGGGAGAGCTGATAAAGCAGAGGGAGTGTGCAGGGAAGGCAGCAGGGAGCTGCTGCTTCATTCGAGCCCATTGGCAGTGAGGATGCTGTTAGCTGGCACACCTGGAGGCACTGAATTAGGTCAGCAGTTGGCTTCACGTGAAAAAATCCCAGCATTAACTGGATGTTCTCCTGCACATCCTTTACCTGTGTGGTGTACAAGCGATGAGCAGTTTCCCTTCATTCTCCCTGCCTCTACCAACCCTTGCTTTCATGCTCTCCTTCCCTGTGGTGCTCTTCACAAGAGTTGCCCTTGGACTTTCTTCCTCAAGGAGGGAACAGAGCAGGAGGACCACAGCTCTCCAGCGCAAGACGCGTGGTTTCTCACTGGAATATAGGAGACGCTGTGCCCACAGAGGATTTCAGTAGCAGTTATAACCGGTGTTTCGCAGTGTGCCAGTCCTCTGCTTCTCTGCGTGCTGTGTTCTTCCTCGATGACTGCTGCAGGGCCAGGGCTGCCCTGGGCCATTTCCGTGGGGAATCAGGCTCCATCCCTTTGACGCTGGAAATCATCTCGGCTTCAGCGCCTGTGTTTCGGGTCAGGGTCATGTTCCCCGTGAAACCCGTTGGAGTTGATGGATATTTGTTCTCCTCCTTTCCACCCCACACAATGGGAAAGGAGTTTTTAATTTCCTCCCGTTCTGGGTTTAGTTGTAACTGCTTTGTTCTTTCACATAAGTAGAACAAAATGAGCATCTAGAGTGTTACGTGACTGCAGATTTTCTGCTGCTGAAATGTGAGCAAAGGTGCAGGATTCTATAACAGCTCTGTGCTGTGACATGGTACTTATCTGAAGTATTTGAAGAGCATGAATGGAAACACCAGTGAGAAAAAAGCATAAGGGGGAAAAAAGCTATCTTTTGTGCAGACCACAACTGATGAAAAAGAAATTGCATTAAGCCCTGGGCTTTCCTTTCAGAATAGACTTCAGCTTTGTAAAGGAATGCATTTTGTTCCTAGAAAATTTTCAGTAGCGGATTTTCCAGTCAATCTTAGAAGACTAAAAAAAGCATCATAGTGAAAGAAAAGGAAATGAAGAAGTGAGAAGGGAGATAGTGAAAACTGAGCAAGAAGGACAAATGGATAGATGTTTAAATAACTTCCCATACCCAGCAAAAAGTAATCACAAAAAGGGGAGTCCATTAGAGACAAAGAGAACAGTGAGGGGTAGGTCAGGGAATTTTTAGAGGCATTTTGAAGAAGAGAGGCAATATATGCAATAAAAGGAGTGGTATTATTTTTCAGAAAATGCAGGTATCTTGTTCAGTGAAGTAGAAAGAATTTGGATACAAGTTAAGGACGATAAATGAAGTCAGGTGCTCTTTGGATGCCGGTGTGGCCTCGAGGGCTGCCAAACATAAAGGCTTTTTCTTCTGCAGATCAGAAAGACTTGCACTAAAGCCTTAAGTTTGATCAAGGGGCTGTTTATTTTAATCATGTATTGATTGGCTTAACCACAGTGCTCCAGGAGGGAGGGAAAGCTGTCAGCATCAAGAATTACAGCTTTCAAAGTTCCAAGTAATCCTAGGAAATGAGCCAAACATAATAAATGCCGTTTTATTCGGGACCTGATCCTACTACTGTTGAAATCAATAGCAGCTTTTCCATTGCCTCTGAATGAAAGTGGAAGCTGCTTATGTGAAGAGCAGCTCTGATCCAGCAATCAGGGCAGCTAATTTTGAAATATTCATGAATATGAATATAAAATAATAATTTTTAAAAGAACGAGCCCACAAATAGATTGGCAGATCTAGGAAGGCTCATTGTTTTAAGGGAGGCTGACTTTTGCTTCCAAGATACGAAAAAAAAAAAGGCAGAAAATAGAGATGGTAATGTCTAAAGAGGCAGTGAGCTTAGGTGGGGTTAGAAAAATTAATGCGATAAACAAATGTATTTCAAAAGCCATTGAGACAGAAAAGGAGGAGAGAGCACTGAGAAACTCAAGACATACAGTCCTCCTGAGCTGCACTTAGCAGAAAAAGGTCCTTGATGGGAAAAGTGGTGGTGGTACATGTCATGCTGCAAAAATAGTCCATAAAATCAGCAGTAAAGCCATACAGTCTTTCCTCAGGCAGCATTCCCGCCAAGGTCAGAGATGCTCTGAGTGTGGACTTCTTTTAGTTTTTGAATGGGAGAAGGAGCTAGAAAACAAATGTTGGATTACGATTCTAGTCACCAATTTGGTATGTTGAAACCCTATTGAAAGTTTGTATGCAATGACCAAAAATTAAGTAGTTCCTTTGCTGTGGTTTCTGATCTTCAGGCACAGGACAGGACATGCATTTTAGCATCTGTAAATATTTACAAAGACATATCTGTGTGTACAGGCAGACTTTGATTTTCATGTTTTCACCAGCATTTGGAAAACCATTGTTTTGAAGACTTGATTTCTAAAGATCATTAATTGAGGTAACGTCCACGATGAGTTTGTCCTCAGGGCTTCTCCTGGAAGGTGTTACCCTGTGTTGGTTGCCTGTTTATGGCTGTAAGAAGCTTTGAAGGGATCATTACTGTAATTCAAAAGCAGAAATTGAACAGTGTATGTTCAGATGTGTAATCCGTGGGTTGTCTGTCAGAAAAAAATCAGTGGTTGAGCACTAATGTGAGTCGTGTCTGTTCTGACAACCAGCAGGTCCTTCCGTGCTGGTGGCCTTCCCCCATCTGCATCTCTCATCGTCTGATCCCTCTGCCCACTACCTCCCCCTTTCTCTAGCCCTCATTTTTCGCATGTTATGAAGGATTACATTTCAATGCCAGCATTTTTGAAAGGGTATGGGTTATCTGAGGTGCAGGCTGTACGTGCAAAGAAACGATAGCTGTAGCACAGTGGAAGGCCCAAGCCGGGCTGGCTGCGAAAGCGATGGCTAATCTTCTGGTATTTTCAGCTGTGCACCAGAGACTAATCAGTCACGGGGGCAGCAAGAGAGCTTGGGTTATTTCAGGGGTGACTTACGTGAGGAAATTTGTGCACCAGACGCAAGGGACAGACGCGTGATTCTGCTGTGGAAGGAGAGGAGCCCTTGAGCTGCTCCTGGCTGCACCGGGGAGCAGATGCTCGGGAAGTGTGAAGCGCCCGTGCTTGCTCCCTTGTTCTATTTTTTCACATTTTGCCAGCATCAGTTTGGCAGTAGATAATTTCGTCCTCTGTTAATTGGGTTTGCACCAGCATACATGAGAGCAGATCCTGAGCCTGGCTCAGTCTGGATCCTTTCTCCCCTTGCTTTCGGATCAGGCTCTAGCTCTTTGGCTGGACCCAGCTGAGTAGCACAGTGTAAATGGCAGGCTTGACTGCTGCTTTTTATTTATCCGTACCAAGTTCATCAGATGAGGCCAGAGCTTCCTGGGGCCTTCCAAGGCTTCCTGGAGGGGGTACTTTCACAGGCAGATGTGGCTCCTGGCAGGCAGACATGTGTCTCCGGGAGGCAGACATGTGCCTCAGGCTTGTATCGCTCCTTTTGGACTGTGAGGTTCTAAGAGCGTTTTCTTACAATATATTTCCTTGGGGGAATCAGATGGACTTAGATCTCGGATACCATCCCCACTAAGTGATACAGTAAAAATAATCTATTATTCTCTGGTTCTGACCTGGGCGGTGACAACATATTGTTTCAGCATCTCTGTCAGACTATTTCCCTTAAGAGCCATTTTAACCTCACCCAGTGGGACATAACTAAAGGAAATGAAACTCCAACCCCATTAAGGAAAAAGACAATGCCTTTCACTAAACAAACTTGATTTTCTTGGCTTTTCTTCGCCAAGGAGAATCGCCCGTACCCCCCACCCTAGCAGCCTTTGTAGACAGTTCCTGTAATTGGGAATGGCTGGGTGGACACCAATGGTTGGCAGCAAAGGGGGATAAATCCGACATCCCTTGAACGTGACACGCGCTGGGACTGCAATCCCAGGTGGCTGCTTAGCGTCAATTCCTGTGGTACGGGTCGACAGTACGTGCCTGCCAGCCACAGCTGCTGGCCCTTGAAACACAATTGGGATTTTAGCAAGACTAGATAAGAGGCACACACTAAAACTGGGCTGTTAACAGTTTTTTGCAGGTGTGACTCTACCATGCCCCAGGCTGGTGACTTGCAGCAGAGTTGCGGCGGTCGTCTCCCGGCCACCCGTACCGTGAAAGAGCCACCCCAAAAGCCAGCATGACCTTGAGGATTTGTCATTTGGGGGCTGAGGGAGAGATCACAATCCATTTTCACACTCCAGCTAAGGCTGAAACAAAATTTACACTCAGTAATTAGGTTTTCAAGCGTGGCCATTAATTTGGGGTGTCCTAAGACAAATGAGAAATCCCTTTTTAAAATGCAGTTACGAAGTCAGAGTCTGGAAAGGCACCTTTTCACACTTCACGTGCGGGTAATTAGGACAAACCACAGGGTGATCACCTTGTCCCAGGGAGGGTTAGGGCTTACAGGATGCAATCAATTGGTCGGGCTTGCAAACTTTGAGTAGAACTGAGTAACACCTGGGTCAAAGTAAATCCGCAGGCAAGAAGATTAGAGCTGGCAGGAAAATAAAGAACTCTGTGTTGTGAGATAAAAGTAGACTGCAAAAATACTGCAATCCTGGAAGAGTTTTTAATCTCAGAAGTGGCTAATGTCCGTTCCCTTGGGGTTTTAACATAAAGGTAGCTCATGTGCTCAGTTCTGTTTCAGAGTATTTCCAGAATCAGTCCCCATGAGGAGCAGTTAAGCTCCTATTTCAAACCTTAATCATGCAGAGGTCTGTAAATCTATATATCTCTGTGCCCTGTTAAGCAGGTTTATGGCTTTCCCAGCAATTCACTGAAAATCTGTCTGAAAAACAAGAGTGTACCAAACGCTAGGTGTGAGTTCCTCTTTCTCGGTTGCACACTTTTCTCCTCTGTCGATAAGTGTTTCAGTAACCCCTCTGAAGAACAGCTTCCATGGCAGACAGTCCGAATGCCCTCCATTCCTCAGCCCAGAATAGCCTGTTGCCTGATGGTTATGACATTCTCCCACAAGACGAAAGAGAGGGATTCAAAGCAGCACAAATAGCAAAAGAAAGTGAAATTGGGCTTTCTCCATGCCTGGTTGCTGTTGTGGTGAGAGCAGGTCATCAGCCACCTTTGTAGGTACCTCTTTGAAGAAAGGCAGTTGCACCTACTTTTTCTTTTTCTACCTCAAGGGGTGATTCAGAGGTGGTACCTGTTGGTTTGGAATGAAATACAGATCCCCCGGGGAGGTTAAGGCTGTTGTGAATCACTCTTGGAGGCACCTTCACTAATCTCTATGCATGATACTAGGAATACAAGTTAGCTATTGTGAACTAAGTCCCCAGTGCAATTAGGTGCCTAAAGGCGGTTATAGAGCTGGCCCTACCAGTTGTGTCCAGCTCCTACACTCCTTTATCTCATGTCATGTCTCTAATAGCAACAAGTAGGAGATGCTTTAGAGGAAAATGTGTTCCGCCTCCATACCCCTACAGTGGGTGGTGATGTTCCATCATGCTGTGATTGATTTTCTCCTTCTATGAGCTCTCTCTGCTGTTGACCAGGAGGTACTGCAGTTCCTCATAGCACCTCTGAGCAGGCAGCAGTGGCCTTCTTTAAAAACCAGCAGAAAGTTGTAATGATTAGCGTTGTGCAGATTAAAGTCCCTTTCTAGATCGTGGCCTGATAGGCAGCTGCTGTTGCAATACCTGCTTTGCAAAAGCCACTAGTATGTCAGCTGGGCGAACACTGAGCTGCTGTGGTTTGCGAAAATGTTAGCCTTCTGAAACTTTCCGTGGTGGATGGAAAGACTTACGGTACAGTGATGCATATCTATCTCAGAATCATGTGCGGATTAAAAACTTCCTGCAGAGCTAATGGCAACTCAGGTTTCAGGTCACTGCCATAAGCTAAATCAGGTTAGTGATCAAAACCAGCAAACAGGTAAAAGGGAAGCCTGCAGCTATCAAATGGGATAATCTGCAGCATGATTTTTTTATGATTGTGCACCCGTAATGACATGTACAGGCAGATAACGGTTGTGGTCTGGAACAAACTTGCTGGTTTGCCAGGTTCTGGTGAAAATTTCCCTTGTTTTTCAATATCAAAATGCTCTGCAGAAAATAACTGGTCAGTTCTAGCTAAAGTCACTTGAGTTATGTGGGGAATGAATTGGCCTCACAGGCCCGAGATCTGAGTTAACATAAAAGCTACAAGTTATTCCTAAATTATTTTCATTAGGAAGTCCTGGATTAAAAGGCACTTATTAGAGGAATTATTTCTGTTATTCTTTTTACTTAGTCTATGATTTTTGAACATCATTAATAATATGAATTATAAAACCGGCTATGATTTAATATGCTTTGGGTTTTGCATCAGGAGATTCATGCCATTGTCTTTTTAATTAACTAAGGAGCCGTCATTCTTAGTAAACTGTTCAATTGCTTAGGCGTGTATATGGCAGTAATTGAATATAAAGTTTTATTTTTGTCCCTTTATTGATATCCAGGGAAAACAGTGCAGTTATGAAAATGGAATAAACTGAAAAGATTCTTTCAGTTCCTGCAGGTTGATTAGAACAAATGACTTTCCATCCCAGTTTTTATGAATGTGTAGTTTTCTGAAAGCTTTATAAGGCTGCAGGGAAAGGAAATTGCAGGCAATAAATGATACAGCTTGGTTCAGGTTATTGGGAAGTAAGAGGAATGGGTTTTATCTGGAAAGGTGTGATTTACTCTTCTGCTGCATTTCGCTTAAGTGGTTAAGAAGGAATCGAATGCAGTGATTTGTACCTTACTATGGGCATGGAAACAGCAGGAGACACTTGCTCAGTAGCACCATTTGCAGATGCCGATGGAGTGGGGAGTCTTTATACACCTTTTGTCTGCAGCTAGGAGGTAGGCAGCGGTGTGAAAACTGTGCTATCCCCTACATTGCCTTGGCCGCAGAGAGGTGACCGCAGAGCCCAGGGGTGCCGTGTCACTCCTGGTCAGTGAAGGCAGCAGATTATTTTCATATCTCTGCTTGATGAACAGCACTGGTTTTTATGGAATGAGTTTGGTTAAACAGTTCTTGTAACGTTAGAGAGCTCCACCAGTATAGACTGTTTAATAAACCGAGGGTATTTTTATTTTTATTTTCTATGTAGAAAGCAGAAATATGGCAACAAAGGAAAAGCTTCAGTGCTTGAAAGATTTCCACAAGGACATCCTCAAACCTTCTCCCGGCAAGAGCCCGGGGACTCGGCCTGAGGATGAGGCAGAAGGAAAGCCGCCCCAGCGGGAGAAGTGGGCGAGCAAGATTGACTTTCTGCTGTCCGTGGCTGGTGGATTTATTGGTTTAGGCAATGTCTGGCGGTTTCCGTATCTCTGCTACAAAAATGGCGGAGGTGAGTATTTCTTCATTTCATTCTCATGAATCAATCCGTCTGCCTTATGCTTGTTGTTTTTCAGTGCCTTCATCCAGTTTTTGAAAAAGCATATTCACACATCTGTTCACCAGTCTTCAGGAGAGATTTTTTTATTACTTAATGGTTTTTGTTTAAACTTGGGGAAGAACAACAGCAATTTCAGATTTTATACTACTGAACCTTTTCTGCTCTTTTACTTCTGCTACAGTTCAGTCTGAGATTTAACCAAAAGATATATTATTAGTATAGACCAGTAGGACCATGCAAAGCTGTTGTGTGCCTGACCCCATTGTTACTGCAGATTTTCTCTTTAAAGAAAGGTATAAAAATGCCCTTTCCAGCTTAATTTCCAGAAAAATTATCCCTGACTAAGATTACTTTATACTGATATCACAGTGTCAAATATGTTTGTTTATATATGCCTGTTACCACTCTTTAGATGATCTTGTGTAAGTTCCCCACATCATTTCAATTTTGTACTATTGTATTTTCTCAACAGGTGCATTTCTTATACCTTATTTCATTTTCCTGTTTGGGGGAGGTCTTCCCGTGTTTTTCCTGGAGGTGGTGCTAGGACAGTATACCTCTGAAGGTGGAATTACATGCTGGGAAAAGATCTGCCCTATTTTCACTGGTTAGTACATCTTGTTGTGCTTTACTCTTTAACGACACCTCTGTAAAACATATGCAGCAACACTATTCCCCTCATGTCCATTAGTTCAGCTATTTGCTGTGGTAATCGAAGGCATGATATTGGTTCCTGGAAAGGCAGAAGTCAGAGAGTCTGAAGGACAAAATAAGATATTGATTTTGATGCTATCATCTTGTTAACTGGCAGAACTGCTGATAAGCAAGAAAGAAATTGCACATTATGCCTTAAAAAGGCAATTGCACATTTTGTTCGCAGGTATTAGAGAAAGTGTTGTTTTGGAAGGCTAGATGGCCTTAGTGAAAGCATCTTCAAAATACTATTCTGGTCTGGCAATCAAAATCCATCTGCCATGTGAAAACTTGGCATCATACCTCTGTTACTTATACAGCCAGAACCTGGGCAGCATTGTTCGGTAGAATTCAAGAACGGAACTTCTTGAATGAATGAAGAATCACTCAGTGCTCACAGAAATTATACAGATACTGCTCTGGAAGTTAACTAGAAAGAAAAAAAAAGAAAGACAGGTCAGAAAAATCACCAAGGCTGCCTGTCTTGTGTATAGAGTAGCCTTTACAGCTGGACAGCACAGGCAGCATCATTTAGAATAATTATGCTAAACACAGCAGCACTCTTCAAATCCCAATTAGAAGGAGCAGGCACTTCACGCTGATGTGTCTCTAGCTCTGCCACCTAGTACTCAGAATGCTGCTGAAGTTGATGTAATTGTGCTGCTTCAACTCTATTTTCTTCCTTCTCCTCCGACTTCTATGAAGCCTTTTTTTTTTTTCCTTGTGAAGGAGGAAGGAATATTCCTTGTTTAAACAGCAGTCTCCCAGGCATCCTTAAGGAGAACTTGTAGATGTAACTAGCTCTATATGCTGAACATAATGCAGCTGTACACAATAAATAGCACTTGCTCTGCTTGTTTTCACCTGGCATATAAGTAATCTCTGGTGGTAAAGACTCCTACTGCAATAAGGTTTGAAACTAGGCAGATATCCCAGGTGCTGGGTTAGCCATCAGAGCGATGTTGAAGGGAACCTCATAGGCTTTTCATCCTCTTGTAAGAGACTGCTCTAAGTTTTTAAGGGAAATAACTTTTTATTTTCCTCTGTTATTCCTAAATGACAAACTTTGTAAGCTTTTTTGAGATAAAAGATTTTCAGTAAAGGGGACTTTTCTGAGTCCTTTCATTTTGTATTTAGAAAAATAGTGACTGCTTCTGACTTCAGACATAACATGAATCTGCCAGTGGAGCTAAACTGCTGAGCTAGGAGACAGATACCAGACTCAGGAGAACAGTTGTGGTGTTTAAGTAAAGCCTCTAGCAGAACAGCAAGCATTCTGCCACCTCCTGAAGTTGTATAGGACTCACCCTTATCTGCCCATGACCCTGCTTTTAAAAACAAACAGGGAACATTTTTTATCGTCGGATATTGATAGCAGAGTTAAACATTGATCTAATTAACCATAACAGTTACAAATACCATAGTTCCTTTGCACAAGTGAAATTGGGGCAGAAACAGCAGCTTTCACACTAATAGCTTTGGAGTTTTCCTTTTTAACTCGTTCAGGTGTTGGATTTTTTTTGTGCATAGGCTGAGCTGAGCCAGTTGATAAGTGTGTGTGGTGTAGGGGCTGTCCAGCAGAGCTGTCTCTAAGGAAGCTGGCTTGAGGGACAATGTGGCAAGAATGAGGTTGCTCACGTAGGTACCTGAGAAGTGAGATGGTGTAGCTCTCCATCCTGCAGACTCCCCTCAATGTCAGCAGATCATAGCCCGAAGCTCAGCCCGGAGTGCCGGTGCTGGTCAGAGATGGTGGCAGGCCAGTGCTTCTGTGTGATTGAGTTGAGTTGATTTGAGTTTCCATCAGCAGTGTGGTAGAGCAGGATACAAGTCCACGGTGCAGTGGGAGTAGCACCAGCTCCAGGAGATGACAAGGAGCCCTAGCAAGCAGTGGCTGTTACATCTGCATATATTTCTTTTCTCTCCCCCTCTCGCCAGGAATTGGTTATGCTTCCATAGTGATTGTGTCCCTTCTGAATGTGTACTACATTGTGATCCTGGCCTGGGGACTCTACTACCTGTTCCAGTCGTTCCAAAGCGTCCTGCCGTGGGCTCACTGCCATCAGAAGTGGAACACGCCAACCTGCGTGGAAGACACTCTCAGGAAGAACAAAACACTCTGGATATCACTGAATGCCACTAACTTCACCTCTCCGGTCACGGAGTTTTGGGAGTAAGTACCTCCTCTTCATGGTGCCTTTGGGGTGTTCCAGAGGTATGGCCTGAGGGTTTATGGAAGCCCCTTCGGGAATGTTGGATGGGAAGAGAAAATTGCTGTGGATGTCAATTGTTTGACTGGTGTTTGCTACCATTTCTCACTCCTCCTGAGACAGACTGGTCGGCCTGGGAGAGTGAAGGAAGGCATTAGGTGTATAGCTATGTTCATACTAGAGCATACAGGGAGCCTTGAAAACCCAGTGTGACTTTTGGTTTGGAAGAAAACTTGTTTCCTTCTTAGTTGAGATTCTCTAAATGCAGCATGAGAACAGAAACAAATCACTTCAAATGGCCTGATAGCATGGATTTACAAAGAAACAGTGACAAATCACTCCTGTTGTGGTTGCCTCCCCTCTTCCCCAACTGTTAGCGTTTTCAGTCCACTTTATGAAGCTGTAACACATCTCTTATCAGTCTGACAGTGAAGCAAGTCATTGACCTCATCTATAAAACTGACAAAGGTGGAAGTTTATCTGTACTGTAGGTTTCTCAGGTCATCTTTTTTACATCATTTCCTCCGCAGTCTTTGACGGGAATGTGTTTGACAGATACCTGGATTTCATCAGACCTAAGCTTCTTATTCCCATTTCTCTCTTATTTATCAAGTTTTAAATTATATTGCATAACTTGATTTCTGAATGGATGTGCCTTCAAACCTCTGTGTGTTTACATAGGTGTCAAAACGTAGCAGTAGAGGAAGACACCTGTAGTGAAACTTAAATCCGAAGGATCTACAAATAGCTTGGGAAGAAATTCTTTTTCTTGGCTTGCTTAGATGGTCAGTCAAGAAGAGTTTTAGTTTCTGGCACCGCTTGACTTTTTCAGCGTGTTCAGCAAGTCCAGTTTGGTCCTTGATCAACTTGTACCTACTTCTCTATTTTTAAAAAGAAGTGTCAGCCAATAGCCCCAGCAGGAATGATATTCATGCCAAAGATATTTGGCACGTGTTAAGGTTAGAAAAAAATACTCGTTTGAACTGTGCTAAAATTTGTAACACAAGAGCCGAAATGCAAAGGGCAGATTGGATCTTGGATGAGCAGTTTGTCAAGAGGCGCTGGTAATGGTGTGAGAGGCGGGGTGCAGGCTGTCCGGGCCGTTGTTTTTGCTGTGCCATAAGTACTGCGTTGCCATGTGGGGCGACTTCCTCCTTTGTAAATGCAGAGGGAGTTGAAAAAGATTTGTTAAATATTACCTTTGGATATTTTAGGGGAACTTACAGGCAAGTTGTGGTAGAAGAGGAAGCAACTCTCACTCCATTGGACTCTCCCACAATGGCTTTAGGACTGAGGGCCTTGCCTCTGAAGGAGTGGCAGGCTTGGCGAGGATGCTCAAGGTCTCCTCAAGGCCTCCCTAAGAAGCATGGGTCCACAGTGCTGTCCCTGAAATAGAATTACTCTCCCAGGACTTCAAAAGCCCTGTGTTCATTGTCAATTTTGTGCAGTAGTTTTGCTCACAGGTCCTCTTGTAGCTGGGGGCAGCCGTGCTCTCAGCAGCCTCCTGGTGTGGCCATGGAGTTGTCCTGCTGCTCCAGAGGCTTCTGCGCACTTACGCTTACAGGCCAGGGTGTCTCCCTGGGGCCCCAGGTGGCACGTCCACTTCAGGAGACTGAACACACCGTAGCAGAAGGAAATAGGATTGGGAGTGAGAAAAGGGGTTGTAAAAGAGAGAATGAGATCTCCAGGACCTCGCGGGACACGAGAGCTTTCTGTGGGTAGTGACACGGCAGGTACACAGCGAAGGGCCCTGTTGCTGGACAGTGTGTCTGTGGGTTGCAGAAACGATGTCCCCGTGGGAGCACATTAGGGGCCAAGCTTTTAGTTAAGTTTCCTCTAAAAGAAACCAAGATTCTGTCGTCAACCCTCCACATTAGCTGAACTAAATCCTCCTGTAGGCACAGACGAACAGATGCAGTCAGGCTGGAGGTGCTTGAGGCTGAGGACAAATCCTTGATCCTCAGAGCACCTTCCCCTTCCCACCGCCTTGCCTTCACTGTTTCCATCGCGCGGCTGGAGCAAAGGCTGCTCAGCAGTTAGTGCTCATGGAGGCATCTCTCCTTGCACTTTGTAGACACTTTAAATTCTGTCCTCAAATAGCATCATGAACTGAACTCTTCCCTGGAGCCATGCTAGGAGGAGTTTGGCTCTGTAGTCCTACTAATACAGACACGCTGTCCGTAGCTTGCTGTTTCATCATGAGCAAAACTCCCCTTAACAGAGTAAGCTGCCTTTGGGACTCATGGCACTTACAGAAGTATTAAAAATAGCTGTTCTCTCTGCATAAACAACTACTGGTGTCTTAAAGGAAGGACAGAGATCACGCAGCACTGTTGTAATTGAAGTAGCATAGCTTTTTCATCCTGCGAGTATTTAGTCTAGTTTTTATTTTAGTTTTTCCCCAGCATTGTGACTGTTCTTTTTAGTTTTGAAATGAAAAATTATTTGAAGAACTCGCAGGTACTTTGCCATCGTAGACAGTGCCAGCAGCCAGCCAGCCAGCCACATCGAAAGGACAGGTCAATAAATAGTCTTTAATTGAAGATATCCATCTGCTTTGTGGTACAATCAGTTCTGATTTAATTCAGAGGTTTGTGCATATTTGGTTTCTGAAACCCAATGCTATTTTTATTGTGGGAAATTTATGTAGTGTCCTCACCAATATCGCTTTGTAAAACTGATGCTGCCCAGATATAACTGACCACATTGATGCATTAACCTCTTCATGTTGAACAGCATGTGTCCTTCTCAGCTTGGCTGGACATATAGTACAGCTTGACATTTCAGTTCATTTGAATTAATGTTTTGTGCAAATCACATGCTTGCTTGAGCAGCAATAAAAGGGGGTTAAGCAAATCTGGCTTTGTATCAGGAGACCTACCTCTTGGTATCACATGCTTCAGGTCTTATTTCTGAAGATTTCATTTTAAAGTCCAAAACCTTAAAGGCTTACACACGTTTTAATACATAAGGGATAAGTGTTATGGGGTAATTATGGTTGAACAAAACCTCTGATTGTCTGGTGCTGGCTGAGTGTTTATAAATATTTGGTAATCAGCAGACTTTATTCAAAGTCCAAATCCCGAGAAAGACCGTCACATGCTAATGGCACGTAATCCCAAAGGGAGCAACACAAAAACTTAGCAAAATCTAGGGCAGCTGTCTCCCTTTGGGGGCAAACTTGAAAGTTTTAAAAATTGTTTCTTATTCTCTTTCTAAGAGTCTTCTGGTACAGCTGCTTCAGTGTTGGTTTTTCTTGTCCATCCAGCACAAAACGGTGCTTCACCTTCCCTGGTATGAAAGGTCCTGTCTGCATTCACTTGATTAACGAGCTGGAATATCCTTCAAGGATTGCACAACTCTTTATTTTTGTTTATGTTCTAGAGTCAGTTACGACTCCTATTACATTTCCATATTGCACATCACCAGACCCTACTAGTGTATGAACAGGGTTCAGGGACTCATGTTTACAAACTTGGCCCCAGCCTGTTGTCCCGTTGATTATATGTGAGTGACAGTTAATGACAGCATCAGGACTATCAATTAGAATTTATAACAGCTTCATGTCGGCTTGGCTGAGTAGAAGGCAGCAGAGGATTGTGTAACAAAATTGCAGAGCTATCAGCATAGCCCAGCTCATGCTCCTTCCTCACCTTGAATTTTCAATGTACGGCAAGTCCAGGCTGAGAACTTCTGCTGCAGAAATATGTTGGATTAAATTGCATGAAACCATTTTAACACTGAGGCTCCTCTGGTAATTCTGAGCAGATTCCTTGAGTAGTAGGTCTTTGTGAGACGAGATAACCCAGGAAAGGGAGAGCCAGCACGTCACTTACTACACTTGCTGCCTCAGCAGAGAGAAGTAGCATGTCTGGCTCGCAGTAACCCACAGAGGTACCCACCAAAAAAGCTTGAAAGGCTAGCTGCGGCAAACTCCAGGTGAGAAGACCACTTCCTTTTAGTTCACTAATAAAAAGCAAAGAAGTCTTAGTTGAATGCCTTAGTAGAAGCTCCCTATTCCAGAATGTGTTTGCAGTTAATTATTCATGGCTTCCTGAGATCTAGCTCTTTGGGTTGCCTTTTTAATATGAACTGCCCCTTAAATTGGAAAATTGCCACGTATTTTAAGAAAAGCCGTGGAAGGTTGCAGCTGAACTTTGTCATTTTATAAATGTATTTTCTTCTTTTGTATATGCACAGTAGGTTCTTCCCTGATTTCTTTAGGCTCAGGTGAACCAGGACTGCAACTTTATGCCAAATATTCATTACCTAGGGGTTTCTTGTAACTGTTGAATAGCTGTGCTGATTAGGGCAGACTTACCCTCTCTGGTGCCCTTAGTCCTTTTCCATAACAAACTATACACACGTTCAGAGAGAATAAAGCATTTGGTGTGAGAGCACATTCCCACAGGTAATCCAAGTGAATTTGGCAGAGATGCAAAAAGCAGATGGGTGAGGATTTGAGTCCTATTTAACTGCTTGATCCAAGATTTTTTTCCAAAACCTAATTGCAGATTTTCCGTCAGTGACTTCATTTGCTGTTATTTCCATGGTAATAGCAAAAAAAAAAAAAGTTTAATTAATTCAGGGGAAAAATAAACCCCAGTGGTTTGTCTTGTACCAGATCCACAAGAAGAACTGTGCACACCACAGTCATGGGGCTGACCCTGGGATGACACCCCGGGTTGTTGTGGTCTTGGCTCCCCACAAGCTGCATGAAGGAAGGTGGCTGATGTTTATAGCTGTCTGAAAATGAAATTTAATCAACAATTTGTTAGGTAGCACGTTCATTTCTCTACTTGTGTGGCAATGCATTTCTGTTGTAGTTGAGGTGAAATTTCTCCTTGACTTAAAAAAACAAACCCTGCAGAAACTCTTCAGAGTTTTGTGGGTTCATTTGCAAAGGAGTTTTAGCTAAAAGTGAACAGTAACAAGTTTGTTATTTTGTACATGTTTGATAAATGAAGTGAGTATCAGGTATGGCAAGGTCTGTCCAGCATGAGAGGACAGTGTGTGTTGCATGAAGTTAAAGAAATAGTTTTAAATCAGTATCTAATGATGACCCACCTTAATTACCAAAAGAGAGAGACCTTAATGAATTTTTCCCCTCAGGAACAGTGCATTTTGATGGTCAAATATTGCTCCCTTAAGACCCAGCTTAGGAATTTGTTTTTATTTATTAGCCTAAGTGGCAGAATAAAGTTTACCAAATACCTGGACTTAGCTAAACAAGATGCTTGTGGCAACAGTGCTGAGGGCAGATCACAGCAAGCCTGGACAGTGTTTGTGTGCAGGGGCCAGGGGGGAGAACAGGCTAATGGCTCTAGCCTTCACCCTGCAAAGCCGCTTGGTATGGCAGTTTCCTGTGTTGCTTTTTTCCTTTCCTCCTTGCTGATGAACTGAGGAGGAGGAGAAACACACAGACGCAGGCTGGTTGCAAGTGTCCGTGATGGAGACATTGGGTGCTCCAGAGCTGGGCTTTATGGTGACGCCGGGACGAGTCAGTCTGGCGTCTTCCAGCAAGCAAACGTGAAAGCTGCCATGCTTTGAGCAGGCTTTCTGATCTCATATTGAAGTGGTCACGGGCTGCTAAAAAGGGCTTCAGGTGAAATGCTGTGCCATATATTGAGCAAAAGAGTACCACAGAGCTAGGGAAGATGCAGGGCTGCAGAGCTCAGCTTGCCCACATAAGCCATACTGACACAACAAGCAGCGTTCAAAGGACAGGGATCTGCCCATGCATCTGCTACCCTGCACACTGTCATGTACTCTCAGCCACAACCAGTTCTACACCGACTGAACTCATGCGTCTCTCATTTTGTTTCCTTTCAAATATTCAGGCGCAATGTACTGAGCTTGTCCTCAGGAATTGAAGATATTGGTATTATCAAGTGGGATCTAGCACTGTGTCTTCTCCTCGTCTGGGTGATATGTTTCTTCTGCATTTGGAAAGGAGTCAAGTCCACTGGGAAAGTAAGTGCTCTTGTACCCTTCTTATAATCACTGCAGTTAGCAGATGTTAGGAGTACTAAGTAATACTGTTCTTGAAGATATTCACCATTTTCTGTTGAAATTTGTGTCTTCGCACTGAATAAAAGAGGAATTCAGATTCAACTGAGTTTCAAAAGTCGTTGCCAGTGCCCAAAATGCCTGGAAGTCAGGTAGCTATTACTGGAATAGCATCAAGAAGCAGATACAAGCACGGTTTAAGTACCACTGATGCATGTTATGAGCATGGAAGGTCTTAGGCTTGTGATGTGTGATGTGTGCTGTTCTGCACTCCCTGCCCATGTTCTCACACCAGCCAAGTTCATTCTCAGTGCAGCGGGGTGAATATTAGCATAGCTGTGGTAGGGATGTTTTAAATAAATGGAAACTGGTGGATGCATAGCATTTTTGAGATGCCGCTCACTTACAGAAGAGCTCTGTATGCATGCAGAGACTACACTTAGGTACTCATTTAGAAGCACTCTCCTTAACTGAGATCCTGGATAGTTTGTGGGTTTAGTGTCATCGTGTGCTCTTCAGAATCATGTTTTTCTCTAAAGGCTAACAGTTAAATCAATCCTGAACCTCATCCTACTCCACTGCAGGAAGCAAGTTATAGCAGATCTTGGCCAGTTGCTTAACAGCGTGAAGTATGATATTATTGCCTCTTACATACAGCGGTGTTTTTAGACCTATTTTCATGAGAAAAGGCTTTTCAAGCCGTAGCATATGTGTGGCTCTTAGCTTTAAACCTGTTGGTTGAAGCAGCATTTCAGATTAGTCTAACAGAGGTAGAGAGGTCTCAAGACACTAAGTTACCATGTTTCTTGTCAGCTGGGTGGAAGGGAGCAATCCCCTTAAGTGTCCCACCTGAGAAAACATCTTTTGTCAGCCCCCAGAGAAATCAGGAGGAGTGAGTGACTGCAAGTGCCTCAACTGAAGAAAAAGCATCATTTGGCAGTTTTACCTTGTTACACGCTGCAGAATCAACCAGGAGACAAGACTCTGTAGGAAAGCAGACCTCATTAGTTTCACTGCTGACTAAACTGCTTGCTTTACTGCCGTTTCTGTCATGCTTTCCGTGATTTTTACCATGGAGCCTCATTAAAGTCATGCCAGTGCCTTACCCTGGATTCCCACCAGTTTTGCCGCAAAGAACAGCTTCCACACCTCTAAAGAATATGTTGACAAAAGTGTTTGCTTCTTTGTTCCCTCTGATTGATGGGACCTGATGAGGTGATTGTGTAAATTTTATAGTAAAGGTGAACACAGTAAATCTCCCGCAGCAGCCGAGTGGAAGCGCGGTGCCTGTGGTGAGCCTGCTGTCTGCTCAGTAAAGGTTACGGTAGCACCAAGACATTTTTCCAGGCTCCCAGTGGTACCTTATTTCAAGCCCCTGTGAAGGTAACAGGTTAAAAACAGGTCTCTTAAAATCAGTTATCTAAAAAATTGATGTTTTCTGGAAATTGGACGAAGTGGTCTCATTTCTAAGACGAGGTGGCTGGTAGGAGTTCGCTGCCTCCCCTCCACAGCCTCCGAGCTTGTGCGGGTGTGGAGCCAAAGCCCGACAAAACCATTGGAAAATCTCTGGTTGCCTCCATTAGCTTTGGGGTCAGACAAAAGTAAACTGTAAACTCTAATGGAGGGCTTGAATTATTTGAGAAGTCTAGTTTACTTTAGGTTGTTTATAGCACTTCCCTGCTTTCCAGTGTGTTAATGGCTCTTTGGGGAGCGGGAGAGGACGGGGAGAAAGACAGTTTTTAAATCTTGTAGTAGCATATTGGACAAATAAACATGAAATCGTGACAAAAAATGATAGTTTTGCTTATGCTTTGGATAACGTGCTTGATCTTAAAAATTCCTCCAGCGTTACGAGAGAATCTTTACCTGCAGTGCAGAGGCTGCTTTCTGAGTGTCGTTTACTCAGTTCCTGCAAATATGCCAAGACATACATTTTTTTTGTAAAGAAAACTTGGATCTTTCATAGACCTGGCTTATAGTAAAAAAACTAGAAAGCAGAGAAATCCCCCTTTTATCCTTCTGGTTTTGGTGGAGCTGGGCTATGTGTAATGTATATTATTTGTCAGTGGAAAATATACATAACATTCAAGGAAAGAATTTAAAAGGATGTATATGAAAAGATTTCCTTTCATTTTATGAAATTGGTCTAGCTCTGTGAATTATTATCGCAGTGCAGGCTTTGAGTTCTCCTCATTATTCTCAGAGGACATACTTAAGAAGAAAAATGGTGCATCCCAGGAGCTTTGCTGTAGTTAAACAAATTCTGGAAAACAAAAATACGTTTTAACTCATGGCAGCAAACTGTAATTACCTGGGGGAATCATCTGACTCCATGATAAATGCCCTTTCTTGGACAGTAGTAATTCTTGACTGTAACACAGCAGTTATATAAAAAATGAGAGAAAGCACTGATGAGTAAAGAAAACAAAATGTTAGAGGTCAAAAAGTGTGGGTCTAAAGATAGAACTGTGCAAATGCAAGCTCAATTAACCCTCACGCTGGAGATTAAAGCAAAGGGCTCTTTCATCAAATGAATGAGAAGATAACAAGAAGAGAAGAAGTAGGCTGTTATTCAAAGAGAGTGGAAACAGAGGTTAAAGATAATGAAGACATATTCTCAAACTGGATGAATAGAGCCTTAGTTTCCAATAATGATGTTGCTGAATAGGCGACAAGGGCAAGAATGAAATTACGAGACTGGAAATTACCATTGTGAGGCTAATGCCAACCTGAAGGGCTTCCTGTGTTCAAGGTGATGGGAAGGGAGACACAGGAGCATGGAGTAAATTATCTTCGTCTCTGAAAAAAAGTGCCATGTGAATTGGCTGTGGGAACAGTACTGAGGCTGCACAGTAAGGTCAGAGGTAGCAGCAGAGCTTGCAAAATGGTTTGTACTTTCAAAGTTCAAATAAAGAATGAGGTAACACTTCAGGCACCCTCAGTGAGGAAATCTCTCCAGCTTCCCTGGCAGAGATGCACTTGTCATGTGAGGAGGACAAACAGGGCAAAGGCAGAATTTCTAACAAAACTCATAAGTTGTATAAAGTCCTGCGTGTTCTCTTCGTGAGTGACAGACATGACCGCTGTCTGAGGAGCTCTGGAGGGATTAATGAACCTGCATTGCCTCCAGACCTAAAGCAATAAGGTGGTAAAGACCATTAAACTAAAAGTAGACACGGAAACTCAGGTCAGGTCCTTTTGAGGTGTGAGGAGGCTTTGAATTCCCGTCGTTAGATCTGTCTTGGTTCTGGAGGTGTGATGTTGAATGTCACAGACTAAATGTACTTTTTTTTCTTTTTTTTTTTTAATTGCCAGGTAGTGTACATCACTGCCACATTCCCATTCATCATGCTTCTTGTTCTGCTCATCCGTGGTGTGACCCTTCCTGGAGCTGCAGAAGGCATCAAGTTTTATCTTTATCCCGATATCTCACGGTTAGCTGACCCACAGGTACAGAACCAGGAGTCGGGCACGGGACAATTTCCTATGCAAAGGGGAATGGTGGAGGGTGACGGTGGTGATGTAATGGTAATAGTGTTTTTCTTTCCATGGTCTTTAGAGGTCCAAATATAGCATGAACATTAATGCTGGGTTATATTTTCCAGAGATCTGCTTGAGAAGGTCACTGTTATATGTGTTAATGCGTCTTTCCATGTGTATGTATGTGTGTGTATGCGTGCGTATTTTTTTTTTTGTGTCAAAGGACTCTGAGGCTGTAGACTCTGTCCCGTTATACAATCTCAGCTTTCTTGTTGGTAAGGTAAGGGAGATGCATTTTTTTTAATGAGGATAGTCTTTAGTTTCAAAGGAGAGACACGTGAGCTTCACAGATGGAACAGCAAGCGGCAACTGTGAGTACCAGTGTCACATAGTTCCCACTGCTCAATAGGAGGAAATTGGGAAAGAAGTGAATTAAATAATAGACAAATGGAAACCAATGCAAAGGTGGTGAAAAATGCTTTCTGAGGCACAGGAACTACTGTTTGCTTGGTCCTGGCAGGTGGAGCTAGGCTTACTCTTTCTGCGTAGGCTGTGATTATATAGATTCCTGTCTGTGCTCACACAGTGCAAATATGTGGCGCTTCAGCAGAGCAGCATCGTTTCAGTCAATAGTGATCACATGCAAAAATGCAAAAAAAATTCATTGTGCCCCCCCGAAAGAAAACAAGGGATCTTTGGAAATAACAAAATGTTGGTCAAGTGAGAGCGAGTAACATCTGTCTTTGTTATTTCTTTCTAATGAGTATTTGGTTAAAATAGAACTTCAATGATAGCTCAATAACTGAGGTAGGAAAAGTGTAATTGAAAGAAACATTGTGCAAATTTGGTTCATTCTCTAGTCTAGACCTCTTTATACAAGACACAGTCTTCACAGAGGACATTATATTTTATGAATGAATCTTCTTTTATGAGACTCTATCATTTTTATGATCTACTATTAGTCCTAAGCCCAGAGCATCAGCCAATAATGTAGAAGAGATTCATGAGAGCTGGCAGGCCCCTTCCCACGCTCTAGCAAATGCATCATCTCCAAGGAGACACCAGTCAGCAAGGTGCTGGAAAGCGACTGTGGGAGGGAGGAGGTAATGGTCTACAGTCTTAATTCTCACCTACTCAGACTCTTTGGTGTTTTCTACTGGTGTTAGCAGACGTGCATTAGCAGAATGAAGTGAACAGATGGCATTCGGTGGATGCACTTTGATAGCTTGCTATGTATTTACTAACTGAGAAGTTGATAGTGTGCTGTTATTTCACTCTGTATATGTTTCTTTTATTGTAATCAAGAGTAAGAATCATGAGACCGAAATCAGATACGTATCTTATAAAGTACATTGTATTTTGCTTGTTTTTACCCCCACCCCTGTGGCTTTTTATCTTGCATTTGAACAGATACAAAAACAACCAGAAAGCTAGAAAAATAAACAAACCAAATGCACAGACCTGTTTCTCAAGCTTCTCACATCCTCAGTTTAGTGACTCTTGTCAGCTGATTCTAACTGCAATGAGTTAAAACAGAAATGAGCAATGTTATAAATACTTCTGCGTTTCCTATTGCACTGAAACACGTTTATTGCTGCGCCAACAGGAAGGATCAGCTGAATGACTAAGACACTAGAAATACTGAGTATCTCTGGGGAGGGGATGCGGAGGAACTGTTATAGAGATGATGTTCTTGTGGGCTCTGGTGCTAACGATTTTCTTTTCCTTATAAAACCAAACTTGCAAATGTGATGTTCTCTTTCCCTCTCTCCCTGATCCTTTAGCTATCACCCTCAATGGAAACAATTACTGTGTTGATTTTGCATAGTTTGAACTGTGTGTTGGTGTTGAGCGTTGCAGTGCAACGATGCCGGTAATAACGGTCTTCCCGTCTTTCCCTTTAGGTCTGGATAGATGCAGGGACACAAATCTTCTTCTCATATGCAATCTGCTTAGGAGCAATGACTTCCCTGGGGAGCTACAACAAGTACAAATACAACTGCTATAGGCAAGTTTCCATCCAAGGGGGTTTAGTGTTTTAGCTAAATGATGTAAATAAAGTAGGGACACTGGGTTAATTTTTTTTTAATTAACTTGCTCCATGACATATGTGTGACTTAGGGACTGTTTGCTGCTGGGATGCCTGAACAGTGGTACCAGTTTTGTGTCTGGCTTCGCAATTTTTTCCGTCCTGGGCTTCATGGCACAAGAGCAAGGGGTGAACATTGCTGATGTGGCAGAGTCAGGTACGATGGTGTTGGTGGCAGTGGTGGTGGGCACTGCCGCCTAGCGTGTGAGCAAAGTTCTGCAGACTCAATCAGCTAACATCTAAGCAATAAAAATGGACAAGGTTTCCCATAATCTCCAGAAAAATAAGCACATTGTTGATTTGGGTTTTCATCTAGGGCAGCGAGGGCTAGCCGGGGTTGTATTGTTTACTCTGTCTTGGTTAACAGGGCAGCCAACACATTTCCTAGAGTGTGCTAATCCATTTGAGTTGAGATTAGAGTTAAGATAACCACACCATTATCTAGGGTCCAGAATGTCATTGAATCAAGATTTTATTCCATCCTTCTTTTCAGACTACCTTTATTTTCATTCAGATGTAAGTAGCTAGTGTTTCTGGGTTTATCATAGCTTAGTTTTCCTTGCTCATGGCAGAGTGCTGCACAGGCAATATCACATTGACCTTTTGAGGGGACATACAAGCATACACTCCCAAGTCTCACTGAAAGGCAAGAGAAGTTGGTGAACTCCTTCTCCTGGGATCTGTGGACCATTTCATCCACAGGAACCGTAGTTGTTGTAATTCTGCTTTTGTCCTTTGTAGCTTCAGAGTGAGGTTGATAGAACTGAGAGAAGTCCAGTCTGAAGCTGGATGTACACTTAAATTCCTCCCTTACTTCAGAAGTGTTCTTCGCATTAGCATTCAGCTACGTACTTGCAGCTGACGAAGGCTAAATCCTCCTAGCCATGTGAATGTAAATCAGGCAAAATAGATGACATCTTTTTCCTCTGTGCTCGTCTTGTCCATGAGGGTAGGTGTTTTCACACAGAACGAACAGATTAGATGGGAATTACCATTCAAAAATACCGAGTCAGGCCTTGACACCCATGAGGCTTAAAGCTAATCAGATCCAAGTAATAACAGTGTCACCTGAGTGCACGGTTTATAATTTCTTTCTGATTTTTTGGGACAATTTTAATTCACTTGCATAGTATTTGAAAGCTTTCCTCTGCAAACTTGCTCTTAAAAAGAAAAAGTCAATATATTGTCTGATCACATGGCTCTGGAATTCAAGGCTTTGAGAAAAATATCTCACTTCACAAAGGGCTAATCAAAAACTAATGGCATTGATGCACCGCTGGATTCTTGGGTGGCTGCAATTGGCATAGCTCTTGCAAGTGCAATTAGTTAATGATCTGGGCCATAATGCTTATTTTGATCAGAGGTTGATTGCTGCATTTGAAAACAGGAAGCAAGGGAATAATCCTATTGAATGAATCATAAATATCCCCCTTTTTTAATCTGTAGATGGATCAATTCCAAGAGTAGCATTTTCGAGTATTTCCACAGTAGGTTTTTATCTGGTCAACACTTATTCTAGTTTTTATTAAATCTCTGATAAACAAGCAGTTATATTCCTGTTGACATTTTTAAAATTAAAAATTTTATAGTGACACTAGGTTGTTAAGTAATGTTTAAATACAAATTCACTAACAGACTTAGTGTTTATGTAGCATTTTCTCATCAACAGCTCAAAAAGCATTTTTTTAGAGGAATTCTATAGCTTATTTTAGGGATAGCGAGGGCACTGATTAGCTTCTGAACTTGGCTTTCAGTTTCTTGCTTATTTTCTTTTCGATTCCTTGAGGTTTTCTACTTTATTTAAACTCAGCCCTAGCCACTAATGGCCAGAGACTGCAATCCTCTCAGTCTTCAGTGGGCTGCCCATCATCACTGGCTGGGCTGAATCCTAAGGGACATTTTTACGTGGTCCCCCTGGGATGAGTGTCCCAGGAGCCGCGCGCAAAGCTCTTGCTGCCGCCCTGCTCCTGGCTTCTCAGCACAGAGGGATTTGGCAGGCACTTCAGCCTCTTTTTTCAGCCTTACCTTTTTTTGGTTTCTTACAAGACAAGATCAGAACCTCTCCTCTGGGTCAGGAGGAAGGGGAGCATGGCCATAGCACCAGGGAGAGGACGTTGTCCATGGGGCCAAGAGCTCCTCCTCTCCCATCTCTGCCCAGCGAGTTAAATCTCTCCTGCTTTATACTTGACACCATTTGTTTCATTGTTTGCCCTCCTGCAAGCAGGGAAACATCAATAAATTTGCCGACAGCAGAATCCCATGGCCACGTTTTTCACCTGTGCCAAATTCAGCCTTGGTGCAGTGTGCCCAGGACACACTTGTCCGCGAGGGGTGGCTCCTGCTGAAAGCACTGGTTGCTGCTGCTGGCATTCACTGGCTTTAAAAGGTTTACACGTCAGTTAAATCTTACCTGTGACTTCTCAGTGAAAACTTGATTTTTTAGTAAATAGTGCTTCATTTTTTTTTTCAGAAATCCTTTTAAAGGGAAGGCAGTGGAGGCCATAGTGAGTCCTGTCTAATCTGTGCTGTGTCACTGGCTGGAAGAAATACTTTACTGTCTGTGCAGTTCATAGCGGTATTAAAACAGCACAAGATTTACAATTCTTTTTTAGATCCCGTTTGCAAACAAATTCAGATTAAGCAGGCCTGACTATCATGCCTTGGGCTTCCTAATGCCTTTCTGGTCTCTGCCTCCGCAGTGCTCTCTGGCCGTGCCACAGCACTTCACCAGCAACCGGCCAGCGAGTGAGCTGGGATTGTGGCAATCCTAATTAGCTCTTAATAGCAGCCACAAATCCTTCACCTTTGCAAAACACCCTTCAGAGCAAGAGAGTTTCAAATTAAATACAATTTTTAGGTATATTCCGTTGAGGGGATGCCAGGAACATTTTCTTTCACATGGGCTTTTTGTATTTCCACATTTAGTTTCAAAGGAAAATCGGAGCTAGCGCAGGGCTTAGAGTGCTTGATATTACATGGTATCACAGTGCAAGGGCAGTTTCACTGACCAAAGCGTACAGAATTGCAGCAAGTTTTGAGGAGAGCAGTTTTACATCTGTCTCATCAATTGCACAGATCAGCTGCAAATGCCATCTGCTAGCAGTTCTCCCTCAGGGAGGATCTACTATATCCACTGAATTAGGGGGGAAAAAAGCAAAGCCCCCTCAAATTTGAGGCATTCACCAATTTTTTGGTATCTTCTGTCGTATAAAATCTTAGTTGTGTTTTATTCTAAATAAAATTAGTTGCTCGATTGTTGGCTAATTTGTATTTATTTCTGTTCAGATATTTTCAGTGACCTAAAGTTTTCTTGAGTTTGAAAACAAAGTCATCTTTTTTTAACTTCTTTCTCTTGCTTCTTTTTCCATCTTTCTTGTTGGAAAGGAAAAAGTGGGAGGTAGGAAGAGCAGTGTTAGAGTTTTTTCTGTCCAGATCAGAGATAAGATTTCCATCCCCGCACTGCATCAGCTGTAAAAAAAATCCCTTTCCCATTGAAAATTATTTGAATCCACTTCAAAATCCTGGGAAATGCCGGTTTTCAAGGCTCCTTAAAGCAAATAGGCAGGCGAGCCAGGCATTCCTGGTTTTAATCTGAATTAAAACTGCCCTCAGAATTTTTTTGTCGGCCTCGCCGGATTTCTGCGGCCCCTCTGAGAGCCTGTCCTAAATGCCAGATTGCTGGTGTTCCTGTCTCCCACTTGGAGAGGGCTCTTTCAACAAAAGCTCTCATAAGCAGTAGCTGATAGTACCTGCCTCCAGGTGAGGGTGCCTCTGGAGATCAGCACGCAAGAGCGCCGCACGTAAGCTCAGAGCGTGGGTACGAGTGAGATGCCCTCTGGTCCGCAGCGCAGGCGAGACCCAGCCTAGCGACGAGCACCCGCACACACGGCTTCAGTTCCCAGAGCAGAGGAGCCGGGCGCTTCGTGCCAGCCCCACTGGCGCTGCCAGACCGTTGCAATCCCTTCTGCAGTGGGGGCTGACGTTGGTTGTATTTAGCATCGCCATGGCAGGTCCGCGCAGGCTGGCCGGATATGGGCAGTGGATGTGACAGCACGGGGAAGTGATTTTACACAGAGCAATTTCTACACACCAGCAGTTCCTAACAGCAGGAGGCATTTTTTTTCAGGGACCACAACTGATATAACTAGAGTAGCCCAATCAGTGCAGTGGTGAGGGTTTGCAGAAGGGAAGGAGCAGGCTCCTAGAGTGCAAACTCCCCTCTAGAAAAGCCATGCTGGGTTTGGAGGGGGTAGTTGCATTAGTGAAGATCCTGGGCAATGTTTGGAGCAGAGACCCCTTCCCTGCATGCAAAAGAGTTTCATCATCATCTTCATTGTGACCATGTGGGCTAGCAGTGGGATTCTGCCATTCCCCTGGGTCACCCCTTTTCCCCCCGGCCCCCAATACTGTCCTCTGTCCAAGCGGGGCAGGTGTAGGACCACCTCCATTATTGGCATGTTTGAGACAGATGTTAAAACTGGTGATCTGTTAGCAATGGCCTCGGGGGTTTGCCTGTGGTTTCTGCTGTAGTCATGCGTGCTTCGATTTCAGATAAAAGAGCCAAACTGTTTCACTTCTGGTATTTCCAGCCGCGTTTGGATTTATCTGAACGGAACCAGGCATTCCTGCATTTGAGTGTGGCTACCCTTACCAAAGCGCTGGTACTTACTATTTCTCTTCCCTTCCCTTCCCCCTTTCCTATTTTCTCTTTCTCTAGGTCCAGGCCTGGCCTTCATTGCCTACCCAAAAGCTGTGTCCATGATGCCGCTGCCCACCTTTTGGGCAATCCTTTTTTTTATTATGCTTCTGTTGCTTGGACTGGATAGCCAGGTTAGTATGATGGGTAAGAGATATGTGGCTTATCGTATCCACACTGCTGACTGAGAAAAGCTGGTTTGACAGACATGAGTTAAAAAGAGAATACCTCCAATGCTGCTTAAGAGGAATTCATCAGGACTGCTTTTTCATGCAGGGGCTGCATTTGATGAATCTGTGACTGTCAGTTCATAGTATGATATTTTTCATAAAGTCTTTGTCATCAGTAGTAAATGGGGTCCACACAACTAGGGCAGTGCTCCCTAACCTAAATATCAGTCCCAGTCTGACAGCAAAATACCACCATTTTGGTCATGATACAGTATTTTCCTGCTTTGGAGAAGAGCTTCATCATTTTAAACTGTAGAAGACTACAGCAGCCTGTTCCACAGAGTACGTTGTGCCATTGTCATCACCTGCAGCGCGTATACACCATCATTAAAACACTTTGTAAAACACTTTGTAAGAATTGCTAACTACTAGTACAGGCTTTGATAGTTGTCAAGTGCCAAGAAAGAATAACAAAACCATTGTGAGGCACAAAATGTTCTGTATGGTGTAATCAGGGTAGCTTCTTGGACAGTCATAGCAGCCTTTCTCGGTGGTCTTAGGCTTGGAGCTGCTGTGCAGTGTGGGATCCTGCTGACTTTCGTATTCAGTACCTCCAAACAGCCCAGAAAGCATCTCAGGTTCCAGCTGTACTAATTTTGTAGCACACACTGCTATTAATTAGTGAGCATAAAAAAAATCAAGAAGTTCAGTCCAAGAAGCTGGGCTATTTTGCCCAGCGGTTGTTTATAGGAATGTTAGACTAAATACCTCAAAAGACCCTGTAAATAATTTCTAGATAGTCTGCTTAGAAGGAAACATAGGTGACCAGAGATTATGCAGTAACTACAAATTCAAAATTGCCAAAGTTTTCAGGGCAACAGGCAGCTTTCTGCACTCAGATGAAAAGTCGCTAAGATTATAAAACCCCAGTTGGTAAGGTTGAAATATTTGTTCAGGCTAAATGCTCTGTCATGTGAGGAGAGATCTGTAAACAGATTTTTACCCAGTTGTTGTGTACTTTTTTCTCTTACATTTTTGATATTCCATTTGCCGTAAATTGCTCTTCACAGCTTAATCTTTGAACTCTAGTGAGCAACTTTCAGTCATTCCAAAGTAAATATAAAAGTGCCCGATGCCGTGGTTCAACAACCCTATGCTTATGCAAATTGGAAGCCATCTAGTAATTTTAAAAAACTCCTTACTGCATAGAATGATTAAAACTAATTGGAGCGCTTAATTTCTCTCCTCCACCCCTCTGTTTTTTTGGAGTGCAGTCAAGCAGGTTTCTGGAATGCTGGAGCAGTTTCAGATCAAATCAGCTCAAAGGAAAGGGTTGCATTTAAAACGAAAACCAGTTTTACAGAAGTCAAAGTAAGAAGACAGGAGGCAGCAAAATCTGGTGGAGTGCTTGCAGGATGGTCTGTATTTCCAAAACAGAGCTTCAGCTCCTGCTCAAAGAGGGTAGAGTTGTTACAGGGCACTTCTGGGCACAGTAAAAGCAATTTGGATACTGGGTAGGAAAGGGTAGCTTTTCTTGAAATGATCATGTTTCATAGAATCCCCATGATAACTCATGATCTGTCCACTTAAAGTGAAGATAATTTTTACAGAGACAACCTTATCCTCATGTCCTCAGTGAGCTTGGTAATTTTGTACCTTGCCAGGCTGAAAGTACAGATCAGCTGAACGTTGCCTTCTTTGGCTTTATTCTGGGGGCATTCAGTAGTCACTTTTCTCCATGGGTGAAATGCCTCTGGTTTTCAATTAACTTCAGACTTGTGTTCAAATTCAGTTTAGGTTATTTGGTTAATTCAAGTTAGACATCCTACATGTAGTTTTCCAATGGCAAGTAAGTACAAATACAGTTACCATAAAACTAGATAAGGTGAGATTTTTAGCTCGTCTATTCAGAGCTTCAATTTTGGTTTACATGTGCAAATATTTTACTAAATCTATGTTATGAACAGCTCCATTGTTGCTGTGGAAGTACCCCAGAGCTGCAGTCAGAGGTAATCTGCTCACAGGTTCAGGAAAGACAAGTCCAGTCAAGAAGAGCTGCTGTTTCACATCATAGTCTGCTTTCTCTTGGCTCTATTTTCATTAGCAACCCCAAAAGCAGAATTTTATCCAGTTGTGGAATTAACCTAACTGGTACCTGCGAGGTTTTCTGGCACATAAAAAAAAGAGCTCGAAGTTACTCTCCTAGCTCTCTTACTTTAGGGTTTTTTGAGTGTTTTCTTTCTGCCTCTTCAGCATAGATCTGGTATTCATCTGGAACAACTACAACATAAAAGCCACACGAGAGCCTTCCTGTCATCAAATTAACTTCCTTTGTCCTTGTGGCTTCCCTTTACAGAGCCCCTTTGGTAGTTCGTAAGGCTGCTAGGAAATGAACAGCAATTCTGGAAGCTTCTTCCAACCTGAAGGCTAACCCCACACTCCCACCTCTGGGTTGCAAGGGAATGGTTTCTGGTTTATTTGTTCAGAGCAGCCTTTTGCCACAGAGTACAGTTAGGGTGTTGCTATGGAGTGTTTGTTCAAGTACGAGCCTGGATAAAATGCATAGCAGCTGATTTTCAAGTCGAATTTCTTCGTTTTTCCCCTTTAGTTTGTTGAAGTTGAAGGACAGATCACGTCATTAGTTGATCTGCACCCATCCTTCCTAAGGAAGGGTTACCGACGGGAAATCTTCATCGCTATAGTATGTTTCCTTAGCTATCTTCTGGGACTAACTATGGTGACTGAGGTAAGTAGCACCGTAGTGCTGGGAACTGCCTTTTTCTCAGCCAGTTTTCAGACAAATTTTAACTATGAGTTAGACTGCACAGAATTAGCCACTCAGAGGACCTCTGCTCTTCAGATCTACAGGGCATCTCTCATCCCTAGATCTGAAAGCGTTTTGAAAGGGAGCTATATAGAGACATGAAATCTCATAAAAGCCAATGTGATCTCAGGTACTGATCAACCTGAGTATGAATATTAACATCTGGCTCTAAATGATGAAACACTTCGGGAACCTTCAGCAGAGCAGGTTAAAATCCATCCAGTGCATGCAAGGAAAGAGATTTTTATCTTAGGTGCACAGATCTGAATCGCTTAAATACCACCGGATTTATTCTAGTATAAACAAGATGGGAGTACGTTCCAGTGGCTGCACTGTTGTGATGCTTATCTCCAAAATAAAATCCAAGTCAGATTTTTAAAACAACTGGAAGAGCATGACTGTGGGAGCTAAAATAGCACCTGTAACAGAGGTGCCTAACAAACACAATTTTTCCAGTAAAAGTGCAGGTATATGCAGTTCAGTGTAGTGAGAGCAAAGGGTTTAACAGCATAGTATAAATAAAAAGAATTAGAAAGAAAAAAATGACTATTCCCATTAAAAAGTTCACTAAGTTAATAAATGAAGACCCTCCTGATGAACTGAGTTCCATTTTTAGTATTAATGCTAGGAGACAACCTATTAATTCTTTACTTCAGTTGTTTCTATAAATGCCCATCCTAAGATACTTTTAAGAAGGAAAGATTTAAGTTTCTCAGTAGATAACACTAAGTGGCTTAATTTTGTTTAATCGTTGTCTTGTTTGGAATTCCTCCTGTAGTAAACATGCATATTCTCTGGGGAAGGTAATGCCAAATATTTACCTTACCTACTTACTTGGTATTTCTTCTTGTTAGACAACAGTCATTAAGATACATTTGTAGATGTTTCTGGAAACTGGGTCTGAAGTACTCAGTTTTTTTCCTGTTGGATCCTAATCCATTGCATGTCTCTTTTGCAGGGTGGCATGTATGTTTTTCAACTCTTTGACTACTATGCAGCTAGTGGTGTATGCCTTTTGTGGGTTGCATTCTTTGAATGTATTGCTGTAGCCTGGGTTTATGGTAAGTGAGAATCCTTTCATGTGGTGCCTTTTGGTGAGTCAGTGACGATTTTGCTAGCCAAACATTTAATCATGAGCCACCCTAGAATCTTCTTCCCAGCAACAAACACATGCCAGTAATATAAATTCGCACTGACCTCTTGAAGACAAATTTGCATCTGGGATGAAGCCAGCCTCCAGTGTTTTTCCGCACAAAAATGAGTATTTTTCCATTGCTAATTAATAAAGACACAATTAAGCATTTGCATGTGTTAAGTTCAGAGATGAGAGTTGAAAGTTTGGCCAGCCGTGAAAATTTCTGTTTGTGTCTCAGAGAATTTCCTCTCAGAGCTGCAGTGTCCGCAAGGGGCAAGCCAACCAAATAGAAAATACAAAAAAGAAAGCTGACAGAAAAGTGTATTCTGTCCCGTTATTTTTAGATGATGCTGAGTCCCAGGGTCTGACAGTAGCCTCTGTAGTTGCCTGAGACGGTAGCTGAGGAACGATCAGAAGATGTTTACTGCTTAGGACTGGTCATTTCCCTGATTCTTCATGTACTCCATCTCCTTAGAAAAGCCAAACAAACAAAGCCTTCATTTTGCATCAGTCAGGTTCCTGCAGAAGCAGGGCGTACCGTTTGCTGTTGTGTCTTTCCCTCTGGCAAGTTCAGCGAGAATCTGAGGAGAAGAGCGGGTGTGTCACGGGGGCAGGGGCGGCTGGCATTGCGCTCTTGCATCCGGATAATGAGGAATGTGTAGGATGAGAGAGTCCCACAACCTTTGAGCTTCTCAAGGAGAGAATAATTTTGAACTTCACAGCCCTGGGAAGCATTTGAACAATACATCTGACTTCCCTTTAAATATCCCAGGGGCGTGAGGCTAGGAAGGCAGCTCTAATCCTGCAGTCCTCGCGTGGCTTTTTTCTGCTGGATTATCATGAAGGCACATATGTCCTTTACAGGCGCTGATAATATTTATGATGCCATTGAGGATATGATTGGATACAGACCTGGTCCCTGGATGAAATGGAGCTGGATTGTGATCACACCAGTTCTTTGCGTGGTGAGTACTGCCCCGTGCTGTTTCAAGGCTTCTGCGTGGCAGCACTGAGCTGCCTCTTACTGCTTCTCTTGAAGCAATAAGAGGCTGTTGCATTCAGAGACCAATTTGCGAAGAGCTGCTGGAGGTTTGAATATACCCCTCAAAGACACCATCTTCTAAGATGTTAGCTGTTAATGTGACAGCTCTCTGCTGTGCCTGCACGAATTGGAGTTGGCTACCTTTGAGTGGATTCTTCTTAGGATTGGCAAAATATTACATTTGTGACACAGAAAACTCACTCTCCAAAGAGCAGTTCCTACCTTAAGTGATAGGACTACTAGGTCAGTTTAACAAAAAGATGTGAGCAGTCTGAGGCAGGCACTCAGCTTGAAGTATTCAGACTGCTACGAAGAACAACCCAGTAAGCTCCTTGCCAGGTACAGCAAATATTTGTGCCCTGAAAAAGAACAGGCAGTGTACTGCAGCCCTTTGGCACCGTTACTTAACACCCTGTTGTCAAGCAACACTTACAAGCCGATGCTCCTTCAATAACTTAAATGAAAGAGTAATTTCTCCGTTGCTTTAAAATAACATATGGTATCCAGCAGCTCTGTCTTTAACTGCCTGTCTTAGCACCAGAGCCCCACTGCTTTCAGCCTCTTTTAGCCTCACTTTGTTTTCTTTTCTCATCCACAGGGGTGCTTTATCTTTTCTTTGGCCAAGTACAAACCACTGACCTACAACAAGGTCTACACATACCCAGACTGGGCAATTGGCCTGGGCTGGGTTCTTGCCCTTTCCTCCATGATCTGCATCCCTATGGTGATGGTCATCCGTATCATACGGTCAGATGGGTCGCTCATAGAGGTAAGAGCAACCGGTTGTCTTTCTAGGGGAGAAAAGGAGCTTTAACTTGTTGTGGTTTGTACAACATAAGCACAATGCTTGGAAAATCCAGGTGGGGCAAGTTGGGTGCCTCTTCTATAGTGAATGCAAATAAGACAGCTACAGATCACCTGTCGTTTGGGCAAACAGTAGCAACAGAACAAACATGATGCCTTCTGTCCCCAGACAAACACCAGCTGATTTTACTTGCGTCCCACTTCTGCGGTTTCCAGCTTGGCAAATCGTTGGCCTCCATGTGCACACAAGCGTTCAGGGACTGGGGTGCTTCCAAGTGCCAGATCTCTCTTCTCCAGCCCACGGGGACAATGAAGCACTGTCGTACCCATCACTGAGAAAACAAGAGAGAGAAACCTGGGTCAAACTCAGCTGTGTAGGAGGTCACCAAATTTCAGGGAGATTCGGATCCACCTGCGGACTGTGTGGCTCTCAGGAGTGGCCTTCACTCTGGAGGACTGAATAAAAGTCAAACCTTCCTGCCAGTGGGCTTCATTTTCTAGCTTTTTTATTTTTATTTAGCAAATAGGAACACTGAATCAGGATTTCCCTGATCTTTGGAAAATTTTGGTTGAGATTCAGACTTGGTAGCACAGATTCTCTCAGGTTTGTATTTGCAGGCAATCACTTGCCCTTCACAGTTTAATGCAGGTTCCCCTGATCTGTTTTGCTTCTAGTGGAAAGTTTTCAGAGACTGTGCAAGCATGAAACTTCGCTTCTAAGATTTCAGATTAGTTTTGGTTTTGCCTAATGAGATGGTCTTAAATGCAGCGCAGGGTATTCTTGAACGAGAAAGTGGGACACTTTGGATTAGGAAAAAAAGAAAGAATAGAGTAAAAAAAGAATATTTCCCAGAGAACAAATGCCTGCATTTGTTTTCCTCCAAGTGTTAGTGGTCTTTTTCAGCTGTGGCCAGAGCATTTCCATGAGTGGTTATTTTCCTGCCTACATTGTCACCATCTATTGAGAAACAAGTCTAAGAGTAGTGAAAACACTCCACAAAGACCGTGTTAGGAAAGAAAAGAGAGTAAACACTGGTCAGATGCCATTTAGTGGCTCCTTTGTGTACTGAGGTGTAGGAGAGAAGTTGCCGCTTGGCAATGAGCGGCGGGGCTAAAAGGCAGAGTTGTTTCTAAATGAGGAAGGAGCAGGCACATAATTTGAGCAGCAGCTGCAGCACTGGAAGCCCAGCGTGCAGGGTGCTGGATAACGCTGTGAAAGCCCTCTCGTCTCTGACTTGCCTGCGTCAAGTCAGCCTCTGCAGTTGAGCAAAAGCAGAACGCGGTCCTCCGCAGCCCACGTCCCCGCGTCCTTGCAGAGCCACGTGGCGTAGGCGCGTCGCTGACGGCCACCAGCCACATCCTGGGCTTACCACGTCCTCCAGCCTGCACATGGAGACACAAGGGGCTGCTCGGTCTTCTAACCTGCACATTTTCCTTTCCTTCTTTCAGAGGATAAAAGCGGTGGCTGCCCCCAAGGAAGTGAATCGATGGTCCAAAGAAACAGAGAGCGGCACCCCGTTCTGCCCCAATGGAACTTCGAATGGCGGATTGATCAAGCCAACTCATATCATTGTGGAAACCATGATGTGAGCTCTCTCTGTGAGAGGATTAAACCTGCTTTAACTGCCGTTTACTAACCATAGATTCTCATAGGACCAGGTTTACAGAGCTTTATATTTGCACTAGGATTTATTTTTATTTCTCACAGAGAAAGTTATTTTTTGTGTGTGTTTTTTTTTTAATATTTTGTAAGGTAATCACAGCAGATGTCTCTCTGTAGAGGGAGAGCTTTCATATCAGACTAGACATATTACAGGAATTTACTACTATTGGGTTTTTTAAATATATATATCTTTATCTCTAAATATTATACACCTTACCACTTGAATTGATTGTCTTACCAGCAATACATTCAAGTCTCAGAAAGCAATTTTAGGTGCTGGTATGGTTGGGAGCAGAGTAACCTACAGAACACACAAAAGGAGCTCTGTTGAGAGATATGATTTAAACCAAGACGCTGATTCAAGAGAATTTTCAAAGGTGTAGTATTTTCACTCTCTGGTTCAATTGTGGTAAACGACAGGCTTCGGGGTCACATTAAGGAAAGGGCACAGTTATGTTTAGCACAGTCCCTGAATAAAGATAGAGCTGGGCAGCTGGAACAGAGAGTTTGCAAGGGAGGCAGAAAAGTTGGGTGTGAAAAGCCTTGCGGCTGTCCCTCCGAACCACGGCGCTGGGACACTGTCACACAGCGAGAGGAGCACGTTAGGAAGGTGTTTACAGGATTTGTCATGATTCGCTCTATTCTTTTTTCTTTTTCTTAATAGGTTTTGTGGGGGTTTTTTTATACTTAAGTGAAATGCCTGCTGTTTGTGCGTGAGTGGGGAGGTTGAGTACCTGCTCCTGAGTTTTCCAGCAAAGTATATTTTAGTGCGGTGGCACTGGTGTAACTTGAATTCTGCAAACTGGGAGGTGCAGCCTGTCCCCGGGGCAGCAGGAGCAAGTGCTGAGGAGCTCAGAGGGGAGAAGCAGCAGCTGCCCTGGGGGAACTTCAGATGTTCGCTTGCTCATTTGTTTGTGTGTTAATTATTGGACTTTGGTTTCAGGCAGAAAAATAAAAGAGTCTTTTCTGGACTCTGACTGTCCAAAGGTGAGCACAAACCGGGTCATCCCCAACAGGCAGAACTAAACTGCTCACCTACACCTGGTGTAACCGGTATTTATAACAGACATGTTATTAATAATAATAGTAATGAAGATAATAATATCACTCAGCAAACAGGTGCTTTTCATCTACGTATCTCAAAAATGCTTTGCCAAGTTCAGTAACAGGAATTTGCTTTATTTATTTATTTGGGCGGGGGGGGGGATCATTACTGTCGGAGGAGCAGACAAAAGGACGAAGTCCCTTGTGCCGTGTTACAACATAGCAGCAGTGCACCTAGGGCCCCAGTCTCCTTGCCCATCATTGGGTTAAACCATAGTTATATACATGTTTTTAAGGGGAGGTGGAGGGTGGCTTGTGAATCTTACCTGCAGAAGAAACAGGGCTCTCAGGATTTGAAGTTAAGGCAAAGGGAACAGGTGACACTGCATTTGGTCAGAAGGAATTGCGAACCGTTCCAGGTTAGACTGGGGAGTGAAGAAGAATCACTACAAGGAGGATAGGAATAGGGGTTCTGCTTTGTGTGGGCCAGGTGAATGTTTCCGTGGGGAATTGCTCCCTGAAGACTGTCCAACAAACGGGCAGGTCTTTTTTTTAATTATTTATTTTATTTTTCTAAACTAGAGCAGGTTGTGCTGGGAACAGGTTCTGTGGCAAAACTCAGCCTTTTCTTGTGGGCATTGTCTTAGAGGAAGAGGGGTTTTTTTCTTTCTATGATTAGGCTATCTAAAGCTATTTAGGGGAAATGCTTGATAAAAGCAGACTTCATATCTGGTTATTCTGCTGTCAGCTTAATCTGTCAGGCAGAGTTTGTCATTTAAACAGGAACATAACCAGTTCTTAACATTCCTACACAGTAGTTCTATTTTTTCTTATCCCATGGGCTAACTGGCTGCCGCAGCACAAACATTTATTGATTGGCTTATTGGTTTTCCTGTAACAGAAAAGAAGTGATTTAAAACTAAGAGGTGGACCAAAATAATTAAAACAAAAAGGGAGGAAAAAGTGGCTGCATCTATAACTTTCAAAAATCTTTCTGGTTTGAATTTGTACACATTTTAACATCGGATAGCTGAGTTGCAGCAACAAAACCAGCCACATCAGAATTGCTTTTGTTTTCTGGTTGCTGTATTATGAGAATTAAAAACAAAGCTTTTCCACAGCTGGAGATGGCAAATAGCTGGTGACACCTGTGGGGCCAGTGGCAATAACCATCCGAAGCTCACTGAAGGAATTCTTTGAGCCAGTGGGTGTCATCAAATGTGCCCAAAAGAAAGAAACATGCATACAGCTGGTTTTTTTATTGTTAATGGCCTTTAACAATCGAAGGCAAGGAAATATGATCAGAGGTAACTGTGTTTGTGGGCTTCAGCTTGGACCCTCATTTTTGAGTTACAACTAGTGTCTGCAGTAAGCAGGCATGCTTGCCTGGGTGAAGAGCGGGTAGTGGGTTAGGGGGTCAAAATTAATGGTTTTTATGAGTGCAGATGAAACACTGATGCTTGATTCATTTTTTTTTAATATATATATACATTGCCATATGATTGTGTTTGAGAGGTAGTTTACACATCACTTTTGTGCTGAAGAGCTGAGAGAAGCTTTAGTTAGGGGAAAAAAAATAATGGTTTGACCACATCAAAGATGTCTCCGGCGAGTCAGCTGGGTACTGAGCCATCTCCCGCCTTGTGGAGAGGGAAGAACCAGAGGGCTAATACTACACCTTTCAAAGCACCGCTACTAGAGAACTAGAACCCAGCCCCATTTCGATATAAACTGTGCCATTCAAATCAGTCGCTTCCATGTACCAAGTGAAAATGTCTTGCACGTATGCAACAACCTCATTGAAGCATGCTCTGTGTCAGCTTTCTGGCCCTGCTGTGCTCTAGCGTGGCTGCAAGGGAGGGCTGGAACGCGCAAAGAGCTAAGAAATTGTTTCTGGAAAATAGTTTCCCTCTTCCCTTCCCTCCGAAAGTTAATTCTTCTTGTTTTATCTGGGGTTTGAGTTCAAATGAGCACACTCGCTTTTTCAAAGTTTGGTGTTTTTTCCTAACACTTTTACCAGATTTCTGAACGTTTCTTGGTGATAAATTTGCATTTCAACATGATCCTCTGGCAAATTTATTAAAAAATAATTTTTAAAAAAGACTGTGTTTTCTACCTATTTCTGACTACAAGTACAAACAATTTTTTTCCCCCCCTGATTTCCTTGTTTAAACACTTGTGACCTATTTTACCTGTTTTTTTGCAAATGAGGAACTCTGTATTAAAATATCATGACTAGTCATAGATGAACTGGTTTGGATCCAGGGAAAAGTTAGTGTAGTTTTGCTGTGAGATCTTTAGAACCAAATCCCTGAGTTTAAAACCAGAACAAACCAAGACAAAAACCGCACACCTTTTCGTATTTCATGAACTTTCGTATTCACGAGTTCTTCTGCTCTTGAAAACGGCAGATTTTCAGCAGTACTTTTTTCCAGTTGAACTGAAATCAAGAGATCATAGAAACGTAAAGGGGAACATTTACCCCACAAGATTCTCTTACCTGTTTCTAATTTTTCTCAATTTTTCAAACTTTTTCGGTTCACCCATCACTAGTTATGATCTCACTGAATGAGCATCTATTGTAAGGGACTTTACCCGTAGTCTGTTGTTTCAGTATTTAAACAGTACAATTTCATAAATAGAACCAGTTTTTATTGTTGTCATTTTCCTTCTCATCCATAGCTTTCCTTTACATCTGGTCCAAACCCATTCACACACTTAGAAAAGTCCTCTTTAAAGTGTGAGATAGTAGGTCCACAGTGGAGTTGTTCTTGTGTTGTAAATGAAAATACAGAAGCCCAGCAGCTGTGTTTGCCATCCAGAACAAGGCTGGCGGTGACCCCGTGGCATCAGCGCAGCTCCTGGAGTGGAGGAGAGTTAGGAATGCTCTGCTGAAACTGCTCAGCAAAACTGATTTTCACTGCTGTTCTTGGGGAGAGGAGGAAGAGAGGAAAGAAAAGAAAACGAAACAAAAAAGTGCAACCTTACGGTTGCCGTAACCCGGACACCCAAAAGCCAGCAGCCATCATCAGAGCCTTTAATGTTGCCGTCAGGATAGCATTTTCTGCAGCTCTTTCCAGTCCTGTGTGCCTCCTCGCTCAACTGCAGATACTCCTGGTTCCTCTTCTCTGTTTCAGCGTTCAGACGAGTCAAGAAGACCTGAAGACACATGGACATTTCCATTCAATAGGCCTTTTCCAAGTCTCCTAGTTTGTTTTTGTTTCCGAAGGAGACTTACAGTTTCAGTGAGGTCGTGCTTGTCACACTTGGGTTCAAAGCTCCTACTTGTTGCATCAATGGCAAAACTCATCTGTGGGAGAATGTTTTGAATGTTTTTGAATAACTGATTCTTAGCTTCCATGTCTTGTGGTCACTGCAGGATCGCTCGTGGAAGCATAATGTATATAAAATGTTAAATAAGCTGTGTATTGAATGGAATGGACAAGTTAGTTAAGCAGCTCAAGTACACTTGGAAGAAAGATGACCTTGACATTTCCAGGAGATTCAATGGAAGTCGCTCACTTTCAGTTAAAAAAAAAATAAAATAAATCTGTGTTTAAGTAGACTAGTAGATGAAATCTTCCACCCTCATATGCATGCACACAAGTCGGGACATTGCTTCTATTCCTAGGCTGCAAACCATGTGTGTGAGCCTTGCAGAGCTGTTGAGGTTGAGGATTGAGAAGACTTCAATACCACTTACCTGCAACGAGCCAACCTGCCAGGCTGTCCCAATGGCCTGTTCTAAATTGGGGGTGGTGGAAGAGAGAAAGCAGTGACAGAATCCCAGACCCTGGCCCCTCCCCGGAAGCCTTAAGATTGGACTTGAAAACTCTCCTGGCTCCTTGTCAGCACCGCAGGACTCCTGGTACAGGAGGTTGGGTGTGGTGTGGCTTTAGGCAACTGCCTCGGACTTCTTTTCTCCAAAAATCAAACTCCAAAGCCGTGTGGTTAGGGTTAAGGTGTGTTTGTGTCTTTGTATATTTGCATGAGCAAAGGTCAGGAACCGTCAGGCCCTAGTAGCTTGTTTTGTTTCTTGTAATCAAAGATAAGAAGGTGTTCGTTTGACACCTAAGAAATGCATGAACTAGTGCAAAGAAGGCCCCCCCCCCCCCCCCCCGAGCTCCATACCTTGGTCACAAAAATTTTCTCTTAGTATCAGTGGTCAATTTGAGCTTATGGGAGAGCTTGCTCAAAACAGACTGGAGCATAACCAGCACCAATCCCAGCTGGAAAACTGCCCGTTCCAGCCCTACACCCTGCATCAGATCATGGTTCTTTCCTGTCATCCTAAAATAAACATCTGCATGGACAATGCTTCTCTGCTTTAAAAAAAGGAAAAAAAATCTGAATTTTTTTACGTTAAAAAAATAAACAGGAAAAGAAAATAAAAATTTTGGTGTTTCTTCCAGTTGTCAGTGTGGAATGGTAATTTCAGTTTGCCCTAAAACAAGAACAGAAAAAGCTTCAGACACTATTTGACCAAAAAAAAAAAAAAAAGAGGCAAACACAAAAATTTGCACATTGAAAACATTAAAGCAAATCACTCGCCCATCCCCATCAAAGGTGGAAAACTTGAGTGACAGGGTTTGCAGCTGGAAAAGAGCCTGACCCTGGTGGGCTGTAGAATGGCAGAGCAGCCAGCCTGCCTCTGGCCGCTGTGTCCTGGTTTGAAATTCTCAGTGAAAGTGTCAGAATTTAATCGCCACAAGCACAGCCCTGAGCTTTGGGCACAAAGTATATTAAAGACATTAAAAAGGACATTAAAAGGTGGCAAGTTTCTGGAGGCTTCCTCCCCGTGACTTGGCTCTGTGGTGCACCGCAGGACAGTGCTGTTCACTTTCCCATTTGCAGCACACAGAAAATGTGGCCCAGTTGGAGAAATAGGAAGAGAGATCGTTTAAAAAGTGAAACTTGACTATGTTACGGAGCTGTGCCGGTGTGCTTTTTGTGTGCATGCATATGCAGGGGGAAAGGCTTCAGTCCTGTAGCAATAGTAGTTGTTAGCATGATACATATTGTTTCTAAATCTGTCGGCTGCTGCAGTCGAGATGTTAAAAAAGATTTGAATTTTTTTTCAGTATATAAAGAAAAAAAAGAGAACAGTGGCAAAATCATGTTGAGAGGCTTTAAAAAAAACAAAACAAAATGCAAAACAAACAACAAAACCAGAAAAAGTCTTGAGTTAGTTTTGTCACCTCCTCCTGTCCTGGAAGGCAGCGACGGTCTCTCAGCATTGCAGCATCCCAGTACTGTTCTGAAGTGCTCGTTGTTCAATAGGATGTTGTTTTTTAATCCAGTATAATGTTGTGATTGTTACCTGATAACGTTGCCAGGGACGTCACATTGTAAGAGGTGGTCCATCTTGTTTGGTGTGTTTGGCAAAAAAAACAGTGGTGTTTTTTTTATTATTTTTTATTTAAATTCCTAGCAACTGTGACTACAGTAATGTGATGAGTAGCACATAAAGCAAGGAGGTGACAGCAACCATGGCCTCCTTAAAAATGTCATCTGAACTTTTTTTTAAAAAAAAAAACTTTAAAATATTTTTAAAACATTTTAAAACATTTTTTGTGTGTTCCAAAACAGACTATTTGTATTTGAAAAAATCCTGGAGTGTAATTTAATCCTAAGACCCCCTAGCCTTTGTGTATATGGTAAATGTTTGTATTTTGCAGTTTCTGTTTTGCTTTTTAGATAAATAAAATGTATATGGATATTTTTAAGTCATCTTTGCTTTTTTTTTAGATGAGTTTGTAATCACCTTGTAACTGAAAATAAAATTTTCCTTTATAAACCAGCTGTGCTCTCGGATGTGGTATTTTTTTTTTTGTCTTTGTGTAGCTCAAATCATCCTTTAAACCTATTATTTATTGTGGGGTTGTTACTTTGGGTTTGGTGGGTTGTTTTTTTTTTCCTTATAAAAATACTCCATTTTATTTATTTACATGGAAGTCTGGCTCCTTCAGCTGCATGGCCCAGCTCACTGCCTGACTTTATGTTGCCCATGGTTTCACCCTGGTTGGCAACTCAACCCCAGGCAGCCTCTTGTTCACCCCTCGCCCAGTAGGATGGAGAGAGAATCGGAAGGGTAAAAGTGCAAAAATTCATGGGCTGGGATACAGACAGTTTAATAATTATAAAAAAAAGAAAAAATTTTTAAAAGGAGGAAAGAAAAAGCACGCAATGAAGAAGGGGAAAAAAAAAACCAAAACCAACCCCAAACCATAGATGAAAAACAAGTGATGCAAAAGAAGAACCACCCCTCTGACCACCGGTGGCCCCACGCAATGTCTGCTCCGATCCAGCTCTGCCGCAGCGCATGCGGCCGTACGCCCTGGGGGGGCGGTGTTGGTCAGTCGGGGGCAGCTCTCCAGGCTCTGTCCACTTCCAATTCCTTGGGCACCCCAGCCTGCTGGCTGCAGGGCGGTGTGAGCTGCAGGAAAAACCTTGGAGCTGCGGACGCACTGCTCAACAAGAGCTGAAGCAACCCTGGGTCAGCAGCAGCCGCTGGGTTTGTTGGGGATTTTTTGTGTTGGGGGATTTTGTTGTTTTAATTTTTATCCCTCCCCCCCGCCCCTGCTGCGATGACTTGGGCAGAGCATGAAAAAGGCTCAGTGCTGACCCCAGCCTGTGTCATTTGAGACTTGCCCAGCGTATGCCGTTACTTCACTGGTGTGTTGTTTTCCTCAGACCAGTTCTTCATCACGTGCAGTTGGGCACACGCTGAGTCCTACAAGGCCATGAGAATCGCCTTCCCGCCCCGTCCATATCTCCTCTCTTTTTTCTATTTTTTTCGTGGAAAACAAAGTGCTGATGACCTCACAAGACTGTCCCTGCAGACACCAGCTGTCCCGCACCCCTTTGCAGAGAGACAATCACAGCTTTATGAGCTGCTCCAGCTCAGCCCAGCCCAGGTCATTGTACCATCCTGGCTTCATGGCATCACTGTTTGGGGGGTCAAATACAGCAGAAAAATCCCAATAGGAAGAAACAAATAACAAAAACCCCCACAACCAAAACAACAAAAAAAAACACACAAAAAACCCCAAACCAACCAACCAACCAACCAACAAAACCCCTGAACAAATAAATAATAATAAAAAAATAAAACAAGAAACCCACAAAAAAATGCATTTTTTTCCCCTGGTGTATGGGACTGGTCATTTCAGGCTTGCTGATGGCCTGTTCGAACACATGAAGGTTAAACCAGAGAGGCCTTTTCCTAAGTCCTGATTTGAGCTACCGAAAGCAAAGAAGCAACATGGATGTAACTACTGTTTGTGCGAAGTAAAGCAGTTGTGTGTCAGGCTCCGATCACTGCTGAGGCTCAGGTGCCCCGTGACCAGAATTAGGCCTATGACTAACTTTATTTGTGGTTTTTTTGCTTGGTTACTTTGCTGTGCATGATTTGACGCCACCGGCAGGGATTTCTCCTCCCACCAGCAAAGGCTGCGATGCCTGGGCTGATACTGGCACAGACAGCAACTGCGCTGTGTCTCGGGTTAACATAAAATAAGTAAACAAATAATTTAAAAAGCCACTAAGTGCCACAACCTGCTGCTGAAGGGTTTCATCTGCCTGTTGAAGGTGGCTGTCACCTGCCCATGGCTGCAACTGGCTCCCTCAGCCGAGGTCCACAGGGCACAAGGTGACATTAGTGGGAAGACTCACACGTGCCGGGCAGTGCGTACCAGGGGAGCAGCACCGTGCTAACCTTTTACCTGGCGCAAGCACCGAAGCCCCGCAGGTCACGTTGCGCTAAACCCGCCATCGCGCCTTGGTTGGCTCCGTGTGGCTGTGGAGAGTCCCTGGTGCCAAACGTGCCAAGGGTCTTGTTCTTAAGTCTGCACCCCAGGAGGGCGGCCAGAGATAGCAGATAAGGTTTGTTTACATGGCAATGATTCCCCAGCTCTAACCAGGAGCATTTCCACACCGTGCTCAGCCTCCAAAAATTCCAGCATTACCTACTTGGGCATGAAGGGTTGCAAAACCCAGCTCACGCTTTCGTTGTCCGTGAGCAGAGATTCCATTCCCCATGGCTGTACCTGAGGAGCATCTCAGCCTGTGCTGCCCCAGCTGGGAGCGTCGCCTGCCCCAAATCCCTTTACAAGAGACAAAGGGAAGAAATCCTCAATGTAGGGGCACAAGGAAATACATTCCGAGTTCACCAAAGTTGTCTCTTCGACATCTGACTTCAGATGACTTGGCTGTCCCCAAGGCACCCCACTACAGCTGCAGGGTGCCGAGCAGCAGATGGGACACCTCCTGCCAGCACATTGTCCTCCAGCATTTTCCTCACCCCTTCCCAGGGATTAACTGCAGCTTTGCAGACGCTACCACAACCACATCACAGCCACCACACGCTTTGCTGCATCAGTGTTTTGCCATGAAGTAGCCCAGGTTTAACTCAATGAGACTTCCAGTGTGGCCAAATGAAGCTGCAAGTGATGGTGTAACCACATGCACAGGTGTCTCCAGTTCTTACTGCTAAGAGCTGCAGCAAAAAATGCCTCCGTGTCCACAGAGAGGGAAGCAATGGACTCCGATTCCCGCTGCCTGCTGGTGGCAAGGGACAACGTCTGCCCCATACCGGTAGCCCCAAAAGCAGCAGTCATCCACCAGAACTCCCTGCGCACCCTCCCCCTCATCCTTTGAGACATCTCCTAACTGCGAGCCCTCCAGCAAGTTAAAATAGTGATGGAAGCTGAGTGTTGCCTCACTATTGTCCTCCAGCAGAAAGACACAAGCCACAATGCATTTAATTTGCTTTTATTTAATTAAAAAAAAAAGTCAAGGTCATTGCAATCCCATTTAAATACAGAGATTTACAAATAGGTCCAAAACAGGACTAAAATATTCTTTGAAATGCTGTACTTTTAAATATTGTGCTTTCATAGATACATAAGAAAATTAGCATATAAAAATACTTTACAAGGAATACACTCTAATATATGGATAAAAATACACATTTAAGTAATGCATTTCATCTTCATCTCATTCAAAATGCATAGGAAGGGATACAAGGACCAAGTTTTTCTTCCTCTTTTTTTTTTTTAAAGCCTTTAATAAAAGTCTTCATTAAAAACCTATGAGAAGCCCCAGTGAGCTTCCACTGCTCAGGATATTGCATATAAAAACACTTCGGCTGCACTGTCAATGCTCCACAGTATCAATTATGGCACATTATCTAGTTGTGGCAGCAATGGTATGGGATATTGCATACTCAAAGAGAAAATGGCGACAACGACAAATAGCAGGATGGAGCCGGGCACGTGTTTGGAAGAAACACCCTGATACGTTGTGCTACTGCGGAGGGACAGAGTCGCAAAGTGGCTCGGGGATGGACAGCGAGGGGACGAGCCCTGGCTCAGGAAAACGACAAACGTGCTGTACACCCATCCCAGAGCCCCGGCACGCAGGTGGGGATGGAGGAATCGAAAGGTCAAGTGGGGAACATGGGGCAGTGGGTGCTGGGGCTGCGGTGTCCGACCGAGCGAGCTCCTCGTCTCCACCGCGCCCAACCCTTCCCAGGGGAAGCGACGCCAGGCTCACACCATCGCTGGGACACGGACATCATCATAAAGTGCTAATACGTGAAACACGGCAGGCAGGTGAGGAAACCGATGCAAACATCACCGCCCCACTTCCCTGCGGGGCTGGGGGCTCTTGGGAGGAGGGGAGTGACCAGGGGGTGTCATGCTGGCAAAACCACAAAGCGGCCAGCGACGGGCGGAGACAGGGGGCGAGCAGCCGAACCCACGTGAGCACACACACCGCCCAGCCCACGCAGGACATGCGGGACACAACCTCCACCTAACGAAGGGCTTCTCATGCCAACTGCCTGACAGGAGACAACAAGGTTTCATTAATTCAAGACATCAGGGACAGCCCCAGGAAGATCGCTATTCCTGCTATCTACTTGCGGACACAAGTCAGGTTTGCAAGCAAGAGATCTCCACAAAGCCCAGCAAAACAAGGTAGCTGGGGATTTGGGCAGGTATGGAAGGCCTTTAGCCTTGGGCAGAGCCTTCTGCCCTGTAATAACTACTCCAGCCCAGGTAACCACATTGCTCACAGGAATCAATGGTGAGACGAGGTGCCTCATCCCACGGCAGGGTGAGCCAGCCCTGGTGGGTGCACGGATGGAGCTGGCAGGAGGCAGCTGCAAATACCAATTTTTGAACAAGAATTGCATCTAGCCACTCTAAAGTACATTTTGAAATGTCTTTTAAACAGGACTCTCCACAGCCCTGCACCGGGAGCGCAAGGGGCTGCGGAAATCCATTTAATGGGAGTGTTTAAAGGATGGAGCTGGGCACAACAGAAAAGGAAAGGCGCTTCAGTCTTGCTGTACGCGATTAACTGAGCAAACAAGAAACATAATAGCACCATGTGTGTTTATAGGATGGCCAAGGCCTTCAGGGTGAGGAGGATGCTGGAGGCAGGATCCCAGTCACCCCGATGGCTGGGGTGCAGGGCACTGCCCTGCCACAGGGGACGGCTGTGGATGCTCCCTCCTCCTGTCAACAGCTCGCCTCATTGCCAGTGCTGCTCACAGCCCGAGACACGCATCCGGCTCCGACCTTCCCAGCCAATATCTGGCGGTGTACAGGTTCACTGAAGACCCACCTCCCCACCTGCATGTTATGGTACACACAGCATTTACAAATACCAGTGCAAAAAAAACCAGGAAAAACACCCCAAACACCACAATGGCTCAGCAGAGGTCACAGGCACCGTCTACTCTGGTCCTGATGCTCAGAGCGTCTGGACGCTTGCCTTGACCTCGACGCCGCGGGGCACCTGCGCCGGCAGCTCCCTGTTCCCTGCCGGGGGAGCGTTGGCAGCCAGTGCCAAAGGGTTTCGGCTAATCACCAGGTCCAGCTTATCTCCGGCCTCCGAAATCAGGGGAACAGCCAGACAGCAGTCAAAGTCTCTCGTTCGGATGCGGTTTACCTGCCGGAATGGATTTACGATGTGCCATGAGGAGGAACAACAGAAAGACCATGTTTGTTAGTTAGAAAACGCAAAGTCGGTGCTAAACCCACACCTGTAAAAATACACAACTCTTGGGGGTCCCCGATTCCAGGTTTGCAGCAGAGCAGAGTGGGAACAGCCCTTCAGGCTGAGCACACCTTTGCTTAGCTGAGAAATGATCTAAGAACTAGTAGAGGAAGGGGGGAAAAAAAGGTCAGGGTCAGGCATAAACCCTGACCCCCGTTATCTGGGGCAGCATTACATGCATTAAACACTGCAGGGCTCAAAGCCAGTTCTCCAGTTCAAGCCTGTAGGAGAAAGGTTAACATTTTCCATTATCTTTCTTTGCCATCATGGTTTTTACTGGTCTTAAATTTGCAATGGTGGGTATTCAGCATCTACAAAATACATACAGCTCAGACCCTGAGGCTTCTGCCAACCATCTTCTAGCTCAGCCAGCAGTAAATTGAGACTACACTGAATCGTTTTCTGCTTCTCCTCTTCCCGTTTACACCCCTCATTTCAGAGGAACCTGGATGCATTTCACGTGGGCTCAGAAGGCGGCTGCAAATCATCTCTGCAGGATTCAGCAGTGAAAGCACTTTTACTGCTGTGTCTTGCAGACCTTCAAGGACATTTCTAGGCTGGGTCACCTGCAAGAACCACCCCAGCTCTCTCATCTACAACTACCAAAGCACCTGGGCTTGGTGCCACGGCAGCTCCGAGATGGAGAGGGCTGGCAAATGGCACAGGGAAGGGCAGCAGGGAAGGGAGAAAGGAATTTCCCACCCACCTTTGGAGTGAACACAACCCCTGGGGCCAGGCGTTGCTTTCTTCTCTGGGTAAAGGCTGTATAAGTCCATGCAACCCTTCGATTCAAACCCCTTTCCCAGCATTAACGCATGCCCGTGGAGCCGGGTTCTGTGATAGTAGCAGCATCCCCCTGCCCTAGCTGGTGTCCACGCAGTTGACCCCAATCCTGCTCCTTACAACAGTAAGTTACTACTTAGTGTAGTAACTAAGGACAATTTCTAAACCACAGGCAGACAAGAACAGATAAGCCATGAGCTTCCTCTGCCTTTGCTCTATACCAGTCAGGCAGTTCCAGTGCAGAAGTGTCATCAGTGCAATGCCATGTTCCAGCTAATCCATCCAGCCCAGAGGCAGGGGGTCTGTCGCAGCAGGGATGAAGTGTTTCGCTGGCCTTCAAGCACATCACCATGCTCATACTCAGCAGCAGTGTGAAGGATCCTCAGCAATGCAACGCCGTGCTTCTTGATGGGAGTTGCCTGTACCAGGTCTGCAGTCTCTCATTCACAACTCCACATGTCAACACGATGGCAAGCGCCTCGTCATCTCGTAGGTGTAAGCCATGCAGCGCAGCATGTGCAAGGAGGGGGGTGTTGAAAGTCTCCAAGCTGCTCTGTTTAGGATTTTGGGCACACCTCCCAGAGCACTTGGCATCGTGAAAAGTGACACATCCAACATTCAACAGAAAGGCAGCCCGGAGCCTAATTAGCTTCTTGTTCATTCTTGCACCATCTTTTATTTGAAGCCGAGAAGGGATAATTGTATAGCAGCCAACTGGCTAGAGACCATAACAAGCTTAAACAAGGTTCCCCACAGTGCTGCCAGTTCTCCAGTTACCTGATGTACATAATATATTGGCTCTAATCCTACTGCTAACAACCCCCGCCTAGAAATTAGTAAAACTAAACATCTTCTGAGTGTTTCCAAATATGGTCACAATATCTGCATTTCCAAATGGTGGGAAATTTTCCATTGGGGTTGCACTTTCTCACAGTTGCTGTTTGAGTTGCCCCAAAGTAAAAATAGTTGGTTTTCATCCATATAAAGTTCATCTCCAGTCTCCAAAACTCACCATACTCGTACTGTCCCTCTGGTAGTCCGGTATGCCCAGGTCACATTTATCACAGACTGTGCTTCTGACCAGTTTTTATTCTGTTTCTGCATTGGCTATTTCAGACCAAGTATCTTTCAAAGAAAAGTATCCATGAAAAACACTTTGCTTGAAGGATGTTTCCTAGAAAACTCTTTTGACAAAGGCATGCACAGAACTTCATGAACACAACTCCAGGCAGGGCTTCACAGGAACGTGTATTGGTCAACACAGTCTAGTTCATCCAAAAATCAGCCTCTGACATGACAGGAAAAGGACTGAGGGTAAGGAGAGGAAGCAACACAGCTTTTTGGTTGTTTTGAGCTTCCCAAGCTCAAAAAGGCCAGTGCTGGGCCAGGCTGTGTCCTGGAATAGCTGTAACCTAGGGGTACGACCTGGGGGTACTACCTAGAAATTTCTCATTATAAAACACAGGTCTCATTGAGTGCTTGGTGGATAAGAGCTCACCTAGTTGGCTAACTATTACCTTTCATTAAAGTTAGTGCTGGCATGGATGGGTCTCACTTCTCTCTTCCTCTCAGCCACTCATTCACTCCGTCCCAGCCTCCAGAACTGCATTTTGCATTTATTACCTGAAGCACTCTGTCATATGGCTTGAGGCCACACTGATCTGCTGGCCCATCCGGACGGACCATATTTACATAGACACCTTTTTCTAACAGGCCATCCGACACACTGAATCCAAAGTCTTCGCTCTCTGGGTCTTTGTGCAGTGTCATCTGGAGGGGCAGAAACAGAAGACACATGTTTTACAGCAGCACAGGAAGGAGGAGATGTACAGCGTTGGCAGGATAGGAATAACACAGGTAATGTGGGCAGACACAGCAATTCTGCTCCGGGTCTTCCAGGCAGATTTTTCTTAGCCTGGGCAGCTAACACAGATTGAGCCTTATTTACCAGACACTATCATCTTAGGTAGGTCACACGGAGAAGTGCTTTGGTGTCTGGCATACAACCAACCACACAACAGTCCCTCTCCTTTGGATGTGGAAGGAAACGCAAGCCGGCTGATACCCACAGCTGCCTTATTTCAGGCAAATAGCAACAAAGCAAGTGTTACTAATGGGGTATCACCTCTCCTGGCCCAGGTTATACTGTGTGTCCTCTGTGTATGCCAGGCCAGCACATGAAAAATCAACATGTTCATGGAGAATTTTCAATGTAGTGTGTCAAATGTGAAGCCAGCTCATTTCTAATACATCACTCAGCAGGAACATCTATACTTTCTCCATGTTATTCACGAGCTCTTTTCAGAAAATTCGTATCAATAAGTGCTGACAAGAAGACAAGAAATGGGTAACCTCAACACCCTTCTCTTAAGCATGTCATGATTTGGCCTCATCTGAAGGAGGATGCACTGCACACAAGGTAACACTGGGAGCCAAGGACAAGAGATTCCCCACCACCACCAAAATCTCCCCTTGCCTCCCATGAAGTGGGAGTGCTTCTCTACAGTGAGGCTCTAACTCCATCACTGCGCTTTTGGCCGGGTGAGCCCCACAGATGCACAGTCCCTGAGAAGGAGCAGCCCTCCTGGCCTCAACCTCATCTCCAAACACAGCCAACACCAGATGCTCCAGTGGAATGAAGAGTCACCCTGTAACACGCCTAATTACAAAGCTCTCCTCCTTCAGGTATGAAGAAGTTTTAGTTAAAGACACATTTGCCATGCCCTGGAGGACAAGAGGAGATCAAACATGAATAAGTTGTTTTTTCCAGCTACCATAACTGCGGCTTTCGTTATAAAGTCACACGAGGAAAGAAAAAAGCAATCAAATTTTTTGAAACCTCTCCAGCTCCTTTCCCTGGTTGCATTCTGCATCAGCAGCTTCAACAGTTAATTACTTTTTCTCATTACTGTTGCCTTGCACCAAACTGGCTATGTTCATCTGGGCACTGAATTCAAACACGTATTCCATCGCTCAAGTCCTACCATTTGCACCCCTTCAGGAAAGGCTGGGGGTGGAGTGGAAAGGGAGGGAAAATATTTTTTTAAGTTATTGTAAGTGGTATTTTTATATGAAAAGTGGCCTACTGAATGGAGCGTGCCACCAGAAAAGGGCTAATGGGTCTCCACAGGGCCATACTTTGAGCTCTGCTGTTTGTATCTCTAGCAGCAATTAATGAACTCCAGAACACAAGGACCTGGAAAGCTCATGTAATACATGCAATCGGCAAAGCACAGGTGTGAACCCCACTGAATCCCACTACTCTTCTGAAAAGGCTCCTGCATCTTGATCTGGCCCTCTGGAAATCTTGCCTGCAGACCTTGGTGGGAGCGAGCTTTAAGAAGCAACATTTTCTGGGGTCACTCAGAGCAAAGGAGATTTTCTACAAGGTTGCAAAGCCTCTACAGCTTTAATCACTGAGATACCACAGTGCCACAGCCAGACCAACCCTTGGCAACACAGACCTTGTGAAACTCGAGGGGAGTAGGGGACATGATTTCCTGCATCTCCTTCTCAATCTTCTTCATGTCCAGGTTCCTCCCGTTCTTCTTGGCAGGGGAGCTGCTGCTCTCAGTCTGTCCGTCATCACAGCTGGAGTTTGCTTTCCTCAATGGGCTCAGTCCCGATGGGTTGACAGAGTCAAGGAGCAGCTTGCTGCCCTCCAGGCCCAGGTTGTGCACGCTCCCTGTCATGATGGATGCCTGTAGGGTGAGGGCACAAAGTCACTCTGCTGAGCCAGCAGCAGGAAGAGATTGACCCCGCGGCAACACAAGTGGCACAAACAGCAGGGGGGCACCACTGTTCTCATTAATCAGAAAATAAGTACCAAGAAGCTCTTCCAGTTAGCTAGAAAAGCCATTTCCAGACCTCAGGAGCCTGCTTGCCAGGTCTACCGCTGACTTGCTGGGTGCTTTCCATCCCGACCCCTACATGGAGCTTTAAATCAGAACGAAGCATTTGTGAAGTGTCTCCTTGTTTTTGATGATGCCTTCTACACAAACAAGCCCAGGTAGGCCTCATCTTGTGCACGAACCTTCTTGGTAGTCAAGAAGGATGAACATCCCGATTTCAAGGGGCTCCCAGGGGAAGCAGTGTCTGACTGGGTAGCTCATCACCAGCACCGCCCAGTGCTGGCAGTGGCCCAGGAAAGTCAATACCTCGGACTCCACTGAGGACAATTCAGCAGAGAAACTGGATTTTATCTGTCAGTAAATGGGAGCTGTCACTGAGCAAAAGTGAGTTAAAAATATGAAATTAAGTAGTATTTAAGGTTGGTCATCCGTGATAGCATCCATTAAAAGACGCCCCTAAGTAGATTCTACTCCATTTGGCAATGCTTTTCACTAATGAGATTACATTGATCAAAGCTAACGAAGGAATCAAGAATCCAGTCTGTGGAACCGCAACTGGCTCCAGGTCATAGAGACCATTTGAAAAGCGTAATGAAAACTGTCATTTCAGAGTTCAGGTTCCAAGGGTCTGCAGTCCCATTAAATGTCAAAAGGTAGAAGAAAGAAAAGAAAAGGTAGGGAGCAGATAGAAACATTCTGCAATGCTAAACACGGCAAGTCAAAGAGCAACACCTCCTGTGCACAGGGGAAATACCATCTGACTAAATCTCTAATCAAGGTCCTCCAGCTCTTTGCTCCAAGCTGCAGCTAAGGCAAATAAAGTGAATTCTGGTAGCAGTATGGAAATGCTAGCACCACCCACATTATCCCCAAACAGGGATGGATAAAATACAGAAAACCTCTTAGCTTTGCTCTTTTCAGGTCTTCGCACAAAAAAACCTGACTTAATCAGCTCGAATTTGGCTAAAACTCAAATACCTGCTACACAAGCTGGAAGGACGTTGACTTACTGCATACCTGAAATGCAGATTAACAAACAGAGGTACGGCCAAGCAGGGTACATCAGTTCCCTGACCTCAGGCAGCCTCAACACCCGCCATGACACCAACACCGGCACTGCAGAGCCAGCGAGGAGAACAGAAAGGTCTGTGCACACGGTGCTGCTGCTGCTGCCCTCCCTCCTGCGCCGCAAATACCATAACCGGCCAATACTCAACAGCACTCGACTCCTTCTCTGTCTTCAAGGGATTTAAATACACCTCGCAGCACCATGAGCAATTTTCTAGATGCTTTAAGTGCAAGCAGTAGAAGGGGCAGTTCTGGACTTCTCCAGCCTGCGTCCGCCCCACGTTATATTTCCCCATGTCTTGGCTGCCCTCAGAGCAAAGCAGGGACACACGCTCCACTAGACAGACTGGGAAACACCTGTTTCTACCCATACCCCACAGTCTGGGAGTCGACTGCTACTGTGTGCGAACCTATTTCTAGGCTATCATGGGTCATCTTGCATGACTCTTACTCTTTTTTCAAATGCAGAGCATGAAGGGTCAAATAAATAAAGAAAACTAAAAAAACCAAAATAAATCTCTGACTTTCATAAAATCACAGGAGGCCAGGAGCTGGGGCTTAGAAATCTGCGACACAGCAAAAGCCTCAGTGAGCGCTGCACATTCCACACCACACCTCGGGCAGGGTGGGCACATGGAGAAGGAGGAACAGATCAGTGGTGCTTTGAATCTCATGAAAGGGGAGTTGAAACCCATCAGACCTCTGCTATAAACACATCGCTTTGCGTTTGTCCACAGAACCGTCCAAAATATTCTAGAAATGTACTAAATACACCAAAACCTTAGCGGTGCTCAGTTTTTTTTTTTCTAAAATTTCTTTGCATTTTTAAAAGCATTGCTGTAACTGTCAAAGCTCCAAAGGCTTAAACCAGCACGAATCAAAAGCCCACGCATCTCTGCACCATGGATCCCTGCAAAAGGAACAGGATTGGGCAGAAGGATATTTTCTCTATCCTGGCATTTCACAGCAGTCCAACAAATCCCTTCTTTTTCATTTCGATGCCAGCCATTATGCAGAAAAGAAATATCTATGCATCATTTCAGAAGAGTACTTTTTCTTAAAAACTGTTCAGAAAGTTTGACAGCGGCTGCCTAAACTCATTTCTAAATATATTCAGGTCCAGGAAATAAGTGAAGTTATAGTTTGTGGGGGCTGGGGATTTGGGGTTTTGTGTTGTTGTTTTTTCTTTTTAAGTCAGCATTTTCTTAAGCAGTTAAGATAATAAATAGAACGGTTCGTGCTTCAGCATGATAAATTTAATTGAGATTTCCTCCCCCACTTACAGTTGCTAAGGATCAAGGAGAAAAGAACAATTAGTAAGTCCCTTGTCACCATATAGACCAAAACAGGACTTTCCTTTTCCACCTCCAATTGCTCAGAAATTCAAGCTTTTTATCTTTTTTTTCTCTGAAGCCTGAGCAGTATGCAATTGTGCATAAAAACAGTCCCACTGGGGGTTCTGGAGGACACAACCCAGCGAGCTGTCCCCAGACCCTGTATCCAGAACGCAGGGGGAAAGACGAGCTCGCGGGTCCCGCTCCTTCCTTGGGGCTAAAGGAACTGAATCAGCGAGGAGAGCAGCACAGGTCCCATCCTGCCAGGCACCTTTGCTTCCCACTGCTTGACAGTCTCAAGGGAGGCCTTTATTTGCATCCCACAGCTTAGAAATCCAGGCTCCTCATCCTATAACCGGACACAATAGCATGACCTCCACAGCATTTTGGATAAAGAAAAGAGAAAGTGGTTTGTGAAGAGAGGAAACACCTTTATTTCTGCAGGAAGCAATTACTTTCTCAGATTTTTCCATGGGGAAGGCTGGCTGAAAAGCTTCCAATTACCTATTCCACTGAAACATTTTCCGGCAGAGTGACAGCTGAATGCAAGATATATGTTGGGTTTGTCTTATATTTGAAGCAAGCCAAGACTTGAGTCCCAACAGAGGGTTTTGGGTCTCCTTTTGCTTGGCCTCTAAGTGCTTTGGACAGACAATATCTTTCCAAGCAGAGGGTTTACCGTTCGATAGGGAAGGTTTGCCAACAGTCATGTGCAGATTGTTGGCCAGCAACGGTTTGCAAAAAGAGCGTGGAGTTCCTGGCGGGTAAGTCATCAGCTCAGGGGAAAAGTGCACGTAAGCAACTGTCTAATGAGACATAGTTATCCATTAGCACAAACACTCACACGGATTAAACCCGAACCCTTCTTCACACCACTGGCAGCACGGGGATGCTATGGGCAATTAACAGATCTGGGGAAACAGTCCATCATTTACGGCAAGAGCAAAACAGTCCGATCAGCAGCAAATTCAGAAAGTGATTTACCTCAATCTCCCTCAAAAGTTCAGACTGGCCACATGTTTCCAAATCCTCCAAAGCTTCTCCAAAAACACGCCAAAAACTATCCTCGTGAGTGGTCTCAAGGCCATTTTGGCGGTTGGGGTATCTGTTGTAACGTAGGAACCAAACATTGTCAGCACTCTTCTGCAGCAGGATGAAAGCCGCCAAGGCTACAGCAAGTGTCTCACCAGTAAAAGCAGAGACTTGAAGAGTCTTCATATACAAAAGCAAACAATATGAACTTTTCAGACAAGAGTCCCAACATGAGACCTCCATGCATTTACTACCAGGGTACGTGTCCTTCAAAGGAAGAATTAAGTTGGTGTAGTAATGTCAAAGTTCAAAGGGTAAATTAAAAAGTGCCTGTAGGAAGATTGTAGGTTTAGGAAGACGTTTTGGTGAAATAGAGAAGTGAAAGAAAAAAGGATGCATTATGGGTAAACCAGGAGCCTCAGAGACTGTTAGTACAAAGGCTGATGGGATAGAGCTCAGATCTGAGACACAGAACACCTGAGAAGAGAGAGAAAAACACAGAGGGTAACAGACATGGTGAGAAAATGATAAATACATTAGGTCTCTATGAGAGTAAATAATGCAAAGATGTATATAAAAATGATTGCTCTGGGCTGGACAAGCAAACGCACACTACAGCCAGCAATATCGACAGTGTCATGTATAACCCATACAAACCAAGTTTCATTTGCTGTGGGATGGCCATGGAACTGAGCTGTTACGTTCAGGAGGTCTCTTTTTTGTTGTTATGTAACAGTCATGGCACCTCCAACCGTGTAAAGATTGACACCAGCTCTGTCTACGACAGAGAGCAAGAATAGGGAGAACCTCTCTCAAGCAGATACAAACACATGTTAACGTGAACACCGTGTGCGTCTTGCTGGGGCTTCTGCAATTTCCCACCTCGGCAGTTTCAGTATCTCTTCCCTCTGACCACAAGCCAGAGGCTATTCTCAGACTTCTAAAACAAATAGCAATTAAACATGCCGAAGTCCTCTGAACATGCCAGAGAAGTAGGTGACTGACAGTAGACACTGCTTACTGAATGCTACACTGTGCAAAACTCAGACCGTAAGTGCTCATTTAACAGGAGCTTCTTGAAAGAAACTCTCAATGGGTGTTCAATCAAGGTCAGGATAAACCCACTAGTGTGTCATGGGGAGACACCCCAAGGGGACAGTGACATTACAGCAGCCCTAATGCATTTTCTACACATCTTATTAGGAGCTGCATGGACAAGGCTCCACCTCTGCAACATCTGGCAGCATCTCACATGGCTTAATGGTCATCAGCGCCACAGATGGGAAGGGACCCTCATCTACCAGAGCCACTTAGCAAAGTCAAAACATTTTACTTGAGTACAAGTCAAAGAGAGGTTGGCTTCCATTAAACATATAATGACCCCTGGGGCTATTAATAGAGCTTTTTCCAGATCTCCATTAACTGCAAAGTCTTTAGCACACGCTTTGCTTTTCATCCACTGGTTTAAATGCGAGTCTGTAGCAAGCATAAACTCACGCACACATGCTTCTGCTCCTTGTGGCACCATGGCGTGTCTGGGGAGAGCAGCATCTGACATGGCTTATTGTATTTTAAATTCAACCCCTACCTTTAATCAGCTTTTAAAGGACAGTAGCCTTTACACCAGGCAGAAAGGTCAACAAAACACCCAGCAAGACTTTATAAAAACAAACCAAAATTTCCCCCCAAAAGGAATTTTTGATTCTTTCCCCTTACTCATTTCCTTCCTCTGCTCCCAGGTTCCCTAAGAGGCAAGTGTCCCTTCCAGTTACCAGTTTCTTGCCTCTCAGACCAGCAACATAACAAACACATCCAGGGTGCAGATGGATCTGTACAGGCTCTCTCACCACTGGGTCAGCAGGTTTTTCCAGGCCAAAGGCAGCTGGGGTTACAGACATTTTGTTCTTCTCCCTTATAAAAAGGGCTCAGCGGCATGAACCGTTTCACTTGCACTTTGACATCAGGGCTCAGAGCCCTCATTAGGGATATGCGGGGCTTTGAGCGCTCAGATTTGCTAACTTCAGCTGTCAGCGGCCTCGCTGGGAGGGCCACGAGAGATCATCGACCTCTGTGAGCTGGCTCTCGCTGAGAGGCAAAACAAGAACAAAGTCTCTGCCGCTGCCAGCCTTCCTGCCAGTTTGATCATCTTTAAATAGGTGGAAATGGCCATGAGATGTTCTAAGGGTTTTGTTTGGACAAACAAAAGTTAAGGAAAAAAAATAAGATAAAAGAAAAAAGAACCGACAGTAACAACACGACACACACAACTACGGGGACTCTGGAGGGTGTTGAGGGGAGGGTTTGTTACGAAGCAACAAGGCTTTTCCGCCGTGTGCGGCTCAGTGAGGGGCAGCCTCTGGCCAGGGCAGATCCAGTAGGATTTTCACCCAAAGCAAGGGGCAGCTGCAGCCTCCTCCACGGGCTCAGGAGGTGCTGTGAGATTTCTCCTACACTGGCTGAGCTGAGGGATTGACTTGACCGTGTTCACACAGCGTAGCTTTGTTTGTGGTGTTGGAAGGGCCAAAGTGTGATGGAGAGAGATGTCCAGCCACAGCTTTGGGAAATTTTTAACTTGAACATGCAACCTCATACTGGTCCTCCAAGAGCTTTGGCTGGCCTTTTTCTGCTTTGTGGCATTGAGCTGCTGTGAAGCTGCATCCTCACCTGAAAAAGTTTGGGCAACACAAGTGGGGACAGCTCTGACCATGTCTATTTATTACACCTTAACTATGAAAACACCTCAGCCTTTACATGTCAGGGGTATGAGACACGGTAAGAACCTGTAGTCCATGCAGCTGAGACTGCCCTAACTCCAGGCACAAATGCCACAGGGCCATGGCAGAGGTGCCACAGAGCTACACTTAGGGTAACCTTGTAACGTGGAGGTAGTTTGACAGAGCAGGTCATCCTAGCACCTCTCCCATGGCTGCCCAGTGCCAAGATGAGGTCATCGCTGGCTGCTCCATCACATTTCCACACCCCCTTACCCCTACGCAGTGACACCCACACCTGCAGACATGCCTCTTTGCCTCCTCCCACTTCTCCGTACCTGCTGGGCTTGTCCCAGTCATCTTCGCTGAAGCTTCCATCCATGTAGGGGTAGTTTTTCCTGGGGTCCCCCGGGGGGGTGCTGCTCTTTTGCCTGCTGTGTCTCCATTCATGTGGATGGAGGGCTATGCCTGCAGCCTGAGGTACGTATGTACCTAGGAAAGGCAAGAGAGGGTGGAAAGAGAGAGGGTAATACCTGATCAGAAAACCCAAACGGAGTAAGTCACATTGAGCCAGGAGAGCTTCGCTCCCCAAATCCCAAACCTGAGGCCATATGGATTGTATGCCGCTTCCACCTCACTCATCCGAAAGGAGTTGTTCTTCCCGTATCTTATTGCTTTAACAAAGCAGCTTCTCAGGATCTTGTCACAAGGTGCCCCATTTCTCCTTTGCCTTCCCACTTCCGAGTAGTTTTGTGGTGTGTATCTGGGATCCACTGACCTGGGACTATATATACCCACAGATGCAGATCCTACCCCTCCCGCCAGCTTCAGTTTTGGTTAATGGCTCCTGTTTCCACACTGAACCCAACACCCTCAAGTACAGTGAGTCCTTCAGAGAGAGAAGATCCTGCTAAGCTTCCCTCAGCATGCCCAACCACATTTGTTTTGAAGGATTTGGAGGACTGATTTCTATTAGGAAAAAACCCACACCTTAGATTCTCGACTGTCCTTGGGACTTAATGGACAGCACAAAAAAAGTAATAGGATATAGGACAGCACCAAAGAAACTGCAGCCAGAGCAGCCGGCAGCAACAGCCTCGCTTCAACAACTGTAATGGCGCTGAGGGTACCTGGTGGTGGTCACCATCTGCAGTGTGCTCTGCAGTGGTAAATGAGCAACAGTTAGCCCTGATCCCAAGAGCTGCTGGTGCAGGTACAGAAAACTGCTTAAGGGACATGCGTGTGAAAGGCAAGGAACAGGAGGAAAAACTGCTGGCTCGAGAGAAGGGGACGTTCATCTGTATGACATTTGACAGGAGATCAGTACAGACTGTTAGGGTGAAATCAGAGAAGTTTCACTATGTCTGTCCCCACGGACTTTTCCGTACTGCAGTGTCTTACTTCAGAGATGCAAATCCATCACTATCAAGTCACAAGATCCCCAGGTCTCACAAGAAGCTGCCTTGAGAGAAACCTTCTGAAACAGAGCATTCCTCAGCAGTGTCAGTGCCATCCGCAGTGGAAATAAACCTCCCAAGTCTCCTGCCCACCTCCTGTTGCCCATTCAACATTTCAGAGAAATCACAGCCTTTCCACGAACCACTGTGCACTTCCATCATGCAGTGCCAAGCAAACAGGAAGAGGTATCAGAGAAACACATAGTTAAGGGAGACGTGACCTCCCAAACAGCTAAGAGCTCTGGAAATACTTAATGACAATGCCAGCACTTTCATTGAAAATGCCAAAGCCTGTTATTTCACTTAGCTGAGTGTCTCCTCTGTGTGTTTTTAAAGGTTAGACTGCTCTGGAGAGAACCTCAGAAAAGTGCTTGCCAACATCTTACAGCGGTCAGGAGCATTCGCCGCCTGCCAGAGCAGAACAAGATCCCTGGATGCAGGACTCTGCAGAGGGTGGGCAGCAGGTTTGGGCCGAGCGCAGGGGGCCAGGGACCACAGGGCAATGTGTGCAGAACCGTCGCTTAGGTGCCACTGGTTTTGCCTCCTCCTGCCAGGGAGATGGGCCGGATCCCCGGGATTCAGAGCCACCTGGTGGCGTGTTCCCACCAGGCCCAGCACAGCTCCCTCGTCCAAACCCTTCCTAAAGCTCTGGATGAACTTAAAACCCACAAGGTTGTGGGAGCCCCATCTGTAGTTCTCCATTTGGGGTGTAAACCCCATCTCGAGGCTCTGTGCATCCCAGGTCTCCCTGCATCCCGTCTTCTCTGTCCATCTCACGGGCAACCCTGTGCTTCCTTCTCCCTACGCTCCAGCATTCCCCTTCCCATCCAGCACCAGCACACCGTGGTGCAAACAAACGCAATTGCCAGGGAAGACAAAAGAGCCCCTGAAGCACAGTCGGTGCATGTTGGGCAACTTGGCATCAGCCCCACTTCCCGGGGCTCTGTGCTCAATTACTCGTTCTCAATTTACTGGTAAAAGCAATCGCTTTGCTAAACCCAGTGTCCAACTTGAGCAAACATTCAATTAGATGTAGAAGGATTGCAGCATTATCAAGTCCAGGGAATTCCTCCTTAATGAAGCTTCCAGTCCCAACTGCACTCCCAAATTAAGACTTTAGACCAACAGAGCCTGAAGGAAGACACAGGTATGGTGGAAGAGACACCTGGGAGGTGCCATCCTTTAAACTTTCCCAAGTCAGAGCACAGTGCGCACAGGCACACATTGTGCTCAGCACACTGAAGGTGCTTTGCCACAGCACCCCTGCAGCATCCCTCCCTGTTTTCACATTCTGTTCTGGATAGCAGTCTTCTCACTAATTTCCTCTTGCAGAGGTGATTCAGGGTTTTGTTTTGTTTCAACATGGGCAAATGCTAGTTTATGATACTAAATTCTGAACAGAAATAACGATTTTCCACTGCTTTTCTCCAAGAAAAGATCTATTCCCATGACTAGAGCATACTCCATCCCAATTCCATATGTCTGCCAGAAGCCACAGCTGAATAAACCTGGCCTCGAAGACTTGTGTTCATCTGATCACTCACTAGAGAGTTAGAGATACTTCCTTGTAGTATTACCTTAATTATTTTGTTAAGTGAGTGCTTCTAGTCACAAGACATTCTTGTGGATTTTAGAACATCCTGAAGAGGATTAATATGTCCTACATGGCCTCTCTAGAGAATTGAAAATGAGCTATGGACCAAATACTCTGTAAGACATATGGCAAATGAATATTTCCTCTGATTATGTGAATTATAAAGTGCTGTAATGGTTTTGAAAAAGCTGTGAACATTATGATGCCACATAAGCCAGAAGAAATGTGCCAATAAAAACCTAAACCAGATACATCAACTCAGAGCACCACATGAGTGTATTTTAAAATACATTTTGTTCTCTGCTGGACGTGAGAAGTCATGCAAATGTTGTCAGACCACAGGCTTCGGCTCATGTTCAGTCCAGACAGATCTGGAGGCTCTGTCTATCTTCCCCTTGGCCCAGAAAGCCCTAAGAAAAGACAACCCTGGCTTACCTTGGCTACCATACCCAGCATCAATGCCGGAGCCATCCCAGGAGTCCATAGCACTGTCCACACTAGGAATTGTGGTGGAGTATATCTCAGACAGCTTGCTAGTTTTCTGGGAGTCCGTCAGTTCATCTTCTGGGTCGCTCACTTCATTCATACTCCCCGACTTCTTGGGATAGGATTCTGAAATCAGAACACGCTGCTTTAGCAGGCAGAAAGAGCAAGCCTCAGGGAAAGACTTATGCTGACATGGGAGCAAGCCCAGGTATTGTAAGCCTTTCCAAGTGCCTCTTTAGCTCTTCAAAAGTAGCTGAGAAAGGTCTGTGCAATGCAGTTGAAAGGATTTAATGCAGTACTCTTATCTCAAGCTGAATCAAGAAAAAATGCCTTTCTGAGTTTTCAGCACATGGAATATAAGGAGCAACCACGGGGATTTCAGGATTCTCAAATATTAGAGAGTTGGGACCTAATCTCAATTCACAAGCGCATCTTCTTGTGCCTTTGGAAGGTTCCTCCAAACAGCCCTGCCCAGAGAAGTGCTGGCCTCTGCAAACAATAGCCCACAGCTTCTCTGGTCTTCCTTTTCCTCAGAGCAGCACCAAGTCAGGGTGCTGGCTGCAAACATTCCGTTACAAGCAGATGTTTTAAAGAGATCCCAACCACAATGCAACCCGGTCGCAGACTACCGCAGCTGAAGTTATAGCCCACTTCCAAGATACAACTGATACAACCTCGTACCAATTCAAGGCTAATCACCTCCTCTGCAGCAGCATCCACGCAGTTCCACAACGGTGGTATTCCTGGGCCTGGTATTTTGAAGCTCAATTTCCACTGATTAGTGATTGGAAAATGGAAAGCTGAATGTGGATGATGAAACTCAGACCTTCCCTTTCGTTATTTTAGTAAAGATAGGCCCTTATTATCATTATATCAAATTCCCTTTCAGGCGAAAGCTATGCAAGGAATGGTTTCTCAGCATAAGCATTTCTTTGTACTGAATATTTTAAAGTCCTCGTTGATTAGATATCCTGTCAGCCATCCACACCCTGGATCTCCGACTCACAGAGGCTGGGATAAAAAGCTATCTAAAAGTCTGCATTTGTCAAAGAGGACAGACTATTTTAGCAAACAAAGCCCAGTGTCCTGGAAGTCCCTATTTTCCAAGCATTCAGAAGATTGCTCACCATGATTAGCTCAAGATTACCTTGAAATTTCAATTACACCTGCTTCATTTGTAGAATGATTAAGGAGTCTCCGGCTGGCACTTGCATGTCAATTACCTCACCGAGTGGCTCTGACAATGCTAAGTGTCAGCAGTGGGGGGGAAAAAACAGTATTTCAGACCAAGAATCAAGACACTTGGCTGCAGGGAATGAGACTGGGGTTTCTTGAAGAGGAATCAATTCCTCACGTCTATTTGCCAAGTCCCCACTCCCTGCCTGGGCTTCCTCCATTTGTAAAATGGGGGCATTGACACACATTTGCAAACTGCTTTGAGGTCTACAGAAGTGCTATGTTTAAGAGCGATGCTATTTTTTCAGATGCAGGACAGACATCTCATGGGCCACGCTCACCTGATTTCTTCTAATTCCCACAGCACTGTGGGCCACTGGCTGGGTAGGTCCAGCTAAATCTAGAGACTGCAGAAGCACGGCACAAAAAAAGAGACAGAAAATACTGGGTGTGGAGAGAGACAGAAATGCAGCCAGAATGCACCTGCTACTTTCTGAACTTGATGAAGAAGCCTCTTTTTGACTGTGATTACACAGCCAGGGAGAAAAATGTGCATGTTCCCTGGTTCTGCCAGTCTCCCCTCTTTGCTCCCAAGAAGCAGCCTACTTGTACTAAGTACGCTGCTGCTCTGACACCGTGTCAAGAGAAACAGCTTCAAAGTCACAAGGTGGTTGGCAGCGAAATGAGAAGGGGATTTCAAGAGTGAAGGTAAATGCTCTGAAAGATGATCTTAGGACCCCAAGTCAGGAGACGGGGTGTAAAAGACGTATTGCCAACCACTTTCAAAATTTTGAATTAAAGGTGTTGGGGTTTTTCTCAACAGATTCTATCAGCTCAGGGTCCCCTTGTTCCTTTTGAGGGGTTATATTTTAGAATAAAACTGCACTCTTCTACTTTTAAAAGCAACTTCTGTTTCAGTTCTGTGTGAAAAACCCATACAAACAGGGAATGGCACAAGGTGCCAATCTGAAAAAATATTATCACCAATAAACCTGCCATATAATCTCCTTCCAGTACCACAGAGATCCTTTGAGTTCCTTTTTTTTTTTTTTCCATCTGTGAGTCAGAATTTCAAAAAACATCTACCTTTCCCCTCGGTCCCCAGCCATGTCCCTAACCATTCTGCCTCATCTCACCTTCCACAACACATGAAGGGAAACCCACAGCACTACCTACTCCATCCCCTGGGGTCCGTGCTGCTGGGGTGCGCTTTTGCTCCCACCCCAAACCAGGGCCCCCAACTCACTCTCTGTTTGCTTCTTGATCTTCAGAGTGACCGTCTCTCCCGCCATCTGCAGCAGGTGAATGGCTTCGCTCAGCGGTTTGCCCTTGAGGCTCACGTTGTTGATCGCTAATATCCGGTCACCGACGTGGATAGCTCCAGTTCTGGAGAGAAAGGGTGCTGTTAGAAATTTCAGAGGAGCAATTCACCTCTATGAGACAGGCCATTAAGTTGCTGCTTGAAGCAACAGCACTTTCAAATGCATCTTCGTTTCCCCTTGGTACACTGTAGAGCTGTGATTTCCTCTTCATCACCACTACCAGAAACTGGAGTTGTTCCCCACCTCATCTTCTACCTGGGCAGAGACATACAAAGAGGCACAGGAACACGCGCACTCCTCGGATCGCAGACTCCTCGGGAACTGGGACTGCAGACCAGCTTACAGCCAAAACTCTTCAAAGCCAGGGGGTCTATATGCTAAAAGCACTAGCATTTCCAGTGTGTGATGTCCACCAGTCGTCATGCATGGAACTGAAGGGCATGTTCACACTGATGAGAAGAAATGACACAAACCTAGAAACCCAGTGAAAAAAAGCAAAACACAAACAGCCGAACACACGCAGATTGTGTGTGCAAGCATGAGCTGAATCAATTACAGATCAGTTTATTATATGTTTAAAGCTCAGTCCTACATAGCTACACCATGGTGACTTTCTCCATCAGAACAAGCATTCTGAAGAGGTTACTACCATGTCTTACTGCACAGCCATATTCTGGCACTGGCTTCTGCTCTCAGCTAAATAAATCCTCAAGCTTCAGTAACAGCCAGGAACAAACTAAAAAGCCACAGCAAGCCATCCTTCCCCTCTGTGTCCACCCACAGAGAGGGGCAGATCGGGATGTGCCCGTGGCCAGAGCGGGCTGCTAAGGCAGCAGCTCACACTCGCCGCTGGCTGGACCGAGCTCACCTCACTCATGCTCCAGCTCCCTAAGGCCAGCAAGCAAAAGTAGCAATTCTCTCCTCCTCCAACAGTGCCGTGATGTTTAACTATCAGCAAGCTGTGTGATCAAGCCAGGAGAAGATGCAGATCCAGACTGCAATATCTTTTTTTCCCATGGCAATGTGCCTCTCTCACGTTACACCCTGCAGAACTGGGAGTTGTTGTACTGTTGCAGGCAAAACAGCTACTTGTCTTTCCCCAAAATATGAAAGTTTTGTAGACATGCTGCTGGAAAACATCTCCTGTAAGGACATCAGTTTGGAAAATGCAGCCAAACAGCAGGCAGGACTGTTTGGTCTGCTGTTGCTAGATTCTAGTGCTGCAGAGCTACTTGGACAGTGCCATTTCAGTCCAGCCACTAGATGTCCGCCTTGTCCTATCCAAATCAGCCTGAACAACCCCCTCGGGGAAAAACTTCTGCATTCAAATAAATCACAAATCAAACTGGAACTGGAAAACTTGTTTTTAAAGTTTCATCTACGTAGTCATAAAAAATCAAGGTACCTGCTGGCAGTTTAAAGGCGATCCTTTGCTTGCTGCTGTGTTTCAGCATTTGAGGGTTCCCTGCTGTAGCCCTGAATCCAGCATGGGGACCCATCTCCTATCCAAGACACCAGCCCAACTGCCCACCTCTGAACAACATGACTGCTTTGCAGAAACTGCAAAAATCCCTCAGCAGGGAAAAAAAAACACAGACAATTAAAGAGAAAAGTCACGTTCAGCCAAATGTTTTTCTTCAAGCATGGGAAAAGTAAATCCAAGTCCAGTCCTCTCATGTGTCCATTTCCAGGCACTCCTGTGAGGACAAGCAGACAGGAGCGACAGAGAAAGCTGTTTGTAGCTAACGACCCTTGTGCCTCTCCATCATCATCAACAGTCCTTAGTTCACCTCAGATACAAACCAGCCCAAGGAGAGGTGCACCCCATGTCCCTTCTTGCTCAGAAGACACATGCAAGTGCAGAATCAACCAACAGGTGAGTCATAAGGTGTAAAAAGGGCTGCAGGCACTGTCCAGCAAGTATTGAGAAGAGGCAGCCACATGCACATGGTAGGGATTTTCTTGGTGCATAGGCAGGGCCACCATCCTTTCTTCCCCCTGCCAACACGGGTTGGTGCTGACTGCTCCTGCATAAAACCCTCCTACAGCCACCCACATCTAATTCACCAGGTGGCACTAGATGAGGCTGGTCAGGCACTTTATAATGTCAACAATAGCCAAAAGTTGCTCTTGGAGAACCACTACACCTTCCACCAGAATTGAACACTATTGCTCATGCATGCTCCCTTCCTCAAGAGGAAGGGAAACAAGTCCCATGGCCCAGGCTAAAGCTACCTGTAGGCACTGAAGGAAAAGAAAGAAAGACCAACATAGGAGAGAGCCACCACGGGACCTCAACACCAACCCAACAGCCTGAGCTGCCTTTGTAGGTTTTTATAAGATCAGACATGTACAAGGAGAAAAATGTTCAAGGTGAAGATAAAACCCCAAGTTATCTGAATTCTGAGCCTGTTCAGCTTAGACAGTCTGTCACTTGCTGGGATAGACGTGTGACAGATCCTAGAGGGCACCCTACCTTCCCATCGCCAAGCAAGCAGCCCAAGCCACAGTGCAGACTCGTGCCTCTACGGGAGTGGCCGGCACATTCCTGTTATCGGATACTGGGATCTGGTCCACCCTGTGCCAGCAATGCTGAGACAAGTCTTGTGCTTCAGCCAAAGCCAGGCACAGATTAGGGTTTAAATCCCTGTCTTTCAGAAGCCTGTCCCTCCCTTCAGAGCCTGGCTAAGGGCATCTGTGGCACAGGGAAGTGATGCCAGAAAAGAGACAGTTCGGAACAACACTAACCACCCCTCTTTCCTTGACAAGGTCAAGCCACTCCCTTCTGTTATTCTCAGGATAAAAAAATGCACCTTTCCTGCTGGCAGCCTTCATCCCAGCCTTCCTTGCCTTCCCTTACAGGAGCCAAGGTTACCTAGAGAAATCCCTGTGCTGCTCCATCGCCATGCTGCTCCTCTGCACGGGCATCGTGATTCGTTAGTCAGCTACAGTGAACATTCTGAACGGTTCCATCACTCTTCTCCAAAGGCTTTTCATTCCCAACTGTCTGCCAGCTCCTGATCAAAATTCAGTAGTACCGCAGCACTCGCCTGCACTACGTTTCTCTGTGGAGCTGTCACTGATGTGTATCTGAGTTCGGAGGAACAGCATTGCAAAGGAAAGCGAGAGCAACAAGGGTATGAGGCTGTCTTCTGACACCTGACAGCGTTCGGGCTTTCTGGCCTTAACCTCTCACATGCTGGGCTGCAGCTACAGTGCAGAACTGCTCTGCAGAAATGCCTCAGATAAAATGTTGCTATTCTTTCCCATGGAAAATGATGACTCCTACAGGGGCAGGCAGTGATATAAAATCCCCAGAGAGAAGAACCATTGATGACTAAGTCCATTCCTTACTTCTTGGGAGACACTGATGTACTTTCTGTACCAGAGGAAATCAGCAGAAACGTGCAGCAGCATGTGTGCTGAGAGCTCAAGGAACCCAACGCAGAAAGAGGCACTGAGCGGTTTTACAGCCCAGCTAAGAGGGAGTGTGGCCTTGAACAGAAAGAACCAAAAGGCCAGATCAGCAGTCAAACCTCTCCAAGGTCTAGCACTTTACACCTGTTTTTTCCGGGCTTTTTTTGCTGCTGTTCTGCCTGACAGGCAGCACGAGGTAAAGCGACTCTTTGAGAATTGAGATTCACGGCTGCTGAAATGATCTATTTACAAGTCACAGCTACCATATAGACAGACTAACTAACATACAATGTATGACTCAGTTCCACCCTATATTCTCAGCAATGTCCTTATCCTCTAAATCCTACACACATATTCAGACACAGGCACACATGCAGTCAACCTCCCCAGTAGCCAAAGGTAAATCTGCACCTATGTTTATGCAGTATAAGTGTCCCCTGCCTGAGGCACACCAGTTCTGCACTGAGATACCTCCACATGTTACAAACTAAGCACCCAGCAAGGACAGGTCAGAAGACCCCAAGGTCCATGCTTTCTGCAGGACACAGCCCTCTCATGGCCATAAGATGCAGCTCAGCAACAGCTCAGTCCTGGAGAGGAGTCTACAGCGGTTTCATGGGCAGGCTGGGCACTCTCCCCACACAAGATGTACGTGGGAAATCACAGACCAGGAAGCACCTCTGTGGAAGAGGGGCAGATAAACACATGATCCTGGCCGCTGCATTCAACCAGCACTAGATCCGACCCCTGCAGAAGCTCCCTGCTCTCGCCATGCTAACGGCACAGTCCCAACCACTCTGCTCCACAGCGCTTGCCACCTTCATAGCACCTTTTGTCTTTACCAGACTAAAACACCCAAGAAGAGTTTACAACAGCAGAAGAAACTTGGCAAACTTCAAAGAACCCTTCCCACACCAATTCAAACCCTCTGCTCTTAAAGCTCACCTTTCTGCCAGCCCTCGTTTAGTCAGGCCTGAAATAACAATCGGATCGAAGGGTTCCTCTGTCCCGGAGATGGTTATTCCCAAGGGGCCACCGTATCGCTTCAGTTCCACCGTGTAGATAATAGCACCAGTTGTCTCCTGCTCATCTGAAAAAGGAAAAGGGAAATGCTGATTTTTTTAATTAGCCATATGAACAAGGTCATAGGAAAGACTTGCAGCATTTGGAAGCAAAAGCCTGAGGTCTTCAGGCATGCTCATACCAAACAGGATTTTAATCTTCCAGACTCTATTTAAGGGCAGAATAACAAAAATAGACTACAATCAATTGGGAAGTGCGAGCGGACAGGCAGCAGCCCTTATCTTCGCTAGTTTGCACTACCTAGTGGGAAATGTCATTACAGTGGGCAGGCACAAGTTTGCATCAGGATTTCTGTACCAGAGTTATCTTCATCCTTCCTAATCTTCAATTTGACCAGGTCTTCACACTGCCTTAAAATCTGCACAGCATCCTCCATTGAGCAATTGTCGAGTCGGATGTTATCAATGGCTAACAGCTTGTCTCCCGGCTCCAAGGTGCCAGTTCTACACAGAAAGGAAAAGAAAACTAAAAGTACATTTGTATTTGCCTTTCAGATCCCACAACATATTCAGTCCTGCAGTGGCAATGACAATATTAACTTTTTGCTGTCCTTGATCTTTTCTTGGAAACAACCATGAACAGAGTCAGGGACAACAGTAATTGAAAGGGAGAAAGTTTGTGTAGAGGGTGCATCAGCACAAAACAAGGCAGGAAGACTAGATATACAGCCCAGGTAACCTACAGCACTGAAAAATGCCTGGTGTTTAACTGACAGATATTCTACCTTTTACGGAATCTCCTGTATGAGCACTCTTAGAAACAAGCCCTCCAGCAGAACTAAATTCCTCTGAAAGCCCTGTTATGAGGTGTTGGGATCGGAGGTGAAGTCAATAAATGCTGAGTTATTTGCACAGTTCTCCACCAGTGCCCAAAATTCACTCACTCTGTTCACTTGAGCAGGAGCTGAGACATGGCAAACTACCTGATGAGCCATAGCACTTTATGGGATATATGAAGCCCTTTACCACATGCTCTCAAATGCTGAACATCCATCTCCTACAGGGTCAGCAGACATCTGAATCAGTGCCTTAGCCACCTTCTCCATTAGTTCAACTCTCACTGCTTCAGTACAGAAGTTTTTATTGCAAACCCTACTCCAGTCTAAGACAAACCTCTAGGGTTGAGATCTCCTTGGATGCTAGCAAAATCCAAATCCAGGAGCTACTGCTTGGCTTGATTCTAGCTCTTGTTACTGGGCTGGACATTTTGCAATGGGTTTGGCAGACAGGAAATTCCATACTCACCTATGTGCTACGCTCCCCTTCTTGATGTCAGAGATGATCAAAGGCTCTCCAGGCTTTCTGCTTGCAGCTGCAAAAGAGACACACAGGTACAAAGTTTTGCATTGAGTCTGGAGATGGTTAATGGGGAGACAGAGTCATAAGAAAAGGGAATTTATATTCTTTTGACAAAACGATGCGTCACACCTGAACTCTCGAAGCCACACAAGGGAAAAAAAGAAGTAACTCCCTGCAAAAGTTTGTCGGTTGCCTTTGTGCAAGTTAGCTAGCTGCTTCCTTCAGGCTACTCGTGAAGGTGAGGACACATGGCATCCAGCAGCAAGAGGTGGGATTGCCTGATCCAGGCAGTGGCAAACACCTGCTCCTCCACATCTCTGACATGAGACAGCAAGTGAGCCAATGGCTGTGGCAGCAGTCAGGCATCAGCACTGCTGCTGAGGGAGCACCTAGCTCAGCGCTGTGGTTAATAGAAGCATTTCTCCGTTCTTGAAGTAAAGTGGGCTGGGAAATCTTCCAGGTGGAAAGTAACCCTGGAAAATTTAGATAAAACACTCTTTTCCAGCTGGTTCAGCTCCCCAGGCCACTTCATCATACAACCAGATACATCAGAGCTGCTCTCAGTGCTGGAGCTGGAAGGGGTTGCTTTATGACTCTTCTCTTGTGACCAACTCTGATAACTTTTTCAGCCCATGAGAGATGCAAGTACACATCTCTTCTCTGGGAGCATTTGCATATTCAAATTTGCCTGCAAGACCTGCTGCTCTCTTGAGGAATCCAAGAGAGATTTATGACTCAAACCCCTCCTGACCTCTCTGCCATCCACACACCAAACATATGCCAAGAGCATCCTTTTCACTCCACGTCACTCCCTCCTGCCTTGCTATGGGAATTGCATCGTCTCATTTAAAGCTGACACCGTTTCTCAGCAAAAACTGCGTGGGAAGGAAGAAACTCACAGCATCTGAACATATCAGGTGCAGGTCAGAGATTAAAATATCTGCGAGGCACGTGGCATCAACCGCACAGAGATCCGCCTGCCTGAAGATGAGTTAGAGAGTACCCCAGAAAGTCAGGCACACAGGAATAAATGCTTCCTCTTACCAACCTCTATGCCCTAGATTCCTCCGTTGTTTACATTCATTTATGAGATTTAAAAACATAGATGCTATCCCATCACCTTTAAGGGCACCCTCTCTCAGATATAACTAAACCTTCTGTACTGAAGAGAGGAAAGCAGATGGGTTGTGGAGATTCACTGAAGATTTGTGCCACAGCAGGGCGAGCCAGCAGATCAACTGACACACACCCAGCAGAGCTGAGGTGAAGGATGGGGTGTGGCAGCTAAAATCAACACAGAAATCTTCTCTCTGACCCAGAAGGTCACACACCATAGACTAACAGCACAGGGGGCAGAGATGCATCACCCTGTTATTAGTATAGCTGTTCTTTTCAATACAGGAAATGTATTTGCTGCTAAGAGAGGTGTGGTGGTCCACGTGGCAGTGATGGGAGACCCTGTTAGCACACTCTGAGCCCTGGGTCAGGCTGGCATCGTTGCATATTTTAATTGCTCCCTAGCCTGGTTCTGTCAAAATGATCCAAGTTAGCAAAAATACTTTTCACTGCAAGGTTTATTTACTAGTTTAGTTTCAAAGCAGAGGCAGCGTGACAGAAGGGGGTTAGGGAGTATCTCCACAGTCCTGGTGGTTGGTTGGGGATGGCCATTCTCTAAACCCAACCCAACCACAGCTGGAATGATATGTCCAGAAATCGTGACCACGCAAAAGCGCATAAAGGCAGTGGAGAAAGAAGCAAGGATAGACAATAACATGCTTCAAGCTCTGCAGAAATGGTGTTTATCTCAGCATCTGCATCACAAGCCCTGTGACACGTTCAGGCATCCCATCCATCGTCAGCCTCTGAGCAGAGAGCAAGACCTTGTCCTTCTGCAGCTCCACAACCGGTGTCAGCACTGAACACAGCGCAGGCTTCTCATCTCAGAGCAAGAGAGACAAACCAAGTGCTTTGTTCATTAGGAAACAAAGAAAGTTTTAAGGAAAAAAATCATCCTGGGTTTTGTTTGTTGTTATTTTGGAAGTTGTGCGTTCCAAACAGGTTTTCTTGAGACTTCAGTTAAATGGAAGATCCATGTACAACTGCATACAACTGTCCCTACCATCAGAGTACCCAAACTTCAAAAAATGGCAGCACTCTGTTTTAAATAATCACTTAGCATAAAATGGAATGGCTTTACAAAATCATCATTATTAGTCAGCACCTACAAATCTGAAGGGTCAGTTAAAGACTTAATGAATAATTGTTCTTTCTCAAGAGGCATAAGATACAAAGTTAAGATAATGAAATCTCAAAGCACAAAAGAGTCACTGTTCATTTTAAAGTTAGCAACTCCATTAATTCACCTGGTGAGATTTTGAATAAACCATTTCCAATTTGCCTGCAATTAAAATAAAATTTGATCTATGTTATTATTTTCTTAGGGCTGTGGCTCTTGGAGTTAAAGCACTTGCACAGATGAGTAACCCTATTTATCCATCCATTTCTGCTGTCCATGTATTTATTTCTCTTCGAAGGACACTGCCTTGGTAATTTTATCTGTTGCAGGAAGATATGGTTCGGACACCCAGACTTGCCTCCGGGTCTTGCTTTCCCATCTGTAAAGTGGAGACAGCAGCAAAGGGAGTCAAGGGAAGAGATGGATCGAGGCACAGAGGCAGAAGCTGGTGTACACAAATCCATCCTCTCTCTCGGCTGGTGCTCTGGTTGTAGACTCCATCTGCCAGGGCAAACTGCTTCAGGTGGAAGTAGGCTCTTTTTCAGCTATATTTGTATTTTTGGCAGGTTTACCAGTACAAAAGATAGTTTAAATCTGCTCCAGTGGCCCAGAGAAAGCTCCATAAATCAATAGCTGGTGAAAGTAGAAGCATGGGGTGGGAGAGAAACTCAAAATGAAAACACTGCTTGGCAGCAGTGACAGGGCAGTGATAAAAAGGTGAATTGATCAATACTGTTATTTACTTTTTATAAATTGCTTTCAGTCTCTCACCACCACTGCTGGGATTCTGGCTCGCTTGGCGTTTACTCTGTGATGGATGACAAGGCCAGAAACACATGTCCCGTTTGTGTTTTTAATAGAATGCATAATGACTCGTATTGGTAAATTATTCCTCTCCAAGGAGCATGAGCCTGTATCTCACATGCATCAACCCATTATAAATGCCCTTTCTTATTGACCAAGTCAAAGCAGCATTCTGCTAACATGTAATTAAAGAAACTCTAATAATGCCATAAGAATACATTTAAGAAAGCAAGCATTTATAAACAGGAAAAACCAAACAAAATCAGAAACCAAATAATCTCAGCAAACCAGAACCAATTCCAAAAAGCAGCAGTGAAAATCAAATTGCCAGTACCAAACTTTTTCCTCTATCATTCATTAGTTTGAGCAGCAGGTGCATAAATGATCACTGCCTCCAGCAAGAGATCTGCCCTGTCAAAGATCTATTTCCTTTCAAAATCTCTCGGTCGCAAAACCAGGACAGAATATCCCACTTCAGTAAAAACACCGGAGTGCATCAGCTGCAAATCTCAGCTGAAGCTACGTCAGCGAGGAGGTGGGAGGGGAGGCTGCCGGGCGCACTGCCGCTGGCAGACACGCTCTGCCGGGCTGGTGGCAGGTCCCAGGTTAATCCAGCACCAGCAAAGCCAGATTTGCTCAGCTCACAGATCCATCTTCTTGCTAGGACAGTGATTACACTGCTTAAGCGACTTAATTGAAGTTATCTATCTACCCAAATTCCAGTTTTATCGCCTGCAAGCAGATATACTACCTACTCCTTATCTGCAGTACTTCACGCCAAGGGCACAGGAATTGATTTGTTAAGATATACAAAGGTAATTTGATAAACATGCTATATAAAGCACTAATGCATATCTAAAATTAACGGTAATTTCAGTATCTGTTTAAATGGTAACAACAACACTGTTTGCTGTACCCTGCAGCAAGTTTCACAACTAGCCCTTGGAGAGGATATTTGAGACAGACAAGGAAAAAAACACAAAAAAAGCAATCTTTTGTGCAATCAACTATTATTTTCCAGAGGCTAATAACAAATCCATATCTTGTTTTAAGAGGTCAGGTATTGAACACACAAGAATACATGACTATTAGCTTCTCGCAGTTGGAGATTTTAATTTGGAAGAGATTTACAGAAAACCTACAAAGGCATAACAGTATCATTAGAACTGAAAGCAGCCAGAAAGATCAGAGCACTTAAGGCATGTGTTCTGCTAATGGAGATGAGTAGTTCAGGCTAACAAGAGCCAGATCTTCACAGCCCTGTGTCAAAAACCCCAGCTGGCAGGTCTGTGCCTCGCCACCATTCAGAGCAGCTCGGACATCCCCTCACACCAGTGAGCTTCCCAGCCACACAGCTCGGAACCACGCAGAGCACAAGGAGGGCAACGCTTTGCTCTTCAACCAGAGCAGCTGGGTTACAAACAAAAGCAGCCTTCTCCCTGGGACAGGAACCAAATTGCTGGGGCAGGGAGAAAAAAAAGAGCGATTTTGCTGGCTCCTCTGGACAAAGTCCATGGAGGCAGCACATGCGAGGCAGCGATGGTGTTTTGCTTTGCTAATTTTAATTTAGCAAACACAGGTGACTGAAATGAGGCTTCAGGGCACCGAGGTGTCACAGAAATACAATCACAGGCAGTGAGAGCCTCACCCCTTGGATTTCTATTCATCCTTCAGGGAATGGAAGGGGAAATAATGCCATATGCATAAATTTGCATCATGAGTCTTGATTTGCCACGACCCTTTCCCAAGCTGTGTTTGAGCAGGGGGAAGAAATCAGTCTGGTGCACAGGCCACAACCAGGGGCTTGCTCAGCTCAAGCCTCCTCTTTCTGAGAGCTTGGAGAAGACGAAATGCACTCAGCAAACATCTGCCCCTCAGCAAGAGCAAGCACAGCCCTTCTCTGTATGTTCATCCCAGACCCAACTCTCCTAACACAAAAACCTCCTGGGGTTTCAGCCCTTTTATGAGGTTTTCCAGCAGATTTATGGTTCCTCCTGCAGCCAGTTCCATTATACGAGTTCTTCCAATGCATCCATCAAGAATCCTGCTCTCCCTCCGCTTTACTTAGTCTGTCTCTCAATTAGCTCTGAGAGCCACAGCACAGCAAGAACTTGATCACTTTTATTTCTGTAGTGTTTCTCTGATGAGGCTGTAACACTTCTGGCCTGTGTACGAAGGCAGCAGCACACCTTCCTACACAGAGGAACTAACTACATATGAGGCCGCTGAAACCCCGAGGTGAAACTCAAGGAAAGCAACTCACCTTTCATCTACAGTGTAGCTGGACCACAAAGCTTATGAACAAACCCAATTTTGTGGCCACAACAATGCAGAGGGTCTTCTACTGACCCCTCCGGTTCGTTGTCTGTTTAACGTACCCTTGTTTTACAGAGTAGGAATCCAACACGGGAGGCCAGTAAACAAAGTCCCCCTACTTCAAAACAGTAGTTGCATGCTTTTCCTTGCCAGAAAGAAAGCTGTAGAAGCTGTTTCTAGACCCATACAAGCATTCGAATCAGCAGAACTGGGAGGAACTGAGCAAAATAGAGAAGAGTTATTTTTACCTCTTTTCTCTTACTGCTTGCATCACACTCCTGCACGCACATCATGTCTCTGCAGGAGGTACTTACCATAAGGCTGCTTGCTTTGCTTTTAATGTTTGAAACCAGTATATTTATCTGCCTGCTCAGAGTGACAAAATGATGATCTAATTTGCTAAGGCTCATCTGGACATAGACTTATAGAGACTAGTATATGAAAAGAGAATTAGGATTCAGTTAGCATTTCATCCTTGCCACTGCATTTTCTGGATGGCTGTCTTTTGCTCCATTTGTAAATACAATTTTGGCTTTGACTCAGCAAAGGACTGAAATATATCTTAAGTTTATGCGCATGCATTACTTAAACAATGTCCTGCAAACATGTTCAACAATCAAAAAAATCAAATCTATTATACTGTTAAAAAACAGCTTTGTAGTTGAATAATGGGTATCTAGCTATTTAACTCAGGGGTCGGGGGGTTTTATTTAGCAGTGACTTCAAAAAAGCATGTGAAATCCATTTCTTAAATTTCAAATGAAAACATTTTCAACATAAAAATACGTTTGAAGTGTAAATGCACGTCTGACGCAGATCCCATATAAGTGAGACAGCACAAATAAAAACTAATACTCTCGCCAGCAACTCCCAGGTTTGTTTTCCTCTCTGGTGCCAGACAGAATCATAGAATGGTTCAGGTTGGAAGGAACCTTGAAGACCATCTAGTTCCAACCCCCCTGCTGTAGGCAGGGACACCTCTCTCCCACTAGCCCAGGTTGCTCAAAGCTCCATCCAGCCTGGCCTTGAGCACTGCCAGGGATGTGGCATCCACAACTTCCTTGAGCAACCTGTGCCAGTGCTTCACTATCCTCATGGTGAAGAATGTCTTCCTTATATCTACTCTAAATCTACCCTCTCGCAGTTTCAAGCCATTGCCCCTTTTCCTACCACTATAGGCCCTTGTAAAAAGCCCTTCTCCAGCTCTCCTGTAGGCTCCCTTCAGGTATTGGCCACTATTAAGTCACCCCAGAGCCTTCTCTTCTCTAAACTGAGTTTTGAAGCTTAGATGGAATGAAGCCCTGGCCATGCTCAAGCCAGAAGTTTCTTGCTACCAGGTCTATCCTCCTACATTGCAACCTGCGATTGCGATGCCAGCGAGGCGGGCAGGGCAGCAGGTTGGGAGCCCAGCACAGGCTGGGCTGCTGCACCACACTCTGCTCCCCCTGCCACCAAAATGTCCTGATGGATATAGAACCACAGAACATAGGATCATAGAACACTTTTGGTTGGAAGAGACCTTCAAGATCATTTTGTGTCCTAGCCCTGTCAACACCACTGAACCATGTCCCTCAGCACAACATCCATGCATCTCTTACACCTCCAGGGATGGCAACTCAACCACCTCCCCGGGCAGGCTGTTCCAGTGCCTGACAACCACAGAATCACAGAATGCCAGAGTTTAGAGGGGACCTCGAAAGATCATCTAGTCCAGCTCCCCTGCCAAAGTAGCATCACCTACAGTAGGTCACAAAGGAATGCATCCAGGAGGGTTTTGACCGTCTCCAGAGAAGCAGACTCAGGTACCCCACTGCTTTCTGAAAGCACTTCTTCAAACCGTAATTGCTACCAAGCGAAATGTTAAACACTTTACTGTTATTTCTCAGGATTATCCTTGTGATATGAATAGGGCAAGCTGGGAAGAGGGAGAAAATATAACACAGGGTACAAAGCCACCTCCCTGTCAATGTTCTTGTCATTCCAGAGGATCACCCCACTTAGACCAGAACACCTCCAATTAACTCACTAACTAATGCTGTAAATGTCAAGAGGTAGTTGCAAACAGCTTATCTATTTTAATGAAATCTAGGTTTAAAGTGTCCCTAGTGACTCCATTCCCCAGACACAGCTGAGCCCGTGCTCCTGAGGGCTCATACACAAGATCCCATTACTGCAGTCTCACAAGCTGCTTTGTTTCAGCTGAGAGGTGGTGACAGCCTCTGGGCGTCGCAAATCTGAGATGATTCAACTCAGTCTACCCGGCAGTGAAAGAGGGATGAGTGACATGAGACCTTCTCACATTTGCCAGAAAGGAAAAGTTCACTGATGCAAGGCATAACAAGACCCCAAGGTAGCCAGAAATTTGGGATGGATCTGCCTGTATCATCCCCTTACAGCATCCTCTCCAAAGAGGCCAAGAGGTTTTTAAACAAAAAATATGCTTCAGAACAGAAACAAAGATAATTAATCAAGAGTGAGCAGAGAAGAGAGAGAAGAAACAAAAAGGTTTATGTCTCATTGTCTCCGTGCCTGCCAAGATCCGGCATGAGGATCTCCTCCTTTGTGGCTGGGATTAGTCAATACAACTACTCGTGGGGAATCCTGCCCAGCACGCTTCTGTTTCTAAAGTGCCTTTCCCACACCTCTACAGCAGCTCACCATCCTCTTCATCCTTCTCCTCCTCTTGGCCAGTTCCCCTCTCTAACCTTCAAGCTGTGGGTTCACCTCACACTTGCTCTCCTCCCTCCACCTCTCTCTGCAAAAGTCCTGCCAGACTCAGACAATTCTTTTTTTTTTAAAAGAAACATAATACAGCTGTGAGAAAGGAAATAAAAATAATATTACTACTAACGTAATATATTAAGTCTGTAGCACAGACCAGCTGATCAGCTGAGATGCATCCTTTACCCCAACCCTTCACGCAGCTGCTCTTCTCTGCGGCTGTCAGCTCATGGAGGCAAGAACCACACATGCAATTCAGTTTGGGATAAATCACAAGCACTGCAAGTGCTACCAGGAAACCCCACGTAATATTCTCTCTCTCTGTTGGGCCCCTCTGATGTGCCGGGGTGGAAAGCAGTGGCTCTTGCAACTGCTAGAACAAGTCTGAGCAATACTTACAGCTGATTGTAATTCCAAGCTCCACACCTCTTTTCTTGGGCAATTTAACGTGGAAAGTACCGCTGCTGGGTATGACAGACTCTATAAAACCAAAAACAGACAAAAAGAAAATAGGAGAAAAAAAGAGAGTTTTCAGTTGCACGGGTGGTTTGAAACCAAGAAAAACAAGCTCCATAAAACTCAGCTTTATTGGTTCAAGTAAGTTTGTTATCTGAGGCCCTATGGACTTGGTTAAGATTTGAATTCTCCTTAAATATGCATGCTCTGAATGTCAAGTGAAGTGCTCGCATCACATCGTATTTCAAGATTGAGGGAACTCTGTCAATTAGAAAGAAAAAAACCTTTTTTTTAAAATACAAATCTGCACTTCAGTCCCAGTCAACAGCTTTGGCTCCCTCTTTGCTTCAAGGCCGTAAATTAATATAAACATTATTCATATTAATGGCCAAACATTTAAAGTGCAAGTGGACTCTTCCTCTATGCCTTAGGTTTATCTCAGCCAAGTGGCGAGCACAAGGCATTTATGAAAAGACCAGAAGGACCCTCCATCTCGGTGCTCATTAGAGAACAGTAAGAAACGAAAAAGGTCCTCACAGCGTCTCCCCGTTCTTCCCTCTGAGCTCTAGCAAAAACCTCATGCATTTATGTGAACACAGTCCCTCTTATGGGTTAGCAAAGGAACTGGTAGAGTCCCGCTGGGAGCGAGGAACAGCGGTTCCTTTGGCAAAGTACCTGCGACATCAAATTCAATCTCGAGCACCACTTTGTTCGTGAGAGCGGCATCACGCAAAAGCTGATTAGCTTCCTCCATAGTCCCGTCCTCGGTTGCAATGCCGTTGATAGAAAGGACTCTGTCTCCTACTTGTAGCAGCCCACACCTGCAGTCCACATCAGGAAAAGAGGAGAAGGGAACAAGGAAGTAGGGAAAAAAGAGGAAAGGAGGAAGAAAACAACCCCCCAACCAGCCATGAGTTACTTTTGCCAGGCAAATCTGCTCTAAAGCACAGAGTAGTGAGAAATCCTGCAGAAGTGGCCCCAAAGAGATGACAACTCATTCTGCAATGTCCGTCCTCATGCTGAGAGCCCCTGGAAGGTCACAAGCAACAAAGTCTTGGGGTTTACTTAAGTTTACTTTGCTCCTAAATAACCATTTTCGGTCATAGAAAAAAAAGAAAAAAAAAAGAAAAAAAAAGGAAACCCTCACCTTCTTTAAAAGTCAACACCATGGCCAAGAGATGAGAGTGATAAATGCAAGGGCATGTGCCCTCCTGCCCTATCCCAGCACACAGTTCTTTCCGTATGTCTACACCCTCTGAAACCCAAACCAATGGCACTGAAAATCGCACTGATTCCTCTGCTTAATACATGGCTAATACTGAAGCTACAATCCAGTGAAGTCACTGAAATGTCTCCGCAAATTAGATAATCATTTACCCCTTGTAACCGCATTTCTGGAATCCAAATGTACATTGTTTAACTGCCTTGAAAGGCCAATATTATTCCGATGCAATAGCCTGCCAACGCAACCACAATTGGCCCTTTGGGGTTTTTGGTTTAGACCCACTTTCTCTAAGAACAGAGATCAGCAGGTTTTTGACTTGGGAAGAATGATGGTAAGGCTGTGCTGGAGACATACCGCTACAGCATGGTTTGTCTCTTATTTATAATCAAGGCTTTTTACACATGAACCTACACATTCCTACATTTGCATCTCCATTTTTTAAATTATTTTTTTAATATACTGCAACACCAGCAAAATAATCCTCCAAGTTATCTCCAAAACCTAACCTGAGCTGGCCTGTGGCTGTACAAAATCAAAAGTGTGGTGTTCCCTGTGACTTGCCATGGGCAATTGCCCATCTTCCTTCTCCACCCCCTTCGTCAGTGGTTCGCTATAACCACATCTCTTCAGATTTTCCACCCATCTGTAAGGCTGTCCACTTGAGCAGAGCTTGGGAAACCATCCGTCATCCATCATTAATATAAGCTACAGGTTGGTCTCCAAAACAGGTAGAGAATTATGGGAAAAAAATCTAAGGTTCACCTCAACATTTGGAGTTATTTTACAACAAAGATTTCCCAAAAGGCATCAGCTATTCTCTTTTGAGCCTTCTTCAGAGGATCTTTACTCTCTCCCTGTTTGTTGATCAAGCCCATCCTTCATCCTTTCCTTTCTAGATGTTAGCTCACACTGATACTTCATGGAACACAGCTTGTTTTTTACTAATCCTTCCAGCCACTCTTCACAACTCACACCTGACTCAACTGTAAGAAAACATAGCACACTACAGCTTCCAGGCACATGAAGATGATATCAAAGGACCCTGATATGGGTTCTGTTATTCACCTTCCAACAACAGGGTGTACATAAAAGGCCAGCTTATCAAGGAAAAAATACACACATCCAAATTCACGAGAAATGCACATGCACAACAGTTTTTGTTGGTGGCCCATCAAACGCTGAGATATGAGCAAGTTCAGAGAGAGCCTAGGGAGGTTATTTTACTAGTAGGAAGGTATTGAACTTACAGTAAATTTATGCTGCTGCCTGAGTTCATGCCATCCATGAAAAAAATGCTATTTTATGAGATGTAAATTCAGAATTGTTTGTTCTAGGAGACTTGGATTAAGACAGACAACTCCATGGTGTATAAATGAATTCACCCTTGCGAATAAATTACATCAAGTTTAATTACAGTCCGTTACTGGACTTGTGGCTATGCAGCCACCTAGATGTGCTTGGAAATATCAGCTTATAAATACAAAGATAGCAAGGAGTACAACAGAGAAGCCTCCTCCAGCACCAAGAGCTCTTTTGCTAAGGCCACAACGCACCTTTTGGAAAGAAGGGATCAACAGCTGCACCACACAGACATCACTGTCATTTCAAGGTCACCCAAGGACACAATCTATTTGGGCACCACTGTTGCAGCTGCAAGGGCTGGCAGATCACCACGTACTTTTACACGGCATCATACTAAACGTGTGCCATCTTTTCCACCAGAGTTGCCTTCTCACAAAACAACCACTTCTCATGTTTCTTCAGTCAAGGCAGATTTGCCTGGGTCTTTTACAGCCGATAGCTCTGTTAGGTCAGAAGTATTTTATTTCATTTACTGCTAGCCTCAGTCAATCATGGTTGTTTAAACCTCAGTCTTGTAGGTTTATAAAAGTTTGTGGAGTGAAGCTGCAACCTTCTGGCTCCCTCCATGAGTGCAAGGAGACCCTACGTGCCTTGTTTAACGCTTCAAAATAATTCCAGAAACACCAGTTTCAAGCTGTCATGTGCCCTTGCACTGGGAGCAGGACTCAGGCAGTCAAGGCTCCTGCAGACGTCTCCTTGGCTCTGCTGTGGGATCCTATATGAACCTTTACCAAAGAGAGGGCATTTGTCTAAAAGGTTCACAGTCTTAACGTCATGGGTGGAGAAGTGTTTTAAAATCAGAAAGAACAAGAGTACAGGCATCCCCTGGAGTGAGAGACAGCCTGGTGGATGTGTTGGAGTCCATGACTAGAGCGTCTCCCTGCGGTTGCAGAGATTTGCATTTTGTCATGGCTCATTCCTTGGGCTCAAAGACAACAACGGAGCAGCACAGGTGTCTTGCTAGACACAGAGCAGCACATATTCAAGCCTTGGGCAGAATATGTGCTAAAGATCTTACTCAGCAGCAGCAGCAGCATCTGTGTGGTCACTCCAGCCGTGGGGTGAGTGGCAGCAGCTGTGACCATGGCCACACCACCGGCTGCAGAAACCGATCTGTCATGCCCTTACACGCCTCCAAGGTGCCTTGCACAGGTGTGTCCCTACATCTGTGTGTGCATATTGGTGGGTGAGTACCAGTCCCCAAAAGATGAAAGGTTTACTGATAGCTTCATCCAGCTACTAAACTCTCCTCTTGCAAACTGTTCATACTCAAAAGCCAGAAACACAATGATCAAACAACTTTGTCTGAGCAGAGCTAGAAAACATGTAACTCAGCAGGAAGCATTGATTTTGGATACTGGGATGGAGAAGCCAGATACTCTCCCACTGCTGTCAGTGACAGCTGGGGCAGGAAGGACATAAAAGCTGCGTGTTTCAAGACAGCCAAGAAAGTACGTCAGGCATCCTTCCATTCCACCCTCCCTGCTGATAACAGGGGCTGAATCATTGTCTCATTTGCAGCCCAAAGGCTTCATCCTGCACCCAGGAAACAAAACCATAGGTGGGGAGGGAGGTCTGTTAGAGGCTATCGGTTGTAAAATAAATCACAAGTCAAGCAGGTGAGAGCTTCTGTTTCAAACTGCCTGCCACAAGCCAGCACGAAGCAGATAAAAAATGCAAGGCAGTCCAACCTCCCTGAAAAGAGAGTGATTCTGTCCTTCTCCCTGGTAGTACTCACGTTTGCTAGATAAGCAAGACACAGCACTTCCACAGTAAGCCAGATGGACAAAGTGAATATAGACTGTGCGCTTGTGCAACTGCACATTCTAATCCACACGTCTTGCACCAGAGCGTGTGAACATGCTGGCTGCTACATCTGATCCCTATATCCCCACTGCGCACCCTCTTTTGCAGAGCAACAACTGCAGCACAAGAAAAAACACAGCCCGGCCTCAGCTGAGATTCTAGCATGGTAAAGGGGAGAAAAATGGCTCTGATGGCTTGGGCTGCAGTTACTGAAGAATCTGGGAAGGATTGAGCAAACAAGCTCTGTGGGATAGCAAGAAACAAAGAGTAAAATGAAAACATGAGACTGCCTTTTTCACCTCACTGCAAACCTAGCACGCTTATCAGTTCAAGATGGAGAGGAAAGACAGTGTTTTTCTGTCAGCTAGGAAGAGCAGCACGGTCTAGGAGAAGAAGAAATACGCCACGGAGATTTAATCCCCAAATCAAATCTAGGCTGCAAACACAGAGAGGATTGCTCCCTGTCGCCAGAAAGCAGAAGGCAGCAGCCAGGAGAGTGCAAATCCTGCTGGGTGGGCAGCCCAAGGGGAGAGCAGTGTGTGTGACACATCAGAGACAAGCAAGACTGCACCGTGAGTCTCTGCTTTCGCTCCAGGCTTGGCAAGAGGATAAAGCAAAGCCAGGCAGATTTCAGCACATCTCCCTCCTCCCCTGGGACATCAGGCTTTGTTGCTGCATGATTTATAAAAGGAGTTTGGTGCTTTGCTATGTGAGCCAAATTCACCCTGGTAATAGAGGATGAAAAACACAGAAACGCCATCACTTACCTTTTTAAACTCTGTTTGGAAACAAACAAACCAACAAAAGGCACAAAAACTTTTTGAAAACTCTCTTAACCTGTGTCGTTCAGGATAATTCTTTTTCCTGTGCCAGCCCCTTGTCCCTGTCCTCCCACAGACACAAGTCCCAGGCACTCATGCCCCTTGCTGCCTCCACATCACTCACATGGAGAAGACACCACACAGAGACTGCTCGGCGCAGCAAAGACTTGCATTTCCTTCTCCAGACGCTTTCCCTGCCATACGACTCCCTCACTTGCTGATTTCCCAAGCTGGCATGGGGACACCAAACCATCAGCAGATGCTGGTAAGACCCTTGGAGATTTCTGCTCCCTAGGAAGGGTCTGCGGCCGGTGCTGAGCACTGTCACGTCGCTGCACCTCCGGCATCCCTAGGCAGCACAGACCACCAGTGGAAATCACAGATGGCAAGAGAAACCAGCATGGAGACACCAGTGCCAGCTCACCCACCTCTCGCTATTTCATCTGCTTAACAGAATCTGCTCTCCTTTCCACCCCACAAGAGCACAAGGCTTTTTTTACTAAACAGTCCTGGTGTGTTTAGTAGGAAAAGCCTTGCTAGAGGGCAGCAACATTGTAGGGTACAGGCTTCCAAGCAAACTTTAATTCCAGCCAGCAAGGGTTTGGGAAATGTTTAGCCAGAGCAACCAGAGTGCCTGAGCTGAGGCTCGGCCACTGGAGGAATCATTGCTGCCACCATCCCAGGGGGTGGCATGCAGCAGTTATTGCATTCTGCTATTTTCCCACTATTATAGAATCAAAAGCAAGAGTGCTTAAATGCAGCACCTACCTGCTCCTCAACCAGAGCCCTCCTCTGCTGTTCAAAACCTTGGCTTTAAAGCCAATTTATACTGCTGGACTCTGCTACAATGAAACCAGGCAGAAAACACTTTGCTGGGCCCACTTCTTCAGATCTTTCCCCTTTCTGCACCCAGACAAAAGCTTTATTTTCAAAGATAAAGGCCAAAAAAAAAAAAAAAAAGGAATGAGAATGGCACTCTCACACAGACACACGCTCCCTTCCTCCTCCTCCCAGAACAGCCGCAGCCTGGTGCCAAGACGTTCACCTGGGATGCGAGGGAGGCCGCGGTCAGCCGACGAGTGCAGAAATGGCAGTGACAGTAAACCATGCCCAGTGAAGAATGGGAGATATTACAAGGATGATAGTAAATATCTAAATGAGCCTCTGAGGAGAGAAAACAAACCAAACCATGAAATGTTCAGCAGCAGCACCATCAGCATCCAAGGGCAAGGTCTCTAACCTCTCTGCCGGGCTGTCAGGCTCAATAAAACGGACGAGAGGTGGGGAAGACAGGGTTTCAGTAGCAAAGATGCCTCCCTGGAGCTGAAGTCCGAAGCCATTCAAAGGGTCTCCCCTGAGCACCACCTCTGTCGTCTCCGTGTGGACTATCTGTCCGCCAGGACCCACTGTGCTGGAGGCCAGCGACACTGAGAGGAGGAGAGAGGCAGAAGATCAGGGTAACCACGGTGAGCACAGCAGATCTGGTCACAGACTTTGGTCTGACAGTGGTGTGGACAGTAACTGAGGATGCGGGAGGCACTGGCAGTGCTGACATGAGCCGTCCTACCCCAGCTAACAGCCAACAACAACGACAGCAAGGCAAGCATGCATGCCCCGTCCAACCCTGCCCCAGCCCACCACCACTCTTACGTGAGCTCTTGTGCTCCTTCTTCTTCTGCCTCCTCCTCAGCATGGTGGTGCGGGGGCTCATTGGGTGAGAACTGCGAGGTAGCGTGTTAGAATTCTGGCAGGGGAAGCCTTGCGCATTCATGGTGGGAGACGAGAAGTTGGCAGCCACCAGAGCTGGGGAAATACAGACCATGTTAGGGACACGCACAGAGAAGGGCAGCAGTGGGTTCACCTAACAGGTATTCCTCAAACACCTAATGGGTTCGGACTAGCTCCTTCTTCCCAGCTCCTGGACTCAAGACAAGGCAAGAACCTTGCCCTGTGCTTGCAGCTCCAGGAGAGCTGTGAGAGTGGGTTTGGACTCCAGATGGACACGGCTCTCTGGTGTGCAGTGACTCCAGTGACTGGGCTGCCTGTCGCTGTAGCATCCAGGCCCCCAGGTGAGAAATGCGTCACAGATACAAAGAGACACCACAGCTTGAACTTAAGCTGTTGGGCAACTGGGCTGCTGTGTTTGTTTCCCTCAGTTCAGACACAGTGCAATGTTTCTGCCTCCTTATTTTAATCCCCCTACGACAAGAAACTTGGGGTTGCACAGAGCCAGCTTCATGTAAGAGATGGGTTTACAGGTGTCGAAGCAGCTGTAATCCTGCTGCTAACGTGCTGTGTGGCAGCAGGACTGAGATGAATGCCCTGTCACATCACGTTCCTACACATCACCAGAGATGCCCTCCTTGTCTCACGGCAACTCATTTTTGACATAGGAAACCAAGCACTGAGGTGGGGAGTTAAGAGGATGGGAGTGTGGGTCTGCCCAGCACACTGCTTGTGTTGAAGTTACCAGATCTGTGCGTGCTGGGCTGCAGACACTGATTTTGTACCTCAGCATTGGACCTGTGGAAACAGACTCAAGAGACCAAGGAGGAAACGAGTGACAAGCCAAGCTATGGAGTTGGGTATTAAGGAAATGGAGGGAACAACGTGATGGGGACAATGCCATGCGCTGAGCTCACATTTGCAGTAATCTTGTCCAGATGTCTGGTTCCAAGTGGGTGTCTTGCAGTGCCCGGGGTGGTGGGTGTGACAGTAGTTGACACAAGGGTCCCAGCAGTGGTGGTGGTCACTCTTCTGCACCTTGACTGATGGCACCCAGAGGAGTAGAAATCACCACAGGCAGGGAGGAGAAGTGAGAGAAAGAAAAGGTAATTAGCATAAGCCAGGAGATGATAGAAAACAGTTTCACACCAGCTCTGAACAAGTCAGGACCCAACTACAGTGTGTCAAGCACCAGCAGCAAAAATGCATCCCCACGTAACCTCACAACACTTGATGCAAAGTGGCAGAAATCCACCCTTTCCCCATAAAAAACTTCACATCCCGAGCCAATGGCCTGACTAAGCCGCGTTGGCAGTGCACAGATGTCATTACCATTTGCAGTCTGTTGTGCGACGTGCAGGAGCTCCCTCCAGCCACAAGTTTCCCAGAGAGGCCATCAGCATTATTTGACAGCACCGGGGAAACCTCCTTGTGCTGTTTCCCACCTTGCTGCCGGAGCTGCCCTCCCGGGGACATGGCTCAATGCCTTCTGCACATGCCAAGGACAGCTTTGAGCACTTTGCTTGGCTTCAGCATTTCGTTGTTTAGCGGCTGGTCTTGGCCAGGAATACACATACAGATAAAAGAGAGGAGTAGCGGAGGGCTGCCTCCAGCACACCAGAACAAAAGGGATTTTATACACCATTGCCTAAAGGCAATTACAGAGGGCCACCGACACAGGAAAAGATGCGAGCAATGTGGCAAATAGTAAATTAAAAGATGGCATCAACACGGCAGACTCTGCTCAAGGGCATCCAACTGCTTTAGCTCCAACCCTAACCCCAGTCCAGCACATGTTGGCAGAAATCTGTTGCAACATGACATCCATCATCTGGAAATCCCTTGTCCCAGGAACTGAGGCTTTGCAACATCAAGTCACAATGCCACAAGTCTCCTCTGAAGTGTCTCAAACACCACCCCAGGCATAGGTCCCTCGCCTGTCCCCCCTGATGCTTCTTTTGCTCCTGGGCATCACAGAGTCACTTTGTTTTTCCTTGCACAACGCCACTGGGTTCTCTCTCCTGAATCTCTGCACCATGCTGTAAGGATCCATTTTCTTTCAACAGGAATTGCTGGCTAACGAGCAAGATCGCAAGCATCTGTTTTACTCAGCTAAGCATGAACGGCATCCCACAGTGGAGCATCAATACAGCCACGCGTTATCCCAGAGCTCTTAACCTCGCAACCGCTGGCACTGACTGTCAACCGCCTTCCCAGGATGAGATCTCCTCCAGGCTCTGTGGCCTCCAAGTAGGCAGAAATGCCTCCAGTGCTGGTACTATCAGAGCTCTCTGAGGGTGCAAAGCTGGGACAGGGACTCAGTTTATTTGGCGAGTCCACACAGAGATCTCATCTAAAGGTCATCTGTTAGTGTCTTTAACGGTGGAAATCCATTCTGTGAGCGTGCAACACAGGCATCGAATCATTTAGGTCAGGTTTTCCAACTAATATAGTGATTATACACAGTCTTTGCTAAACATTTAGTGAGTTTAGCACTTAGTCTATCAAGCTCTTAAAAATATACTTTCAGCTCCGAGGTTTCTATTTTGAAGTAAATTCAGATCCCGGCAGACTTTAAAAATAAAAATCAAATTAACAAATGTAGCTACATCTAGACAAAAAAGGAAAGTTCTTAATAAAATTAAACACTTTGAACATGAGGGACAGAGCTTATAGGCATATATACAAAATAATTTAATCCACTTATAGTAATTAAAATCCTCCTATTTGTCTATAAATTCTTAGCTTACATTCGACAACAGAAAAAAGTGCCTTTGTAACTTGGTTGTCAGTGCATTGGGGAAGTGAAGATATTTTGAACAATTCTGTGACAAAAACCTGCAGCAGCCTTCCCTAAGCTTTCACACATCATCCCTGCCTGAGGAAATCCATCCATTCCAGCACCGCTTCTGGGTACCACCCGCTCCTGTTGATCTTGTGAGCAGGACTTAATCCTCCCACAAACTCTCCAAAGGCCCACAGAGCCACAGAGAAACCAAACTCAGTTTGACAAATCCTCTGCTTCAGCATTAGACCATATTCTTGCATGGCCATTGCAGCTTCAGATCCCTCTCCACCTCCTCAATAACCAGATTTTGATTGCACGAGAAGCCACTTTTAAAAAATATAATGACACGCCCCATGCAGGCACACACTGGAAGGACTAAGTAACGCAAATGCTGATCAGGGATGTCTGCATGGTCTCCTCTCCTCAGCTGCTTTCCCTGGGCTTCACTCTCTTGCCTACCACGACAGGCTTTTTTTGCATGGCTCATTTTTTCCTTATTGCCCCTGTTTGTCTCCCTAAACTCAGAAAAAGCAGCCTGTGAAGATGGTCCTCTGAGTCTGGAGCAGAAGGTCCAGATGCAGAACTCTGGTGCGGTTCCTTGGCTGCTCCCCATGGGCTGCGTGGTGCCACGGCTGGTTACACCCCTGAGGAGTGCTGCTTCGGGAGCTGCCTCTCTGGCCCAAAACGCTCTCCTTCTTGTACCCATCACCCCCACCAGCACTAGTGAAGGTTCAAGCTCAAGCACTGGTCTCCAACCACACACCTGTGCCTCCCAGCAGCCATGTGGATGAACAGCATCGTTCCCCACAATCCTTTGCATGTTGAAGAGTTTAATTAAAAGCAGAAACAATCGTTATATCCCTTATTTTTCATATTCACATGTTGCAATTATTCTCCCAAGTTTGTGTATTTCTGTCCCAGAAAACTGATTGGATGTAGAGAGGTTTGGGTAAAAAGGCTCTGAACGCACCAAGCTGTCCTTCCACAGATCTTCCTTCTCCTGAGGTGCTGCTGAATGCATATATTCTGAAAGAAGATTGGGATCAGGGCACTAATGGAAGGAGGAGAACAGGTCACTTTAACAGCCGTCCAATAAGGATTATAGCTTTCCATTTTTTCTTGGGCACAAAGGTCAAGTCATCCATCCCCTTTGTTAAACTGCTTTAATTCTGCACAAATTGGACTGGACACATAAGAGATTTATTTCTAGACATGGAGATATTACATTTTATGAACTCACAAAGCATGGAAGCAGGGACTGGTAACCTGGGATGATTACAAAGAAGTTGCTCATATAATCAGAGACCAGGTTAGAAAAGCTAAGGCCTTGACAGAGTCAAATCTGGCCAGAGATATTAGAAATAACAAGAAAGGATTTTACAGGTATGTAAGAGAGAAAAAGAAAAATGAGAGAGAATGTGGGGCCTCTTCAGAACAATACAGGTGACCTGGTTACCGGGGATGTGGAGAAGGCTGAAGTATTCAACAACTTCTTTGCCTCAGTCTTCACTGGCAACCGCTCAAACTACACCACCCAAATCACGGAGGGTGTTGGCTGGGTCTGGGAGAATGAAGAACCACCCAGGGTAGGAGCAGATCAGGTCTGGGAGTACCTGGAGAACCTGACGGTGCACAAGTCCATGGGACCTGATGAGATACATTCATGGGTCCTGAAGGAACTGGCAGCTGAAGTTGCTAGGTCACTAGCCATCGTATTTGAGAGGTCCTGGCAGTCTGGTGAGGTTCCCGCAGATTGGAAAAGGGGGAACATAATCCCCATCTTTAAAAAAGGAACCGAAGACAACCCGGGGAACTACAGACCAGTCAGCCTTACCTCTGTGCCAGGTAAAATCATGGAACAGATTTTCCTGGTAGCTGTACTAAGGCACATAAAAGATAATCAAGTGGTTGGTGACAGCCAACATGGCTTCACCAGGGGCAAGTCGTGCCTGACTAATGTAGAGGCCTTCTACGATAAAGCTACAGCGCTGGCTGACACAGGAAAAGCAACGGATGTCATTTTCCTGGACTTGTGCAAGGCGTTTGACACTGTCCCACATGACATCCTTGTCTCTAAAATGGAGAGACACGGATTTGACAGATGGACCACTCGGTGGATAAAGAACTGGCTGGATGGTCGCACTCAAAGAGCTGTGGTCAATGGCTCAATGTCCACATGGAGACCAGTGACAAGCGGAGTTCCTGAGGGGTCTGTTCTGGGTCCAGGGCTGTTCAAGATCTTTGTCAGCGACATGCACAACGGCATCGAGTGCACCCTCAGCAAGTTTGCCGATGACACTGAGCTGTGTGGTGCTGTGGACTCACTTGAGGGAAGAGATGCCATCCAGAGGGACCTTGACAGGCTTGAGAAATGGGCCAGTGCAAACTGCACGAGCTTCAACAAGTCAAAATGCAAGGTCCTTCACCTGGGTTGGGCCAATCCTAGGCACAAATACAAACTGGGCACAGAGTGGGTTGAGAGTAGTCCTGAAGAGAAGGATTTGGGGGTGTTGACAGACGAGAAGCTCAACACGAGCCGGCAGGGCGCTCCTGCAGCCCAGAAGGCCAACTGCATCCTGGGATGTATCAGGAGAAGCACAGCCAGCAGGTCAAGAGAGGTGATTCTCCCCCTTTACTCTGCTCTTGTGAGATCCCACCTCGAATACTGCGTCCAGTTCTGGTGTCCCCACCATAAGAGGGACATAGAACTGTTGGAGCGTGTTCAGAGGAGGCCACAAAGATGATCCAGGGGCTGGAGCACCTCTGCTACGAGGACAGGCTGCGGGAGCTGGGATTGTTCAGTCTTGAAAAGAGAAGACTTCGGGGGGACCTAATAGCTGCCTTCCAAAACCTGAAGGGAACCTGCAGGAAGGCTGGGGAGGGACTTTTTACAAGAGCATCGACTGATAGGACAAGGGGAAAGGGGTTTAAGTTGAAGGAGAATAGATTTAGATTAGATCTTAGGAAGAAATTCTTCAGTATGAGGGTGCTGAGACTTTGGAATAAATTGCTCAGAGATGTTGTGGCTGCCCCCTCCCTGGAGGTGTTCAAGGCCAAGTTGGACAGAGCCTTGAGTAGCCTGATCTAGTAGAGAGGCGTCCCTGCCCGTGACAGGGAGGTTGGATTAGATGATCTCTAAGGTCCCTTCCAACCTAGGCCGTTCTATGATTCTATGTTTCACTTCATTGTGTTAAAGAAGACAACACAGGTATTTTCCTACTTTCCCCAAACCACTCTAGATGGGAACAGAAAGAAGAGCTGTGGCCAGGGCTACTGTACATCAGTATTATTAAAATCCATGTCCTAAACAGACAAGTGATCGGAAATGGTTGCAGAAGGGGCTGGTACTGAACAGTCACGTTGAACATCCCAATTGCAAGACCACCAGTATTGACTGTAACAAAACAGCAGGCAGGAGTGGCAACAAATCTACTAGTATTCAGGTTATGTTCACAATGAAGTTTATATAAAAGCCTAAGTCATCCTCTCACATGGAAGGAGAAACTAAAGGTGAGCTGCAAGGATGCTCACCAGGGTGAATTCCTAATGGCATTTACAGGCATTTTGGGCTTGATTTCAGTGGAGCTAGTATTTCTTTGGTTGGGATGGTGGAAAGCAGCAGCTGCAGATGCATTCACTCTACCTCTGTTGCTCAGACACAGCTGCCATTCAAACAGTCTGGTCTGGAACATGAACACTCACGTCACAGCTTTGTTTCCTACAGAAGTCCAGCAGGACCCTGCCTAGCTACTGACACCTCCTTTACAAAGCCTTACTGGGTATCAGCAAATGAAAACTGAGCTTGGAAAATACATCTGCCGGCACCAAGGTTGTTTTCCTCTCTCTCCATTAAAGTCTCTCTTCTGAGATACTAAAGAAGCGGCTTGCACAGCGCTCAGAACGGCAAAATCCTGGGATTCCCAGCTCCAATTTCTCCATTCAGACACAGATGTTACCTTTTTTTCCCTATTCAAATCCTTGAAGAACACCATCTAATCACATGCATTTCATCAAAACATTTTTTTTTCTTCTCTTCCACAGATGTCTCTCTTTGGAGGCTGCTGCCAGCATTCAAAAGCAACAATAACTCCAGTAGTGACCTCAAGTGAATGTTGAGGGGGACCACAGTGTTTGCACAGAGGACACACCTGTTTCTGGAGGCTTCAAAGGCAGCCTGCTTTGGTGAACAGGTAATATCTCTAGCTTGACGTTTTCCGAAGTGGCAGCTAAAAGCTGAGTTGCCTCTAATAAGGAGCAGTGCTCTGTGCTCGTGCCATCTATGGAGAGAATATGGTCGCCAACGTGCAACGCACCACATCTGCAAGGGAAACAGCAAGAGAGGTAATTATACACACAGCCAAAACCCACGTGCTTACAGTTGGGAGCAAACACATACACAATCCAGCTGTGAATTACTGTGAGAATGGGCACGATTTTTTTTTTTCATATCTCATTTTTTAACTTTGAATTTGAACCTCAGGTTCAAACAATGCCCAAAGTACCAACTAAGATAGTTCATGTTTGAGTCAGTGCTGCTGGTGGCTTGTGAAAGATCTTTTAATTTTTTAGTAGTGCCCACTCATAGCTGGTCTGGATGAGGGTTCACCCAGCAGTGCAGTTAATGTGACTAGCTGACCTGCCTACCAGGAAAAGGCTCTAGCCAAGAGTTTCCAGAATAGGCTTTTGTCATTCCACAGCTCTGCGGCAGCCAGATCCAAAGTTTTCAAACCAGAGCTCAGCTTTCACACACACTGAGTTACTTTCCTTCCCAGCGAGCAGTGTCCACTGGCATTGGGTCATATATTTTTAGCACACTTACTGCTAAGAACATGTGGACGTGACCCTTTCAAGGTGAGTCAGGGAAGAGCAGTATACAACTAACAGAGGGGTAGAAAAACAGCGGAGAAAGGAAGAGCAGAGTTAGGAGCAGCCTGTTCAGATCTGTACCTGTCCACCACGCTGGCCGGCTTGATCTTGTCAATGACAATAACCTGCTTGTTCCGGTGTGTGGTTGTCGTCAGTGTGATTCCTAGCGTAGACCCCGGAGTTTTTGCTATTTCAACTAGTAAAGGACCTGAAGCATTTGCTACAGTATCTGCAAAACAAGACAGCATCTGAAGACACTTATCATACAGCCTTTTCCATTTCTAAACACAGAGGATGGACCAACAGCGCTGGCTTGCCATATGTACCAGCAAACTTGTAGTCTGAACATCCTACAGTCTGTATCACGTGGTAATGTAACAAAAAAGCAAAGTCAAGAAGCAAAATTGCTTCTCCATGAACCATATATATAATAATGAAGTAAAGAGATACTACAACAATTTACTCATGAAAGCAACTGCCCTGCCTCTCTTCTTGGGGTTACATAGTAGATCCAGAAAGAGGTTGCTCAAAGGCTGTGCCGTAGTCACATCAACCGTACTAAAAACACTAAAAATGAAGATCAGAAGGAGATGACTGTTACAGGCTTCTTCCCAAACAAAAAAGAAAAGGCACAGAGAAACAGGATCACACTTTCTGAAGTACTCAGAAGTCTTGCGTGCTGATGACCAGCACACAAGCCAGTCAACCCTTGTGTGCTTCAGTACCAGCTTTGAAATATCACCCCAAATGCTCGTTTTGGCTCCTCCAGTGCGACCGTGGGAGCAGAGACACAGCACTACCTATCCACAAGCTTACAAAAGCCTCCTCTTTCCCATCAGACAGTACAGGGGTAACTCATGTTTAAAAGATGCCATTTCTGCAATAATCTTAATAGAAGCTGTAAGTGAGACCGTGGAACTTCTACAAAATTGCATCTGTTGGCATAAGCCTGCCCCATACCTATTCATCTCTTCTGAGGAAGGGGGAGGAAAAAGAAAGCCTGTGTCTGCTGGCTGATTAGACAGAATTTCCCTCCACCTCTGTTATACACATTTGCTTCCAGATTACCTAAAGCCAGCATAAAGAGGCTGGATTCATGAATGTGTTATCACCACCAGACATCCCATAACCAGCATCCCATGTACAGTTTGACCCCTCCCCAAAAGCATTTCATGGAAAGTCAGCCATCCACTTTGAAGGAAAGGCCAGCAGATTCCTCTGAGAGCTTGATGCTCCCTCATCCCTTAATTATTCATAGTAAGGCTTTTCTCTTCCAAAGCTATCCTCCACTAAAAATGCTGATGCTATTTGGCTCCAAAACTTGATGCATGGCTCATTCTTGCTCTCTGATAGCTGGGACTGTTAATGCAGATCCCAGAAGCTAAGCTGCAGCAAGGTCTTTCCTGAGATTTGTTGAAGATGCTGAGTCTCTGGAGAGAAAAATTTCCCTTGGAAATTTCCCCTGGGGATCAGTGAGGAGGAATGAGCCATGCTAAAGGTTATACAAGCTTCAAACAAACCCGTTTATTCTCTGTTGAAAAGGACTGGGGAGATCTGCAGGCCCTGGCCAAAAGCACAGTCCCAGTTCAATCAAAAGATGTATAAACCATCCAGGTAAAGCCTGCAGAAGGCACACGTAAGCCTCCATTAGCAATGGAAGCACCAAGAGACTGAGGATCTCTTCCAAGAGCAAACACCAGTTATATGTTGGTTTTGCAGCTCATGCAAGTCCAGCACATATCCTCCAAAAAGGGATACGACTGAAGGGAAGGAGATGTGAAAAAATTCATGAAAAGAAACTTGCCAGAGTGGTAGACCTTTCTTTGCAAGGAAAATACCTCCTCTTCTTGATTTTACCCAGCTCCCAAGCTTCTTGGCTTTGCCAAGTGGTTTCCAGGGCCACCTCAGCACAACAGTGAGAAGAGCGAGCTTTGGGTACCTATTCCCATGCCAGGGCCTGGGCTGTCAATAAGACCATAGGAAATCACAGTCCTGCCTCCAGCTCATGGTCCCTGCTCCCACCATGCACAGCATGGGCCACCCCACCATCCCTTTTAATTCCCATTTCCAGTGGCACAGATGAGAATTCCTCCAAATTCATTTTACAGAGGTGTTTGTTGAGGAAATACCAGCCAAGTTGCTAATAATTATTCGAGGGAAAGATTTACCTCAAATCAAAGGTCAGGAGTCTCAATTTAGCAATACTTGTGAGGTGTGATTAACATGGGGCTATTACATCCAAGCTAATTTAAAAAGAGAAAAAAAATGGATACAAGGGAAACAGAGTCTACTCCATGTAGTCAGACGCGTCAGTGCGGAAGGTACAGGAGAGCTGGCTACCCCACTGCCCAAAGCTGGGCGTTGGCAGGTGTTTTGTAAAAGATCCTTCTCCTCAGAAGCTTATTCTGGAGGCAATACTGGGGGTTTTTCCTTCTTGCATTAGGTTTCCTTGAGCCTCACGTCGCTTTGCTCCACTGCCTGATGAGGAATGGCTCTTGTAACCAGGTTGGCAAGTGTTACAAGCACTTGCCCAAGGAATAAGTGAGGTGTGCTGGTAGGGATGACTTTTACCCTGCTTTGTAATGCGCTTTTTGGAAGAGAACGTAAAAGGAAAAAAGGAAAAATGGAAAAAGGAAAGGGAAAGGGAAAAGGCACCCCCTTATAAATACAAACAAAATAATCCAAAATCTCCTAGAAGAACCAAACCAGGAAGCTGCCCGCTTCCTAACACAGCCCAGCGGCTCGGGATCCCTTCAGCTTCATGGACACATGGAGGCATTTGACTTCATGGACCCTCTTCAGGTGCTACCGCCTGCCACCATTCCACAGACACCCAGTGGTGTCTGTGGGACACTACCAGCCCTCTTAATTCCAATTCCATCAGCAGGAGAGCCTCACAGGACTAAAAATCTCCAGCCTAAAAATGAATGGACAGAAGGGTAGCCAGAGGAAGGGAGAGGAGGACGCAGCAAATTGCTCTGCTCAGTCGTCATCTCTGGCAGAGAGCTTCCCCACTCCATGAGTCAACCCTAAAACTTGCAGTGCAGTGCCTTGTGTCATGGCACACACAGCTTATTTACAGAGAAACTGTTCAAACATCACCAGTTTCCAGCTGAGCAGTTTATTTGTTTTGGTTTGAGGTGTTTTTCTCTTCCCCTCCCCTTTTTTAAAGGGCCATTCAATAGAGTGTTACCACGGGAAAACATCTGTTCATTGCAATGTTTATCGGGCACCAGCAAAGGGCAGAGATTTTCCCGAAGCCCAAGAGAGGTGCATGCCCAGTTTGCACTCCTTTTAAATGGAAATGGCAGATTAATTTAATTCCTTCGGTGGCCTTGAGAAATCTCATCTAATTTGGTTAAAACCCTGCTGCAGCCTCATCCTGCGCTGGCCTCCCTGATGAAAGCCCAAAAGCTGGGGGATGCTCGGTGGCAACGGCAAGAAGGTGCTGCAGCCCTCGTACCCACAGTGGGGCTGGTCCCATGCAGCTCATCCTCAGCACGCGATTTTGGCTGGGAAGACACACAGCCAGCTGGGGAATGCCATGATTCAACACTCCCCCACAGCAGCCTTGGTCTCTCACCAAGGACAGATGTAGAAAAACAACTTTCTCTCCTCGAGGGTGAGCCCTCATGTACAGTGAGGAGTAGTGAATGAGCACAAGGTAAAAACCTCTATTTTCCCTGGGGAGGAACAGGCCAAGCACCACTTCATGGTGATGTCCCCAGCTCTTACATTGAATCAAGTGAACTGTGCCGCCACATGTCCCCCCAGCCCCTTCACGAAGTATTCAAAATGGGAATTAAAAGTGCTGCCTTCAGGCTAATAACACCCCTACACTACTTCCAGCACCAGCTCTTCCCTTCCCTCATCATCCTCCTGTGGCTGGTAAAGAACAATCTCTGTAACAGTTGTGATTTGGGGATGATGCACTCATCTCTCATTGCAAGTATTAGCCGTTGCCTGGCAAAACTGTCTGCAGAAACCATTTTAAGCTACACATTTTGCATCATCTTGTCTTAAAAGAAAGCAAGGAGAGCATATCCCTTTACAGTGCTGGGGAGAAGCACTCTCTATGCAGAAATTATCTAAGAAAAGGGATGGTTTTAGATCTTGGTTGTGGTCCAGAGTACAGGAATGCAAGATGGAGAAACACTGCATAAAACCCTGCCGTCGCTCTGTGTTCACTCAACCCTAACAGTTTTAGGTGGGAGAGTTACTCAAGAAGAAATACCAAGACACCTTCAAGGCTATTTTTGCTTCAAGTCAGGTTTTAAAACAATCAACTTGCTGCAGCATAGGCACCAGGGGACTGTAGAAACAACAAAATCCAAAAAAAGCCCATTTCCCACGCACCATTAATTGTTTGCTACTGTTCAGACTTGACAGCTCTGTGCAAAAACCCTCCTCCTCTCTGCCTGCCCCCTCCCCGGGCAGGGCTGCCAGCCCAGCCAGCCTGTGAGGAGAGGAACAGACAACCCTTACCAACCACTGCAGAGATACCACAATCACAATCATATAGAAAGGCAGAAAACAGGGTTCAGGTAGTTTCTGATTTCCCTCATTTAAGTGTTTCCTCTTTTTCACAAATATCAGCAAATTTCTAAAGAGAAGCCGCTCCTGTCGCGTGGCAGGAGGAGGGCAGCTTGCAGCCAACTGCCAACACATTGGATTTTCCTTCCAGCTCTCCCAACAGAGCCCAGGTCTGCGTGGCACGGTGCTGCCCAGGTCCTGGCAGCCTCCTCCCCAGGGGAGACCCCGTATGACCACGCTTGCGCAGCTTCTGCTGAAAGGAAGGGAGAAAGCTTGGGGGAAGGAGTCTCAAAAGGAAACAGAAAGCCCTCAGGGCTGGCACAAAGAGCTCCCTTATCCTGATGCAACCCTCTTGCACATTGCATGGAGTGAGTGTCGGCAATCTCAGCTCTCTTTCCTTGGGGTTGGTGTGGTATCAAACTCTCCCAGCTGCAGATACATTTTATCTCCCACCTCACTGACAAGTCAGGAAACAACATGGTATCATGTTGTATCACAGGCTCCAGTTCCTCACTGGATCCTAAGCTCAAATGTGTTGAACTGGTTTGTGAGATCTATTCAGAAGACTCCAACGTAGTCCAGCTTGTGGCTTCAAGTGAAGGCAGAACCCCCTCTGGAGACGTATAAGCAACATCAAACTCTAATGCATAGCTCAATGAGCTTCCAGAACCACACAGCTTCGGACTCTGTGGTAACCTTAAACCCATTAATGTCGCTTCCTGCAGTAACAGCTGTGTGTCTCAAAGCCATCTCAAAATGACTTTACAGTAGCTAATAATAAACCCTTTCCCAAGGCTTGAAACAGAAAATCAAATGGGAAAAAAAAAAAAGACACCAACCCTCCAAACCCTCAAACTTAATATCTACTGTGAAGAACACTTTTTAGAAATACCCATTCTCTGTCCTTCAGTAAATTCTGTATTATTTGTGGTCAATCAGTTGATCGCCCCTCATTTATTTCAGAAGCACATCTGAACTAATGTTTCTAAGAAAGGGAATAGCTCCAGAATTAGGCAGGGTCACATTTCAGAACTGAAGCCGCAGCCACACCAAGTCTCTGCCCGCTTGCAGCTCACTCCCCTGCACACACTGAACAGGGGGATTTGCAGTGCTGGCAGAGCCTCCTTTAACTCTTGACTTCTCCTATGCCTTGTTTGCCTACATTAGAAAATCTTTTCCCCCTCCTCTAAAACCAGCCGTCATTCCCACCAAGGCACATCACTGGATAAGGGTATTTCAAACGCATGCAGCCCAGCCAGCTTTGTACTCTACACTTCACACCCATGTTGGCAGCACATTGCTCAGCAGTTTTTCCACTGGAAACGAGTATCCCAGTTACTGTGTCTGCTCTCACATACCTTCCAGGCAAGTCAGAGAAAATGCCACCACAACCACCTTGGCCTTACCCATGATGGTCACATCATACTCGATCTGGAAGAGTGCCTCCTGGCTGCACTGCCGCAGGATGTTGAGGGCGTCAGCGTGGGTCATGCTGTGCAGAGGGATCCCATCAACGCTCAGCAGCCTGTCCCCAATTTTCAAGGACCCTTCCCTGTAGGAAGCCACAGGCAAAAGGGGTTTTTTTGTGTGTGTGTATGTATTTCTTTATATTTAGATATATTTTCTATATTTCTATACATATATATTGTATAAACATTTTATATATTTTGTGTGTATACACATATATTTGTGTATGTGTACACATACATTTGTGTGCGTGTGTGTATATATATCAAAGTCAATTACTTTGATCCTGTAGGAACCGAACATTCCTTGGGACAGTAGTTTGGGTTATTTACAGTACCAGGTGCATCACATTAAATTAGTGGCATGAGCATAGATAGACTGCCTCTTGCTTTCTAACACAGCACCAGCTATTCATCTGCAGAGGGTTAATTAAGCGGCTGTCTCTGGAAGAAGAGTTTCTGCTTATACCTATAACATCTACCCACGGGTCAGACTTTGAGCCCCAGGACCCATCCTCCCCATACACCACTGGTCCCACCCCCTCACTGTGTTGTTCCACACCGCTGGCATGAGAAGCACTGGGGAGAGACCCACAAGGAGGACAAGGGGACAGGTCCAGCAGCACGGTGAGAGCTGCTGGTCTGTTGGAGGTGCAACAGCATTACCTGTCTGCTGGGCCACCCGGCCTCACATAGGTGAGCACCAGTGGTCTGGACTTGTGCCAGTCTTCATGGGCTCCCCCTGTAACGAAACGGGGAAAGCCGTAAGACACTGGAGGTTTGAAAATCTGAGAGTGCTGAGCAAGGAAAGACATTTATCACATAAGAGCTGACAGCCTGAAAGGAAAAAAGACAACCCTGGATTAGGCAGCCGGCAGTCCTTCAAAGCTGCATGGGATGCCCTCCAGGACACACTTTCACTCCTCAGCTGAGGTTTGACAATTTTCCTACTTTTCTCTTCCCGCTTCCCTAATCATCTCTGCCAGTACTTGTTCTTTCTATGTTTTTCACTGGAGAAGCTACTAACCTCTCAGCACAAAGCCAAAGCTGTTGCCTTCCTTGTAGAGGGACACCTCGATGGTCTTGGGAATAATGCCAGCACTGCTCTCTGGCACTAAAGGAAGAGAGGAAGACTCAGTTACCCTCAGACAAATCTTTCCCATGCCACCCTGCAAAATAATACCAAAACTCACCCAAACAGCACTGAAATTAAAGTCTAGTCCAACAACCCATATTGTATCTTCCCTGTTTGGAGGCAAAAAGAACCCAACCCGGATGCGTGAACCTTTGTCAGAGTCAAGCTTCATGTTTTAGAATGATTTCACCAGCTCACTGTTGTGCATCTCCTCTCAAATTTATTTTGGTTAATACTCTGACATTCAAGTAAAACCACCTCATTTATCAACTGGTTTTAATGCGTTCAGCATTACTGAAAAGCCAGAAGCTTCTGCCACAGATGGAAATTTATTAAAAAAAACCAGCAGCAGTGTAAGGAATCAAGTCACCGGCTGACCTTAAAGAAAATGAAAATCCAAAATCCTCAGTGCAAAAGGTTGGGGATTTTTTTCCTTACCTCTCATATTTTGACTTTAAAAAAGATTAAGCGAATCCTTTAAACTGATCCTAGGGGCAATTCAGTAATTTTATGTTAAATACACAGTTCTATTTAATGTACAAAAGTAAAGAGAAAAAGAAAGAAACTGTTTCCGTCCCTTACCATTCCCTGTTATTTAGTGATTTACTGAACTACTGCAGTGAATATGGGACAATTTCCCAGCCTTCTCCATCCAGAACTGCACATGGTCCACTCCAAAAACATCAATTCCTTATCTTCAAACCCAGTGTAGTGAATGGCCACAAGGATAATCAGAAAAAAAGACCAAGAGCTTGACTTCAACCAGGCAAAGTGGAGCTGAAGGCTCCTCTAGGCAAGTCCCCTTGGCTCATGAGGGGGGTTTTGGAGCGAACCCTCCTCCCTGTTCTCAGCAGTCACACTGGTCCTCACTGCCAAGCACCCTGAGGGCTTGCAACCTGCACCCAAATTCAGGCTAAACTAACCCAAAAAGATGTAGAGCGCAGGCATGGTACCGCCTTGCAGGCAGGCAGCCCTGGGGACCAGGTTGCAGCAGGGCCAAATAAACTCCCAAAACACTGTCCCCCATGCAGTCACTTTGCTCCAGCTGTGCACAGAATGCAACAGGGACACGGCCTGGAAATACTCCAGAAGGGAAAAGTTCGGGACACAGGAAGGCTCCCAGATAAGGGGTGATACTCACACACCAAGAAAAGGGTATAAAGCATCCACAAAGGAGTTCAGAAACCATCCAATTTCTGTCCTAAGCATCCAAGCATGAAGCTCTACAACAGCCTTTCATAAGATCAGTGGGGAGCAGGAAAACCTAAGCTAGTGTTAAAGCAGGGCTTGGTTTATTTATGAAAGAGATGATACGACACAGTGGCCTGAAAACCAGACTTGGACTTGCAAGGTCTCTTTCAAAGCAGGAAATTACAAAGTGGGGAGAAGAATGCAAGCCCATAAGCAGAAGCGATTGAATTGCACTGCATTTCTGCTCTTTGCCCAGGGAAAGACAGAGGAAGGGAGCGAGAGAGAGGCAGGTGCACCCAGCAGTTACAAACCCTCACCGCAGATAAAAGCCCACAATGAGCTGGAGAAAGGCAATGCTTGACAATCCCCTCTTTGTTTGGATTAGTCATAAACAACACCAACAATCTCACTGAAGAGAAGTCACTATTTCAGCGAGCTCTTCCTGCTCTTTCAGAGGTGGGGCCATTTTCATCGTTGCTATTGATTGAGCCGTGCAGTATTGGCACTGCTCCTTAGCTCGTAAGTACAGCTTATCAGATTCCTGATAGCCAGGCTCAAGGCTAAGGAGAAAGGTTAAGACTTGTCATCTCTAGTGAGCATGAGAACACAAAAACTTGAGCCACAGTTTGTTTTACCAGGGTTGCATGCAAAAGCTGACTAAGGTTTACAGCACAACAGAAGAGGATGACAAACAGAGATTCAGCTAATTCAGATTTTATTTTTTGTTGTTCTTGAGGCTTTATATGGTCATTTATATATTCAATACTTCTCATGTAAAGGCAGCAGCTACGGTAAAGCTATGAAATGTAAGACAGATTCCTATCTGGGTCAAAATGTTTAGATTTCATTAGTTCTGTTTTTCCTGTCATCTTATTTTCAGTTGTTCTATTCCTTCTGGCCCATCATCCTCTGATTGATCTGGGTAACAGAATGAGTAATAACCAGGAAGATCATTTTCACAATGCAAAGACTGTGGTAAGAAACTGTATCAAGGAATTTATTTTAATCAGAACAAACAAATGAGGGCAAGAGCACAGTCTCCCACGTCAGGACACGAGCCCTGTTAATGTTAGCTGGGCTTGCCAGCTTCTGCCGGGGCCCCTCAGCTGGAAAGCAAATTGCTTCAGCTTTCTTTCAAAGCATCTTAAGGAATAACAGCACTTGCCACAGTTCAGAAAAGAGGATCTGGCCATACATGCTGAAGACTGAATAAAACCTTCTGTAGCCACACTCCAAAAGGGAAAAAGAAAAACAAGCTGAAGCAGCATCAGGAGGCAGATTGGCCTGTGCTACCGAGTCACTCCGAGGCAAGCCAGACCTAATCAGCCATCTCCTGCCGGTGTGCATGAACAGGCACCCACTGTGCTGGAAAAAGCACTCTGCTCCGACTGCACACAGCTCTGCGGCATCCACCGTGGCGCCGCGAGCAGATGAAGGCAGAACGTGAAAATGCCCCTGGATACTGCCTTGGCCATGACGACTAAGGCACGAGCGAGCCCATCTGTACCCCAGGACAAAAAGCAGCCAAGAGAAGGGAGTAGCTTTTTCAGAGAGGCACGCACCGGCTGGCGGAAGCTCGTACTCTACTTCCAGCACGACCCTTTCGCCCACGTTTTTGAGCAGGCTTATGATCTCGTCATGCCGCAGCTTGGTCAGGTTAATGCCATTCACCGATTTGATGTAATCCCCAACATTCAGCTGGTCACTTCTGCATATAAAGAAGAAGAGAAAAAATAAAAAAGAAGTAGGGGTAGCACAAAGTCTCTGCTACGCGCAGTCTGAACATGCCCTGCACACTTTTGGTAACTGGGGGACATTCTGAACAAGCCACCAACACCAGGCTGATCTTAGCTGCCTGATTGCACGTGCCTGCTATCAGAGAGAAGTGCTACAATCGAAGCCATCTATCTTTCCCCAGTGGCAAGCGTTCAGATCTGTACATACAGCAACAATCACAGTCTACGTGTTCACAACCTCTCTTTTTGTTGCTCAGTTCCCATTCATCCAAAGCACTCAGTCAAAGAGAAGCACACCAAGACCTGTCACAAAAAAAAAAAAAAAAAATCCAGCAGGGAAAAAGAAAACATCTTTCCTTTTGCCTGTTTTCTGCAAAATTGTTCAATTACTCCCTCCCTTTTTCTGCTTCCTGGAGCCTTTCTTCCATTCTTTTTCTGAGCCAATAATGTTACTTACATACTCGGTATTCAGAACAGATACAATATTAAACCACTTAGCTTGATCAAGATATATTGTACCATGCAGCTCTCCTGACAAGGCTGCCTAATTTCACAGAATCCCAAATATCCCTACACAAAATTTCAGAGCAGAATTGCACAGAGCATGGGAAATAACTCAAAATAGAAGACGCTCTACTTACTGAAGCAACAACTTTGCATTCTGGGGCACGTGAAAAAGGGAGTCGGATGCCAACTATTTTAATTATAACCATATTCATTCACTATCTAGAACATGCCACCACTCCTCTCCAGTTTTACTGCGGTCTCTGCACCCCATTTCAGTTTCTCACCTTGCAGCCAGTCCTCCTGGCCTCAGATTGGAGACTCTTGGCTTTCCATCTTTGTCTGTGCCACCTGAAATGGTTAATCCAAGGGTGCTTCCTTCCTTCTTAATCAGCTCCACAATGGTGACCCCTCTGAACTCCTCTGAAAGACAAGGAGCAAAGGCAAACACCTCAGTGGAAGGTACATTCGTCCCAATGCCAAGGACACCCCTTTTGTACAGGAGGTGTGTAAACAGAGCTGAGAGGATTTATACAATCAGCTTCCATTTATTTAAAATGAAACTGCGAAACAGAAGTGTGTGCTGCGTGGACTCACAGCAGTGCAGGGAAAGCTTTTGCATGCAGGTCTTTCAGACAAGACCAAGAAGGACAAGGCAGAGGAGTGAGGGCTTGTGAGAGGATAAAAACTTTGTGTTTCATGGTGCTGGAGGCAGTGGAGGTACTCAAAACCAAGGTGATGGGATCTGGGCGGTGGTCTGGGAACACCACCTCAGGAATTACGTTTGACACGGAGCAGAGTGGGTGTTAGGAAAGGGGAGTGTCAGGCAGTCACGGTTACCAGGTAGAAGGATGCTGTGGACCTGCAGTAGCTGCCTGAATGGACAGAACAGGGTGGCTCTTAAAATACCATGATTCAAAACATATCATGAGAAAAGATGGGAGATAAAGAACGTAACGTGGAGAGGGTTGCGATCCTGCCATCACACAAAGGGAAGGAGGGGAAGGCATGACCTTCACTTATTTGTAGCAGCTTCCCCACCCATCGGCACCTGGTCTAAGTCAAATTTTCTCTCTATTACCCAGCCCCACCTACAGCTGGAATTGAATACACGAGTCACTTTTAAACATAGGTGGATCCACCAGCGCTGCCAGCCATAATACGTACGGCAGAGTCAGAGTTAGGGGATGCACACCCCATGCCTGCTGCACCAGCACTGCTTCTGTGTGCTGCAGGCAGCCTACACTTGACCTTCCTCTAGTCCAAGGTGACATTCTTTTTTGTACACCACCTACATACAAGCCTGATCCGATGCCAGTTTTGATCCCATTACAGCTTATGTCTAGGTTTTACAAAAACAGGGTCCCTAAACTATTCCAAGTTCTGGATTTGACATGGAGGAGGGGAGTGAGCAGGAAAGCCAGTACTGGCCCAAGGAAAGACCAAGAGCTCTGTGAACTTGGCAAAAGGCAGCTCCACATTAATCCACATGACGGCACTCGCACCCTTTGCTCAAAGAAGGACTAGCCCTGCGGCAAATCGGATGACTTTCATGCCTTGCCAGAGCCTCCTCCAAGAAGCTTTTGCAGAATTTATCTACAACATGATCCATCCACCTCCGCTATCTCCAGCGTACTAAAATCTCCCACAATTTTACAGGAGAAAACAGTCTCCCTCATACAAGAGCACCTTTTGCCAAGGTTGTGCAGGAGAAGGTGGGGATGGGCATTGGCAGCACACAGCAAACAGCAGCCCCGCAGCTGTGGACAGAAACCCACACACAACAAAACCCACCACGTTTAAATGAGATACTCTATTTAGAGATGGAATATTTGAAATTTCTTGAACACTATGCTTTTCCAGAGCAAGGCAGGGTCTCTTAAATAACACATTTTCACAAAAGATCCATGCTGGTGCAGAGCTTCCCTCTTCCATCCTCTTTTACTGAGAGAAAACACGATGTCATTTGGCACTGTGGTGTCTCATCGCCAGCACTTTGCTCCTTCTATAAGGCCACCATGACACCAGAAATTGCACCTCACATCGAGCCCCGCCATGGACTACCTGCTTTGTAAAGCACTTCCTGGAATAATCTGTGCACTTGATTAACACAAGCAGGGAACCTCTTTGCAATCTAGTGCCAGTCTGGAAGGTGTTTAGGCACTGCTGGGCACCCATTTAACATGGCACTGGCAGCTCGCTGTAAAACATCAGGTCCATAATGCTTCTGCTCTTTAAACTCAGTTTTTATCCCTTGCCAACTACAGTAACTTAGTTTTCAATTCACCAGCCCAGGATCCCAGGGGCTGCCAGAAACTTTGTGGGCGCTCCCTGCCGTGCTGGAAGGAACACCATCCGGCACTACCCTGCAAATTTCCTCTCAACTACAGACATGATCAACACAGATGGTGCTGCAAGGGGAGATTATTAGCTCTTCAATAGGGTTTAATTTTGATCCTTGATAAGTGTTTAAAATGAGAACTCCCAGAGTGCAATTACTCATTGTTATGGGTTCAAGGAGAAACCACTGCTCCGAAAAAAAGGCAAGTCCCTGAGATCAATCTATCAACGGATTTTGACCAATGCCTCTATAAATCTACTGCTGCTATCACAGACACACACAGATGTAAAAGTGAACTGCTTAAGGAGGGTCTGGTCCTTCAAGACATCATTTTTAATTGCCATATGAGAGAAGTCTTGGATTTCTTCTGTTGGCATGTATGCTTGGATTTTGCTGCTCAAAAGCATCCCAGAGCAGGAAGAGCACACCTGAATTTTGCCCTCCCCACCGTGATGCCTTGAGCTGGACATATTGTCTCTCATGAGCCGGCAGTCACCCTCTCTCCCTCAGCGCTGCGGTACAGCGGCAACATTTTGCAGAAGCCACAGAGGATGCAGAACAGCCCCTAGAAAAACTGCCGAATGATAAAGCAATAGCAAAAGGGCTCTGTTTCCTCCCCATCCCTTACCACACACTAAACCAAACCTGTGACTGGGTTATTAATGGTCAGAAGTCAAAATCGAGCCCTGGTTTTTATTAGGAAGGAGACAAGCTGTCCAGAGCAGCCCATCCAAAGCAGCTGGTGTGCCACTGGCAGGCAAAGCCCAGCACCAACAGAGGCGAACATACTACCATCTCTCCACTCCCTCTTCAGCCCCCAGAGCTGTTTCAGCATGGGAAGGTTTATCTCACACAAAAGTCTGCTGTGACTGACTAAATATCAAAACAAACTTAGTCACATGTGGGAAATACGAAGCTTGCCAGACACTGCCAGCCTCCCTCTCCGCCCAGCAAGCTCAGATGTGGCAGCACTTCTTCCCTCTCTCCTTTGCTGGTGTTTTCCTCTTTGTGGGTGTCAGACCAGGGCAGGAACCAGTCCTCTCCCAGAAACCTGTAACCACCATCAACAGCTCCATGCCAGACTGTGATCACACCAGTAACACACCACTGAGACCAGTTACCACAACCCATTTCTGCCCTCCACAGCAAGCCTTGCTGATAGATGTGCCGAAATGGGTGCCTTGCAGTTTTTTTACCCATTTTAGGGGTAGCCAGGTAAAGCGTAATGGATGCCCCAAAGTTTTAGAGCAGGAGGTGATCCCCACTCCTTTACCTGGGATGCTTTGCCTTCTGGAGACCAGGGCTGCGTCCATCCCACCAGAGTCCTTGCTCCCCTTCGAGTAAGGGCCATCATCTGTGATCAGAGCAAACACAAAAGCTGAAATTAATACCAAAAGCAACCAACAACAGAACCAGAGCACTTTAAAAAGTTTGTCCTGCTGACAGTGGAATTGGGATCACATCTGTACCATAGAACATAGGCAAGAAAAAACATGACCAGCCCTTGTTTTGCACTGTGCTGTGTGGGTTATCTTGCTTCTCAGAGAGAGAGGGAAAAAAACAAGGAGGCAACATTATCTGATTTATTCCTCTTGGAGCTAATCCATTAGGAGAGAACAAAATTCCCTTACTCCTGTAACTATGTGGAACAGCTGAGGACAGAGAAAGCTGTGGTGGCATTAGTCTCACAAGTTTTAAGTCTGTCATTATGCTTGTGAAGAAACCTATGGTCTTTGGAAATGGAGTCATACATCAGGACACTAACAGGGCACTAAATCACCATACTTGAACGAAATTGCCTATTCTTATAGATCCCATTATTTCAAAGTCACATTTTCTTGCTGCTGTTCCAGTCTCTGTACAATATAGAGAGTACCTTCTCTTAAGCGATTTAACAAAAAAAAAAAAAAGTCAGACGAAAGAGAAAAAAGAATTATCACAGCATCACAGAATGTCAGGGGTTGGAAGGGACCTTGAAAGACTGTCTAGTCCAACCCCCCTGCCAGAGCAGGATCACCTAGAGCAGGTCACACAGGAACGCATCCCGGCGGGCTTTGAAAGTCTCCAGAGAAGGAGACTCCACAACCTCCCTGGGCAGCCTGTGCCAGGGCTCTGTCACCCTCACAGTAAAGAAGTTTTTCCTAATGTTTTTGTGGAAATTCCTATGCTCCAGCTTGTATCCATTGTCCCTTGCCCTATGCACTGTCATTATGCACTGTAAATGCACCATCCAGCATAAGCTGGCAATTTAAAGTATTTAAATATCTTTGTATTCTCCTACTGAAGACTCCTATATGGCATAGAGGTTATTTGCACAGACAGGAGCATGCTTCTACAGATTTCATTGCCATCCATTTAAAATGTCTATTTTTATGGCATTTCCTAAAAAGCTGGTGCTTTTTCAATCAATAATTTCCAGTAACCATGTAGTATCAAATAACTCCCATTCTCAGTGATCATGTTCCTGGATTGCCCTTCCCAATTTTTCAATAGCTGTGAAGATTTAGAAGCTGTACATGATAGTATAAATACGGGTTACTGAAAATCTTATCCACTTATTTCTGTCCGCAGCCCTTAAGTATCTTAAATATACATTACAGGGGGATTTTTGTCTTGATGCGTACAGAAGGAACAAATTTTGTTCAGCCCCATTGCAGACAGCAGTCTGTACACAGAGAAACCAAACCACTGCTCAGTTTGCTGGCAGTCCACTTTCCCCACAAACAGAAAAATGATGGTGTAAATTGAATCACACGGGTTACATTTAATCACTAGGAAGGGAATCCTGCTCAAGGGCTTGAACATCTTTTAGAAGTAAAATGAAATAAGCTTCCACCTGAAGCAACTTAAAAAAAATATCTAGTTTCAATTCCTGCTGCCCCAGTTGAAGTAACTTCACAAGTGGACAAAACTCAGTGATAACTTTTGGCTGACTCAAATTTTCACTTACAAGCACAAAAACTTTCAGCTGAAAAATAAACACCATTTAGCTTTTCAGCCCAAATTCTGCAGCCCATAGAGGGACAGTGTAGATATCCAGACCCCGGACTCTTCTCCTGTGTCACTTTGAATGTTTTTCCATCACCACCAAACAAGATTTCTAACAAAGCAAGAACCAGCACTTGACACTAGACCATCACCAAGCCATTGCTGCTAAAACACATTGAACCCTGATACCCCAGCATCCAGGGCCTCTGTGAAGTAGGGGAATGAAGCTTTGCCTTTCGAAAAATAAGGGGAAGCACAGACAGGATAAACAGTGCTGTCCTGACCATGGAGATCTTGCAGCGTTCCTCAGTGCTGACAGTGAAAGCAGCAGTGCTTGGTTAGAGAATTACAGCAAGCACCAAGACAGCCGCTGATTTCACAGAGGTGCTGGTACAGCCTGGCATCAACTCTGAGAGCAGAATGTTTGAAAATTAAATTTGGATTTTTAATAGCAATGGTTCTTTGGGTGATGAGGATGCCAGAGTCAAGGTTAATCTGAGCTTAATGACTCTGGAAAGAAGTTTAATTTATTTGGGACAGTTTAGTTCCAGCATCCATTTCTATTTTTTTAAATTTTTTTAAAAATAGTGCCACACTATCTCTTCTTCAGTAGCTGTTTGATAGTGATAAAGATTCAGAGCTTTCAATCACTGCCACTGTTGGCCACGCTCATCTTAACTTCTCTCTCCAGAAGGTTCTTCCTAATACTCTGCCTTACCCTCTCTCTGTCACCCCATGCCTTGCAGAACTGCAGAAAACTGGGATGGTCTGGGAGTATAAAGCAAGGTGGCATTTCCCAGGAGAGCAGCAGGACAGTGCTGATCCAACCGCTACCTGCCCGCACCACTCAGCCCAGCAGCTACATCTTCCCTTTCTCTCTTTCTTCTTCCTTATTTCTTTCCCAAATGCAGCAGCACATTGGAAGAGACACCCCCAAACATCAGCTCAGGATACCCAGCATGAAGTTGCTTTTTCAGCACTGGAGGTAAGCCTGCAAAAGGCACCTGCAAAACACCTGGGACATCCAGGGCTAGAGCCTCTCAATGGCACTGGAGCATCAGTGTGCCTCCAGTCACAGAGGATGCTGTGGGTGGTGAGGACCACCCCAGCACACATCTGCCTTCCACCTGAGAATGTTTCTGTCAGCTCTGACCCCAGGTAACGCGCTCAAGGCAGCAACGTTCTGCTGCGGCCGGGATCCCCGCATTCCTGGGAAACCACGCAAGATGACTCGAGGCCAACTCCATAATCTGCTGGCAAAGTAAAGCAGTCAACCATCTGCTTCACATAAACACATCACCCCGCATCAGACAGCCACCAGCGCCCTTCTGCACTTCATTTCCCCAGTGCAACCCCAACCAATATCGACTGGGAAGCCTAGTTCACTACCCGGTACCCTCCCTACCCCAACAGCTCTTGGCAAACGTGCCTTGGCTTCCATTTCAGTAAGCAACCAGGTTGCCCGTGCATTAATAACAGCTTCCACCACCAGTCAAGTAGCCAAGAGCAGTGACCCAAGCTACAGCCGCCGCCGGCAATTAGCACCCTCCCCCCTGCACAGTCCCACGCTGCCTCGCTGACAGGCGTACCAGCCGGCAAATAATTAGCACTACGGCTCCCCTTCCTCTATGGCTTCTCCTTTCCAAACTCAGTTGATTATGTGAAAAATGTTTGGGTTTTTTGCTCATTATCTGGCTAAAATGTTTGAACAGGAAAGGAAGCTGCCACACGCCACCTGCCGAAGTGCGAATTGGCATTTGCTTGCATTAGCATCCCCACCGCGCGGCTCTTTGTTCATTTTCAGCCGATTTCCTGCTCTGCCACTCAAGTTGGTATTAACACTCACTTTTTTCTGAGCTTTTTTTTCGGGGAGGGGGGAGGCGTGGTACTTTGTTTCTTGGGGTTTGTTATTTTTTTTAAAAAAAAATCCTTCTCTGTGTGCTCTCAGTCATCTCTCCTGCCTAGCACAGCATCGATTCAGAAGCAAGGCTGGTAACCAGCCTGATTGCTCAGCCAGCCCAAATCGCGGCACCAACCCAAGCACTGAAAATTCATGAATCTCTCTACTCCCTAAAATTGGGAAAAGAAGTCTTTTTTTTGTCAGGACTGCATGCATTCTTTTGCAAGCAATCAGTGCTACAGCCATTAGAGGTGTATTTTCCAAGCTTTTTCTCTCGCGTCAAGTGGGCCAAAAATTTTCTGAAGAAAAAAATTATGTAATCAATGATTTCAAGCAGCGGTGTTAATGCTGGCTCCAGATCTTTCAGAAAAGCTCACTAAGTACACAAGTCCCTCGATAAAACTGAAGGCACAACACTTAATATATTGATCCCATGGGAACATGTTACAACACAGAAAAGTTCCTGTAAGTTCTTTGACAATAGTTTTTGCCATTTCAATGTCTTCCTAACATCAGGGAGAGAAGAGCTCCTGAGTCCTTACCCCTACACTAAGGTTCTCTCCCCTGCTGCAAGTGTTTTACAGCAGTATACATCTCATACAGTGACAAAAAAAAGAAGAGTTAATCCCATCTCATTCCCTCAAAAACAAACGTGACAGATGAAGGAGTATGAAAAACATCTCCTTGCTTTAGCTGAAGCACCAGGGGCAGGAAGAAGGGAGGGTCAGGGCAAACTCCAACATCCCACCCCACTGCCAGACCACTAATGGCAGTTCTCAGCAGGGCCCATAGTCAATGACACTTCAGTAGCTCTGGTGCAATTTGCCACTTCCAGCCAGGGCACTGTAATTATTTTATGCTGACCCTGTTTAACTGAGATTGTGCCAATAGCATCCAGGTTTCCAGGTAAGACAACTCAGGAACTCAAGACCCCCATTTGGAAGCACAGGCAGCAAAGAAAACAGCACAGGTTTTCTCAGGGAGTGTGAAGTGAGGGGGGGAGATCAACAAAATACAGGTATTTTCCTGTAACTTTCAACCAAATACAAGAAAATTGCCTGCAGCTGTCCTCCCCTCCCTCCTCAGATCATTCTGGGAGGTACTGGAGCCGTGTTGGCAGCAGCAGGGAGAGCAAGGTCTGCCTAGAGATCAGTCTCTCGGCAATATATCAGCATGGGGGTTATATAGCCAGAGCTCTGCTGCTTGCTTCATGCACACCATTTGGCACTTCAGCTCCAGCCATGGTCACAGGGCCATAAAAATGCTCTGTCACCCACTTTGCCACCAGAACCACCACTTATCTCTGCTTATTTCACCAGTTAATATTTTTGGGCATTATCTACCTTCTACCCTCTACCTGACGGGAGAAGACAAGAAAGGAGTTGGGAATAAATTCTCAATAACTGCAATCCAGAAAGGAAGGGAATAAGCCCAGTTAACCAGAGGCACGGAGAGAAGTGGATCTGTGCAACGGTCTTGGCAACAGCAGCTGATCCAATCTGTGCCTTTGGGTTGGGTTTTGTCAGGTTTTTTAGGTTTAAGATTAAGAACTGGGGCATTGATAGAAAAGACAAGTAGCTCCACAAGCAGCAGAACTTGGTTTTCCTGAGTTCTTATGGTTGTCTCTAACGTGGATTCTCTTAAGTCTAATAGAAAGGCTGAATCTACCTCCCCACCCAAGTGTTACCTCCTAACTAAGGGCAAAACCAGGAGTCTTTCCTCTAAGCAAGATGCTTATTTGCCCACTAATCATCCAGCAGCCAGCTGGCTGATTCGCAGAGGTCAGCCGCATCCATTTAAATCAATCTTAAGTCCGCCAGAGCCCACAGCCTTCCTAAACAACTGATCTCTGGACTTCCTGAACCATTTGATTCATTTGTTGAACCCTTACCAAGGATGACTACCTGTCTTTCTAAGACACACCATCAGCCCCCGGCTTCGCAGAGCCAGTGGAGACATCCTGGGCCAAATTCACTCTCTGTAAGAACAAGCAGTGAAACCCATCTCAAAAACACCACGACTTCTCTTAGTTAATATTCCCAGTGGGATGTGAGCACGGGCATCAGGATCTCCTGACAACAGTTAGGTCTCAAGCCAACCTCTCTTAAAACAGGGAGAAAAAAAAAAAGGAGCTCTCTCAGAAAGAGCCCTGATTTAGGAGTTCATTATCCCTGTCTATGGAGGAAGCAAGGAAAGTTTTTTTCATTTAGAAGAGTTATTAGTCTGCACTATTAACAAAGATCACCTCTTAATGAAAATCGGCATTGGCTAAATAAGATTCTGTGACAATTAGGCTTGCTGTCTGCAAGTTGTTCAAATTCCTGGATCGCTTTAAGACAGTTCCCGCAGAGAAAGTGCATTAATCTTGTGGGCAGACCAAGAGGTAAAAAAAACCCATTTGTTTAATGGAAAAAAGACAGTTGGAGACAGTTATTTTGCCATGGGGTAATTGCAGTCCTTGTTTAGAGAAATGAATACTAAAACCGTGTTCAGAACTAAAAGCTGTTCACACTAACACAAGCCGGTACTTTTTGCCAGAATAAAAGCATGAGGCTGGAAGCAGCGAACCCAAATGACTAAATCTAAGTGCGATTTGATCCATTTTGAGGAGAGTTATTTCTGTATGTCAAGGGAGGCATTTATGTGTGGTCAGGTAAAGAGCAGCCAGGGGTACATGCGAGTGGGTCAGGCAGCCGGTGACGGTTCAAACTGCAGCTGCCTGGAAGCCAGTCTGCAAGGACTGGGATTTTAAAGATACCCAAGTGCCTGGAGATGCAGATGTGTACTTCAAAAGCACAGTAGAATTATCTATATGTACCTTTAGGCATCTAATCACCTTTAGAAAAAGCTGTATTACTAGGAGGAGAGGTAAAAAGACATGCGTATCCATGCGCACCCATTCCGCATCTCCCATTGCTATTTAGTTCCCGAGTTACACAGCCTGCACCACAGCGTGGCCAGGGGCTGTCCCAGCACTAGAGGAGGACAGCTACAGAATCCTTCCCACCTCTCCCCAGGCTCCACGTGGCATCACACCCTGCGGCAATTTATGCCCCAGTAGTGGGTTTGGGTTTGATTGCAAGGCTCCACACACCCGAACCACCAGCACATCTTCCTAAGGGCCGTTTGGGTGATTTTAGCATCACCGCAGCAGGTCAGAGATGGCGGTGTCAGCTCCGCATGAGAGCAGCACAGCGGTGGCCTCCCATCTTTGAAGCACTTAGCCTTTAACACAAGAGAAAAACAGATCTAGAGAGGCTAAGACAGGAAAACAAAATAGGCCATTTTGAGTAAAGTTAAAAACAGATTGCATGATTTCCTGAAACTACTTAATTATTGAGCCCACTACGGCCCAAGAGCTGCTCCCATTTTGCCACTTCAGGCAAAAAGCCCTTGTTTCAGTGAAGGATCTCATCTTTCTCAAGCCTTCCTCAGCAGGTGGTCTGTATTTTCTTCTACTCAACTAAATCCAAATCTACTTAGCCCCTCAGAAAATTTGTATGAGTTCATTAAGCGAAATACAGGCATTCAGTTCTTTGCCCATCTCCACTAATGCATACACAGCTCCAGCTCTGTATTAGAAAAGTTAAAGAAAATAAATAGATCCCAAACAACTGAATGAAAACAACTGTCAGTAATCTCCAGACTGCTTTTCCTAGAACACTGCAAAAGTTGAGCTAGAGTTCATGATCCTGCCCTACATAAAATGAGCCGAAGCATACAGCAACAAATACACTAAATCCTTAGGCAAGACAGCCCATGCTCCCGTGAAGTGCTTAAAACCAAGAAAAACGTCACTTTTGCATTGGGATTCTGCAGCACAATTTCACTGTCATAATACTGACTGTTTTGTGATCTCATCTCCACCTTGATCAGCACAGGGCGCCCTGAAAGCAGCTCTTTCACAGGAGCCATTCAGACCTAAGTAGGGCTTTGAAACCCTTCATTTCTCCTCTGCAACAGGAAGACTTGAAAAATAAATAAATCTACCTTTACCAGCGAGCTCAGACTGGAATGCACCGAGTTATTTCGGGAGCAGCCCCTCCCTAATTCGATAAATAGAAATGCCTGTTGCAAAGAGGAGCCTTTTCCCTTCCCTGGCAAGTACCCCCCTCACAGCACGTATTCACGACTTACACAAAAGACAAATGAGGGCTTGGGGAAATTTTCTCTTGAACTTATCGAAAAACTTCTGAGAGCACAGCCAGAGAGGACAGCCAATGTCATACAACAACTGCACTTTCTAGAACAAAGCTCTTGCCCCAAAGACAACAACTGAACCTTCTTCCATTTTCCCAGCTACTTCTGGTGGACAGAAAACCCCCACGCCAACAGTTTTGTCAGCCTCCTACCAGCACCTGTGCCAGCGCCGCTGCAGCAATGCTGCGCTCCCTTCCCAGCGCTGGGAACACGTTCCATCAACTGCAGCTTCTTGTACTGTCAAGAGGTTTTTGTGGCATCTCCTCCACCCATTTGCACAGTCCTTTTTCCTGGCCTGTGAGCCAGGGAGAATTTGTCCAAACTTCAAGGTTATTCCAAGAGGAAGCTATACTCCTTAAATTCCCTTCCCTGATACAGCATGAAATTCATCTCCCCACACCCTCTACATCTCCCTTTCTTTTCTTCAAAAGCCTGTATTCTTTTATCAACCAACCCTTCCAAAGCATGTATAATTTCATAACCACCTGCTGCTGTATTCACAGGATACAGATCTAGAAAAGATACAATAGCCTATTGTTCAACAGAAAACTCCATGCTTTGTTCTTCTATTTTTTTTTTCTTTTTAATAAGAAACCAAAATTACTTTTAAAAGAACAATTTGTTTCAAGGAACCATTTTCAACCAGAAATTACATAGATAGTTAGCTGCATAGCAGTAACCTTTATTAGATCAAGATATTAGCCAGAACATGCCTCTCTTATCAAGCAGGTTGGCTTCCAAGAGATATCAGAGCACATTTCTTTCCCCTTACAAGTCCTCAGCAGACAAATAACACTGATGGAAGAAGACTCCTGTTCCTCATGGAGAAGTGAGAAGAATTTCAGCATTTAGTAAACAAGTATATTATCTACTTTTGTGTGTGTATGTGCACACAAAGTCCATTTAAGTTGGCTCTGGAGAGAAGCCAGACTTTGGGAAGATTTAACTCACGTCAGCTTTCACAGGATATTAAACACCTCCCAAGGACTGATCCAAGTCCCATCTGATAAGAATGAATGCCGGACCCAGCCTGCAACGCCAAGATTTGGTACTCTGCAGGTGTTCTTTAAATATATGGCATCCCATAAAAATACATAAAAGGGGAATTTAAGAATCTGCCGTCAACCTGCCATTAGGGTCATGTCTTTTATACACCAGAGACCTTGCTACAATGCATCATCTGTCACCCATTATTGTTTTGGGAGCCAGTGCAGAGCAACTTTATTTATCTAATCAGTGCATCTGAGGGACTGTGTGATAAAGGACCTGGAAGCAGTTCCACTCAAGCTGTACCGAGAGGTGGAAGAAAAAAATACTTGAAAAAGTCACTAGATCTTTTTATTAAACCCACCTCCACTTCTTGTTTTTCTTTGAAAATTAACTTCACCTGCTCTCTGTATAAACATCCATCTACTGTCCTTTTGCACCTCTGGAACCCGGCGGCCAACATTCGTCAGCTTGGGAGGGGAGAGAGAACAGCCTGAAGGAGGATTATTAGTCCTGTAACTTTCATTAGAACTGTGGTTTGAGTAGAAAAGGCCCAAATTTTTGCTCTCAGAAAAGCAAAAGACTGCTGTAAAAACTGTCTCTACACCAGTTTCGACACTCATTTTCATCTGCATGGTAGGGAGAAAAACAAGGGATATTGGATGCGAAACTGTTGAAAGTAAGTGTTCTTTTGCCCTTCTGCTCACACAGGAGTTCATGGTGTTCAGGTGGCTCATGTTGAAAACAACCTAGTCCTGAATAACAACCAGAAAAAAAAAGTGAAGGTGCCATTTGGGCTGAAGCTGTCTGAAAAGAAAAATCACAGTTCAGTGAAAAGGTCATCTTTGTCCATAATAAGTCTCTTCTGCAATTCTAGTCATCTCAAAGCTTGAGATCCCACCTCAAATGAAGCAGGAGTATACATCAGCATCTCTGCACTAGAGCCAAAAAGCAATGTGTGTCCAGGTTCTCAGAGCTCCTTTTTTCTGCTGTAAGGAGCCCGGTTTCAAACAGAGGAAAATGGGAATGCCCTCTGCCCAACATATACACATATGGGAAGTAAAGAGATAGAGCATGAGTTTTGCAACAAAAGCAGGAGTAACAAAAACTGTCGCTGGATATGCTTGAGTTTGTAAATTAGTGGGTTGAGACAATAGTTTTTTCTTCTGGGCTTTGCTACAGCCAGATAACTTCTCCCAGTTCATTAGGGAAATAGCCATGTCATATCTTTTGGTTTTGGTTTTACTCCTATAGCACTTCCAAGGGAGCCCAAGTTACACAAATAAATTATGTGCTCCCAAGAGCATACATAAAATTTTAGCACCTGTGCTAAACCTAGAGCATACAATGTGGAGAGCAACTAACAGTGATAAAACTTCAGGAAACCTGCTAGAAAAGATAACTCCTTAGATGAAGAGTTGGGGAAAGTTCCTTCTTACAGGGACCCTGCTGGTCTCCAGGACCAACATGAGTTTGACGTGGGCAAGCCCTGCACCAGCAAAACTTAACAAGGGGTAGGCAAGGGGATCGCAGCCCGGCTGCTGCAAGGAAGGACACCCCACCGCTTGTCCAGGTTAGCACCCTCTCTGCTCCCAATTGCAAGCCTGCTCTTGCTCAAGGGATAGGCCCAGAAAATAAAAAGAGGAATGACAACTGGGGGATTTGCTGCGCCAGTGCAAGAGGTGAATGAGACTGATACAGGTCCACGCGTGGTGTGAATCAATCTTTGCCAACAGCAATAAGAAAATCCATGCAAACCACAACAAAACCAAAACAAGGACACAAACAAACAAACAAACAAAAACCCCAGGCAAATCAGGCAATAGACGAGATGCACTTTAGTGCAGTAACATTTAATAAAAGCATGGGCCAGGGATCAAAGCGTGAGGCAAGAAAACAGATTTATATAAAACCCAAAGAATGCCACTAGCACTAGCATAAAAAAGTCAGACTATGGAGAAGGAGCTATCAAAGCTGTCCACTACCTCATTTACTACTGCACTGATCTTATCTCAACCAGGCTGTGGCTTTAAAAGGAGCTATGAAAAATCAGAGCAGTCTGGTGAACCAGAACAACCCCAGCTAACCATAGCCTACAGCCTGCACGTGCTCAGCCCCAGCCATGGGGAAAGCAGGGCTGGCACCAGGCTCGGAGGCTTTGCTGACTGCAGGGAGAGAATAAACCAGCCTGACCCAGGAAAGAGCAGCCTTCTTTCAAGCAGGGGAGCTATATCTTCACCAGCTTTTTCCATCGTCCCACGGGCCAGTGCACCAAAGCATCTCACAGCCAGGTTTGCCAGTGACACTGCAATGGGGCAATCCACCAGCTGGAGCCCCGAACCTGCAATGTAGCCCCCAAGGTTTGGGAACCCCTTTTAGGAGGACTGTCAAGACAGCTAGTACTGCTGGAAGACGGCACCTTATGAGAAGAAATTCGATGCAGTAGGTTGCAAATCAGGTGCTTTATCCTGGATTTGCACTGCATTCTGATGCAAAGTGCTTAAAAACCAGTGGGAGTCAAGAAATAAGGAAGACGTTCCAGACAGCATTAACTATTTTAGAAGAAAGATTTTCAGCACCCCATTTAGACTTGTTTCCAGCTTATCCACGAAGCTTCGCTAAACCTCACCAAGACTTAATTCCCATAAATGTGATTCTCCCCTCAGTGTTTAGCTAAGTAGCAATGTTTCAAAAAAAAGTAAATACCAAATCGTGGGAGTTGGATTATTCATTCATGTGGTAAAAGCCATTATATATGAATATATACAGATGTTCCCACTTCATGACTGATCTAAACATATGTAGATTTTAGACTCTGACACACAAACCATCTATTATGCAATGGCCCGTGTATGCGGCTGGGCTGCTTTTATCCTTGACTGTGTCAGGAGGATTCACAGGAGCTGCGTGAGAGATGGAATAAGCTTATAGTTAAGAGACTAAAGAAAGTTTAAGCAAGAGCCTTGCTTAAAATGAAAGGACGAAGGGCGAAGGCGAGAAATCAAAGACGCAGAGAATATCAGATTTAGCCGGACAATAACGTGAAGTAATAAAGTTACAAAGCTCAAAGTTATTTGATGTTGGAACTGGTACGGTCTGACACCATCAAACCAGCTGTTAAAAATTTGCCTGAATTATCCATTAAATCCTGCTTCCAAGAAACCCTGCTCCTGTTTTTGCCCCATTTCTTCCTTCCTATCAAGCCTTGCCTTGGCTCCAGGCTCTGCCAACATCTCATCCTCCTAACAGGCTGGTGTCCAAAGACCAGCACAGCACCACCGCGACGAAAGCAAACATCTGTTTAGCGTGAAAGATGGATAAGACCCTGCTCCAGAAGAGTTATTAATGCACTCCAGCTGTTTTATGCAGCTGCCTCCATGAAAACCATTGTGCTGGTTTCCAGTTGCCTCACATTGCAAGGGTGATGCAAAGTGGGCTGAGAACTCAGCCCCAACTACAGCCAGCACAAGAATTCCCAAACAGCATAGAAACTCCGGGGGAAAACCAGAACAAATTGCTGCAAGCTGGGCTCTACCACTCTCTGTAAGTCTCACAAGAGATGCTCACTCTTGCACCTGTGAGCAAACAGGGCCAGCCTTGGCATTTGCCTGCAGAAATTCTGCTCTGTGCAGAATTCAAAATCCACAGTTCTGTGGATTAATTTGCTTTTTTTCCTATATATGTTTAAAATACAAAACCATCCCAGCCGAAGGATTAGCCAGCAGCAGGGTACCAGCTGCAGGAGCCACAGGCTGGGGAACAGGGACACTCACTGTACTTGCTGAGAGCCCAACCTCTCCTGAACATCACAAAAAAAGCCAGAGGGACTGGCTCATGGCACACTCATGCCCAGGACTGGGAAAAAGTCATTTTTGCATTGCCCTAGGCAGATACTTGCTCCGCTTTCGAACAAAGGAAGGGGTCAATGTTGAACCTGGACAAGACTCAGGGCAGAGGTGCAGGAGACCCTGCCGGAGCTGGGCTGAGCAGTCCCCAGCAGCACAGCTCACCCTGCACCCCACAGACCTGCCTTCCCCCCCCACATGGCCAACAAGGCCCAGCATGTTTATATCTGAATAAGGGCATATGTCTGAAAAGATGCAACACATACCTGCAAAGATGTGGCTGAGAGTTTTACAGATCATGGAGGATAGGAAGTAGCAATGAACTCAGGGAAAATTCAGGTGTAGCTGAAGATCATCGAGTCTTGGGAAAAAGGAGATTCATGTGATAGCCTTTCTCCACTCAGGAACACAGACCATTAAGTGTAATGCTTCACATTATGCTTCCCAAATACCCACTTAATTTTGATTCAACAAGGCACTTGTGCTAATAAAAATTAAAACCAACAGGTTCTGTCGAGTGTGTAATAGATGTGTGGAAAAGCTGTGTGTGCAGGTGTATCTAAAATTAACTACGGATACTAAACCTGACTGCTTTCCAAACGTCAAGAAGTCTGGCGAACGCTGCAATCACTGCCTGCACGCACTCAGCAGGATGCTGTGCAGGTACCTGCCCAGCCCCTCACCACACTGAAGGTCCTTGAGGTTGTGGGGAGGAATATCCGCACACCAGGCATCTTACATTCCTACAATGCTAATCTCTAGATGGAGTCTGGATATCTGCAAGAGCAGAAACTGCCAAGCACTTATCTCTTGCCAGTGTCTGCCAGAACCAAAGACAGCTGCCAAATAATACTTTTCCACCAGTTCTGTGCAAGTATAAATGTCTACGGGTCTATACTGGTGCAAGAGAGCTGAGTGTGTGCACAGGGAGAAGGGAGAGAAGAACTCTGCTCCATGAACATTAGATACAGCAGATTCATTTAATGATTAAACACGCATGATTGTTTGCTTATAAAACGCGGTGTCACATAAATCTGCTAGGAGCTAATTGCCTATTATAGCTCATGGTATTGCTTGAGTCGGCTGCTGAATGATAAAGGGACTTTCAGAAAGGAGAGAAAGCCAGTGGAGCGTTGCTCACTCACCTCTGCCGCAGCTTCCAAAACGTTTTGTTTTCCAGCTCCTGCAAGGTGAACATTTATCCCTGCTCTAAGTGATGGGTCCCTTTGCCCAGCTCACGTGAGAGGGAAGGGAGGGGGTAAATGGAAACACAAGGGGGAAGGGGAGTTCCTTTGATTCTTTTTGAAGTTATTAACAATCAACTTCTCTTTGTTTTCTCATGCCTCTTGCCCAGCCTCACAAATCACAGCAACTACGTGGGCTGTTCCTGAAGGCAACCTGGAGCTGAGGACATTCCCCACTGCCCCGACCGACCGCAGCAGTCACCTGGCACAGGCTGGCTACAGCAGCTAGGAGGGGAAAACAGCTGGAAAAAGCACCACATGCAGCACAGCAAGGGCAGGTGAGGGAGCCACGGACACAGGGTGAAACCTGGGAGCTAAGATATTAAGCAATGAGTGATATGCCCTCTGTCTCAGAGCTCTTCTAACTTCATCCTGATTTTAACCCCAGAGGTAAGAGGTTTTTGATCCAGATCTATCTGTACCTGAACATTTTCCCACTCATTTCCCTGGATTTGAGACATATCCCTGTGGCTCTATCCCAGGAGCCCATGTAGTCCATTCCTGCCTCACACACAAACATTTGATCTCCCTGCGTGGCTTCGCTTCATGCTGCAGAGGGGTCAGCTGAGGATGAACCTGCAGAGAATCTGCCTGGACATCTCCCCACACCCAGAGGGCTGCTGGGCTGCAGGTCTGAGGCACTCTTGCAGCATGAGCAACAGAGCTCAGCGTTTCATGGCAGGAAGGAACACGATCTGTTTACACAGTAGGGTATATGGGGAATTCATTACATGATTGAAAAAAAAGAACCCAACCTTTAGCAAAACACGTACATTCATCTTATGCCAAGAGTTTAATCCTACCCAAACGGTGCTGCATTCCACAAAGAAATTATCCTCTATAAATCACTAGGGCAGGAGCAGGCCACGTCCCTCACATTTGAGGCTGAACTGATCTGCACTGCAAGAATGACCTCGTATGGATCAGCCATCATTCCGACAGAGGGAAAGGAGGGGATCTCCTCTGAGACCCCATGGAGAATCAGATTTATTGCCAGAACAACTGCACTGAGGCTGGTGACACAACAGTGGGGACCTGTTAGAGATTTGACTCAGATCTTCCACCACCTGTTGTTTTTGCACGTGCAAAGAGAGAAGCAGATCCATGACTTAGCTCATCCGTTTGGCTGGGAAAAGCAGCTGAGCTGTGCCATCCCACCCTCTCTACGGCCAGAGCCAACACAGAGCAAGGGATGGGTGTGCCGGACCTGGGTGCTCCCTGAGCACCGAGAGGGTGAGGAGGGAACAGAGGCTGGGAGGAAGAGTTTTTTGGGATATCAAGCAACTCAGTTTGCTCAATAGGTTCAAACTGCTTGGCGTCAGACCTCCACAACAGCAGCAGACACCCGATCAGAGACATGCCTCCCTCCTCTGGGAAAGAGGAGGACACAATGAAGCAGAAGGACACAGCAAGTTCCATTGTCATCCATACGCCAGGGCAGCAGGGAGCCAGGTCTTACTCTTACCAGCACAAGTTCCTGCCTCTCAGGACAAAAGCACTTCTATTCTCTTTGTAACTGCTCCACAACCCTTCTCACCTTAACACCAACATTGTTCTCCCCAAAGCCCAGCCAGCTCCTAACTTACAGCTTCATTAGGACATACCACCAAGTGTTAATTATACATCGAGATAGGAAGCTAGAGTGCTGCTGGGAAGAAAACCACAACTCTTCCACCTTTCTAACATGATTTCACAACCCTGCACAATAAGAAACAGATCAGTTGCGAGGCACAATTAAGTGGGATCGTCTCCTCATCTCTCAGCTATACTAAATAATTTACAAGGCCATTTTGGGACTCACATGCAAAGCAGTTTAACAATGATTTAACAAAAAAGTATGACACTCCATCCTTTCATGGTTTCCAGGTGTTGGGACCAATTTACTTAACAGCAATTTTAATTTCTGGGCCTTTTTTTTCCCCTCCTCCCTACAAAAACCTGCAGCTGCTAACTATGCTGGCATCTACAACAGCTAGGAAACGAATTTCCCTGTGAAGCAAATTCTTCCAGGATGAATTGAATGAAGGCAGAGCTCATAATTGCACATTGCTGAAAACATTTCTGATAAAAAAACTGGGGAGATATTTTTATCCACATCTCCAGTTGAAAATTGCTGGGAAAGATGCTTTTGAAAAGCCATCATCTCCAAGCATGTAATTATCAGATCCTTGAACAAAAACACACGGTCAAAGGCAAAAAAAAAAACTTTCATTGAAATAAAATAAAAAATGGGGATGGCAATTGCTGAGAATGGAAGGAGAGAAATTCTTCATCCTGTGTGATTTCGCATGTCTCTTAAGTTAACAGACTGATTTGTAAATCCACAGATTAATAAACTTGGCAGCCAAGAACATCAAGCTTGGTTGGGTTTTTTTTTTGTTATGAACAGAATAATAATACTACTTAAAGAAAATCAGAAGCAGACTGGCAGACAGACTGTCACAGAACCAGAACTTCCTAACTCCCACTTAAGCACGCTTGTCTTGAAACAGTATTCTGCCACCTTGAATAGACAGCCGTACAATGACCCGGGGGCCCTATCCTATCAAGGCTTAAGACCATGCATACCCTGATGGGATTACTCACATGCTAAAAATTATGCAGTAGCCGAACTGACAGCTGAAAAGAGCCTTAAACGTTCTTATGCCTGGTAGCATTCAATTGTCAATTGATGAATGTTCCTAAATATTTATTTTTGCTCTACTTTCTCTCCTTCGGTTCTGCGCCAACACCTCTTTCTGATTATTATTACTTGTTAGCTTTAACTGCTTCTTTTGTTTGCGACACCTACACACGCCTGAACACAAAAGCATAGGCATCCTTCACTCCAAGTTGCTCAACACCTTTTTCTGACCTTCTGGGCAAAATTGCGTCCTTGAGTTCAGTAGATAATATCACAAGCAATAAACATTGGCATGCACATATAAGTATCAATTGTAACAGTCCATTTTGAAAATAAATCAGTTGCTACATGCCCTAACATATGCAAACACTTTGGCATTGTGGTTATCCTTGGCTTACATGGATTAACAACACAGAACAAACATAAAGATAATGAATCTGGACATAAAGCCAAAAGTGAGACTTTACACACCACATGAAATTCACTCCCTTACCATGGGTCACTCAAAGCCAGCATGCACCTCTTCCAGCAATAATAGGATTTTCCTAAGCAGGTTGGCAGGGAGGTAAATGTCTGGGCTCAACACTGGACTCCAGCCGCTCGTGCTGGAAAGAAAACCTCAACAGCAGTTGTTCAGCTGACACTGGGGACTGACACTTTTATTAAATCTGCCTGGCCTCTACATTGAAAAGCATCCTTCCACTAACAAATACGGATTAATGAGATGTGCATGAGCACAACCTTTTAAGAGGAAAACCTCTAAAACCTCCAAAGAGGAGGGGAAAAAAATGAACAAAAGGGCAATTCATTTCTATAGGCCACGAAAAGTTGTAAGAAATTGCTTTTTCTAGAAGGAAGAAGACTGATGTAATTTTGATGGAATGGGACCCCTCTAGAAAAGAGCAAGAACACATTTCCACAATGTAGATCACCTCATTTTTTACTTAACTGAGTCACCAAAACTGGCCACCAAAGTCTTAAAGTCATCAGCGGGTATCCTTAAGATCTTATGGAGGGTGGGTAAGACATGACAAGACTGCAGAAGAGCAAAATGCAACGTTCAACTTGGAAAAAAAACAAGACAAAACAAATAGAAGTGCTATCAGAGTAGGGGGAAGAGAATGACAAATCCATCACCTCTTTCAGTTTCTGGATTGACCATCTGTGTGTGAGCTGCTAAAAAACGAGGACCAGTAACCACAAACCTGGGTCTACCACAAACAAGTTGTGCCTACTCAATTTCTTTCTATGACAGAGCAACATTTCTGGATAGATGGAAAATGCAAGTTGTTATATCTGAATTTCAAGAAATGCTTCTGACACTGTTTCACATGCTATTTTTATAAGTATGTTTGGGAAGCAGGATACAGATGATTACAAAGTGTGTGCAAAACTGATTGGAAAACCACACACTGAGAAAATTCATCAGTTGTTCACAATCAGAAGGGACGGATGTATTAAACGAAGTTCTGTGGGGGCCCATCCCCAGTCTAGTAAGACTCCAGGTTTTCACTAAATGACCTGGATGATTGCAGAAAGATTGCTCTTACTAAGCTTACTGACAGCCACCAGTTATGAGGGATTAGAAGAAGGCTGGGAAGTAAATTCTGAATCCCGAATGATTCATACATGGTTGAAAAAAACAAGTGGAGGTGCAAGTAAGCTACCAGACATGGGCAGGAATAATCAAATTAATAAAGGATGGGGGAAAACTATCTAAGTGACAGCTGAGGAAGGACTCTTCAGATACTGTGGATGGCAGATCAAATGTAATTCCACAGTGCCATGTCATCTGCAAGAACAGCTAACACCCTAGCGCATACAGAGGTGGGTATAATCCACAAGATCTGTGAAATCATCTTTTCATTTTACTCAGCACTGACAAAAGCCTCAGCTTGAGTGCAGTGCCCAGGTTCAGGTACCACAGTTCAGAGAGATGTGGTCCAGCTGGAGTCCATTCATTGTGGTCTGGTCAGACATCTAAGAGACCACAACTTCTGAGATTGAGGGGAAAGAATGAGCTGTCTGCTGAAGAGAAGAGAGAAAGTGTTACTGCTGTCTTCAGATATCCAGAACAGTGATGTACGGAGGAAAGGAGTTATCTGTCATCTCTGTTAGAACAGGAAGCAATGGCATCAAAATTGCAGATGCCGAAAGCTTTTCCTTAATATCTAAGTCTGGTCAATGCTACCGTGTTTCAGTTGTGGATGTATTCAAAATGCAAGGTGGACAGAAGATAACACATGTATGGCTGATACCGGCTAGGGCAGAGGAATGGCCCAGACAAACTCTGCTCAGTTTTGGCTCCAGGAAATTAATATCACTGTGATTCAGCTCCAGACCCAGGGATGTTTGTCTTGGTGTGCACACCCCAGTTTCTTTTAATCCTTCATTTTGCTGCAACTAAAGCAAAGTTGACAAGTGACGTAAGCAGCTCGATGAGCAGGAGTTATATTAAATAGCACTATTGTGATAAATTCTTCAATAAGAGAGATATAATCTTTTCTCCTAGGAGATTTATCTATGAAGGTTTCCTCCTGTCTTATTCTAGTTCCTCACATTAGTTTTCTACCCCTTTCAGACATGTTTTTCTCTACTTCTCCCCCTGCCTATTTGGAAAGCAGGGAAGATCTGGGGTTACCACAGGGAGAGCACAGCACAGAATAGGAGAGCTGATCCCCTGACAACCAGCAAGCAGGAAGAGGTAGAGATCTATTAACAAGTTTCTTTTCCTGGCTACTCCCACCTGCAAATAAAGGGTGCAGCTTGCTGGTCAGCAAGGTAGCACAAAAAACTTGCACTGCTCTCCTTGGTCTGCAGAGATTCCATCTCCTTGGCTTCTAACCCTAAAACCAAACAACCTAATCCAACAGGAAAGCACTGAACATCCTCATGTACTATCTTTATTTTTCCTTTGCCTTCTATACAAACCATGTTCTTTCAAAATAAAAAATAATGAAGTTACCCAAATGCATACATCTGAAATACACAGGGTCTTCTGAAGTTGCATGTGCTGAGGTCAGTTAACCATTTCACTTGGGCTGGTTTGCAATGGGATCCTCAACTGGTCACTTGGAGCAGCATGAAGGAGATTCAATGAGCTCTGTTGTCCTATCCACGCCTGCAGTTATCCTGCAGTAAGGACTACCTGAACATGAAGTTCGCTTAAACAAAAGATACAGGGTCTTCCTGGACTTCAGAAAGGCCATAAAACATTTCAGAGAAGACTTCCAATTGCAAGAGGACAAGGTCTCTTGTGGAAACACATCAAGCTGACATCAGCAGAGCCACACACAAGTTTACTTTAACCAGAAGATAAACACTTCCCCCGCCTTCCATAAAACATCACCACATTTTCTGACCCTTCCATTCTGAAGGACAGACAAAAGCTCTCGATTATTAAAATGTCCCATCGGAAAACTTTCAAGAGTGGCTGGAAAGAAATCACCAAGACGCTAATGGTGGTGGACCCAGGAAAGACTTTTGAAACATTTGGATGCCTCTTGAAAATAATTAATCTAGTTTCTGGCTTTGCCTATCACACTTAAAATGCTAGAATGAGTGATATGACAGTGATTTACTTTATTGCTTCTATTTCAGATGATTTCCAGATGAAGAGGTGAATCTCATGAAAATGTCAGATTATTAAGAGGAAAAAACACATTAAGAACCCAGCTGAGTGAGCAAAAAACAGCTCCCTTACGTGTCAACAAAGCCAAAACCAATGCGTTGTAATCAATCCCCCTCAAAACTTTTCTCTATGCACTGAACAAAGAAGAGAGGAGATGACAGACATGCAATGAGATGGTTGCCCAGTTCTCTCGCTCTGCTTTTGCTCTGTGGCTGGTGCAAAAGATGCCTCATCTGTGGAATGCTGAGGAAACCGTACCTACCCAGTGATGAAAGCATGGGCTTGGTGCTGAGGAGCATGACTGGCTTCCTTACCAGCTCACTGACTGCACCATTCCCTTGTACGTGACAAAGCTATGCATAATATTGACCCAAGGTTCTCCAAGAAAGGTTGAGATCAGGAATATTTCTTATTTGATCACCCAACACTCGGACAACATCACCATTTGCAGCAGCACAGTGATCACTGGGACCTGCGAGGTTGAAGAACCACATGCCTCTGGTAATAGGTTGGAGGAACCGGATGAATTCTCTCCCCTGTGGCTGGTGGTATCCAGGAGACTACTCCAGCACAGCCAGTGTCAGCCACCTCTGAGCGAGGGGCCCAGGTTATGGCTCAGCCCCAGGAGAGATGGGAACTCCTGCCAAGCTGTCTTTTGATCTTTTCGTGGAACGGCTGCATTCCTGCCCTGTTAAATCACGAGCCTCGACTCCCTCTGCCTACCAGGACTCATCGCCATGTCTCAGGCAGCTTCAAAATAAACCTCAGCCCCCAAACCGCTCTTTGCTGTGCTGTTATAATAAGTGGACATTGCATCTAGTCACCACCCATGGGATTAGGCAACACAGCCAGGACTAAGATGCTTTACGCCTGGTTTATTTTACCCCTCAGATTTAGGGAGGCAAAACAATTTTCTAAAGTTAGGTTCATGTTTTAGGGCATCTTGAGGCCAAGGAGAGGACAAAATCAGTCCCACTACGACACTTCGGGCAATGTAAAATGATTCAGAAACCATAAATTACCTCTGTACTTCCACCTCCAATGTCTTTGCTTTCAAAAGAGAAACGCATCAGAGCAGAGGAGCAACCCCCACGCAGTATATTTAGCTGCAACAAGCAGAGCCACAGCATGCAACAAAGTACCTGCATATTGCACTTGGTTAGAAGGACCAGATCCTGTCTCCATTCGGGAAAGTCTGGGGCCAGGATTTGTTGACTGCCCTTTGTAAAGCTGCCTTTCTACACTCGCCACCCACTCTTTAGCAGTAATGAAACAGATTTTTTTTTTTTTTTTAATACTTCATGGTAATAGTGAATTGCTCACCCCAGGTTTCTAAAACAGGGGTTAACAGCTCACTGAAATGTCAGATTTCCATGCAGGAGCTGAAATATTTATTAGACGAAGTAGTAACAGATTACACTGGAGGTGGGGGTGATGGCAGTGATCCCACCACGTTTAGCAGAGTCCCTTAGCCTCCTTTCCTCCTCCCCAGCCTTCTATTCATCATTGATGAATGCTCAGCCCATTCATACGCTGATCTTGAAAAATAAAAGAGCTACAAGTAGATTTAAAGGAAAAAAAAAAAAAAAGAAAGAAAGCTATAAAGGCTCTACAATAATATCTAGGGTGCCTTAAGAACAGCCCGTGTCTGCCAATCTTCTAGGAGGGAGGGAGGCAGCCTGAAGGGTACTCTCCAGTGGTCACAGGGAGAAATTCCTTCCGGAGAAACAGAAAGATATTTTGCAAATCAAAGCAAATAAGTCACAGTTTTGATACATCGGTTTGGATTTGTAAAACCCCCTTCAAAGTAGCACTTGAAACTGTTCATGATATTTAAGGTGGTTAAAGGAAACCAAAGTAAACAATAGTAAACTACTGAGGGACAGGAGGAAAAAAAAAAATACCGGCAGGCTCACTCACCAAAGTCTGACTGCAAATCCTTTTTCAGTCCACAAAGCATGTCTGCTGTTAGCTATCAAACCATTCAACTAATTGCAAAAGCCGCTCCTTTCTCTCTCCCTGCCTCCACTGGAATCACTTCCCAGCTCGGGCTCACTTTCAGGCTCTGCCTCCCACAGCGGAGCGAGGCTGCAACGCACTCACTGCTCCTCACTTCACAGCAGGAAAATTAAAAAAAAATAAAATTGTCCTGGGCACTCCAGTTTGCGAGGACTCAAATACGTGTCGATCCTTTAGAAAGAAATGTCTTTACACGGCTGTTTAACGTGTGACTCGCCAGTCCTGTGCAGAAACAGGAAAACGAAGGGTATAGTTTGGCGGGGTTTTTTTAGCTGGTCCTAAAAATCCCGTGCTAGTTCTCTCGGCTCGACTGGCCATCAGGCATTGCAAAGCAAAAGTTGGACGCGCAGTGATTAGATGGAACAGCCGGCTGAAGGGGAGGCAGCCACCGACCCCTGACTCTCCAGCAGACGCAGCAGATGCCGGGCGCGCACTTCATTCCCAGCGCCGTTCCGGCCCGCGCCCCGCGGCTCCAGCGCGGGCGGCATCCCCGGGAGGCGCGACGGCCCTTTCCTGCCGGAACCCGTCTGTGGCTTTCATGGGGATTTCAGGTGTGGAGGAGGGGAAAAAAAAAAAAAAATAAAAGGAAATGCAGGCGGTGGGTGCTGCGAAGGTCCCGCTGCCCTCGGCGCGGTGCTCGGAGCCAGCGGCAGAAGTTGGCCGGCGGCGGAGCCTCCCGCGAGCCTCCAAGTTGCTGCAGCAGCAGCAGCAGCAGCAGCAGCAGCGGGGCTGAGCGCAAGGAGAGGCTGCGACTGCAGTATTGCCTGACACACTTTCCTCTCCCCCACCCCCTCTTGGCAAGTGCTTGCAGAGCCTCCAGCACCTTTCAAGGCAATGTCAAGCTGCTGTCAAAGCATTACACTGCCTCCCAAACACACACACACGCAGTGCTAGTAAGGGAGTATGAAGCTGCAGTCTTGTGTCCTGCCTGCAGCGCTTTCCGAAAACTCACTTTAACCCTTCTCAAGCAGGGCAGAGGAACCAGCACCGGCAAAACACGTGCAAGTCCCGCGCTAGGATTGGGGCGAGCAATGGACTGCAGTGAGGGGAGGCTTTGTGGGCACTCCTGGTCACCAGGTGGATCACAGGGAGTCCAGGCCTCAAGGAGAAGATACTTCATGGTTTCCCTCCTGCACCATGGGTGGAGATAGGGTACTGGACAAAAACATGTTATAACGAACCAGTGTCTGCTGCCTTTCCAAATAAAATGAAAACCCAAGAAGGCTGACTTGTCTTGGAGACACGGTGCATGCAGGTGATGCTACTGTCTGAGTTGTGGGGTGCGTGGCAGGGGAGGCGGCAGGGGTGAGCACAGGGCTGGCATCCTCCAGGCAGCACCATGCAGCTCCTCATTTCAGTCAAGCTGTAGGACGCAAACTATCTGTACCAACCAGCCCCTGCCTTATATCCAAAAGGCAGCTTTCTCCATAGCTGCTCTATTCACTTGGGAACAGGAATCATCTATAACAGCAGGATTATACCCACAAATGGCAAAGAGAGAGTAAGACAAGGATGGGTCAAGATCTACGTTTTTGTATGAGGGTTCAGTCATGCTTGAGACTCCTACTGGATTTGGCTGAAAGTGGTCAAGAGGTTAAAAGTTTAGAAGGAAGCTCATGGAGGGGCAGCAAGGTTAAGTCTTGCTTCCTTAGGAAGCAAATCAGAATAAATCAAAATGGCCTGAATCCATTTGGATGCACCAACACAAAATGTTTCAGACCTGGGGATCCTAACTCTGTATGGCCCATGTGGAGGAGGAGAACTGGGTTTCAGCCTAACATCAGAATTCTTGTTTGGATTGAAATGCACCAACATCTCTAATTTGGTTCAAACTCAGCTGTTTCACATGCAGACAACTTACACAAAAGCAATAAAATTACCAAGGAAGAAAAACCTACTTACAAAAGAGATATTTTGGTCCATAATTTGTTTTTAAGAAGTTGTTCAGTCTGACAATAGACTTAATTAGTAATTGAGGCAAAAATTATAATTAGAAATCTTTTCACACAGCTATTAATGCTTTTGCTGCAGAGAAATCTCATCTTAAAGGAAAAAAAACATCTCCAGTTGCATCACAAATACAAGAAGCTGCTAATTTGAGGATGGCCCATTGCTTTGCATGCCATAAACCAAACATCTCCAATAGGATGTTTTAAAGAAAAGCTAAAAACAATTGTTTATATCACAAATAAAGTTCTTCCCAGAATATCTGCTGCATTAAGAAAGGGTATTAGAGAGCAGATCTACTACATAGCTGAAGCTGCTTGGGTTTGTGGGTGAGAACTGGATGGAGCTGTCCCATTCCTCTGCTGCCAGTGGAGACAGAAGAGGCACCGTGGCATTTTAAACCCAGAATTGCTTGTGGCATTTGTTGAGTTGGCTGGCAAGAGACCAGCACACCAGGAGCCCAGAGAGGATAAAGATATTTACTATATGGTTTCTGGCCAAAACCCATAAACACAACATTTTCTTCATGTTTCAGGTGGCATTATATTAAAACCAGTTGGAGTGAACAGCTTGGGTTTCTTATGGGGCAGGAAAAGGGTACAAGGACACACACCAACAACCTCAGGCAGCCCAGAAAGATATGACATCCAAATATATAGGTGTTGTAAAAGAGCATGAGACATCAACCTAAAATATGGCTTGACAAACAAGGAACAGTATATAGAGCTTTGATTTTTCATGAACAGTCTGTTCATCCTTTTGTACCTCATGACATTAACTTCAGGCTTCTGTGCTTGGAATTAGCAGCTATCCAGAAATGCCCTGGCAATACCAGCTACATACAAGTCTCACCTTGGGCCTTCCATTCAGTATAAATTGCTAAGCTGAAAGACAGCACAGGCTGAGGACAGTTCACAGCTAGACCAGCTTCTGGGTGGTTCCTACTAGAAATATCCATCTGCGCAGGCTCTTGGTTCTCATCCACACAACTAAACAGGTGATACCTGTCAACAGCCCACCTGTCTAGAGAAAAAAAGATATTTTTTTTCACTGGAACAGGCTGATCTTTGAGCAAAATTCATTTGTTGTAAGGAGTAGCTGCCCTTGCATGCACACACATGTACTGCCACTTGGTTTACCATTTCCTGTACCCGACACATACTGTCCTGTTCTTGAACTTAATTCATCTTTTCCCAGAGCTAACTTACAAATTCTGCTAGAACCTCAGTGGGAGTGAAGCTGCAAACCTTACATAGTCCAAATTGGTCGGGATGACATTTACAGAATATACTTTCATGCAAACAAGACAAGGAGGACTGCAGAGGGAAGATCACAGGTTATTCAGAATATCAATGATTTAGTCCACTGCTTGACTGGTATTTGTTCCTGTGATTTAAACTATTACCTATTTAACCACATCCAAAAGCATCCTTGTCAGAAGTCACAGGATTGTGGAACACTCTAGCAAGATCCTGAAATGGACCATTTAGCATTGAACATGCTCTGAGCCCAGGAGAATATGGAGAGGATCTTACATCACTCCACATTAGGAAGTCTCAGGAGACTCTCTGAAGACAGATGAATGAACATAATGAACAGTCAGCCACAGGAAAACGATGAGGAAAAACACCCAACCACACGCATTTACAGTGCACAGAGAAACACCAAAGTTCTAACCGCATATAAAAAATCATATTAATAGCAACAGAAATTGCTTTGGCTTAGGGAAGGTTCAGAAGAGACTGACGCAGATGCTTTCTATTTCTTTTAAATTCAGATCTGAAATTAAGATTTTATGTTGCCATCTCCTTCTCCTCATCCTACTTTTTCCATCTAAAAATATACATCTGCACATCAGGGGTCTGCCTGGGGCTGGGGACCCCTCTTCTTGCTCAGCCACCCTGTCCAGGCTTGTTTCTGGCACAACAAATCCAGTGCTCTCAGGTGTCTTACTGGGAATGCCAGTTTCTGCTGGGAGCTCCGACCCACGTCTGCACAAAATCAAGAGGTACGGAGAGCCTACATCCCTCCTTGATCTATTTTTAGTTGCAGCGGACAGGGAGGAGAAGAAGGGACAAGAGGAAGACCCACCACTCTCTGGGTGGAAGAAACTTCACAGCTGATTACCCAGCTATCCACTGGCTGCACATTTGCTCCATTTCATCTGTTCCAATTATTTCGAAACCCCAGAGAACTGCGTGCCAGCCTGAGGCCTGCAGTGGGGCTCATCTTCGGTCTAAGCAGATGCTCTTTTCCACACACAGAGCCAAAATACAACAAACTATTTTATTGGTATATTTCTTATGGGAAAGGGAGAATGGACTTTAAAAAAAAAAAAAAAGTCTTTAAAGAGAAGGGTACTTAAACAGTTTAATAATGGAGCCAAAAGTCCTTGATTATTCTTTCCTTTAAGTGCAAATTCCACCAGCCAGTCCTAAGCATTAATTTATTACAGGTAATGAACACTGAAAGATAAATTGACCCATCCAGCAGGCAATTAGAGCCCTCGCTACACGCACACATGCAGAGCACCGAGACGGAGTGCGCTGCTAGAGGTACTTCCAAGACCCCCATCCACTCCCTCCACCCCCAGAGCACGATTAAACGAATGCTGCACGTTCTTCTGCTTAACCATTTCAGAAAGACATACCCACATCTGTCATCGCCTGACAGCACGGCGGGGGAGCGGCAGGGGAAGCCGCCGGTGGGAATGCAGGATGGCTCCCAAAGCTGTGATTAATGGGAAGAAGAGAGCCCTGTCGTGACCCTTTCTCCATGTGACACCGGTGCTTTGGCGCTCTCTGATTATGTATTTTGCCTGTACACCAGCGTCCCTAATGGGGCTGATATGCACACAAAAGCAACAGACTTCTAGTTCAGGAAAGAAATAAAGCTCAAAACTGTAATAAACGGAACTTCTGGCCTGTTTCCAATGATCAATGTCCCCTGGCCAACCTCAGCAGATCTCCCTCCTTCCTAACAGTGGGGGACATTTCCTTCCAATTCCATGTAGATGCAAGTCCAGGCATTTGAAATTTCACTTGCTAAATTTACAAACAATTCAGTGAGTTTGTGAGCAGGATAGCACTTCTCTCCACATCAATCTAGTCTTCTCAGTTGGACCCCTAGCAAGAAATTAAAACTTGCGATGGCTCAGCCCTTTCCTTTTGCAAGTGATTAAAGGCCAAGTGAGTTACTTAGAAGATTTTCAGCTAAATGGAAGAGAGAAATCATCTTGTCTCAGCTTCATATGGAAGGAGGTCACCATACTCCACCAAAATGAGCAATTATCTACATTTAACGCTCTTGAAAAACTGGCTGGTCTCAGCCAGATGACAGAACACAGCAGTCCTCTGAACTTTAAGGGTCTCTCTGTTCACATGGCAAATACACGTTCACTGACACTTTACATCTGGTTTCTGCATGTGTGTTCCTGGCAAAAACTCTTCTGTGGAACAAGAGGAATAAATGCATGAGAACACGCCATGAGTAAAACTCAGGGGTCAAGTCACTGGGCTAACAAATGAGATGAGATGTACCAGTATCATTACTAACAACGGTAAATTTAAGGTACTGGACTACAGGAGAGGGACTGCCACAGAAGAAAAATAGCTACACAGATCTGGGGATTAAAAAATTGTAACCCCAAACCCACATGAGAAGAGCACACTACCTTTTTCAGTAGTCACAGGGTTTTCTTTTAACAGTTTTAGGTACAACATCCTTTCAGATCCACATACACATTCATCACTATGGTCCCTCATGCACATCCCTCATCCTTCTCCTCATCTCCCTTCATCCACACAGTCTGTCTTGCTCCAGGGGCTTTTCTGAGTGAACTGTAGGGTCAGGTCTGCGCTTTCTACAACTATCTGCCAGAGGACATCGTACTGCTGGGTAAAACAGACATTACAAACAGGAGTCAAGAGTCATAAATAACAGGCACCATCACCAGAATCATGCCTGCAAGCCATGCCCCCGCCAAGGCATGGTCTCATACCACTTCAAAGCATTTCTTCAGCATTTCTGGGTTTAACCTCAACAGCTAACTTGCCTCCTTCCAGGCAGCTCCTCCTTACTGCACCCTTTTAGTCCATACCTCAGTCAGCGATCTGAAGTTCTGAAAATGGGTCCAAAACCCCCATAAAAGGCCTTGTAATGCTCAGTCTGCATGGGAGGAAAAAACTCCTGAGCTCTGGAGAGCAATTACATTTATGGATCCTTCAGTAGTACTGCAGGTTATGCAAGGAGCAGCCCCAGCCCCCTTGCCACAGCTGAGGCCAGAAAGAGCTGGTCCTCAGGGCAGCATGGAGCACATCTTTCTCCCTTAATACTGTATGTATGCTATGCCATTTTTTTATTAATTGCTCAGCATTAGGAAAAATCCCACAAGCTCTGGATTTCTGGATTTGGGTAATCAGAGTAGGACACTACAGGGTCGGGGACTCCAGTGCTGATAAGAGAAGCAGTGGAAGACAAATAGGCTGCAGCAAAGTACAAGATCTGTTATTCCCCAACCAGCTCTAATGATACAAAAGAGCTCGTTCTGGGACCTTGTTAGCAGAGGTCATCCCAACAAAAGTGAATCTCAGCTTTCCAATGGTTTTTTAAGCCAAATGGAGATGAGCTTGACAAGACAGAGCAATAAGCAATGCAGCAGGAGGTTAATGAACCGCCGGCAACCATCAGCCATGCCAGGGCAAGGTGGGAGTTTACGACCTGCTCCAAGAGGAGCAGAGGTCTGGAAGCTGCACACACAGCATCTGAAAGTGAGCCCATCACTTTCAACTAGGCAGAGCATATTTCTCCCATTTATCTCGACCTCTGTGGCTGTATTGTAAAGAACAAGCACTTTTTCTGGGCAAAACACACAGCCCCATTTGGGGATGTTCCTAATTGGCTTTCCTTTTTTCCCCGCCTTCAAATCTTTCACAACAACGTAGCTAGCAGATAACAAACAGCTTTGGGACACAGGTAGAATCCTCTTGAGCATGCACTGAACCAGCTCAGCAAAGAATTATGTGTGAATGTAGGAAGCATGCAGAATTGGAGACCAAGGGCAGTGTCATGCAACTGGGGGAAACCAAAATGTCTTAATAGCTCCCACCTTCTCAGCTTTTAGTGATCAATGCGTCAGAATGATAGCGAGTTGTTCAAACTTCAGAAATTGGAGAGAAAGTAAGTGCCCAAATTCTTCAGTGACAGGACTGGTTCCCAGTTTTAAGGTCATTAAATCACTCCAATTTACAGTGAGTGTGTGGCAGCTGCACTTGGCACCTCAATATCAGCACCAGTGATGCCCTGGCAGGGCCTGTTCATGATCTCTCCTCTTCAGCAGAAAAAATGTATCTTCTCTATATTCTATTAGTATCTCCAAGAATGAAAATAGCAACGGGTCTGTACTAGCAGCAAGCCAACATGCACCCTACTCCCGCACTATAGGTAGGCAGTTTAGATTAAAAAAGCTCCATCACATAGACCAAACCACGTTAATCAAAAACAGTAGATCTTTGGCTATAGAGAGAAAATGGGGAACTGACACTTCAGCCCTCCATAAACAGGACAGCAGCTCCACTGCTCAGTCAGCCCAAGGGCAGCAGGGAGCTGCCCCACGGGAGCAGAGGTGTGAAGGCAGTGATGGGGCTGCAAAGCATGTCGGCATCCCTGAACCCCTTAATACATTACAGGTCACAAGAGCTCAGGTCTTTGAGACAGCACAGACTGAAGGCATGCTCCTCTTGCTCCAAAAGGACACGGTGCTTGAGCCCTGTCCTTTCTGGAGCAGGGATGTGGACCATGCCGCATCTCACCCTGAAAGAGAGAGAGCGGCAACGCTACAGCCAACTGCATTCTGAAGGACAGGTCTTAACGTTTAGTCAGCATCCAGCTCCCCGCCTCTCTGTGGGAAGAAAAACCTCTGCATCTTCCCCCTCAAAGATTTATCTTGGCACCGGTCTTTTCAGAGGCAACGCTGCCAACACAGATGGAAAAATAAGCAAGTGGGTCATCAGTCTTAGCAGTTGTCACACAGTTTCTTTTCAATGAGTAGCAGTGTAACAATGCATTAACAATAAATGAAATGCCATGTTAACACTAATTTGCATAGTACGGAGCCACAGTGCTTTGCTTCCTCTATTCTCCTTCCAAGCTCTCCTGACCTGCATATGAATCGAGATGAAATTTAATTGCTGGGGCATTCAGCAGAATCACTGAATTCCTGCTTAATGAGGCTTCATTTGTACTCTGTTGCATCAGACACCTTCTCTCCAAGGTGCTGTGTTAACTAGTTCAGATGTAAAATATTTTCCAAGGCATATTTTCACATGCATTTCAACAAAGAAATAGCAGGAAAAGCTCTGACTGCAAAAAGATGACGTTAGTATCAGTAGCGTGATAAAGCCAGCGAGATCCCAAGAGCACCAAGCCATACTCCTTAAACAAAAATGCTGTAATGGTTTTTATATCTGCTCTTACGCACCACCATGCAGTATCTACACTGTGCAACTCTTCTAGAAGAGACAAGGCAAAGCTTGGTGGGATTTGGCCAAGGTCTGCATGGGAGCCAGCCAAGAACTAGGAGCAATACCAATAATTTCGTGACTCAGAAGAAGCACAGCCCACGTTGCACCCAGGAGTCAGAGCTCCGGGTGGTTTTGCATTTAGATAAGTTATTGAGCTTACCTCATCCACAAGTCCTTGGCCGTGGCCAGAGAGCTAATTTTCATGTCAGGTACCTCGGCCTACATGGCCAAGTAGCTCCCTGAAAGATTAGCCTTTCGCCTATTTTTTTGTTTAGGTGTAGCACAGCCATGTCTGTGTTTCAAAGTCACATGCAGTAACCAAAGCCACAAGCCCCCTGAAATGCAGCAGGTGACATTAACTCGTAGCATGGGATGCAAGGTTGCAGAGATACTTGGCTGCAGGAGGACACCGCAGTGGTCAGTGCTGGATGAGGAGGCCACCAGCTGGCTGTCAGCTCCAGCTCCAGCCTCTTGCCCACGCTGGGTCTGCAGCACAGACCATGCCAGTGCTGTGCTCGTGTGGGAGCTGCAGGAAACGGCGGGGGCAGACCACAGTGAGCAAAGAGACGTGACCCAAAAGGCACCGCAACACCACAGCGGTCGGCACGCAGCTCTCCAACACAGGGTGAAACCAGGTCAGACTCCTGTGCTGCCGCAGGAAGGCTCCCGGCTCTACCCAGATGCCCCGAGGAGCGATGCAGCTTTCAGAAGTGCTGGAACACGCAGATGCCTTCAGACAGAGTCCATCAGCCGCGTGTTTTGGGGCGAGGCATTTCCATCTGCCCGTTTGGCTCCAGCTCCGGTTTGTGAAGTTTCACCTCCCAAGCTGGGACAAAGCAGAGCCACACACAGCTCCAGGTAACCCCCAAGTGCCAGGACCAGTGATATACAAAGAAGTATTTTGGCTTTGGATTATGTGGAGCTTCCCGAGGGACTGCAAATTGCTTGCTATTGCAGGCTTGCAAGATGGGATCAGCCTCCCTCCTCCCATCCGGGCTCTCCGGGAACAGTTACAGCACGCTCATAGCAGCATGTAAAGGTTTATCCTTCCATTTGTGAGTTACAGTAACCGATAAAAGTGCTGCTTATGGCTCATCCCCAGCGTGGGGCCAGACAACAGCACTGGATTCATACTAGTTGCAACAGGCCAGGAGACAGACCACAAAGTCACTTTTCCATTTGTGTTATACGGGGAAAGAGTGGGGAACAGGGTGCGGCGCAAGGCAGTCCTAATTATCCCAGGGTAGCTAATTATAAAGGATGTAAATTGACAGAAATAAAACCACATGGTCAACAGTAGTATTTTTTAAAAGCTGGAAATTTTAGCCCATTATCTTTCCAGCTGAAAAGCTTTAATTGAAAATGGCTAATCTTCCAGTGGGTTCAGGAAAGGTTTACAAGCTAATTGCTCTCTTTTCTTTAGGATTAACGCTGTGTTCTGTGAATAGGGGCGGAGGGCAGCAGATGTGCAGCCTTTACTCTCTTTAATCCAAATGCCCCCACTGCCACAGATGCTCCCAACGCTGTGCGGTGGCATAATGGAATCGCTTTTTCGCACATAAAGTGGTTGTTCCGAAACGAAATACAGCTATCTATTAGGAAGGGAACAATAAATTTCCTCCACCACACATCCCCATCATGAAAGACACAGCAGCGGCCTATAAAAATCCCTGATGGAAGTAAATCTTGCAGGAGAGAGAGTAGCTAACAGATGAATTTACCATTCTCCTTTAGTAACTGGTAGCTGGTGTCATTTGCACGTGGGCAGAAAAAATCATTATCTTGCAGAAATCTGAGCATGATCCCAGAAACTTCAGCATCGCCAGGACCTGTCTGCTAAGCTCTAGGCTGGGAGAAGGTTTGAAACAGCTGGTGGGGTGAACAACTACCTTGCATTTAAGCAGAGAGAAATTGCTTTTGTTTTGCCAACCACAATGGCAATTACAACCTCTTGCTCTGGCAGGCAGCAGTGAAGTTAGCTGGTAATCCTGACTAGCCGAAGTAGATGGGATTTGCATTACATGAGAAAAAGGGGTTGGCTTGATTGTGTGATCTCTCTGGGAGAGATGCGCTTAGGGAAGGAGAAGAGTGACAACAAAGGCAAAATGACCCCTAATTCTCAGAAATACGGTAGGGGGAGAAAAAGCATGTTCAAATACATCTGAAAAGGAACCAAATCAGGTTGTAGCCATTCATATTTTGCTGCTACAGGGTAAGAAGGACTGAGTCCTCCTTCACATGAAATCTGCACACCCAGTGCTCAAAAATTAGAGCAGCACCTTTCAAGAAGGTGCTATGGAAGGGATCCATCCACACCTGTATGAGCTGTCTAACAGGGGAGCATCACTTGAGCTTCCTCTAGGATGGCCAAGGATGAAGACATTATTTCTAGAGAACAGTGCATCTCAAGTCCCTTGGAATAAGTTCTTGGCTTTAACAATCTGTAAACTAGAGAGAAGACCCATCTCTTTTGACTGAGCAACAAATACAGCTCATTAACTGCCTCCCCTATTCCTCCTCCCCCTAAAACCTAGAATTTCCTGCTGAATCACTATCAAAGGGAACATACTAAAACCCAACAAGAAAGCAGTACAAACAGCACCCGTAAGAGCATCTCAGTCATGGCAGGAGACAAGAAAGTCTAAGGAACAGGTACCAAAGATAGAAATACCAAAAGCTCAAGTAGTTTTTAAAAAGTTAATCTGTGTAAAGTTCGGTTGAATATTACCTTCTCAAACTCTTGCCTGGAACAGTCACTAAGCTGTTATCCTACATCAGGTCTTTCACTAGCTAGAGAAATGGAATATTCAGTGTTCAAATGAAGACGAATTGTTGCCAGTCAAAGCATCATATTGCATTCAGCAGTGATCTCTATCATGCAGAGTATTTCCTCGACTAAGGGAGAAAACCTCCAGAGCAAGCAGATGACAGACACACATATCATGGGCATATGACAGTATTAAAATCTAGATGGATGCTGAGATATTAAGAGCACGGGTTAGGAGGGGATATTTTCAAAACTCTATTAACCCAGTGACCCAGTTTATGAGAAAGACGCCTTCTCATTTGTACCTTTTGATTACACATGAGAAGAGGCAGCACATGCGCACGCTCTGCTACCTCAGCAGCCATTTGCATGCTCAAACACAGTAGTTACATGTGCATAAGGCATTAAAAGTTAGCGATTTATCAATTTCTGCTGTAAACTCTAAACATAGGGCAACGTCCAGAGTAGAGCTGTTCCCTCAGTATGTTATTTTCCTGCGCTTTCCTAGATGTTGTTTCTGCTGCTCAAAGTCACAGGAACTGCTGCAGAAGTTCACTCTCCAGAGCTGCACCTTCTATTCCAAAAGTGTATTTCTGTGCAAGGACCACTGCAAACAATATTGAAAGGCTCATTGCTGCAAATAATATTGAAAGGCTCATTGCTGCAAATCTTATTAATCCACAAAGACAAGCACACAGAACCCAGGCCAGCATCAACACTGCATGAATTATTGCCAAGAAAACCAAGTTTTGAAGCTGTTCACTTGGCAAACAGATGCTTTGACCAATCCTCTTTCTTCAAAACAAAGAAAGAGGCAGAGAGAAAATTATTTTCTCAAATCTATAAGAAAAGCTATGAAAACTTAGTTTTGCTATTCCCTACCTTCATATTAGTTGGCATCCCTGTCACAAAGTCATAACCAGACCTGCTGCAGAACACGAACTAGCACTACAGGTTTAAAAGAATTCCGTAGAAGAAGTTTTTCATAACAGAAATATTCTTTCCAATTACTTACAAAATAACAATTTAAGAATATTTTTTCTCTAAAATATATTGTACTATAAAACTCCTTCACTCAACTATTAATTCGTTGCTAACAAGCAGCACAAAGCTTAATAGGACATGGAGATTTGAAAGTTATGGGGTTATTCCCTCTGTAGCTGAGAATTGATGCGTGTGTTTTGGGTGGGGGGGGAGACAACAAGAAAGTAGGTCTTGATCAAAGTGATCGGACAGAGCAATGACACTCAGAGGTGTTCTGAACCAAAAAGCAATGCCTGCGGGACACACTGAAAAAGGGGACATTAAAGCCTCCTTGCAAGAATTTTAGATGCACCCCTGCAGTAACCCCATGCTCATGGAGAGGCAGACAGCAGTCCAGGCATAAATGCCTAAAAATTATCACTATTTTCTGTGATTTTCCAAGGTAATCAAGAATTGGATTCCTTTAGAAATAGCATTTGCCTCAGGCTCGTTGGGGAGGATTTTTAGGCAATAGTTGCATCATTGCAAAGGATGTCTGTGATCTGAATTGCAGTCATATTAAACATGTTATTAAAAACCACACGGCATCGTGTAGCCTTATTTATCCCCAAAAGAACTCATTCCTGGTGTGAAGTGATTTATCCGGAGGAGAAGGGTGCTGGAGGAGGAGAGTACAAATGGTTTTCACAAGTCATTCCTGTAGCTGCCACGTCAAGTCCTATCCCAAAGTCACTCTCTTCTCTCCCATCTTCTCTGGTGAAAGCCTCCATCCAGCCTCCTCTGGGAGTGCTGCCATGAAGGAACTCCGCGGACAAACACAAAAATACTCCCCTTACTTGGGAGGCATCTGACAATATAAGCAGTTACCAGGACCAAGCAGGGCAGAGGGCTGGGAAGGTGGGTACCTGGCTGTGAGAAGGGAGATGGGCACATCCACACCCGCAGCTCCCGCATCCCCGCAGCCTGTCCGGCACCGGCGGCTTGGCCTCCTGACCGGGATTTGCCTCTCTGCAGGGGGCAAGCCAAGTGCACCAGCCTCCCTCACTCTAAGAAGAAGGTATTTGGCAGGATTTGACGGCTGAACATAATTCCAGATGAAACAGGCCAGATTGAAGGATTTCTGCATAATTAGGGGTATAATACTGTATTTAAAAGCTCCCTAAATACCCACAGTTAACAGAGGGCAGCAAGCTCAGCGGAAGCCCATCTCTTGTCACAGGGGACTAAAGCTGGCACTAAATGGATGCAGATCTTCATTTTCTTTAATACCTCAAAAGCTGCAGCAGTCCTTCCCAGAATGGGACAAGTCCACAGCGGATCTCCCTGACCAGATGCCCCATCTTGGAGGCATCCAATGTGCCCAGAGCAGCAAAGCTGCCATGCAGGTACTCAGGACTTCGGGGGAGTTTCTATAGCAACGGGATGCAAAGAGAATTTAGGTGTTTACACGGCACAGCTGATTTACGCCAGCGTGGCTATGTTTAAGTCATGGAGAACAAGCGAAAAGCCTTAAAAAAATAAAGTGCAATTTCCTATCGAAGGAGTTCTACTGCTCTTTGCTTCATCCCCACTGCAGTTTTTAAAGCTCAGATTTTGGGTTGATAGATCACTTTCCTGTTATACCTGGCAAAGAGAGGAACAGATGCTTTCTTTATACTCCAGCTGTCAAAAGTCCAATACAATCCCGAATTTCCAAGCTTTCAAAGAGACCTAGTCAAGACAGTACTGCAAGATGCACTCCTCTCCGAGCAGCAGGTGAATATACGGCGGTTACAGGGCAGCATAAGTTCTTATTGAAGTGGAGAGGAACAGGAGAGCTCTACACACACACATTTTCTAAATACATATCCAGATTTTCTGCAAGACTGCCAGGCAGTAGCAATCAGCACCATCATCAGCTCTTCTTCCACAGGGTGCCATGGTGCTGGGGGAGTTGCAGGGGTGGCAGATCTCCACCAAGACCAGCACCATCTCCAGCATTGGCTGTAAGCCAAAAGGTCACCTATTTACAGCCGGTGGGACAGCTATGATTTTTCCTAGGACAATATTATTGTTCATTTACTGTCACAGCTTCCCTCACCACCCCTTTGTTTTCCAGCAAAATGGGGCTTTCTCTCACCTGCCTCACAGATGAAAAGCTCTGAGGGACAGTGCCAGAAAGCCTTCTTCCACTTACAAGTGCCACCTCACATCCCCTCCTTGGAAACACTTGCTGGAAAGCAGTCAAAACTTAAAAAGAAAAAAAAAGAAGAAAAAATCAAATGGTGAAAAGGATGGACAAAGAAGAGGAAACATAGGGATTGAGGAGACAGCAGATTAATAGCCTAGCATTTATGGCAGTTTAATAATAGAGCTGTCACAATAGGAGAGATTTACTAATTGCAGAGTCATTTGCTATGGATTCCCATCAAGCTGCCATTTAAATCGCTGTGCAGTTTTTAAGATGCCTTTAGAAACTGGGTAAGGGGGGAGAAGAGACAACGCCCACAGTACTTATGCAGCTAAATTTAGGAAAGCATTGTGTTTTCTTACAGATGAGCAAGTCAATGAGGACACCAAGGAAGGAGGCAGCATTACTGCGAGCCCAAAGGAGCTGGGGGGCAAGTACATATTTGTGTCTGAGTTCCCTCATGCAGCGAGCAAGTCTTATATCTGGGGACAAGGCTCTGACCTCAAACTAAGCCCTGGTGAGTTTTGCATTGCTTTAACCAGTGACCTACTAATACCTCCAACATCTCCCCAGGCACTGAGCTATAGCTCCAACGCGTCTTTTTGCAGAATTAGTCAGCACCACTTTTAGGGGCAAAAAGTCATGTTAAACCACAGATACGACAGTCATAATCGCTCGGGTCTGTCATCAGAGAGAACCAAGTTGGTCCTTCTGACTTTAAAGTGAGCTGTAAGCTCCTAATTCGTATGATCTCATCATGCAAAGTCCGCACTCCGCAGTGCCTCAACCCAAGACATGCGCAGCCATTTTTTGTTGAGGGAGCCTGGTGACAGCACGCTGCAGTGAAGGAGTGCCTTGCATGCCACCTTCACAACTCAGCTCCTCTCCATCAGGTCCCCAAGGCCACCAGCGTCAGTCCAGGAGTGATTCACAGAGCTGCAAGTGCTTAGGTCCTCCCGGACTCATGGCATCAGAGTTGGAGGAGAACTGAACAGGTTGAGAAATTTTTCCAACAAAATCTTCCAGCTAGAGTTTTTATCCAGCAGAAATACGTCATTCCAGTTAAACCTGATGTTCCTAAGCCTTGACCAGAAGCTTTCTGGCACAGCCTGGAGGGAGTTAAAACCAGCTCAGGTACAAGCCAAGAGACCTGATGAATAAGGGAACCCCAGGATGGAGAAGACTGCTCTCAATTAGGCAACTGAGCCTGGAGCACCCTCACCCTTCTGGGAAAGAAAAGGGGCTCTTAGCACTAGCAGCAGCAGCTCTGAATCCAGCAGTCCTTTGCCCCTCCAGCATCACTCCCTGGGACTTATTTCCCCCACCAAAAAAAAAAAGGGGGGGGGGGTGTCACAGCTATCCTTTGCATCCTAGTTCTTGTATCCTTTGCACCCTGGTTCTTGTATCTACACAGGCATCATGATCCACCACCACGGTTCCACAAACACCCAGGCAGCCACATGCCAGGCTCTGCTTGGTGCCACAGGAGCCAGGGGGGTGACACTTTTTGGGGCCCCAAGGCAGCGATGCCATGCCATTTCAGCCAACAGCCCACAGGGAGGCTGTGCCTTCTGTGTCATACGTGCTCTCATAGCTCAGCTGAGAGGCCAGTGAAAAGGCTGTTTTATTCCTCTATTTCTTCAGGGAAACCAGGCTCTCTCAGTTCGGTCACGGCTTTGCCTTTGCAGATCATCAACAATTAGCAGCCTACATGAGAGCACGGTTGGGGCTTTCGAGGCATTTGAATGCTGCCGTCATTTAATAACTACCAGTGACTCAGAGGCTGCCTTCCTCCCACACGCTGTGGCCCAGCACTCCAACTCTTCTTCATCCCTTTGAATCCACTGGTACAGGAGATAAAAATCTATTAAACAAGACTGCTTTAGCATTGCATCTGCAGCAAATCTGACACACCAAGAGCACGACTTGATCAGTTATTACATTTGGGCCTGTTCCCAAGAGTGTTGTTTAAGTGCATTTGCAAAAAGGATGCTGTATTAAGGCAATATAGGGCTCTTGCTATATTCTCTTTGAGGACAGGACAAGACAGCATCAGCTCTGATCTAGCCCCAGCATTTTACTCCTGCTACAGCTGTTTCTAAGTGGTTTTGGTTTACCAGGAACACATTTAGAATTAGATGAGAAGTGTTACCCAGCATTTTCTTCTCAGAAGCACAATCAATCCCAATTTCGCACGTAGTAGAGATAAGATGGCTGAGGTATAATTGATTTTATTTTATGGGCTGCTCTACCAGAAGTATCCTTAAACAGGAATCAGCTATAACGAACATATAATACAAGTCCTCACTGAGGCAAATATTATTGCCTAGGGACAAGTTCAGACCTAAGCAACTTCAGATACATTACTCTGCATCTTAGATGAGGCTCTTCAGTCATGTTAACCCAAAGCAAGTGTGCCAACAAATATGTTCCCTACACTTTCCAATCAAGAAAAGTGCACTCTTTACCTCCAAATCCCTTGCTCATTGAATACTTCCCACCACACTTACGTCACTTTGGGAAGTCCTTTTCCTTCCGTGTTTTCCTGTTACCTCATCTGTGCTACCTTGGGAAATTTCTCTTCCAGCTTTATAATGAAAGTTGGACCACTGAGAGAAGTTAGCACCACTTCTTCCTGTTTCTGCATTAGCATCCTGAAGAGCTACCCCAGTGCCCAGGGTTTGGGGCCTCTCGCACTGCTCTGGCTTGGAGCCTGCAGCCAGCAGCCCCACCACCGGTGCCTCCTACATCACCATAAGCACCCACAAGTTCTGGAAGGGAGCCTTTACTTGTTTAGACAAGCACACCTTAGCCCTGGCTGGTGCTGCTGAGAGCTGGGCTCCGTTCCAGGAGCTATTGAGAGACGTTTGCTTGCTTGCACTAGCACAGCCTGGCCCAAGCACTGCTCCTGTGTGCGACCAGGCACCACCTCTCTATGGATCACTAACCCAAGGAGTTAGTCACCCAGTCAAGCAAACCAAAGAGCAAACACAACTAACCAGTGAAATAGTGAGGGGTGTCAATTCGGGAAGTCCCATTTCAAAGCAACTCCCGGGACCGGTACAGTAAAAATTACGAAGACTGAGAAGATACAGAAAATAACCAAGTGCAAATACACAGAAAAACCTGGGAGGTTCTTGCAGTTTGCTTTTGCTTTATTGGTTGTTTTGGGCTCAGATTCCCTCCCCAGCCCCTTTGCCAAGACTGTGCTTCAGTCTTATTTTCCTCGTGCATGGAGCAGGGGAAGAGGGAAGTGAGGAATTTGCTGGAGAGCACAGCCTGTGACGCTCCGACAACACTCCACTGAGTTTAGTCATCACATACTAATACAAGCCGTGTCTGATCAGAAACTGAGTAATTAGAGCAGCCTGGAAGGTTAATGGTATGTGCCACCTACTATCACCTCATTAGAGGAGGAGGATTACATGCAGACACCAGTATTGCACCTGATTAGCGCAGACTCACACTAGAGATGCTCCATAGATTGACAGACAGCAGGACTACGAAGCCTAACAAAGCTGCATAGGAAAGCTACTCTTCAATTCCATTCACAGCAGGGGGAGGGCCATGCGAGATGCCAGCATGCCTTAGATGATGGGATGGCTCTGTCTTCAGTTTTGCAACTCCACTTTTTCTTACCAAGAAATGTAATTGGAGAAGGGGGCCAAAAATGCCAACCTATTCCCCCACCTCAGGAGAAATTCCACAGCATGTAGAGCTGTCCATGCAGGATAGCTTTACTGCTGGATTTGACGGCATCAAAAGCTCTAGTGAAGGCTACACATGGTCTTACCTAAAAATCACACAGGGGACACTTGCATTGATTTCCACATTTCAGGCTGTTCACTAGAGTTGTGCAAAGGCTTTGACGCAAACCAGCCTCAAAAACACACATTAAGAGTTTCCTCCTGATAACTCATTATCCAAAATTTCAAGCACAACATAAAGCAAACATCCTCCCCCAAGCCAGCAAGACCTCTTTGGTGAGCACACTAGAATTCAGTGACATTTCAGAAGGATAATGTTATTTCCAGACAGTTCACTCTGTTCAAAGATTCTCCAGTTAGGAAGGAAAAAGGAAGGAATAAAAAAAATTAAGGAAAACCTCCAGCCTCCATTAAGCCTGACAAGCTGTCACTGGTTGTTTCCTGGTAAAATAGTGCAGTTCCTAAGTCTGCAATGGAGAAATCTGTGTTTACTTGGCATAAAGACTGGAACAGTCAAGAGGAAAAAACTGTTGACGAGGAAATGATCTTTGGATTATAAGTTGCAGCTGGGGAGGAGAACTAAGTACAACAATCCAGCCCGGTCAGTTGTTTCTCTGCCGTGTATCTGCAAAAATTCTCCAAGTTTAAAGAAAACAGGAAAAAGCCTTTGAGGCTAGAGAGGGGCACAGGCAGCATGATTCAGTTACTGAGCTCCCAGGGACAAGACGTTTCTGCTGTGCATCAGTTGCCTTTTAAAACTTTGATCTAATTGGACTCATGGTGTGGGAAACAGGGACAATCTTCCACCATGGCTCTGCACAGCGCCAGGACCACTGGCTGGCTGTACTTTTCCCTGTGACAGCTTTCCATGAGCAAAGTGAAAACCAATGCAAGAGCACTATCTCATTTGTCCTGGAGACAGTCTATAGATTCCCTCACCTTGAGGTTGATACCAGCAGGCAGTTTGTATGGTATCTCTTACCTTCACAGATCTCTCCTGGGAAGCGCTCGGGACAGAGAGACGTCCGTACACACTGCCTGAGAGAGCCGGCAGCACAGGCAGAAAGAGATGACCCATAGGTTTTCTTCAGCCAGACAACACTGTCCATGCTCAGAAATGTGACACAACCCCAGGCTATTTCAAGTTTTCAGTTTCCAATTATTTCACCTCTCTGAAGAACTGGCTTCAGTGTCCAGGTTGTGTTTGCAGCCCAGATACCTGGTGCAGGCTTTGTCTCTAATCTAGGATACAGTCAGCCACAATTCATGGACCTCAATGTCTCATGTGGACACTCACATGTATTAGCAGATCTGCTCATGAAGTTAGAGCACAAGTCTCCCCCATCCAGGAAACTGCAGGGAGCCAGAGCTCTCAAAGGGAGTCAATTAACTTGTTATTCAGCAAGGAGGACTTCCAAAAAGTACCTGCATTGCATTACACCTCAGTCTTGCGGCAGGTTGCCAGAGGCAGTGGCTAAACGAATCCAGGTAACTGTTTTCCCATAGAATTGAAAGAGGTGATGCAAGGCTGTCTCTATCCATCATTCTAAATCTAAAATTTGCTTAAAAGCCTCAAACTCCACACTTCTGCATTATCTGAAAGTGCCAAGAGCAACCATCAACAGGTGACCAGGAGGCAGTCTCCCACCGTGATCACTCCAGCTCCTTCCAGGCAATGCCACAAACAATACTCTCAAAATGTGCCAGTACCAGTAGCCTGCTGAGTAACTGCTAGGAAGATATGTTCATTAGCAATGACACCTCTGCTATTTCAAATGCAAACAGAACCTGTGATCTGCATTTATGGCATTTGCATAGTTTAGAGCAGACACAGCTTGGGAAGCCAACCCCGATGCATCATTACCAGCACTGCTTGAGCCACTGTTCAGCTGCTAATTAACAATCAATTTATGTTTTCAATTCTAACATCAATATTAACATGAAGCTTTTACTAATGCCTTAGCGAGACACCCACAAGTATAGCATGGGTACAGACAACCTTTCAAAGCAACTAGAGAAGGGTCGCAAGACATACCCTTCTTATTTATATATTCCTCCCAAGGTAATAACGCTGCTGCAGGGCACAGTCAGAGGGAGCGAGTCACATTTGTGCCGACAGCCCCGCAACTGCTGCAGCCCTGGCTGCCACCAGTGCCAAGGGCAAGGCCACCTCCTGCTGCCCTTTGGTGGGTCCCTGGGCTGGAGATGCTCAGGAGCCATGAGTCAACTCTGCCCTCTTGCGATTAGAGCCAAACATCACCCCCTGACCTGTGTATCAGAAGGGAAGAGGTCTTTTCTCCGAAAAGGTACCTACTTCCATCAGATGCGATAAGAATCATTTATGTATTCAGCTCTGTAAGAGGCAGAAGCTGCTGAATGACAGCAGGACTTAGCAGATTCCTCAACAGGAGGCACTCAGGGCAATTCCTGCTTCTCTCTGTGAGCAGCCTAGACCTCAGGTTTGTTTCATCTCTTGCAAGAGGGATTCAGCCCCGTGTTTGGCGGCACCCGACACTTTGCCTGTGCCTTAGGCTGCAGCACTGCAGGCACGGGGCTGTGTGCAGGGAGCACGCTGGACATGGAGGCGAGCCTCTAATGTGCTGGGCGTTAGAGCTCTTCAGGACAACTCATCTCTAAAATAGGCTGGAAAACCCTCTCCCCACCACCACGTCCTCATCCTTCCATATCCCTCCACCTTCCAAATCCAAACCAGCTCCACAAGTTATCCCCATACATTCCATTTCAAGGCAGGCACTGGCTGGAAAATAAAGATTAGGAAAAACCTTCATTTCATCAACTGCAAAATCCCGTTTTCCTTTCCTAAAAGGAGCATCACTTGCTTTCAGAAGCTGCTAGACCAGGTCTCTCAGATGCAGCAACCCGCCTGTGACCGCAGGGTAAAGCAGCGCTTGCGCTCCTGCAATGCCTGGTGCTCCACGAGAGAGCAGCATGTCCTTTCAGTTGAGAGTACTGGGCTCCACAACTGCTTTTAAAATGGCTAACGCGGAGCTGGAGGAGGAGAAGAGAGAGAGAAAGGGATGCAGTTTAATATTTTTAGTCTCACACGCACATATACAGGGTCATGGCATCACCCTGCGAGAAAGAAGGTGCTGCTGCAGAAGCACAGTTGATTATTTCTTGCTCTGGTGTCCATATGAACTGACCTAGCAGAGCAAATAGCTGCTGGACAGTTAAAAAAACACCCCACCACATACACACAAAAAAAATCTACCAACAAAATAAACAGACAAAACCCCCAAGTAACCCAGGTGTCAGGGAGAATCAGGCCTCAGAGCTGATTTCAACTAGGCTGCACCAGGCTCTTCAGGAGTCACAAATCAGGTACTGCAGCCAGGAAGGCCTGGCCTGGCCATCATAATCATTTGTTTATGTTCTAAATCAGTCAAATACAAGCACAGGCTACCCCTTATCTTCTTTCCCAGCCTTCTGACAGGAATGGACATCCTGTTTTGTCATTTGCCTTTGCTGTTCCGCTTGCATAAACTCAGCAAGCCACAAAATTCATGTGCTAACTTGAATTAAGTCTCACAAAGAGTAAAGAAAAAAAATTAATATACATCAGCTCCTGAAGCCAGAACTTTTGAAGACACAGGGGAGTCAACTAGAAGGAGATGGGTTAAGACAGTTCACACAAGAGCTTCCTGCACCGTGGTATAGATTATGTTAGGATTAAGATTACACAGCATTACTTGCAGATGAGCCTCACACCCCGGACAGCTCAACCAAATCCCTACTAGATCACTGTCCATTCATTTTCTGATGATGTAGGGGCAGCAGCAAAGCTTTACAGCTGGTAAGGGCCTCAGCAGAAAACATCATCGCGGGATTGTGCATATGGATGCGTGAACATCAATAGTGCAATGGGGGTGACAGAATAACACAGCGCAAAGCAAGAGCAGCACAGGTTGTTGTCAGGATAATACCATCAAGAATATTTACTTGGTATACGTTGGAAAGTGAAAAATGACCACTACCTTGTAAAGGACCTTGTAACTCTGGCTGAGCATGGAAACGGAAATATAGAAGAAAGCTGCAATGTGCCTGCCTGTGGGAATACCCCGAAATCCCCAGCACAGGTTGCTGCAGCAGTAAAGGAATGTGGAAGAAACTAGTAACACATTTAAGTGCCAGTAGAATATATATACACACACACATATATACCTACCTATGCCTCTCCACAGAAGCTTGTTACATATATCTGTGTCACATTACGTCACCACTGCATGTCACTGTTCAGACATAATGACAAAGAAAGATTTGAGCAAGGCTTTAAAAGTTCTGTTGAGGATAAAGATATCAGGGCCTGCCCTCAACAATGTTGTGAGGACAAAGAAGGGAAACAACAATATCTCAAGACAAAAAAATAATAAAAAACCACACTTGCCCCTCACAGAACTGTCTGAAAAACTTTAAGGCACATCACCTGCTGGTGATGATGACACTTTAAAAGTGGACAGACAACGGTTTCTAGCTGGGATACTTCCCAGGACTAATTTGTAGAAAAACTGCTCTAACAGCTGCACAGTCACACACCGATGGGGCCTGGCCCAAAGCCCTGCCAGGGCTCACCATGGAGAAGGGTAGTCTCTGGGAAGTGCAGTTTGGTCATCGGCCAAATACCTGTTCTCAGCTCTGCTGTTCTGACAGCTAACACAGGGATGTTCGAGGGTTTGAGAGGTATATTCACTAATCTCGTTGAGTTTTGTAAAGTCTCCCTCTGCCATTTCTCCCCAGCCAGACATACTGGGAGGAGATGAAGCAAGAACTAACAGACAATTACTTGCTGGTTGCCCTACCCACTAAAGATGCTCACCAAGCCCCTGTGTAGAGCAGCTCCATGAATTAGCACTGAATCTCAGATCTGTCAAACTCAATGAGTGGTGATTGATGCAGCCTTTTCAGTAATGGATTTTGTCAGGAAAAAAAAAGGTAAATTATGACACTACCCAAACTACTGCAATAGTTGATGTAGACTGAAGACTTAGCTCCCCAACTCCTACTCCCAAAGCCAGCCTCTTACAAAGCCTTTCCTCTACATTTTCTGATCTCAGCTACTGGAGTTTAAAAAAATCCAGTAAACTCAGCTGTGCCATCTCACTCTATCAAACCCTCTCTCCTACAGCAATCAGTTGAAAGGCTGGCTGACGTTCACACAAGAGCCCTTCAGATCAAAGCACACCAAGTGTGCTTAGACATACCTGCTCACCGAAAGGCTTGTCTGTGTATCTCCCGATTAGCTCCGAGTCCAATGCAGGTCAACAGCAGATGAAAGGCAGGCATTTAGCAAGCACGTCAAACTGCTAGAAGTCTTCACTGCCCATCTTCTTACCCAGTCCTGTACTTGAAGCAGCCTGGCTCCAAGCTTCTTTACTTGTGTCCCAGAAATCTCAATGTCAACAGGTCAAGGGCAACAGTGTTGTCTCTGGTTGTGATGCCCCCATGTTAGACATCCTACATCCTTTTTCTGATGGTGCACAAGGTCACCTAGTTGCACAGGGCATTCCAGGTCACTTAGAGAGGCTATATTAATTAATTAACTTATTATTACTACCAAAATAGTGGTTAACATCCCTTGGATGCACATTGGTCACCTCCAGTCACTGAACACACCCAACAGCATCAGCTCCCAACACCAAGCACTGAGTGTACGCAAGTTGCTCTTGGCAGCCTTGTCACTTCCCTTCCTGGGGACAGGAATGAACATGATGGTAATGCAATAGCTTAGCCAGTCTGTCCACAGCCAGCATTAACCCACTTCAGTGGAGATATTCTGAGCGCAGCATCTTGTTAATTTTTTTCCCTATCAACAACAGCTTAAGGGAAAAAATCCGCTAACAGTTAAAGAGTTATACCCTACCTACATACTCTAGCCTGATACCCAAGTAGAAATAGGGGACAAAAAAATCCACCAAGGAATCTCTTTATGACTTGTAAAGGACACAAACTGTAGAGATGTTCAAAGTAAATTCTGCTCCTGCAGAGCCCCACAATCAGGAGAACTCAACGAGAGCCATGCGCTGTGTGCCGTGTGAAGTTCTTCCGTGGAGGAGTGCGTTTACTTCATTAGAGGGATCACAGCCTCCCATGGGCTTTGGTAGCCTCCAGAGTACATTCCTCTGGGGCACTGCTCTCCTCGATGGCAGCAGCACACCATATTTTAACCCCTGTAAAGCAAAGATCAGGTCTAAAGCCCACAGATTTCTGACCTCCCGAGGCAGTGTGCACCTGGAGTTAAACACTGAGTGACATGGGCGCTAGAAGTCAACATTCATTTCTAAAACTACAACCCCACTATGAAGAATAAACTTCAGGCAAAGAGGAAGCACTGCTGGCAGCGCATGGGAAGCTTGCTATAGGAGCACACTAAGGTATATTAGCGTTCTGCAACAGTGTTATTTAGGAGGTGTTTGGGAGATGTGAGGTTCACAGGAAAGGAGTAAGTAGTAATTAGCTAGATAATATGCACTTGTACATAGCTTGGAAACAGAACAGGAAAGGATGAAGTGGCAATTGTCAGAAAATACTGGGAGAAAAAAAGGAAGAAAAGAAAAAAAAGAAAAAAAAAATCACTGCACTTTGGCCAGATACCGTAGGAAGTAAAAAGGCTCTTATTTCCTACAGATATCAAGAGAAGTAAAAATTTTGCTATCTTTAAGGGATCCAGATTTGGATGGACTGGGTTTTAGTAGTTTATTGTACCACCACTGTAAATTTGCATTCTTTGTCTTCTTGGAGTTGTCTAATATTCCCAATAATCAGCATGCAAAAGGCTTAGAAAACTACAAATAAACCTTCAAGCTCGGGTTCATCAACGCAACACCTGTCAGAATAGCAATGCAAGCTGCTGACCTCTTTGTAAATCCAAACCTCTCCAATATTCACAAAGAAACATCTCCCCATCCCTGTCCCTGCCTCCCACCCCAGAGGCTTGGGATGACCACAGTCCCAGCAGCCTGTGGTCCCCACCTTACTGTACTTGAGCCAATTCCCCCGTCAGGAAGAGGAAATGAACATGGAAATCCTAGATAATTAAGTAAGTAGTAAAACATCCATATGAAAAGATTATTCAGTACATTAAAACACAATTATGGCCAGTTAGGAAGTTAAAGCACGAGGATAATAATTTAAATCTCCAGAAGAGAGAGCAATTTGGGTTTTCAGCATAGCATGTGGCTGCTGTCCATAAGGATGACAGCAGAGAGACCTTTATAAAAAGGATAGAGGAACATTCAAAGGTATTTGGCAGCGGGCAACTCCTACTGGTTATTTTGTTAAAACATATCACCTGCAAGTGTGATTCTTAATGTTGTTTTTCTCAGCCTTAAGAACAGCAGGAATCAAAGGCTTACGAGAAAACAGAAAGATCGGCAGAGAACAACCCACGCCACAGCTGACCACTCACCACTGCTATGACTCACGCAGAGGTTAGATACCAGGCACAGTTTACAACTCTAGTCAAGCAGGACACGTGGTCCCAGTGTTCCAGGAAAGAAATAAGCAAAATAAAGTAATTACTTCTAAGAGATTATTCAAGTCCTTACAACAAGCTCGGACCTCACCAACAATTCAGTCACTTCAGAAGAAGACAGCATGTGCCATCACACTTAGGGCATACCAGCATCCCCAAACCCTTCCAGGTACACCCAAGGAGACAGCTTCACACTGCATTTTCCCACTAAGTCCCAGCTTCTGCAGCGTGCTAAATTTTACCAGGCTGCTGCCTTCAGAGCATCTAATCAGGACCATCCCGCTTCAGACACCCTCAGCCACCAACAAATAGAGCCTAAATCTGTTTTTAACAGGCAAGCCCCAGATCCAGTTATGTGAATAAGCCTCCAAGGCAAATCAGCCCTACTGTTAAACACCCATAAGTAGGGAAGAGGACAGACCACTTCCACTTCCCCTTCCCAACTCAAAAACACCAACACCGAAGCAGTCAGGGCATTGCAGAAGTTTCTGTTCAGTTAATGAAATATCAGCCGCAAGATCTGCAGAGGAGCTTAAACACAAACCTCAGACACACATCTCACAACCCGCCCCATTCCCTTGTAGGGAGCTTTAAAGCAAAAACAACAACAAAAAAAAATGATGAAAGGTTAATTAAGCCACAAAGCAAATAAAGACTCCAGTCAACAGTACAATTACCTCGGAGTGCCCTCCACCGGAGGAAGGTCTGCAAGAAGTGCATGCTCTTCTTCCTCAGTCCCGGAGGAGGTAGCAGCATTAGCAGGACCGGGTCTGCTCCACCACTCGCTCACAAACACTTCAGCATTCCCAGCTTCCTTCCTCCTTCCAGCACTACCTCGGTCCAGCCGGAGCAAAGTGCACCTGGTCTGCTCTGCTAATCACTGCTGGGGAGTCTGGGGCTTCTCTCTCTTTTTCTCTCTCCCTCTCCAAATAAGCAATTAGCATGAATAATTACAGCTCTGATAATAATACCCAGCCACCTTTGAGCAAGAGGGAAAAGACTGTAATTAACTCTTTCTTAGGGATCAGAGGAGATTGAAACAGCGCTAGCCTAATTATCTTCTTCTGGGATGCCTCCTTGCTAACAAGAAGCTTTGGAAAGAGGCTGGCAGAGGTCAAGTACCATCCTTTTGGAAATCTCTCCGTCCAACCCGAATTTATGTGGTAAATTTACACAAGGGGGGAAAAGAACGCAATTTCCCCATTGTGTGCTTCATCGGCAACGGGCCGTCCATCCACACACCGCCTGCAGCACTAGCTCACGATGAATCTTTGGCCACCAAGGGCTTCAGAGCTGCTCCCTGGCCAGAGAACACACTGTGGTGACATGTGGGTCCTCCTGTGTATGATGCAGAGCCACACAGCAGGAAAGCTGTTACCGCCAACCCTGCCGAGGGCTCAGGAGACCTCACTCCAGGCTGGAGAGGGCACTGATGCCCTCTCTCCTACTCCAAACCAAGTGCAAAGGCACCCCCACCCCAGAGCTTTCTTCCTGCTCCATCCCCCAGGTTGCAAAGCTGGAGGAAAACAAATAAAGCAAGTAAGAACTCGAAATCAAATCAGGAGCGAAGCTGGAATGAGCACATTTAATATGCCTGTACAGCAACCTGGCTTTGTCCCCGTCCCAAAGCGTCTCCTGGCAGGCAGGTGTGACAGACACGTGTGCATGTCCTGCTCCCAGTTCCTTCCAAGAAGCAAAACACACAACACGCACCACCCAGAAAAGGAGTTAAATTGAGCTCAGAAAGTAAAACAACAGGCAGCAGCCCTCTGCCACAACCGCCCCAAATTTCCCAAGGCACTGAAAAGAGGTGGGGGTTAGGTGGTTGCTATAACACGCTCTTCATGTGGCAGGAGAAAGTGATTAATAGAGTTGTTATACAATCTTGTCGTGCTTTATTGCTATTGCGGCGTCTGGAGATGTTATTAGAGAGAGCTGCAGCACATCGGATGGGAACGCTGCCCTCCAAACACTCCAGCCTCCTATTAAAAGAGCACAGGTTTTGTTAACATCTCCTCTTGGACTCCATTGACCTGAAGTGCATAAGAGTGGAAAAATTAGCGTGTTTATGAACCCTTATCACTACCCTTAGAAAACCTCCTGAAATTTTTACAAGTCTCCAAGCATTTAAGCATTAATTTTCGCATTGAAAAGACCCTACATAACAATTCTTGCATTTATGACGTCAAGGTGCTCAGGGCACAGCAAAATATAATAAAGCATACTAAAATACAAGAAAATATTTCTTTAGATAGTAATTTGAGAGATTTAAAGATTCTGTAAGTGTGACTTTATAAAGATGTTGTATACGACGTGTATTTTAAGCTTCCTTACTTCATATACTCTTCTACTACAGAACTATCTTTTCTTTGCTAATTTCTTGAAATACGAGAAGATAAAACAGGCTTAAAGACAGTTTGAATTCCACAAGTTATGTATGTTAGTTTCCCTGTAAACTGAATAGCTCCAAAAGCATTAGGTAGACTACAAAACAGTATGAAGTAAAGCTTTATCCTGCTAACTATTAATAAATAACATGGCCAATATAGCTCAATGATTACGTTGTTAGGATCTTAAAATTCTGTTTTGTCATGAAAAAACTACACCTCGGCTACCTACACTTATGGTGTGGCCCAATGTAATTTCAAGTGTTGGCTGAATTTGAAAAAAGAAAAGGGCATTTGAGGCCTGAATTTTATTTTTTCTATGATTTAATTGCCAGGGCAGTGAGTCCAGCCTCTGCTCTGGATTCTTTCCACCTTACGTGTTGCCCTCAGCACCTCTGACCCAAGCGAGTTATTTATGTGCCATTAGGAGACACTGGAGATGGAGGCACACACTGTGACTCTCTGGCTGGGAACAAGATGTCATTCCTGTAAGTGGGATCTGGCCCCAGGGACAGGGAGAGCCTCAGTGGCTCCACAACACGACGGTGACAGTGGCCACCACGCTGTGGTGGGCAGCCAAGGCTCACAGGGAGCCACTGCCACCTACCTGGGGGGTGTCTGGGGTCTTGGATCTGCACATTGAAGGTTGTATGGTGAGGCCACAAGTACACGTGCCTCTGTGCTCCACATCTGCATAGGGAGCCCCAAAGAAGATTTTGCACAGATGTACAGGCCTGTAACAAACAGAACATCCCCAATGCATCTGGCAGGGATGAGCTACTCAAAGATTAAAATCTATGAGGATACTACAGCACAGACAACATTTGGAGACTGCAAATTGGTGTGCAGGCAGCGACCTGAGCTTTAGAAACAGACATGGGGACCTTCAGAGGATTGTGGCTTTGCGGCTCCATCATCCGGCTCAAAGTCTTAAAGATGCTATTTGACCAACACCTTTTGGTTACTACTGAGCTTTCTAAACAGTGAGTGAGCGATACAGCCCATTGAAGTCTGCTCTATAGACTCAGTACCAGCTGCCTTCGGGTGTTACTTTGCTAAAATTTCCAATGCTTTCAATTAACATGTAGCAAAACAATTAGTCATGATGTCTTCCTGACAAGTAATTGTTCTCCCTGGCTCCTTTCCTCATCATTGTGAGTTTCCATTTAATTTATGGACCCCAATAAAGCATGAAGAAACCTGGCTAATGCTTCATCAGCTTTCTAAGCATAAAGTAATCAGCTTTTTCAACACCTTTGGCAGGGAGTGGAATTGAGGCTTTACTATTCTATGGAGCTGAAGGAAAGGTGGCTTATCCAGCAGCAGACAGGGCGTTTGCAGCAGGGCGAAGGACACACTCGCACCCTCCAAGTCACATAAGCACCAGCTCCTGACTTCTCTGTGCTGGGATTAGCCTGCTCGCCCCTCGGCAGAGCCTCCCACGTGTCCCCCGGCTGTGCAGGGCTCCCGCCACGGAGGTGCGAGATGAAAGGAGAAGGATGCAAACATCAGAGGAACCGGGGAGACCGTGCTGTAAAGAAAACACAGCTAATGCCTTGCTAATTATTCAGACCTCAGGCCTCGCCTTATCCAGCAGTGTGGGCCTCAAGCAGGAAGCGCAGTGGAGGATGCTTAGGGAGGAAGGAAAGTGTCTTCCTCAGTCGGGGCACCTGCCAGCCCTCGCTGGGCCACCGGCTGCACGTGGTCCATGGGCCCCGCAGTCCCAGAGGACAAGCAATGGTTCGGATGTTGCAAGCACTCAGCTCACCCATTCCAAAACACAATCCCAGGTAGAACCGCCACAACATCCACTGGATGCAAATTCACCCTACACCCATCCAGACACGTGCAGTGTGTGAACACACACCAGCACCTAACCACAGCAGCACACTTGGGGAGCACCCCACACCTGCCCCACCATGGGCACAGGCCCCTGCTACGTGCAGGTGCACCTGCTACGTGGGTGCCTGAGCACTGGGTGCAGAGAACTAGTAAACTTCTTTGCACATGTGGCCTTAGAGAGCAAATCAAGCCAAGCAGCACCCCAAAAACCAAACAGCTGAAAGAGCTATGCTTGAGTGATTACAAAAACCTGAACTGAAAGCTGCTCAAAAGGCATCGGAAAGAGAAAGGGAAGAGGGCTGCCAAGCCTGACTCCCCAAATAAAGCCTCTCCACTGACAAGTTCGCCTCCGATTTGCAATTCTTGTGTCTGACTGCACCTGGAGTTAATGCCGGCCACGTTTGATGTCTCCTCTTCACACAAGGACCCATTAGAGTGAGAGGCCATGTTTGGAGGGACAGGGCACTCAGGGACAGCTCTCCCCACTACTCCCCATATGTGGAGGAGCTAGGACTGACAGCCACGCATGGGCAGAGCCCCAGTCCTTGCTCAGCTGCCACAGCAGTGCTGTGGGATGAGCAGCAGCTCCTCGGGTGGCTGATGGGCTCTTTAAGCACCCCAGCCCGGACCTCCTTGCTCTGCGCTTCAAGGCGGCACGAAGGGCTTGCAGGGAAAAAGCAAAAAACCGTGAATCTCAGCAGAAATGGGGGTTGCGCTTGATACCCCAGTACCAAGGGAGAAGACTAAATAATTAATCACAAAAGCAACCGAGTGTTAACAAGCTGAGCAGGATCAAACCGCATGAAAGATGCCAAGCCCCCCCAACCCGCTTTGGTGTGCTGACAAGCCTCATTTTAATAACTCGACTACCAAAGCCGAGAGGATGCACCACAAATAAATAAATGGATCCCAGCCCTCGATGACTTCAGGATCAGCTTGACATCTCCTTTGCCACCAAGCATGGAATTAGTTCAGAGCCATGGGAGAGCAAGGTGTCTTGGGATTTGGGTGGTCATTACAAACCCAACTATGCAGTCAGGGGTCTTCCACATGTGTCACCCTGCTTTCTTTGTGGCTTTATGGGGAGGAGGAACATTGAATGGGAAAAGCAAACAAATGTCACCCCTAAATAGCAGTGTCTGACTGTGTAGAACTAAGCAGCAATATCCAGTAAACAGGAGCCAGCAGGGATAACAGCCTGTGCACAGGATGGGAAGGGAAATATATGCACATGCCTAATACCTTTCCTGGATGCTCTAGCGAGTCAGCCATGCTGAGGACAGAGACTTCCATGATTTGAATTTTGTATTACCCTGTGCACAGTATATCCTGGCACAGGCTACAGGGCTATAATATACTACTATTTATGCAGTACCAGCATTAAAACACGTATCTCCCCAGCACACCACACACCAGACCCAGCCAGCCCAGCACAAATGCTCTATTACACCAGCTTAAGATGGAGATCTTAAGTACTAGCATCCACATCACAGTCTCTTAATCTATTTTCATCAGGCTTGTTCCATCTACAGTGAGAAAAGGTTGGTCCAACTAGGATGAGAAAGACCGTTTGGACTCCATTGGGCCAGTAGCTACAGCAAAAAAACATATGTAAATAATTACAGCTTCTGCTTATACAGCACCATGGCTTCCAAAAGGGCTTTGAGAAGTTAAACCGACAGGCAGGCACTAGGCAGAGCTCTGCAATCCATCACTCGGATGCTACGATCTGAAGGGAAATAAGGATCCTGTTTAACAGGTCAGAAGGAATATATAGGATTTAGGGGCAATTGCACACTTAGTGCAGGATACATGCACACACCACCTTCAGGGATCTAGGAGTTCGTTCCGGCTCTAGTGTCTTTGTCCTGTAAAGTCTGAATAGGCTGATTCCTATGCAGATGAGTATGGGAAGGTGATTCAAATAAGACAGTGAGATGGGCTTTTCTAAGGCATCTGTGTGATTGCAGAGCACCAGCCCCATGAAAATACCAATGTGCTGGAGTCAGAATGATGCTTTTTAAATTTCCCTGTGATAAAAGACAAAGCCCCTTCTCCCCCACCATCATAAACTTTGGTTAAATGAAGGAAAGTCATAACATAAAACAAGACACTTACTGCATTTCCAATCTCCAAGCATTTCATAATACTATGGGCACCAGAACACCCATATTATCTTTAATCCCGTGTCTTTTACCAGAACAACACAACAGACTATTGCAAAAGTCAGTATCACAGCATATGTTAGGATGGAGAGCTGGGACATGGTCAGCAATTCAGAATTTACTCAGGCAGTTGCTGGCTAGGAGAGGCTTTGCTGCAACACTTTTATGATACATGGGCTGAATATTTTGCATTTCTGTGCATAAAGGCTCACTCACTAGAATGAGGTTTTGTCCCCTGCGGTACGTCATTTACATTAAAATCTCCCCCGCTTCTCAGCGGGACTTTCATGTATCCCCACCACTTAGATAGCAGAGGCATATATATGTGTGAGGAGAGACAGGAGGGAGAAATATCTTTTTTAAACATTCATTGAGCTGGAAGTGTGGAAGATGCCAGCATACGAAGGGTTCAACTGATGTGGAAATGCAGCTCTTTGAAAAAAAGGAACTGAACACCAAAACTGGTTCAGTGCAGCTAAATTGGTCCCCTAAGGGCCAGTGGTAACAGAAACCTTCAGTCCAAATAAGAACAAGTAAAATATTCAGCAAACAGCATTTGATGCTTACATGCAGGGTGAAAAAGTGGTGCAACTGATGGAAAATGAAAATAAACAGTTACCCCAATAATACGGTTGTTTTGGCAAATACTCTGGGAGCAGCAGGGTTCTGGCCACCCAGTGCTGGTAACTTCAGCATCACCCAAGAACATGGGTGAAGGCAGCAATGAAGGTCATGCCAATGGCTCCATCACACCAACGCACTGCTCAGATTGGTGATGCTGGGCTCCCCCCAGGCACCACGGCTCTGAGTCACATACCTTGCAGCAGTGGTGGGGAGATACTCAGCATGATGGACAACCTTACTAAGACCCAGCTCAATACTTTAAGGCTTCAAAAAGCCCAAGCCAAATTATGGGTGTACAATACAAGGTTTGCAAAGAAGCCCCTAAACAAAATAGGTCTTGGAGTAAATCCCAGGCCAACAGACTCACAGCGTCCTTGAATTCAGTACCGTGATGCAAGCTGACAGCAGCCACCTGATGCCTTTGTGTCCCCATGCGCCTCCTGGGTTTTGTTCGTCTCAGTCTTCTTGGATCCAAATGCTCCACCCCAGGGAACCTGGGGCCTGGATCCCACCTCCACAGACAAACACGAGTCATTATAGAATCATAGAATGGGTTGGAATTAACCTTAAAGATGATCTAGTTCCAAGAAGCTCCTGTCATGGGCAGGGACACCTTCCACTAAATTAGCGGAAGGAGGGTTGTGTGACGTGACAGCAAAACACACGCGGAAATGGGCTATGTTTCCCAGTGAGATCTCCAGATCTCTTTAAGTGTATCCCCAACAGCTTTTAAAGGCTGATGATGTTCAGTCCTTGGGTTGAATTTCATCTGATGCCTAGCAGTGGAAAAGGGACCAAGTTCTTGTCCTCTCATTGAGTATGTCCCTATGCAGTACAGGGAGCACAAGCCCAAGACCGCTACAGGGTCAGGCACTGTGCAGGGTTTACTTCAGCCCTTAAGGTTCCCAAAACCAGGATGGACACGGTCCCTGAGGCTTTAGCCATCAGGGCAACTCCTACGCAGCTTGTGACCTGAAGCCAGCCTACTCCACTGCATCGAATAATACCACCTTAGCTACACAGATAAAGCCTGAACTTGCTCAACAAAAGCTCAGGTCTTGACTGTTTTCAGAAGAAAAAAATATCAAACACTACAATAATTCTAATTTACCCTGTGAGGGATGTTAGGATTGCTTTTTGTTGTTCAAATCAGTCTGGTTTATCCCTTCTCTATATTTTCTTTGGGTTTTCTTCCCAAAAAGAAACGTATAAATGCAGGTGCTCTAGTACCTGAATTTCTTGAGTCATTTTAATATCTATTATTATGATCACTGCTTGAAGAGAGAACTGTCAGCAATAGTTCTTTTCAGGGCAGGAAGGAAGTTCATCAGAAAACATGAGAATAGATTCAAAGAAAGAAGATGCATAAGAAGCGATCTGCTCAGGGAAGCAATGCTTGCTTTATGGGAGGAACACACAGAGCATATTATTACCATTTAAAATTCCTTGCTTCCCAAAAATGTCTCGTTCAGCAATGTATCACCGAAACATAAAGGAGTTATTTCTTCCTGCATTACCAATCTGGGATGATTTTGTCAAAGACATCGCCAGCATCTCTGAGATATAAGACCATAGGTGTTGCTAATATACGGCAACAGTGGCAGGTAGGTAAAAAAACTGGTCACTATTTTACTTTCCACCTGGGATCACTGAAGAGATATTGGATAAACTGATGCTCAGCCTTGGAGCCCTCACAGGCAGAGGAAGAATTACTTCAGGAAGAGAGACTTGTGTTATTGGATTTATATCTTTATGTGCATTTCTTGTGGCACTGGCAGCAGATCTGGTGGGGAAGTATTTTTTGTCTTGTGAAAACCGAACATTGTTTTTTTCCTGTGACGATGCAGAGGTTGTACATATCACAGCTTATAACCTGAAACAACCTGAGATGCCAGTTCCAGCTCCAGATCTAAAGCAGGCACATCAGGGACCTGAGCTGGGATCTCTCTGCTCATGTGAATGTCCTGACCACCCAGGCACTGCCGATTGCTTAGGGAAAAGTCTCATTCTCTTCAGTCTAACGGTGGTTAGAAAGCTCATCCTGGACTCAGGAAGGAGTTTCTAATGGCAGGTACATCAAAACTCTACAGATCCTGTGAATCTCTGGTTTCTGACTCTGCCTTTTAACTAAAAAGCTCTCAGCTATCTCCATTTCTTAGACCATTCACATGGGTTGCGACAGACCTGGGAAGAAATTAGATGGGGAGACAGACTTTGCCTTCCTCACTGTCAGACTTATTAGATACATTCCTAATTTCCCAAAACTTGTAAAGATATGCAAATATATTTTAAGCAAAATAAGATATAAGCAAGCATAGAGAAAAAAATAAACAAGCAAAAAAACAAACAAGCATTATGTGCAAAGTCTGTGACTGAAAAAGGATCATATTTCTGCTTGGTTACATGTCAGTCAGCAGAGAAAAAAGCCTACACCTTCTCATAGAAAAAGCTGAGTCTCTGGTAACTTCACGTTTAGGCTGAGATACTTTAGTGAAAAGTACGCTCACACACAGACTTGTCATCAAGTGTTGGTTTTAAATCACTTTTATGCTTTTATCTGGTGTTTGGCCCCAGTGCAACGGATGCTGATCTATCCAAGGCAGCACGGACACAGCAATAGCATGAAGCAAATCGCTGTGAGATTCTGGACAAATGTCCAAGCACTCGTTTTCCACTCAGGCATGTTTTGTCAGCGGAAAAAAAGAGTGCGTATGAGGAGAAAATATTAACTCATGACTGTTCTTCTACAGTCCAATGCACTCAGATGAGAAGGGGTGTATTGGTTGTGAAGGGAAATCATTTATTTGAAAAGGCACTTAGTTTCCTTTTAGTTTCGTGTTTTCTGAAATAGATTGTAAAAAAGGAAATGCAGACAGACATCTTAGGGATTGATAAATCATGTGGCGATTTTATAAGGGGCACAATCGTTCCCTTGTGCCCTCCCACTATCACTTATCAAGCCCTGAATCACACACTGCTGTTGATTTCCATGGCTTTGTGAGATTAATCTGGCTACACTCCATAAAGCAAAAAGAGCAAGAGGGAGAGAGAGAAAAGGAAATCGTTCACAAAAAACTAGGTTACAACAACCCTCGGGATCCAAGTGAAACCAAGAAGAGGAGAAAGGTTCAGCACCGGGGTGCCAGCCTGGGCAAAGACACGACTCTCACTCCAACACGTCGGACCCACTGAGCCTCAAATACACAACACAGCACGTTTAGGGAAAAGTTTTTATAAAGCCTTATTAAAAGAAAACAATGGACTTTTTTTTTCTTTTTCCCAAGGATGTAGACTTGAGTATGAGGCATATGGTGCTATTCTCCTTCTCCTGAGTATGGTGGGATGCAACCAGCTCATGTAACAGGAACCCAAGTGAACGAACTGTCTGGATCCCATCCCAACACACTCTGCAAGGAGACAGATTGATCCTTTTACCCCTGCTAAATGAGCCAGCATAATGCATCAGGGAGGGAGGGGAAAGCTAGAGAAGCACTTCTTGTTATATTATTCTGTTGTATTAAGAGAGCAGCTGGTAACCACCAGATTTGTTGGAACTAATTGAAAAATTACCCTAATTTTAACCTACAGCAAGAGCCAATGTTTAGCTTTCAGTTTCTATCTGTAACTAACTCAAAAACTTTTTCTTTTTTGCCAGATCACAAAAATATAAATTAAAATACAAACCTTTATACCTTGCTAATACACAGCCTTGTTATCATCTCAGGGCTCCAACAGAGCCAGAACACTGAAACCTCACTTCACATTATTTTTGTTCTCTTATTCTTCTGAAATGCTCTGTTAAAATATTTTATCATTTAATAAAGGCATTTCATTTTATCCATTACCATTCAAAGTAATTCCAAAGTATGAAATGAAAATCTAGTTCCTTACCAGGTATTTACACTGAGACAGGACAGAAAGCCTAGACCTACCCAGGATTTTTGCAATTAAACCAGAATACTTCCTGCCATCCTGAAAGAGCAGAGCAACTGAGAAGCTAATAGAGTTTTAAAAACCACAAATTTCCTTGACATGGCCCTGGGGCACGGGAGCAGATTGGCCTCCAGACAGATCTACTGCAGAACCCCTGTCAGCTTCAAAATAAATGAAGAAGTGTGATTTGGCACATCCTCGTGAGTATGCAAAGTCAGATGCCTGTACACGAGGGAAGAGATACTACAGATAAAAAGCTCTACGGGTGCAAGGGAAACAGAGATCAAGGTATTTCCTCACCTGTTTTAAATGCTGGCTTCCAGTCTGCTTTGTGCTATTCACCAACTTTGAAGAAGCAGGTAAAATTCTCACATAGCTGTATGTTAAGGAATAGAATCCAGAGGAAAGTATCCCAATTACTAAACAGGGAAAACAACTTTCTCTAGATCTCTGTTTTTAACCAAACCCTCTCTGGTGACATGTACACAAAGGAAACAGAGAAACTTCAGATACCTTGTAAGCAGAAAGATGCTAATATTTTTTAAATGTTGTTTAATATTGGCCCTGAGCTCACTGCATCTCACAAATTCTGGTGAACTAGGTTTTATTTTAACAATGACAACTGACAAATCACACCATCATCTGAATTTGCATTTCCTTCTCTCACACTATGCCCATTGGCCAGTAGTGACCTCGTGGAGTTTCTACAGCTTTCCAAATTCAAGACCTGATTTTTTTCTATATGATAAGCAGATTATATATCATCCGAGTGAAGGAAATTTTTCTTCATTCTCCAAAAACGTCTGACTGAGCTTGCAAGCAAGAGATGCAAATCAACAGCACTTTCCAGCCTCGAGGGCTCTCTGTGTATCACTGTGACTTGCCCTTGTGCCAGTGGACACGGGGGGGGCAGAGTGTGATGTTCAAGGCCCAGCATCCAATGGGCAAATTCATCCACTTAAGTAAGTCTTGATCATTAACAGGTTCTACAACACCTTTCAAGATCTCCTGGCAATACACCAGCAAATTACTTCCACATGCCATGCCCCATTCATATTTCTAAGTCAGCAAAGAAAAGCATAAGAACAAATTTATGACCAGACTACAGTCAGTATTATTAAAATGACTCCTCAAGACTGCTTTTGAAAATCTTGATTCCATCATCCAGGTTGCCCACTGCTGCAGCACTGCATCCCTTCACAATGAGCCCGTTGACTGGAGCCATGGCAAATGGTCCCAACAGTATCAGCATGGCCTCTACACTCTCCTTATCCTCCTGTCAAGTTCTGCCTTTAATTTACAAGGCTGCCAATCATGTACAATCCAGGATCAATAAAAAACCCCACATTTCCCAAGGACAGAGGGAGGATGTGCCTGGAGGTGAGTTATGAGAGACCTGAAGGGTGGAACAGGCTGAGATGAAGATTAGTAAAAAGTCAAATTCAGTGCTCAGATAGAGTCAGGTCTTCCTGCCCTCCCTCCCATCTTTAGCTTAGTATTAAACCACTATCAGCCTGCATAAGACAGGCAACCATTTGTCTTTTGGGGCTGTAAAAACCATATTTTCAAATTTCCTCCTTGCTACCACAAGAGATGGAAATGTTTCCCATCACTCAATGACCTCAGCAGTTAAAACCCTGAGAACATCACAGGGCTCTTAATTAAATAGGAAAAGCTGGTGACAGAGTGGGAACTGGGAGTTCCGTCCTCCCCATGCCATTCCATGAGATAGGGCATCACCCAGCATCATAGAATCATTCAGGTTGGAAAAGACTCTTGGGATCATCAAGTCCAACCAGAGCAGCAATCCTCCTTCAACCAGCACTTCTTACCACCCTGTCATTGGCTCACTGCACTTCATTTACCTCATTCTCATTAATGGGGCTTCTCTCAACTCCTGAGCAGGCTCTCTGCATCTTAATTACAGCCGGGTAACAGGTCTGGCAGCCTCATCACACAGCAGCAAAGGGCCGGGTTATCTTTTCAAGGAGTTCTCCACATCGTTTGGGAACTACAGGTCACACCTTGCCAACAAGAGCTGCGCTCTCGTGCCATTTCCTCATCACAGCAAGGACACGTGCAGATCCCTCCCCCAGCTCACTAGCACTAGAGAGAGTGCCAAAAAAACCCAACTAGTTTTCTTCAGGGAGGGGGGAATATCCATTATCTATGTATTCCCTAGCAAAAGCAGAATCTGCCTTTCTGCTGATTTTGAAAGCTGTTTCTGGTGAAAATACTCATTTTGATTAAAAAATTTTTGAGACAAGTAGTTCAACCAAAAAGTTTTTGGTTGGGATAAACAGGGGAAAACACTAAAGAAAATAATTTTCCCATTTAGTAAGATGTTTAAAGAAATGGGGATATGTGGGCGGCATGTTTTTAGGTGTGCTGGGCATAAAGGAAGAGTTTTCAGCGTCTGTCTAGGCTTCTAGGTTCTACTGGAATTAAGGAGCTGTTAATTGCTAGCTGCTTTTGGAAATCTCGCTCCAAATTCTTGAAACTGCTGGTCATAAGGACATGGTGGGAAATGTCCAAGGTACAGAAACCCCTCTGCCTGCTTCATGCAGCCTTGGCTGGTAACATCACCTCCTGCCTCTTCAGGCTGCAAGTCCATTTGTTTTGTCAAGAGGCTGTGAAATCAAACGGGATTAAGGCAATGAAAATATTTAGGGAGCTTGTGTATTTTTTTCTCTATTTTTTTTTTCCTCATTTCTTTTGGGGTTTTTTTTAGTGAGCACCTTTAGCCATCTAAATGCCATCTACCTCTTGGAAGACCCTACAGCCTATTATGCAAAGAGGAATCGAGCCAAAGTCTAAAAAGCTAATTTTTCAGTTGGCTGTGGCTCTGCCCGCACTGCCCCAACGCTGACCCGCAGTGTACCCTCACTGTTCCCATCCCGGGGCCCTCTCGAGCGCTGCCAGTGTGCATCAGCCCTAACGTGCCCCAGCCCCTGCTCTTGCCATCCCGGGCTTTTCTTCAGAGTCTCAACTGGGACAGCTGGGATAGTTGTTACAGAGAAATTAAACGCCCATTAAAACCCCCAGTGCACACAAAGTATTATGTAAGGTATCGGACAAAGCGTCCCCAATCTCTGTTTCACACATAAACACAAATGCAAAAAAGAAAGGATGCACAGGCACACACAATAAATGCACTCCCTTTTTTTTTGCAGTAGTTTAGAGCTGAGGACGACAAAGCCCAAGTTTTCCAAACAACCCCAGAAACAACTGGGACTCACTGGGCATTGCAGCAAAGCAACATCACACCTGTCGCCCTGGCCAGCACGACTGTGCCTGGTTAGTGTATTCACAGCCAGGCAGGGTGGGCTTTCATTCATGTTGCAACCAAAGCACACACGTGGGATCCAGGCAGGATCTGCCCTCTGGATACCCGCACATGCTGGCTACCTTTCCATCAGGAAGGGTTAATGGCACCTTGGATACACTGCCTCGCTTCCCTGCAAGGATTTATCATCTGCCTCTGTGCTGCAAGGACCCTTTTTCATTGTTACCTCCGCAAGAGACCAATATCCTCTCTGCCTGGAGTCCAGATGAAGATGAGGGATGAACTCGGGCTGAAAAAACCATGCAGCGCTCAGAGCAGGTGACAGTCACCTGGGGATGCTACAGCATCAGGCTGAAAAATGTGCTTCATTAGGAGACATAAATAAAACATGCCCAGTCATGACTTATTAATGAGATATGGAAAGGGCTGAAGCGTAGCCACGCTCACAAAGACGAATCACAGCCATTGCCAGCTCGGTGACTTGGGCTTAGGGAACTTTCCTGTGCTCACCACCGCCTGGCTTTCACAGCTGCAGAAGGAAAAACCCCACAAACATTCACCTCAGCAGCCTCTGAGATGTCTTCCGCCATGGAACATGCGGGTCAGGATAAATCCTAGGAGGCAACGATCACCCCTAAAGACAAGGTGGCCAAGCGAGAGCTATAGCATTGCCCTTGGCCTCAAGTGTCTGAGACCATGGGCGCAACCCCAGCGCCACAGCTGCATTTTGGGGAGAGGTCTGGCTTCTCTCTACGCTGGATGCCCATCTGCTAAAGGAAAACTGCTTTGGTTTACTGGCTACTCCAGGCCTGGAGGATAAATACAGTAATAGCAACTGCTGCCTCCTCCACAAATAGATGTTCCACAGGACTTTTCACTTTAACACTTTGTTGTGTGGTGCCCTGCACTTGCACCAGACCACAGGATGGAAATCATTTACCTGGTTATCCTTTTTTTTTTTTTTCCTTTAATCCTTGTCAACACAAGCTCCAAAACATAGTTTGTTTTTCTGCAGTGAGCAAATCTCTTGGTGACAGAAACCCAGTCGCAGAAGTGCTCCCTGCTATGAAACACAGCCCCAATGCTTTACAACACGATATTGCTGCACAGCAAACAAGGCAACAAGGCAAGAGAGCCTGTTCCCTATTCTTGGCATCGATTTCCGCAACACTGTTCACAATAAAAACACAGAAGTCAAAACAAACATCTTTCTACACTGAACAAGACACATCAAATTCTGTCTAAAGAACAAGACAGGATGCCTACATGCACAAATACGGTATTTTTGAAAATCTGGATCCCAGTATAAAAGCTGTTGCGCTAAAATGGATCATTTTATTGCAAGTCTCATGCTGACAGCTTTTCTGAATGCATTCTTCTAGTTTGTTCCTGGGATTTTCAGGGTGTTTTTTTCTATGTTTACTTATTTTCTCAGTTCCCATTCAAATACAAGAAAGGAATAACAAAAAGTAAAAGGGAGCAAAAGAAAAAAGTAAACAAGACTCAGTGAAGTTTAAAAGGCTGAGGAACACAGAGGTAAGTAAAAGGAAATCGGAATATATATTTTCTTTTATAAATTCTGACGCCTGGCACATTCCAAATGACAGCTTTTGACAGAAGAACAGCAAAATTACTTTTATTCATCATTCACACCACACAGCAGGAGGAATTAGAGTGGACAAAAATAAATATGTTTTAAGCCTGGGCATCTCAAACCAAGTAACCAAGCTTCTCCTTCTGCCACAGTGTCCAGGCCCCTTGGTGTGTGCTGCTGGTGACTCAGGCAGCTCCTGATCTCACCAGTTCTTGCAGAGCATCCCCTCCCTTGGGCTGCAGGCTTTGGAAAGCAGAAGAAACAGCGAGAGCAATTTTAAAATGCCCCATTTGCTGCTTTTCAGGCCAATACGCATCCAGTTAATGATTTACAATCTCCATGACTTTTGTTTATTTAGTTATAAAATACAATTAATTTGCTGCAGTAATTGGGGACTAGCAGGGAAGCCAACCACCACCCTCCAAATAGCCCAGTTGGAGCTCAGCTGAACGCCAGGCACGGCCACGTACGAGTCGCAGCAGCAGGACGCGTGGCAGTAACACAGGCATGGGGAGCAACCACCCTTCAAACAGACACCTGCTGCGTGACATCCAGAGCATTGGCTAACGTCATTTAGCTTTTCCAATGGAAAAACCTGCCAATACTGAGGAAAGTTTAATTACTGTATTGGACAAGTGACTGCTTGTTCCTTGGGGTTTTCAACAGCACCTTCTGTGAAGCACCGAAGGATCTAGAAGAGGGGTGAGGAGCCCTACAGCTGTATGAGCCAGTGTTGGCCAAAGGCAGCTGCTGAGCTGTGGGCAGGGAAGTGCTGCCTGCACTGCTGAATGAACGCCTGACGGATTAACTGTGAATTTTCCCCATGCCAGGAAAAGCTCAAGAGCTCATCGAGAGAAGGAAAGCAGGAATCCAAGAGGACCAACAGCAAGAATCTCCCTCTGAAGTGAGGGGATTAGCTAGGGAGGAGCAGACAGAGTTTGAGGGAAGGAAAAGCAAATAGAGCAGAAAGCAGAGATGGGGAAGAGCTTGCCCAAGGAGTGCCAGCCTGCGGGAAGGGGTCTGTTAGGAAGCAGTAGTCAGTACCTGGAGATCAATTCTCATTTCTGTGAGGATGTTTAAGCTTAAAACTACATAAAGTTACCAGCAGCCACCACAGATGAGATTTGAACACATTGCCTTACAATTTAATTACAACTACCTTTGAGTAGAAGGGGTATGTATCTCCCCTAGTGAGCATCCAGCTGCAAAGCCAGGCAGAGCAGATGTTTTTGTGACACAGGATCACATAAATACCTTGACCAGGGGACAGACAGATACTTGGACTGGGGTATCTGCCACTCATTCCTTCGCACATTGCTCTACCAACCCCTTCACTGTGCCTTCATTTCTCTCTTCAAAATAAAGGTGGTGGGAAATTTTAGTGTCAAATAACCAGTGTTTTTACCAGGCTTGGCCACCTCTTACAATGCAACTTCACTCATTTTTGAGCATTTGCAGGTAGGAAATGCTGCAGACTTCATTACTCACCAGCAAAATTCATCCCACCTCCAGCCTGGTTGCTGCCAAGTCAAGATGGGCTCATTCTGGAAGCAACAGTGCCCTAGGCATCATTTTTTTTTGTCCAGTCTTTTGGGGATGTACTTTCAACATCAGTAGTCCCAAAATATAGGAAGACAAGTAACAATGTCTCTTCTCTGGCTGTTCATTTCAAAGCTCTAGTCCCAAAAGCCAACTACGGCTCAGTTTAATCCTTGATCAAAGCAGTACAATTTAGCATTGGATTAGTGATTCTCTCATTTAAATCTATCATTAAGAAATGCAGGTGATTTAAGTCAATTTTAAGTATTTCAACCAAAGCCACTGAAACTTTATGAGGTAGTACAGGGATTACACTTTTTTAACCTTCATTACAATCTCAGGCTGTATTTTCACAGTGTTTTGCAGGTACAAACACACTTACTCTGCCTGTGTCAGAACAGTCTTTCCTAAGTTCCCTAGAATATTGCATAAGAAAAAAACTCCTCATTTTACGCTATTGCTGATTCCTTTAGGGTGCCTGAGAAAAGAGTATGTCAGGGAAAAAAAAAAATAATGGAAAAACTACCAGAGTGCCAAGTCTTCTCTTGGCATCTTCCCACTAAAAAGGACCCCAGGGTTGTGTCTGATCCAAGCACTTCCAGGCATCCCTCTAGAAAGTGGAAATCCTGCTTCTGCTGCCCTGTTTGACTGAAAACATGAAACTTTCAAATGCACAGAGAAGCCCATGAAGCCTCCAAACCAAGGAGGAGAAGAAAAAAAAAAAAAAAAAAAGCATTGGAATAAACTGTCAAAGGCAGATGATGCCAAATATAAATTCATACATCTGAAATAAGCTCAGCCCCAAATCTGCCACAGCAGGACAGTAACTCCACAGTGAACGTGCCCTCGCAGGCAGCAAAGAGCATCAATCCTGCTGATGCCTTCGCATGCCCAGCACTGCCTGCGCACCCACCGGAGGAATAAGCACAGCGAGGCAGTCGTAACCCACCCCCGACAAGTGCAGAAATCCTCAGGCTCCTGCTCTATACTTGGGTCTGTCCCACAGAAGTGCGATCTTGATCTAAGCACTTTTTTACTTACTAAGCAAGTCACAGCACAGGAACTGCACCCCAGACTTCAGGTCTAGACCATCCCAGAAGCACACACGTGGCCTTCAGGCCATTCCATTTGCTACCAAAGTTTTGTACCTGCCAGTGTCCTGACAGGGCTCCTGTGCGTCAACGCTCAGATCCCGGCAGAGCAACTAAGTCTGTTTCCCCTTAAGTGAGGCTAAACATCTGCGTTTATGCATTCAGTGAAGCCTGAAACCAATAATATCCAAGTTGCACCGAGCCCCCAAAAGCTGTTGTTCTTTAGAGGTCCCTATAAAAATGCAGGGTGCCGCCTTCTGCGCTGAAGGACTTTGATCTGCCGCAGGAGTGCTGTCGGCAGTAAGGGCTTGCGCAGGACAGCAGAGTTCCCTGTGGTGAGCAACGGCTCCAGCCCCCATTGAAATGCAAACCTTTCAGAAATCAAAGGCAACGGTGACACAGGACCGAGCACTGGCTGCAGAGTGCCCCGTGAGCTCTGCAGCCACAGCAACCTCTGCCATAGAAGTTCAGAGACCACCACACTCACACCTAAACCGAGAGCGAGGGACTCCGGGATCACAGTCCGGCACAAACAACTTTATTTCTCATCACACACAACGCTGCAGGATGGTGAGAACAGAAACTCTGTCCCGTCTCAGATTAACTTACTCTGAGATATACTTAAAATAAAATCTTTTCAAAGCTGATTTTCTCCCTGTCATCCTCACAGGTTTCTCATCCTTTCAACCCACTCCCCTCCTGGAAGGAGAGCGGGGAGGGACAGACATCAGGACTCCCGAACAGTCTGGTGGAGTCTGGCAAGGACCCAAGTGCCTCTGCCTGCAAAGAGCTCCCACATGGGAGGAGGGAAACCTTGTGAGACTCTGAGGCACACCTAAGTGTACTTTACTGCAACAATAACCATGGCAGATGGGTAGAACAAAATTCCAGACAGTCAACAGGAAAAAAAAATAAATAAAATCCAACCTCTGAAAAATACATGACATGCACGAAAGTAAAATAATCCTACTTCCCCCCGCCAATGCACATTTGAGTGTGAAAATCAATCACAGACCATACAGCTTTTTTCCTCCTGCCCAGCAAAGGAAAAGTAAATGCTCAAGCGAGTCCCCTTCAAGTCCCGCTGGCAGGCAGGAGCGAGCCGCCGCGCTCTCCCCGTACCTTTATTCCTCCGTCTCACCACCCCGAGCCGGCACTTGAGCGAAACTGCAAACATCTTCCCCGACCGCAGCCTCCAGCGCTCCGCTCACATGGCTCTGTGCCGCTTCTCCCTCCGCACCTCTGCCTGGCTCTGCGAGGGGCTGCTGGCTCGAAATTAATTTATGATTACTGTGAAGTGGAGTCGTGCTTTATGTAGTGGCAGAGGGAGTGAGAAGGAAGGGTTTTAGGGGAGAGGATGGCAAAGACAGAGCTCGAGGGGGCACAGACCCTTTCCAGTACTTTGAGTGCTGGGATGTTTCATCTTGTTCTCTTGTCCAGGTGAATAAAATCACTCCTTCATGTTCATAAACCTATTGTCAGTCTCCTGCTGTTAAGGGCTGGGAATCTGGTACGACATTAACATATTAATTTGCAAAGCAACATTATTCCTGAGCACATATGGGTGCCTGCTTGCGCTTCACCAGAAAGCTAATCCGGGGGCTTACCACAGCAAAGGAGATAAAAGCCCTTGATCTTATAGGACCAGTTCCCCAGAAACCCAGCAACAGCACACATGCCGTGGGGCTATGCACTGGTAATGGCTTCAGCAGTGCCAAGTCCTGCTAAACAAACTTCTCTGCGAAAACTTCTTCGTGTTTGCAGAAACCATCCACAATATCCCGCACACCTGAGAGAGAAGCCACCATCCCAGGGACACACAGGCCACCTGTTGAACATCAGCTCTCCAGACAACACACCTGATGTATCCCGAGTCCCGCCTCCTACTTGCAGAAGTGGGATGAAGGATCATCCTGGAGGTTTTTGCTGGGGCATGGAGCAGCCTTGGGAGAGCTCAGGGCTGCAGCTTCAAAACTGCTGAAGAGCAGCATGACAGGGTAGATTTGGTGCACCCAACTAAAATGAGGTCCCTTTGTCCAGTCAGGTTTGGTCACTAAAGAGACATGAAAAAAAAGCAGCTTGTTGGTCACACAGTGCCAAGACACAGTGCAGAGTCCCCAGGTTACCCCCTGTGAAATACAAGCAGCACAGTGGGCTGAAATGCTTAGACAAGATATTAGAGATAGCGTAATGGGTCTACCCAAGGAACGGCCATTCAAGATACTAGCTGAGAAGATACAGCATTATCTGTTCTTTTATTCAGCTTATGATCTGGTATCAATCTCACTTTTCTCATATTCCCTCACTAAAAACCAGATTTCCAAAAGAATAATTTTCTCTATTTCTGAATGCCTGGGAGAGAGAACAACAGTGGAGATTTATCACTCTTTACCAAGCTTAATCATATTCAATCGTCTTTTCAAGCCGGGGTAAACATCGACTTGTATAGCCCAATAGCGCCTCAAAATGGTAATCTGCAGAGCTTCCATAGGTAAAATTTTCCCTGCATTCAACAAAAACTAGGAATGTGGTTTGTGTGCTGCTGATTCCACAAACCATCCTCTGACCACACAGACCCCTACTTGCACCCCTGGGCCACAGAGGCACCAGTGGTATCGGACTGCCCTTTGCCCCTCCACAGCAGCACTTCTTAGGTCTGAGCCACGTGTGTCAGTGATCACACCCCCGTGCACTCTGCCCCCGACACCCCTCTTGCTCTTCTCCACCTCCTCTCAGCACACTTCCCAAATCACACCGAGAAACGCACTCTTCCCACTCCCTTTGGGTGGCAGGACCTTGGAAAGTGCTTGTGATGGCACAACAGGTCCTGCTGCCTTCCTTGGCCAGCCCTGCTCATCCCCACACTCAATCTGGGAGAGGAACGCTTGCTGAGGACTCTGCCTGACCAATATGCCTTTCATCTGACTTTTAGACCCAAAACACACGAGTAGTAGCACTTTGGATGGTCTTTTCTACTGAGTTGAGCTGCTTTTTAGCAGCTGAAGAAGGAAAATATTCTTCACTCTCCAACAGGAATGCAGACAACGGCAGAAGCCATTCTCTACTCCATCTTACCACGGGCCCAGGGCCGCTCAAAGGTGCCTTCAGGAACCCACGGGAAAACTTCAGATTTATAGAAGAAAGCCCCATTACTAAATCAATACCTGAGGGCTAAAGGTTGCTTTAAATAGATGGACATTTGGGAGTTTACCAACATCGAGTCTCTGAGCACCTTCTCTAGCCAACACTTCTGCTGATCCCACAAATGATTGAGGAGATGACAAACTGCTTCCACAGACCAACTGTTGCAGGCAGCAACACACTGCAACTGCTCAGGAGGCCCTTTAGAGACAGGACACAGAGCAATTCACCTCCAATGCCTGACCTCAGAAGGGTTCTGCCACTCAGTCTTTGCACTTAATTACCAGAGTCATTGGCTCACCTTTCAGGCTGGAAAGACACATTCACAACCGGTAAATTCAAACTCAAAGGTATAAGCTTGGAACCAAACCAGTAACACAAACTGATCCAGAAAGCTTTCTCCTCCAGTTAGTAACAAATTTTAAATTCAGGAATTCCAATTACAGACCCTCTAAATTCAATAAACCCTCAGTGCTTTAGAGATCGATCTTTTACATAACAGTATGGGAGATTTTCTTCTTGATTCCACCTTGTTTTCTTTAAAACACAGAGTTAAAAGCATTGACAGGTGTGTATATGTATATTAAGTATAGATAAATTTAGATGTAATGCATGTATTTAGAGACTTGTGCAGAAGATGAAAAGCTGAGTGTGTTTGCATTGCAGGAGGAACATGCACGTGGGGCTGATGATGGGTTGAGGGATGGGGCCACGCAATGGGGCTTTTCTTCTCCTGCTTCTGCCATGGCTGTGAGAGCCCAAAGGGGCTGATCAGATCCCACAGAGCCCCAGACATCCAACTTCTGGGGCAGCCTGAGCACTCGTCCCCAGCTCTCCAAGCACTGTCCCTTGCTCTGGCCAGGCTGCTTTTTCTTCTCACACCCCTACTGAGCACATGGATCTCCGGTTAATTTTGCTGGCTGTAGCAAAAAAAATTACACATTTTTTTCCAAGCAAAATTTCATTTTGTGCCAGATTTTGCCTTCTTCCATGAAGCACCAGTCTACAGGTAAGTCTAGAGGAACCATGTCATTTTGTCTTCTCTCTAGGTTCATCACTGGGATTTAAGCACATTCAGACATAAACCTGAATATTAAGATTCAGTTTACCCTCCTCGGAGATGCTCATAGAACTTCTTCAGCCAGGGGAATTGCCTGGATGTCCCAAGACAATTAGTTTTAGCTCAGAGGAAATTCCAGTTGCAGCCAAAACACAGCTGTTTCTCTTTGATACAGAAACAAGTGTCTTTTCAGCTCTCCCGCATATAAATCTAATCCTCATTTCAGCTAAGGAAATGACTGTGGGGACACTGGTCATCAAGAGTGCACAATAGGAGGAGTGAGAAATGCAGCAATTAAACTAAGAGGATAAAAAAAGCATTTGTATTATGGGAAATCTATTACCATTTATCATGTCTGGTGTATGAAGTGGCTCTGCCAAGCCATAGAATCCATTGCAAGTAATGCAAGAGGATAATGAAAATAGATATATACCGGGTATCAGAAAAATAAAGCAAAACACGTGATTAATGAGCACACAGTACTCTGAATATATGTTCGCACTGATGCATTTATCTGTCTGGCAACGATTACACTTCTATGATAGTAAACTGTGGAGAAATGGTAAGGAAGAAAAGAGTCTTCTGTTCATGTAAACATTTAAAAATGGGTATCAGAACAAAATTAAAGCAGCAGAAACGATCTGAAGTAGAGCTCACATTAAATTAGTTTATGCATCCCTTGAAATTGTCATACAGTTTGTTTCCTTCCTGAAGAATAATAATGCAAAATCCCATGTGTGTAATACAAATCCAGGAAATTGCACACTGTACTAAAATGTATTTTTAAAGGCACTATTTTCTTATTAACAGGTACAATTATGGTTGAATGCATTAATGTTACAAATGCTGATAATAATGCCTTTGTGAATTTGTTTAAATTATTTTCATCTTCTCTTCACTAGCTTACAGGATGTTCCAAACTTACTTTATATATGCTTCAATTCTGTATGACTACAGGGTACAGTCATCAGGCAGACCCATAAAATGGGTTCTGGGGAGACAACTGCAGATTTCCATGGAAAGGCAGCTTTTTTTGTTTGGGTTTTTTTTTTCCCTCTATTTGCACATGCCTACAAAAAGTAGGAACAGACAGTACCAGTTACTGGGCTAACAGGCTTTTTATCATCATTGTGGATCAGACTATATTAAGCTGGCTAACAAGTGTACACCTTCCATTTAAAACGAAAGCAAAATCAACAAAATTCACTACAAATGGTTTTGTTCTATAAATAGCATTAGTAATCTCTCATTGGAATAATTTCAGGTATGAAACAACCTGCCTTCTTACTACAGCACTTTGTTAAAACCTTGCCCTCGGTAAACAGATTTTTTTTGACAACTCTGTCCAGTAAAAACATATCAAACGGACTGGCCAACAAGAGATTGAAGGTGTCTCTCAAAAATATTCACGCCATAGTCCATGTTAAGATAAGCCATTACAATTAGCAGACAAGAGATCTCCCCTCTAAGAGTCTGAGAGCTCTTTGAGAGCCACAGAAGCAAATCATGTCAGCCAAATGCGGCATTAAAGCATCTGGAGACAAAAAGTCTGCCTTAGATAAGCAAGTCAGATCAATGCCGAAACAACAAATCCAATGCAGTAATGCCTTGAACCAAACTCAGGATGAGCTGATCTATAAAAATCAGATATCGCATGGGCTCATGGGATGCTGCACGTCAGCAATGGAACTCTCCTCCCTGACGGGTGAATCCCTGCAGAAATATCCATATCCTCTGAGCAAAGCAGAGCAGCACCAGGGCAGCCAAACCTGGTGCTAACAAATGCTGTGAGCTCAGGGCTGGGGGTCAAACTGACAGGTTGGCAGAGCCAGGCTGAACTTGTTCCTCCTCGTGTGTTGACATTGTCAGTAACAAAGGTTTGGGAGAAGATGCTCTGCGCGCACTGGCACCTGTACTACTTTAATTGATTACCCTTAATAAATGATCCTGGTGACAGCATGAACAATTTCACTGAAACTATGGTCAATTAGCAGACAATTTCCAAAAGGAAATGACCTAAATTATACTTTCCAAGTACCTTGCCTGGTCCTAATTAGCACGGCTGCAACTTTCCCCTGTGAGATGCCACAGCCCCCAACAGAGTAACATCAAGAGGGGAAATCTGATGTGGCTCTATTAGGTTTAATCACCCTGACAATAACTTAGGAAGGTGACAGTCTCTCATGACACTGTGTTCAGCTAAGAAGACAAACAGGCTTCAGTCATTAACCTTCACCCTCACTATTTTGACAGCCCTTATTTCCCGCATGCACAGGTGACACACGTTCTGAATATCCTGTGTAACTTTGTACAAGCCAAACAGCTTCACAGAAGGCCATGTCATGAGAAACGCCATGTTTCATTTTCAGCTATATGCAATTATTTTCCTGGATTCTAACTTCTCCAGACCCTTGACCCTCTATAGCTTCAGCTGCAAGAAACCAGCAAGAGGCTCTTTGGAGAAATGCCCAGTTCTCACCATCGCGTGTGCTGAGACCATGAACACAGCCGTGTGTAAGCACCACGGTCCCACAGTTTCAAAACCAACACTCATTGGGACTGCACCTCCAACCCAAACCACCAAACCACTGAGATGCTAATGGTTTGTACCTAGATTAGACTAAGATTAGAATTCAAGGAAGATTATTTAAAGATGAGTGAAGGCTATGGGTGAAAGCTATGTGTGCTGATGATGTCTTCCTACTTGTCTGTGCCACAATTCAGACCCCAGATGGGCAGTAAGGCTGAATACACAGGATTTTATGGGCACTTTTCTGTAATTCAAGTGGGTGAGTGACATTTGGATTACGTCCCAAAGCTAAGAAGGCAGCTAATTTAAACATTCACATCTATGTTCCTATTTTGAGCCTTCAACTTGAGCCCTATCAGTATTAGTCAGACATCTGCTCCAATTATTGTATCAGCTGACAAGAACATCTCAACAATTCACGTGTAGAAGTATTCTTAAGTTTTTTCAGTGGTGATGCTGCAAATCTTATCAGCATCCACCGCAAACCAAAAGCTTAGGTGCTTCACGCTTAGCCCATCTTTTTTTCCTGTGCAACACAGTGTAAGAGAAGCCAGGTCCCTACCTGGAAATGCTCCTGCTATAGTAGTAAATGACAGCAGCTATTTAACTGCAGGAAAATACTGTATACATTTGGAAATGGGGTTATGAAAGCTCTATTATCCCAGAAATTAGCGTCCAAAGCAGTACTGCCTGTTGTCCGTGGCAAGAAGCATGGTCTTGCAGGTGGAACACTGTTGCCGGGGTTCAGCCCAGGATCATAGTTTATTTTGCCAGGAAATGCTGAAGCCATTCTTTAATAATTAAATCGTACGGTATGTTTGTTCAATCTGCAAATACATGGAAAAGGCATCCGTCTTTCCAAGGAGACAGCTGAGTCTCCTGAAGCGAGAAATTAAAATAGTCTTATCTCCATGTGCTGTATTGTCACTCACCCTGACTGCCAATTTACTGGGAAGAACGAAAGCCTCTTAGACCAAAGGCTGACTGCAAAGGCAAGCCCAGCCGGGGTCACACCCCGCTTTCATGTATGTACTCCCGACAGTCTTCTCACTGTATTTTACACTATTGCTGTGCTAATGAAGCAATTAGCTAGTAACACCCGAGGAATCAGTATGCCAAAGGCCAAAAGTCATTTTCCTTTTAATCAGGTTCTTGTTACCCAGTTTAAGTGTCAGCTGCAGTCTTTTACCATGAATACAGTTAAAAGAGAATACACAAATCTAACCAGTACTTAGAGAGAACCATTAGTCTTCCCAGCCTCCCCAAAAGATGACAGGAAAGCTGTGGTCACTGCAACACGCAGCTTAGCTTTGAAATTAAACTGCTTCACTTTAGAAATGTTATATTGCGGAATTTAAAATAATCATGCAGAATCAGAACTGCTTCTTCCAGGAAATACATATACCTTTTTAAGTAGCATGTTTCGGCTGGAGACTTGCTGTTACTTTTGTTTAACAACCAGTAAAGAAATATCTTAATTTTTAAGCAAAAAATTCAAAGTTCCAAGTTACATAATTATTAATCAACAGCAGTGTTCAAGAGGTCATAGGGACCCACAAAATTGAAATTTATTATTATCATCATTAAACACTGCACATAACATGGTTGTTTATATAGACATGACCTCATCTGGGGGCTCATTTTGCCTGCTTTGTACAAATGTTCCTGTATCACACTGAGTGTGGTTTGAGTAGAGGAGACAGAGAAAGAATGGGCCAAGAGAAGTACAACTGTCTCTATCTTAAACTGTGAAAAACAGATCCTTTTTCCAAAACAATTGCAGTAAAGGTGTTTCACTCACAAGAACAAATTAGTTAGAGAAGGAGCACATTATCCATGTTTTGGTCTCCTTAAATCAAAACCAGATGTCTGCCTTCCAGAAAACCATCCAGGATGTTTGCCTTGGTCCTGTCCAAGCTACTAGCAGCACACAGATGAAGGGTTTGGTCTGCATTTTTACAGGACATCAAGCTAAATTATTCTTGTCCACCATCATATCTAATGACCACATCCACTGCCACACATAACTGGCATTGCTTTCTTGTCTGCAAAACAGCCACATCCGTTTACTCTGGCAGAACACTTGCCCATCAGTGGCTCGCCCAGTATTGGACTGGGAGCCAACAGCAGAGTAGGGAACTGAGCCCAGTCCTAATTAAATGCATACATCCATCTGAAAACTCATCATTAATTTTCCCTACCTCAAGCATTTTTCCATTCACACAAGACTTGATTTTCTTACCGCATTTGACAGTAGGTGCAGATTTGCCAGCCCCTATGGTTATCGGACACAGAGGTGCACCATCACAGAGATGGCCCAGTGCTCACTCTTCCAGGAATTTACTTCATTTGTTATCCTCATTTCTGAATTATTTTCCTACCCCAATACCCCAACATTTCCCCCATCTAGGAATTGCCACATTCATTTCTCTAATGAGCAATGCCCAATTCAGCCCTTCACAAAGGCTAGAATTCAGCATATACCTTATATTTTATGTTGATGTCTAAAACCAATATCAAAGTTACACTTTACAGTCAGGGATTCTGAAATTCTCACTCTTTATTTGCATTTCTTTATTAATGGATTGGTGCCATCACAAGGTGAACAATCAGGAAAACACTGTGGTCCAAAGTCAACGTTGATGCACCTTCCAGCTGGGGTTTCAGATTGCTCAGAGGAAAGATGGTGCCTGCATGTCTCTGAAGCCCTATGGCTGCTTGGCTTTGCTTAATTATTTTTATTTTTCAGCTGAAAAAAAAAAGCTGCCAAAGCAAGTACTGCAGGGTATTTCAAAAAGTTAATTTAGCACATCTCTGCTTCCCTAGGAAATCAAGCAGTTGGCCTCCAGGCTCACCTCTGCTTTTCTTATCCACAGACTGATTTTCACATTTTCACTCTTTCCCATTTCCGTGGTGTTTATTACAGGTGATTGAAGGACTGGACTAAATCTGATCACTCCAGTCCTCTGAAAACTGAAGCCTGCAGCTTTGCTTTAGCCACTCTCTAGTGTTAAGCATTATATGAAGGGTGAGAAGAGGCCCACAGAAATTCATGGAAAGCTTAACAGTAAGGAACTATATTTATCTGGGTAAGATTACAGAGATTTAAGGTACTCATCTACTTTTTCTTTTTGCAAATATTAGCCTTCAGCAAAGACATGAAACCATTTGTCTTTATTCTAAAGAGGATATTATCAGCTAATTAATTTCTAGCACCAAACAATTCAGATACAGAAGGGTTTAACTGCTGAATATGTTGAAGCAGAATATTTTCACACCAAAGTTTATGTTTGGTTACAATGGATTAATTCTGTTTGATCAAAAGCTTTCTCTGTACAATTGTTTTTGCTGGAAGTTAGAGATCCCATGACCATTTGTGAGCTTTCAGGCACCTCTGAATCTCCCAGTGCACACCAGCAATCTCCTTTCTGCAGCCACCGCAGGACGAGCAAGTGGAGCATCCAGGAGGAACTACAAATAATGCAGCTCCACAACCCTGTCAGCAAGAAGAGAGATCGGAGATGCTGGGGTTTTGAAAGAGCACTGGGCTCCACTTGGGAAACACGGCTTTCTCCTGCTGCTGGTCACCACAAAGGAAATCACTTCAAAAGGCTGAAAAAGGGTAATTCTTTCTAGCCCAATAAATCAGTTTGTATCTTGTGAAATGAAGGTAACTGCTAATAACTGCTTTGTTTACGGTACACCCACGACCACAGGGCACAGGCAGAAAGAGCATTTGTTAGGGTCTCCAGGCCATCGCCTTTCTCAGGATCCTTTTTCTTTATCTACAAGTATCCCTGCCTCAAATGCTGTTAACCTTGATTTCTTCAGAGCCACACATTAAATCCTTCTCTTAGGTTTTCTCCATTGCACGAGCAACAACACTGCTCCCACTAGCAGAACACTCGCTGCCAGGTCTCAGGACTGTCCCAGGACCTGCAGCAGGTTAAACCTCAGCTGCCTCAGGTAGTGCAACACACATACACCCACCCTGGTGCTGATGCTCTGCCAAAACGATCCTTTTGCCCTGCCTGCTCCTTTTGCTCCTTCCCTGCTATACAGTCTTGTCCAAATAATTTCATCTCATGCATTCATATGTAAAACCCCAAGCATTTATCTAGAGGTTCCTCACGGCACTATTTTAGTTATCACCACTTTTACCAGACAACATCTTCACACCTGGGGGTACACAGACCTCTATGAACAGTCACAGTTGAAGAAGAGGGGAATAGGAATACACGAATCTTTTTCCAGCATCTGAATTTATGGCTGGAAACTAAACTATCAGCTTTGCAATGATTTACTGCTGTACAACAAGACCCATGGGATATAAACAGAGGAGACAACCCTGCAGGACAATAAATTGCCACAAACCAAACTGTCATCACCAAACACGTAAAAGCCATGTTAAAATAACCTCACTCATGGGACACAGAGGGACTTACAGCAGCTGCTTTTCTGCTGGCATGAGGTACAGATGCCTCTTCCAAAGCAAGCAAGGGGGGAGATCTGGCCCCCACCACCACCTGCAGGTGTTCCATCTCCTTTCCTGCCCAGGTCTGGGACACCCCACTGGCTTCTCATGAGCTTTGGCCCATGATGTCCAGAGCACCAGCCCTGAAATCCTGACAAGACATTTCTGAGAGGTTCTCAAGTTTCACTGGGACCAAGGGCGCCTAAAGCACCCAAACCCACTGGACAGCCTGGCCATGTAGTTCTGGACTCTTCTGTTGGTGTGGGCCAGACACCTCTCTGAAGATGTCTGTCTTCACCCCAGGGATCAGGTGGAACAAGACTGGCTCTGAAAGAGGCCCAAGCGTGACCACCACAGATCCTGATCTCCTTTGCCTGCCAGAGCTGCATCTCTCTAGTTCCTCATGTCCCTCCAAGCCCCAGCACTCATGAACTTCAAAGCCACAAGAAATGCAGGAACAATTCTGGTGAGCTCAGCCACTGGCTTTACAAGGATGGCCTGGTTTTAATTATATGCCTGGGGGATTTCTTGTGGGAGGATGAAGCAACTAGGTCTGGCATCACTTAGCGATGGAAGGGTAGGAGTTTAACACAGACGATCCCAAAGGCTGAGCAACGTCCCTTTGAATGTATTTATTTAACCTGGTAGTTGATTAGCTCTGTGTTTCTAAGGGAGCTGATACTGGGTAGAAAAATGGAAGAATAAATCTATCTTAGCTTTCAGAGGGACCAAAGGGGGGGGGGGGGGGGGGGGGGGGGGGGGGGGGGGGGGGGGGGGGGGGGGGGAAGAGAGAGACATCTCCAGTATAAGCTTTAATTCCCCACAGCATTAACATGATTGGGATGTGGGTTTATATTCAGAGCCCTAGTTCAGTGCAAAGAGAGCTATGAGAGTTGGCACATGTCTAGGTCACCGAAAATCCACCCTCCCATACCAAATTTCTTTCTGTGTTGAGGATAACGTGAGAGTTTCCCAAACAGCCTCTTTGCTGAATCTGCCTTTCTGCTTAGACACCACAAAGCCAGGCAACTCAGCACTGCTTTGAAACGGAGGGGAGGGGGAGAAGAAAACAAAGAAATCCAGAGAGACTGTCCGCAGGGAAATCCAAGGAGCTACAAGAAGATAAAACAAGAGGCAAAGAGGAATCCTTATGAAAATGCATGAGATGTGAAAAACTGACAGGCCAATTAAGCACGCCTAAATGCGATCAGAGATTATCCCAATGCCACTGCCATGTCCTATTGTTCTCCACCCTCCTTTTGTTCCTCCTCTACAGCCTCCAGAGCAGCAGCTCGCTGGCATCCCCCAATCCCTCCTGCTCGTCCCTCCAAAACCAGCGACAACCACATCTGTTACAGATCCATCACTTCCTGCCCTGTGTCTTTGCACAAACTGCTTTTTTCAACAGTCTGTAGCCAGGCAATGGCATTTCTGCTTTCTGTGTGTTGCTCCTGAAAAAGGCACACAAATGCCAAGAGCCTACGGGGAGCGGGGGCTGGCTGACGCTTCTGTAAACACCATGATAATCTGTTTAAGATATTAGAATCCCATATATGTGGTTTTATTATTAAAGGCAACATTTAGATGCTACCAAGGTATCAGAGAGACAGCAGCAGACACAGAAGAGCCACCTCCACCATATAAACAATGGAAAATGCTCTCTTATCTTTTCATACCACCAGGCCTCCAGGCTGCAAAATAAATGATTGCATTCATTTACATTTTATTGTAGAGCTATAACTGGCTGGAATAACTGCCAGTAGAGAACCTGACTGCAGGAATGCACTGTTTTTCTCCCCATTTGCATTAACGGACGCTTTTTTTTTTGCAATCCATCTCTATCACTGTTGTCTACATAGCAGAAAGGGCATTAACCCACTACCTATCTTGCATTTAGGAAAACTAAAACACCATAAAATCATTGAATCGTTTAGGTTAGAAAAGACCTTTTAAGATCATTGAGCCCAACCGTTAGCCTAGCACTGCCTAGCACCGTGTCCCTAAGCACCACATCTACATGTCTTTTAAATACCTCCAGGGAACTGGAAAGAGTGAACCATATTGGTTATGATGCTGCTGCTGAACGCAAATAGGAGTGGGATGAGAATATATACATATGCAGAAACACAGAGATACAGAAATCATACATGGAGCATACAAACAGTCCTCTTACTCAGTAGGTCTTGGCAGGATGGGATAGTAATACAAAAATAAGGGAAAACGTAATTTTAAAATATTGTTCCATACATTGTTATGTGATGTGATGACTGAGGCTAATGCTGTTCTGTGCTGCAGACCGATCCTATGGAGCACAGTGCTTGCTCACAGCTGTTGGTCAGGCTCTTGCACTATGACTGGTTAGTCATGGGATTGTGCTACTTCTGGAGAAGAGGTATAAAGTCATTTTTAAATACAATACATTCATTCTTCATGTAGAAAAGCGGACGTGCATGCACATATCTGTAGCACAAACCTGACAGATCTGATTCAGTTCAGCTTTTTACAAAGCCTCAGGCTAACGAACTGTTAGAAGTAGTAGAGACTGTGAAAGAAATCTTCACCTAAAGCATAGCCAGGCAGTAAAGCCAAAACTTTCTCAAATAGTCACACATTCTTGTCCCAAAAACCCTACAAGCTGCATAGAAGTCAGCCCATGAGAGACATCTTCATCTTAGCCAGTCAGTCACTTATACTACCCTTACAGTGAATGGAGAGGAACAGGAATCCTCCAGAGAATTCACTGGAAAAGCAGCGGCAAAGCCACATCTCAGATTCTTGAACTACCTGAGGAGGTAAGACAGGAGAAATTCTGGGCAACTGAAAGCAGAATAAATGAATGGATCAGGAAATGAAATCAAACCCCAGACCAGGTGAGGAAGAATATCCTGTTCTCACCATAGCTTATGACTGAAAGGAGCACGGAGACCTCAGAGGGACCCAAGAAAGATGTTGCTAAAGAATCCTCCCGGGGGGGTTATGGGCAGACCAGTTAAACACCCTCTAGGCAGGCTGGCTTTAGGCCTGATCCAGGTCACAGAGAAAGACAGCAAGGTGTGCCAGAGTATGATCTCCTGATTGCTGTAGTGTAATTGAAGAAGGTATTACACATAAAAGCAGAAGGGGTCAGTCTGAGCTGTGCATACCACATTCACCTCGGCATCTGCTGCCTTTCTACAACTCACCTGTTTGATCTGAACCACTTTTGCAATGCAGATTTTTAGCAGAAAGCATTTTTCCCACAGAAGCTGAAGCCAAGCATAGGACAGTCACCGTTGGTGTCATCATGTCACTGGCTCCAGCCTCAAGCTCAGAGGAGAATGTCCAACCCTGCCTCGATCTGTGTGAGCCTGGGCAAGTCCAACAACATCTCTGTGCCCCAGGACTCCAGTTGTAAATGAAGCTATCCAGCTGGCCAGGGTCCTGTAAGAATGGGGCCTTCAGACACTCCAGGACAGGATCAGAAAAGCAGCTCAACAGAATTAGGTGGGCAAGACAGAAAAAGAGAGAGCCCGTAAAATGTAAAAAAATCCAACAATACTATTACAAACAAATGTGACAGTGGAAAGAACAGTGACCTACATAAGACTTGAGCATAGCTTCATCTTAAGTGCAGTTTCATAAGCGCTTCATATCCCTTGGACTCTGGCAATGCAGAAGGAAGGAAGCTGAGACTGATGGCCAAGTACACAGTCCTTCATGTCACAGCCACCGGCAGAGACTACAAGCATGCTGGGGACATGTCAGTGAATGCTGTAAATGCTCCTTTTTTGCGTTCTGGGCGCCTCTTATTTGGCTTTTTTACAGACAGACTATGACCAGAATAATTTTCAATTATATTACAGCCACAGCATAGTTTGCTTGGAAGGATGGATATAATGGACCCGTGTTCGGACCAATTTCGCTGCAGCACAATTCTGCAGACAAAAACATCCCTCAGAAGAACAGCAAACTAAATTTGTCCAGTTCCTGTTGCTTTTCTCTTGCTCAAATCTACATAATAAACATCCAGGCTTAAATATCTCAAGAAGGAATAATACGGATGAAACAAAAAAGTCTCAACGAGCCACACGTTCTCCCCGCACTTTTAGGAACACCATCCCACCAGAAAGAAGGCTCCCTGCTGTCTCCACTCCACAGATGTGCAAAATGCCACCCTCGCAAGCAAGAGAAGGTTTAAAGGAGACCCACGAGTCCCAGTTCTCTGCCCTTACCACTTCCTCCCACCAATATTGTTTCAGCCCTTGAAAAGCACAGCAGCAGTGGATAACTGTAGGAAGCTCTCCCATCACGATATCAAACAGGCACATTATCTCTGGGTGAGCTGGAGCGTTCCTGTTTCCTTACCACCAGTACAGAGGTGCAGATGGCACAAACCACCCGGGTCACAGAGTTCCCGACTGCTCTCCCCTTCCTCCTCCACCCGCAGCTCCTCTCTCCATCTCTTCCTCCTCCTCGACGACTTCTTAAGGATCTTCAAAACCTTGTTCACTTTATTCATTTGGTCTCACGGCCGCAGAGAAGGGACAGGATCTCCTCGACTTCTGTGTCTCAGCAGCTCCCAGCTCCCCGGGAAGGAGGGACAGCTAGAAACAGGCAGGTCACTGGGAGGCACGAAAGCGCTCGTGTGTGTATGCATGCGTGCCTCTGTGTCAAAAGCTTCTTTCCACCCAAAGAGAGAATTTTGGGTGGTGGCGGGAGGGGGGAAAGAGAGAGAAGGATTTCTTTTGCCTCTGTCCATCCACAGCTCTTGCAGATGAGAGCAGGCATTTCTTCTCCCTGATGACTTGGGAAAGCTCATAACTCACAGGGGCAGCAGATCCTGTATAGGGTTTTCAATTTCTGTTTTCGACAATACATGCATTCTGGCAGATTTCAAATGCTCCTCAGGCAAAATAGCCAGCATCAGCTCAGAAAAAGCAGTGGCTCTTAAAGAATTCTGGCTTTATTTCAAAGATTAGAAATAGCTAATGCAGACAGCAAATAATATCTGCATCTATGAGAAATGCTAAATAGCTGTGCGGTCTTTAGGAAAGAACCTTGACTTCCCTGGACTTGCATAATTACTCACATTTTTCCAGCACCTTTCAGAAATAACTTTCTCACCAATATCTCTGGAAAGAGGCAAGGAATTTCCCGTTTCCTGCAGACACTGATGTACTGTGAGGTGAAGTGGCTAGTCAAGATGTTTTTACCACAGCCACTGAACACAACCTTGCAAATAGCTTCTCTCTCTATTTCAAAATTTTAAGACTCCCTAAATTTTTCAAATATTTTTGAGCCTCTACATGTTTTTGAATGACCCTCTGACATTTTAAAACATATTTCAATGGATAACAACATGCAGTCTGCAGTGTCCAACGTGGGCCATAGCTGCTCTCAGACACCAGGAGCAGTGCTGCAAGCACTGAGGAGGGTGCAAGAACCCCATGCAGGAAGCTCTGACATAATCACCCATCCATGGCAATTTCTAAAGATGGAGAGCTCAGAGACCCTTTCGTTACTGCCATCCTGGCATTGCAAACTGAGGTACAGGTTGCGAGATAAGAAGAGTAATCTCCTTGAAAGAATCATTTTGTTTGGTAAATGACAGTTTTTAGAGTCAGGAGCAGAAAACAACCCTACATGCTTGGGGAAGGCTGCCTGGGAGTCAGGCAGACAGTAAACACACACTTTTACTGCTGACTCTCAGCTGAAAACCAGACCATGAAACATGGCTTACGACAGACGCTTATTAACCAAATCACACCCATGGGAACCAAAGGCAGAGGCAGATTATCAGTTCACTGACAGTCAGGTCAAGTCTGGGCGAACCTACGAAAGCATCTGGGTGCCTGGTGCCTGTTTGTGGGATAAGCTTCTCTTGGAAAACTTTGGGTGCTGAGGTAGCTCCTGGCTCTGGGGCTGCGAGTCCCACAGGACCCCTTTGCCCTCAGGCCCTGGAGAAAGAGTCGACACCATCCTCTCTTTCATACTGATGCCAAGGAAATACCCATCGTGATTATCTTCTTGCCATTTCAGGGAGAAAAGGTGATTTTGGGGCAATGACTGCCAGCTTGGGAAGAGCCCTTTCCAACCACGGCAGTGGGGTCAGTAGAACGGAAAGGTCCTCAAAGCAACCATGTGTGGGTTGGGCATGGCCGTGCCTGACAGCAAGACTGAGAGCACGTTAATATGCTTAAAACTCCATTTAGAGCGATATAATTAAGAACAAACCCTGCAGTAGATAGTATTAATGGATGTACAAATTCAATTATCATGCACTTCATTTAAGGCATTATAAATAGAGCCATTACTCTCACCACTGAGCAAGATGCAACCCACACCCACTGCCCCCATGTGAGGGCCAGCACAAGGCAGAGCATGACCCACCATCGACAGTCACCACCAACCTCAGTTAACCCTTTCAGGTCTGAACTCCCACAGCCAGACGTGGCCACATCAGCACTGCCGCAGAGCAGATCCCAAGGACAAGCTTTGGCAGATGCAGTTTTCTCAGCTCATTAAGGCCCAGATTTTAATGAGACATGGCCCCAGACTTGTAAACTGCCTCACCCCAGGTAACTGTGCTGTTCCTATGCATCCCTCTGAGGCATAATTCTTCTTCTTCTTTCACCTTTCTCCAGGGGAAAGAGTAATCTGCACTGCCTCGTCTCAGCAGTTTACCACAGTCAGCGCTCACTTGGCTACCCAGAAGCAAATTCAGCTCTTCTGCTGAGCAAGGATCTCCATGCCACCTCTCCGGGGTGGGATGGATGTGCCCGCTTTCCCTTCCTCCTGTCCCTGGGCAGCACCAAATGAGAGCCTGCTCCTGGCAAATGCTTGTCCCAGTTTGCATTTGTCTCTGCCATTTGCAATCCCCGTGCTCTTCACAGGCATTATGGTTTTCACAAGCACCCTGGGAAGATGGGGAGGGTGCCTGTCCCAGTCTCACACAATGGAGAAACCCTTTGCAGTGTTTCCCAGAGTAGATGTTGAGCTGGCAACAAAGTCCCAAAGAGAAGGGGGAAGCACTATGCAGGCAGCAGGGCTCAAGAGTTATGGGGTCCGTAATTCCTGCTAACATGCAGGAGAACCCAATCTTATCCACCCAGGGCAGGGGCAGACATTACCACTATTCCAGCTCCCCTTTGCTCAGGCTACTTCGCTGCACAGTCTTCTGCATACTGGTGTGTCTTTCCCCAAACTTTCCCTTACCTCCATCTCACTCCTACCCCAGACTTACTCTATTTCCTCTCCTTTCCTTTGGAGAATGGCTGTAATCCTTCACATATTCCTCAACAGTGAGATTTATGACTACAATTCCATTTTATTTTGATGGTTAATACTAGCACTAATGCTCCTGTCATGTCTACATAATTAATAATGAGACTAATAATGAGACTAATAATGCCAAACCAAACTAAAAGTCACTTTATTGGTCTTCGATGTCATTAGTTAGAGCTGACATAACCAATTCAGGTTGTCATCCATACTGAGTCACCATTACCACTTCTATCAAAAAAACATGGATTTGGGGCTGTACTCAGTCCAGACTCTCAATCCAGCAAGCAGTGCTATAGAGGGTCATCTGAGAGTGAGCCCCTTCTCATTTAACCAGTATTTTGAAGAGTGGCAGCAATGAAGTGAGTAGCACGAAAGCAAGACAGCGTGAAGCAACATAAAGCATTTTGCTGAGATGAGCTCTCAGGGACAACTTGCATGTCCCCTGTGACTACAGATGGTACTTGCACTCAAGTCCATTCTGCATTTTCCCACCTGCCACAGCATCATGTGGCCCATCATACATGCGGGTAAGGGAAAATAGTCTTTCAGGCAACGCTGCTGTCTGCCCTAGCGTGCAAACGCCTGTAGAGCTGTTGCTGTCTGTAGCAGAGCAGCTGGTGTCCACGTTCTTAAAACAGGGTCTGGCTGGGCACTATAAAAGGCGACAAGCCACCATGAACCACTCAGGCCTTGTTGGCTATTTGTTCATGAATACTTAATCATGAGATCTCTTAATAACCTGTCTGGAAAAGAACTCTGCTTTATGGCCAACCTTGCTGTTAATCCTGTAAGATTGCACTCACACTCCCTCCAAAATTTAATCTGCAGTCAGGGCAGCAATTGCTCTCCACTCATTTGAAGCCTGAAATTGCTGCCTCAAAGCACTGAGGACTTAAGGGGTGAAAAATCCTTCAAAGCAACTCACTAACTACTGTGAGTACTAGAAACACTTTGGTTTCCGTTCAGGTAATCACACACTCTTTTCCGTTCAGGTAATCACACACTCTTTTCACGTCCTATTCCCACTTAGCTTCACCTTCCACTTCTCACAAATTACCTGAAGCTGTTTGATTTGAGCCAAGATTTGGGCAGAATATAGGAAAGTTCAATAATAACAGTTTAGTATTGCTAAATTCATCTGAACTATTTACTTCTTCCTTTTCCAATCATGGTCCTGGAGTTAAAGTATAGCAGCTATCAAGTGTTTTCCAAAGCAAACCACTCAAATTGGTCTCAAATTAGCAGTTTTATTTTTGTGTTAAATGACAGGGAACAGCATTAGCACAGGGGTCATTACATGAGTCAGCAGCACGCGGCAGTGACTGCCTCTTGCCCAACAAGACTGAGAACAGCCTCCCGCTTTACTTCAGCTCAGGCAAGCCTCCTCTCCTTCATGCTCCTGTTTAATCCCACTCCTGACAGCAGAGCCATCCCATGCCCCATGGAAGAGGCTCCTCCCTAACTAGCAGTATTATTAGGTATTTCTCAGCATTGGAGCATCCCAACAGGAAAGCAGCTAGTACTATTGTCCTTAACTTTTAAAAAATGTAGGTGCAGCACACCTGCCACAAACACAGAAGGGAGGTAGGTTTCACCAGGAAGACCCTAAGGAGTAAGGGATGCAAAAACACAGCTCTATTTGCCTACGCCAAGCCACCCAACGGTGCAGACGACAGATTTAAGCATAGCCAAACCTCTGGCCTGTTTTTTGACAGGCAGCCCCCAGGAAAAAACAGAAGGCATCCTTCTCCAGAGGTAGTGCATGAAAGTAAGTTCCCAAAGCCCACAAGTCAACCCATGCATCCCTGACAGCTGCAGCGTGGTTCTCAGTGATCACAGGCACACGTGGGACTGCTGCAGTGTAGAGAGACACCGCAGAGACCCCACGTCCTTGTTCAACACTGAGCAAATGCCTCCAGAACAAGTGGGTGCATCCTACTCCAAGCGCTATTTCACTAGTAAGCCCTTGCCTGATCCTCCTCTACCACATCATGTTGTGCTTGTTCCAGAAGTCTGAGTTTCTGCTAGGCTTAGTGAGGCTAGAGACAGCACAAAACACCATCCTGCTTACCGCAGTTATTAATCACACCGTACGGCACTGCTGTTAGGCTTCATGTCATGGAGTCTTGAACTGTTTTAACATCAGCCTGTGGCACTGACCCCCTCTGCAAATTTCTGCTGACACTCTGCCATTCAACTCCCTGCCCTTAAGATGTTTTCTAGCTGTTTCAAAGATCATGTTCGTTTGAAAAGAACACTGCTTGGTGTCTTGAAACTGCTGCATTTCAGGCAAACTAGTTTGGGTTTTTGACTTCATTACAAAATAACAAACACGACAATAAATCAAGGCAACAGGGAAAGAGGATAATGTTGGAGATTTGCCACCTGTGTGCAGCATCTTACCAGCTTCATGGTAGGTACAGATATGAAAGTTACAAATTTCAAAATCTTCAAGTAATGGAAGAGCAGAGGCCTGGAAGAGCAATTAAGGATTCATACAGCTAGTTCCAACCACTCCTAATAAGCTCCTGCTTATTTCAAGGGAACGTGGTCTCAGAATTAAAATGGGGGGGGGGGGGGGGAAGCTCAGATAGCTTTAAAAATCTTTCAATTTTAAAAGCATCAGGTGCAGATCTGGCTTTTTGCTTGGTTTTTTTTTTTTTCTGGGGCAGGAATACATGTATCTGTTCAAAAATATCTGTGGATGAATAAAAGGTTGTAATTGCTGTAGAGACAACAAAAACCATACCAGCCACATAAATACGTATCAGTGCCTGACAGTGGCCACAGTATTTTCACTGTAACAATAACTGTGATGAGACCAAGGAACAGATGGTGGCCATTTATCACGGGAAACGATTAAACATGCCTAGGTAAAATATGAACCTATCCGACTTGCACCTTTCTTTCCCAGGTCCTCTCCTGCAATTGCCTTCATTTCTTAGACTTGCTTGATAGTAGTTCACAAGATCTTCCAGCACCTGCACTGCCCTTCTGGCCTCTGAAGGTTGCTGTGTGATGGTGACAGCACCATTAAATAGTCTTTGTCAAGCCTCACTAGGTAGGGCGAGAGCTGCTGCCCTGGAAAAGCAGGGTAAAATGACATTTACTGACTGACACATCTCCTAGGTGTCCCTGGGACTAGCAGAGACTCAAATGTATGCTGCAGCCAAGCCCAGGAACGTGTCAGGTAGGTACTTTTCTAGTGGACTGGGAAATGGAGAGATCAAGATAAAATTGTTAAAGCAAAACTCTGGGTCTTGCTTTGTGAAAGCAGGTTGAGCAACCCGGTTTTTTGGAAGATGTCTCTGCCCATGGCAGTGGGGTAGAACTAGATGATTTTTAAGGTCCTTTCCAACCCAAACCATTCTACGATTCTATTAAGTTTGAACATTTTATGTCAAGACACAGCTCATTTAATTTCAGCTCCATGATGCCTCAAGTTCATGATTCCAGGTACTATTTCTCAGAATTCCCACACTACAACCTCTCTGAAATTCTGTTCTGGTTCAGTAACGAAATCTGGAAAGGTGATGACTCTGATCCTGTGCCAAATATGGGCTGGCAGACAGCTGCGGAAAGAGGCAAGTTGAGAGAAACATGGAGTTTTTTAGCAGCACAAAGCATCATGAGTGGCACGGTAGTATCCGAGTCTAAAGGGACTGATCCTGTAACAGTGGTTTCTTAGTGGAGGTGATCTCTATCCCCTCACAGAGGCAAACGTATACAAACACCTGGGTCCAAAAGTCTGGTTTCACTTGGATCCCTGAGGCTTCCAAGTGAAGGGCTATAAAAAAGAAACGGTACTGAGAGATTACACAGTAAGAAACAGCAAACAGCCAAGATACACGCACAGCTTCTCAGACAGGATAGCTGGAGAATCAACAGTGGAAGGAAACTAGAAGCTGCTCTGCCAGTCTGAATTCGGGCCAAGAGTACGATGCACAAGGGGCATTAACCACCAGGGAGTTTTATGAGATGTGGGTCCCGGTCCAAACCCTGGTGAAATAAGGCCCTTCTTGCAAATGGTCTGTTTCAACGGGTAGTTCAGATGCAGGCAAGGGATTCAGCAGCTCGTAAGAACTAGGAAGAGGTTTACCCTGCCGCAGACCAAAGACACACCACCAAAGCAGCGTGTTTCAGTGGGATGAGGTGGGCATGGTTTGGTCTCTCGGCTCCCAAACTGTACCTGTTCTGCAGGCAGACTACCAGTGCACCTCACACACGGACGCTGGGTTCAATGCCTTGCAGGGGATTCACACCAGCTAATGTCATTATTTTGCAGATCAGAAAGCTGAAGAGGAACAAACCCTGCCCTATTCTCCAGTAGGGTCAGGCATGACTATGAATAATCTGCCTCTCAAAGCCTACTCTCGAGCATCCAATTTGAAATGGTTCTCGCTGCCTGCTGTCAGCAAGAAGTGGAGGCCAGAGGCATACTCCTGCAAGCAGCAGATGGCTCAAGCTGCACGGACCTCTGGCTAGATCATGGAGAGACCTCAGAGTTGCCAACTGGCCCCAAAATACCCCTTTTCTTGGCAGAGAAGTCTCCTTCTTACCAATAGAAGTGAATGGCATAGCTTCCGGACCTGTGCGAGGTGATGGGCCGTGCCACATCGTGCCAAGCCAACCCCTTGCAATCAGCAGGACTTCTGCCTCAAGCACCCAGCTAAAAATAGGTGTAAGAGCACATTCCACCGTATCAAGATGCTCCTCAGAACACAAATACATTCAAGACCTCAAAGCGCTCAGATGGCACAGTGATCAGGGCTGCAAAACAGGGATCTAAGCTTATTTAGGAGGAAAAACAATTTCATTTGCTCCTTCAAATTAAGAATCCCTGTGGCCAGGGCTCAGTTCTGATGAGGGCTACAAGAGGAAGGCTGTTCCCAAGTTTCTCACTGCCTTCCCCATCTTCCCTTCCCCCTCGGATCTCGGTTTGTGTGCCAGAGCTCCCTAGCTGGATTACCATTCCCTATTAATTACAGCATCTTCTGACCCCTGAAACTGTGAACTCCAGTGAGAAGCAGCCAGGTCACTGCTCCTAAACACCACCACCTTCTTAATTTTCTCAAGAGACACCATTTGGAAATGAAGTCATGAGCTTACTACAGCTATTCAGAGGCTCAGATCTCCTGGTCAGGTACTAAGGGAACTAAACCAAAATGACGGCACTGCAAAGCAAAGCAATACACTGCAGTGCTTCTGGTACAGAAGCTGGGTTACCTCACCAGCATCTCAAACAGTTACAAAACAGAAGGAATAACATTTCTGGTCCAAATTTCCCTCTTCCATTTACTTCTTTCTCCAGTGTCTAACCCAGGTCAAGCCCAAGCCCAAGCATGATTTCCACTCACTCTCTGCCATCAGCTTGACTTTGCTTCCGCAGTGAAGCCATGCATCAGCGGGATGGTTAAAGAAGAACATTTCCACACCGTGCACTGTCAGTACAGATTATTTCACTCCCTTAAGCTCCTTGGGGCTGTAATCTGCAGGAAGCCCAAATAAAGCAGATGTCTAAACCCCTAGGCTTGCAGAGGTAGGTATTACTAAAGCCTGTCACCAACGGCAGGGAAGTTTAGCATATTCTCCCCAGACATTTAGGTTCAGTCTGTAATCACTAGAGATACACTCAGGTGAAGCTGAAGGTCTTACCGAAAAAATAATCACCACACAGCAGCTCCAAACAAACAACAGTTCTGGTTAAAGAACCGAATTATAGTAAAAGCTCCCTGGATTTTATCAGGACTAGGTTTTAGCTCTTTGGCATCCTCTGTGCCCCCCGAGAAGCATTCACATTTCCATGCTGTTTCAGGAGCTTTCATTTTCCCAAAACATGCCAACCCTGGCTACTTGCAAGAAATACCCAATACCAACACTTGATACCAGAACTTCAGGATGGAAGTAGAGAAAGAGGCAAAGAGAAGAGTGAGAATGGGAACGAGAAGGATGGACGAGTACAGAAATGAAGGCATTTTCTGATGAAATATATGCCTTGCCAAAGGATTGGCAGGTTCTAAGCAAACTTTTGATAGAAGCAGCTCCATTTTCACATTCACCCATGGAAGAGCTTTGCCACTGCCTGGCTCTGCTGCATTTCTCCAAGGTTCCCAAGTCCACAGTAGCCACAGCATAGACAATGCTCAGAAACAAACTGGTCTGGGGGTCTGTCAGGGCAACCTCACTAGATAAGAGAGAGAAGAGGAAGGATGGAGTCAGCTGTCTCATGGATTAGGCCTTACAGTGAATCTGAAGGAGATGGATGCTAGAGGCTGAATGAGAAGGGCGTGCAGTTGTGTTTTCACTTCGCATGCTACAAGTACGTACCATGCAGCCAAACTAACTGTGGGGCTTAAGAGCCTGCTCAGCCCTGTTTGACACTTGCAAGTTCATTCCCGGTTTGGAAGCACAGGGATGCACGAAGTCACAGAGGCTACAAGCCCTCAATAACTGCAATTTGGACTTGACATGAATTTTCTCAGTCTTCTATCACCTCTCACTAAGGAGCTCGAATAAAGCTCAGAAGAATAACACCAAGTTCAGCCAAAGTCCCAGGAAAATGTCAGACAGCAAGCTACTCTCCTGGAAACATATTTCAGTGTCTTGATGAAGAATACTGTGAGATTTCAACTTCTTGGGGAAACTTTTTAAGTTTACATGTGTTCTGATTCAGAATTAATTTTTATCTCACAAACCTCAAAAATTATTATGGAAATCAACTTTTCGGTGAGCTTTAATCTTATGTCAAAACACTTTTTAAATCTCACTTATTTCCTTCACAAATAACCAGAGCAGTGACCGCCATAGGTGAACAGACGGTGCTGCATCCATTTCAAGAGAATCTGAAGAATGCCCTTATCCTGGTGAAGGAGAAAGGTTTAAACTTTTGAAAAAAAAGAATAGAGCCCATGACAGTTGAGACTCATTATCACCAACAAACAGCTCCAAACGGCATATTTCAAGGTTTCTGGCTGACTCAGCTGTCAAAACCTGCCATCCTAATCAATGCTTGTAAGAGCATTTACACATAGCAGGGGTTCATCCAAGTCAACGGTCCAGCTCTTGGTAATTAAATACAACCACCCGTGATGTAAGAAAACACCAGTATCATCTTATTTAAGGTAAGACGCGCTGGGTGAGTCAGACTTATATGTGGAAATACTGTTTCCAAAGAACTTCATCCACTAGTAATTATTCTGAAAAAGGATGAGGAGGGGACAGGGACAAATGAAAAAGGACAAAGAAATATTCAGAAGTTTGGATTGAATCCAAAAATTAATTTACCAACTCAGAGACTCTAAAGGAAAAATGGAAAAAGCAAAAGGGATCAAATACAAAATTGCTATTTTCTTGTTTTTACTGGGTTTGGAAAACAAATGTAGCATAGTGATCTACCTGAGGGTGTTTTTCTCCTCCTCCATTTTAGGAAGAGATACTTTGAGCTCCTGGGTGACCAAAAGTCTTATTTAAATAGTTTGAGACCTATGAAATCCATCTACCACAGAAAGAGGTGGCTCATGTAATGGAGAGATATCTCCATTATCTCATATCTCATATCTCTCCATTACATGAGCCACCAACACAAGTCAGGAAATGAAGGAGGGCTCCTGTTCCTCTGTGGCTGGAGCAGCAAAGCCAGCCCAGCTGTCAAGCCAGCTTGCTTTGCCTTGGCCACATCTCCATTTGCTATACTCCCCTCTGAAACAGATGTGCAGCGTGGAGGAGCCTATTCAAGTCACGTTTATTAAGCACCAGTCAAAGAATTTAAAATCTCAGTTATCCTCAGCTGAAAATTAATCTCTGGGGGTTGCAGGGAATGGCTGCACTCCCTGACAACCGCTGACGGACGGAGCCCTGGAAGGCACCATCAGAAATCTGCAAGCCTGACACCCGTTGCATCATGGCACGACAGTCCCACGCCTCCTTCCTGTGCTACGGCATTAATGCCCAGTGGAACAGCAAGCACATCAAGTAATCATGACAAAAAGCATTAATGACCTTGCTTTTTCCCATGCCAAAATGTTCTTAATGCATATAACCCCTGCGAGTGATCGACATGGCTATAAACACAAGCAAGAAAACCCCAGTCAAGTGAGTATCACTCTGTTATTCCAGAACTTCTGACAGCATCCCATTATGTCAGATTGCATTGGGTAAGGTCATACAATTCATCATAACCTGACTTAATGAGGCAATTAAAACCGAATATATTTCATGAACAAACTGCTTGCTATATAACCCTTTCCCAATTCCAGTCGGCTTCACATTTACTTAGGGGTGAAGAATCCAAGAAAAAAAATAAAAGAGGAGTAAAAGGAGTTATTTATTTAACTTCCTTTCAAGTAAACAATGCATAAAAGCGATACTTCTTCAAACGACAGCTAAATAGCTGTGTACCTGAGGGACGGCGGTAGCCGAAGGGTTTCCTCAGCCCTGAAAAAAATTTAAAAAAAAAAATCCACACACAAAAGGTATTTTGACCCCTTCTTTTCTTTTTAAAGTCACGTAAGAGCAGTATAACAGCCAGGCTTTGCAGAAGGATTTAAATAGAACAACCAATTCCAAAGGCATCACTACAGACCGGTACTGCAAACCCACAGTTTTCAGTCACCACAGTGGGACTAACCCAACCTGAAGCCAGAGCACATGTGGAAATGCAGGGCTTTGCCCTTTTTTTTTCCAGTTAGTATAGCAGAGGAGGCTCTCTCCTCTGTTCAAAGGCGCCTCCTGGACCGGTAGAGGAGACAAAGCTCCAGGCCAGAAGCAGTTTGGCTAGAGAAGACCTCTCCCTCTCACATAACCCCCCTCTGAGTTGTACATCAGCAGACAATGTATTCTCCCTGTAAAGAATGGGTTCTTCTTCTTGGCATTCATTGTACTTTTTCTCTCACTCTCTCTTTAAAAACAAAACAAAACAAAACCACACCAAAAAAACAGCAACCAAAAAAACCACAGAACAAAAGAACAAAACAGCAACAAAACCCCCAAACACCAGCATGTTGGATCTGGCTCCTTTGCCAGTATCTGGCACACCCAAGCAAAGCACTCTCACACCATTTAGAGAAGCACAGGCAGCAGTGCCACCGCTCAGCTTGCCCAAAACACCAGAACTTGCAGCTTTGCACAGAGCACTATATATTTACATGGATGTACATGAATTAGGCTGGGGCAGTTGCCCATGCCATGCACAAGGGCTACTCACGAAACACACCATGGAAGAAACGTATTCCTGTTTCCTACCTAAGTAGTTACTGCGTTTATTTCGCCCAAGAAAACCACAGAACTTCAAATGAGCAAGAATCCCCAAGTCCTCAAATATCTTCACAGCTGTTGAATTGGGTGACCTGAAAACCACGACTCACTCAGTAGAGAAATAGGAATTTTATAAATACATGTATCAGCAAATGAATATTTAATGTTTTCTGCACATATCAGTGTTCAGGGCTTGCAATATTTAAGCAATAAGACTTGTCAGAAAATGTAGTAGCCATGAGATAATTACATCTCTGGGGTATTTTGATGCACAAAGGGCAGACAAGTGTTTGTATTACCTTGAGATTGTGATTGTGTCATGATTATAACATCATATAAAAGCAGGTTATCACCAGTAAAAAAAATAAATCCCTACACGATGATCACTCCATAGCTTTCTTGGCTCAAAATAATGAAAGAATGCACTGTTAAGAATAATAATTACAGCTCTGTACCAGCAATGTTGTCATTGCAGCTGACACAGTATTTTCATTAGAAGCTGCTTTCTGCAGTTAAATACACTATTTAAAATACAAGAAATTCTCAGCCTAAAACATGTTTTCTCGTGCTTGCCCCTGAATTGAGAGCCAATTATACTTCTAGTCGGAAGTAAGCCATTTCAGAAGTGTTCCTTTTAGTCCTTTCTGATATTTCTGAATAAAAATAAATGTCCCCTGTCAGCAAAATGCTAACATACGGGCTTTAGGAAAAATTCATCCACACTTAAGTACTTTGATGAATCAGGACCTAAGACATTTTTTAGATACCATAAGCCTAATTCCGCTCTCCTTTTATGCCAATGTCAATCTAGACTAACCTCATTCCTGTCAATGCAGCTAAATCCAGACTGGCATCAGCACAGTCAGACCCAGCCTCTCTCTCTTTTAAAGGCTTCCTCACTGCAAAACCCAAATAAAATTTGTTGCTAGGGTAAACACCTCCCTTGAAACTCCTGGTGTGGCAAAGTCCTAAACCTTGCAGGTCCAGAGCCGGACTGGGGCTGCACATGGGAAAACATCAGAAGACATCCACCACGTGCAGGTTTGCCAGCGCTGTGGACTACTGGGAAATTATTTCACTTTTTAGGACTGGCACCAAGCTGAGCCGTGAGGGAGGCTTATTTTTTTATGCAAGGGGAAAGCACGAATGCTAGTACTGATGCCAAAGCTTTGCTAAGCCTGTTTTCATAGTGGATCTAGCATGTGGGATGGCAATATACACTCTGTTCCTCCTTCTGCTGGCCAGGTCTTTGCAGGCACAAGATCGGCCGTCCCACGCCTGAGCAGAGCAATACAACCAGCAACCAGTGCTCTGCCACGAGCAGTGGGGACGACTGTTAAGAGGAACAGAGCTGTGATTTCCAGGAGTGTTTCTCCCTGATCTTATAAATAAATGGCTTGCTGTCTATTTGACCAGCAAATTGGTACTTCCCATCCCTTTCAGGGTGATTTTCACCAACTCTCTGATGGGTCATAAGTCACACCCTGAGCAGGGGAGTAAAGATTTATGGGAGCTGTGTAGAAAGCAAGCAAGCAAACAAACCATTTACAGCTTCCTACAGCAGCATAACAGATTGCAAGTACCAAAAAAGAACAGCCAGAGTGTCACCCCTGAGATAGTCTGGAGACCACAGTATTGTTTTTCAAAACCAAGATACTGGGACAAGTTATCCTAGAAGACAAGATTGTAATCTCAATGGGTTTCTACCCAAATAAATAAAGCTAATACGAGGGACCAGGCAGAATCCAGGAAATTTGTAAATGGACAAAACAACTTACTACTTTGTCCCTTTCACTTCTGCCCTGCTCCTCTACTTATGATTCAGGATCAATTCCCAAGAACATCTTGTACAGATAAGAATAATTAAAAAAATACCCTGTCAAAACAGTGAGCAGGAACCACAGCAACACATTTTCCATGTTCAATGTTATTACGCAAAAATGTTCTCTCTCTTAAAGCTATTTTCTATGAGGAAGGCATAAGATGATTCAGTTTCTAAGGAAAAAAAATAATAATTTTTAAAAAGTAGAACCTTCCTATTCCCTCCCTATTTACACTCTGCTCAGCGCAGAGCTAGGCAGAGAAGTTGGGGGCTAATCCTGTAAGACGTTCAGCAGCTCCTGTGACAGACCAAGCATCGCACGTTAAGACCTCGCACCCCTAATTAATGACTAATTAGGACAGTAAAGTGCTCTGCCCTCTCCAATGAAGTGAACAGAGTCCAGCTGAGATTCAGCTGAACAACTGCTATGCTCAACTTGCTGGAAAAACATGCCTTGTGTGGAGCGGGCTCAGATCATAATTTAGCAAGGCACCGCGGTGCCAAGACAGGGGGAAGCCGATCTGCTGGCACAGGCTGGCCCCGAGCAGCTCTGGGGCTGCCAGCTCCTGCTCCTCCACGCTCAGAAAACCACGTGCAAATACTGTAGCTGCCTCTACCCCATCGCTGACCAGACTGCACATAAAAAACACATAGAAAAACAGAACTGAGTGCAAGAATATTAAAACTATAAACTTCATGACGAAAGACTTATGAAGTGCAAATTTAAGAGTGTTTTTATTACCTTAATTCAGCCTCTGCGTGCATAAATACAAGCTGCACATTTTTAATTCTGTGATTTGTGCTACTTTTAACTGAGGGTCCCCTTCTTTCTTTTGAGTGGTTTAACAGCAATAATCAAATAGGCAGCCCTTCCACACACAGCCAGGGGCCTCCCTACAACCAACTCACCTCACCCCAATCAAAGCCTGCTCTAACTCCCATGTTCCCCATAGTCATGTCTCCTCAGTAGCGTTAAGCACTGGAGCAGTCAAGGACTTCACAACTATCAAGGAACTTCATGATCCTCCTTCAGACACAAAGAGATCAGCTGCACACAGCCACAAACGGCCAGAGGAGATGCTCTTTCTTCAAAATCACATTTCAGCATTCCAGGAAAGAAACAAAAGAAAGTTTAACCTTGCCCTTGCTCTGGCCAGCAGCCTAGAAGTCAACAAAAAGCTGCCGTATGGAGAATGAAGCAGGTTCAGAGACGCTGGGCTTGAGCAACACAGAGACCATGCAGTCTAGGAAATCTTGGCTCTGTGTATGCAACCAAAGAAGATTTTTCCTCTGATGAAATATAGGCCAACGTGTTCCCCTTCCTCTCTTCCCCAAGAGGCACAAAACATTAATTCAGTCATTTCATTAATTCAGACCTTAGACATCAAAGTGTGCTGCTTCGGGTTTGTTTCTCGATCGGACTGAAGATGCTCCAAACACCAGAGCCCGGTGAGAGCAGACATCTGAGTCGCAGTGTGAGTCCAAACACCAGTGTCGGCAAGGACCTGAAGATGGCAAAGGTTGCTCAGGTGCAGGCGAGCACCTTGGGGATCCTGAGCAGGGGGAACTACCCTTTAAAAAGAGAGCAAATGCAAGTTCATTTCATTCTCTTCTTTTTATGGTTCATGTTTTTATGACAACTTCATGCTACTGGCTGCTTGTGCCCTACTGTACAGTGAACAACTATCTCAGGTCCTGTAGATGTCCACCACGCTGTCTAGTTTTTGACCACTGTGGAAACACTACAACAGTAAACACACATACACACACACTATCTCTTCCCTTCCTCCCAAATCATGGCTCCCCATGTGCAATGAAAAGCTCTGTAGCAGCTGGGCTGACCCAGTGGGACAGAGAAGACTCAACAAATCCAGATAATTAGGGGAAGACACACACGCAGATCTGGAAAGCAGAGAAATCAAAGCACAGGAAACTCATTTGTCACCGAAAAGATTTCAAACGTGAAAAAAATGCAACTCATTCGTCTCACTTCTGTACTATCAACAGGCTCCTTGTACACACTATTCATTCGTGGCTGTGCTCTGCAGCAACTGCACTGCTCAGTGCTTGGATGGGACTAGACACGGGAAAGGGGGGAAAATACTTGGAAACAGGTGACAAAGAGAGAAAAACACATTACCTCCAGGAGACCCCTGAACTCACCATTTCCTTCTTGTCTCCATGAGGGAGAAACCACAGCCACATTGCCCATGTCACAGGAAGGTCTCTGCTATCGCTGGTACAAGCCCAAAGCTGCAGCCACGCAGCGTTGGACCTGCTTTGCAGGCACAGCAGTTGCCCCACTTGTGTGGAAGAGGACTGCGTGAGTTACGGTCAGCATTCTCAGAATTGTTCCGTGTTCCCAAAAGCCTTCTTGGTTTCTGTAGCTCTCCTTCTCCTGCTTTCCACAATTTGGGACATGCAAAGCTTCTTCTGGTGATGCAGCACTCTACCTTTTTGTTCTTAAAGCTCTCCAATAGCTAAAATACAGCTCCTGGAAACAGCACCAGCCTAAGACCGTGTACTCAAATCAAGGCTCTGTATTCAAACCCTCACTGCTGTCCTTCTGAATGGTTACACACCCAACCGTTGTGCCTTTGGAAGGTGGAGTTTTCCATCCTGCAAGAGTAACCAGGATTTCATTTTCATAAATGTGTATTTGTCACACGTAGCAACAAAGCCCATCTGAACTGATCCTTAGGCCAAAGGCAAAGAATAACAGGGAGAAAACAGAGATCCTCCCAGAAGAGCCTCATGGAAGTGCACTCACCTTGGCTATGGAAAGCCTGTGCCCTGGCCTGCTTGAGGACAGGACAGCTTTACTCCAAGGTTTTATCATATCACGACTGTGCAACCTGCAACTCACTTTCATGGAAGTGGCAATCGGTAAAAATATAGACGAAGAGATGCGGTGCAAAAATCCACTGGAAAGGAGATCCAAGAGACAGAAACCAGAAAGAAACCCTCAAACCCCCAAAATGATGCTATACCAGAAAACTGACCATAAAATTGAGAACAAAAATAAGCTGCAAAGGACTATGTTGAAATGTTCCCATTCTTCCAAGCTCCCTCATCTGAGTTTCTCAACTTCTCAGAGGGAACAAGCAGCCCTAGCCTGGAGAGCTGAACTGAGAGTTGAAATACAGAGGACATTTCACACTGCAAGAGACAAATTTTCAAAAAACATAGGAAGGGGGGGAGAAAAAGAAAAAGTAGGTTTGGGAGAAGTAATTTGGCATTTTCCACCAGACTTAACATTTGGTATCTACTCAGGTGTCTACTGAGACTTCTTTTGTCTCCAGTTAATATGTACAACATAAGGGGATCTAGCGTTTAGCTAAATAACTCACAAGAGTCCAAATTCAGGGAGGCAGGCGGGTTTAGGAGTGGGAGGGAGGAGACGGATGGCATCTTACTTTGCTTTTAAAAGCGATGCAGAGTATCTGGTTGCACAGCACCATGTGCCATACAGACACTGCTTTTCTAGCTTCTAGCACTGAGCTTTTCACAGAATCACAGAATGTTAGAGGTTGGAAGGGACCTCGAAGATCACCTAGTCCAACTCCCCCGCCAGAGCAGGACCACCTACAGCAGAGCGCACAGGAACGTGTCCAGGCGGGTTTTGAATGTCTCCAGAGAAGGAGATTCCACAACCTCCCTGGGCAGCCTGTTCCAGTGCTCGGTCACCCTCACAGTAAAAAAGTTTTTCCTCATATTTTTATGGAACCTCCTGTGTTCCAGCTTCCACCCATTGCCCCTTGTCCTGTCAGTGGACGCTGCTGAAAAGAGCCTGGCTCCATCCTCCTGACATTCCCCCTTGACATATTTATAAACATTAATGAGGTCACCCCTCAGCCTCCTCTTCTCCAAGCTAAAGAGACCCAGCTCCTTCAGCCTTTCCTCATAAGGCAGATGCTCCACTCCCTTAATCATCTTTGTAGCTCTGTGCTGGACTCTCTCAAGCAGCTCCCTGTCTCTCTTGAACTGAGGGGCCCAGAACTGGACACAATATTCCAGATGCGGCCTCACCATGGCAGAGTAGAGGGGCAGGAGGACCTCTCTTTTCAAACCCAAGGAAATGCACACTAAGGGCCCTTCCAGACCTGTGGTTGAAAGGAAGTAAGCTGGTCACTTCCAAGTCACCCAGGAAATTAACTGTTGCCCCCTCATAGCTCACAACTTTCCCTGTGTCCTCAGTTCTGCAGGTGGACCCAGTGCTGACACCTCAGCAGCAAGCGCTGCCTGTTTGTTGGAGCAGTCTCAAATCTCTCCCAGCTACAGCCCAGCAGGTACTTCCTGCAGAGGTCACGGCTTCCCACAGGAAGATGAATGGTGCAATTGGGTGTAAAAGCAACCCAGATGAAGAATAACTACCAGTGAAGAAGATTACAATTAAGGTTTGTGGCATGAGGAATAGAGGTGAGCCCTTGGAAGTCACCTTCCTCAGCAATTCACAGGCGCCGTGTCCGGAGCAGAGCCTGGTGCTCCAGGCTGAGCTGAGGTGCCAACTGGCTGCCAGTCCATGCGCTCCCAATTTGCACGGTGAAGATGCAGGACCATGCAGCCCTTTACAACCTCCACCTTACTCGCTGCCTAGGCCACCAGCTTTGCAGGCAGTTGTTCCTCGTCAACCATGTGCTCACAACAGGGAGGTAATGAGGCATTCCACATCCCCCTTTCCCAGACTGGTGATGCGCAAGGTGCAGGTCCCCCAACACAGAGAAAGCTAATTAAAGCAGTTTTCCTATAGTCTTTGCCTCCCTCCCTGCCAACACCAACAAACTGCTATCCACATGACTCCTGTTTTTCACAAACAGCAGGGCTTTAGAAACAGCACAAAAATATTTTCTTCTGTGGCCCATGACTACATAAAAGGGGCCAGCCACAGACCCAAGGTAGATCTAAGGCACAAAGTGCCCACAACAAAGATGCAACAACAGTACTCACCAGTGACAGATGTGACAGAAAAAGTAATAAACTACAGTAAGAAGTGCAGGATTTGCTCCAAGGTGCTTCCTGCAGGCTAACTGACAACATCTGCCCCAAGCCCTCCTGAAAGTGTCTTTCATCTGGGCTTCTGTTAAATGTGTGATTCTATTTACATATATCCAACTAATTCAATCAAAACTGAACTCTAAATTGGTTCTCAAGGGAATCCTCGAAAACCCTTTTTATCTTCATGCAGAAATGATTATTAGAAGGAAAACTGGGTTGAAGAACTGCCTCCCAGCAGCTCAGAAATGCTCTATAAATTGCATGCAGTGAGAAACCCACCTTGGCTTCAGGCAGAGACATAGCTCAGCACACAGATCACTAAGAACCAGCACAGGAAAGAGAAGTGCTTTGAGCTCATGGAGATCCACTGAGGTGAGAAGCAGTAACGGCCATCGTTGTTACTAGGGAGCTCTTTCTCCAGAGGGGCCCAGGCAAGACTCTTCTGGCTTTCAAGATAACTTTCTGTCTCTCAAGAGACCAGGCAGAGAGCTTCAAAACAAAGGATTCGAAAGGCCACAGAAGTACTGAAAAAGGAGACCAACCAGTGAGTTGAATCCCACTTCTTTCGTTTATTAAGTTTGGCTCTTCCTAGGAAGTGATAAGCTCCCCCTGCTCTTCCCAAAGCTGAAATGCAGAGGGTGGTATTTTTCCTTTGTCCATAGCATGCCAAGTTACACAAGAACCATGCTCCCTTGACCGCCTTTTCTTCTTCCTTTTAACACCGAACTGAACTTCAGCATGCCAGAACACCACTGGGCTGGCAACATGGAGAAACCAACTTTACCCTGTGGCACATGTAGTGGAGGCAGCAGCAAGACAAGCTCTTGGTGCCTCAGCTGCCAATGCCGGTCTTTGGCACCAAAATCCTGCTAGCACTCAGTCCTTTGCCACTCCTGTCAGTATGTCGAGTTATTTCATCTGGATTTGCCAATAAGGGAACAAATGGAGATCACCACATCATTTCACACAAACCGTCCAACAGCCATGTTATGGCAAGGACCTCTTCCTGCAAATAAGCTGGTGACCTAGACTGAAAAGGCATCAATTCAGCAATAAATCCCTTGAAACAGTGATTATGGTATTCAATTATACTCACGTGTTAGAATATTGCCATTTTATAATGCAGATTTCCTGTCCTTGTGTAGGATATATCCTTAACATTTCAGTTCGCCTTCACAGAGGACAGCCTCTGGGTCACAGGATAATTTTCTGAGCAATTTTGTATGGCAGCAGCATTTCAAATGAAAAGAATACAGGGGTATTAATGCTAGTAAGACCTCAGTCAAAAAGAGGCTGCTACGCTAAGCAGTGCTGTATTTGGGCCAGCTGGAAAACATATCAGAACGAAAACTTTGTAAGAGAAAGGAAAGACAATACTGGATGAAGAGGATTCGTACGGAGAAAAATACATCTTTATATCAGACAAGCTTAGTGGAGGTTTTTCTATGGTGCTGATGAAAACTGCTATTGACTGACACAAATTCTGCCTTTTTCCCACTTCCTCCAAAGAACAGTCACCAACTAAGAAAGACTTGACATCCAAACAACAGCTTTACACTAACCTTAATCCTCTAACTGAGTAAGTCAGCGAATCTCCAACGCTGAGATTAACTGAATTTTACCATTGCCTCTCATTGCCAGTGAGAGGAAAGCGTTGCTGTGACCACTGCCAGGAGGCCAGCTAAGGTGAAGAGGGTCATTGCTGTTCAGCGACAAAAGTGAAAAAATATCTTTAAAAAAAAAAATAATAATAGTAACTCAAAAAATCCTAAACTCAGGCACCAATTAAAAAAAAAAAATCACTTCATGCTTCATAGTAGCCAACAAAGGCAACATAGCATCAACCACGCTGACCTAGACCTTTAAGGCTCCATGTAGCTTGACGTGCTGTCCTCAGCGGTGAGGACAAGAAGACATTCAGAGACCAGGAACAGAGCAGGCATATATGACACCCACAAGCTTCAAATATCTCCCTGTCTGGATTCTTTGAGCCTGATCTTGACCAACACATCTCTCTACCAGGTATTGCTACTAGGTGTACGGAGGGGAAGTCTGTGGAAGTCTATACAAACCTCCTGCATTTTACAACATCCCTTGTAAAGCAATTCTACAAGTTCACTGCAAACCACCTCTTTTAATTTGTAGTATTTGGCCCATTCCCATCATAAAGCATGTATAGGTCGAGGTGGGATATTCTGAAATGGCCTTAAGCAAGAGTAGTTATGAAACAGTAGTCAGAGCCAAGTAAAATTTGCAATGCTGAAATTCTAAAGGAAAAGACAACTGCATTTAATGAAGTACAACTGTTTTACCATTACCATTAAATTGTTATTACGTTTCTTTGAAAGTTAGATGGACACAAAGCAGCTGACTGCTGCGGAAAAAAAAGTATCATATGATGGAATTTTGGGACTGAAACCTTATAACGCACAATTTCTGGTCATTAGCTAAATAGAAGCATATTGAACTGCTTAATCACCAAGAACAAGTGCAATAAAGACAACAAATTGCAACAGATCTTGTCAGTTGCATCCAAACAAAATACAATAAACCAAACCCAGTAAGTCTGCAGTGGCAGCTGCTATAGAGAGCTAAACAAATAACATTAGAATGGCAAAAAGCTCGGAGCCACGCATGGAAATTAACTATGGGAAAAAAAGGAAAAAAAAAATGAAAGCATATTCTCAGAACTTCCTTACATCATCTCTACTCTGTATCTTAACCACATGTTTGATACCAACCACTCCAGACAGAGCAAACACACTCTGCTTAGTCCTGTTCACAGCTACCCAGACATACCTGGGTCACTATTTGCACCCATGAGCCAAGTTTTAACTTTTTCCTGTGTTACCTTAGGATTCAAAGGGAAAACAGAACTTAGCAGGATCACAGCAAGAGTAAAGCACTTTACTGCTGTAATCCGTTTCTCAGAAGAGTAATTTTTCAAAACAACAAAAAGTAATTACGTTGTTCCCTTCCTTTTTCAGAACTCTATCAGCCACTGAAGGGGAATATGAAGCATACACATAGCCTCAGCACAGTCAGTGAGGTTAATGGATGTCTTTAGCAGCAGCTCAGACTGCTGGGCAGTTGAGTATGTCAACCTCTCCAGACAGGAAGTACCACCAGAGTGCATCAATGCACTTCACTATTGTCACACTGCAAAAACACAGAGCGCTCACCTCATTAGTCCCAGAACCTGTGAAAGACAAGCAACTGCGTTATTAATTTTCAACCTGTGCTCAAGAAAAAGCTGACAAGTCTATCTACTGATCACACCACTGCCAGCATAATTTCCCCAGCCGTATGGCATCAGCTTGCCTTTGTACCTCTACCTGCCCTGGAAGTGCCTTATCTAGATGCAAGAAGGGAGTTTATGCTCCACATAGAGTCTCCTCATGCTCAGCCTGCTAGAACTGTTGACAAGAGCACTAGAGACTATCTCAATCTACTTATAACTGAGTTGAGATTGTCAGATATGCTGCCACCACTCCACCATTTGACAGGAACCTCTGAGCTACAGGTGCACTCATCCCCACACAAGCCATGATGAGCAATAGCCTTGCTAATTACCATCACTTATTCATCGTCAGTGACACCACAGGGTTCACTGGCAAATTGGACGCATGGGGTCTGTAAGACAAAAGAAGTTCCGTGGCCTACCAGGGTTTAACTACACAAGCTAACTTGCTAGAACAAGCACCTGTCCATCAGTTGTTCCCCTTTTGTGTTCACGCTTCACTCAGCTTCAGTTTTTCTGTGTTCTTTTGGAGGCCATTCCCCCCATGCTTTCACCAGTCACCAAGGGAGAAGTGACAGAAGAAGTGTTCAAAACATTGTAATTAGCAATTTGCTGACATGCCTTAAATCACCCTCCAAAGGACCATATTCCCCTCCACTAACCTGAAAGCAATTCCAGAGGCACAAGGCACCCCAGTTGCTTAAACAAACAACAGAAAGTGGGTAGCGTGAATGCTGCCTGCTCTGGGAGATCCTCTAACAGGTTAGGAGTTACGGCTCTATCACAAGCAGTTTGGTTTTGCTTTGGCTTTTTTGTTTGCTATTGGCACAGAGATTTTCAATGATTAGTCTTTTCTCAAAGAGGTTTTGTCCATGATCAATAATTATTCTTTTTAACAATGCAAGAGCCAGATAGGTACCTTCTGGAGGAAGGGCCAAAACTGGGAATGAGATCAAGATGCGCACATCACCAATTGACAAAGAGGACCCTAAAAGTCCTCTGTTAGCTCTTGCAACAGATGTGTCCTCAAGTCTGCTTCATTTCTGCAGCTACTGACCTGTTTAGGACTCTGACTGGGACTAGACCCAACGAGTATATAAGCACTTTGTGTCATTCCAGAAACCTTGGTTTCAACCAATATAAACTCTGATTATGGGGGCCTGTCAGACATTGCTACTCATGTCTGATACCATCTGGTAAATCTATCCATTGGCGTTCTTAAATCAGCTGGGAGACTGTGCAGAGCACTCACCATGGTGATTGCAGCAGAGCAGAACCCAGTCTTGCAGCTTGCCTAAAGATTTGTGAATAATGCAGCAGACATCTCTCCACGCTCAGCATCACCTCCTTTCCCCCTCCCCTTCTTGGTGGCCTTCTGTCTGTAGAGGTTTTACTACCCGTGCCCAACCCACCAGCATGCTGCCCCACTGCTTTCCAGACACTTCAAATAAGGAAAGGGTCTCTTTAAAAAAAGGAATATGCATTGCTAACAAGACATCCTCCCAAAAAAGCTTCCTTCTTGGAACAGTGCACATCCCTTCTCCTGTAAGTGGGAAGGTTCAAGCAGAAAACCTTGTTTCATTTGGTCTTTGCACTTTGTGCCTGCATCCCTCCATCCTGTAGAAATTTAATACTGACCCTCAACAGTTTCCTATCATCTTGTTTGCAGAGTAAAATGTATTCTTGATACATTAAGGTAAAGTGCCCAGACACTTCAGCACACCTCTATAATGAAGATTACTCTTAATTTTCCAATGAGTCATTCATAAGATACAATGCTGCCTTGGACAACCACTGGTCTGTTCCAGGTAGCGATTCCTACAGAGTTGTCTCAGCATTCAAGAGCTGTCATTGCATCAAGGACAAAAGAAAACCAATCTCATCATTAGGTATTCACACTGCATTTCCAAAGAGATATAAAGGAAATCAGTTTGCTCCCTCTTTATAAAAATCATAACTAATCAGAGCAACTTCTCAAAAATACAGTAGGTGAAATCTCAGAAGCATTGTGCTCTGGACTTGGTGGTATTTCAGTGCTCATCCTCAACACAGTACCCCAGGTATTCAATTCCAATAAAAGTTAACTCCAAAAAAACTACTCCAAACCCAGTTTCTTGTCTTAATACACTGCACAGCGCTGGGTAGAAGCTTTAAACTGATTCTATTTTAAAACTAACTCATTCCCCTTCCACTGTCAAACACACATCTCATGAAAGATATAAAGTCCATGTGAAGGTCTAAAGGAGACAGCAGTCATATTATCTTACTCAATCCAACTTCTGTCTGAACGCAGCTCAGAGAACACAGCACCAGTCTCAATCTAACATGGCAGGCAGCAGGAAAGAAGATTGCTTCTGCTGTCTCTTCAGATGGGTTGGTTGCTGTAGAGCTGTATACAAATAAAGAGTAATTGGCAATGATCTTTATTTCTGTTTGTAGTTTTAGGACAAAAACCATCTATATTTAGAGGGTCAATTAGACCAACATGGAAAAAAATAAAGAAAAAAAGATCAAATTGAGACATTATGTTTGACAGCTTCTCTTTATGTTTTCTGTTTGTCACTGCACAAATTGCTGCTTTTGATCCTCTCTGCTCTCCCATCGCCACCCCTTTCTGGCAGAAGTTACTGACCCCATACTCGGCACACACAGCGCGACGCCACTGTTCTGAACTGGATAGGCCCATCACCATTTCACACGTTGGGAAACCTGTCCTCGTTGAGGACACCTGCATTTCACCTTAAAACCATGTTCCCCAATTGAATTCCTGGGGAGGTAACCAGGAAAGCAGCAATTTGCATGTCTGACCCACTGCATTCCTCCACCCATCCTCTTCCCCAACTCTCCTCTCCCCAGTGCTCTGCTCCCTGGGAACAGACCCCCTCTGCAGTTAATTGCCCATGCTTCAAGTCCCAGTTCCTTAAAACTTCAAATTCAAGTGCTGCTCTGGCTATATGCAGACGACCTCCTGTTGCTGGGAGAGTTACACACCACAGCTATAACTCTCCAAGTTACCCTATCCCATTGCTGCAGTTAGGCTGCTGCTCTTACTCAGTTATCCCCTTCCTCTGGGTCACACTACCCTTACTGCCATTATATCAATATTGAGACCCTCTGACTTCTATATTATACTTACATTGTGGCCATTATTTGTATGTTTATGCTCTCCTGTGGGTATAGTTACCTGATACTATTATCTGTGCAGTTAGTTATACTTTCCTAAGGGTGTACTTGCTTTGCTGGCTGTATTTAAATCGTCTTCCACGGCCGTAGTTATATTATCAGATTCATATGAATGGTGCGGTTATGCCATACAGTCAGCAGGCAATGCTTGCAATACTGCGATTATTTATACAGCTCTAGGACCCCATTGGTGTAAGTACCTCAACTCAGAGGGTGAGTTACATTGCTGTGTGTATAAATAACCAGTGAGAAGGTGGTTCATGCACAATAAAGAGACAACAGAAAACCAGACCCTGTGCATGCACCTCCACAACACGTGTTGGCTTTAAAGTTCCAGGTTTCTCAAAATTTCATTTTCCAGACACAAAGTTTCTCACTATGTTTCAGTATCATAATTTTCCAGGTGAGCTGCTGTACCTGCCTAAAGGACTCGTGCTATTTCCATCACTGCAATACCTCGATGCCAAGTCCGATAAGATAAAACCCAGTAAAACACAGGCCTAACTGGGAACAACGAGGTTTGCTGTGACAGCCAGCCACCACCACCCACAGGGAAGAGAAAACCCATTATTTGCTCCTGAAGGATGAGGAGTTTCACTTCTACTCTGCTAACAAGTCATCAACAGAAATTATTATGTTGACGTAGCAGGTTAATACACAGATCAGACCGAGCTCATCATCTCTTCTTATACAGCAACGACACATCACTCCATGAGAAAATACATGAAAACTGGACAAACCTATGTCGAAACTAATCCTTTCCATTCCTTCCTTGAGTCCCAGTCACATATTTGTATGTCCACCCCAATTAACACCTGCTCTGGAAGGCTGTAAGTGGGAGCTGTACTTACAGAGATGTCTGGCATAGGAGCACAGCGCTGGACTCCACCAGCAACTAGTATTTCATCATTTTCTGCAGGCACCAAGCTCTTCTTGACTTCCATGGGGAAGATTATATTGAGCAACACCTGCTGCTCTGTCAGAAGCATTTTTCACTAATGCATATCACTGTCCTTTCTGACAATGTTCAGATCCACGTGTGCCCCAAGAACCGGCAGAAGGGATTACTACAGCAAGCAAAGCCAGTATCTCTGCAGAGATTTGATAATTTGACAGGGAAGCTCCTCAAGGGAGCATCTCAGTGAAAAAAATACAGGAGTTCAAAGTGATGGCTCTCAGGAGAGAAAGAGACTTCAATGTTCCACTTTAAAATTACATGTGAAACAGTTGGGAGGTGGCATCCTTGGAGCAGAAGTGGCAAGAGACCCTCTACCAGCCTACCAAAGGGTTCGCCTCCACCCTGGTGATGCCACCAGTGGGGTAATTCACCCAGGGAAGGAGTATTTGCAGCTCTTCTTCAAATAGTGATGCGAGTGAAAAAAAAAAACAACAAAAAAACCAACAAAAAGTCATTTATGTGCGAGTGTAAAATGCAGGTAACTACCTGAACATCTAATCATGTTTTTCTTCTAATTTCACTACATCTTCCCATTGAACATCCCCAAGGACAGACACTACTGCTGTGGCAGATGAGGCTTTTTTACAATGCAAAATTTCCCCTTTGTGACACCTTTTGGTTACGTATGGGATTTTCTATTAGACAATTTCAAAGGAAAGCAACAAACTTTTATAAATATTAAATAACAAAAGCAAATCTTTATTAAATAGATAATATCAGAAAAGTCATCAAATTACATGAATTATGATATACCTTTGTTTGAAGTGAGACACAAGCGTAAGTCATTAGTCCTCACTGACTAGGTTTAATTCACATCTCAGGTTAGTCTAGGTCCAATATTTTAAGTGTTAAGCAAGGGGGTTTACTGTGTTATTGGTAAAAAAAATAAATGTCTAACTCTTAGTTGAAGTATTCCTCTTCACCTGTCCCACTGTACCTCCAAAATCTGACTATGAAATTAGAGCTAAAACAAAGAAAAAGATGAATGAAAATTCCATCCAACCCCTTTTTTTTTTCATTTACTATGAAAAAATTACCCTCTTCAGAGCTAACTTATAGAATCATAGAATGGCCTGGGCTGGAAGGGACCTTAGAGATCATTTTAATCCAACCTCCCTGTCACGGGCAGGGACGCCACCTCTCGACTAGGTCAGGCAACACGTGAGAACCGAACGGGAATCGAACCCGTGACCTTTGGTGTTTCAAGCACCACGCTCAACCCACTGAGCTAAACTGGCTTATACCTGTACTTTCAGCCCATACAGAAGTCCTGAAAACATTACAAGATAATGTCTGTCACACCACCACCTACCAAGTCCTCAATTGCTCCAATTCATAACAGGTAAGGCCAGGAGGCACCATTCGATAACTGGTGACAACTCTCTTCTAACACGGACCATTACTTTTTACCCAGTTATCTTTACACTGAGCTCAGCAGTGTAATTTTCTGAAAAATATCTTTCAGAAAGGTGTTCAGTCATGATGTGAAGATATTGAGAGATGGCAATTCCATTCCATTCTTTACCTCCTTAGTCTCAATGATTATTTAGCATTACTCTTTAAAACATTCATCACCCGTCTGCTGCAGATTTATCTGGCTCCATCCTTCAGCTATTAGTTCCTGTTATGGATTTCTCTACTAGATTCAAGAGCTTTTTAACATCCATTATTTTTTCATGGCAGGAGTACTGTAGTGACGCCCTGTAACTAAGCCACTGCAAAATCATTTTGATAAGCAAACCAAAAGGACTCAAATACTTGAAGGTGTACCCAAGCATCTAGATGGTTTTCTGCCCTTGTGAAAACAAAGTTTGAAGCTCAGCTATCACTAAGAAGAAAATAAATAAATAGATAGATAAATAAATAGTTCTCTTGTACATCTGCTGCAAGCTAATATACTGGCTAATATAACCCATTTAAAACATAAATCAGAAAATCTCTCTAAATCTCTCCCTCTCTCTTACATGTTCATGATGAATGGCCAGATAAGAGATTTATCTCTGTACAAAGGAAGAGTCAGATATTCCTGAATTCTTCATACAAAGTGACCTCCTCTTCTTTCAGAGAGGCATACATGACATTCTCTTGTCCTATCAAGAGGACACATTAGACTAATACCCTTGGACACAAACTGAAAGTTGCTCAAATCCATCTTACAAATCAGATAAATGCTTTTTATGCCTATAGATCTTGTGATGCTTAAGTAAACAGCTAAAACAGTCTCTCTGCGTATCTTATAAAAATCAAAGACTTCATTATGAAAAAAACGCATTTTTTTAGATAACAACCTTATGCCTAAAAGCTACAACAGCAATTGAGAAGCAGCGTTCTCCCAGGTCTCTGTCCTTGTGAGAACACACCTCAGAGGGACAGCCACTTAGACGAAGCAGTTTTACTTGGGAAGGGAGGTGATAGTGTCTCTGCCACGTACGAAGGTTGAGAATGGCTGATAAGAGGACAACAGATCAGCGAACATTTCAGCTGGCAGGTTTTGGGTCACTTTGGGTGAGAGAGAACTTTGCATCATCGCACAGAAAGAGTCGGTACTGCAAACTGAGTATAAAGCTTCAGGCCAGCCACAGGCCCCTCCCTCTGCAACTCCCACCTGCTCTTTGCTACCTGCACTCAGCACCAGCAAACACGACAAAAACAATTCTAACCAGCCAAAAACATAAGTCACGCACCCTTCCCACCTGTACATACCAACACCCTATAGCCTGCCACGCCATAGAAAAATTGCTGCAGCCTCCTCAGTTGACCAGTTCACTAAATTTATTTGCCACCTGATAATTTAACCATTCTGGCCACGCAGCAAGGTCTGCTCTGTAAGCCTGGCATGGCAGAGAGCAACACAAGAGCAGCAACTCTCTCCTGGGAGCCCCAGGGTTGCCTCTTGCAGTGTCAATCACCGTGGTGTCCACACGCTGCTGAAATCACTTGTGCTGAGGGCAGTCTTGCCAAGTGGTTGATTTCGCACAAATTGAATTTGGCAAAGATGTTACACGTCACAGAGTGAGACTCTGGGACAGCAGATTAAGTAAAATTGGGGGCAGGAGGAAAGACCTCTTTTCATCTATCTGGGAAGCAGTAGGGTTTGAGAAGATTTGGATGCCATTTGAAGAAGGAGATGATAATACAACCTGATTCTGATTGTACTAACTTGCTATAAATGTGACACATGCCTCATTAGAAAGAGACAAAATTGGCTTGCTACAGAACATTTTTCCCCTCCGTAATTATTCTGGGCACTTCTGCTGATACCCAAACCTGGCCAAGTGTGCAGCCCTAACACGCGCTGGTCTGCACAAGTGTCTCAGGTTTATATGCATCTTCTGTCAGCTTCAGCCCAAATCCAAGCCTCCCTTGTTATCGACTGTACATGTGAAAAATATTAGTTGGAGCACACACGCTATGCTTACAAGTAATTTTCTTTGTGTCCTCTCACCTTCTTCATGTTTCAACACCAGTTTTCTTATTTCTGCTCTTCAGTATCACCTCTCCAATTCAGCTCAATTTACATCATGCCACGAAGCTGACACAGGAGAAAGAAAAATAAAATCCTATCCAATCGTTAAAGCAATTTTATTCTATTGTTTGTGAGCTATCAGTTATTTTTCTACTCCTTTGCAGTCTGCCTCCTACGCTGATGTTAAGAAGAAATAATTAACACTGATGCTTCTTTAACTCTTGTAAATACTAGCAATGGGACAAAACTGGTCATTTAGTTCAGAGGTTCTTTAGAGTACCAGGGAGATTTCACTTAGAAATTTCCAAATCCAAACTCTAGCATATAGTTTAGGTTCCTCATGACTTCAGATTTCAACAGGTTTAAAATGATACAAGAAGGATTATTTCCACTGAAGGCTGGCCTAAGTTCACAAGAATTTCAAGAGTAATAGCTCTGACCTTCCTGGTGCAGAGACATACGCATACACACACATACATATATATATAAAAATAAATGAGTATATATAGTATTTATAGAACAGTCCACAACGGTACATTGTTTGTGTGTTCTTTATTATTTCAGCTATTCCTAGGTATTTCTCTGCTTTTCTTTCACTGTCTCCAAAATCTAGGAAAGACCTCCAGCTCTTCACACCTACAAAAAGTTTTCTCACAGAAATGAGGAAAAAAGAAAAAAAATATATCAGGGGACATTTTGTACTTCTATGTCTTTAAAATGACCCAATGGGCTGGTGCACAACATGGTTCAACACCTCGGGTAGCAGAGTTAATGATCGGGAACATAAAACAATGAGATTTATTTTCTGTATGCCATCTTTTATAAAAGAGAGAGAACTGCTTTATGGATTAAGAATAGGAGTTTCATAAAAGCTTCTTAAGCCTAGAATGAATGAACGAAGGGCTCACACAACACGAAGCTCCCACTACAGAGATCAGTGCCACCACGGGCCATGCTCTGCAGCACAAAAGTCCTTTTGTGGATGAAACAAACTCCTGACAAATCCCAAAGAGAAGAGACCCTCACTTAAACCCCAGCAGTTTGGTCACATGCTAAATGTTCACTTCAAGCTCCTAGCACAGCCACCGCCACCTCTGACAGTGCATGACAGCGTGAGAAATGTGATGTCACATGCGATGAAGGCAACTGGTGAATGACCCAATATCAGGCAACGGAAAATAAACAAGCAGGGAGGAAACTATTGACACAGACTCTGCATTTAGGTCCTCCCTGTAGAAATCTTGTGAATGAATCCAGTTATCTAGGGCAAAAAAAAACCCAAACTAATTTTACAAAGCCACTGAAAAGGGGTCTTTTATTTTTATTTTTGTCTAACACTAAGGAAAACAGTTCCTGACTGCAGAACTTGAACACTTACATAAGAAATGCAGAGGTGGCAGAGAAGGCTGACATCTGTGCTCCAGTGATGCCTGAAGGGATTCTGACATTGACTAAGATGGAACAACAGTTGCCCCAGGAGTAAAAATTATTGCAAGGAAGTTATCAATATTTACATTGTGCAGGCCAGCTCTGAGTGAATTCACAGGTTGCTTCCCCAGCTTGGCTTTGTTTCTGCTGCTGACTGGACATGCTTTTCTCATGTGAGAGTTTATATTTGCAAGCCTCAGCATTCACTTTTGGAAAAAAAACCCCTAGAAGCTGCTTAAGATTCATTCCTGTTGGATGAAACGCACCACTCAGAAGACTGTCAGTGCTTAACCTGTCAAATTAAAAATCTGAGGGTATTCCCAGAGCAGCCAGCCCTTATGATATTACTGAGAGTCTCACAACGTTTGGTGTTTCTTTTAAATCTGTGATTCCTGAAGACAAGTAATTACGTGAGAATCTCAGTTTCCATTTTTGAAAAAGCCACACTTTTAAACTTCACAATTACCAAAGCAAAAGCTCTGAAAACATAAACCGACTGTGGCTTAAAGGCTAAGGAATCACAATTCACATCAAGGCCTCAAATGTATTATTTATAAAGAAAAATAAAAATTCAACATCTAAACCCACATTTTGAGGCATTAGGGACAGCAAATCTGGTTGAAGAGAATTAATTCAGGAGGATATTTCAGTACTAGAAAATGAAAGGTGGAAGAAGAGTAAAAGACAACTCAATTTTGCATGTGAGCAAACGGCCTCAAAAAGGATTAATTCAAAGTATCTCCCCAGTTCTAAAGGTAATAATAAACACAGAAAAATATTAGGGAGACATGAGGCAGTGCAGAGCATTCAGTGAGGGCAGAGGAAAGACAGGGAGACACACCACATGCCTCTTGCTCTAATTCAGGACTATGCAATCCCTAAGGACTGTTGTTCCAGGCAAAGGTGAACACGCAAAGATGTTTGTAAAGCATTTGTGCACTGACACTGGAGCTACCAGAGCCTGAAAAAGCTACTTGACGCTTTTGGCAACTACACGTCCAGCATACTGATAGCAGATAATTCATTATTTATTACTTTGGTGTTCTTGCAAGCAAGGGACTAATTAGCACTGACTGAAGATGAGGTGCTTTCTTACTTTCGAGCACACTGCTCCGTTACTGCCTCTCAAACAGCTCTGCTGCTCCACTTCTTGGTTCCACAGGCCTGCAGCACAAGAACCTCCAAGAGCCACCACTGACTTTGGACACTGCTGTTTTCTGGATCCCCACTTCAATGGGCCAAAGACTCGATTCCTGCAACACAGCACTTTTCAAAAAGCATCTGCCAGGTTAAATACCCCAGCGTCCTTATTTCTTCTATGATTATTGATGACATCCTGAACTACATTTTTACTGAATGCTAGAGGGTAAAAAAAAACCAAACAACCCTCTGAAATTACTTTGGTGTCGGCAGCCTTTTGCCACTCCATGCCATCTAGGTTCATAAACCACTTCTGCAAACGTTGCCTCAAAATCAGGATTTGTGGTGTGGCTGCACACACAGCAATAACCCCTAAACCCACCCATTTCTTCTCCACCTCCTGCAGCAGCTGGCAGGAGAGCCAGCAAGGTGCTCACCCCATGGACGATGCCGACGCCAATGCCATAATCAGTGAGAAGAAGCTTTTTAAGTGTCCAACCTCTTCTGAGAGCACAAGGAGGGTATTTTCAGCTTTAAAAGACGTGATTGCGAGCACAGGCTAACACCTTGTCAGCCTGAAAAGAGCTCTTTAAGTAATGAATGGCTCCTGTTGTTCCTACCAAAACAGGGTATCACTCATCCTGACAGCATAATATATGGGTTCCCCACAGCTATGCAATGCATGGAAGCACCCGTACAATTCACAGCTATTTTACAGTAGGATGCTAAGGGGGTTATATTTTTATGTAGTTTAAGCAAATTCTCAATTTCTTTATTGTTCATTCAACACACAAACATTTAGCCATTACCCAGGCCCACTTGCTTGTCACAAAAAAAAAAAAAAAAGAAAAAGAAAAAAAAATAGGTTTAGCCTTCCAGGCTCCTTTCTCCCCTGAAGAATTTGAAATGCACACAAGTAAACAGAGCAGTAGAAGGGAAGTGGCTTCATTAGTTACTTTTCAAGGAAAGAAGTTAAGGGCAAAATTAAGGTATCAAGTCTGATTCAGTGCTGAGGCCCCTCCAACACTTGATCCAGCTACAATAATGAGCATATTTCTACTTGTAAGCCCCGATTTCACACCGTGAGCTTACAGGGAGCCAAAGTGGTAAAATGAACATCTGTAACACAATCAAAGTGTGCTTCGGTTTCACTAGGACCCACAAATCCCAGGAGCTGCTGTAACCTCCAGGGTCAGCTTGCTTAGGCAGGGTTTTGGAACTGTATTCTAACAATCTGAATATTACCGAGTTGGTTGCCAACAGTAAAGTAAATAAGGAATAATTAATTAGTAAAAGGTTCTCTACAACAAGGTCAGAGCAGTGGTTGAGAGCACAGACACCATCTCCTGAGTTAAAAAAACTTCCCCAGAGAGATGGGCTGCCCCTGAGTGGGAATTCAGTCAAGCCTCATGTAATCCTTGGCCAGACATTGACTGTGCTGGCTGGAATAACGGCAGGAACAAGGCAACAAAGCACAGGATGCGTGAAAAATCCCACTGAAACCTAGTTAATTATGTTGCTTTATCTTCTTTTTCACCTTCTCTGTGGATCACGATTGCCCTTCAGGAAACACTGTGACTGACAGGTACACTTCAGTTTTCCTGCTGCCCTATCCAGCACCATGAAATTGTGAAAAAATTGCAATGATGAAATAAATACCCTTCTATCTGACGTACCACAGCTCTCACATGACAGCTGCTACTTTCCAGGCTCCTCTTTGTCCTTCTGGCAACAAATATTAAAGAAGCATCCTGGAAATTAAAGTCAGCTGAGAGAGGCTTTACACAGCTGGGAAGAAGCCCGTGGTGAACACAATCCCAAGGAAACTGGACAGCAATGCTAACACAAAAATCTCAGCTGGCACAAAAGCTGCACGGCCAGCTGAGCCCCTCTGCTCCCCTTGTTTTGGTGCTTCAGCATCCACACCCCTACCAGCACACAACAGGGACAAGAGTGCCACTGTGCCCCTTTGGTGAGTGAAACCAACTCCCTGAGCACATTTGTTTATCAAAGAAATTAAAATCTGTGTCATTTGCAATTACTGCTCCATTTACACCACATTCAGAACATTAGGTCCTTCTGTTTATTCAGCAGCATAAAATTATGTGATTGCTATGATGTGAGGTGTGGGGAGGGTGGGTAGGGGGGAGCCAGAGCAGGGCAGGGAGAGCAAGAAGGCAGAATTGCATTTGATTTCACAATGCCTCTTGGCCAGAAACTCATGAAAGTTTAACTTGCATCCCTCCAAGCAATCGTAACACATAAACATGACACCATATACAGTCCAAGGGAAGTTCTATGGGGCAAAATAGCCTGGACTCAGTTCAAAGCGGGTGGCATCGTGCCCACGGTTCCCGTGCAGTTCCTGTGTGCACACGGTGCTGCTCCACACCTCCCTCTTTCCAGAAGCAGACAGGCCTCAGCTCCATCTCACACAAACCACCATTTTGACCTTGCACTTGGTCATTTTATATGGGCTAAGAGACAGCCCTCCACACTTCACAGAATTAAGTCTTTACAGATAAAGCAGGACACTGTGCTGCAGTCAGGGTGTGAGAAGCAAAGGAGGAACCTGACAAAACTGCCATGCTGCTACACTTGCGCAGTTTCAGGGATGTGTTTTGTTGCTGATCTACTTCATACGTAAAACCAGAAGCAACACAAGTTTGCCCCAGGCTCAGCAAGACATTAACATGTAGGAGGATGGAGGCAGAAGGGGAATGCACACCTGCATGCGCGTAGTTATTGCACAGGGAAAGGGCACACAGGCATGGAAAGGAGAGCAGTCACAGGGAGCCTTGCTAAGGTAAAATTTGGGCATCTCAATCAAAACCAACAATAATCCCCAGAAGTGCCATTCTACTTTCTTCTGACCTTAGAAAAGTCTCAGGACACATTCATTTTTGACATTAAGAGAAACAGGTGCTTTCAGCTACGTGTAGTATTTTCTCCCCTTCTCACCACAGAAACCTGGGAACGACAAAGAAAAGCCTCAGCAAACCAGACCCACAGACCTGGGACTGGACCATCTAATCTGTGCACGGGCAGTCATGAAAACAGGGGATGGAAATGAGAGCCTCTGGGGTCTCAGTGCTGCTGCCAGTATTTTGAATTACTAGAATTACTGTTGCAGAGGGTGTAACACAAGAGCAACACCCACCCTCTTTGCAGCATTCTGTTCCTCCATCCAGGGAGGGAAGGGCTGGGGGAATTCCTCAGAGACTACCCCACACCCAAGCCCAGACGGATGGGATCCTAATTCTTCATACTTACTACTTACATGCATCTTTAAACCATTGGGAAACTGTTTTAATTGTCCTCCTACTGAAGGGTCTGGTGGAGGATTTTTTATTTACTCCTTGCTGTCACTAAACAGCTCATTAAATCCATTTTTTGGAGGGCACAATTTTAATTAGCCCTTAGCTGTCTTTAGATGAAAAGGGACCTCTCAGAACTTGGCAGGGAGAGTTGTTTGGCTCTGTGCAGGCTGCCAGAATAACTGATGTTAGAAACTGGCACATGTTTATTCTTCTCCTTCTCTAACCTCAGGCCAATGTGGACCACTTTTAGGAGCAAGTCTGCTGCGGATGTGGGGGGACACCACCTTAATCAGCAACACCAGAAATACGGATCTGTCCTTTGCCTGTCTTTCTGGAGGCTGGATGTACAGCCATTTGTGAACCTCCTCTGGCTGCCACCAGGGTAAAGAAAACTAGCTACCTCTACTGATAAAGCTTTGACTTATTTTCCTAACACTAAAGCGCTCTCCCCTAAGCTTCCCCTCCCCATCTGCTATTTTAAGTCTGTTCCTTCTTGACCTGTTCACTGTGGACATGGTGGATGACCAGCCTCTCATTTGCCATCTGCAAACCAGAGCTGACGTGACTGAAAGATTATGCAGCTACAAACTGGAGGTAACTTCAGAATTTAACTGGAAAATTTAATTTTGTATGTGCTTATAACAGCACTGTTCCACTCTAAAAATGCATACAAAGGCAGACGTCATCATCTAGTGAATATAGTCACCTTATCCATTACTAAGTAAAAACATCAAAGAGTACATGAAGAAAAGCAAACATAATCTATCTGCTCCCTTCAAACTGTAATGAGCACTCTTTCCCGGCCAGGGAGAGTGTCTGCCACAATTATGCCAGCAGACACGAACATCACCAGGAGAACATTGATAAAACTGCATCTTTATAAATAAAATCTTGCTCATTAACACAGGGCAGAATAAAACATTAGGAGCTTTTCATTTAATCTTTATTTATTATGGATGTAAAATCTAGATCTTGTAGTACTCAGATCCATCATTCCCAACGGCATTTCCCACGCAGGCAGCAGAGGTCCAGCAGCCCTGGAGACTGCCTTAACTGCTCACTGCTTTGCTGAGCTTCACCTATTGTTTCCTCTTAAATCTCTCCCAATTTCTAGCTGGTGGTGCTTAGTGTTTCTTCAATACTGTCTTTAAAGCATTTCAGCTCGTTGGACGGCACAAAGAATTGGGAAAGCAATCACCTTCGCGTTTTAAAGAAAAGAGAAAGAATTCAACTACCACAGTGCAAAAGCACTTGCTAGGCTGTGAATAAATTGTGATGCCAGTTCAGCTCAGATTTTCTTCTTCCTATGCCAGATCTTTCATTTCAGACAGCTGAACCTGAATGCCTTGGACTCAAACTCTTTGCAGAAGCACACTGGTCCCCACACAGCTAATAATCTCTTTTCTCCTGTTCCTTCTCACCTTGAAGTAGAAAGCATACGTCATTATCCAGAAATCAGCAGCACTGAAAAAATAAGCAGCCTTTCAAGTCAAGCAGTCCACTGCTACTCATGTCCTTCCATGAACTCAGCCTACTTTCACCTCTTTAATACCCTGCAAAGATTGAAACACGTTAACTGTGCGCTGACTTTGCAAACCACATGCTGAAATGGGAACACTTTGGAATAAATTACACTGAAAACTAACAGGTAGGCAAAGAACTCATGGAACAACTTGGGAGTGTGCAGACAAACTGGTCTCTTAAAGCACGATGCTGCAGCCCATAATTTAAAGCCACACAATATCCCTCAAACATCCCAGTGCGGGGCTGGGCCTCTTTACAGTTTGCAAGGCAGGAGTTGCTTCTCCTCTGCCAAGTGCCACATATAATATCCACAGATAGTAAGTGGTGTCCCTGTCACATCCATGAGACAGATACCACGGCAGGATAAAAGCAAAAATACTGTAATCAGTTTGCCAGCAATAAGAAAACAAAAATCAGTGTTGTCTTATTCCTTTTCATGCTCAAATGTATTATTTGCAATTCTCCCGGTCCATGTTCTACAATTTCTGCCTCTTTCCCACAAGTAACAATTACCACAAACATCAGCCCGTTAGCTAAATTGAAATTTTTAGAAATGCAAGGACCAGGCAGGGAGTGCAGAGCCCAGATCTTTCAGCTTATTTCCCTTATCACTGAACTAACAAACAAATATCAACAAAAAAGCAGTGCCACGTGCCCAATCAGCTCCCTGAATCCAGCTAGTGACCAGGGCTTCTGCAATCAACGACACCAAAAAAAAAAAAAAAAAAAGCAAAAAAAAAAAAAAGCACGTTAGTGAGAGAGAGTTGTCCTGGAGTTGATTTGTGGCTAGCTTCTGAACAGGCTCCATCTTCCAGGGTCCTAGCCCAGCTCCAAGTTGCCTGGACAGAAGGAAAAATTTGCTCCCAGAAACACTTAGCAGATGGCTTTTGATTTTTCCCAGGTGCTAAGTGCACACAGTTCTCATTAACGACTGCACCAAGTGTAGGAGTGCGGAGCTAAACCATAAATTCAGGTTCTTCCATGTCTAGCTTAGTTTTGCTGCTGCTTATTTTGTTGCAATATTGACCTTAAACAATAATTGAAATAATAAATCAGTACGGCTCGGCCGTGCATTCAACTTCATTCCTGCTCTGTGCTCAGACCAAGCCGGATGGCACTGAGCTCTGCACCTCAAGAACACTCGAACTGCCCTGTTCCATTAGATCATCTTGAAAAAGAACCAGCAAGAGTGTTCTGAAATCTCCTCCCTCTTACTGCCACAGCAGCGTTGCTTTCTTTCGCAGCAGAGGCATGCTGCTGTTCCCTCCAACTACAGGAGAAACATCAATCAACAGAGTTAACCCAGGCTTGGTGGAAGCCCTGAGGTATTCTCGGAAAACCAAGAGCAAAGGTGCTGGGGCAGACTCAGGAAGGAGAAAATAGGCAGGTTCTATATAGCTTGTAAAGAGTCTCCTCTCCTTGTAAGGAGGGGATAAAAAAGCCAAGAAGAGACTTGATTGCTCGCACTTGACCCCGAACCAGCCTCCTGTAGATACAGGACCCAGCCTGCAGCACTGAGGAAAAGTCCCTCTGAGGAATTCTGCAGAGAGAAGCACCAGCCACCTCCATCAACACCATATGGGGCGATTCAAGCCCTCTCATTTCTACAACAGGCAGGGACTTCCAGGGACATGTTGCACTAAGTCAGTTTGTGTAAGGCTGGAGTTTTTGCCACCCCCGTATCTTGATCTAAGAACGAGAGTACATTTCTACAAGCACACGATATGGACATGGCTGTAGCCACTGCAGACGTGCAGGCAAAGGGGGTTTTGCTCATCTCAGTCACCTTCTGCAGCTTTGGAAACCCACTGTCAGCCATTCATCTGCACTAACGTGTTACCAAGAGAGGTACATGGGCAATTTAACAGAGGACCAAAATGCCCTAAAATATAGAACAGGACGCAAAAAACACCACTTAAAAGTATTAAATAATAGAAAGTATCTGCTACATTAAGAAAGTTATTTCCATACTCAGAGAGCATGCCTGGACAACCACACTCGCATTATACTTACAGAGGCACATATAACACAGCCAAAGGATTTAATCAGGTACAGTCAAACGTGTGATAACTGCCGTTTCCAAAATCAAGCCAGCATCTCCTGTGGGATCTAGAAGACCTCGCTTGTCCTCACTGTAACCCTCCATCCACTCAGCTGTCCTACTGTAAGGTCTGACCTCCCATGATTATCCCAAAAGACAGCCAGCAAGGGAATAGAAAGGAAAAAAGGTTATGCCCAATTCAAATTGATGGAGACACGTAATTTAACAGCACCAAAAGCTACCAGAGTGCAGTGGCACGATGCCAACACTCAGCTAAAGAGCAGTAAGGAATTTGCTCAACATGGGAACACTCAGAGATAGCTTCACCCTTGCCCACTTTTCCTCATTATCCACTTAGAACAAAAGCTTCGGGAGTTTGTGCTTGCTTTGTTGTGGAATGAAAGAAGTAATAATCCCCCCAAATTTCACAATTTTCTGCTAAATTAAGGTGTGCGTGGAATATTTCTTGAAACGCTTAAGTTCCATTGCAATTTTCAAAAAATATTAAACAGAATGACCTCCTAAAAACTAGAGATTTCCACTCTTAAAAAAATCTAATATTATCTTTCCCCCCCCAAATTAATATCTATCAGAATAGTGCTGCTCTTCTTGCACTAGCTGTTTTTATTGAATCAGTGCCTGAGCCAGAAAAATAACCGTCATCCCCAAACAAACCTTTCTTTGCATATAGGCTCCACGCAGAATATTACTAACTTCATGGTAGTAGTCAAAAAGTCAACACATGCTTTAAGACTTGTCTGTACCAGGATCATCGACATGAAAGGAAAAACACACACCAGTATTTCCATCTGCAGTTTTAGTGCCTCCAATAGCTATGTGCAAGCTCACTTACATCCACACTGTTCTTGCACTACTCAAGCACTGGCCTCTCCTCTAGGGTTTAACCCCATCTGCAGTGGCCCAACTTTCACACAAAACGCTTGGGCCAGAACAGATGTGAAGGCAAATCCTTCGAGGCATTGCTGGAATTGGGGTCTGCAGAGATGATGAGCCTTTGGGGTCCTCTAAAAACCCTCCAGGACACGCTTCTGTAGCAACACAGATGATCCCCAGTCCATGTACACACCCCCAAAGATGAGCAGGGTCACATTTGCCACAGCCTGACCCCTGACAACCATTTTCTGGGTGCACAGAGCAAGTTCAAGTCCATAAACATCTCTCCTCTGCAACCTGAAACCAAGACTGGTTTTCATTAAGTTGACTCGAACGAAATCAAACTCACTTTTGAGACAGTTTGTGGCAGAGGGAAACAATCACCTTTTGATTTCCAGCACTGAGAAAAGTGCATTCCCCAGCTCACGCCTGCCATGACAACAGCCTTTACCTGCAGGCACTCTGCCAAACGCAGACTGAGAGCAGCTACTCATTTACATGCAGCGGGTGCTTACTTTGCAATTCCCTGCTTGCTGCTGCTTTTTCTCCTAGCTCTCCCAGGAGATGTATCAAAAGCAGCCAACTACTCAAGGAATAGAGGGTGAAAAAGAATCAATGGGACTTGTTGCCTAACTCACTTCAGTATTTTTCAAGTGTCATCCAGGACATGCAACATGTTAGATCTGAACAAGTAATTAAAGTGAAGTTCTCTAGTAATAGCCTGCAAAATAAAAAGTGAGACATAGACCAAGACTGGGCTCTGCAGTTAAAAAACACACCACTTCTTTGAGCTGCTCAAGCATCCTAGCATAGAATTTACCTTTAAATGTGGGTACAAGCTTTCAAAGCAATCCTGCCGTCTTAGAGGGCAAGTCAGACAGGGAACTCTTCAGAAGATGTCCTCTCATGTCACTACATCACAGCCAAGAAAGCGAGGCAGGGAGAAATTAGGGATTTCTGCAGCATGGTCTAAAATGAATACAATAATTGCCCTTCAGCTGCATCTCATCTACCTTCCATGGCTGTTGGTGAAAGACAGCAGAGTCACACCACTTACCTCACTGTGTGCAAAGCGAGTTTTCCACCAGGGTCGTTTTTCTTGGTGAAAAACAACAACAAAAACCCCACAAACCATGTACATCTCTGCATATCCTGACACCTCCTGCTGCTGCAGGCACAGTGCATTGCAAGATTTGAGATCTCAACAAGAGATGCAGAAATGAGCAGATCCTAAATGAATTATTTGCCTCTTGTCCACCAGCCTGTTCTCCCCTTCCCCAGTCCTGCCCATCAGACCCCAGTCCAGCTTGAACTGGAGAGTGGGAAGGACCTCTGTGCATCCAAAGGGGATGCGTTGCTGCACTTATTCCCAAATTACCTGAAGGGTGAAAGCAGACATCAACCAAGACCAAACATGAATTCCTAATATGGTTTGTATGGAAATTTAGAGACATCTTTGTGCTGCTTTTCTGGCCTCCTTCAGACATTGGCACAGACCATCTACAGGTGCCTCTGATTGCTGTTGCTTTCCAAATTCTAAGTGACTGGCAATCCCTGAGCAAAGTTTACACTAATTCAGTAATCGCACTGTATTTATTGAAAGGCTTATAATCCCGTGAGCAAAGACATTCAAGAGGCTTAAAGAAGGAAAAAGCTGCTGACAGGAGGGCATGCAGAGTCACTCATAATAGCATTTTAAGTGGGTCTGTAATCAACAAGATACACATTGCACAGGGAGTCAGATTAAGCACGGCCGTCTTGCTAAACTGATTTGAACCGTGATGCGGGCATGAAAAGGAGGCAGGAAAATAAAAGCCTGTAAAAAGGGGGGGGGGGGGGGTAAAGAGGGAGACAGGTCTGCATTATGATATTATTCAGGTCACCAATGAACATTTCAAGGCTGAGAGTCAAGCTGTCGGTTTCCCGGAGGTTTCTCAGATGTTTCAACTAAATGGGAATTTTCTTGTCATCTGTTGACATTTGGATCTGACACACTCTATTTCTCTTCTTCTCATATGCACTATGCACACTTCCATGTGTATGTGCATGTGACGAAGCACACATTTACACAAAGGTATCCACATATTCTTGGCATATTCTAGTTACTCTAAGACAAAAAAAAAAAAGAGTATTTTGGACACGAAGTAGTTGCAGACTGTGCTCTCTCTGTCCTATCTAGGTCCCTTACATTTCATTCCTGAAATCACAAGACATCACTGCCTCTAGAGCTGACAAGAGAGCAGTCTTCACAGTCCATTTAACCTCTTTAGTCAAATCGCAAATCGATTTTTTGTGATGCAGACATCTGTCCCAGTAGGGACTAAACCAACACACACCAAATTATTCTTCCCAGATTACAGAGGAGCTATCAGATGGTAAAGAATTCTCTCCCAGTGACTCAAGCTTTGAGTCCCTGATGGAAAGATTAAAGTCTTGCACTTTGTGAGACTAAAAAAAAAAAAAAAGAGAGGAAAAACACCCCCTCATGAAGAGCAGAGCACACAAAATGTCTTTGCTGGTTCCCAGGACACAGACAACATCTGTGAACCTGCTGGGAGCTGAAATGCTGCTCAGGCACACCTGTATCACTCCAGAGATTACTCCCAGCATCTCAAAGATCTGGGTCCATCAGGGTGTTCAAGTCACGTGAGAGGTTCACTCAGGCTCACAGAGTTCAGCCTAGTGCAGAATTCTATCCTTGCTGCACCTGGAGGGTGAAAACAAAGCAATATTTTCTCCTGAGGTTTTTTTTTTTTGGATCAGCCCTACCTTGAAAAACCTCACATTCGGAGAGGAAAGGCTACACTGCCTCTGCCTACTTGCCAAACAAGCACGTTTCCTGCATGGTAATGCTCTGTGGTAGCCAATATCAAGGCAATCAGGTTTCCCTTAGAGAATTTTTCCCTGGGCTTTTGCTCCACAGAACTCCCCAGTCATCAAAACCTAAACCTCAGAATAACCCACACCAAGCAATACCAGTATCAATAGCAAGGCATCATGTGGGCATCAACCACACATTAAAGTCACGGAACAATCTCCAGACTCTCTATCCTGTGTAGCACATAGCCAGGATGGCCCGAAAGTGTCAGCCCAGGCTGCATCTCTTCTTCCATCACCTTAAAAGCTTACCAATACCCAAGTGAGCACAGCACCTTGCAGCCAAACACAGACTGCTTTGCAGGAAAAGCCTGCTATCCTGATAAGCACAATCTCAGCAAGATTTTTTTTAACTATTTGCCCCCTCAAAGAGTCCACATCTATGTAAACTATTGTCCTTTCTTTAAAAAGGCAAAGCAAACCAAAAAAGCACTTGCATATTGTAAGGATTACAACACAATTTGCCCAGGCCTAACTAGTACTTTTCACAATAGGCAAGAACTTTAGGGCACCTTTAATTACTTAAACCTTCAGCCACCCACCAAAGAGAAGTAACATCAGTCTCATTTTAGACGGGAGACTACGGCATAAATTCATGCTGCAGCACAGAAGAGACTGGCAGTCCTTTAGCAGACACTGCTGAGAGCAGAAAACTATCGTGATCCATCGCAGTGCCCTCTGTGGGAGTTCACAGCATCCTACAAAGCCACGCAAAGCACTCCCATTAAAGTAAAGCATTTAGACAGTCACCTAGGTGGAAAGGGAGAGCTGTTCAAACAGATCGGCTGCATTTATGTCCTTTGTACTCTTGATCAGGGTTTTAAAATGACAAAAGGGAGGGCGTAAGGGAGAAGAGGCTGATGGAGCTTGAACTCAAGGAGAGCTGCTCACACCAGCGTCTCTGCAGCCAGCGCTCCCAGCTCTGCTCCCCACACCAGCCTGCACGGTGCCCATGGCTCAGCCCACGCTAAAAGTATCTCCGGCACTTTCCTACAGCCACTTTCCTGCCTCAAAATCAGAAGTGACCACTAAGTCACTTTGTGTACAGCGACCGGAGGAGATAATTCTGCAGTTATGAGCAAGCTGAAATGCGTCCCTTCAGTCTCTGAAAGTAATTAGTCTGTCATCAGGAAGACGTAATCTTGTTTTCACCCTTTCTTGAAAGAAAATGTCATAGACTCAGTCAGATGTCAAAGGTCTAGGTCAAAAGAGATAATGACAGTAATTCAACCAGCTCTGAAAAGCACTAAGTTCCCAAAATCCCTTATTTTGACTTTTTCTTCCCCTAGAAGTTGAAGCATCTCAAAGAGAGGTAGTCTTGGAAGACTACAGCATTTATTTCGAGCCGAAAGCAGAGGCACAGGATTTGCTGAAACAGTCTGCAGACAAGGATATTGCTGCTTTCTTGCTGCACAGTTTCCCATCACATGTACTTGAAGGAAAAAATAAAACTAGATTTTAAAAATAAGTATTATACACTGATACTTTTGATGCTGTATGTCAAACACTTCCCTCCAGTGGAGCAATTCAGGATTGCTCTTTTTTTCTTTTTTTTTCATATAGCTTCTCCAGCTGTTTTAGCTCAAACAACACATGCGTGTTTTTCTTGAGAAGATGTGAGTCTCATCTGTGTTGTACGAAGGAGCTACAAAGTGACTAATGCATCCAGTTATTGAAAGGGCAAAGTGCTCACTGGTTTATTTCACAAATTAAGAAGCTAAAATAAAAAAGCCAGATAACTGATCCAGTAACTTCATACCTCTTTACCGTTGCAAATGTAGTGACTTCAATCAGTGCCCTTCAATTTATGCTGGAGAGTAGTTTCCCCACTTCCAGGCTGAAAATAAAGCATGTCCATCCAAAAGGTTCAGAAATGATTATCAATTTTTTTTTATTTTGCTTTTCTCCCCACTGAGTGTTTCATTTTAGAAATTGAGGTTCAGATGCCAAAATATTCCAGCAGAGCAATTTTCCTGCAGTATCTTTACTCAAAGCAAAGGGAGTGTACACTCAAGAAGTCTCTCTTCACATTAACACCCAAAAAACCAACCAGTTCAGAAACCACCAGCACCCAGTCCTCACACTCAAGATCCAAATAACTGGAATGTTAAAACAAAGAAATTGAATGAGAGTTCATCTTACAGTGACTTTTTCCTGAAACTATTGCTAGTTTCCAGCAAAACTGTAAGAACTTTTGTGGAAGTTGTTGACACTACCTGACTAATGTTAAAAATAGGTCAGACCTGCGGTAGAGTCCATGGAGATAAGATTCTGGCTAATGTTAAATGCATAAGCTCCTCCAGGGTTCCAATACCATGAATAAATGCATCAATCCTAAGCACGATCTAGGAAATGTGGATCTAAACCTACACACAAGTGTTCACCTAACGCTTCCAGAGAGGTCTGCAGGCAGAGAAACCATATTACCCCACCTCTGTTTTGAACTCCAAGGGCTACTCAGGGCCCCTACACATTGCTTCCCTCATTCCCCTGGTGCACTGGCAGCACCAGCTCACCTGCTTCACCTATCAATTATTCCTTAAGGGGTTCCCATGTCACTGTTGCAGAAGCATCCACAGGCTCTTCCCCTACTGCTTATTCCTCTTGATAGCCTCTCTGGCTGTCGGCAGCACCCTGATTACTGTCAGAACAACTGGGACATCAGAGGAGTTTTTGTGGCTTCAGGTAGGAATAAGAGAAGATGAACTGTTACTCAGGACATGCTTTTCATACAGTCTGACCAAATTCAGCCTGGCAGCCTGTAAAAGAAAGACTCTGTATCTCATTACTAGTGCCTCCCGTTAACAAGATCCACTGCTCTGCAACAAAATGAGCCCTTTCAGTTTATTTTAAAATATTATGAAACACATTTTAAAGTTTACCATGTTTTGTGCTTTCCCTTTGTGGTGACCAGATCTGGTTAAACACAAAAGCACATTTGTGTTACACAAACAAAAATAGGGTTAAACATGAAAGTTCAAAAGCGCTTCCAAAAGCTCGAGAGAATGACCATCATAGACTTTCAAAGGAGGATGAGAAAACGCAGGGCTCTCCTTGGGTTGGGCATCCCTACAAAACAAGAAGATAATGGTTTCTATTCCCACTCAAAGATGGCCCATTATCAGCTGCCATCCTCCCCAAGGGTCTCTGGGGAAACAGGATTATTTCCCCAATGGACCATACTGGGTTGGGCAGCCCGTGTCATCTCTCCTGGACATCACATGACGGGTCACAGATGCCCCAGGAGCAGGTAAAGGCATTATCACGAGAGGCTGCATGTCCAGCCACCAAAAGAAACCTGCTTTATAAAGGAGACACCTGCTGCTGCAGCAGCTTTGAACTTCTTGCCTAGTGTGGGTTTATGGCACAGCTTTGCCTTTATTTCATAGTGGATTTTGCTTTCAGCGTAGCCTTTAAGAAAAGGTGGTCTGTGCAATCTGCCCTTTGCTTGTACAAACTAATAGAGCATTTGTGTGCTTGACATTTCACGTGGCATTACTACCCTCTTCCCCATTCCCGGCGACAATGTCGAAAGGGCAATCGATGCCGGAGAGGAGTAAGAAGCACTGTTCCAATAGGTTAGGCCTTTCAGCTGCCAAAATGTGCTTTGCCTAGTAAAGTGATAGTGAATTAAACCAAGCTAATGAACTGGTAGAAGAATGAACTGGTATCTCTGCTGCCTACCTCCTTGTGAATTTAAAAATAATGTCTCCAAGACAGAAAATTGACAAAACTCGTCAAAATTCATAATCTCTCCGAAACAACATTAAAAAAACAGACAACAGACTGAAGCATGAACCACAACTCAGTCCACACAAGTCAGGGAGAGTTTCTCCACTGATTTCTGTGGGCTTTCAACAGAGCACAGAATGATGAAGATTTAGTTGAGTCACAGGTATGACCTCCAGGAGAAATTAAGTAAAGAATCTCTGAACAAGCCTTAGAAGTTTTTAATGGTCACACAGTGTAAAGTGGAGCTGGGACAGAAGCCACAGTCATTTCAGTGACTGATAATCTAACAACAGATAAAAATTTTACTTACTTGGGTTGGTGCCCCTGAGAGGGCTTTCAGTCTGGCTGAGGACCAGGTGATTTCTGTGTGCTCCTGCTCACGGCAAAGTGAAGGCTATGGGGAAGACTGCAAAACATCCCTAGCTACAGTCAAGCATTTAGCTGATACCCCAGCACTTCTTTCAGGTGCTCTGTTTCTAGATGCTTCAGTTGTGAGTGAGCTTTGCCAGTTGTTTGCCCAGAGGCTATGGGTTTGAGCCTCAGACCCTTAATAGCAGTTGGCTCCCTCAGATTTTCAGGGCATGGAGAAAACACTCCTTGCTCCTGCAGTGAAGAGTTCTTTCCACCTTGAAGAAATTGGCAGCCACACCAGCATCACTACAGTTGCCACCTTTAGCTTCTACAGTGCTGACCACATCTGATAAGCCATCACCATCGTATAACTTTAAACAAAAACACCTCCAAACAGCTTCAGCATTCCTTATTTCTTTCCCTTCTAATTGTTCTCCCATCCCATTTGCTCCATTTAAAGTGTCAACATGATTTTTCCTGAGCTGACAGCATGCAAAAAAATCTAAGGCTGGTTAGTGGAGTGGAGGAAGGAAATAGAAGTCAAACAACTTCCTTTCTGCTTCATGCATCATTGCTGAACACTATGTTTAGGAAAAAAAAAAAAATCAGAACCACAGTGGCTTTGGCATTAATGATATACGCAGCAAAGAGAAGCCAACTTACTCTTCCACAGCTCCAAGACATGAGTCCCATGGCACTGACGAGCTGGGATAACAAGGCCTGTAATTTCGCCTTAAACTAGCTGGATGTTTCTTTGAAGTTCAGGACTAGCTTAAGATTACTGGTTTTCTCGTTGATGTTTGTGCTTCCTCCTTCTCTGCATTTCCTGGGAGTATCTAAGAAAGGAAATGCAAATTTACACTGTACAATGTCCCTAGCTAATCCTTCACTGCTCATCAGGATCGGTTTTCCACTCCACTTTTCCTCCCTGGCTGCCAAGACTCAAAACCAATCATCCATATAAAGACAGCTCCGCCACGTGGCACTGCAGGGCTGTTTGGAGAGGTCAGAAGAGATGTTCCATGGCTTTAAGTTGAATGTCACACACAAAAAATCAGTAATATTGAGCTGAAATGACCAAATCCTCCCGGCAGAGTTAAAAATAACAACAGATTAGAGCTCACATATTTCATCCATCTTCAAAGAACACAGTAGCTATTAGAGCAAAGACATCTTTTGCTCCTTTCTGAGGAGGATGGAACACTCAGAGAACAGACAAGGAGATGCAAGGTCCCTCATCTCCAGACCAGGTTACTCCGCTGTTAAAATCCAAGACTATCTGGGAGCAAACAGCTAAGTCATAGCAGGTTGTGGCACAGCATGTTGTGGGCCCACGGGACACATCATCTCAGTTTCTCAGGGGCACATCTGTGTGTCATGGAAGTCGCTGGCACGTATGACTCTCGTGGCCACACAAAATAAAAAAATAACTTTGGATCTGAAGTACTTCATGACTCAAGGGATGAGGGCTGGATTTAAACCTCCAGGTCAGCTCTAGTACCCTGGCGCCAAGCTGCATGTACCATCCAGAGACCTTTCTTTTGAAGTTAAGATTTGTCTCATGGGGTTTCTCAACCCAGTGTGCTGTAAACTGCACAGGGATAGCTAAACCTAGGAAACTCCTGCTCTGGGCAGAGAGCTTGCTAAAGGGGTGCGCGGTATTTTGGTGTCACTGACCACAACACCAAACAAAACTACTCAAGGCTGAATAGTACTTCAGTCCAGCTCTTCTTAGGCACATTTCAGCTGAGATTTAACAAGCTTAACCATACAGCTACACTTTTACACTCAACTATGACCTCCTCTCAGTGCCTTTTTTCCAGACGAGAGCAGAGGGATTCCAGGACTGCGATTGCTCTATTATCCAAAAATTCACAAGACAATAAGCTTTAATTGAAGAAGGTCATCTTTTATGATCTTTCATTACAAAATGGAAGAAAGGCCACATGACAAAGGACAACTGATATTAGAATTTGCCCACCTTAGCGTGAAATACATTATTTGCCTCAACTTCTGCTAGGCCACTGAACCCCTCCTTGCCTTAACACTCTCCCCTACAAAAACGGGATAATCAAATTTTGGTTTTACTACTTCTAGAAAGATGGACTTGAGAGGACAGACCAGGAGTTCAACTCTGTGCTGCCAAGGACTGAGGGGGTTACTCGAGAGGCTCATGGGAAAAAGGGAAACACATAAAAAGCACAGCATCTATTCCAGCCTGCAGCAAAGTAATGACAATGACAAAGCTCTTAGCAAGCTCTTTCTCCTGACATGGAAGTAAAAGCAGCTCTCCCCTTGGAGAAAAGGGTATGAAATAAACTAGAAATTGAGGAGCAAATAGACAAAACACTCTTTCCTTTCTTTAGGAAGTCTGTGATGGCAGCTGCAGGCTATGGAAATACAAACTTGCTGTTAAAGGAAAAGTCAGTAATGGCGAGATGACAATTTGCCACAGTTTCCAAAGCCTGCGGGGATGATGTTTTGTGTTAGGTGATGCACAGGAACACGGAGACAATGACAGAGGCAGAAAAAATATCATCCAGTTCTTCAGCTATCCTAAAGCTCCAGTGCAAGAGTCAAAGCAATTACTTCCACAGCTTTGCAAACCTTTGCACCTCTCTTTTAATGTGTCAGACTTTGTTACATTAATTGTACCTTATTTTGCCATGGGAGGAAAAAAAAATACAGTGATTTTTTTAGAGAATAAATCAGACTACACTTCCATTTCCCTCTTTTACTCTTCATGCTCTGCTCTCCTGTTCACGTTGCATTCTCTGACCAAACACACTCCTACATTGACATCTCCTACTCCATGTACCCTCTTCCCTCCAGAGACCCCACAGTGTCACAGTAATACTTAATTATTCTCAAAAGTGCCTTGTAGTATTATGCTAGTGATGCCAAAACACAAAAAAGAGAATCAACATTTGTATCCATCATGGGGAAACTGAGACATGGAATGACTAACAGACCTGTGCAAGAATGCTAAAGAGACCAGAGCCAGCCCCTGTTTTCACCACGCAGTAGCACAGACAACCCAGTTAACTTGAAGGCAACCTTACAAATAGGACAGAAATCATCACCAATGAGTAGATTTAAGTACAAGACTGAACTCAGCGGCTTTGTACATTTTTAAAATGCATCGGTCCTTGAGGCCTTTCCAGCCTTTTTCTTCCATCTTCTGCTTTCCAGTCTTGCACTACTGGAGCGGCTAATACCAAGCTGTTCCCACAGCACTCGTCGACTCCAGACAGCAATTTTGTTCTCTGCTAAAATGTGGTGCACATGACTAAAAGCAATAGCGTCACCACAGTTTAGAGTTGCCACAATTTCCCGTGGCTCTGCTATCTCACGCGCTTTTCTCACCCATCACAGACAGGAGTAAAACCGCCCCCAGGCACGGGTGACCCAGCCAGGCAGAGGGCTGCAGGAGCCCCACGCCTCTCCATCACATCCACGTCCTCTTCCCACCTCACCAGCTCAGACATTTCCTACTGCTAGATCAGCCCTCAGCGACTGCCGATCAGGCTAAAGACCATTCTCCTCTTCCTACACACCCTCGTTTCTTTTACAAAATCCTTACTCTTCTCCTCTCGCCTTCAAGTACAGTGATGCTCTCAGCACTGGATGTTCCCAATGACTGAGCTGAACCATTCTCTTCCTCCTCTCTGTCTTTTCTTCAAACTTAAGTCTTTCCCACAGTACCAGCTCTAATGCTTGAGTTTTACAGCTATGAACACTAAGGCGAAAGCAAATTTTACATTCAGCCACTCAGATATTTGGAGGCTACAAGTTTCCAGCCATACAGCTACCCTTCTGCAAACATTATGTTCAAATACGCTGTTCCAAATTCACACTGCTGTAGTCACATATGGGGAAAGTACAGCCTTGCCAGTTGATGTACGCAGTGAGTTGCCACAACATGAGCTGCAAACAGCTTTAAGGAGTTGTTCAATTAACAGCTCTGGGCCAAGAACTACAGACTGACAAAACTTTGCTATTAAATCTGAGTGCTGAATAAATATGTGAATTTTGCAATTTATTTGCAGAGAAAAAAAAAAAAAAGAAGGAAAAGCTTAGAATAAATTCTGTGTTATAATTATTTTCTCCTTTCTCCCTCCCACATCTTCTCTCCTGTCCCCTGTTGAGATACATAATTTGTAGGTTTGGTTCCATCACTCTTCCAGAGCTCTCCCAAACTCCTGAAATTAGTTTCTCGCTGAATGTCTATAACACAATTTCATTTGGAGAATGTCACAGAGATTGAACTAAACCATCTGGCTCCTAAGAGAAAAAGAAAATTATTTCTTTTATGCTTCTGCCTATGGTTTGTGGGTCACCAAATTGAGATTATTCAGGCACAAAAGCATTTAAGGGTTTGTTATTTTTAGGAGAACAAACAGAGATTTCTTTTTTTGGATAATTAACAAGCTAATGTTAAAACAAACAAACAAAAGGAACAACCAAAGTGCAGCTGCAAACTTCAATATGGATAGAGATCTTCCTCCAAGAGGGGCTGTCCATGCTCCAAAAACCTGGTGCGACTGTTCATCTGGAAGGAAAGACAAAAGTGGCTGTTTTGGTTTGGCCTGGCCAGATTTTGGCGGCGGGGGGGGAGCTGCAGGGTGGCTTCTACAAGAAGCTGCTAGAAGCTCCCCAAGATTGATAGAGCCAATGCCAGCCGGCTACAAAGAGGGCCCCGCCGCTGGCCAAGGCTGAGCCTATCAGTAAGGTGATAGCAGAGGAACGCCTCTGTGAAAAACATATTTAAGAACGGGAAAAAGAACTGCGCCATAACAGCTGGCACAGAGATGGAGGAGTGAGAGTCTGTGCAGACACCAAGGTCAGTGAAGAAGGAGGAGGGGGGAGGATGAGCTCCAGGCGCCGGAGCAGAAGGAGTCCCCCGGGTCCGTGGTGAAGACCATGGTGAAGCGGGTTGTCCCCCTGCAGCCCATGGGCGAGGTGCAGAAGTCCACCGTGAGGATCACCGCATAGATGTCCACCGAGGACTCCACGCCGTGTGGGTGGATGCCTGAAAGGGGACTGTAGCCCGTGGGGAGCCCACGTCAGAGCAAGTTGCTGCCAGAACCTGTAGCCCGTGGAAGAGGGAATGCCCACGCTGGAGCAGGTTGGCTGGTGGGACTTTTGGGACGTTGTGGGTGGCTCACGCTGGAGCAGTTTCCCCCGAAGGACTGCGCCTCAGACTCACGAGGGGTGGGCTGCCCCTCGTGAGGTGTCTCGCGTTGGGCAGTTTGTAATGAATTGCCCTTCGTGGGACGACTCACGCGGAGAAGAGAGCGTGAAGCTTGTCTCCCGTGAGAGGGACCCCACAGTGGCCCTGGGGAAGAGTGAAGAGTCCTCCCCCGGAATGAAGAAGCGGTGGAACCAACGTCGGATGAACTGACCGCAGCCCCCATTCCCTGTCCCTCTGTGCCGCTCAGGGGGAGGAGGTGGAGAAACCGGGATTGATGCTAAGCCCGGGAAGAAGGGAGGGATGGGGGGAAGGTGTTCTGTTTAAGATTTGTTTGCTCTTTTCTTACTTCTCACTACTCCTCTCTGATTAGTTCTTTTAATAAATGTACCTAATTTCCCCAAAACTGAGTCTGTTTTGCCCGGGACGGTAAATGAGGGTGATCTCCCTGTCCTTATCTCAAACCCTGAGCCCTTGGAGATATCTTCTCCCCCTGTTCAGTAGTGAAGGGGGGAGTGAGTGAGCGGCTGTGTGGGTACCTGGCGGCCGGCCAGGGTCAACCCACGACAGTGGCCATACCCACGCCCTGGGCGCAGTGCGGGGGTGACCGTGCTGCTCACTGCCCACGGCCAGCGGGGCTTGACGCGTCGTTGGATGTGGTGAAACCTGCACTGCCCCCACGAGCTGCGTTCTCCCACTTGGCTGCTCAAGTGGAGGAACGTACGTGCAACACAACCGGACAAAACACCGATAGCGTGTCTAGGGGCCCTGGTCCTAGACAGGACCATGCATGCTACAAATGATTCAAAATGGACTAAAACAGATGGTCCAGTCACTGTCCAAGTTACAGTCTATACAGCGCCCCTGCTCTGCACAGGGGAGGAGGAGGAGCCTGCCTGTCAACGTATCTGCAAGGGACCAAAGCGGGATGGAGATGAGAGGAGCTCATGGATTTGGCACCTTCTCTTTTGGTACAGTCAGGATTTTTCATCCAATTCCTTATTTCTCCATTAGGAAAATAAGAGTGAGCTCCCAGTGTCCACTTGTCTTGCTCTGCAGACAGCATCACCTTTGGGTTCCTCAGCTACAGCTCTATGTGTCTCCATGCCCAGTAACAAGACCAGGTCTTTAAAAGCCAGGACCACTGTCCAAAACCAGGACAAGCAGCCCTTTCCTTTGGCTCAGGGGAAGCAGGGAGAGCCTGTGGAGGTTCTGCACCACCAGCAGAGAGCTGAAAAGCCACTGCTACCCACTTCCCACAGCACCCACACTTTCCTCGAGGGCACCCACAAGCACCTGCCCCACAGCAGCCCTTGGTGTAAGGCAGAGGCTTGCCCCAGGCACAACCGCTGCAACCGGACACGCAGCTGGGGAAAGGCACTTTCCATTTGTATTTCCCAGAAGGATATTTAATGTGCTGGAAAGCTTTATTCTTCACAACAGAGCCAGAAACGAGAGCAAAAGACTGAGACGCGCTCCAGCTCAGAGCTACTCCCGGATGCGGCTGCAGCTGTCAAGAAGCATCAGAGCAGGAGGGCGCCGAGGCCGGGAGCATCTCGCAACGTGCCTCTTCGTGCCGGAAGCGCAGCCCTGGCAGGCGAGCCTGCGGGTCCACTACACTCCAAGATGTGCTGCCCAAAAAGTCACTCTCACAAGCAAGGAGAAATCCCAATTCAGCATCCAAATAGCGGAAAGGAGGAAAAAGAGGAGGAAAAAAAAAAAAGACAAAGAGGAAAAGGCAGCTGCAGAGAGCAAAGCAGTCATCGGCGTTACTGCACTTTTCCCTCAAACAGAATGAGGATGGGTAACAAACTGTAAATAAACAGCAAAACATGCCATCTACAACAACAGTTCTCAATGAAAAGACAGATGTTCGCACACAAGTAGGTGCATGCACCAAGGCAGCAGCACACATGAACAGTTGAGGACAGAACCGAACCTCAGCTCTGTCAGTAAATTTGTTTGCAAATACATAAAGGTGAGAATAAAAACAGAATATGTCCCAGGAAGGACATGATGCTCAGCTGAACACAAAAAGGTGGGGTTTTTTTATGGAGACAGGTGTGTTCTAGCTGGTGAAAAAAACAAAACAGTACTTGAAACATAAGCGTGATTCTGCAATAAATTTCTAGAAACTAGAAGCTCTGCTGAAAATTGTTAGGAGATACTTTCTTACGACATCATAGCTTGAAAACCTTCAGCAAAAATCAAGGATAGAAAAGATATTAACAGAATTCAAAATGCTCTAACAGTGTGTTGTAAAGCAGTGACTTTCTTAGAGCTGTATAAAACCACTCATGGCTAGTCAAGCCCATACACTTCAATTAGCACTTTGTTCACTCCTTAATGACTAATAAATAGTAATTAATGAGTTCCACTCCATGTATTACCTCCTTCCCCTCTCATTATTATTATTTATACGTTATGCCCATTAAAACAAGCTAACTAAGCACTTGTAAAGCACATCCCTTCTTTAGCTGATAGGTGAAAAGCAGTAAAATATAAATATGCATTAGCACCCTAATCAAAACAGAGCTGATAGCAAGCTCACATCCAGGAGAAGGCCATTTCAGACGGGTTGTACAAACCATGAGATCATGGCTGTTGTGTGCACGTGTAACATACTGCACAAAGGAACTATAAATTAGCCTGCACCTTTTCCTTACACATCCTGCCTGAGGCAGGCTCTGTGCTGCAGGCAGGAGGCTCTATGCAAGTCTGCAGCGAGGCACAGCAGCGAGTTGGTGCTTCTTGGCATTAACCTCCAGCCTTCTGCCCCGATGAGGTGGCTCAGCAGTTGCCCTCCCTCTCTGTGCTCTGGTGCATCCATCCCTGCTCTCCTTCCAGGCTGAGCCAACATGCACAGAAACAGCACTGAGCTGTTACCAGGTTTCAAAGAGCAAAAGCGAGCACCCATAAATCTGCTCCTTATCAGCACTTGCTCACGTCCCAGTGCTGAGGATCAGCCTAGACAAGTTAATTCAGGAACAGTAGTGATGCTGTCGGGCACAAGCCATCCAAGACCAACTGTCAAAAAATAGGGATTGGACTTGATGATCTTTCGAGGTCCCTTCCAATCCCTAACATTCTGTGATTCTGTGAGAGACTTTCCAACGAGCACAGCGTTGGCTAAAGAGACTGAGCCTAAAACAGAGGTAGGAATTCAGTCCTGCAGTCAGTACTGGCTCCAACTCACAGCAGGTATCCCCAGACATCAGAATGGATGTCACCCAAAAGGAAGCAGCAAACTCAACCTCTGCACAGCACCTTCTCATGCTTCCTAGGGTCCAGCTCACTGTCTTAACCACAAAATCATTCTGCGGTCACCAGACTGGGCAGACAAGAGGCCTGGAATCTATTCCTGGCTCTGCAGACATGCTGCTTGGACACTGGCTGCCTCAGTTTCCCAATGGCACAAACCATGAAACCCTACATAGAAATATTTCCATTAGAGAAGGAGATCATCCCTTGGCTTTGGTGCCACCAATCTCCTACTACTCAGATCAAAAAGTTGTGCTGAATATTTGAAAATGCAAATACACAAACTTTGGTAAAAAGCACAAAAACTAGAAAAAGGCATTTGATACGTTTGTGAGGTAGTTTAACAAGAACTGAAACACATGAATATTCACACCTTTGACAAACAATAAATGCATATTCAAATTGCATAATGGAGAGTGAAGGAAAGGAGAGGGAGACAAAATTCAATAAAAGTTTAGTGATCCAAGCTTTCAGAAGATCTTGATCAATACTAATCTCACACCTCACCTTCTTTAACATCAGCCTAACAGCTTCTGGTCACTGAGACATCCCTCCCAGCTGGTACCTATGTTCTGTTTAGCTTCCCTGGCTGAAGACAAGGCCCCTGGGACAGACAATGCATTAGACAAAATACAAGCCCAAATCACAGCCCTGCTCCTTTTGAGCAGGGCTAGAAGGAGCAGCCCAACAGGACCTCTTCGGTCCTGCAGAGGTGGAAAGCTGTGTTCAGGCAGGAGTGACACCTGCCACCAAAGCAAGGTGGGCTCAAGGTTCTTGGGGCTGCAGTGAAAACAAATGCATTGAGGCAGTGCATGGTATAGTATGAATGTGATTTAATGGTTGACCAAAACCTCAAAATCTCTGCAAGAGTCTCTCCAAAAGTCCCTCTTGAGAAAAACAGAGATGGGTCACATATCACCAACATTAAAATCTCTCTGATTACTCTCATTTACCTCTTCCACTTTGCATTCCTTTCAGACACAGCTCTGGAGTCTCAAAGCCAGCCCACAAATAAAACACATATATTCAGATTTTATACTATTACAGTGGCAGTGTGAAAGCTTTCACACCATTAAACTTGCCCTGCTGATCTCCTTATCACTTTATATGCTACAGCCACTCTAATGAAAGGAAGGCAAAGTCATGTTATCTGGGCAATTCCCATTTCCCCAGCACTTGTAGAGTATTCAGATCCTAAGAGCTTGCAGAAGGAAGGGGAAGAGACACTGCAAAAAAAATAACACCATGCAACTGGACTCCTGCACCCACATGTATACAAGACAGAGAAGATCAAAGGAGTTGGAAAGCTTTACGGCTTAAACCAAAGGCAGAAAAAGCGTAGAGGAGAAACAACTAAGGAGTGTAACAGGAGATGACGTGACATTTCCTTGGTGACACGCTTCAAGAGTCCTGCTTCTCTCTGCTTAGTGGAAGGAGGGGGCTCTGCCAGGTCCCTGTGCAGGGAAGCTCACCATGCACATCTATGGGAGGGAGTCTGAAGCCCAGATGGGGAGCTCAGACCTTGCCAGCCTGAAGACCACACTGGGTCAGGCTGGCAGAAGCAACCCAAAGGCATGTCTGCTCCTAAAATCAAATCCATCCTCTCATTCTTGAAATAAATAGAGTTTCTTGCTTTTACCCTTTGACTTGTGCACATTTGAAGTGTGACCAAAATTCAAGTGCCATGATTCTCCACTCAGTGGGTGTATCTGCACCATTAATTTCTCTGTATCCAGCTCCCTGCCTTGCAGGAAGGCATTTGGAAGCAAGACAGGTAAGACTTGTCCTTTAAGAGTGTCATTTCCCTGCCCCCTAATAATGATAACCAAGTCCCTGGTGCACAGAGTAAGGCTGTCATCTAGTGGCAAGCAGGAAGCCTGCAATTAAATCTTTCGAGCAAAACCAACTGTGCAATACCGTGAAACCCTGCAAGCTGTTTGCCAGCCTCATCCCTCTCGCTGGTGACCTGTGCATGTGAAAGACAGCAAGTCCTTTTGGCACTACTTCTGCAAAGAAAATTAATCTTTTAGTACTGCGCGGTCTTGAAAATGTAGACTGGTCTCCAAGGTTGTCAATGCCCTTGAAACCAAGAGGCTGGGAACAAGTGGAGATACCATCCTGCAGGTCACCCCCTGGAAAGAAACAGTTGCCACACAGAGCTTTTGGTTTTTCTGAATGGTCCCTCTGCGGAGGGGCAAACTGCCACATCCAGCCACAAGCATCCCAGTTCAATTATCTGCAAAACAGCCCAAACGAAAGGAGGAAATACAAAATTTTTCCTCATTCAAACTCCTGCTCACCCTACAGGCACTAATCAACTCATTAAGGCAGTCTCTGGGGCTGCACCTTTGCACAACAACAACTCCTCGCTTGCATTTGCTGGTGGTGCAACAGCCAACACTCGTCCAGCAAGCCTCAGCGCTTCCAAATTCACCCCAACTGCTTTAGTGGCTGCCAGCCTTGTTGCTTCACAGGACTTCTTTGAGAGGATGCTTTATTAGTGTTACTCTCTGACACTACCCACAGTACTTGGCACAGGCAAATTACCTCTGCCTTAAGTGCAAGAGGGTACAATTCAATGTCTTCTCCTATTTTATATATATTCAGATATGCCTAGAAGCACTCCCCAAATCACCGCCCTACTCTTCCAGTTCATATGGTGTTTATATCGTATCATCAGGAGTCAGTAGGCACTAGGAATGGAGGAGAGCACATTTCAGGATATCACACAGCCTTTTCTAAAAAAATACTTATATTTTTTAATTTAAACTTACAAGCTCCAGGGAGTATCTGTGAGACCCAGGAGCAGGTCCAACAGACCAGAGACAATCTAGCTCTGGCCCTTAAGAAAAAGGGGGGATACCTGGCCTGAAAATACAGTAGGGAAAACTCAGAAGGCAAACAATGTCATCAGACACCCCCAGGGTCAGAATCAGCAGAAGTGCCAAAGCCGGCAGCTCCACTGAAGCATGATGCCAGCTGACCCCGCAGAGAGAAGCACTAAGGCCCTAGGAATGCCAAAGGCTCCTTTCAGTGCCTTCGTGGCAGACTTCAGCCAAAAGGAACAACTTCACTTCCCAGTGTGCCCTAACCGCAAGCCTTTTTTTTTTTTTTTTTTTACAAGAAAAAATAAAGACACACAAACACATGGACCACAGCCTCTGTAAAGGGTGACCCTGAGGCCTGATGACAAGTCATGGAGGACTGCAATATGAGCATCAGCAACAGAACGTAACGGCCACAAAAAGTGACGTCCTCAAAGGCAGCAGTGACTGCAGGTAGCAGAAGCCTCGCCAGGAGACGTCTTCTCTCAGAAAGCAGCACAGAAGAGCTACTTGTTTTAAGCAAAATACCCTCTTTTCTTGAAAAAGGTCCAGAATTCATTTTGTTGACAAAGACTGAAGCTATCATTTGGTTGGTTTTTTTCCAATATCTTTTTTTAAAAGAAAAAATATTTTAAGTCCGTTGACTTTTTTTCGCCCCAGAACAATGGTCAGTCCCCTAAGAGTCTCCCCACTCCATTACTCTGGCACAGACTGCAGGACAGCGATTTGGATCAGACCCAAAGCTGTCGCCTTTCTGTGTTCCCATTGCTCAGCCACTCGCCACCCAGACATTCCCTCCAGCGTCAGCAGCCCCACACCACGATCTTCAGTATCCTTGGGGAACGAAGGCATTTTCCAAGAACTGTGATGGATGCAGTGCAGTTTGGGAGATTTTTCTTTCAGTATTTCTGAAGACCAAGTATAGCTGAGACGACGTGAACAGCTGCCACATCTCCCCACGCACACACCAGCAAAAGGGTTAACAGTGACCCCGTGACAACAGAGAAGAGAGGGCTGTTAATGAGAACAGCTGCAATCTTCATAGCAATAAATCCCAGTGACATTAAGGGGCAAGTAGAGAAATGAAACAATTTTCCCACTTCTCAGGATCCAGTTGCTCCCTGCAAGCTGAATGCATTTTGCTTCTCTGACACTGCCACCCCCTTTTGCCCATCATTGAGAGTTTTCTCACGTCATCCCATCTGGAGGCAACTTTGGGGTCAAGTGCCACCTTCATTTTGCTTTACAGAAACAATAACATAAGATGCATGAGTTCCACTGCCCCCTGCCCATGCGGATCCACTTGCATCTGGGTCCGTGCAGTTTAGAGCAGCAGTCTGATGGTATTTTCAAACCTCCACATTGGATGAAGTCTGCTGTTCTGAGGCAACCAAGAACCAATGCACACAGCACAAACACATACCAACCTAAGTTAAGCCTTTTTAAGGCTGGTCAAAAATTCTCCAGCAGCATCGAGGTGTTTGCTTTGTTTTTTTTTTAAAATAAAGGCAATTTCCCACACATACACACACACAAAAAAGGTATCTACCACCCATGAGCAAAAAGTTGTTTTCAGGGACACACAAACATACAAAACAGAACAGATACATGGAAATCACGTTTTTATTCAGGATTACAAAAGAAATGAAAAAAAAGAAGCGGAGCACTTCTGTGGAAAATGCCAACAAAGCCATATCTCTCCCCCCATGTTCCACTGTCATTTTCTGTTGGAAGAGAATTTCCATCCAGCTCTAGTCATTTTGTCCCTGTCAGGTCAGATTGGATCAGTTCAATGAGCGCCGCTTTTATTTGCGGTCATGTTTGAAACAGATAAATCAGGCCAGACACCAATGGAAAAATCCCAATCAAGCGAGCGTCTAAGAAGAAAAGCATGTGTTATTGCAGGGCAGCAGCATTTCAACAGATTAGCACGTTTCTTGCTCCTCACACAGAACAGAGGACGTTACCTTATTGAAGTGGGGAGCAGTGGGGCATCGCATTAGCCTTGGGAGGGAGAGATCTTCAGCTCTCCACCACAGGAACGATGCGCAACAATGACTGTGGGAAGAGTTTGCCAGCCCCACTGCTGGGCACAGCTCAGCAAGTCATCAGATCTTCACAAGGAAGCAAATCTCATTTAGCTCGGCTCTCGTATCACTTAAGACAATCCTACGCAGTACAGTACACCTTAGAGTCCATAACCCATGATCACAGCAAGGACCAGCGTGGTCCCTACCCTCCTGGCAGTGCCCAGCATTTGTACGAGTTCCCACGTGCTTTTCTTAGGAGCCAGGAACAATCCCAAGGGACAACAGCAGCAGCAGCCAAAACAGATACTTGACTTCTGCTGTCTCTAGCACAGGTGTCAGACCAACAGGGCATTACGTGACTTTAAACAACACGTGGTTAAAAGACACTAACTCTGCTTTCACAGTAACTCCTGACAGTACTAGGGAAAGCTCGTCAGTCCCACAGGAGTCCTCCAAAAAGCACCCAGAAATCACTCACCTGCAGCCACGCAGGCAGGCAACACAAAATCCGGGTTTACCTTCCCATCCCAAAGCATATCCACAGCTGAACCAGGTACAGCCAGAGCCCCTGGAGATCTCCATGGCTCACAGGGAAAGAGCTCTCCCACCTTCAAGGCTGTGGACCTGAGATCTCAGCAAGAACAAGGTGGTTCATAGCTGCTTTTTGTGTTCCACCTCACCTTCAGTAAAGCAGGGATAACCCTACAAGAAGTTGCACAGGAGGGCTGTGTGATTCCACAGCATTTCCTTAACACAGCAAGACCATCTGACCAGGGACCCAACATGCACATCCAGTGCCTACAACATGACTTTGACTCACCACAGGCCACACCAGGGACTTCTGTGACACGTCCATCAACTGCAGTACGTTGGCCACCACCACAACTAAGCAATCCCTGCAGTCACTCCAGCACAGGCTGGGGTATAAGCTGGCTGGCTACATCAAACCTTCACAGACTGTGCCTCTCTCTACAGAAAGCACACTGCTCGTTATGGAGCAAGGTCCCTGTGGCTCTGCGTGTGAGAGGGTAGATGAGGGGATTGAGAACTGGTTCCGCTTAATGACTGTGGTTTTCTTATCAAATAGTCTCTTGTCCCTAGTCATTCTGTCCTCAATCAAATTAAGAGATAATAGACTGAAAGAGACATATACCAAGAGAGCATTTTTGCAGTGAACACAATACAGACTCAATTTGTGGAACTCAGCAGTGTCCAGCACTACAGAGTGAAAAGCTTAGTAGATTCTTTCAAATCTCAGCATTTCAAACAGCCGATTCACATCTGCTTTCTGACTCCTGGGACAGGAAATTCACATCAGGCTCTCAGTGCTCTGGCTGCAGAGCACCTGGCGGTCACTGGTTGGAAATGAGGTTGACATTCCCTCTGTGATATATGTAAACACAAAACGGAGGTGCTTCTTAAGATGTCTGCAATTCCATGAACAGTTTTGGAGCTCTTTGGGACATCACTCGACCAGCTAGACCATGAGTCCACAGCACTCTGGAACATCACCTCCTGTGTGCATTCCCAGCATTAAAAACACAAACACATTTCCTAACCCAATGTGACTTCAGAGGGCCGAGCTACATGCTATTTCTGGAAACACGCCTTGAGCAACACTTTCATTAATCTACAGCTGTTTGAGCAAATTATTAAGGCTACAAAGCTACAGATCTTTTCCCTTCAAATCAGACATAATTGTAAGTGAATATTTCTCGTGGGCTTTGAAAGTTTGTTCCTGGAGCAGGAAATGTGCAACAGCCACTCCAAGTACAATTTTATGGATGGATTTTAAACACAAGTAAACAATATAGACACTCTATGCGCAATGTAACCGGAACATCAGCCTCAGACACTCAGCAGATGGTCTTGTCTGTACTTTTGCACTTGAACATGCACTGTATAGCACTCCAGCCAGGCCTAAATCCCACCAGGCTCACCTCCACTCTTCCCTCGTATCACACATGCTGATGTTCATAACCATCAGACGATGCACTGACAGGACAAAACAATCCCTCTATTTTGGAGCTGGTTTATACTATATTTTGGTTTTCTTTTTGAAGTACAGCAAAAAATCTCTTCAGGGCAAAAATTACCCCTTATTACATTTTAATGTAGTACTTGACACAATTTGTTTGAAATTTCTGAGCATCTCAACTACGAAGAGAATAGACTAAAGATTCCCTCACAGCCGCAGCAGGTTCTCTGGAGCTGACAAAAAGTAACACCTTGTGAACCCAGGAATCCACCCCAAGAGCAGCAAGCCTCCAGTGTCTCAGCTAAGGGCAACAACGAGTTCCTGGAGAGTAAGAGAGCCCTGACGTTCAGCAATTCACCCTAACTCTGAAGCACCTTGCACCACTCCAGTCTTAAAAGCTGAACATCAAAGCCTTGTTCTGGTAAGCCCCATGCCAGCTGCCTCAAAGAGCTGAATCTCTGCGAGGAGCTCAAGGTCTGGAATTGAAACCAGCTCCATCCTGCAGACCCTGAAGTCCTTGCTGTAACCTCACCTACTACCCACACCATCCAAGCCTTGTTGTCTGACACCATCTGTGTTTCACCCAGAATCCCTCCCAGCCTAATCCCTCTTTCTTTTCCTGCTTCACATGCAATTCTTGCCTGCCAGGGGTGACTTTAATCTCTCCCACGCAATGTCACACACAGTCAGTAATCCCTGCTCTCCCATATCAAACGCTGTGGGTGTAATCCTCTTTTTCACATTTCTAAGGAACTGCAGTCCCCCTCCTGCACCCTTGCCTTTCCCCTTCTTCCCACAGGCACAAGTAGTCATGGGTGCTTGTGCTGAAGGGCTTGCAGAGACTGCCACGCCACTCTTGGATGGGCACGTGGGTTCTCTATCCTTTCCAGTACACTTCGCTACAGTTCACTGCAAGCATATGGATATGTTTAGTTCACAGAATCATACAATGGCCTAGGCTGGAAGGGATCTTAGAGATCATTTAATCCAACATCCCTGTCATGGGCAGGGACGCCTCGCAACTAGCTCATGCTTAAATTCACCGTCAGCCTCTCACAAAGAAAGCTGAGACTCCCTGTGAACTGTATTTACTCAAAAGAAAACCAAAACCAAACCAAAACACCCACCAAACAAACAAAAAACTCCCATATCTTTAAAAAGTACCATAACCATTTCCTTATGTTCCCAGACTGATCGCTGGGTGCTGCAGCTGCTGCTCTGCAGAAGCCACCCGAGCTGCTCCCCTTGGCCATCAGCAACGTCTGGGAGCAACATGGCATCGACAGGATTTCTGTGGGGATGAATATGCTTCCTCATCTTTTTTTATTCTTTTCTTCCCTCGCTGCTTGTCCCATCAGAAATTTCTCCTTGCTATGCCATTTCAGTTCAGCAAGCTGCATCCCATCTCAGACCACTGCCAAATACAGCTGCATCCGCCCAGCTCTCCCGCAGTACCTCTCCCACGGGGGCTGGAGACACGGCGAGACACCCTCCGAGGGCTGACATGATTCGATGATGTGCGCACAACTCCCTCCCTGCTCTTTTGCAAGCCCAGTTGACTAATGAAGGATATTACATTCTCAGCAAGTGTTTTGTGCTTTCTGTTTCCTATCTGATCCAACTGCCTGCTGCTTAATGAACTGGCTGAAAAATATGCCAGTGGAGACCTTGATCCAAGCTACACTGAATTTAGTGAAGTCATAGCAGCAGCGATTTTGGTCAATAACTAGCAAATATCCTAATAGCCCAGAAAAATAAGGTATTTATTCTTATTCCAGTTATGGTAGCTTAAACCCAGATTGTTTCCACTGGATTAATTCTGTAAGGTGGAGGCAGAAAAAGGAAAAAATAATAAGATTTCTTGGTGTTTTCTACAGTCAGTTTCAATCAGGTAGAGGAGAACACATGTACCTTCTCACAAAGGATGGTATTCATAGAATCACAGAATGGCCTAGGCTGGAAAGGACCTTAGAGATCATTTAATCCAACCTCCCTGTCAGGGCAGGGACACCTCTCAACTAGATCAGGCAATACATGGGGACCCAATGGGGATCGAACCCACGACCTTGGTGTTATCAGCACCACGCTCTAACCAAGTGAGCTAACCAGCCTTACTAACCCCTTGAGCTCCCCAGGGTCACTGAGGATACTGGTTATGGTGTGGGCAAACACACCTGAGTCCTCAAGCCTTGCCTGTTGGCAGCAGGGAACAAAGTCCATCACTGCCATCGCTCTGATCATCTCCTGTACTGCTGAACGGGACCCAGCCGGGTGTAAAGATAAAGGGGAGGTTTGAACCTAAAACACTTGGCATCAACAAGAGCTGTTCCTTTGCTATGCCAGTTCAAGAACATCTCTCACACTTTACCCTTTTTGACTGAAACAAGACGCATGAGGCCAAAGGGAGCCCATGTAACTTCTGTTCTCATTATCATCACCTCTGCCTGGGCTCAACACTGTGCATTTCCTCAGCCAGTCTCCCAATCCTACAGTGCAAGGGATTTAAGGCTTCTGGTAACATCTCACATTGCTCATCTCTTGCCCTCCTGTTTGAGTGACCTGCTATTCCCAAGAGCTGCTCAGCAAGCCATGCATAGAAGTCGCCATCGGTATCATCCCATTAAATTAGTTCCAGTTCCTTCAGATGAGGCTTTTGTTGCTACGCTACTGTGACATGTGAGCAGAGAGAAGGTTGGTAGGATCAAGTAAAGATCTCAGTCAAGTTCAAGACTCTTGCCACTTATTTTTCCACCAGATAACTACAGACAAATGCCAAACATTTTCAGAAGCACCTTGCTGAAGGAGCAGGAGCTTTCTTGACGAAGGAGCTTTTCACACTTGATTAAGAACACTGCAGAGCACCTGGATGCTCTGAATGAGAAAACAAGCAGCAATTAGACATTATTGAAATCCTTCAAGATGAGAGGGAATGAAGACACAAGCAGAATCCCCTCACAGGTACACACCACACAACAGGCAATCATGAATACAACCTACTTAGATATGACGACTCTTTCTTTTACCACTCTGTCCCCATTTGCTGGCTGTCAGGGGTGGAAGATTGGCTAGAAGATTCCTCTATCACTCAGGTAGAGCTCAGAGAATTTTTTCATTATTTTTTCATTATTTCATTCACTTTTGAGTCTTTCAGCCTTGAAAATCAGAGCCATAACCCTTACAGCTAAGGATGCACAAACTGTTGGGATTTTGGGGGGGTTTGTTTGGTTTTTTTTAAACTGAGTAGAGGATTATTAGCAAAGCCAACTAGTACCACCTGGGCCTGAACCGATGCATACACCTGAGGAATGAAAGACCAACTTCTTTTCCACTTTAATTATCCTCCTTTTCTTCCTCCATCCATCTGACCCCCTCACTGTGCTGGCTGCAATAAACATACAGCATAAAGAAAAATTAAAATTCAAAGTAACTTCTCAGTCCTGCATTAGTTTCTTGACTGCAAGATTCGGGGCCTAAAACTGCAGCCTGCTCCCTCTCTCCATATTTTCACATGCTGCATCCAACATGTCTCCTATCCCCCTTCACACCAGTGACTCCACTGTCCCTCTTCCACAGGAACCCCCTTACAGCCACCCAACTACTATCTAAAAACAAGACTTCACATGTGGTACCAGATATGTCTTCCAGCTTGCTCCTCAAGCAGAGCAGGAAGGGTACACGGACTCTAGACACATCCCCTTCCTGCAGTGTGGCCCATTAATAAATCAAACAGGATTAACAGTTCTGCGGCGTCTCCTGGGCTTGTCTGAAACCTTGGTTCCTCTCCGGATTGCTTTTCTCAAACCCTTAATCACTGCTGCCTAGAGACTCCTCTCTTCCTGCTGGGGGACAGAGCATTTAATGCAGCTTTTTCTCCAGCAAAGCAAAAGACCCCATTTACTTTTTTTTCTGATAGGATCAGTATCTGCTAATGAGGTACTGTTCTTTCAGACAAGTTCTGCCAGCCTCTTGAAAATGTTATTTTGATCACTCCTGAGCCCATACATGCAGCTCTAAAATTGCATGCATGCCTAAACACAACTCGGATTTGTCCATCTTGAGGAGTAAAAACAAAAACCAAAACGTCGCCTACCTTCCTCAGTGCCTTGGCTTTTTCAGACCTAATTTCTCTTTCTAGTACATTTCTCAAAAGCCTGACACATCCTCTACGTGTCCCTAACAGACAGCCACTTTATATGTCCTGGGGAAATGTTCTTCCAATTTCTCAAAGTATAGTCATCAGCAGAGATGTTCTCTAAAACACATCAGACAGGCACAACATACTGTCCACCGTGCTCTTATGAATTACGGTCTCACTGGGGAACGGTACTTAATGTATTTCATTCCACCAGGACAGTTGGATCACGACAAAGCAGCCCTGGCTGTATTACCAATATTATTAGTAAAAGGGTATTAATATTTAAGTGGCCGTTAGCACCAGCAGCGTAGGAAGGAACCCAGTTAATATTACAAGGATTGTAAAAAGTACTTCAGTTAGAGACTACTCAGGGATAATACCATCAAACTCAAAGGACGAAGGAGGACTCAAGCAGAGATGTATTATAATTTATTGTAAATTATCCTAACTGGTTAAATTTGGATTATCTCTAAAAGTTTGTCTTTAGCTCAAATTTTTCACAGGGAACCATGGAGGAAAAGAAAGCGGTCCCATGATCCTAAAATGAATCAACAATAAAGTACTGCTTTAGTTGTCAGTGCAAGGAGAAATAGCATTTGGCAAAGGCTCATTTGTCTTCCTCCTCCTAACACAGATGCAGAGAGGCCATACAGGGGAACATAAGTGGATTCAATCTTTCCCTGCCTGTACCCATCCAGCCTTATTCCCCAGGCTGCACTACTCATGAAACCATCATCCTCTCCACTCTCCTGCAAAACAGTGGCACAACCCGAAGGTCTAAAAGACTTTTAAATCTTAAGACTCCTGTGGCCATGCTCAGGGATCTGCATACATAAGCCCCAAGTAAGTGTGTCAGTAACTATCTTGCTAGCCCAAAAGAATGCAGGACATCAAGACACAGGCCTGCTCATGCTCTACCTTGGCCATTACTTAGTGGGGCATCAGGTTATCTGTTATACATTATTTATGTACCATGAAGATTTACTAGCAATAGGGAAAAATAAATTACCTGCTGTCTACCTATGTTAAACCATCCCCTTGCCCTTTCTACCAGAGGAAGAATACAGTAATTGGGGATTTACAGCTCTCCCTCCAATGCAACTGGAGTTGTAGTCTTGGACAGAAGCTGCAGCACCCAGAACAAAGCATGTCCCTGCTAGTTTAGAACCCCTTGATCCCCTAAATTATCGCATTCAGCTACGTACCACCTTACAGACGTCCAAGCAACGCTGCCCTTACAGACTACTGATGGCTGAAATTCTACTCCGTAGCCCATGGCAAGCACTGGCAGCCTCTGTATCACGCAAAGCTACTGCTTCAGGCCATGCACATCGTTCTCTGCTTTATCACAGCTTCTAAACCTTACTGTGTTTGAAAAGCACATCGAAACCTGGCTGTCACAATTCAGAAGCAGCCATCAAAAGCTGGCCAGAAAGAAGAGCAGAGAGGTTTTGGTTAATGAAAACTGTCTTCATAATGGAAATTATCATGGTTCATATCAAACAGCAATTAAGAAAGCAGGATGTGACTGCTGGCTTTGCTCAAAACATGAGCTAAGCCTTTCCTGGACTCCAGCAAATCCAAATAGTGATGACTTAGCCCAGCAGAGTCAGCAGCTCAGCACTGTCAGTCTAATTTTATCACAAGTCTTACCATATTTACATTTTCTCTGTGGTCCTAAGTTTGTGCAAAGGAAGTGACAGAAAATCTTGAAAATGGAACCCGTGCCCATAGAAAAGTTTTGAAACCACTAGCAAATAAAAAGAGAAACTTTTTTCTTTAAACCGCTTCATTTTTAATCATGTCTCTTAGTTTTTTAATGCTCCAGCCATGAGTTTTGAACTGGCAGCCCAGGGGATGATGATGACGGACAGAGAAAGACTGAGAAAGGCAGGAGCCTGGCACACCCCATTAATTCCATTAGCAAGGGCTTCAGCCTAAGCCAAGGTAATCACCAAAGCCACTCTGAAGCCCCCAGAACTAAGCTGATTTACACCAGGTAAAATCCAGCCGTGGGCACTTACATACCTGTCCACACAATTACACATCCCGTTGCTCAGCCTCTTTGAAAGGACCAACTGGTAACGCTCATCAGCTGGAAACGATGCCCTCAGTGATCCGCTCAGTACGGGATCTGCTCAGTGCAGCTCAGGAGGCATTTTTCTCATTTCAGTGGGCTCTGGAAGCTGTGCTAGGAGCACTCTGTTTTCCATTATAAGACTGTTTTTTGTTGCTTAAACCTCCACCAAATTTGAATGGATCGGGATGACATTTTTCATGTCAGGTGTTTGCCTCCAGCTATACATACACTCGCACACACGTATCTGTGCACAGATATAATTTGGGAGGAAGGATGAGATTTCATAGGATACGGTTCAGCTTTTTCTGAGGATAGTGATGGGAAAGCCAAGTTCAGCCACATCCTACACATGTCCTTCCCATCTCAAACAGCTCCACTCTCCTCTTCTTTTGAATCTCCATACTCAAATTCAGTTTTGCACCAGCTCAGTTCAGGTCACTTTGCTCTCCAGTTGTTATATATTGCAGTGCAGCATTTTAGACACCATCTATGCAAAGCATTCTCCCTATCCTAAGGGCTAGTTGTCTAGCCATAATTTTGGGGTGCAACTGCAATCTTAATTTCTATCAGCAGCTGAAGGCAGAGACAAATCTCTGGATCTATATGTGTCACACTCCATGACTCAGATGAAACGTGACGGTTTTACAGTTTGGGCACGATACTGATGACAGACCACAGATCCTCGTAAAGGATGGTAAGGAAGGGCAGCACAGAAGTGTAATGTCCTTTGTTTAAACGTCATTTGGGCTTCTATGAGTTAAGGTAATCAGGACCACACAAGGAGACCTCGAAGGAGATGAAATAACTCGTAGTCTCACCCTCTTCTACAAAGGAGCTAATAACGGAGCCAAATTCTGCCTCCTTCCAACATGACCAGCCACATGGCTCCGTTGACAGCAGCATCAGCACGTTTTCACTACAGGAAGCATATTCACCGAAGTCATTTAAAGGGAAAGGGCTGGTGTGAGTGAGAAGGAGGTATGAGGAGGGCACTTATAATGAAAAAATGTGAAAACTTCTCAAAAGTGAGGAATCTTTAAAAACATTACATACAAATTCCTCCAAAAAAAATCATCATCATCATAACTGATAGAATTAAAGCAACTCCCTCTTCCACAGTATCGGCCATTGACCCACGGAGCACATTCATCTAACACTCTGGTCTTTCTGTAGACTGGGAAGAGAAAAAGCAATTACTTCCATAACAACCTCACGTCATAGGAGGATCCCCACTGGGAGTCTGATCATGCTCTCAATTCTTCACGAAATGGTCCAATTTGACATGCAATTATGCCTGAAACGGTGGAGGTGTTCTGCTAATGAACTTCTCATGCCAGAGACTTTGCATCTCTCACTGAGGGCCACACACCAAAGAAGATAAGAATCCAAGTGCCACTGGTGTTAATTCAATCAACTCTAAAAATTAAACAAGGATTTAAAATCTTTTCCAGGACATCACAAGTTCCCTTCTCATCTTCCTTTCATGCAGACTCCAGAGCACATGGCAGCACCTCGCCGATTCTGTTACTTTCACTACATTAAACTGCAGCCCTAATAAAAAAGTATTTGTTCCCACCTCATGCTTCTCTTCTGCCATCAAGACCCAATCTGTCGCCACGCACAAAACACACACAGCATGGAGCAGACTTCAGACTCGGATATTAAAAAGAGATAAAATAAATTGCATAAAGAATTAGAAAAAGCAGGCAATAGCTTTTGACGTGATTAGACTGGAAATCAAAATCTTGGGTTTTAAAAGCACCCTGGGTGCAGCAGCAGTTGCTCACATGGGACAGCCAGAAGCTGGACCAGTCACAGGGACATAAGCAAGAGTAAATGCAAGCAGATAAAGCTCAACCCTCTTCCACTTGGGGCCAGGTAAAGCTTAGCTCCGTGTCTACCACAGAGCGCAGCAGACGTGGGCACATTTGCCCTCCCACCACTGCATCAACAGCCCCGTGGTGCCTGGCTCTCTCCTCCAGCCTCACTGTCCTGTGCTTCTGGCAGTGTTTCCAGTGCCCACTCCTCCCTCTCAAACACGTGGTACCCTCCCTCGCTGGAGGCACACGCACCCCTGCTGCACGCAGTACGGTACCGACGCAGTGCCGAGGTGATTAATGAAGTTCATTACTGAGTCTTGGTGTCTTGATTTCAGAAGCTGCACTAATAGACAAAAGCAGCCATAATAGATACCATGTGTGAGCACACATCATGCTAGGGGGGAAAAAAAAATCTAACAGTTAGAAAATAACCAACATAAAACACCCAGAAACTGAGTGATGCAAACAGCAAAACTTCATGCAAACTGAAGTAAAGACTCCTCATGGACTGCAGAAAGCAATGAAAGAAAAGAGGAGACTCAGGCTGGCTTTGAACCTTATTTTCCTTTTGGACCTGCTGCTAATCTTTTTCCCCCCCTAAATTTCAATCAAATATTCAGCTACCTGCATAAAAGACATCAACTTGAGCATTCAGCGCAAATAATCGCAGGCAAACTAAGAAGTGTGGCCATGTGCCACATTTCTGTATCCCAGCTCATATAAGACTTCACCATTTCAAAATCTACAAACTCACTGGGAATTGTTAGGATTTGGCAGTCTCATGCTGTTGTACTGTAACAAAATACATCTCAGTTAATAGAAGAGAAGCAGAAAACACACATTCTGACTGCAGTCTCTGATACACCGGTGGAAAGAAGTTTCTGAGAGAACAAAAGGATTTCTGCCCAGCAGAGAGCAGAACCAAGTTTCTGCTCTCCTCTGTTTTTACATTACTTCCTTGGCCTCCATATCTCAGTGGCTCTGCACCTAGTTAGATTTAAATAAATAAATAAATATCGTTTTGTTTAAAGACTCTGTACCTTCCCAGGCCTTCAATGAAGCGTTGTGAGGGGTGACTTCAGATTGAACTGAAATAGCTAGTAAGTGTGGTCAGATAAAGTCAAAGAAGGTCAGATGCACCACTTGATATTTCTCGGGTCAATCAAAACACACAGTAAAATGAAAGGAAAGGTTTAAAATAATTAGTAGGTCTCTCATGATTTAACAAAGGGGAAAAAAGAGCATCTGCCCACACATTCTGACTTCATGAAAGTTCATAACTTGTCTCAGCTGCACCAGGGTCTCTGCTCTGAGGGCTTCCCTGCCATTCCATGTAGATCTTCTTACTTTTGCATCATGGGATAACAGCTGCACCAGTTGCACATCCCTCTCCCACATGTGCTAGGGTACTCCTCCCCTGGGTCTATGCTTCCAAGCCTTTATTCCATTTCTATCAGAAATACTAATTATCAACCACATCAGGCAGAAGCCTTGCAAATTTAAAGGAAGGCACCTCATGCTCGTCATCTTCCCTTCTTGTATCAGAAACACAAAGTGAGAAACGGAAGCAACCTCGTCATATTTTTCAGACCCTTCACAATCCACACAGAAAGCTCATCCATCATTGACTTTAAACAACCAAAACAAAACGCTCTGAAACAACGCGGCACAGGGGAGCCCTGTCAGCTCTCTCCCAAAAGCCAAAGCTCGGCAGTTTGGGGACAGCACCGTAGGTGATGCCAGACACTGGCTGCCTGTCCAGGTCCGCAGGTCTCACCCCGCTGCTCCATGGGGCACCAAAGGTCCAGCACAGATCAGGGCAGGGCTCACTGGCTCAGCAAGCACATACGGTGCAGTAAGAAAGGTCACGTTTCATTAAGGTACTGTCAAATTCTGTCACAAGCCTCTCCTCCACTCTCTCCAAATATGCTGAAGAGGGTCATATTTTACCATTAATTATGCTGAGCCTGAAGTGATGCTTGTGAGGTTTTTGCTTTCCTCACATGCCACACTTGGGAGCGGTCTGAGCCCAGAGCCCTTCGATCAGAAAGTGGCAAACTGAGCTGGAAACTGTGACTGTGCTTCCACGGGAGCTCCTCTTAATAATGCCCATCACCTCCATCTTAAAAGCAGGCTGTATCCAGAGCACATTTATACAAAAAAGACAGGGTTGGATTTCAGTTCAGATCTGGCCACTAATTCTAAGTTTATCTGAGGTCTTTTGAACCTTTGCTGTACCCAGGACAACCTTAAATAACTGACTTGCCTCTATCGGCTGACCACTTGGGAATCTTACAGAAGATAAGCCTTTTTCTAGGTACTGACATCCTATTGCAGTTGCTTAATTTCTCCCCATGAAAAGGCCACAAGAGGTTGCACAGGGATACCCAACGCAGGGGGACAGAGACACTGAGCAAGTGTGTTACAGAGGTCCTGTTTCAGCTCCCCATTGGATTATATGTGGAAATTAATCTGAGGGACTCTGAGCATAACATCCCCCAACTAGGTGTAATGCACCCCTAATTCCATTCCTCCAGTCACAGAGGAGGAAGACTGCAGGCAGGGTTCCTGCAGTGATAAGGAAAAGGGGAGGGGGGGGGGGGGAAGAAAAAGAAAAAAAAAGCCACCAGCAAAACCCCATATTGAAACACATTGGCAGGACATCCCAGTGCTCTCTGACTAGAGCTAGACATAAAAATATATTTCTATAAATATTATGGAGATACAAAATCAAAAATCAGAACACTGGCAAAAGGAGATCGCCAACTCGGCAGCACACTGCATTGTACAGCTGCCTCAGCAGCAAACCTATGCACATCCAACAGAAGACACAATTTTAGGAGAACATGGTCTTTGTTGCTGATATACTTTGAATATTCTTGTCATTAAAAATAAAACACAATAAGATTCCATAAGAACAGAAGCACTAAAGGGATCTTCCACCACTAACTGCATTATCCCCAAGGTAATTTTATAATAAAGAATTTTTAAGGGTTTTTTTTAGCCATGATTGTTTTCTTTTTGGAAGGATTACACTTTCAGCTAAATGCTATTTTTATGGAAAAAAAATAATTGCATCATTATTATTTCCACTTAGATACATTCTTGCAGAGCCTCAGGGCAATTCTAGTTTTCTCCTCTCCTTTCTTCTGAGGATAGAGCAACCTCGCAGGTAGGACCTGCACTGTTCTACACTGCACTGAAGCAGAGCCTCACTTCCTCTTGTTTTGTTTTTCATAAGAATTATCTACGAAAAAATACATTTTTGTATTATTTCTGCTAGGTTATATACAGAGAGAGTTTCTCAGCACACTAATAAGGAACAAGGAAGGACATATTCTACAGCGAAATCGAAGTCTTGAATGTTTGACATTTTCCACAGATTTGCTGAAAGAAGAAATGAGCAACAAACACGTCTTTCAGCAAAATACAAAAAACTAAAATAGCAAGAATTCTCAGTAATGTTTTGCTTCCTTTGAAAAACCATTTTTTCTAGTAAAAAAATTCCAGTGAAAACATTTTAACCAACAAATGGCTTGTATCTCACAGAAAAGGTCATGTGGTACATTAAAGGAGACAGACTCCTGCCTTTCTCACTAGGGCTTTCTACGATTTCCTTTTGCTTTCATTTCAAACAAAGGTCAACATATAGAAAAAAAATAGCAGAGTTTCTCTCTGCATGTGGGAAAATGAAAAAGGAAAAAACCCGCAACAACTGTCAAGGTTCTGGCAGAACAATCAATGAATTAAACACTGTTCTGCGCCTGACTACCGACTACCAGTCCTGGTATATGATCTGGGCTCCTGTGGGATACGCACAAAAATATACAGCAAGTAATAATATCCCTACTGCAACAGTCCAAATCCTTTACTTCTGAATCACTCTTGCAGACGAGTAGTCACTGGTGCAGAGTCAACTGCTGCCAACAAACATCCTGTGCTTGCCAGTGGGATGTCCCATCCTCAACGTGCCCAAGTCCAGCAACACCACAGAAGCCAAAACGTGGGCAGCACTGCCCAAAGCAACCACTTTTCTTGGCTACCAGAGAAGGGCACATGCAATCCCACATCCCTGGAGGAACTGCAGGATCTCATTCGGCTCAATGTTCTCCTCATCCCTCTTCTGCCAGGATGCATTACATCCCTATTCAAGGTAACACACTACTAAGCAGCACATGGAAGGCTTTGCAGGGGTTTGCATTTTGGAGGACAGGCAGACAGATTCGATTTGCCCTCAGTGACCTAAAATTATATTCTGAAACTAAAACATCCCTGAATGAAAACACCAGCAGTTTTAGCAAGCCAGCCTCATTCAGCTGGCTTGAGCAGTCACCAGAGATTGTTGCCTGTACCTCTTTAATGAACAGTGAAGCAAAGAGTTGAGGTGGCAACATTTGGAAGACTGACACCTGCCTCTTACATAAGCTCAGCTTTAGACAAAAGCCAATAATTAATTTCCGCCCTGCAAACAGAGCTCTTGGTAATTCCATCCCACATAAGCTCGATGCCACTTTCCATTTAATTTCCTCCATGTCCAGGATGTCCCTCACTTTCTTCACCTCGCAGTTAATTACTGTAATACATTCCCCAGTTCTGCAGGTTTGATTTATTTCTTCTCCAGCCACAACAAATCACAGCAAGTGCAATGCAGGCAGCTCCCCCAGACGCACTTCTCAGCCACCAGGCTTTTGAGATGCATCAAACCCTTCTGGGAAAATCTCCAAACACGGTGCTGGGGCATTCACCCAAAAAAAACTCCTGCTCTCCCCAAAGAAGCTGCACCTAGTTTTCCCAGACTGCCAAATTCCCTGGCAAATAAAGCACCAGTGAGAGGCAAGCACAGTTGGGAACATGGGATGCACATCTGGCAAGGAGCCCACCAGCAGAAGGACACTCGGGTCATGATACGTTTTCCTCCTTTTGCACCCACACTGACAAGCACTCAAGCAAAGGGACACGATCACTCCGTCTGGGTCTGCAGCACCTCCAGCACTCGGCACCACTGCCTGAGCCAAAGTTCATGTCTGTGGCTGTAAGCCCCCAAGGAAGGTGCTGACAGGCAGCACAGCTTTGCTGCTACTGCAGCATTTTATCTCCTCCAGCTCAGCTTAGTGCCAGTTTCCCCCAGGTCCCTAAGAAGTGACAACTTGGGTCTGCCAGCAACAGCTCCAGGATTAACTCTTCCAGCAGGATTCAGCAGTGCTCTCCCCTGCAGTACACTTACGTCAACTCAGACCTGCAAGAAGTAACGGATCACACTGATTCATTCAGGTGTTTCTTGTAATTTTATAGATCCAGCTTTGGTCAGCAGATTTCACGTTCTTACAGATGTGAAAAGGGAACCACATTGCTTACCCCCTTGCTTGCAACCTACCCCTTATGTGGCCCACCAGGGAAGGGTGATCTTTCAAGAAGGATTTGAGTTCAGCTCTAACAAGACAGTTACTGCCTGCCTTTTCCCAGCTCAGCCTTTGCTCCTCATCTCTGCTCCTTAGTTCCCCCTCCTTATGGTACATCTTGTTCCCACACCAGCCAACATCTCCATCTCCTCAAGTTGCTTAAAAAGGCCTCCTCAACAGCCCAAAGTCAGACAGAAAAAGGGTAACAAGTCCCAACTGTCCACAGAGAGGATGCTCTCAGCATCCCTGGACATGACCACACTGCTCCCCAGTCTGGGGGTGGCAGGAGGTCCCCACACCTCCCTCTAGCCCAGAGGACAGACGCATCCCAGGTTAGACTTCGTGCACCAGTGTGTTGAAAGCACGTAAAGAAATGCAGAGTTCAGCCTGATACATCTACTAGTTACACAACAAAACAGTCAACTTCATCCTCCTCTCGCACCAAAACAAACCTGGGGTAACTCAGTCAGTGCCGATTTCTCTTCCCCTACAGGTTCTTACATCAGCTTGGCATACACACAAGTCCACCACGTTCAGCAGTTAACACCAGCACAATGACAAGCAGGAAAAGGAAGCAAACACCAAATTCTATTTTTAAACAGGCAAAACAGATCAAGATATGGGTCAGACTTTAAATCTGATCCAAACCACCCATGTCTCAGCTTCCCAGGCATAGATTAGGGACCTGGCACTTCAGCACTTCTGCACTAAGTCAGGGTGAGTCCATGGTAGCCAGAGAGGGAGAAGATTGCTCTGCCCCAATGGCTCCTGAGCATTTCAGCACTAACCCCCACAATACCCTAGCTAGCATATAGGTTTAAACAAAGTTGATGGATTATATTTAAGGATTAAATGTCCAGAATTTAATTAAACTCAATGCCAAGCAGCAAGGAATAATACCCAGAGAACAAAGAGATAGTATCTGTCTTTTCTTTCTGCTACGCTGTCGAAATGGGAACCTGTTATTCATTATTTTTTGCACCAAAATTCCTGCAAGTCATGCAGAGATATATATACACATATAAGAATATAAAAACAACTGATGCCTTTGCAGGAACATATTACTTATTCTGTAGTTGAGCTGATATCAATGAAGCAATTATTCTGTGGTTTCTGTATGGCACAGGCAACTTGTCTGTCTTTTTATGTCAGAGGCACAGGAGAGCCGGGTGTTACAATGCTCTGTGGCTGGGGACATGAGTAGTTGTAGAAGAGAGACAAATTGTCTCCCCCATGGGAAAGCCGGGCAGGGAGCCAGCAGGCAGAGGTGTCCATCTGAGCAGGGAGCACCAATGCCCACAAAGGCAAGTGATGCTCCTGGCACAGGACACCCAGCTGTGACTCAGCAATGCAGAGACCAAAACTCTGAGCCACCTCCAAGAGCTGTCCATGCAGGAGAGAAATTTCTGCACAGCACAGCTGTCTGGCTCAGCTTCAGCACAGCATTAATAACTTGAGCTGTGTCAGATAACTCCTGGGAATCTCTGCAGCACGGTGCTCCCATCATACCTGGGATTTCCTTTTGCAGTGGTGGTTGCAGAGGAGGGAACAACCCACTCCCAGGCACGACCTCAGCTGTGGCATCTCTGGCCGCAGCTCTACCAGCTACAGCCTGGCAGTGCAGCAGAGACTTAGCAAACACTTCTGATGGGCATTTCAGTCACTACAGATGCACTCAGCAGCTGTGAGGCAAAGGACAATTAATCAGGGGAATGGGTTTACTCAGCCACAGAGGGAAGAAAATCTGCATGGCAAGAACAGGCAGCAAATACATTGCCCCAGCCAGGCACAAGCTTCTCACCTTTTCATCCAAGGCAGCCTCCAAGATATCACTATGCTATATCCAGATATAAAAACCAATCAAAACAGATGGTTAAACTGTCAAATTAGCCACCAGAGGGAGTTATGGCAATACAACAAAAAAACCACTTAATTGACAACACAAAAATAAAGTACTGTAGACAGCAAGATATGAATTCAAGCAAAGCATCTTCCCTTTTCCTTTGTGTTGATCCTTCCAAGCCCATAGATAACAGTAGGACAGCCCTCCCGACCCACCAGCTGCAGTCTTCAGTACAGGTTTGCAGAGATAAAGTATCCACAGACGTGGCGTGCGCTGCCATAAACGCACTAGTCTACAAATGAAGCCCTGCAAGTGCAAGTCAGCATTGCATTAAACTCCGGGACTCTCTCTTTATTGATCCTTTTAGCACTATAGCTTTATCACAAACAGGCCACAAAACGAGCTGACGCCACAAAGAACACGCTGTGTTTAAGCAGGTCTTTGCTCTGGTACCATGCACTTCAACTGCCTGACACTTCATCCTCATCTGGAGCCTCAGTCAGCTTCTTCCTCATATTCCCGATGTAACATCCCAAAGGGATTCTCTGAACCGTGCTCAGCAAGGGGGAAGCTGATCAGAGGCCTCTGAACACCACTGTGACAGGACCGATAAATAATTAGTGAAAGGAATAGAGGACAAGTGGGTTTCTCACCACCATATCTATGAAACAAAATCCAACAGTCCATGTACAGTGCTGGTCCATAATATCTACCCGCCATGATCTAACCCAGAATAGCTGATGCTTTGGAGTGTAAAGAGAAGATTTGCCACTGTCCTCAGGGGAGGAAAAAATAAAAAAGGGAGGAGGGGAGAACCTCATTGGATGCAACTGGAAAAAAAAAAATGAACTTGAAGGGCGAGTGGTCTGCAGGTCTATTGTAGGTCTCAGATAGTGCAAAGCATGGAAAAAACCCACAGATGACATTCTGGTTGTTTATTTCCATATCTAACGGAAAGCAAATGTATTCTAACAGCAATTAAAGGAACACATTTTTCACGTATTTATTTATTTATTTCAGTTTGAATAATAAAAAGGGCACAGATACCGGGCTGGAAGCAGGCCATGGGAAAACCTTTCTCAGGAAGCACCAGTTCTGCTGAATAACTAAACCCAAAGCAATCCTGCTTGAAGCAGGGTGTTGGGGAACAAGACACACACCTGCAAGCCGCTCTGAACAGGTACAGCCGGCAGGAAAGCCAATGGGAAGGACGGGCGAGTGGCTCCTGGAGGACACGAGCGGCCTCAAGGGGACCTGGCCACTCCAAGGCTGGTGAGGGACAGGCTGAGCCAGGGCTTGGGGCCGGGTGTTTAGTGAGGTCAGCCCCAGGGCCCGTCTCAACTGCAAAAGAAGCTCCTCTTGTTCAGGACTAGACTCTTTAAAATAGTCATCAATGTCCTCGCAACACAAAGCACGACTGCAAAACACTGCCCAGCAACCTCCAACAGAGCTGCTGATTCACGTCAAGCTGATGGGGTTTTGATACATTTGCAGAATATTTTCCCAGGTCAAAAGGCAATCAGTCATGGAAATAACTGAGAGCCTCCAAGGCTTCACAGGTCAGATGTTTGCTAGAGATGGCGCATAAACAGGGTCAGGTCTGCTCCATGCATGGCCCAGAGCTGGCAGGAGGGAACCAGAAGAGGGGACACTCCAAGCCCGTTCCCATGGTCCCCACAAATGTCCTCTTCCCAGAGGGGAGCACGTGTATCCTTAATGGTTCAAGTCCAAACATGCTGTGAAGGTTCCCAATTTCAGTTTGCACTGGAATAACAGTCCTAAATCTCTTCCTCCCTCTAATGGAAATTGTGTTTTCAAGCCACAGGGGGAAAAAAAAATCCAACATTCCTGATATAAAATATCAGGATGAAGATATAAATCACAGAGGTGAAAATTCTTAACCCAAAGGATGTATAACTTCATACCACAGCTCTAATAAATGTTGTTTTTCCACCTAAAATTCTAAGATAAATAAAATCCTTCCCCAGGAAGAAGAGCATTTGCAGCCTCCTGGGTTTAGCGACTGCCCGCTTGGCTTGTTTAAATTCATTTTGTGTGAACAATATTGAGAAGAGAGAAAGGGAGATATAAGATGGCGAGGAAGGAAGAAGGCAAAAGCGTAATCGTGCATGTGGTGGCACTGCACCAAACCTTTGCCCAGCACAGAGACATTTTGCAACTACTTAGCATAACATATCAAAACACACAACACACCCTCTGGGTAAACTCTAGAGGAAACACACTCATCTCCAAATGTCATCAGCTGAAAGAGCATTTGCATCCATATACTGTATCTTTATCAGCAAAAGGACCTTAAATCAAATTAAAAAGACCTTTTGCCCTGGCATAGCAGGGCAGGGAATTAAAAGAAACATGCGCCGTTCGCGTGCCCCTTGATGTTCTTTGATTCGCTCATTGGTAACAGGGCCGTTCTCATTTCAGGAGAAGCTTTTCCAGAGAGAAAATGACTCTCACATGGGATTGCAAAGAGCAAGGTTTGTTTTTTTTATGACCTGCCTCACTTAGGTACAGCAGCATTAGCCCCATCTTACAGGAAAGCTAGAGACACAGGCATCATGCAGTAGACTGGCAGCAGAATAAGGAATCAAGCTCACTTCTGACTTGTCCTACACCTCCTTAACAAAACTGCCATTTCCTCGCAGCCACTGCAACGCACAAGGCATTTCTGTACTCTGCTTTCTGGAGGTCCAGATTACCAGCAGGTCATGGGAAAGCACCAGTGTACACCTCCACCATTAAGAAAGCAACAGGGCTCAGTGGTCGTCACTGACAGGAAGTGGGTTTTTTCCCATGAACTTTCCCTCCACAGACTAGAGGAAGACCCTTTTACCTTGCCTTTCATCCTTACCTTGGGACAAGGAGGTCTGAACTCTACAGCTGCTTGTCCCCCCAGGGACTGTGGAAGGATCTCAAGCTCTTCAGGTCTGACTTTGAGCAAGCCAAATTCCGCTCAGTGTCAACAAAAACTGATGTCCTGCACTGAAGTGTCTCCGTGATCCAGCAGCATCTCCCACAGCAACCCATCTTTACCCATCTCCTTTGCCAGGCCCCCACCATACTCCCCCTGCCTAGCCTGTCCTGCACCAGCCCCGTACGTCTGACACGGCTTTCCCTGTAATTCTCACACCTCCTCTGAACAAACAGTACAAAGACACTTAAATCATCCTCAAATCCTTGTCACGGGAGAGCAATGCAATATTAACAAGGCAATGCCAGCAGCAACGAGAAAGCTTCTATCCAGCAGCGCCGTCAAAACCAGCACAAGGTTTTCCTTGAAAGCTGCGAGCAATCCATTTTCTTCAAGGACCCAGACTTTCTCTGGGGATTTGCAGAGGAGAGGCTTCTGCATACCTTGTGTTTCCACAGCCTAGCATGGAGATGGGGTTGTTCACTGCTGAGCCCCTGGGGAGGCATCAAACTCTTGACACCACAGGGCTGCAACACGTTTAAAGCAATCTGGTACCTTACGCTCCACGATCTGAATTATGACGCTGCCTTCCAGGATGAGAATCAGCGAACAACTCTTCCACATCTGCTGCTGCTGCTCCTCTACTCCTCTCGGTAACCAAGATGATTTAGTAGTAGCTTGGGACCAGCTTTACTGCCCTGTAATAAGAAACTAATCTCTTACTTGCAATCTACTAGTAACCTTCAAACTCCCTCGACATAAGCCACAGAGATGTTTGACAGCAGCAACTGCCCTTGGTAAATAAAATTATCTCAAGACTTTTCCAGACGGCATAATTTTTAGCAGCCACCAGTAGTTTGGATTTGTTGGAAGGCTGAAGTTGTTTCACATGGCTACTCAACCATGCATCTTTGGACCATTTTGGGATATTTGTGTTCAAAGTAGCAAGTACAAAATAGGCTCTGATTAACATGGTAATTTTTGGATGATCCTGGTGTCTCGAGCACACCAGCTGCTCCCAAAGCAGCAGAGAGAAATGGGAAAGCATTTCCATCTGCAGGGGAGGTAGTGTTTCAGTGTGAGTAAGCCACTGCATTTATGAAACTGCCCATGGAGGAATTCAACTCAAAGATGAAGGATAGCCCAAGAGTTAGAGAATTTTGGTTTAAATCTCTCCCCAACGTTTAACAAGACTGGAGGTAAACGACCACCAGCCTTTATCTGCAACAGACAAAGAACCCCTTCCGCCCATGAACACTGTACATGGCAGTACATTGCAGTTTTAAAGGTCAGACAGGACAGTGATGGGGGGCATCAGGTAGATGGACAGACAGATCAATCATTTGATTGCTCTGGGGTAAAAGCACCAGGCATCACCTTCACCTCTAAGAATGGCTTAAGCAATAAGCACCTGGACACACTACATCACCTGAATGGCAGATCAGACCATAAACCTACGTACGTGGCAAACCCCAGGTACCTTTATAGCAAAATTCAGTGCAAAATGTACCTGAGGAAGGCTGGCAGCTGCACCGGAAAACTTCCCACAAGTCCTGGTTTGCATATTTCTTAGATGTTTGCTCTAACCAGATTTGCATCTTGTTTTCACTTGTTTTCTAAAACTCTTTGTGTGGACAAGCGTTAAGTGCATGCACCTGAGCAAAATACAGCTGGAATCAGAACACTGGTGTTTTCGGTTTAATCCCCACAAGCACCCACACCCCAAACCTGAGCTGGCTCCAGCACAGAAAAGAAAAAATACTATGCCATCCATGCCACCATTCACAGTCTGGATCCACAGACTAAAGCCTCAGAGAAAATAAGTCTGTAATTAACTAATGGGATTAATTCTGAGACAGTGCAGTCTCTTTAGCAAAAATAAGACGGGGGGAGCACACAACCAAGAGATTACTGGCTAAAAGCTAGCAAAAAATATTTACAACAGACAATTCTACCCAGCAAAGGCTCATATAAGTCAATGAGCTATGTTGATCCATCATCTTAGTTTTCACAATTACTTCTTACAATGCATTCAGTTTCTTGCTTCAAAGCACCCTCAGAGCTCAATGCTCTCACTCCCAGTTCCCCAGAGATCATCTGCTGTTCAAAGCAATCAGATTTGTAGAGTTTGTCTGCTCGGTTTTTAATGATATGCATCACTGTTCAGACAGATTATAAACCAGCTTCACCATTATCAATCATAACAGTGAGTTATTCAGCCCAGCAAAGAAACATCAAACTCTTTTGTTTAGTTTTGCTACACTTGAAGGAAAAAGCCAATAAAGTGTTCTCAAGATGCACTCGACAGAGGGAGGGATAAATTAAACTTGTAAATAGAAATGGAAATGTGGGAGCGCAGTTGTCAGTCACCACGGCTCGTACAGAGGTTTATCAGTCAGCCCCAAGCTGGGAGAAGCCAGCGGCTGAATCAGGCAGCTGTTTCAGCTAATGGCAAAGGTATCGTGCAAAATAGCAAGGGAACATGGCACCACAAGAGCTGTCACACAGTTTCTTATCACCAGAGTTTCAGCAGGAAAAGTTTTGAGGCAATGCAAGGGATACCTGCACAAGGAGAAACCAAACTAACAAAAGTCAGAGATACCAAATTGAACTGCAGTGCCCAAGGCACCCAGGTTAGATGGGGGAAATAATTCAGCTCCATGGTTCAAAATTCCACCCATGAGATTGAAGCCCCTGTGAGCACCAGTGCCTGGCTCATCACCATGCCAGGAGAGGAATTATTTCAAGAAAGTAATAAAAACTCCTTTCCTTGCTACCAGCTAGTCAGCCAGCAGCTCACCCCGTCACAGGTCTTGCCCTGATGCTCACCCAGCCACTGCGGGACACAACTCAAAACGTCACAGGGAAGTCAACCCCACAGACCTTCGCCAGCAAGGTGCAAAATACCTGCTGCCCATCTATCACTTCGGTCAGCTCAGCAAATGACGGTTGTGCATCCCACCTTCACCCTAGCGCATGCCACCAATTCCCCGCTCACTTGGGGTCTGTCTTCATGACTCAACTGAGCAACAGCAGTGTAGAACGGCACCAGCCTCGGGCACAAACTGCTACAAGTGTCCCTTTCCGCAGACATAAGTGCCTTTGGCTTCCTCTCTGCAGAAGCACCAGTCCTTCCGTAGAGCTTTCCCCAGCCTCTAAATGACTCTATGTATTTCTGGGAACTTCAGCTATACCTAAGCAATCCCCTTTATTTCCTGCCCTGGACCTAAACCCAGCACTGGTCCCGGCAACTCAAGAGCTGTCAAACCCCCCTCTCCAGCAGCAGCTGGAGGCGAACGCTCCCGCAGAGCGGCTATCGCACCCATCCTGCACTTTGTACAGGGTGCCAACTGTTTGGGAATAGCCGACAATGAATCATATTATATTTATGACACTATTTCAAAGCTTAAAAGATTATCTCTGTGTCACATTCCTGAGTAACAGAATCGGGTTGGTTTTTAAATGTGAATCAAGGCACCAGTATACAGCCCGAGCTCACTTCTAAGCTTTAACGTGTGTTCCCTGGAAGCCCAAAGCACTGGTAACTGTGAGGTACAGCACAGGGCAAAAATAAAGAGAAGAAAAGCCATGAAATACAGCCCCCCTGGAGCTCAATTACTTCTGACTCATCCTCCCAAACGAGTTCTTTGCTTCCATAAATCAGAGGGAACAGAAACACTCGCACTGCTGAGAGAGGGTAATTATTCTTGCACAGTGTGAGGGGAAAACACACATGCTAATAAGTGCCAGCTCATGAGACTGTGCTGGTGTCGATAGCAAGAAAAACAGGCTCTCAAAATCACAGAGGGGCCCACTGCAGCCTGTATGACAGCACTCGGTCCCACCTGTGTGCTCAGTGAGGCTGCAGGAGAGGCATTGGGACCCCTCCAGCCTACAACTCAGGAGCCATAGGAGGGCACAGACCGTGGGGACCTCTGCAGGAACAAAGTAGCTCAAACCCCCTTGTTAACATTCATCCCAGTTCACAGTGCTCACTTCCACCTGCCTGCACCAGGAGGGACTTGAGCTCACTTGCTTATCAGGGAATTAGCAGAGCATCCTGGAAAAAAAGGGCACAATTTCAGATGTTCTGCAACTTGTTAGGGCTTTTCCTTCAAAGCAGAGGACTTAAGAAAATCCAGGACATTTGTCACCTTTTCAAAGTGTGAAGGTTTCGATTTGGGAAATACCGCTCATCTGTAAGCAGCACAGAAGAGAGAACATGACTTCCCTTGTGCAGATGCCCTACTAAGCACACAGCATATTGCTACATACCTTCTCCTGCAGTATCCCGTCACCAAGCTAGTGGGTTACTATATGATACCGCAATCTTACATGCCTGCTCTTATATCCTGGATTTATTAATTCCCAGATTTAGAGAGAATTTGATCAATCAGTAACCCAGCTTTTTTTTTTTTGGTCCTCATGATGATTTTTATTAGAAGAATTCAGAAAAAGCCACTTGCAAACAAGCCTATGAACAATTAGAAGAAAAAATTTTCTGGTTTACAACTTTGGTCTGATACAGAAACTTACTTTGTGGGAGAGCAGAAGTCAACTTCCCTCAGGAGTACTGCAACTACAATGGTGCCCCACCTGCTACCCCAGTTACTCCTTGGGAAAGCTCTTCTGTCTAGCCAAGCCCAAAGAGGCCATTTTTAGGCCTGCAGCTAACAGCAGAACCTCATGGGAGCTAATAAATGAGAAAAAAATAGTAGGGAGAGTGATGTGTGCATTTCTGACATTGATATTTGAGATTATCCAAAATTTGAAGGCCGAAAAATGGAGGCAAACAGTCAACCAACCAAAAGCAGTAGATTCAGGCAATTTAGGATCTAAACAGAGAACTGATGTCCTGGAAAAAAGTGTCATAGAAGCACTGTTCAAGTCCTCTTATTCTCCCCTTCCTCTCTTCCACATCACCAAACTAATTCTGGGAAAGAAAGTTAACATCAATAAGAAAAGGGGTAGATCCAAAGAACTTAAGCCTAACGAGAGAGCATTTGCAGTCTCAGCCTTGTATAAAGGCAGATGTGTGGAACATCCATTCAGTCTAATGCTTAGGTAAGCAGAAAAATAGTCTTCTTGAAATACTAATTCATTTTCGGGGCAGTCATATGCCCTTAGCATATACAAGAATCAGTGTCTCTACCATGCCCAAATGCCAACAAAACACAAGGAGGGATTTTCTAAATAAAACCTGGCATCTGCCTCTCTGATTTTGACCCAGCCCAACTCTACTTGATCCTCACTGCCAAGACCCCAATCAATGGCAGAGACACCCTGGGGCACCTACTAAAGAGCATCATGGTGGCCATGGCCCCACAGTGTGTGCCCCTCATGCCAAAGCCAACCCTGCAGTAAAAGACCCCTCAGCCTACCCAAACAGATGTCAAGTGGCACCAAGAGACAGGACAGCATATGGTCACATTAATAATTACACAGTCAGGTGAAAGGAAGATTTTCATAGCAATCACGTGGAGTTACGAGGTCAGAGACAGAGCAGCAGACAAAATAGCAGTGTGGATGGGGTGTAGCCTAGTAACACAAAACTACAGTAGCAGCCTCAGGGATAATTCATGAAATGCTGTCAATTATATTAGAAATAAAAGAGACTTCAAAAAAAGCCTGACATGGCCTGCAGCCCTACTGCTAGCAGGCACTCAGATCCCAGAAATTTTCCATTCTGACAAGGTAACACTTGCCCTGAGCAAAAGGAAAGATCCTAGCTCGATTCAGCCACTAAGATCTTCAAGATATCTGTCCAGTAAGAAAACTAAATTAATTTAATGATTGTTCCCCTTTTCAGAACTTCCTTTAACCTTTATCTTTTTACTAACAGAGATAAAACCCAGATACACTTCCAAAAACAGGATCTCATCGACTTTTTTTCTATAGTGCCAGCACGCTGTGATGTGGGCGGTGATGAGAAGCAAAGCCAGTGGAGTCCACTGCTTCCCAGCCTGGCTCTGAATTGGATCTTGGTAAGGTTAATGGGGACAGAGCTCAGCATCACACATGCTCCCACAATAAGGTGGATCTGCAAGACACCCAGGTTTCACTCGTTCCAAGACCTGGATGCTCCATTGGGCTGAAGTCCCATCAGCCTCAAACCAAGCCAAAGGAATGGCATGCGTTTCCAAAGGACCAGTTCGTACCTATGCCACAATAGGCTGAATGGCAGCATTGCAATTTCACGTAAATATCAGCTAGGGAACAGCATAACTTACTATCCCACTATGGTACACAGAAATCAAATTGATTTGTCTCCACTCATGCACACTCACCCTTTTCTCTCAGCAACACCCTGTTTTCCTTGGACACCTCTCTACTAACCCACCACCCAATTAACCTTTCATTAAAGGCTTCCTAGACATTTACAAAAAGGCCACAGTGCTCATGATTAGCACTTTGTTTCATATGCATCACTACAAGTACATATCCCAGTCTACAGTCCCCCTTGGAAGCAAAATTTGCAGTCTCAACCCTTCATCCAGTGCCCTTAGTACCAGGGTGGGGGTGGACCACGAGAAATCCCTCCCTATTTACCTTCCCTGTTTGCCGTTGGTTTTGCAGACCACTGCACTCCTTCACCGCAGCCATCTCTTTGTTAGTCTAAGGTATCTGGTATTCTTGAAAACTTCTGGTACAAAAACTACCCCGTAACTGTGATTCTAACTCCGAGGCCCTTTCTAGCTCTCCTGGATTGTTCCAGAGACAGGAGACAGATCAGCAGGCAGTGCAACCACAGGCTTACATGGCTGCATCATGTTTTCTTCCCACTGCCTTTGCTAACAACTCCTAATGTTCAGTTTGGTTTCGATCACTGCTGCGCACTGAGCCAGTGCTACCACAGAGCTCTACATTATAAGCCAGGACCTCAAGCCCCTGGAGCCTGTTGAAATCTCACAGCTCATCATCTCGTGTACATGTAGAATTACTTTTATTTTCACTGCTTCACATTTTCCTACCCCAGAATTCAGCTGTCATTTTAGCATCCCATCATTCTGTTTCAGAATATCCTTCTGCATGTCTTCGCACTTTGCCTGTCTTTACTAACTCAGATAGTTTGTTCTGCTGCCAAAACTCATTTCTTTTGTGTTCTGTTTTCAGGTCTCTGATATGTATTTGAAGGATCTAAGGTCTCGATATGAGACCTTGCAGTATTCTGCTGGTGACTTCACTCCACTAGGAAAGCTCATTATTTACTTCCACTTTCTGTTCATATTTTAACCATGTTTTTAAGCAAAGACGCTCCCCCTCTTTTTGCACAGCCTCATCATTTCCTTAAACATCTTCTGTGAGAAAACTTGATAACCACGTCTTTGAAAAATCCAAGCAGACCATCAACAGAGCGCTCTGCTCCACACACTTAACTCCTTCAAAGCAGCATTTTGCCCTTTGCCTTGTTTGCAGCTGTCTTTTCACTTGAAAGCAAATTCCAAGTTTCATGGGACGATATTCAGGGCAAAGCTTTTCTGGCTTCAGGTGCTTTAAAAATTCATGCAAAGGGAAAAAAAATTATGTCCCAAAGTGCTTCTTTTGTCATCTCACAAACACCTCCCAGATCTGTCTTCCCTTCAAGTAAGACCAAAAAAATCCTTACCCAAACATAACTATCAATACTAATGTAAACCTTTGATCCCGCGTCTCTTTCCCTCACTGCCTCAGTACAGGCTAGCCCCAGTCTCGGTTTAATAAAGGCCGGTGAATGTCTTATTACAAATATTTATTTGGGCACTGTCCCCTGAAACAAATCCAATGCATCCAGTTGCTGATTCAGACATGAGCATTTCAGCTCCTAAACACACAGATCCCTTTCTGCAGAGGCCTCACGCTACCTCCTGTTTCTTACTGAGCTTTTCAAACCCCTTTATCACACATTTCTTTACAAAGCTGTAATCGATTTGTGCGTGGCCTATGGCTTTCCAAGTATCCCAAGGGAGCTAAATGCCACCATTTACTATTGATTTAGATACGTAATTTCCATGAAGCCCACTGGAAATTACAAACTCTGTGTTAACATCCTCTTCTTCAGCACGGCCAGTGAAAGTCCTGCTTTCAGGCACTGCTAGCAAGCAAAATGGGCAAAACAGATGAATCAAGCAGAGGATACCATTTGCACTATTTGGCATTAGAGACTCTATGTCTTCCAATCTGTGTACTGAAAAGTACCTGTGTCTTTCAACTCCACAACATTTTATTTCCCCGTGGTTTTGCCTGTTTCACCCCAGCCCAAAACCAAATGCAGGTCGGCACCCTCCTGAAACCTCCTGTGGGCTCAGCTCCTGCCATGTCCCAGGCTGATAAGGTGTCTCCTCCAACACTTCGGAGGACAAAGGAGTTTGGGATTACTCTTATGCCAACCATCGCCAGAGAACACGCACCACAGCAAGCTCTAAAAAAGGAGCACAGCAGTGGAGGTGGCTACAGAAGGAGTTATAGGAGCAGATCAAGAAAACCATAGGAAGAACCCCTTGCTGACAGCACAGCTCAAGCACAGAGTCCAGCTGGAAGATAAAAAAACTCAGAGCTTTCCCTCTCCTACCAGATTTGTTGTAGCTCACCACGATGGCTGCACACAGCAAGCTGATGTTTCTGCTGCCCATACGGAAAGGCCCACAGGTGCCTTACACCACAGACGTGGCAGATGGATGGGGAAAGACACCCGAAGCTCTGTGCATGCCCTAAATACCACCCTTGCTTAAATGCAAATGATGTCTGAACAGTTTTTTAACATGAGAAAATTTCTATTGATACAAAACGCTGGCCACAGGTTCTGTTTGTTTTTTCTTGTCCATATATCCCTTACAATTACTGTAGTCACATCCTTCTGTAGAAATTACCATTTTTCCCCAGGGTCACATAAAAGCATGAACCTAGGCTCTATTCCAGAACAATGTGCAAATAAACATTGAGCTATGTGATACACAGTACGGACAAAATCCTTTCAGAAATGTTTACAATGCATAGCAGGCACCTTTTATGCTAAAAACACATACAAAGCCGACAAAGTGGAAACACAGAACAGAAACATGTGGTTTGGTGGCTTAAATCTGAGAGCAGGGCAGCAATCTTTAGATAAATTCACATGCCAAAGCTATACCACGCACATCCTCTGATATGCACACAGGAGAGTACTCACAGCCAGACCCCATGAACTGAATCATTTTCATTGCTCTCAAAGGCCAACCCAAAACCAAGGACTTTAGAGTTGGCTCCAATCACTGGCTGTGCTGTTGCCAAAGGGCTACAGGAGATCTCAGCAGACATCCTCCCTCTAGGGCAATAGGATGACTCCAAAATTTCTGCACCATCAAACTGGTAACTCAAGGTTTTTCATGTCCAACCACACATTTTCTCAAGAAACAGGCATCTCAACATCCATCTTCTAAATGAAAGTTCAACAAGAGCTGTATGGATTATTTTCCATGATCTTCTGGACCACCGATGGTCTGTATATAATAATTTGGTAATCACCAGTAATCACTGGGCTGTGAGAAGTTGTTAACAGCAGGTAACATGAGGGTCATGTAACATCACTCTTTATTGCCTCACTTGGGGAAGATAATGCAGAGAAGGAAATGAGGCTTCCAGTATTGATAGAATTCTTCAAACTTCTGTCTCTGACAGTTTCCCACTTCATATGCTGCCACAAATGCAGTATTGCATAAATACAGTGCTCCTCCTGCTTCTCTCCTCCCCTCTTCAGCTAATCGCATAAACTCTAAAAGCAAACATAAAAGCTGCCTTTTTAGCAAAGTTGTCCTAAATGTGCCCTTCGGGCTTTGCTCTCAGTGAAGCATTATGAACTTCTTGCGTGTTCACAATCAGTACGCGACACCATGCCTGCAGCCCTGCAGTCCCCAACATCCAGTCTTCTGTGCTAGATGCCTTACAACCATCAACGGTGGCACCCCGAGGATGGCAGAAAACTTCAAGCAGAGCAAAACCTGTACTTGTGTGTCAATGAAGTGAAATCTTGAAACTTCACGCCCACACACATTAGAAAGGAGAAGCAGGGTCTCATCGCAACCTCTCATTTGAATATATTCTTGGTATTTCACTTCTGATGCATGACCTTTACTGTAGAAAGTACTTCATATACACCTCCCCTTCTATTTTTAATATCGTAATTTTCAGGAAGCTGATATATTTCACATGCCTTCATCAAGAACAAAAAAAAAATCCAAAAGAAAAAAATTAAGCAATAATGTTAACATTTGATGTTGGTATTTAACTATAATGTCAACTTTACTAACTTCACAATGTGTTAGCAATGACCAGACATAGGGACCTTTCTACATTAGGAAGAAGCAAATAACGTGAATCAAAGAGGCTTTAAGAGTGTACAAATATACATCGTTCTCTAAGACTGAGAAGAGGGGTACTTCACCTCCTACCAGTGTCCGCAGAGCTTTGGAATCAGAAAGGATAAAAGGCACGCAAGTGTGGTAATTAAGTCCCAAACAAAGGCTGTAAAGATCTCACTCACACAACTTCAGAAACCAGTATTACATCCCTCTCGGCAGTACCAGAAGCCCACTAGCTCTGTATCGAGGGTAAAAGTACACCTGAACTTCCTTTCCCAAGAAGTGACAACTCCAGCACCTCCCGCAAGAAGTGATGCTTCCCAGGCTGCAGCCACAGATTACAATCAATGGAGCTGATGGCAATTGAGGGAAAGAGGGGCAGTTCATCTCCCAGTCCCTGAAATTGCAGACTGCCATCAGAAGCTATTTCCTTCAATTCAGAATATTCCCTCCCTTTTTCCCCTTTAACAATGGGCCCAGAAAAAGCCGGAGACATCTGTCAAACCCAGATGGTTCACTTGGAAAATGACTGCGCGTCTGTTTATAAGGAAAGTGATAGAGTCAACAGCGAAGGGTTGGATATTTATGTACATTGGAAGCTGCTCATCTCTACAATGACAACTTGAACTCACTCCCAGCTCCGCTGCAGGCAGGACCAGAGAGCTGATGCTCCACTGAGGGACCTCATTTGCAATGGGTCACATCCAGGGAAGGTGAGACCATGTGGTTGAGCAGCTCCTCTCTGCATCACAGAGATCTTGCAACCCTCTAGCCAGGAAATTCCCTTCAGGGAAAGGATACCCAGAGGATTATTCAGTGATGTTGCATGCAGAAGCAGCAGACTACAGGTCCTGGGCTCAGCTGTGAATAAAATGTAATTCTGCCCTTTCAAAGAGTAGAAGTGGGGGGAGGGGAGTGAAAAGATAAAAAGGAGACAACTCCATACTGAAGAGAGTAATTTTCAGGGGATTAAGCTGTTGTGCTATTTGCTCTTGTCTATTTTAGCTCCCGCTCAAGATGTTAATCTCACTACTCCCAATGAAGCAATGAAAACAATTAACATGCTGGCAATGGGATTTGCAGCTGAGAAGAAATGTGTATTAAGGAAGGAGTAAGGAGTATCGCTATGAACAACCACTCCCAGTCCCAAAAGCATCCTATAACCAGCAAGAATATATTGCACCTTAAATGCAATACTTCAGCCTGGGTAGCCAGGCAGACACACAGAGGGACAACACAAACATCCAGAGAACAGAGCATAGATACCACAGCCAGGAGACCCTTATTAAGAGAAAATTTGTACAGGACACCTGCCTTTGCTTCAAGACCTTTCTACCAGCAGGTGCTACCAAAAGCAACGCTGTGACAGCAAAACTGTAGAAGCTAAAAGTCCTTAGAGTGTCCCTGTATGCCCTAAAGTTACTTTTCTTCTAACCAAAGTTTGTTCTGTTTGCTGGAAGATGGGAAAGACAATCAAATGCTTCATCTGATCCTGGGGGGACTCTGATCACGACGGTGCAGTGCAGATGCCCACGTGGGGTGTCGGCTGCAGGCACCTTGCAGTCAGGAAAAGTGCCTGGTGTTCAAGAAGGCAAATGAAGGGGATCAGGGCTGAGCACAGCACGCAGCCCTAATGGCCTTTCAAAAGCCCTCACGCTGTCAGCCAGCGATGCCAAGTAACCACACTCTCAATGCCATCACAAATTAAGTAAATTTAGTACTTGCAAAAGGTGCCATGCTGACAGAGTTCAAAAAGTGAAGCAGCTTGCTTAAAGACAAAGAAATACAGCAAATTTTTTTTTTCCCTCCATCCACCACCAACTCCCCACTCCCAAAACCCTTCATGGCCCTCAGACTGGCAAGAGGGTACCAGGACACAAATCCTTTCCTACTCATACCATTTGCTCTTCACATAAACAGCGGAGCAACCTTTTGTAATTTCCATGAGGAAGAAGACACAGTGACCCTCCACCAGCACATGTGCCACTCGAGGGTTAACAGCAGCCACACACCAGGGACCCTGACTCAGCGCTCAGCAAGCCAGTCCCGGCAGGCATGGGTACCCTGCCCTTCCCTGAATCTCAAGCCCTGCATACATCTTGCCTGTTTCCCTGCTGGTTACAAAAAGGGTCAAGGCAAAAAGACACTTTGGCAGCTTTGCTGAGTCCGGCACAACTCTGCAGCTCCCCATCAAGCTTTGAAGGCTGCCCTAACTCACTTTGGCTGTTTTTGCTGCCTGTGCTGGAGACTGCTTAGGGACCATGCAAGACACTGCCTCTACTTAAAAGGAGCATTTTACAATATACTTTTCCCCCTAATCATGTCAATGTATTTCCAGAAATCTGTCTACTTTGGAACAAGAGCATCAACACAGCAGTACAGTCGCTGTAGTTACCTGCCAGGTGGCTGTTCTATCCTTCACCTTCCTGCAGTAGCAGGACAGAGGATTGAGGAGCTAATAGCATAACAAGACAAACATTTCAAAGTGTGCTGCAACAGAGGGTATTTCTTCTGGTCTCTCAGCTTCCACACTAGGGTAGCATGGCTGTGGCACAGGCCGTCGCTCTGCATTCGTGTCCCAGCTGCAGTCACCTAGGACAGGAGGGACCCACCATGCAAGTCTCTTGGGGCCACCTCATGGCCACTGAGAAAACGAGAACTGCAGAGCCTCCTCTCCCAGCACCAAATTATTCCCAGAGCCCCTAGCACAAAGTCCTCAAAAGCTATCAACAAGCTGAGCCCACGGAGTGCAGAACCTGAACATTAATGCATCTAAGGTCCAAGTTGCTCAGGCCGGCAGAGTTAGGTCAAGTCCAACCCAAAGAAACATTTATTTTCTAGGTAAACTAAAGATTCACTGTTGAGAATTACATTAAACTGAGAAGATGAGAATTCCATTAGCTAATCTAATTTAACCTGATCTGTTTGAATTTCATTAGATGTGGCTGCACTGGAGACTCAGTAATGAGACTCCAGTACATTGGGATCCTGACTGCTTCTAACTCAATCTCCCAACCCGATGCGGACAGCTCTAATTGTGCTAATTAACTGCAGAACCTGTGATGTACTTCAGTTGAGCTCAGGGTGAAGAGAGAAAGATTAAAATGAAGCCAAATGACTAAAAAAGTGCCAGCTTTGTACTTGCATACAATTTACAGGATGGGAATAACGCACTCTGTGTGTGCAGATATCTTCTCTTGACTCTGATGGGGGAGAGCATCACACAGGAACAAAGCGTCCCTGGGTAAGATCAGTAAATTAGCTTAATAAATTAAAGGATGAGACTGAAGGTAAAAAAGAATTTTCTTATTTAAGTAACCCCCCCGACAAGTTCTGTCACCCACTGGAAGTTATGCACCAAAGCTTTTTTGGAAAACAATCAGAGCATTGTTATTTCTAAAGTTAGCCTACCTGGCTGTTTTACATATAGAGAAATCATTGCTCTTAAATTTGTCAGCACTCCCACGGAGATCAAGAGGATGCTGGTTTGAATAAGCAGCTAGACAGCCAGGATGGCAGCGTTGAGTCCCAGTCCCTGTTCAAGGGAGACAAAGGGCCCATGCTGCTCCCTGCTTACAATGCAGGCGCACAAACTGGGTTCAAGCTCTTGATCAGGGCATGCGTCATTTTAGACTTCTGTGTCAAAAAGAACCTTTGAACTTCAGCATCACAAAGGCAGCCTACAAAATAAGTGACGTTTATTTCTGTGCCCGTAAATGCAGTTGTACAGCATTAGGAGAAGCACAGGCAAACCGTGGAGAGTGTTCAAACTGCCAACTCTCTCACCACAACATCTTAGGAGGGCTGGCTCAAAAGCCACAGCACATCTGACCTGCTTCAGGAAGGGATGAGGGTCCTCCAGCCAAAAAGACAGAAACAAAGACTCATCTTTGGATCCAGTGCCTTTGCGGGGCGGGGGGGCAAGCCACAGGAGTTTGGGAAGATGATGGTGATGGGCTGTTATGAAATTGGCTGGACTTTGCCAAAGGACAAGCTCTAAGGCCAGTGTCAGGCCACTTTCCTGATGATACATGTATATTTGCAAGACACATGCAACAGCTCCCTCATCCGCTGCATCTTGACTGCCTTTCCAGGTTTCCTGTATCTCCTTGGAAAAGGCCACCAGGACTGCCTGCAGAGCTCCCCCCCACCTCACTGAGGCCTAAGCCATTAATCCAGGCAGTTTTCTGGGGCATAGTGACACCTGCAGCAGACAGATCTCTGAAGGATTCAACCATCCCAGCCAGCCTCATTGCTTGTCCACAGAGGGTGCAGAGTAGTGACAGAAACTTTAATGACCTGAGGCAAAGCCAGGGCACTGCAGTGTTTTTCCAGGATAAGCCCTTGCACTTCACCTTCACTGCAGCCCCTGTCAAGCCCCCAGAAAGCCCAGTAGGAGCCCCTTGCAATGAGCTCACGAGGAAGACATGGAAGTACAAATCAGCCCAGCACACTCTTGCCCTGATTAACACCTCCTTGGGAGCCTGCAGCAATGGGGAGCTAGAGCTCAGGAAGCTACGCAGGAAAGTGTTTTACCATGGAAGAGCAGGACTTAGGCAGGTGGAAGTTTTGTAACCTCCTTTTAGCCCCTCCCCTCTCCTACAGCCCCAGTGGCACTCTGAGAGGACTTGAGAGAATCATCCAAAACCTTTGAGAATCATAGAATCGTTATAGTTGGAAAAGACCTTTAAGCACATCGTGTCCAACCATTATCTAACTCCACAAGGCTCGCTTCTAAACCACATCTCCGAGCACTATATCTAGATGGCTTGTAAATATATTAAAGGATGACAATTCAACCACTTCCCTGAGCAGCCTGTTCCAGCCTTTGATAGCCCTTTCAGTAGTCAAGTTTTCCCTAGTACCTAGCCTAAACCTCCCCTGGTGTTAACTTGAAGCCATTTTGTCTTGTCCTATCCTTTGTAACTTGTGAGAAGAGACCAACACCCACCTCTCTGTAGCCTCCTTTCAGATTGTTGTAGAGAGCGATACGGTCTCCCCTCAGCCTTCTCTTCTTCAGACTAAACAAGTCCCTCAGCTGCTCCTCATAAGACTTATTCTCAAGACCCTTGACCAGCTTTCTTGCCCTAAATACAACTTCAAGCAATTTAAAAACACTAAATGTACCCAAATGATGTGGGGAAGACCTTATTTATAGCTGGGGAAAAAAAATGAGTAGAATTAATTCTGATCTCATGGAACAGTGGCTCCCACTTAAATACTGAACTGTTTGTGGTTGAACCTACTCCAGGCTTTCCCATTCCATACAAAGTCACATTGATATTGATTTCAGAATTACTTTTAAATTACAAGTACTAGCAATAACATTAACTGCATGAATTTCAAGCATTACACTTCTCTTGCGATTTCAATTATCGATTAAGTACCATGGCAGAAGTATTAAGCCTGAAAATGTTAACAGTGATTATTGCTTTGCTACTGAAGGGTTTGGGTGGGTTTTTTATTGGTGTTTTCTTTTTTCCTTTCAATTTTGGAAGCAATGCTTATTCTGGATGCTTCAGGAGCTGTAGTTCAAATGCCATCACATTTGATGTAAATGCTTAAAAGACGGAAACTGTCTTCAAATCATGCAAATACAGTAAGTTTTGATAGCAAACAGTGGATGAACAATCATGTTTTACTGGCCTGGCTGAGATAGCTTTGTAATTCGCAATGGATAGCCTCACTGTTTTTAGCATCCTTGTTGATCAGCTAGTATTTATCAGAAACTGCACATCACTCTCCAGAGGTTTCAGGGAAATGAGGTGTCAAAGGTTTATTCACAGAGAAGCAAGTAGATTTTACAACTGCCCTGCCATGCCAAGCGTATTGCTGGCATAACTCTGTGGCTCCGTTGAATTCTTTCTAGAGGAGAGTAGGCCACTATAGTTCTTAACCATAAAAAATGCATATTCATTATCACCAGTGATACCCACTGAACACCCACACATTTCACAAGCCACACTGACAGAGTGAGAGCAGTGGGGAAGGACGACAGGCACATCCCATGGAATCAGCGCAGCCCTGTAACTGGAGGGCTGATCAAGCCAGGTACGACATTCCCTTTGCAGGGCTGCTACGGCTGCTTGCACTCACCTCCTGATGCTGCCACTGCAAATGCCCAGCAGCTTTCAACTTGAACGCCTGCATCTCCTTAATTAATACAGCAGAGACAGAGCCCAGATGGGGAGCAATCACAGCAGTGGTTTATCTGCCCTTCACATTTATCTTTCTGGAGCAGGTTTGGAGCTACCTAAGGCAGGAAAGCTGAGATATGGAGGTGCTTACGGAGAGGGTGTGCGTATGTGCCTGCAGACACCTGTGCGAGAGGATGGACGCGGTCAAGAGAGGGTTGTGTATTTGTTTATCTGCAGCAAGCTATTTAAAGTTGGAGCCATAAGGATTTTCATGGTCTTGCTCCACTGCGCACAAGTTGTGTAAAGCTCTGCTTGGCAGCTGCCTTCTCTGGCACAGCTGGTCTCTGAAGGTTGGCTTCCACCACTTCTCTAATTTCTTGTTCCTCCTAACTAAGCTAAGCTGATAAGCTGTGCTGAACGTCACTTCTCAAATCACTCAGCAAAATCTCACAGTGGGGCAGACGGTTTCAAAATTATCTGAGTGACTTCGTTTTCCCTCTTCCCTTCCCTTGTGCTGTCTCACTGTAAACATTATTTGCACAAAAATCAAGATCCTGTTTCTCCATATTCATGCACCGTGCAAGTCTAACATGAACTCCAGCCTGCAAGCTGACTGCAAAAGCTACCGCAGTACATGCACAGGAGGGAATAGGAGCCACACGTGCAGAGCTGCATCATGTCCCTAAGGGCAGACAAGCAGCTGTAGCCCCAGCACAGCAAACCAGCACCTCTCCAGAGTTCAAGAACACGTTTCTTCATGTTATAGGTTAAAAGACCCCAAATGCACATCAGAGCTTTAATGGGCTATGCTTTGTAAAAATACACAAGAGAACTGGAGCAGTTTAAAAGAGCAGCTCACGTGAAGTTAAGTTACAGCTTTTGAACATAAAAATCCCATTGCATGACTCCAGCCAGCAAACTCTCACAGCCAGTGGCCAAGATGTTTAAACAGCTAGACCTGATGTCAGTGGACCACAAGACCACTGCATCAAGTTTTCACAAGGCCAGAAAGCTTTATGACTGCCTCACAGCAGTGCAGCTTCTCCCAGGAGAAGGCAACTTCCAGGCAAGGAGTTGGGTGATAACACTGTGGCATGGATAAGACGCAGTGCCCAGCTTCACACACAGCACAGGACCTGGGGTCCCTCCTGGCTCCTGCTTCAACATTGGCTCCAGGAGGGAAGAAGCACAGCCCATGCCAGGGCCTGCTTTTTAGCACTATCTCTCAGAATGGATGGTTTGACTCTAATCCATGAAACCTCAGCTGTTTCTTAGTGATAAATCCAGTTTGGAAAACCAGCAGTTTAGAAATTAGCAACGTCAGATCTCGAGGGTAAGCTGAAAACCTCCGAAGGGCAGCAGCACGTATCACACACACAAGCGCATGGCAAATACAGCAAGCACCAACTCAAAAGCTGGGTGGTGGTGGATCACAAGTTGGACCTGAACCTATGTTCCCCCTTGCCTCTTTGGGTTTCACATTTTACCTGCTCCACAACCTGATCACTCACGGCCCAGCATTGCAATAATGTCCCTCCTCCCTGACCAGTTTAACCTTTTAGCTAGAGACACGCATCCTGGTGATTTAGGGCACGCACAGGCACATCATCTAAACAAAATAAAGTGGGGTTGCTTTTCCTGCACAGTTTACAGCTGCACTGCGAGACTTGAAGCTGAAGAATGGGAAGGAGACCAAAAGCACAGGTGGGTTTCAAAACCACGTCATCCAACTCACAGCCAATTCTCAAGGAGTGGGACACCCAGCTGGGACTGGGAGGCAGGCGGAGGAGGGAGGCTGCATGCAGGGAACGGGCACCCAGTGCACACATTAACCCTGAGAGTCCTAAGGGACGTCCAGAGAAGAGGGACAGGGTTAACGTGTGCATTGCACATACTGCAATGCCGGGCCATCAATGACCAGGCTATCTATCTGGGATAGATGGTCTGCACCAGTCTGGCAACTATCTTTTTCTTACCAGCTGAGACCATTTGCTAATTCAACCTTAACCCAGCATATTCCAGTTCTCTGAAGTGAAGACAGCAACTGAACATTTGAACCTATGTCTGGCTGGTAAGCGAACTACAAGACTGATTGAAATCATACTTAAATCATCCCAAAGAACATTAGAGCCAGTATGCAAGTCTACCCTATAGCTCAGCATAGCAGGGGACTTCAACTTGATTTATCTCAGGAACATTAATGCACCAATTAGCTCTGTTTCTCTGGGGAGAAGTCATCTCAATTTACATATTTTGGTCATATAGCAGGGAGGAGAAAAATTATGAAAACACACGTGACGCATTTGGATGTGCTCAACTACCAAAGATTTTATAATGAACACAGTCATGACATTAGATTAGTGTTTCTCGATGCAAAGAGGATTTTGTTTTAACTAGAAGCGTAACGAGGAATTATAGCAGCTGTGCCTGTCATTATTCTGCTTAGCCTGTTAATGGAATTGGTTTGCTAGAACCAAATTGGTTCAAAAGATTAATTAAAAACAGGTGGTTCTGTGCAGTAACTTCTCCACACCACACTGAGAACTTTTTGTGGCCAAACCACCCACGCTTTTCTTAATAACCTGCAGAAGTTCCCTTTGCTCATCTCTAGGGGCAATAAAATAGTAGTAAAATGAAATTTGGAACACTGCCTGTGTGACAAAGTGTGTTGCAAGGGCCACCTTAGGAGAAAAGCAAGGTACAAGGAACTAGTGAGCCAGGCCATCCTCTCCAGAGGATGGTGTTCCCTAGAAACATCCTCCATTTCACTGTACATCTCAAGAGGGGCAGTCTTTGCATGACACATCCCCGAGGGGCCTCAGAGGCAACTTGTTAGTCAACAAGGGCTGAAATTCATTAGCCTCAAAAAAGAGAGAAGGAGAGTGCGATTTGAAGAAGTCTTCCAAGTCTAAGTAGACAAGCTGTGTAATTGGAGGGTTCATCACCACCTCTGCCGGCCGCAGCAACCCAGACTCAAGATCTCAGCCCATGTCAGAGCCATACTGGCTAAATGCAGACAAGAATTTTAAATAGTGCTCATGCAGCAAAACCCAGTCATGCCAAAAAGGTGTGCCTGTTAATTCAGGGAAGGAAAAAAAAAAAATTGGATCCAAGAATGGACAGGGAATCTGAGAATCCTGCTAAAAATACGTAAGAAAAGCTCACAAAGCTTATTTCACTGAATATTTGGGTTTGCTTTTAAGGGTGGGGGTGTTTGTTTGCCTTTTAAACCCCTTTGAAGTACAGACCCAAGAAAAACATTGTTCTGAGTTAGAAAGAAAAAGACACGCTCAGTATCTGTGAAGGCACAAAACTCCTCACCATCCAAGTCATCTTCACAGTAGATAGGAAACACATGTTGTGCCTAAAGCAAAGACAGCTTTGACAAACTCTAATACTTCACATGACAAAGCACTAAGAGTTAAGGCATGTTAGGTTTTCAGCCAAATACTGATTCCAAGTTTTCAGAAATGATGAAAAAAATTAATGACTCTTTGGGTCTCAATACTAGTCTCTTCAGTAACATTCCGAGTCTGCAAAAAAAGTCATTGGAAGGTGCTGCTCCAAGATCAAAAAAAAAGCCCTGATACAGCTCATGAATCAGCACAGCAAAGATGGGCTCCAGAATTGCTCGCCTACTGGTTGATACCATTCAAATGCTTTCTGTGAGAGAGAGCTGGAAGTATTTTTAATTTATTATAAAAAAGGGTGCTGGAGTACACTCTGCAGAGTATCTCTGTATTGCACGGGCATGATGGAAAGGAATCGGAGGAAAATCCAGTGCTGCAGGATCAGCAGCACCAACACCCAGAGGGACCGCACGGGCCCAGGGCAACAGATCAGTGCTCCTTCAGGATGTAAAGATGCAGGAGGGAGCACTGACCCTCACATGTGCATCTACGAGCTCCTGTATCACTCATTCCTCAGGTGTCCTTCCCATCAAAACAGGCTTACTCAAATACCCCCCTAGCTGTTAGTTCAGTTCTATCCTGAGCTCTGCTCCCTTCTTATTTGTGGCAGTAGGACAAATGCAGTTGTAGAGGGAAACATGGCTGTGCCAGTTAGAGGCTTAGGTACTCTTGGTCACAGCAAGCTGTAACACACCAGAGTACAACAGCTCCATGTAGAAATTTGCGCAGAGATTGTAGAAAATCCAGGCAGCATGATTAAGTTACCCATATTTGAAAGCTGCAGGCTGAGCTACAGTTTATGCAGCAGGAGATACCACACAGCCAAATCAGAGTTTCACAAAAGACCAGCTGAGAGTCATATAGCCAGGGAGGCTTCACTCACACGTGAATCTTTGGAGAGCACATCAAAAAACCCGTGCCTGCGATCCTTCAAACACTGCTCAGTCACAAGCAGTTAGGATTACAGTAGGACTAGACTCAGCAGAAAAAGCAGGCTCGAGCTCAATATTTTGTCATGTCCTCTCTCATTTCAACTCCCAAAGGAGCAGAGGAAAGTGGAGAGAAAGTGCATCTGAAAAGTTGTTTTAATTTCATTTCTAATGAAAGAAGTAAGCTCCTGTTTTACCAAACAGCTATTAGGTTACCTTGCAGCTAATTCCCATCCTTATTACTGCTTAGCTTTGCACTGTTTAAACCTCTCGTTGGATTGATATAAAATCCTAAGCAACGGCAGTGTTTGGAGGTGGGGAGAAGCAGAAGACAGATGCACATTCCTAAAACAGTTGCTGAATCCAAGTACTATCAAGCGCCTAAAAACCACCCCACAAACCAGGGGCCAAACACAACAGCCCATGAAGCAACTCAGTGTTTTGGTTTTTTTTTCTCTATGGGTCAGCAGGGTGGTCACCTGCCATCACAGAGCCCTGGGTTCACTCCCATTGCCAGCATGGAAATATAAGAACTACAGTGCTATTGAATCACTTTTTCCTCTTATCTTCTAAGAGTTAACACTACAAACACAAATGTGGTGCTTCACTTCTATTTTACACCAGCAGCTGGGGATCGACATGGAAAACACCTGTTAGTTTTCCAAAATTAGAAGCCAGACAACAATAAAGCATTTATTGACTGGAAGATCCTAACGAACTTCTCTTACTGCCTGGTCCCCAGGAGCAAGGCTGCCCCTCACCAAGACAGACTGATACACTGGGGAGGGATACAACCCTGGCAGCCCTCACCTCTGCTTTAAAGCCAACTCTGCAACTCTGCTGCTGCTGCTTCACTGTGTCTCCTCTCCCACCGAGTTACTTCTCCCCAAAGCAATTACATCCCCATCGATATGATCTCACCAGTTCCAAAACCCCTGCGAGATGCAAAATTAAAACCCCTCCTTGGCAGCAGCTGCAGTCAGGGGAAGCTATCCTTCACTGCTGAGCTTCAGGCCTGAAGGTTAAGTGGCTGACACTGGTGATCCTCATTTCAACTGGGAGATTTCAACAGAAAAGCTGCCGCAGCCACCCACCTGCCACCCCAGAGCTAAGGAAGCAGGAGACCCTGATTAATGCAGGCAGTGGGATCCTCACAGCATCCTGACAAGGACATCCTGCTGACAGACCCCTCCTCAGCCCCCAATGACAGGCACACACCACCAGTGCCAGGCTGCAGCCCAGCCCCAGTGCCAAAAGATTCTAAGATGCTCAAACCCCTCAATTCTCTCGGTTCGGCAAATGTAATGTCATCAAATGACTGCAAGCCCATGGGGATACCTTTTTCCCAGTCGGGCTTTCACGCTATGCCATCATTTCCTCAATGCAGGTTTGGGTACCAGGGTGAGCCCAATGCACACAGCTTTGAGTCTGGCCAAATGATATTGCTATAGCAGAACTGCTGCAAGAAAACTAGACCTCTCCAGAGAAATGCTGCACACATGCTGCAATAGCCACGTTGAGCTGACTTCCCTCTTGAACTGCACAGCCTTTGAGGGTAACTCTGTCCTTAATAAGGCAACATTAATCAGACCTGCTCTGCAAAACACCCTAGTGTAACATCAAGGAAATATGGGTTCCCTGGGTGAAGGAAGGTGTCCTTGCTTGGAAACGGGAAAAACTAGCTGAGTATTTTAAAAACACAGTCTAACCTAAAGGCAAAAAAGACAGCTTTAAAGAGCGCACAGAGCAGGAGCAGGCAGGACTTCCACTGCTCTAGCAGGACCCAGTGCAAATACAATATTAGCAAATCTTTTGCTTACAGATGTATTCTAAGCATGTTCTGGAAAGAAATCCCACCAATTCAGCCCTGGCAGAACCCACATACCCACCAGCAGCCTGCAGTCACACAGTGTCTGTGCCTCAGTTCCCCACCAAATCCAAGAGCAGCTGCAGCCAGCACTCCAGGAGGAACACGACCTTCCCCATAAAGACACCCTGCACAAATCTGCCCTGCCTTTTGTCTCAGTTCCAAAATCAGTCCTATTAATCTTGGGAGCACAGAGAGAGAGAGAGAGGAAAGAAATTACTGCCCAGGAATGTCAAAGTTATGCTGGGAATATATATTTGCCTCCATTCCAGAAGGAATGGAAGTGTCCAGCTAAGACAAAAATGAACAAACAAAACTGGTGGGAGATCAGAGTGATTCTGTGATCAGCAGCAGAGCACTGTGACCAAGTACATTTCATAGTCTACCAAGCAGCAAAAGGTGAAGACCATTGCCACACAGGTTCTCTATGGCTGAGGAAGGTATCCTGGAAAACACTGAAGTTTAATGGAACAAAACTACCTTTCAAAAGACACCCATTTGCTCTTACATGATCACGTGCTCCCTTCTTGCACAGCCTAACGCTCACTTTGTGCACTTAGGGGATTCGTGTTCCATCATCTGCCCTTTTCAGGACTCCTTTCTGTTGTTTTGCAATCCCCAAATAACACTTGGTGTTCCCCTTCCTTCCTACCATTAGCAACCAGTACATGAGGACAGGAGGATGGGCCTCATAACTCCCAGGATTACGTCTCCAGGTGACCAAGCATCTCTGTCCTCCCCAAACCAAAGCGATTCTTTTGAAATAAAAAAAAAAAGTGGAGACCCCCAGCATCACCAACCACTTCTGCTGAAACTGCTCTCAAATAATGCATTGAACATCTGGAAAAAAAATATATTCCAAGGGGCAATTTTTACAAATAGGATCAGATTTGCACTGCATATTTGTTACCAGGCAGCAGATAAAGGGTTCACACACAGTTGGGTCAATGTTAGTGATTTTATCCACTACTTTTATTCAATCATTTCTTTATGAAATCCAGAGTTGCCAGCTACATTAGTATCACTATTCAGAGCTCACATCATATGACTCTCCTCAAAACCATTCTAGCATCAGAGAACTCCCACTGGGAAATACAATAGAATAAGAAAAATAAATAAATGAAACATCATCTACTGGCACACCAGCAGTGATTACTTTATGCCTTATTTTTCCCTTTATTTCTGTAGTCCTTCCTGTCCATCCTTTTGTCCCTCCTGTTTCAACTATCTATTGAGTGCACTCCTTAAAATCCCTCATCTTTTCCCCCACAGGATGGGGCCATGTTTTCCAGTTAATTAAAGATACATGCAGAGAAACAACTCTTTTAACTTTAAAAAATCATCTCATTTTCATGCAAGATGATAGTTTTCAGCATAAAATATCATTACCCATGCCAACTGGAACATCTCGGCCCAACACTCTAAGGAAACCGGTTTGGGGGGCCGAGGTGTAGCAAACTGATGATAGTGGTTTTCTAGGGCTGTTTTGAAGGGGGAAAAAAAACAAAATAAAAAAATGAAACAAAACACAAAACCCAACCCAAGTTTAAAAGATTCAAGAAGGAAGAGGTTTAAAACAACAGAAAAAAAGTTTCAGGCAAGAGTTTAAGATAACTCCCAAATATTTCATGTTATCTCTCAGTAGGCTCTGCACTCACTACAGGAGGTTTTTAATCCCTTCCCCCCTCCCTGTTTTTCTCCATGCTAAACCTATCATAAGGGTTTTGCCTTAAATGCTCAGAATATTTCCTGGCACATCCCCACACCAGCAGCTTCACTTTTTCCATGTTTATAGCATTTATTTGCTGCTTTCACGATTTAACTGCACCCTTGACTTGCCAAATAGGTGCTACAGACACATCACACGAATACGTACCACGTGTGGCACACGCCCTTCTCGTGCCCCACCATCTCTGAGCTGCAGCACCTCTGCCAACAGCTCCCTTTCTCTGCCTTGATGTTGATTAGCAAGACGGTTGTGACTTTGCTCTACAAAAACACTCCCTGGTACTAAAGATGGCTGAGAAATATTATAAGCCTTTCTTCTCTCTTTCATTAACTTCTCTGCAAGTCCTTTTTCAGCAACATCAAAAAACAATCAAAATCACTTTCTGAATTTTTCCACTCATTAAAAAAAACGAGACACATTTTTATGGGCAGGCAGCGCATGCCAAAAAGGGTTTTGAACAAATGAACAAAACGTAGTGTTTTGAACTCACTCTTTGAGACAGATTTTCTTTTTGGAAACACTACTTTAAGGCACAAATAGTTTGATCTGCTCCGTCTTAACACCCAGCTGAACATCTGTGCTGGCCCTTCTTTAGTTCCGCCCTCCACCTCCTCAACTTCCACAGATAGAGAAAAATCCAATTTCGTGTTCAGCGTCTTCCAGAGCACTGTCCCTTCCTCCCTTGCAAAAGTTTTCAGCAGCCTTGTGCCAGCTGGTTCAGAGGTTCACCTCTTCCTTGCTCAGCTTTCCTCAGCTATTCTGCAAGATGTCAACTTCACTTCAGCCATCCAGCCTGGCCCATTTCCAATGCTTTCTTGAAATATGTCTGCCCAAGGCTGCCCTATCTCTTTTGACACACTGCTCCAAAATCTAGGACTTAGCAGCCTTTAGACAGTTGGATTTCACAATCGGCTATTCTAAGATGACCCTAATTTCCACCAGTAACTCCATCTTAGAAAAGCTGTTTCTGGCATGTTCCCCACTCCCTTATGTGAATAATCATGCAAATAAACTATTTGTTTATTTATTTTTTAAAAGCTAGTCGCTTCCCCTTCCATCCACAAATCCTCTCCCATTGATGCTCTTCAAGCTCTGCTGGCTCCCATCTCAACTCCTGATTAAATGAGCTTTTATTCCTTAGCCAGGGATGCACCTCAGCACCCCATGCACATGCTTTCTCCTTGGCCACTTTCCCCTTTCATTTCCTCTTAGGCACCCCTCTCTTGAGCTACAGATTTGCTCAGCTTGCTAAGCCCCAAGTGCTACTCTCCCAGTGCTCTTGCAGGCATGGCACAGCTGCAAAGAAAGATAATGGGGCACAAGAAAAATTCAAGGTTACCCCAGGCTGGAAGAAGAGGTGGATAAGAGGGAAAAGAGCCTAGAAGCCCTCGGCAAGGTGGACCCTATGGAGGGCTTATGTCCATGGAAAAGAACTTCCATCTGAACATCTGGCAGCAGGGGCACAAGAGCCCAGTTTGGAGTCTCAGGGCCCAACACTGATCTTTGAGGACCCTGAGAGAAGGGGCAGTCTTGAATACCAGGGCATGAACAGCCCCAGCAAACCCCTGCAGACTTCTCTTTGTTCATGGGGCTGTCACTGAGCAGCACATCCACATACGGCATCTCCACTCACAGAGGAAGCACTCCCACAGATGTGAGTGGGTCTTGATCGGAGGGATGGAAACAGAGCATGAAACTATCATCAGAGGCTATTAATGTTCTCTTAACATGTGAACTGAGCTGGAAACAGAGAACAGGAGAAAGAAAATTAAAAGCTTACATGGACGCGGGTGGTGCTTCTCCTGCCCATCCCCTGCTACCCAGACTTTCAGGGACATTAGTAGCAGGGGGTGGGAGAAGAGAGAGAGTCTTCAGCTTTCCCTTTGCTATCACTGCAGAGTCCATGCAACATCGGGGGCGGGGGGGAAGAGCAAGATGTTACAACATGTTGTGGCTGCTCTGCCATGTGGTCCTCTCTTCCACTCAGAGCCACAGAAATTTATGTTAACATGGGATCTTTGCTCCCTTGATTAGCAAGGTTCCCTGCTGGACATCAAAAAGAAGCCTTTGAGGTGTGGAATCTGGCTATTGTAGGTAATATTACATCATTACAGACCATTCCCTAACATTTGAGACTGAGAACAAGAAAAAAAGAAATGTACTTTAAGCAAAAGCAAATATTCAGAATGACTGACCTCATAAGAAACAGCAAGTTTTAAACACCTGGAAGCAAGTAGTATGACAACAAAAATCTCTCTCAGTGAACCTGTACAAAGTCATGCTGAGTATGAGCATCCTTCAAAAGGTAATTTGTTCCAGGCCCTACACACCTCCCCAATCCCTGCAGATCACAGCCTGGGCTTTTCAAGGGATATCTCTGGATGCCACGGGAAGAAAAAAAGCCTTTTTTTCTGTGGGCATGCATATTTTTCATTTGTGCATGTTATTATTCATCTATAGCAGTAAGCAATCTAGTGCCATTCCCCACAGGGTGTTGGCACATGGCCACACAAGCACAGTTGTGGAAGGGAAGGCAGGCGGTGGGGCAGAGTCACAGGGCTGAGCCTCAAGGGATGGGGTTTACCCTAAATGCAAAGCATGGCACAACATGGCAGAGCTCTGCTCTGGGACAAAGATCAGAGGCAGAGGTGGTAAATTGTGAGCAAACTCCTTTTAGGGGCTAATGGGAACATGAGATGGGATTTCCTGAACACCCTCAGGGCTTGTCTTTATATAAAAGCTGCTTGCATTTAATTACAATCAGTTACATTAGCTACATCAGTCGATTTAATTAAATTGCAAGGACACTCATAAGTTGATTTAACTCTGTCTCAAATGGATTTAGCAAAAGTTGGCAAGAAACTAAATCAACATAAACCAAGATTAAATCAACTGAAGAGCATCCACACAGGATTTTGCGCCAATTTAACAAAACCGATTTGAAGACCCATTTTAGAAGAAGCAGGGTAACTCATGCACAGAGAAAGATGAACTTTTAGGGATGAAAGCAAAGTGTCTAGCATTTCAGCAGCCCTGTCTAATAGACTTGAGCTGTGAGAAAAGCATCCTCCTTTTTCTCCATGTCCTACAGTTGGCATTTTATTTTTATCCACAGAAATTATTTTATTCATAATCTTCATAAACGTTTGCTCAACAGCACTCAGCAAGCAATTGCCATTTCCTGGTCCAGGCACACAAGCTAGAAGTCACAAGCCACGCACAGTACAGCTGCAGTTGGAATGGGGAGAGCACTAGTGTTTGTTAGGGTGGTTAAGAATAATCTACCTTGAATTAACTCCCAGCTCTGAATGCACATGTTAGCCTAATTGGAAGCTTTTAGCACTGAAATTTTCAATACAAAAAAAAAAAAAAGACACACACGGGCAGCAGATAAGACAGGCCTTTTGCAGGCAATTATTGTAGCAGCAAGTCGTGCTGCACTGCTCCTTCACGTTGTCAGCAGCTTCAGCAGATGCAGTGAACTCTGCACATCTTCAGCCTGCACCTGAAACATTATTCTGTACCAACATTAGAGCGATAGGAGGGTGGAAAAACAATTCCAGTATTATATGTGGAAAATCAAGTGGCCACAGGAACACTCTGCTCTGCAGGCAGCACTGGGTGGGTTACACCATTTCTGGTAGAAAAGCGATCCCAGCCACCAAACCAGAGGTGCTCAGAAACTGCAAAGCCTGGCAAGGATTTATAAACTCAACCACTTTGACCAAATTGCTTTTTTCAGCTCCAGAGACGTTAGTACTGATCCCTTCCAGCCAACACCAACCTCTTGCTTGCACTACACAACTGGCTTTTTTTTTTTTTCTTCATAGCTGCATTTAAACTTGCCCTCACAAAGCACCTCTTCCGTGGGACAGGTAATGGTCCTAACAACTCTCCCAGCAAACCAAGTGATTTACTGCCAGTTTAATGCCACTTGTTATATCACTATAAACTAGGTTTACAGTTCAGTGACTAGCAAGAGTAAAGCTACCACAGTTTCCTCAGTGCTACAATGACCATTACAGTAGTACTCTAAGCAATGATGTGACTTCAATAAAGGTTCAAGATCACCCTTTATTGCAGTGAGGAGCCACTTCCAAGTCCAAGCTCTGTAGAATGGAAAAAAGAGAAAACAAACTCCATAGTCTGACAACAGTCTGGGAAAGAACAAGATCCCACACCATCTTAAACTGCACCAGCCAAAACCTGCCCCCACATCATAAAAGCAGCAAAATCTTGCACTAAAACCCCAGAGGTTGCAAAAAGGGGGTCTGTCATCCCTGCAATATAGGCAGCATGGTCTACTAAACCATCAGAAAACAAGTCCTATTACACCTTTACAACCTAGGCAAATCTTTTCAGCTTTCTATATCCTACCTGTGAGATGTATCCCATTGTTTTTTAAAATTAAGAGAAAGAGATTAATTTATCACCAAACTGAAAGAGAACTAGCTAAGTAGGGAACGCAAAGAGCACAAGGGGCTGTTTTCTGCCAGTGGGTGATATAAAGGGTCTGCGAAATATGGGCCCGGTCATGGATCAGCTAATGAATTGAATGCTGTTTCAGCATTTGACCTGCTGTTGCATGCCCATCACCTGAAGCCATTTAATTGATTTTCATGGAAGATTTACCAGTCTCTGAAGAATGAAAGGCTTCATGTCTTTCATGCTGAAAATGGAGGGAGCCATCCAGGCCTTCTTCCGTATTTGGAGGAAGAAGAACTATCCTTCCTTTCTTGTTACAGATATCATTAAAAGGAGAAAAACAAACAAGTCATTGTGCACAGAAATGCTCTGCTGCCATATATAGCAATGCCATTTCCAAGCATTCCTGTTACTGCAAACAGCTCCACCCCCAAAACAGCAGGGGATGATGCACTGAACCAAAGGAGCTGGCAGCAGCTCTGTGTAGTGTCACACCTCATAGAATCATTCAGGTCAGAAAAGACCTGTGGGGAACAGTGCCAAAGGCTTGTCAAAAGTCTAGGTAGACAATTTCCACAGCCTTTCCCTCGTCCAGTAGTTGGGTCATCTTGTCATAGAAGGAGATCAGGTTCAGGTTCATCAGGCATCTCTGCTGCTCATCAGGCCTCCCAGGAAGCCCTCAGCCAAGCTGGCCAGTTCTTGAAGCGGAGGCAGCTGGCACAGCTGGCCAAGGCTGCGCAGGCACGGAGGATCAGCGAGTGCCTGGTAAGCAGCTGCAGGCACCCTCCCGGAGCAGGCTCTGCCCCAGGCTGTCCTCATCCCCTGGACAAGGGCACGGACTGGCTGGTGAGCAGCTCTGTGCCAAGCCCTGCGCCCTTCTGCTGTCTCAAGCTGGACAGGGACGGGAGCAGGGCCAAGGGCTATCTGAGCAAGATCGAGATCTACTTGTGGAGCCTGCAGGAGATCCTGTGGCTGGAGGCTGTCAGGTTAATTGGCGAGCCATCAGCTCCCCCTCCCAGGGTCCCTGCATCCAGGTGCAGGACCTGTGGGTCACCTCTTCACCCTTCCTGTGCAGGTGGGGCTGGCAGGAGCCTCATCCACCCCTTCTGCGACGCTGCACCCCAGGGTCAGCTCTCCCTGGGGAGCCATGTGGCCAGGCGGGCTGGGTGGCAGTGGCAGGGGTCCCCAACATGCCGTGTGTCCCCCAGGGCTCATCAGACGGCACATGGATGGGCATAAGGACAGAGAGTTTGTCAGAAGGTAAGGGCAGCGGGGAGGAGGAAGGAGCCCAGCACAGAGCTCCCTTCAGCCCCGGCCAGGGAGGCTCTGCTCGCAGCACGTCTCTGGGCAGGGACAGGTTTCTCCTAGCTCATGAGGCTGGGTGTCCAGGTAACAGCTAGACACAGCCACAGGGACCAAGAACTGGAACATCTTCCAGACTAAAGCCTTGCAAAAGTTTGTTTGGGACATTTTCCCTCATCCCCTCCACTCCTTTTTCCTAAAACTGATTACATTAAAAACCAGAATGAATTCTGACTACTCCTGTAATAGTCAACCCCCTCCTTGAAGCTTTAAAATAAATTCTTGCCATTGATACCATTTCAGAGGAATGCGATCCCTGCAGCCCCACTGTGTGGCTAATAACATTTTCCTTCATCAGCTTCAAGCATTTTACACCCCTTCTTTTGTTCCTCTATTGCCAAAACAGAAAGACTGATCACTCCCATTTAGCCTTCCCCAAACTGGCCATTACGGCACTGTTTTGGTTTGGCCTGGCCAGATTTCAGCGGCGGCGGGGGGAGCTGCAGGGTGGCTTCTGTAAGAAGCTGCGAGAAGCTCCCCAAGATTGATAGAGCCAATGCCAGCCGGCTACAAAGAGGGACCCGCCGCTGGCCAAGGCTGAGCCTATCAGTAAGGTGATAGCAGAGGAACGCCTCTGTGAAAAACATATTTAAGAACGGGAAAAAGAACTGCACCATAACAGCTGGCACAGAGATGGAGGAGTGAGAGTCTGTGCAGACACCAAGGTCAGTGAAGAAGGAGGCGGGTAGGATGAGCTCCAGGCGCCGGAGCAGAAGGAGTCCCCCGGGTCCGTGGTGAAGACCATGGTGAAGCGGGTTGTCCCCCTGCAGCCCATGGGCGAGGTGCAGAAGTCTACCGTGAGGATCACCGCGTAGATGTCCACCGAGGACTCCACGCCGTGTGGGTGGATGCCTGAAAGGGGACTGTAGCCCGTGGGCAGCCCGCATCAGAGCAAGTCGCTGCCGGAACCTGTAGCCCGTGGAAGAGAGGAATGCCCACGCTGGAGCAGGTTGGCCGGTGGGACTTTTGGGACGCTGCGGGTGGCTCACGCTGGAGCAGTTTCCCCCGAAGGACTGCGCCTCAGACTCACGAGGGGTGGGCTGCCCCTCGTGAGGTGTCTCCCGTTGGGCAGTTTGTGATGAATTGCCCTTCGTGGGACGACTCACGTGGAGAAGAGAGCGTGAAGCTTGTCTCCCGTGAGAGGGACCCCACAATGGCCCTGGGGAAGAGTGAAGAGTCCTCCCCCGGAGTGAAGAAGCGGTGGAACCAACGTCGGATGAACTGACCGTAACCCCCATTCCCTGTCCCCCTGCGCCGCTCGGGGGGAGGAGGTGGAGAAACCGGGATTGATGTTAAGCCCGGGAAGAAGGGAGGGATGGGGGGAAGGTGTTCTGTTTAAGATTTGTTTCTTTCTCACTTCTCACTACTCCTCTCTGGTTAGTTCTTTTAATAAATGTACCTAATTTCCCCAAAACTGAGTCTGTTTTGCCCGGGACGGTAAATGAGGGTGATCTCCCTGTCCTTATCTCAAACCCTGAACCCTTGGAGACATTTTCTCCCCCTGTTCAGTAGTGAAGGGGGGAGTGAGTGAGCGGCTGTGTGGGTACCTGGCGGCCGGCCAGGGTCAACCCACCACAGGCACATACTTTCCTGATGTCCTTTCTTACACATCTCCTTTCTGGGGTAGACTCCGAGTCTTTACTATCTTTCTTGCCACAAAAGTTTCTCCATATTATTAATTCTTCTTCCATCTTCTGAATACTCCCTAATTCCGAAATACATTTTCCAGTATGGACTAACCATCACCCACTGGTCCAAATAAGATGTCCAACAGATTACACAATGACATAACAAAATTAGTCATTCCAGATACCACCCACCACAGGATGTTGTATTTCACACCCCAGAAGCCTGATCTCGTAAAGCACATCTCTTGGGAAACCCTGGCAAGCCAGAACCAAGGAACCAGACTGCTGCAATTAATAGCAATTTCACTTTCCACAGTGTCACCCAAGGGCCATGCCCACCATAACAGCAAAGCAGAGCAATGGGGGCAGCCAGCCCGTGATCCAGGCAGCTCCAACATTCTTTTCTGTGTGGCCCTCGTGCCTGGCACCTTCCCAAAGGGCTTGCTTTCTCCATGCCCTCCTTGTGCAGTCGAGCATTAAATATCAAACAGTGGCCTTCCTACCTCTTTCCCGAGGGGCTTGTTTCATTGTTTAAGCGATCCTCTAGCACAAAACGTAAAGAGCTGTCAGTAACACAGCTAATACAGTCATCACCCAAAAGCCAGCGGCCCTGCCCTATGCAGATATTTGTAGGTTATTTAATAATCTGAGACAAGATGCAAAGGTGGTGAGAGGCTGAAATTTGCACAAAATAAAACATACATCCAAAAATCCCGAGAAGAGGGAAATGAATGACTAAGTCACAAAACCCACAAGAGGGAGACAAGGAAAAGGTTGCTGTGGACTCCTGCAGGAGATATGAAGGAGCAATGGAAGACTGCTCCCTGCATTGCTCTCATGCCTTGCTGAGGATGGGAGACACTAACACTGAGCAGCCCTGCGCAGCCGCTGCCCCTTCAGCAAGCTCTGTTACTGGGAAATTTATCCTGGGACATTTGGCTTGCATGTTCCTCTTCTCAGCAACTCATCTTGGCTGTAAAGTGAATGCTCAGGGGACACAAATTCTCTTCCAGTCCTGCTTCCTTCCAAGACCAACGAGGTTTTTGCTGTTGGTTCAGAGCAACACTAAGTCTCAATAGCAATCCTGAAAGCATCCGTTTCTTCTATCCCCTGCAGCGCCCATTAATGCCTTCAGGAGCGCTTCAGAAATCCAGCACTGAAGGACAAGCATGTAATAAAAGCCAGGCACCAGCAGATTGCATCAAGCGTAGAGCGGAGCAAGCCAGCCCCACGGCTGGGTGCAGGTGCTGGTAGCAACACCTGCTAAAATCCAGGCAGCATCACCCACCACCCATGCTAAGCTGGACCCTTCCACCAGAGAGCCACATGCTTAGAGACGCTACAGCCCAGTCTGCTTGCCGCTCCACTTTATAGTATTCAGGAGGAGCACCAAATTAGGCAACACACCCAACCCCACAGCACCCTGGGACTCAGATGGCAGCACATCTCTGCAGGAGGGACACAGAGAGCTTTGTTAGAGCCAGCACAGAAGCAAACTTCACGGCCATCCTCCTACTGACATACCTGACCTGCTCAGTTCTTACTGACCACTTGGGAACAGCCGGGTGCACGACAGCACTTGTTTCTCCTGATGGATGGGTCCATTTTCAGATAAATTTCCATGAAAAGATATCAACATAAACAAATCTACTACCCTCACAGAGGCGCAGTATACTACCAAGAGAATAAAAAAGGTCCCTGTCTGCCTCCCAGCTAACCACTAATCCCTTGCAATGAACTTCTGAACTCTCCAACCTTCTCTCTTTGCACACAGACTCCCCTGGGGCATAAAGACAGAAGAAATGTATTCACTCTTCATTTCAAGGTGCATTAAAGCTATGGGTTACAAGGTAGGAAAAATAGACAACCCCTGTAAAAAAAAAAACCAAACCAAAAAAAACCCACAAACCCAAAATCAAAACACCACACCCTGCTAGCTTCCAGTGCTTCGACACAGACTTCCAACATAAAATAAAAAGAGATCACATCACTGCTGCACACTTAGGGTCAGGTCCTGACACAGCTCGGACTCAGCCAGGCACTGCCTGGGACACGCATCCAGCTAACAGCTCCCCAAAAACCGGCGCTGCCCAAGCAAAGAGCTGCTCTGCAGCCAGAGCAGGGTCAGCAAAGGGGACATACAATAGAGGAAACGTTAGCCTGTGGATACCTGGTGAAATACCAAGCACTCTGGACTTGAAAGCCCTCCCTGATATCTTGTTCCCCTAACCAGTTTTTATTACAAAGGAAATGCCAAGTTCATCTTTTGGGAAGAGATGGAGGTGATGAGGAAGGGAAACACATGACACAGAGGTGATTCTTCACCAGGCAATCACTTCTGACCTCCTGCTGACAAGATGAGCAGTACAGCAGCATTTAACCCCTTTTGCCAGCACGGAGAAACTCCCCAGTTCTGTTTTGTGAGCACATTTCATCCTTAACCGAGGTCCTCGTGTCACCCCACCTTGCCTGTCCTTCTCATTTAACAGAGCTGACGCACAGGTACCTCTGGGTGAAGCCCAGCAAAGCACATGGACTTTTGTGAATGAAGAGCAATAGGAAAGGATGACAAGCACTGGAGCCACCAGCAGACAGACTGCTTTTCCCACTGTGCCAATAAAGACTTAGATCAATTCATTTACTGTCACAAACCAACTAAATACAATATTGGAATGAGCTAGAGCAAAGCTCCTCAGTGCCGTGGCATCCTGCCTGCATCCACTACAGCAAATTATGCCTGGGAGAGGCAATGTGTATTTTCCCTAAGCAAATATATAATATTGATACATCCTAGATCTGTACAGCCAGATTGCCATTTACAGCTTCCACTAGGTGCTAAACACTGGGAACTTCCATACCTGAAACTTGTAAGCATGACTGTGATGGATGTTCTTAGGGGAAAAAAAAAAAAATACAGGTTAACATACACAACAGGACCAAGAGTAAAACTTTCTCCTCCAAGATAGCGAGCCTTTCTCCCGCTCTTCTCAAGAAGCTGCCACCCACCTGCCCTTGGGCAGGGCTGGCTCATCTTCTGTCCAGAAGACTCAGATCAATCCCCAGGAATAGCACTGATCAATTCTTAAGAATATCAGCCACCTCAACCCCTCACTAAACAGCTGCACACACATTATCTGCAGTTGCTGCCAAACCTCCGAAAGAGCCACCAGGGACCACACTAATCAATTTTTATTTCTAATTAAACTGATGGCTGCAGTATGCCAGAAGAAACATAGGCAGAAGGGACTACCCTAAATGAAGATGTTAACGAGGCAGCAGGGTAGAGATTTACACCAAGTAGTTGGTCTTTTGAGTAGGCTAACAAATACGAAAGAGGCCATCTGCCAGTCAGCCAAGACACCACACCAACTTGGGACACTGAATCTTTCCCTCATTCATTTCTTCTTGCCCTTAGCCACCTTCACAGACCCTCTGTTTTGAAAATTAAGTCTCTGAGGACTTGATAAGGAAGGTCAGGATTTAATGGGCTGACTGGCATATCTGTATCCTTAATCACCACTTCCACTGAAGAACAATTCATATTTCACTTTTATTCAATCTCCAGTTCCATTCCCTCATGCCTCAAAAGTCAGCATATGAGCTTCCTGACCAGGATGTCATCACTCACCTCATTAAAACAACCCAAGTCTTAACAGAGGCTTTTATTATACCTTTCACTTACTACCAGCAATGCTTGGCCAGAGACCTCCACCTCAGGTAGTCCTTTACAGCCAAAGAAGGAAGCAGCCCCTGCAGACATGCTTCACATGGCTATGCTGGGTATCTGGATTGGGGCAAAAGGAGATAAATCACTGATTTCCCTTCTGCAATGAGGAAGGGAGGCAGACAGGCAAAGCTGGGCAAACAAATCCCATCCTACAGCATCTTCATTTGGAGCTTGCCAACTGGGAGAGCCTCCAACCATCTGCTTAAAACAAAGTGTTGGAGGAAAATAAGAAAGGAACCCAAGAAGTAAATGTTGCTGACAGTGAATGAAAACTGCCAGTGCCGTAGCTACATGCATCTGATGAGCTGAAAGGATGCTGGTGTGTGCAATCCTTCAAAACTTCGCACAAAAAGCCCCGAAGATGGAAGGTGTTATTGGAGAACTGGTAGAGGACTGGGGTCAAACAGACAGGCTCACATTGGCTGTCCAGTGGTGCTCAACAGGCAGACACGAGGACAATAACAAGCGTACATGAAAGCAAGGCTCTGGATGGGCAAAAGCTTGATCCACGCAGTGAGGGCTGCTGTGCAGAGATGGTGTCCCTGGTGCTCACTGCAGAGAGATGACAAATGCTACTGCGACAGGCTAGATAAGGAGACTCTGTGGGAAGGGAGGACTGAAACACCCACTGGAAGGCTAGACCAAGGCGATGCCAGGGCACAAGGGACAAATGTCCTGAAATCTATTTGAAACTCGAAGTGAGAAGAAACACATGGCACTGCTCAGTCTCCCAAGCCAATTCAAAATAGCCTCAAACTCTTATCCCTTCTTTCTACACCCAAATCTTACTACTACACAGGCAGTTTGCTGCAAATTAACTCCCACAGTGGGGAAAGACTACTTGAATTTGTTCTCAGTGCTTAAATCATGTTTCATTCTCCCACCCCCAAAACAATCCTAAGAACTAAACAAGCTGTTGCTGAGCTGCTTGCAAGGATTTATTTTGAGTTTTGCAGCTTATTTCTGTACTCAGGTGCAAGGCTCCTCTTTTGCTTGTTTGCAGTGCAGTGATTTGTGCTGCTGGAAGCTGTATCCACTGCAGAGGCAGCACTTGGGAATAGTTTGGAGGTGCTTTACTATTCCCTTTCTTCTTATATTTTTGGAGGGATTTCTGGTGTTTCGCCTGAGACAGCCTATGCATATAGATAAAGTAAAATGACTACTTCAAAAGCCTTACTGTTGTAGGTGTTCAGGATGGAGGTAAAGAGAGTCAGGGGCTCACAGGACAAATGTACCTACCCAACCGTGCATCCCTTCACTGGGTCCAACTTTCTTTGCTTAAGAGCAATGCACTTGCAAGAGCTCTCAATTTTCATCAGCAACTTCTTTTCCTCCAGAAGCACTTTTGCCTCCTCCAGATGTCATGGGGTTTCCCCATCATAGCTCACTGACAAGGGCATTGTGCCTACTGCAGTGTTCTGGTCCTGGGCAAGAGGATCTGCACCAGCTCTTCTGCTCATATCCTTTCCTCTGGCTTCTTCCTCTTCTCCAGCACTGGTGTTTATCCATGTCACACAAACATTTGTCACACGCGCGCAAGCACTATCATCCCTAAAGGAATCCCACTGTAAGGTTTCCAGTGACAACTCCTCCTGCAAACTGGGGAAATCCAAGACAGCCCAAGAGATAGCTCCAGTCTGAGCAGCGGCTTCATGCAGAAAGGTATGTAGGAGCAAAGGCATTTCAGTGAGCACAGGGGGCTAAAACAGAGATAAGTTTATACTTGCTGTGTCCCTTGGGATAAATGTGATGATGGCCATCACTGTTGCCAGAAAAGAGGATTTCACAATTGCCATCTGAAAGTTGTCTGTACCCACACGGGTAAAAGCAGTGCTCACACCAGCACTGCACTACTGGAAAAAAAAAGCTGACTTAACACCTACACTGCTCACAGAAGAGCTTTAGTGTGATCAATTTATACCCCACTACCAGATACTAAGAAAGGCAGCAGCTTCCCAGATGACTCAGTAGCCTGGGAAGAAGGGACAGACTTGCACATCTCTGCATATAATTTACAAGACAGCAGCCTGAATAGCACAATCTAAAATATTTAACCAGAAAACTAAGTCAAAAACTCCTTGTTCCGTACCATAGAGATCTGTATTCCACTGGGCTTACAGACATGAAAACTCATGGTGTCCACAGATTTCTAGAGGAGACAGAACAGAGGAGCCCTGGGCAAGCCCTCACTCACCCTGCCATCCAGGAGCATCACTTCCCCTGTCCTGCTTCAGCTCACACATAACCACAAGCTCTCAAAACTAATTTGAGAGTCTGTAACATTCAGACAGCAGAAATTGGGTTTTGCTAACATTGGGAAGAGCTGATAAAACAGACAGGCTGTCCTAGCTAGTTAGAGAAGCTTCTTGCAGCAGCTAGAATAATTCTGCATAATGGGACCTAGGGGTGAGTTGGGGGAGAAATTGGACAGGCGTTAGCAGAAACACCCAGGAAGCTTTAAACACTGAGGAGGGCAAGCTTTATATGTCTAGTCACACGTCTCATAGCAGCTTTGCATGGAACTGGTGAAGAGCAATAGGTGCTCACTGCCAAATACCGTGATGAACTCATGTCAGACCTCCCCAGCACCCTCTCCTCTCCTGCTCCTACAGCCCACAGGGATGGAAATGCAATAGCGGGCAAGGTACGCTCCACTGCCAAGCAAAATTTCACTGTCCTCCGCCTAATTACAGTGCAGCCCAATAATTTGCCACTGATGACAGCAAGATTATCCATACATCGGTGTCCTGGTTTCTGCTCGTTTAGAGTTAGTTTTCTTCCTAGTTAGCTGGAATAGTGTTATGGTTTGGATTTAGTATGACAATCACATTGGTAACACGCTGATGTCTTTAGTTGTTGCTGAGCAGTGCTTATGCTAAGTCAAGGATTTTTCAACTTCTTGTGTCTTGCCAATGAGAAGGCTGGAGGGACACAAGAAGTCTGGAGGGAACACAGACAGGACAGCTGTTGTTGCTTTTTCATCAATAGGTCACTAAGAAGTGTTGACTTTTACCAAACTCTCAACCAATACCAGGGGAACCTCACTCTTGTTTGTCCACAGTGACAACAAACCCCCATGTAGGTAAGCCTAAGCACAGTTTTCCAACCACTGCATAACAACTTCCCTAATTTTCAAGAGGTTAAAGAAATTAACATGAGAACAAGCTCACACTGAGGGAGAACATTTCTGGCAATTTATAATCCCAGTTTTGTGCCTAGTGAATTGGCAAATACTTAACATACAACCTTATCGGAGCACCTCCACAGCAGAGCTTCATAAAAAACACTGAAAGATAACAGTAGTAAAATTCTGAAAACAAATTGCAGACCCATAACAGGAGGTTTAAGTCTCCAGTTCACTTGGAAAGGAAGAGGAGCTATAAATTAGAAGAAATACAAGCTCCAGAAGAATACCTCTGTCCTAGATTTCACTTTATATACCCAGAATACATTTCCATTTTAGGCAGGGGGAGATCTGTTTACCTATTTCCCTGAAAAATAGATGTCACAGAACAGAACTAACTAGAGTCCGATACGTTATTTCTTTGCATACCTTGCTGGATGGCAAGAGGAAGGTAATTAAGATAAACTCCAAGGCCAAGATACAAAACACCAACATACTAGAAGTTACCCCACAGGCTTTTTGCTAAGAGCACAGATACATCTTAGCAAACAAGTCCAAGCATCCAGATTCCTTGGGATCATTTAGCTGAGCCCTGCTAACAATCCCATCCTCCATCTCTGCCTGGACCTCTAAAGCCAACGGCTACAAAGCCGTAACTCCATGGTTCATGCAGAAATTAGTTGCCTTGAACTGCAAATAGTTTTAAAACAACTAAATAGTTTAAACTGCCAGAGTGCAGAAAATGTCATTATTCTATTGTGATCAGAGGTGTCTGAGGTGCTTCAGAGAGCAGACAGAAAGGCACAATCCCTGTAGAACTCACAATCCAATTAACTTAATTAACCATGCTATTTTCCTAGTTCCCAGTTACTCCTTAAATCAATGAACTAAGACTTAATAGAGAAGTACATAACCAGAAGCTTTATTGATCATACCTGCACACAACACTGACTGAACTCCCAAAGCCATGGCTTGGCATAAAAACTTATAGAAGATACTCAGTAGCAGCCTTTCACTTTATTTTCCCAAAGCTCTATGCAGGTACCAGAGCTTGGAAAGAAGTGATCAAGAGGCAAGGATGGAAGATTTAATAGCAAGAGAGCAAATAAGTACAGGCACAATGTTAATGTACATTACAAGAAGCGAAAAAAAGAGAATCATTACAGTATTATTCAATTTTAAAATAAAAATTTTACATTTGTTCATCACTTCTCATAAAGAAGGATCCCAGTGTATTTTACAAATTAATAAGGAGGCCAAACCTGCAGCCATCTATTTCACCACATCCTCTCCACACCTCCTGTGGCTACTTATAGCCCAGAACAAGCGAGCAAGCAGCTCCTCAGCCCAGGCAGGGAAGAGCAAGGAAGACAGAGAAGAAAAGCTGCAGACATCCCCACGGAAGGTGCTCTCTAACGGGAGTGATGCCTTACACCAGCCCTGCCAGATCTCTTCAGCACAACATCACAGCCCAGCAGGTCAGCAGAAAGAGCACAGCCAGCCCTAAACACAGGGCATGTATCCCTGACTTTGCCTCCCACAAAACACTGTCTCTTTCCTTATTTCCAGTGCTTCTCCAGTGCATCTTTTTCTGCTTACAGCAGTGTAACCATGCAGCCCTGTAATACTGCATGCACTGAGCTTGCAGGGCCTCAGCACTGCGGCTTACCAGGCTTGCTCCACCACGCTCTTCTTGACCTGCCCACAGCTTTGTTTCACTTGATTCAGCTGTGGCAGCAATTTCTTCAACTGACCAATTATCTATGGCATTGCTGTACATCTCTGGATGGTACAACCACAGTTTTATACGGGTATTTGTAACAAGCAGTTATTCTATGAAGAATTAGATATTTATGACCTACACAATAATCCAGTGCAGAGAATTAGCGCACTTTAGAAACGGACATACGGGATGTGGCAGAGGGGAGCACCAGCACAGGTTGGCAAGTGATGAAACACAAACTTGACACTGTAGATCTCAGCCCTCACCAAGTTATCCATGATCAGTTAAAGTAGTGCACACTTGGAGCTAGACTAAACTGCTTGTAGGGATAATGAAGAGAATAAATAACATCCCACATAAGCTGTAACACAACCTGGAGCAGCAAACTGATGAGCTGTGAAAGCATCTTAGCAACAAAAATGACCACAAGCAGAAGCTAACTGGGGAAGACAAAACCATCAATACAGAAACTATACCCTCCCTGGCAACACAAATGTATAACAATTTTAACTGCATTATTAGACTTTCTTTTTCTGTAACAATTATAGCTGAACTAGTAAGGAATAGACTCTTAAAATTTCAACTACAGTCACAAGAAATTGTTGACTTTTTTATACATAAGGTGTGCTGCTTCTTCACCCATTAAAAAAAAAAAAAAGAGTGCAACAGCAGTCACACACAATGCAACAAAGCAACAGCAGGCAGGAGAAGACTCTTTAAGTCTCCTTTCACCAGTTCTTGTCCGGGATGATCTATTACCAGCTCCTAATGACACTGAGGAGGTTGTTCATTTTCAAATAGGTCAGTGACTCATCATTTCAACTCACTTTCCTCCACTAAAAATCAATGAGCTCCTGAAACAGTATTACCCTGGATGATTGGTGTTTTAACATCTCACTTACAGAGGAAGCAGACCCCAGAGGTCCCTTCCAACGCTGGGTCACCTCAGTCAGCCACGAAGATGGACTGACTCTCTTGGCAGGAAGCAATTGCCCCCTGGGAAGTGGACACCTTTCCAAAAAAGAGTTTTTGTGGATGTTGAGCAGATTTGTGTCTGATGTCTACTGTACAGTATTTCACTGCAAGAGAAGAGAGTTGCACTTCCTAATGAACCCATCCAGCCACGGCACAGTCCAGCAAGCCACCTGAATTCTCTTGCTTACTTGACTGTGTAAACAAATCTTCCTATTCCCTCTATTCATCTCCCAACTGATCTTTTCCACTGTACTTCAAGTTCCTATGCATGAAAAAAGGGAAATATCTCAGAAAAAAAAAAAAATCAATCAATCTCTTCGAAGAGCTTTGCCCCTTTCACTCATATAACATCTCCCAAAATACCATCAGCAACACTCTCCTCTCACAGCACAGATCTAAGTATTTGTGTTGTGTGATAGGACCTATTTCACCTCCAACTCACGAGCCTGACTAACTTGCTGTGTCAAAACCATTTAAGGGTTTAATAGCTTGCCAGTGGCTAACCAACCTGGCTGGTTAGCAATGGGCTGAGGTAGTGACAGGTACGTTGAAACAGGATTTGCACACCGACTGTCACATCGGCTCAGAGCAGTCGCTAGTCAAGGAAATCTGTCAGGCTCCAGCAGGAAATTCTGAACAAGGAAAGCTGCAGGTGGGAAAGAAGTAAGGTTTGCAGTGGGGCACAGTGTCCAAAGACAAGTTAGCAAAGCTGGGGGCATTACAACTCTTTGGCATTTTCCTGGCTTTCACTTACATGGTGTTGAGGTTCAACAGCTCAAATGCTGATTACCCCACAGTACAGAGGCACAGCTGACAATGATATTACATTATACTATTACACTCAAGGGCTAAAAAAGCCTTTAGAGCCAATTCACCCTAAAGTTAAATTCATGTAAAAAAAGCTCTGCACACATTCACATATAGGGGACATTCCTCAGCTGTTTTAAAGCACTGCAGAGGCAGCCGTCCCCACCAATGCAAGGGCTCCTTCTTTTCCCTTGCACCCTCCTGAAAAGATTCCCCCATTTCTCTGCAGGGGCTTTGACATCAGGCCCATCATGCTACGACCCAAGCGTAAGGGATCTCCCTGCAGTGTAATTCAACACTTCTCTCCCTGTATCCTGCTCAACGGCACCTCCAGCCAGCTGCGCAAGAGGTGGATTTCTCTAAGCAGCTCACAGCTGTGGAGGGACACAACACGGAAACAACCCCCTTTGCTCCACACTCCTCCAGCTCCCAACCTCTGCTCCCACCTCCAAGCTCTCCACCACTGCATTGAAAACAAGCACCAATATTGCTGTTTGCAGTCAAACATCACGGCATGATTTTGCAGGAGAGAAAGGAAGCACAGAAAAATGGCACCTAGTGTACTTTCAGCTCACTAGATAAGTCAGCGGCAAGGCAATGAAGGGTAGTTGGGAATCTGCATCTCCTTGCTCTGCTGGGAACTTCCCCGGAGAGGAGCAGCTGCTTCGAGCAACAGTCGGGGAAGCAGATGGGTGCCAGAGGATGGCACTCTCTGGCCAAAAGCCACACTCCCTCTTAATCATTCAGAGGCACAAACTGGATGGCATTCGTTGCATCATTGCCTGTCACTGAATTACTCCCGGGCAGTACATGACCCTTGGCAAGGGGCAGCCCCAAAGTGCAGGGGTAGTGCCAGCTGCCAGAGCGGCACAGGGGTCACCACTGCGCAAGCCCGGCTCCGTGAGCTGGAGGCACACGGCCGCGGCACTGCCCGTCCCCAGGCGAGGACACGTTACAGCCAGCAAGCCTCATCTCACAGCAAGCCTTAGAGAAACTGAGCATCACAGCCTGGTTTGCAAATTTCTTGCATTTGTCTATCCCCTGACCACTTAATAACAAGCCCCTGTGTAAGCACGGTGACAGTGAAGGAATTACATTAAAGTAGGACAGGATACACCAAAAAGCCAATTACAATAGCTATTCCAAAAAACCAACTCAGAAGCCATCCCTACACATGGCCAAACACCCTTGACAGGTTGGAGGTGGGGGAAGGAAAAGCAGAATAAATACAATTAAACAAGCAAGACAGACAGCTCAGCTTTGTGTTACATCTGAAATGCAGTCTCCAGAGGCTGAAGAAGCGGCATGACTGACTAGGGTGAATTTTGAAATTCCTCAAAGGCAGGTTGCCTAGATGGTTCAGGCAGACCCAGGCTGACAGAAATGCTGCTAACAGCACCTAATTTGCTAGAGGATTATCACTTGATGTCACGGATGGAAACTAGATTAGAGAGCTGGTAAATTCACAACACACATCCTTACTGTAGAGGGAAAATTTTACCCACTTAGAAAACTTTTTGTCCTGCCCAACTGTGTGCTGCAATTGATTTGCAACCTCATGCCAGAAAGAGATTTTCTAACACATTTTGGTAATTTTTACCAAAAATTTGGCACAGTTGGAATAATTCTGACTATTAAGACATTGATCAGAGAAAGACAGCCATGAAGTTACACTCAGTAACTGCACTTTCATATCTGTTTTGATCTGAACATCAAAACCTTGTAAAGTGTAGTCACTGCCCATGTTCTGCAGACATGAAGGCTGGGGCATGCAGAGGATTGCAGATTGGTTTTCCAAGTGGCACAGAATGTCTCAGCCCCATTAATTTCAATCGACAGAGGAAGTTTCCCACCACTCTGAGGAACTGAACAATAACTTTCTTTTGCTCAAAGCCCTACATTCAGTCAGAAACAGTGCTAGACAAAGGACCAAAAGACCTGTGACTCAATCCCCAGTACTAATTGACATTAATTAGCAAGTGTCAGCCACACCAGAATTGCTGTAGTTACCACTGGACTACAGCCTGACCCGCTGGGGAACACAGCAGGTACTTAATGCAACCAGGTGCTACTGCACAAGGTGTTTGGATGGGAAGTAAAGAGGGACATACAGCCCATGGAAAACACTGGAGTAGCAAAAATACAGCCAAAAACTTCAAGCATCCTCACATCAGCATCTCATCTAAACACATGCTATGAGATTTGCAGCATGCTTGAACTTTAGGTTGTCTCAGACAAAAGCAGAGGCAGCACACAAGGCTCCTACTCCACATGAGAACGGAGCCCAAAGGTGTTATCTGCAGCCACCTTCCAAAACACCAAGAAGGAACCTCCACAACTTGTGGCCTCTGTGTTAAAGGCCAATTTAAGCCAGCTATTCAAAAACTGTTCACCGATGTTTGGGGATTCTTTTGTGGGTTTGGTTTGTTGGGTTTTTTTTTTTTAAAAAAAAAAGGAACACAGGAACACCAAGTTATTTCTTTCATCCTCATTCACTCTCCAGCAACCTGAACTGATTTCTGCAGTGCAGAGGTAAAACAACCCTTGTCTTTCACCTCCTCCAGTGGTGCTAACAGCTCTGCCACTGGGCATTCCCTCACTTTTCCCGAGACTGAGCACTAGCTTTAAGATTTGCTCCTCCACTCCCTATTCCCCCTTGTTACTCCAGAAAGGAAAAAGAAACAAAACTTATGTAGTTCAAAAGGCTTCAGCCATTGACAGGAATAAGGAGACAAACGAGAGCACTGACAGGCTGTGTCATATCCGGATACTGAAGTACGGAAGAGGCAAAGAGCTGTCAATTACATCCAAACCCTACATCTAAGGCGTGTAGGTCAACCACATGCCTGTCCTTCACCAAGCACACATCAGAGTTGCTCTTCTCCTGGGACCTGAAGGGATGCATTCTGCAGGAACAAGTCCTGGCAGTGTCCTGGTCACAAGAGGCTTTTTTTTCTGAGTTCCTGAAGACTGCCAGCCAAAGAGACTATGTATCTCCCCAGCTTAAGGGGAAAAACAGAGATGGAAGAAGGGCAAGAGATGATGCTCCCAAGGAGGAAGAAGATTGGGAGGCAGTACCACAGCGCTGCTCACTGCCTCACACAGATCTACCTGCCTTCCCATCACAAAAGGGAGGTTTATGAGGGGATTTTTTTAAGGACATGACCGCATGTACAATAAGGAAATTGATTTTCTCCTGTTTGAGCTGAAAGTAATCAAAAGAACAATCTAGAAAAAAATATTAATTCTCAATAGTGCCCTCTACTCAGGATTAACTCATAGCCCTGAGACAAGCTGCTACCAATATTTGCTAACTCATCCTCCAAGCTCTTTGCTAAGTTCATCCCACTGTGACAGCCCCAGGGAATTTTCCAGAAGTCAAAAGGGATCTGGGAAAGATGGTTTTAAGGAGGGAGCCCCTACTCCTGGAAACATCATCATCTCCTGGAATACACATAGAAAAGACTGAACCTGCATCAGGAAAGCACACTGGTACCAAGTAAGAAAAGAGCAACTTAGCATCACTAATTTCTGTAAAACTGTCACACTCCCTGACAGTTTGCTTTATTCTTTTTTTTTTCCTTGTTGCTTTGCATATCATTTGTTGCTAAATCTTCAAGGCCTCTTCTGGATGCAAAAGAAGACAAGCCTTCCTGCCCCCCAGCCCAAGCCTATGTCCTGCTTCTGTGGGGATTACTCTCGTCAAACTGGGACCAAAGGTAACACAGAGGGCCCTCTGTGCCCAGGCACTACAAGATCACCTAAACTTTGCCCCAAGAACAGAGAGGAAGATATATTTACTTTTAAAAAAAGGAAGACAGAGAAAAAAAGAAATCCAAAGGCCAATCTCAGCTCCACCCCACAGGACCCAAGCGAGATCTCTCAAGCCTGATGAATCCTTGCCTCTAGCAGCAGCTCTTGGGTTGCAGAAGCACTACTCTGATGTGAGCCAGAACCTTTATTTCTCTGCACAGATGAATGAAGTGTCACCAAAATTACAAACAGCATCACATGTAAAAAAACAACATCTATAACCCAAATAAATACTCTGAATAACCTCCAACTCTGGCAACAAAGCAGCAGCCAAAGTTAATACAACTGGTAGAACAAAAACCCTGTAATGCCTTGTTCACAGCGGAAATAAAGTTGTTAAGCAAAAAAGTGTGTTACTTCACAGACAACTTTTAGAGTTTAGAACTGAACTTATTTTGCAGCCTCAGCAAGAGGTTTCTACTCGTCAAGATGCAGCAGTTTAGCTGGCAGGATCACTGACACCTCTACTTACACACACAAGTAAGACATGGATCCAACCACAATTTAACCGACAGCATTTCCTTGCTCTCAAAGAGCACACAGTAGCCCTCCCATCTCCTTAAACGCAGAGTGGTCTTGATGCAAAATACCTGAAGCTGTCAGAGAATATGACTGAACTAACTTCCCAGTGGAAAGCAGCTCCCCCAATGCTTCAGTGGAATCAGCAAATTTTGCTGGAGCCAGAAAACAGTTTTGGCTCAAAACCAAAAGCCAGTAATTACTAGATGCCAAGTTCAGCTAACATCAATGAAGGGGAAAGTCAGTAACAAGGAAATCACCATAATTGTAAGGTTTATTTGTTTTAGTTATTTCACTTAAATCCCTTCATCTTCCAAAGACAGAGGGCAGAAAATAGCAAAAAAAAATAGTTCATACTTTTAACAAAACAAGAGGGCTGAAAAAACAATTGAATTTTAAATGGAAAGCTTCATTACTTTTCTCCCCCTCAATGGAAGGAGTTCATGGGAAGATCAAGTGTAACTGGACAAAATGCAGACCCTCCCAAGAGATGTTTTATCCCAGTGTGTGGTTCAAGTAGGCCAAGCAGTGCAGAAGAGAAGCTGCCATGTCCAACAGGGGTCCAACAGCAGGGGGGGAAGAAAAAAGAAAAATCATCACACAGAAAAATGCAGCAAATGCTCTACCTGCTCTAGATATTACACAAGCCTTTCACATATAGATCACTCTTCTGAACTTCAAAGATTAGGACTAGCTTTTGAAAGAGATGGCTCCATTTATGTGATGCTGAGCTCCAAAAATGCCATTTCCTGGGAATTGCCCATGTGCTTTTCCAGTACTCTTGGCATGAGTCCACAGCAACACCAACAGGTCCAGAGAACAACAAGCATGGCCTGAATCCAGACAGACCTGGCATCTCTTCTCACTCTGAAATTCTCTTGGCTATGACAATTCATGGTTTCCATCAAGGTCTTCAGCTTCCTGAAAAGTTCCTCCCACACTTTCCAACCTTGGCACCTCTAAAGGGAGAGAATGCCAAACCACTGCAGCTGATGCATTTGCTCAGCACCGAGTGTCATCACTCAATATTGCTAATAAAATCTCTCTTGCAAGAAGCCCCAGAGTGTAATAGCTTAAATGAGAGAGCAGAACTGCACAATACTCGTACAGTTTCATACAGCCAAATTTGGTGAATACAGGATCACATTCAAGTGGTAAAATGTGGCAGACCACTTCAAAAAAGCAAGACAACAACCAATGCCTTTAAAAAAAATTCCAACAAGGCTTCAAAATCCTTTCATAAAACCCTTGTGGCTTTATCCCCAAGTTGTGCAGGACTTCTCAATCAGAGTTAAATTTTGATTGCTGAAGCACAGGATCAGAAGCAGCAGCGAAAACTCAGCTCAGCATGACAGTGTGACAGCCAGCAAGGAGGGGAGCAGGCAAGCACAGCGCTTGGGCGCAGCTGTTACTCCCTCGCTCGATGGGTGCCAAATCCACATCAACATATTAATGAACGAAAAAGACCCCATCAAAGTCTAGCAGGATTTGCTCTGGCTGTCCCATCAGTTTGATGAATGAACATTATCCCTTAAGCATTACCACCACAGCCTTCAAGCAATCCTAATTCTCCACCACACTTCACTGGAGGGTCAGAACCTCTATTTTTACATTTTGCTTAAAAGCAGTGACTTGTGTAATGAGTATTACTGACAAAGAGCATCCCATAAATTCCGAGCGCTGCATGTGCAAGTCCTCATCTCTGACAAAGCTTGGATGCACCATAAAGTAACGGTATTGCATGCAGGAATATATTAATACGCTGCATTCAGCAGACATGCATAACGGCCCTTCAACCACAGAGCTGTTCAACTGCACGCTACTTAAGTGACAGCTATCCAGCTGAATTTCTTTACTGAAAATTAAGTGCCAGCACAACAGATCACATCATTGTAGGTTTGGACAAAAGGACTCTGTAAGGCAGTGTATTAAAATTGAACAGATCCAGCCTGGCATTGAAAGATGGTCCTAAGACACCCTGATAAATACAGAAACCTCCTTTCTGAGCGACTGAATTATTTCTGATGTGGTAAGCACAAGAGCAAACATGTAACTTTTAGCAACAGAATAGCTCACTGATTTAAACTTGAGCACACCACACAGTTCGCGAGATCAAAATATTTATGGGTAAGTGAAAAAGTGACAATTCAAATTATTTTTAAGTTACTCCAGTTTAGTTATTCTACAGATCACACATGCATATGACAACATGGAAATCGGTGAAAGATCTTCTAATTTTCTGCTAATCATGCAAAACCAGCAGATTTCCATCTTATTGGGATATTTCTCCTTGATGTGTGTGATTAAGTAAAGAAGAATCCCATTTCCAGCCACAATCATAGTTTCACAGCTATGGAGCAAAACATCCCAGTATGCTGTTCTGAGGACAGAATAAAAAGCTGATGTTTATAACCCAGCTGTTATAAACCCCCTCAAGACAGACTGCTGTGATATTTTTACCTTCCCATTATAAAAATTTAAATAGTTCTGCCAAAACCATGAAATACCACCCCCCTGCTAAATTTCCCCCAGGGTCCCGAGCCTGTCAAAATGCACCTGCAGCAAGATAAGGCAGGCAAAAAAGGGAGATTGTGCCATGGGGTTTGACTTCATTGCCCTCACCCCACAAATGGACCCACACCACGAAGGATTTCCCTTTCCCCACGCACCAAGGGACACCTCTGCCCGTGGCTGCACAGCGGCAAAATGCCCCTATATGCTCCTACAGCTGTTTCCAAGGTAACCAGCACAGAGCCATATACAAGGGAAGGAAGCAAACAGCAGCAACGCAATCCTGCAATATTGTCACTTTTTGGAGCAGGTCTGAGTTGCCCCTTTCCCCCTCTCCTTTCCAGCTGCCCCATGATTCATGCTAAGGGACATGCAAGTCACTTCACATTTTACAATCCTGCTGCATCTGTCTTTCTTAAGGTTTGGGGGTTGGTTTTTTGGTTTGGATTTGTTTGGGGTTTTTTTATAATAAGACATCATATTGGAGTTTTAAGGTGATAGGCAGATTTTCTGGATTTACTGAAGGAAAACCATCTGGAGGAGGAAGGGGAATTACATCAACAACCTAAATTTACACTAAAACTCTGTATTGCCTCCCAGTAGAAGTAGAAAAATGTCTCAGGTTTAGCAAGGGGTGCCTGCACACTACTGCGACCCATGTCACACAAGTCATGCGCCTCCGGATTATGCTTATTTTAATAAGTTAAGATAAAAACATCCCCACTGTTCTGTCTGCAGATACAGTTTATCCTTTCTAGGCATTCAGTTTTCACATCCACTCAAATGTGCCAAAATCCCCAGAGACTTTCCCACCTGCCCACATAAATTCATGCTCCCAAAACAGAAATTCGCCTTTGCTTCATTTGCTACTGAAAGCCTGGGTGCAGCAATATAGTCCAAAGCTTGCAGTCCTCACACAAAGGACAGCAGCATGAGGGGAAAAATTGGGATGGGATAGGGCCTGGCATGGCCAACTAGTTCTCTCCACTGTCCTGAAAGAAGACCAGCTATCAGGGAGGTAAATGACCACAATGATCACCACACAGCGATGAAGAGAACCTGCCAGGCTGTATGCTCCAACCTCTGCTCCCAGGTCCGAGACAACCCCACCGTCACACAGAGAGAAGCAAATCAATCCCCGAGTTGGGAGCAACAGGGCTGTTAGCAGTACAGGCTGGAGGGAACACATTTTCCACCCAGAATATCCAAGCCATTAACATAAATTCTTTTTTTTCCTGCATGAAACAGAATAAGGAGTAGCACATCCCATGTGCAACCCTCTTGTGGTGAGGAACAAAAATACATTAGAGAACGGAGCATTTCTGCACACTGATCAGGAGTCATCCCCAGCCCTCGAGGGATAGAAATCTTAAGGCAAAACACACACAAGGAAACTCGCTGTGAGTGGTATTTTGCAATGGGAATTGTACCTCAGCATAGTTCACGTGTATCTTGCATTTCCCCACGTCACTTGCCATGGCTGACCTTTTGAGTACCAACTGTGATTAATGAAGCTACCAGCCCAGCGCTCAATGGCTGCAAATTGCAAGAGATGCTCATCACATTAATATTCAGTAACCAAAATATACCACTCTTCTAATCACAGCTGTGATCCTGCTGAATGCCAGGACATCTCCTTTGGAAACCCAAGTACCGCAGCCCTTTGAGGAAGTTAACACACTGATGGGCCAGACTATGTGTGCCTGGGGTAGAAGTTCCCCAGCTCAGATACCTGGAACAAAAACTACCACGTCTGCAAAGCCACGGGGATGCCAGCAGGGCAGACACAACTTGTTTTAAATAAGGAAAACCAAAAGTCAGTATTTCTTCATAGACTGGTTGGAGGTTGGTTTGCAAAATCAAAATTGAAGCAGAACCCTGCAGAGAATGCCTGGAAGCATTATCCTTGACACATGAAACCTTCTCTGTCACCCAAGTGAATCCCACACCATGCTTGTTAACACTGCAGTGCTACAAAAATGTTACCAAATACCTCCTCTGCTACCCCTGCAGGGTTATATGCTGTCATACAACCATCAAACAGGTCTGCCTTGGGGAATGAAGTTCCCTACAAACTCAGCATCTTCCACAGAAGGCATATACCTCCTCCTCTACACAGCACATCAGCTCAAGCCTGAAAAATTTATTCCTCCAGATAAACCATTCTGTGATTAACTAAATGGTAACTTCCAAAAACTGACTACTCAAGCCATATGTGGAAATAAATGCAATGTCACTAGGGAAAATGTCCAGTATACAGGCATTTGGGGATGCACACCAGTCACAGACTCACTGCAGTGCTGGGACTGAAGTCAGAGGGAGGGAAGATGAGGAGGAAAGGCATTACATAGACCCCGAAGACAAGAACCAGTACATACATACGAAGTCACAGAGAGAGTAACCTGGCAAACACACTAACCCAGTACAGCTGCACATCAAGAGCTCACTGGCGTAAATGTCTTACAAGACCTCTAAAGCCATCCCTGGTCCGGCAGTGCAAGAGCATCCCTGTGCGCTGCAGCCGGGCAGCATTACAAAGCACTGCACCAGAACAGGGCTGAACTCACACGGACGGGTGTCACTGTGTCACACAGGGGATTGATTTACTCTTCAACAGGACAAGGTTTTTAACAGCTGTCTGAGGTGATTGGACTCTCCATGTGGAAGCCATCATCCCAGAGGGGTCCAACATCAGAAACAGGTGGTGTTCTCCCAAAGCAGTGGGAGCAAGGAAGCAGCATTGGACTCAGAACTTGACAACTCCATCCTGAGACCTTGCAGGGCACTTAACAACACAATTACTCTCCATGCTTACTAACTAGCAGGGCCAGAGAACTCCCTGATTCTTGCATTACTCACACCAAATGATGCAACAGTGCTGCTTCCGATATTTGATAAATCTGCTCACCAGTGCACAGTCTACAGAGGCATTCCAAGGAAGGGATGCAAAAGAAAAACCTGCTGTTAACCACTTGCACCTGAGCAGCTCAGGTTAGTAAGACACATTCCTGGTTGCTTCTGCTCATCCCTACTCAGCTCCTCCACCTGAGTCTCATGAGAGCACAGAAGAACTGCACTTCATTCTGGAGACATAAACTTTACCCACTGCTCTCATCCCTGTTCTATAAAACCAGAAGCCAGAGTGCAAGGTTTAAGCCTTCCTTCCACTGTGCCACCTCGTGGATGTCTTCCCCCGACTTCTATGAGCTGCAGGTCCAACGTTTATTTAACATCACACTCTTGAGCAGGTAAACAAAATAATTCACAGTCACTGTGAGCAACCGTAAGCAACACAATAGCAATCACACTATCGAGACACGTCCTCTGGGCAATCGGTAGACCCGAGAGTTGAGCACTGGGAAAAAATTCCAGCTGAAACCAGCAACATCAGTAGGTTTAGAAAGTTAAGAGCTCTGATGCTGGAAGCCCCTTTAAATATCCAGAAACGACCGCACAGCCACCTCGCGCTTAGGCTTGCCCCCACCACTTAAAAAATAAGAGGGGAAAAAAAAGAGAAAACAAACAAAATCCCTACAAGGAAACCCGGGGATGGAAGGACAGATTTGCTGCCGCAAAGTTTACCACCACGAAGAGCATCCCTTCTCCAGCCCCTTCATTCGCGGAGCAACATGCTAGCGTAGGTTATCCCCCCGCCCAAAAAAAAAAAAAAAATAAAAGGGGAAAGGAAAAAGGAAAAGGCGAGACAGAGCGTAAACCCGAGCATCTCTAGTCCTCCTCTCCCCCCGGCCGCTCTCACCGTCCTCTTGCATCCGCTGCAGGCACAGGGCGAGGCTCTTCCTCCAGCCCGGCATCGCGGCGGGGGCTGCGCTGCTGCCGCCCCCCCGGGGCAGCGGCACGGCTCTAGGGGCCCGGGGGGGCCGGCGGGAGCGGCGTTGCCGAGCGGGGCCGGGCTCCCCGGCGCTTTATCGCCGGGCGGTGCATGCGGCGGCGGGGCCGGGCGGGGGGAGCGGCGCTGCCCGCCCCCGCCTGCGCACAGCCCCGCGGGCCCAGCGCGGCCCCCCCGCCCGCCGCGCAGGTGAGCGCCGCGCCAGCCGCGGGCGGCCGGAGAAAGCCCGAACGGGGGCGGGGAGGTGGGTTAGAAAAACGTTACGTGAGCGCGTTTCGGGGCTATTCTTCCGCTGGGGGCTGCTTACACGGTCCGGCCCCCGCCTGCTGTCGAGCGCCGGGGAGGCGGGAGGGGACTCACAGCGGCGTTCCTGCGGGTCGCACCTCGCCGGCTGGTTGTTGAGTAAATGCACGCAGAGGCAAGGGCTGAGGACCGCACCGTTCCTGTTCGCCCTCCCCTGCACGGCTTTAACCTGGCGCCTCTTCCCTTTAACGAGCGGCAGCTGCCTGGCGCTCCTGGCACAGGTGTGCTCCTCGGGGCGTGCATTTATTCTCAAGTTGGCTTCTCAGTGACTGAAATTGCGCAAGAGTCGGGCCCGTCTAGTTCGCCCTTTTCACGGCTACTTGCAAGGGGTTGAAGTACGGGGAGGGAGGGACTGAAAAGCCTCTTTGTCATTCCTTAATATTCCAGAGATTTCACTTCTTTTACATGAACACAAAGGAGATGTTTATTGCATATGCCAGGATATTCGTGGTTTTAATTTCCTGGGGGCAACATATCTCTGCAACGATAGCAGCTTTTTTTGCTCTTCATTAGGCCTTTTATTAGCCGGCTGGAAGGTCTCACTCTGCATCTCTGCCTCCCTTTGTGCAAGTGATAATATTATGTACAACATCTGCTATAATCTAAAATATTATGGACCAAGCTCTGCCTGGGATAGCATGAGGTAATTCCAGTTTCAGAAAGCTAGCGTCTGATGCCACCCGCACTGGACAGGGCAGCTGCAATGCCGAAGGAATACATCCATCTAGATGCATCCATATGGACTTCAGATGAATTTTTCAGACCAGCTTTTTTAGTCCCTTCTTGAATGAACAGCACTTGTCAGGATGACCGACGGGCAGGAGCCTCACACTTCATGCTCTGCCCGCAGCTCACATCCAAGGAGCATTTGCCATTTTGGGTGCTGGCAGCCAGGTTTCCAGGGCAGCCAAGCCTGATACAGGATATGCCAAACTGGGCAGCAGGAATCTGGAAACCTCTCCACTGGTGGTGAAAACCAAAGTAGTTCAACCAAAAGGTACTTGGGAGAAAGTCTGCATGAAACAACCTCCTGCAGCTCTGTGCACATCGAGGGAGAAAACCCATTTCTGCAGAAAGGAGCTGAAAGCAGGAATCTACTAAAGTCCTTGATTTTGAGGGAGTCTGAAGGGATGAGGATCCTAACTGACATACTTGAGTTAAAGACTTATGGTTAAATTAGCTAAAACTCCCTCACAGGTTCTTGAAGAGCAATATGGGAGCTAGGCTGGAGAGGATCTGTTTTGAAGTTACTATCAGTAGTGTGTTTTCCCAGTGAGTTAAGCTGAGATAATCATGAACCCATGAGAACAAGCCCTTTTCATTTAAGCATCAGAGGCTGCAACACTGCAGAGGGCAGACAGCGGCATACAGCGTTTGAGAACTGCATGAGAAGTTCCACTACCGCAAAGATCAGGGCTGTACAGGCTGACTCCCTTCCATATTTCTAACCAGGGAGTTACCCATCAGTTTAAAGGACAGTGATTGGAGTGATGGCACTTGAAGGCTTATTCCAGCCAGATGGAGCAATCACTTCTACAAGAGATTTCCCGAGGACTATCAGCAGCAGGAGCACTGCTATAGCTCAGCTTCTGCTTATCCCCCCCACTAGCAACACCAAAAAATTCACAGAAACAAGAAGATATTTTTGCCCACATTTACAATCAGAGTAGAAACATGAGTGGGGATTGACTCTCCACCCAGCTACAACTTCTTAAAGAGCTTTTTTTTTTTTTTTTTTACACTAAATATGGCACATTTCTGCAGCTTGCTTCTCAGGGGAAAACACAGCCCTCCGCAATTTCATTGCAAATGTACCTGGTACCTTTGGGACTTGCAACAAATCACAACTCCGTAGCTGGATTGGATCAGGCCATGTCACACTAACTTATAAGAAGTTGGCAGTATGCACCAAATATTCTAGCTGACAGCAAAACTCGGGAGCTTTTTAGAGAAGGACTAATCTGAAGCCAGCATACATCCTGGCAAGAGACGATGCTTGTTCCATAGTTAAAACCCAGCACACGGAGACAAGCACTGTTGAGTTATACGACTGACTCAACCACCCACACAGGCAAATCACCTGCCCTTTCTGTGCCTTAGTATCCTCAGCTGTAATTTATAATTGCTTGATGATATTCAGATTCTGGGTATTAGGAAAGGATTCACAGAAAAGTGATTGTTATTGATCTAACATTGCTCTCAGGAAAAGTAATGAGAGTCTGAGAAAAATACAATACAGAAAGAGGCTCTTAAAAGTAAGGCCAAATCAAGAATTTTTGCACCTAAAAGCTCATCTGGTTTTGCTGTTTACACTGGCTGATCACATAAAAGATTCTCTCCCTTAAGTCTCTTTAGACCATCATGGCTACAGCAGTTCTACTTTTAAAGGACATTGGTGCCACAGAAATAATTAAACATGAAAATAGCAAGCATATTACTAGATGAAAATGTAGCTCGAGGCTTTTAACAATTGGATTTGACACATACTATTGTAGAAAGAGCTAAAGCTAGTGTGGAAAGATTTTCTCAAGCGCTCCATGTTAACCTAACTTCAGTACTCACATGGGAAACTGATAAAGAAAACAAAACACAGCTAAAAATACTGGTGGTGAATTCACAAGCAGAATCAATTTAAGACAGACATTACGGTGTATCTTCCAAGGGGATAATTCAAGCAGCAGAAAAGTCCATAGGAAACCTCAGAAGCAAATATCCATGTCCCTGAGAAATGTCTGGTCTCTCTGTATGACTGAAATGTCCAGCTGTAGGATTTTAGGCACCACAGTAACATGGATACTGCCACAACTTCAGAAACGGCTGCTGTCCTCCCTGCCAGCTGCACCATCCTGCCAGACATGGTTGTTAAACCAAAGTTGTGAGGCAAGAGATTCCTCTTTAGCCACATACCTCGCCACAATGAGAGTAAGCTGACTGCCTATGACCAGGAAAGTTAGTGAAGTGAGACAATCTTCAGTGTCAGCCCCAAAGGAAGCGATTTAAGAGTTCCCCTTTTGCCATTTTGAGTCAGTAAGTACCTAGCACTTGGGAGACCCTTAGGAGTGATGTTCTGTCCTCCCACCGTTCCCAACAGCTTGAGTGAAGATATACCGCTAGTGAGGGGGCACTGTTTCAACAGGGATCTGGAGGCATCATGAAACCCTCTGGGGAAAAAGAGGACTATTGGACTTTCCCCTCCCATATTACCTACTGCTACTGCCTGACATCATCCAATAGTTAAGATCAACCTAGAAATTACTGTAACCCATATAATCCTGCACAAAGGAAATCTGTTTAGCTACCTAGAATAATCTTTTCCTTTCTTTTTGCCCCTCCTGAACCTAATAAAGTGAAATAAGTTTTCTTTCTCTACCAAGGCTGGGCTACTTTGCTGAGTGTTGAAGCAGAATGCCCTGTATCCTTACAGCTGCACATGGGGCAGGCAGGGGACTATGGACAAGCCATTTCCATCCCACCATGACCTATAAATAACACACAGCTGCTTTAATGAACAACCAGTCTTTACTGTTGCCTCCCAGGCACATGGAATGGGACTGGGGATTTAAGACATAAATCTCTGTCACAACAACAGTGTCAGGACAGGTTTGTTTCGCTGATGACTGCTACACTCTCACTGCAGTCCCATAACCCACAAAAAGCAGTGAATAGCATTGAGATCATGGAATTTAAAAATAATTTTGTCACAGTAGAAGGTTAAAGGCAGTTTTAAAATGGATTATCTTCATTTTGCTACAACCATCAGAGGTTCATTAATAGCAGATTTACTTACTAATCCAACTTGGTTCTGTTTTGCCTTAAAAACAGGTGGTGCAAACAGTTTACTCCTGTTGTTGCCTGCTTCTTGTTAGGAACTTCAGGGCATACGTTTGTTTGTACTATGGACTTTTGCAAAAAGGGCTCATGTCTAGGTTTTGAAGGCTGGAAGCAATCTGTCATTCTGCCTCTTCTAGGTGATACTCTTCTCTCTGAAAGACTGAATACCTCTTGGACAGAGAGAATTTCCTTGGATTTTGTTGACACAAGCATACATTCTGTTTACAGGCACTGTGAGGACATGTTCACTGCTGTGCTCTGTCCCTGCAAGAAGGGAGCTCGAATGTACCTTGTTTCTGTCAAAAAGTCAGCTCTGAAGCTGGTTCCTCACCTCCTTCCTTGGAGCCTAAACATGATGATGTTCAGAGCATCATGTTTACAGCATAAACATGGTGTACAGAGCAGTCCCTCACCTCCTTTCAAAATCATCCTCATTCTGCAAGAGCCCTGCAAAGTAAGTGTGCAATGAGCTCAGAGTGCTGAAGCAGTGAGGCTTCCTGCCAGCCAGCAAACCCAGCGGTAGGAGGTGTCTCTGCTTGGCTCTCCTCTTGCAACACCACTGGCATTGGGTCTCTTCTCCTGGGCACAAGACTTGTTTTCGCTGGCCTGATGCTAGTGCCAAAGCTTTGGCTTTGCTTCCTTTGAGTGTTCTTAATTTTTCAGATGCTCTTCAGAGCAAGTAAAACACCAGACACTTATTCTGCCAACAAAACTAGGCTGGATGTGCACCTTACGTTCCTAAACAAACATAGTCTTGTCAGCTACTGCCAATGCCCCACCACAGAGATTCTCAACATTTACCTTGCAGTGACCCAGCAACACACATGGCGGTGCTGAGAGGACTACACAGCATAGCAAGACAGAAACAGAGAAGTTTTCCTTTTTTTTCACTGCTTACCCAAACCCATCAGTGTTTAAGCAAGACTCAGAGGTCTGTGCCTAACAGCAGGGTCTAGGGCTGTGCCATGCCCAGCACTCCGCTGCAGCTGTTGCCTATTGATTTTCACGGGTGACCGTGCATGTTACATGCTATTCTGTGTACCCTCCAAATTCAAGCAGTCGGCACAGAGCCTGAAGTGCTAGCAGCTGATACACTTGCTTAGTAGTGTTAATATTTGCTTACAAATGTATATCTTAAGAGACAATGCCATTTGGTCCCATCCTGTGTGAAAGCCTCCTCAGGATGGCCAGCAGACAGCTTTGTCTGGATTTCTGTGAAGATGCTGTGTGATCTAGACTGTTATTTAGGAAGACAGAAGAATTTAAAAACAACCTTGAACTTACTTAGGGCAATGCAAGAGCCACTTTTCTAAATTATGACTGAAGATGCTGTTGCTGAAAACATGTTCTTTCCCTCTCAAAACTGCTTTCAGGACTCCCTCCTTCTTTTTGCTTTTGTTAATTTCTCCCTCACATCCACCATCTTTCCCCTTAGACACACACAGGGCATCACTAATAAAATGTCACCCATTTGCACCAGATCCAAGCATTCACCTTCATGAAGCCAAATCCTCTCAAGCAAGAACAGTGCTATCACCATTCACCCCCAGTAAAGATCCTCCATACCACCCCACTGCTATATAAAGGTTTTCATTCCAGGCATTCACTTAGCAGCAGGATTTGCCTCCAGCTAGATAAGGTTTCATCTCCACTCCTTGTTGCAGAGGTGCCTCGGGGAAGTTTTACAAATCACTTAAGTGAAAGAGTTATCAGGTACGGAAAGTTGGCCCTGCACCACCAAGAATCCCAAGTACCAAACAAATCTCAGCCTGGGAAAGTTTCCAATTCGGACACGCTCTACATTTTTCTATATGGGGAAGGATCTCTAAGCTGCTGTTAGAGTCCCAAACTGCATCTTTTTTGGATAGCAAATGTACAAGTAAAAAAGTTGCTCACCTGGGATTTGCCATTTCTCCCAGGAATGACTTGGTGTCTTTTAACAACCATGGAAGAAATACATAGCAGAAGTACTCTTCTGTGCCATCTGTTAACAGGACAGGAGTACTTGCCGTGCCCAGAACTCCATTTGCAACTGCACGGGACGGGAGGACAAGACCAACCATCCGAGATGCTCAGGACAGCCAGACTGAGGGCAGCAGCTGGCAGGTTTGACTCTGACTTGTTTGATCCTGCTGATCCTATTCCATCCAGACCCCATGAACTAGGAAATGCACTAAATGAGTTTGTGAGGCGAGTTTCAACTGTGCATCAGTGGCAGATGGCTCAGGACATGAAGACAGGCTTGAACCCACCCTTCATTTGTGCCACAGTCTCAGGCTCCTTTCTGAGCTTCCCTTAAACCAGAGCTGGCATTAAGCACTTCTCCAGTTTCACCAAAACCCACTCAGAACTTCTGCACTTGACAGTAAGCAGCAAAACTCTATCTGTCTGTCTCTCAGTAGGGAACATCAGCATTTACATCTCACAAAGATACTTTCAATTTTGCCACTAGATAGAATTCAATGTTTTTTGGTTTTTTCTGGTTGATAAACAGAAGCAGTTTAAGAGATGAGCAGGGTACAGAAAGCAACGCTACAGCTCCATCAGCATATGTTAGAAGTCATTACTATGGCTGTCTTGCTTCCTTGTCCTTCTCATTGTGCCCCAGCTCCAGCTGTCAGTAGCACGTTAATGACTACAGTCTATCTCAGATCAGAGAAGGAGGCAAGACGGTTGCAAATCATTGATATCGACTGTTGGTCTTAATGGAAATGCACCATATTTTTGCATTGACATTCAAAGGGGATGGAAAAAGACAGTAATTGCCATTTCAGTGTTCTGATCTCTCGCAAACTAGCTGGCAAGGAAACGAGTAGTGTGGGCAAGAGTTAAAAAATATAAAGCCCCCTTCAGTTCCATGTAGTGTAGGCTTCCTCCTCCAGTGTTTCATAAAATCATAGAAATTTACATTTTGTATGGCTCCTTGGTATAGCTGAAGAGTTGCTTGGCACTCAAGGCTTTAATAAAGCAATCATTGGACTTTTGCCTGATGTAGTTATTCATTTTGAAGTATTATTCTAGTTCTCATTCTACTTGTCTATATTTGACTAATGGCAGCAGTGCCACACACACTTCCGAGCTCTCTCTATATACAGAGACTCAATATTTCTTTTCTCAATTATTTCTAAAATAACATCTATAATCACTCTTAAGCTTTCTTTTGTGGTACGTATAGCAACACTTCGGTGCCTTCTGGGCTTTTATTTTAAGTAACCTTTGTATCGGGAGGCCTGTCCGGGGGGGGGCTGTAGTCCTGTTCAGCAACAGAACAGGGATCGCTCATGCAAAAGAAATGCAGATTTCCTTGGGGGTGTGTTTTGGTGTCCCTGCAAAACCAACAGTCTTTTTGGAGAATTCCCTACCTATTTAATCCTCAGGCTTATCCCTAGCAAAGCCAGTGTCAGCAGCTGCTGTCCTCGTGCAACTTAACATACAAGCACTACTTGTCCAACTTTTCTTCCAGAGAGCTGGCCAAAGCAGAAGCCAGTCCCACTAGCAGAAGCCAGTCCCACTAGCCCATGCAGAACTTGAACTACCAGTCTGAAACCCAGGCTCAGCTCTTCTTGCGGTTGGGGGTTCTCCATTTGCCTCATTTCTCACCTAACTTTTACATGTACAAGACTGGAGGAGTGGGGAGAGGAAACCAATTTACTCCTCAAACGTCAGAGAGATGACAGGGAACTGCAGGGGGAAACGCTCATTTCTCTAAGATAACCTCTGCTAAGTGCTCACAGCACCACTGGGAGATGAACTACGCGGTTACTCACAGTCTCGTACTGCCATCTACTGCAATGAGATCCCACCACGAGCACGAGTGACACCTCCCTGACACCGCTGCAGAGGAAAGCTGGGACTGAGCCATCAGCAGCTGGCCTTTTCTTCCTTAGACACTGCCATCCTTTTTCTGGGGGAGATTTTCCTACACAGCCTTTCAAGCATCTCCTCAAACATGCACAATGCTCGCCTGTTTTCCCCAGAAACCCAGCTCACCTCCTCCACTTCATGTTTTGGGGGCAATTGATGGGGTGATGGATAGTGAAAGAACACTTTACTGCAGATAAATCTAACTGCTGAAAATAAAGAGAAATCAAAACTACAGTGGGTCAAGCCTTTGTAGGGGAGGAAGTCCCTTGGTTCTAAAATATCTAATAGCAGCTTTTCACTACCAGAATATCAGAGAAGTAATATATATATATACAGGTGAGTTTTGTTCTCTTAATAAATTAATCATAGCTGCCACTTAGCCCTCTGTGTGGGCATATGGTAGATGACTGCTAGGTAACCAATACCCATATGGCAGAGCAACTCCACACCCAATTATGCTGATTTAAATCTCTCCAGTGTATCAAGGTAAAAATGATCACATGCCAGAGATATGTCCTGCCCAAGTATGCAGATTTAATCTTTCCTGTGCATCAGGAAATCACACGTAGAGCCTTAATTTGCTCAATGATGCCAGCCCATCTTCTGCTCAGTGTCAAGAACCAGACCCTCTGTAAACAGAAAGGGTGCAGAAGGGATGTCTTCCTGTCTGCATCTCAAAGCACAATTTAAGGATCCTTCATAACCAACAGAACAAAGGTTTATACACATATTTATACACATATTTATTCTTAAAACAGATTGACATTTCTAGCCTGAGAGGACAAATGAGAAACCTCAGGCTAGTTTTCTCTGAATCCAAGGAAAAAAACATGCTGCTTTGTACTGAACTGAAATCCCACTCAGTTCACACTTTAATGACACCATTCAATATTTGTTTAAAAAGCACCCAACACAATTCAACCATATTGTGCTAGGACTAGTAAATATAAATTATCCCCCCGCCTCTAAAGTAGTCTAACAATGTGCTACAGGACCCAGATTCCTGCCACCATGTCAGAACACCTGAATTTGCTGCCATGAGCCTGCTGGTTTAAAATAATTCAGCTCAAACAGTGGGATATAAACAGAAGCATTTCACAAGCAGTGAAGGTGATATAAATACAGCTCACATCATCACTCTGACACTAAATGAACATAAATAACAGGGTTTAAGCTCAAAGCTAGAAAGTAGCCTCTTTGGAAAGTTACAGCTACAACGAGCATGTGTCTATCTACCTGACACAATCAATAGCCCAGGGTTTTCTTTAAAAGAAGAAAAAGAGAGCACGAAGTAGGTATGTGAGCTTTAAAGTTCCCAACTGTTATGCTCTGGTACGTGCTTTTTAATAGACACAACTCTACCACCGTAAAAGCTGTATCTGCTAGGCCAGGTTCAAATTAAAGCCGGAGCTGTAAGCAAAGCCAGGCACACATTCACCAATAATATCCTCATGGACATCTGGATGAGTACTTTGGAAGAAGAACAGATTTCAAATTAAAAACATGTTTTCTAATGGGAAAGCTACATTTTTATTTAAAACAAAAAAAAACCACCAAACCCACAAAATCACAAGATACAAGTTTTGTCCCACAGCTTCAGCGATATAAATTAGTAGTAAAAAGAGCATTGAACCCAATCCCTTCTCATGAGCATCCCCTAGATCATAGTCTCCACCTTTGCTGTCATATTCCCCTCTTGCCTTACCTCTGTCCTGAATTCTCTGCAGACAAAAAAGAAAGCTCTTCCTCCAGCCTGGCATCCCAGACTTAGAGGCAAAGAAATACAAGTCTGTAGTGTCTTGAAGGAGTTTGCAGACATGCAGCTGGAATACAAACCCCAAATTATTTATAAGGCTACACTTTGACAGAGAGGCGAGTCCATCCGTGCTTGCAAAGACAGGAATACTCTGCTTCACGCAAAAACCTGACCGTGAACCATCCAGGCTGCCTCTTGCTGCAGGGATGGAGCAACTTCACATGTCCACAGCGAAAGAAGCAGATGGTGAAAGAAGGGTGGACAGATGAACGGGTAAATCTCAGAGCTCAGCAATTCCTTAAAGGGCATGTTTGTCTTTTATTCCAGCCGCACAGAAACCACAGACAACAATGTAGTCACAATGAAATGTAGTCCAATAGCTTAGGGTTCCTCTTCAGAGGATGAATATATCCACAGTCATCTCTCAATGTTTATCATAATCCAGTTTTCTTTGGAAATTGCCTGCTTCTTACGTCTTCAGTTTATAAAATGTATGTATTTCTATCCCATAGTACAGGAAATTAGTAATTAAACTATTCATCTTTTGAATTGGTACTCCTTGTTTTCTTACACCTGTCAGATTTAAGAATATTCACACATACTCCCAAGGGGAAGGGTCATTACGCCCATTTTCATCAAGACTTGCTAAAATGCATACTAAAAAAAAATCATGGCTATCAATAACAGTTTTCTAAGCTAATTCCAGTTGCATTAACTACATCTCTCCTACAGATTCTGTTGTAAGATGGCATTAAGCCTATTTCCGATCCAAGTTGTTGGATGCTCTCAGGGAATCCCTACTTTCTGGCTGTATTTGAGAGGAATTACACAAGTAGCACATAACAGCATTCTCTCTCTCATAACACATGCAAAGAGAGAAGAGAGGGTAATATTGTTGACACAAGAGATGATTTCAAGTGCATTATAAAACTGTACATAAAATACAGATTCCCAAGAACACGGCAAGACTACTTTAGATCTCATTTCAATTTAGCATTTAAATAACCATTCTATTTGTCTTCTGTGCCCATTTTGTAGTTAGCATGCAAAAATAATCTAGCATAAAAGCAGTCTGGCACCGCAGCTTGTGACCCAAGAGGCAAAAACCAGAGAGCAACATGTGTGCCAGGAAGAGGTTAGAAACACTATTCTTATACACCACTTCTCGCTTTGACTTTCTGCCTTGGATCATGCAAAAGCCCTCAAGCATTTATTAAAGAATGACTTTTTTTTTTCTCCTGATCTTTGCACCTGCCAATTACATACCCAAATGATTTTAACTTTTAATCTTCCTTAAAAAAATATATATATCCACAGTGTTCATTTAAATTTTTTTGCCAAAGGGTTTTTAGTTTTCCGTTTTCTGCAGCAATTCAATGCCTCTGTAAATTCAATGCCAAAAACCCCACCCTAGGGCATACTTCACGTGCCTTCAGGAAAACGCGCAGAAGGAAGTGAAAACAGATACGTGGGGACGTTATCTTGAGAAGAGATGTAATCTTTGCTCTGAAGGAAAGAAACACTTCTGGATTTCTCATGTTACAAGAATTAGCTCACAAACAGTTTTGCCTGTGGCCTCATACACAGTAAGTCTTTAAATTCAACAAATTAGTATTCTAGCCATGGAAAGGGAAAAAAAAATCTTGTCCCGTTTCAAAAATTCATTTGCTGGCATAGCACAAATTCTGTCATATGATAACTTCTGAAACTAAGAGTCTGGAGAAAAAAAAAGAAATCCAGAAGGAATTTGCTCATCCCTCAGAGAAACATGGATCAGTTGCCTTATGCCAAGTGGCCATGAAAGTGTGTGAGCACACAGCTCCCTTGCATCAAGGCTTATCTCACAAAATGTCCAGCTGTTATTTGCCCAGTTTTACTTCATCCTGAAGTCAAGGTGTAGAATGTAAAACAGAATATAAAATCCTTAAGAGAGGATGAAAACTTAATGTCTGTGATAATCAGTCTCAACAGTAAATTCTCCAAACATCAATATAATTTGATCTTGGGCTCGGGTAAGTCTAGTTTTGGTAGGGGGCTGTAGAAGTCCACGTCAAAGCTTTGCAACTGACTCACTTCAAGTTTGTGAAGCATCTCTCACCAATTCCACATGCTGAAATGCCACCATTTCATACAAAATCCCCTTAGAACAATCCACTCCGATCGCCCATCTTTCTCAGAAATAATAAACATGCTTTTTGTGTTGATACAGTTTTGTGGAAGTAAACACAATTAGGCCTCATGCTAAAACATGCAGCATACTAATGAGAAGTGCTGAATCAATGAGGACTGGGTTAGGGACCAATTAAGCAATCTGGACATCCATAAATCCATGGGTCCAGACGGGATGCATCCACGGGTGCTGAGGGAGCTGGCTGATGTCATTGCTAGACCACTCTCCATCATCTTTGCCAAGTCTTGGGAGACGGGAGAGGTGCCTGAGGACTGGAGGGAAGCAAATGTCACTCCAGTCTTCAAAAAGGGCAAGAAGGAGGACCCGGATAACTATAGACCGGTCAGCCTCACCTCCATCCCTGGGAAAGTGATGGAACGACTTATCCTTGGTGCCATCTCAAGGCATATCAGGGATAAGAGGGTCATTAGAGACAGTCAACATGGCTTCACCAAAGGGAAGTCGTGCTTGACTAACCTCATAGCCTTTTATGAGGATATAACAAGGTGGATAGATGATGGCCGAGCGGTGGATGTGGTCTACCTTGACTTCAGTAAAGCATTTGACACAGTCTCCCACAGCATCCTTGCTGCTAAACTGAGGAAGTGTGGTCTAGACTCTCGGGTAGTGAGGTGGACTGCGAACTGGCTAAGGGGAAGAAGACAAAGAGTTGTGGTCAATGGGGCGCAGTCTGGTTGGAGACCTGTATCCAGTGGAGTGCCTCAAGGGTCGGTACTGGGACCAGTATTATTCAATATATTCATCGATGACTTGGATGAGGGACTAGAGAGTACTATCAGCAAGTTTGCTGATGACACCAAGCTGGGAGGAGTGGCTGACACACCAGCAGGCTGTGCTGCCATCCAGCGAGACCTGGACAGGCTGGAGGGTTGGGCGGGGAAAAATTTAATGAAATACAACAAGGGTAAATGTAGGGTCTTGCATCTGGGTAGGAACAACCCCAGGTTCCAGTATAAGTTGGGGAATGACTTGTTAGAGAGTAGTGTAGGGGAAAGGGACCTGGGAGTCTTGGTGGACAGCAGGATGACCATGAGCCAGCACTGTGCCCTTGTGGCCAGGAAGGCCAATGGCATCCTGGGGTGTATTAGAAGGGGGGTGGTTAGTAGGTCGAGAGAGGTTCTCCTTCCCCTCTACTCTGCCCTGGTGAGACCCCATCTGGAATACTGTGTCCAGTTCTGGGCCCCTCAGTTCAAGAAAGACAGGGAACTGCTGGAGAGAGTCCAGCACAGGGCAACTAGGATGATTAAGGGAGTGGAGCATCTCCCTTATGAGAAAAGACTGAAGGAGCTGGGGCTCTTTAGTTTGGAGAAGAGGAGGCTGAGGGGTGACCTCATTAATGTTTACAAATATATCAAGGGGGAGTGTCACAAGGATGGAGCCAGGCTCTTCTCGGTGACAACCACTGATAGGACAAGGGGTAATGGGCTGAAACTGGAACATAAGAGGTTCCGCCTAAACTTGGGAAGAAACTTCTTCTCAGTGAGGGTGACGGAGCCCTGGAACAGGCTGCCCAGAGAGGTTGTGGAGTCTCCTTCTCTGGAGGCATTCAAGACCTGCCTGGACACGTTCCTGTGTAGCATAGTCTAGGCATTCCTGCTCTGGCAGGGGGATTGGACTTGATGATCTTTCGAGGTCCCTTCCAATCCCTAACATTCTATGATTCTATGATTCTATGAATGCAGGGCTATCAGCAGTCTGTGATCAGACATGGTAGTTTATACAGCTTTCAAAGATTCCTGACAAGAAACAAGCATAACACCACCACACTGAGTCTGTACTATACACACAAAAACAGATTCCTCCTCTTCCTCACCTCATTTTTTTCAGTTAAGCTGATTTTGCTTCACAACTTGGAAATCTTCTTATTCCAGCTCCCCCTCCCTCACTGGCATTTTATGAATGCCTGCGAGTGGATTAAAAAACAAATGCCCAGAACAGCCTTCTACAGGTTAGAGTCGACATCGAGCCTTTTTGAGGGAACCACATGTGTGAAAGCTTGTCAGTTCTTAGTCTGTAAATACAAAATTACCGAACCGACATTTTCAAAGTGCTCTGAAAGCCATCTGTCTGGATACGTGCTCGAGTGCTGAATCCCACACTCAGGAGAGCGCGACAGCAGGCAAAGCAACCCCACGGCTCCGCCAAGCGTGGGGCTCCCCTCCGGCCAGGTCTGCTTTTGTCACTGCCGGCTGGTTCCGCTGATGTTAACTGAGAGAGAACACGAGGTAAAAGTTATCTCATGCCGTGGGTCCACTTATATACAGCATCAGTGACGCTGATTGACTCGTTTCCAACTCAGATATGTCTAGCCAGACCTTTGCTACCTACAAAAGAATTGACTGTTTCTCATGAGCACAGAAGTGCCAGCTCTGCAATCCTCACTCACGGCAACAACATGAGCTAGCTTGCACTTTCTAAGATTAATTCCTCTTTCCGCTTCCTGTCATGTAACCACTCAGCAGCACAGCTCTTCCTTATGGCCCTGGTCATGCATCTCACCCTCAGCCAGAAAGGAACATTTTAAGAGAGATGCTGACACCTCCAGGGCCTCTTTCTATCTTCATATATCCCCCAAGACCATCCAAGTGACACCTGACACACAGAGGGCTGCTGAGATGACACTGAGCCATTTTATGCAACATCCAAACCAGAAAAAGTGCAGCTCCGGCATGGTTCAGACAAAACCAGAGAGTGCAGGAAGGAGAGAGCAAGTTCAAAAAAACAAAACAAAACAGGTTTGTAAAAGTGGAAAATGAGGACATGCTTCTAACATTACAAGAGAGGGTCAGTTCGCTTGTAAAGAAGAAATGTGTTACTAGGAACTGAAATCAGGATGATGCGACAAGCAGTTTGCCAAGAGATATGGGCAGGTCATAGAGGAAAAATGCAGCCAAGACAGAACACAGTAAGGAGCTAAAAAGCAGCCTTTCAGGGGCTTAGGCAGTGCTGAGGAATAAGGAATCCTGCAGACAAAGGTCTGGTTTGAGGCACCTGAAGGGGAGAGATGACAAGTGAAAAAGTGGCTTCCAGAGTAGTAGCCTGAATAGAGTCAGCATTTGTATCATTCTCCATTTCAGTCAGAAATTGTAAAGAACCGTTGAAGCACCTACACAGCTCTTCAGTGCTGCATTTCTGAAAGTGGCCATTTAGGGCTCCTGCCCCAGAGCCTCAGATGTTCAGCTGAGCCAGCAGCTGTTATATTCTACAGGACAAGTTTTCCAGAGACCAAGATTTCTTGATGTGCTTCTGCACCTGCAGTTACAAAGAGATATACAGGACCAAATCTGACTATCAGCTCTTCAAGAACACTTCATGTAATGAGAATCTCAAGATAAAATTGCTCCTGAAAGTACTCAACACCTGCACCACTGGAAACCCTGACAGGTGAACAAATGAGTCCTATCTCTGTAGTGTAGAACATGAGCAACATGGAGAAGAATTAAGGCACTTCAAGGGAGAAACATGCCCTCACACAGACACTGTCTCCCAAAAGAAGATGGGAATTACTAAGTCAGAATCAAGTTCAGGCTGTACTTGGGCTGGTTTCTCAGTGGTTGCTAGATAAGGTTTGAACAGGCAATAACGCATGATTTGTTAATTAGAGCAGCACAGATGTTTTGATTCCTTTGTCCTATTTTTCTCTAATGCTTGTTTCTCTCCCTCCATTGCAGATTAAAATAGTAAACCTTATGTCTCTGATATGACCTGCACTTTTCTATCTCTTCTGTATCCCACCATTTTCCCTTCTCCTTTTAAAAAGCCAAAAGCAAGACAGCTTCACTAGGGCCACAGAAAGCTCTTTCCGAATTGCACCTTTCACGCTCCCTGGAATACAGGAGTAGCTTCCTTAGCACCCAAGTATCTCTGTCAGCTTTGCAATTTTCTGTCTGTAAACTGTTTAAATATGGGGCTGGTCCAGCTTCTCAAACACAAAAGCGATACATTTCAAAACTAAAAAGAACTGTCTCTGATACTTCTATCAGCTGTCACATTGTCAACCAATATCAGAGAACCTCATATTTTTCCACTTTAATAAAGGCCAGTGAAAGTCAGCTTCCTCTTGCAACACCAGATAATCACAATCTTCAGAATCACTTTGAATTAAAACATTTCAGACAGTCCTTTTTTTTCATGGTGATGATACAGGATGTCATGAACTACCCAGGATAACTAAAACACTGAACCTCGCTCCCCAAGAGCCACCTGTGTTCACCTCTGAGGTTACAAACCTGGCTCCAACACATGTAGGTGGGTTTATATTTGGGTATTATGGACAACACTGCAAAGCTGTGGCTCATTAACACCCACCTCCCTCAGGCAGATCTGTGCAGGCAGAGGGCCAAGGACAGCCACAGCTTTTCATCCCAAGCATGCGGCTTCAACAAGGCAGCCCGGAGGTCAATGGTAACAGGGGTAAACCAGCCTAGTGCTGAAGGACTTGACTGTCTCTTGCTCCAGGCAGCATTACATGTCCCATCTCCCTAGCACTGATGTATCAATAAAGCCAGGACAGATTTTTTTTTTTTTCCTGTTAATACTAAATTCCAACCATATACTGCTTCATCTAGCTCCACACCTAGCTCTGGGCTGGCCTGCATTCCCGCCAAGCCCTATTTCATATTTCATTTCTGGGCCACAGTGGCCACCTCCCAGCCCAGCAGCACCAGAGAGCCCTACACCTCTGACCAGAAGCAGCAGCTCCAACACCCAGGCCATACCTAAAATCATTTATGTTGGAAAAGACCTCTTAAGATCACTGCATCCAACCATAAACCTAACATTGCCAAGCCCATGTCCCCAAGCACCACATCTACACATCTTTTAAATACCTTCAGGGATAATGATTCAACCACTTCCCTGGGCAGCCTGTGCCAGTGCTTGACAACCCTTCTGATGATGTACAACAGGGGTCTGAATCCACGTAGACGTGGTCTCCCTCTGCTGCCTTTACCTTTGGCCTAGTTTGAGTCATCTCCATGAGATTTATGCATTTGCCAAGATACCCTAATCTCCAAGGTGAGTTCCAATACCTGAAGGGAACCTACAGGAAGGCTGGAGACTTTTTACAAGAGCGTCTACTGATAGGACAAGGGGATAGGGGTTTAAGTTGAAGAATAGATTTAGACTGGATCTTAGAAAGAAATTCTTCAGTACGAGGGTGGCAAGACTTTGGAATAAATTGTCCAGAGACGTTGTGGCTGCCCCCTCCCTGGAGCTGTTCAAGGTCAGGTTGGACAGAGCCTTGAGTAGCCTGATCTAGTTGAGAGGCGTCCCTGCCCGTGACAGGGAGGTTGGATTAGATGATCTCTAAGGTCCCTTCCAGCCTGGGCCATTCTAGGATTCTATGAACCTTTGATTAGGAGACTTTCACTCTTGTTTGTTCGGAACACCCTCAAGGACAAACTGCCTGTTTGTTATCTCTAAGTCCACACAACCTCTTCTACTAATTGGCTCAAACATTCAGTTGTTGCCTTTCGAGGCCGATTAACCCATCCGCAAGGCGGCATTTCTCTCACGGCCGATTTACCACGTGTGGCAACACGGCCACCACTCAGCCACACCCTGGGCTGCTCGGCGGCCGCCCTGCGCTCGCAGCGCGATGCTCTGGGGCACAAGGCCCGACCACGGGGCGGGCAGCCGGCTCCGCGCACGGCGAGGCCACCGCCCCCCGCTGGCCTCCCCGACACGGCGCCGGGGAAGGCCCCGCCCGTCGTCACCAGCGCTGTCGCAACAGCGCGTGACGTTCGCCGCGCTTTACGGCAGGGCCGCAAAGCAGGTAACAAGGAGGTTGGCTCTCGGGGCTCGCCGCCATGGACCGGAGGAAGAAGCCGCTGGACGTGGCCGCTTCCTCGGTGAGTGCGGCAGCCTGGCCGTGGCCGGGAAGAAGCAAGGGAGACCCCTCCGCCTCCCCGGAGGGGCCTGTCTCTCGGCTTATAAGGGTGTGAGGGCAGCCAGGCGCGCCCCGTTCCCCGGGCTGGGCCCTGGGGCGCTGGTGCGGGCCGCTCGCGGGGGATCGTTCCCCCGGGAGGGGGACTCGCGCCGCCCCCGCCTTCAGCCCGGGGGCGTTGAAGCACACGCAGAGGCCGGACAGAGCTCTTAGCCCGAGTGTGCCAGGGCTGAATTTGCCCCCGTAACTGCTGTAATGATAAAATGGGGGCATGAGAAGAAAATGCCAGTGTATTTCCTGCCTCTTTTTTTCTTTCCCTAAGCAAAAGGAGGTCCGTGTTTCAGTTAATTAACCTCAAACCCCCAGGGATGACAAGGTGCTGCTCCTCCCTACCCTCCAGGAGTCTGTTAAAGGACTTTGCTGCCAAACACTTAATTTTTCCAAATAGACAGTCAATGTAATCTGCGGCTTGTTGCATCTGAAACACTTAACAGTGAATTTTTAGATTATCAGTTCTAAGCAGTAGAAGGAAAAAGGTTAATTTACTTCACTCTGCATCATCATTACAAAGACCTGAAAAGCAAACACATTAGTGTTTAGGACAAATATTAATACCCAAGTCTTTCACTTGCCTGATTTAATGTAGATCTGTGAAATCTGCGTTGCATAGGACTTCTAGGGAAAGTGACATTACATCCTCTTCCAAACTAGTTTTTTAATGTAATTTCAAGGTAATGCCCCTGCTGGTGATGTTTCCTAATGAAAGATGAGATGGGTGTTGGTCATAGGTTACAAAACTACTTACATATATACTAAAAAAGAAATAAAACCTAAAACTTGATAAACCATGTGTAACTATGTAAAACAGTGTGAATATATATATATAAAGAAAGCAAACTTTTATCAGTTCTTTTCTGAGACAGGATTTTATTCATTATGTAGTGGTTAGACATTGCCTTTAAAATTCAGTAGTGTTATTGCATTAGTTTTTCTCTATTTGCTATTGAGAGGCTGGTAAAAACTGTATGGAATTGTGTCTCTCCTTTTCCCATTATGTATCAAAGGATCTCCATCTTCAGGGTTTTTGAAATCCTTAGTCATAATTTGCATTTCTTTTTGTATATTTGTTGTAAACTTAAGAGTGATCTCTGTGGTTGGATCTGTGCTTCAAAGTTTCATATAAAAATGCTTGTATAACCATAAATGCCAGATTATTTCGCTAGAAATACAGCTATTACTTCATTACAGTAACTGATATATATGCATGTCATGTCTTGGTTATTTATTTTGCTGTTGATGCAGTTGGTAGATCTCAAAGCAGAACTCTTCCGAAAGCAAGAAGAATTCAAAAAAGAAAAGCTGTTGAAAGATGCTGGCATCTTTGCAAAGCCCCAAACTTCAAATAAGGTAGAAATATTTTTCTATTTAAATAAAGAAATACTTAGAGCTATATTACTATTCAAATGTGAAATCTACATGATGAGGATATTATTTAAGTTTCTTTTCCAGGTGAGAATCTTGTGCACAGCAGAAAACTCACCTCACGCTCATCTCTGCTGCTTTTGTAACTGTAGGAAAAGATGTTTCTTTTCTCCCCCAGATTTTCTGTGCTTCTCTGAAGACTGGAGGATGAGACACTCGGCTACCTCTATATCACAATGTATAACAATGCATACACAATTCTGTAGCTGTCTAGTAGTAGAATATTTTTGAGTGCATTTTGTTTTTCTCAGCCTGCATTTAACTATTACATTGTATTGCAATCTGTAATTTTAAGACATCCCTACTGCATCCTACAGCACAATAGGTATAGTCTCAAGTCAAACACATTTAAGATGTTATTTACAAAGCCTCTTATGATTGATTTGTGAAGTTTGCAATACAGAGTTAAAATATTTTTTCCTTTGTGTATTATAAAATTGTACTCCACAGAAACCAAGTATCTGGAACAAAAAAAATGCAGGAGTTGTAAAACGAGCTGAGAAGGATGTTGAGCAGAAAGCAGAAGAGGAGCATGTATTAGATATATCAAGGTAACTCTTAGGCTTTGTAAGAAAGAAATGCTTTGCGGTACTTGTTCATTAGGGTTTAGAAAAGTACATGAAGAAAATTATGCAACTTTTGAACCAGCATTTCTCATTAGACCTACCACTAAGGTCCACATCAATTCCATGCTCTACCAGCAATGTACAGACTGCATCCCAGCAGTCTCAGACTCTCGAGATACCCAACGCTCACATTGTCATTGCTGTCTAAACATGTCGTTGTGGAAAGTCATTATCAAAGTATAAGGCTGAGCCAGCCACTAAACTCTGACAGACGCTGTCTGTGATCCCACCACCACCCTCCCAGGGAGGATAACAGGGGAACCAGGGAGAGAGACTTTGAAGTTGAAAAGAAACTTGAACCAGTTTAATGAAAAAAAAAAAATAATACTAATAGTAGCAATGAAGATGTTAAACTATTATACGTACTATACAAGTATACAAATATACTCAAAGATACAAAAGAATATGTTTATATGGAACCTACACCTTCCGGATGACAAGTGGTCCTGAGCAGAGAGGTCCCAGACTGGACACGGCAGCAGACAAGAGCACCCAAACCCAGAGTCTCAGTGATAACCCCCAAAAAATCCCAGCCTCAGAAAAGGAGCTGTGCCACTGCCATCCAGGTAGACAGAGGCAAGACAACCTGTCCCAAGGAATGGCGCTCCTCTGCAGCATGAAAACAGGGAGCAGGAACACCAGCAGCACAGGGAGAGATGACAAACAGCTGATAGCAATCTCTCCAGCCCAGCAGGAACTAAGGTACCCAGGACTCTTGTTGGGGCCTTTTTATACTGAGCACCATGGGAAGGGACGCTGTGATTGGCCCACTTGGGTCCCCTTCACCATCCTCTCCTCCCCATGGGCACAGCTGCCTCCACTCCGCTGCTGTGACTGACACCTGTGCTGGGAGCCCCAGAGAACTTTTCTCCTGGTGCATTCAAACCAGGACAGTCATACTTAGAATTCAAAGTCAGAGCAGTAATACATCAGAATATTATAGCAAAACGTTTCTTCAAGTTGACAGAAAATGGCTCTTTTGCAAGATTTGCCTCATATTCTAAGTGGGTTAGTTGTATGGTAAGATATATGTAGAAAATACAAATTACAAGCCGTTCGCTGGTTTTGTTGTCAGCAGTTCCTTGCTCTTCAAACTTGTCTTTTACTATTCCAGAAATTAGATAGGGTTTTATCTGAAGTGTAACTTCATGTTATGTCTTTCTTTTTTTTTCTTTTTTTTTTCCATGTAAAACAGCATTTCATTACCTCATACCTGCAAATAGTGGCCTACCTTCCAGTATTAATCTGATAGACCACAGCAGTTAGACAGAGGTGGAATACTTGTAGTGTCATGTTCTTGCCTACTTGACAAATTACACTTAGGATTAATTCTGTAACTTCACTAAAATTATTTTCAGTATAAACTCTGGAAGTGGATTTCTGCGTATCCTCAGAAATGTCGGTTAAGGTTCAAAACAAAAACTAGGCATAAATCAGATTCTAGTAACCATTTCAAGAGTTTCTGCTACTTTTCTGTTCCATCTATTTAAGGCTAAATTGGTCATATTGAACTGTGTTTGGAACTGGTGGGATTGCAATCTTATTTTTTCTCTTCTCCTTTTTCAGGAAGAAACTTGAACAGAAAGCAAAGCTATATGAGAAGATGACAAAAGGCGACTTTCCAGGTGAACAAAACTAATCTAAATGAGTATTTTATATATGTGTGTGTGTACAAAAATACTGTTTGTAAAGTTTTCCCTAAAAGTTGGTATTTCTGACAGTCTGGTGATTTACAGCACACTGTGAATTCACTGTGTGTCTTCTGGGAGATTTTTTCCTGGAGTTATTATACAACGTGACTGACATGGGTAATTCTGGTTTGAAAGGGAGAAAAATATAGGTACCGAAGAAAATAAAATTACTTTGTGAAGGACATCCTGTCCTAGTAAAGCACTGTTGGCTTGTTTCACTCATTCATTAAATGGGTGGCATATATTCTATTTTTTCAATATAGAATCTTAGAAAAACAAAGTTAATTTATTCTCCATTATGTAACCTTTGGATTGCATTGCTGATGTTCTGCCCTGCATTCTAATTTCTGGACCTTTATGAAGGAGCAGGAGGGGAGTCTGGCTGGTCCATATGCGAATGCCAGTCATGCAGCTAATAGGGTTAGAGAATTCTAATCTGTCCCTTTCTTCTCTCACTCAATCCCTTGCAAGAAGTAATTATTAAAATAGAATCCAAATCTCCTTGCAATTAATCTTTAATGTGTTCTTTAGTAGTTTCCATCTTTGTCCACATAACCTCAACACTCTACTTTTCTAAAGAGTGCTCTAGTGACTGCTTAACTACTGCCAACACACCAAATAGTAAGCATCAATAAAGTATTTGAACTGTTACATAACAAACCCTCTAACTTCTGAAATAGTTAACAAGCAGAGATTCTTTTAGTGCAAAGACTGCAACCTTTTCTGTATTGTACACAATTAATTGCTTTAAAATACCCTTAAACTTCTATTCAGAAAAAAGAGGTTATCACTGTGGAGCCAATTGATAGCTCTAAGTTTGTTTGGCACTGAATGAGATTTAAGTATTCCGCAGTAGCGTGGTCAAGGGCATTGCTGGCAGCTGAGAAGCTGAATGTGGCTATTTTGTATTGATTTTGTGCTCAGTTTCGTTCTTTTCATGGCTCTTCTCTAAGAATTGATTTTCTGCCTTAGATGAAGAAACTGAAGATTTGTACCTAGTGGATTTCACTCAGAAGATCATAGACAAACAGCATGAAGTACAAGAGCTGTATCAGAGCGAAGCTGCTAGAAAGGCCATAGACAAAGATACGGATGATGAGGAAACTCAGCCTGAAATGGAAATCCCCCCACCCACGGACCCAGATGAGGAATGGTTGGTGCTGCTGCTTGGGTTAAGCTGTCCTGACTAGTCTGTTTCTTGATAACTGCATAAGAAAATAATTCCATTCTCCATAGTATATGCAGTGGCACCTTTTGATTTAATGCTACACATTGAGAAGAGGTGGTAACATTCATTCATTTCACATCTCATTAAAAGACAGTCCTCCAGGTTACTTTCTTCTCTGTGTATAGGTAACACTGCAGTAGAGTCTACATCCAGGATTTTGAGAAATATCAATCAGGGAAATGTATTATAAGTGAGACATTGTATTGATACCATTTTGTTCTTTGATGGTTTGAGTTGAACTGTACTTCAGCAAAACTTAGTGTTTGTATTGTATCCACCTTTCCTTCTCCAACTGCATGTGACTTACAAAATGAGCAGTTGGTTTTTGTGGTTTTTTTGTGGTTTGACCTCCTTTTAAAGGAGAGAAATTCCAGTTGGAAAAAGAACACGATATCCCAGCGTTTCTCCCGCTATTTAGCTGCAACATGGCAAGTAGTCTGTGAAGATGTTTTGACATTCCAAGTAACTGCTAGTTTTTCATCCAAGACATTAGGAATAATTACGAAACCAGTTTGACTAAACATTTTCCTTGCCTGTTTGTTTCAAATGCTTGTGGAACACAGATTTTACTTCTGATGATCAGTTTAAAACAGCAGTAACCAATATGAAAAAGACCACCCCCATTCTCCAGTTTACTAGGCCAAGATAGGATTTGGAATGTAATGTTTCAGCATAAACTGGGAAAATGACACTGGCAGAGTACCAGAAGACTACTAGGTTAGAAAGGCAGATGCACCCATTACCAGCATCTTAGTGAAATTTGAGATGAAATTGTTATTGCCTACATCTCATATCAGTGACATGTATTATTATTATTAATATATTGTCCAACTCAGTGAGGCCACTTCACAAGAGTGTCCAGTGACAGGGCAAGGGGAAATGGTTTTAAACTGAAGGAGGACATGTTTAGACTGGCTCTTAGGAAGAAATTCTTCAGTCCAAGAGTGGTGAGACTCTGGAATAGATTGCCCAGAGAAGATGTGGATGCCTTTCCCGTGGAGGTGTTCAAGGCCACGTTGGATGAGGCCTTGAGCGACCTGTTCTAGTTGAGAGGCGTCCCCGCCCGTGGCAGGGAGGTTGGATTTTGATGATCTCTGAGGTCCCATCCAACCTAAGCCATTCTGTGATATCGTAAGGAGGCTTTTTGGGTGCTAGCTTAATTAATGCTAATTGTCCTGCAGCCATAATTATATCTTTACTGCAGAGAATGCAGACTTTTTATTTATACTGATGCTACATTATAATAAAAACCGAAGAGCACTGAGTATATACTAAGATAGATATCCTTAGAAATCATGTAAAAGACTTAACCTACTGAAAGCACAGATCTTTAAAAGTTTGGGTTTTGGGAACTAAATTGCCAGTCATACTTTTTCAGATGTAATATTAGTTTTTAGAAATGGGATAATTGAGGCAGCTTGATGCTAAAGAACTTTCTAACATTACAGGACAGTAAGTATAGCTCTTAACAGCTTTTTCGATAGCTGTAAATTAAGTGTTCAGCACTATAAAGAATTGACTATGAAGCACAGCATGTGCTTCAAAGGAAAATTTTGCTTGCATTTTAGTCAGCCTTTGTTATGCCAGTTGAATGAATGCTATCAGCCTGTTCTAAATGAGCTTTAGACTGATAATTGAAATACACTGTCGCAATTTCATATCTGCAAGAAGTCAATGCTGTGTCATTATTTTCACCATGGGAAACAAGTACGAGGCTCGGTTTTATTTTGTTGTGAAAACGACATGCCATTGTAACTTTCAAAATTTTTTTACGCCATCTTATTGCCCAGGCAAGAAGCCAACTCACAGGGAGAGTGAGTCATTGTTCCTCAGAACATATTCTCTTAACCTGTCCATCTGTTAACTGCAAGGTAGAAGGAACTGTCGTGCATGAAGAGACAGAGAGGTGATGAATACTCTTTGGAAAGCGTCACTGCTTCTATCTTCAGGTTAAGAGTTCTGTAAATCTGCCAACAGAAGTTCTGTACCAAATTTCCTTTCCTTTCATTACAGGGTTGATTATGTTGATTTCTTGGGCCGATCTAGACGCTGTATGAAGAAGGATTTGCCAAGTCTACTTAAAATGGACCAGGAACTTCAAGGGAAAAGGTGTGGTTTTTCCAGTGGAAGTGCATGTTCCTTGCAGTATTTAACATTCATATTTTCAATGAGAAGGAAGAGAGGCTATGCTGTTTTATCCCATTTTCCATCCAGAATTGCTGATGCTACTGCTTTTTCTAGATCTGCTTTAGGCAAACTTCTGCTGGTTACAACATTGTGCCTTAAAAAATAGATAAAGTAGCTGCAGAGCAATTATGCATGACTGGTATTATTAAACTTTCCGTTACAAATTCAGATAGTATTTTGAGGCTTCTATTTTATTTCACCTTGGCAGCTGACCGTTTGAAATACATGGCTGGTGTACTGGTGGATATCAAATAAAAGCTCAAATGAAATTTTTAATAAACTATTAAGGGACACTTTTTGATGTAAAAACATCCATTACAGAGCATAGCTTGCAGAGAAGAGTTCTGATAAACTAACAGTAATCTCTCAGATATTTGATGCATCTTTTAAAACTGGTCCCTGTATGTAAATCTATTGTATGCCTTCCAGAAAATGCCAGAGAAATGATTCCTGGTTCTGTTTAACCTGGAAACTGGTTATAGTCTTTTAGCAATTCCAAATTCATCATGACATTCAAAGGGAATTTGTTAGATCTTCATTTGTTTGTTTCTGCTCTTCTGTTAAACAGCTATTTAACAGCTCTTCTGTTAAATTCTTGTGGCAGCACTGGGAATTGTTTTCAGAAAATAATCTACAGGCACCTCAACGAAGTGAAAATTCTTTCACACTAACAACTCAGCAGGGTGTTCTCTATATTTTAAATATAAGATGGACACTATAAATACTTTGAAATTGCAGTCTCTGCATTGATATGGATGACAGGCCATCAGCAAAAACAGCTTTAGCAAAGCAAAAGCAAAAATATGTTACATATCATATATTAATATTTGGCGTGGACTTTTAGGGAAAATTAATGGCTACTTTTTGTTACTTCAAATACTTTTAATTTTCTTCTGTTAAATTTGAAATGTTTGCATAGGTGATTGGTAGACAACGAAAGTGATTATTTCATCTCCCATTCTGTGATTCGATAACGATTTCATAAAGCACCTGAGAAAGGATATGATTATGTTTAAGTCTTTTAATAACATGTTCTACTAGTACCTTGTTTCAAAGGTTTTTCAGAGGTATTTCTGTCTCCACCAAGTACCACAGTCATCCATGTTGCACGACTAAATGGTGCCTACAATGATCCACGTTTTGTAAAAACTGCAAGAATGGATCAGACCAAATCATACTTTCACTGTTCAATACTGTAAAACTCCTAAGTTCTGCTCTGTAATCCTTAACCTTTTGGGTTTTGTTTTAATTAGACAAGATCTTGATGGGAATACTCTGTTATCTGAGGACATGAGAAGAGAACTTCAGAGGCAGCAGTGGGAGAAGGAAGAAGAAGAAGCCCTCAGAAAACCCATGGGACCCATACATTATGAGGACATTCGAGAAAATGGTATAATTCCGTACTTTATATCACTTACTTTTGTATCACCAAAGAGATTACTTTTAGAGGAAGCAAGGGAAAGTTACTTCTTGTCCCTATATGGCAAAGTGTAGGTATGTGTTAAGCCACATATGTAATAACCATTCAAATTACCAGTACATAAATCCAGATTTATTTTGCCTTGAACATATTTCTCAAATTTCATTACCTTCTCCTTCAGGAATCTTCACTTCATGCATCATTTCATATAAGCCCTTTTTAGCCATCTAAAACCAATGCACTGTTTGTTGTTGGGAGTGGTTCCATACATGAAAGCAGGGTACACAGTGCTTGTAGTTACTGTCAGTTATAAACTGAGTGTAATGTAAATTTATTGGTTTTCTTCTTCTTTTCAGAGGCCAGACAGCTTGGTGTTGGTTACTTTGCCTTTTCTCGTGACAAAGAACTTAGGAATAAACAACGGGCAACACTGGATATGCTAAGAGAGCAGGTATGAGTTTCAAGAGGATACTGGGGTTTCAGTGGTCACTGTCTTTGATTTGTTGTAGAACTAGGTGATGGCTGCAGCTGACTCCAGAAAAATTGGGCCTCTTTCCCTGTTGAAACATGGTACTTGATAAAGACTGTTTTTCATTGTTTAGATTAATCCATGTTTTTATTTGCTGTTAAGACACTCGATCAAAGAACTAAACGTGAACAGTTAAAAGAAAAAAGGAAGGCAGCTCTAGATGCAAGGCTGTCTAAACTTCGAGCACGGAAGATTAAGAAGTTAAGGGAAGCTGGATTAGACGAAGAGGCAGACAAGTTGGAGAATGGAGGTACGATCTGCCTTTTTAAGTTAAATATTTGCTATTTCATCTTGGACTTGATTAATGGACAGACATCCTCTAATTGGTTTAAGTTTGGACATACTCAATATATTGGTATTATGTATTCTATATATACAATTACTTTGTTAAGATAGTGATAGTTCATATAACTGTATAGGTATAAAGTCATGCCAGAAACAGCTTAATAATGCAGGTAGGAATAGGATACGTAGAGTGTAGGCTTTTTTTGATTCATACCTGACAGCAGGACTTTTTTAGGTTAATTATGGAGGTTGAGGTTAGATCTGCTGAAATTTTACTGCATTTTTGTTCTTTTAAGAATAATTTTGATATTGTATAATATACACTCTTACAGTTTCAATGCAGTCTGTGAACTGGACATACAGCTGACTTTTGGATTTAGGGTGGTGAAGCTGAGTTCCAGTCCCATCTCTGTACTGTCTCTCTAATGACACTACTTGTACTGTGTATTTCCTACTGTAAAATGTAGCTGATATTTCACTGTGTCAGAATTCTGTGCAAGTGATTAACTGTGAAACGTTCTGGAAATGAAGAACATTAATATGCCACTGCTAACTGTTACTGTTGTTCAGAAGAACAAGAATGCAAATTGTTTTGTCCAGTAAATGAAATGTAGATAACATGCTAATGTTCTTATTTTTACCTCATTTTCTAGCTTCAGTATAACACTGAGCACATTCCTTTGTGGATTATCAGGCAATACATCTTCAGCAGTCTTTCTGATACAACTAGAAAGCTAATGAAGTGTCTCTTGGTAGATATGCTTCCCGATTATCTGGCTTACCCATTATCTTTTCTGAACTAAGATGCAGTAATTAAAAAAAATAAATCACCTCCCCACTCAGATGCATTTCATTATTAGAATGAAATTAGATCACTGAGCTTCATAAATGCAAATAACTCTTGCTTCCTATTCCTCCAGTGAAATTCATATAGATTTTATCCCATTGCTAACAAAACCTATTATCTTTTTCTGTTGCATAGAGTTGAAAGGTATTGCTGAAGAACCAGAAGCTCCAAGAGTTACTGCAGCAAGTAGAAAGGTAGAGGTTGTCATCCAGGAGAGAAGAGACACAAAGCCCGGCGTGCCTTATGTCCGAGAGTGGGATAAAGGCAAAGGTAAGAAAATAACAGGTTCAGAAACATTGTTTGGAAGCAGTGTGCACACTGCTGTTTTCATTTTTATTTTGTGATCAAGTACGGTAAGACAGAGAAGGAATGAAATACTTTCTCCCTTTGTATCGACAGCTGTCTGGTGTTCAGTGCAGTGACTGATGAGGCATGCCGTAGTGCCAGTAGCTGCTCTAATGTCCCCGTAATTTTTTTATTTTATATGAGATGTTCCTTTTCTGAACGACCCAGAGAGGTTGACAGAATGACAAATTTCATAGTTCTTAAGATTTACTGCCTTTTAGCGTGATCTTTTCTTGATGTATTTGTTTAGTTTGTGCTGTGTGATGGCAAGATGTTACACTGAAACAGGTACAGGATGATACTAAAAGGTGATGGAAGCAGAGACCACTTCAGTGCCAGTGTCCTCTCTCGAAGCATCTTCCTTGTCACAACATCAAGTGATGGCTGCCTTCCAGATCCTGCACAAACCCATTAACTCATTTTGCACCATTAATCTAAGATCATGCACATTCTTGTAGTCTGATGCCTGCCTTTTAAGTGTCAGCAAACAGAAAGCAGAGGACAACTTACTCTAAAATATGAAATAAAGTAGTGGTGGTTTGCTGAACATAAATGTAAAACAAGCATCTAAATTAGTATCAGAAAGGATAAGCAAAACTCCTCTTAGATGCTTTCCTTCTTACTGTTTCATTTTTTTTTTATATTTTACTAAAGCAAAGGAAGAAGTCCTGCTCTGTTTGGAGCTCTTTTTTTCTATATCAGACAAATGTGTAGGCCTTCTGTATCAAAATTTTCTACTTTTTTCTTACAGAAGTCTTGATAGAAATGAATACTGAAAAGAATTTTTCTGATTTTAGAGAGATTTGAGACATATCTTCAGAGTTGCTTTTAGGGTTATCTAAAGTGTGGTGATCTTGAGCTGTCATTCCATTGCAGTACTTCAGAACTATTTTTACTCAGAAATCAGCAGCTGTCATAGTAACTAGAATATCTGACACTTCTGTTGATAAAAGTTGCTGGTTTTTGCCTGTGCCCACTAGAGATAATCTCATCATCTCCATCTTCCAATAACTAAACTCTTAATGCTTTGATTGGTTTGTATTTTGATACACCCCTAACTAGTCATTTTACATAACCAATGACCACATTTTTAAAGGATCTTAAAGTCATTAGGACAAGTTATATAGACAATGGTGGTTGTCTTTAATGCTCAATGCTTTTGTTACTGCTCTGTAAAGAAATTGGACTGTCAGCTTAGCCAGCAATCTAGTACTAGATGGAAAAGTAACTTCAAATGGCTTCACGACTGCGTCTTCTCTGTTTGCTAATTTGTTTTCCCTCCTTTCTGACTGATCTTCAGACCCTGAAATCCATATTCAACCTACTATTTTTCCTGTTTCTAACAGAATTGATGTTCGGACAATGGTCAAAGAAACAGGAAGAACTCAGAGATGAGCGAGATCCAGAATTTGCACCACCTTCTGATTACTTTATGGGACAAAAGAAAGATGATAACTACAGGAGTCAGAACTCAAACAGTCCTGAAACTTCCTCTAAAAAACTGGAAACAGAGACAGCACAAAACCAACAGATGCCATCAGTGCAGGCCAACGGCAGCAACACCGAAGATGTTTCACCATCAGCGCAAGCTTACAGTAGCAACATTCAACGTGAGCCAGCATCAACAGAGGCCCGTGGCAGTGACAATCAAGATGCGTCATCGTCAGCAGAGGATGACAGCAGCGATGATGAAGACACGCTGCCAGCAGCACAGGCTTACGGCTACGGTGCTCAAGCTGTGCCGCCGCCGATGCAGGCTTATGGCTACGGTGCTCGAGATGTGCTGTCATCAGTGCAGGCTTACGGCTATAGCCCTCACGATATGGCATTTCCAGTGCAGGCTTATGGCTACGGCACCCAAGGCGTGCTGCCGCCCATGCATGCCTATGGCTACGGCACACACGGTACGCCTTTTCCAATGCAGGCTTACGGCTATGGCACTCAAGATGTGCCACCAGGAACGCAGCCCTGTGGCTGCAGCACCCAGGATCTTCCACCGTGCACACAGGCCTGTGGCTGCAGCGCCCAAAATCTTCCACCGGGAACACACGCCTGTGGCTGCAGTGCCCAAGATGTGCCACCCGGCACACAGGCCTGCGGGTACAGCACCCAAGATCTTCCACCAGGAACACAGGCCTGTGACTACAGCACCCAAGATCTTCCGCCAGGAACACAGACCTGCAGCTGCAGCACCGAAGATGCGCCACCAGGAACACAGGCCTGTGGCTGCAGCCCTCAAGATGTGGCCCCGTCAGCTCAGGCCAACAGCAGTGACACTCAGAATCAGGAGCCACTTTACCAAAGTTTAGATGATATGCTGTCTTATTACAGACAAGTGACTTGAACTGACCAAAAAGATAAGCAAGAACCACAATTTAAAGAAATTAAACAGAATTATCATATTGGCAAGAATATTGTTTTTCCACATATGGGAAAAGTAAATTTCTCTAAGTAGATCAAAATAAATCTCTGGACAACTAAGCTATTTTACCTCGGGGCTTTGCTTTTGCTTTGTTGGTTCTTTTTTGTTGTTTTCCCCCTCTTTATTGAAATTACTTGGGTTTTTTGGCAGTACTTCCTTAGTTTAGTCCATATTTGATTTTAACTCTTTGCTGCTTACACCTGAACGCTGGGGTGTATTAACAGCTTTCTTTCAAAAGATGAGCTCTTCCTGTACTCTGTCAGCTTCTGGTTTGGACGTTCAGTGATTTCTGTAGAAATAGCATTGAAATGGCAGACCCTCTGCTGCTAAATACAGAACCATTTTAGGAAATTTTTTACCTACTCAACGCCTACAGAAAGTGCAGAGTATTATTTAGGAAACAGTGGTGGGGAATAGTTTACATGGTCATAGTAACTTCTGCATTCCTGAGGTCTGTATATAACTCATAAGTCTGTGTGGCAAATTAGAGTGGAGAGAGGCGTTGCAAAAATTGGTAGGTAATGGTGGTTAGATTAAGAATAAATGCTTCACTAAAGTCTTGACACCTGAAATTACTGTCTTGTTTCGACAATGCTCTCCTAATTCTCAACTGCATTTGTCTTTCATCATCTGTTGTATTTATAACTTTATTTAAAACTCGTTTCCAAAAACTGTGCTATAATAGTTATTATATATAAAAGCAGACCAACCTCTACGGAACAAGCTTTTATTTCACAATCTTAGTAAAAAAAGAATATTTACATTTTTATTTCTGAAGAGGTCTTAGATACCCCCATTTGTAATTTAGAAGTTCACACAAGGATAAGACCTAGCAAAGCAGATTAGAATGAGCAATTTTGTAGATTGTCTGAAGTTACATGACTGATATTGTCAAAGTAGTGAATCACAGAATGTTAGGGGTTGGAAGGGACCTGAAAACATCATCTAGTCCGACATTTGAACCAAACAGTGAACTGGCCAAAGAGACAGAGGGAACGTTAATCTTGTGTGTTTCAGTCAGATTTCAGGCTGCTTTCTGAGCCTGGTGAACAGCAATGTGTTCAAGGTGACTGGGCAAACAGAACACCTTCACTGTCCCCAAACTATTTTAATGTCAGCTAGTAAATACACTTTCATCTCTCCTTCCTGTATCACTGTTTTTTGCACTGGAATTTGCAGGGCAGCAATACCACCCCATAAGGTCACCAGTGGTATGAGGCAGAAAATACCGGAGTCTTTCATCCTTACCAAATGGTTAAGAGACTGGTGCTTTATGATAACTTTGGGTTTCTGTTTCTCTCAACAAACCTAGAACTTGAGGAAGTACGGCTCAACTAAAGGCCACATCCACCTGAAATGCACAGAAAACTGAGCAGCTCATTTTGCTGCTGCTAACACTGACCTGAACTCGGCTGTTGTGCCTGAAGTTAGGGCACGTATTTTTCTTTCTTTGACTCTCCTCCTTAGAACTGGTGGGATGCTGTGCCACAGAACCACAGGGGGCTGTGCTCCTCACAGAACTCCATGACAAAACGTGTCCCAGAGATGAGTAAAGCAGGCCCTGTCCCTGAGTGTTGGCAGCCCCCTCTCTCTCACACTGCCAGGAAGCAACAGCCCGCAGGAGGGGAAAGCTCCGGGAAGTTCCTCTCTGAAGCGCTGCAGACGAGTATCTCCTGTGCCGTGCCAGAGCTGCCCGCAGTGCCGGGGCGCAGGGGCCCGCCCGCGGGTGACCGGTGGCCCCGGCCGGGCTCTGAGGGGCGAGCGGCGCGCGGGCCCTGAGGCGGGAGCCAGGCGGCACACGGCGCGCGCGCTTCTCTGGCGGCCCAGCAGCCCGGGCGGTGGGTCTGCCCGGCACGGCCCGAGGCACCGGCGGCCGTAGCCCCGCGGAGCCGTATCGCGGCGGCACTGCCGAGCCCCGCGGGCAGCGAAGGGAGCTCCGGAGAAGCATCGCGTACGCGGCCGCCGGCGAACAGCGGTGCGCATGCGCAAGCCGCACGCCGGGGGCGATGGGACGTGAGCAACCGCCGCCAGTGCGCATGCGTCAGCGTCACTCTCAGCCGCTCCCCGCGTACGAGCGTCCGCACGCCAGCGCGTGCAGCGCGCACGCGCCCCGCGGCCGCCCGCAACAGCGCGACCTCCCCGGCAGGGGGCGGCAGAGCCCGCGCGCGCAGCCCAGGGCGGCGCCAGCAGCCCGGTGGCGGGAAAAGGGGGCGCTGCCCCGGCGTGCCCCGCCCCGCCCCGCCCCGCCCTGCCGAAACGGAGCCTCCGGCCCTTCCAGGGAGTAATCGTGTGTGCCTGAGCAGTAACGCCCCCAGCCCTCTAGAGACATCTGTTAATGAGGAAACCCTCTTAGGTGCACCTCGTGCGCTGACAAGCAGCGTCCGCCGTCTCTCCTTAGAATCCCAGATTTAGTGTCTTCAGGTTTCCCCGCGAAGAGTCGAAGCGCCTCCTCGTTCCACCTGCAGTGAACATCTGCCTTTCCTGCCAGAGGGAGCAGGCTGTATCCTGCCCTTACCACTCCCTCAGGTAAAAAACACGCTACGTTAATTCATTCCCCTTAACTTCTACCTTAGGAACATCGTATCCCTTCCTTGAAGTCTTCGTGCCCCGTGTACTGTCACTGCTATTCATTTCTAAAATTAAATTCTAGTCTTGTAAGCACTGTTCCACTCCTCTCCCTCCCCCAAGAAAGGTACTGCTGTGAGTGTAAAGCTGTGATGTTGTCAATATGCAGAAGTTCAAGGAAAATAGAAGGCGTAGGTGACTACTTGTAGAACAAAGGCCAAGTGTACATCCAGCAGCCACTGGGACAACAGGCCACAGCACCACACTGTATGTGAGTACCAATACGAAAAGGAGTATTGTTTTGGCTAGTGGCTGGCCCTAAGGTAACCACTTTGCTGGCAATGAAATTGTAACTCAACCTTTGTTTAGAGAAAACTTCCAGCTCTTACAAGAGCATGTGCTGACACAGACGTCTCGGACAACTGCAGCTGAACCTAAGCATCCCAATTAAAACTGCAGATTTTAACACCCAGGCCCTGACCCCATTGTCAAAATTGAGCAGAAGTGGAATTTTATTCTCTCAAACAACTACCGAACCAGCAGATACAGTCAGGCTGCTTAAGATCACAAGCAGTCTTCAGTAAAAGTTCCATTTCCAGCATAAAACAGTAATGCCATTTTAAAAACAAAACCTACAGGTAAAGAGAAAATATCACATCTTAACAAAAAAAATTTATTCTGACTAAACAAAATGTACAATGTTTCTGAATTGACAGTGAGTTTTCATGACTCTCGGAAGTCTGCAGATCCATTGAGTAACTTGACCGCTTCTTACCCTGCAGTTTGATCAAACTACTTTTTGCCAGACTTCTTTATTCCACCACTGGCTGCCAAAAGAAACAACACAACTGGTTAGACAACTGTTACAGAGCTTAGCTGTGTACTTAGTTGCTCGTAAAGTCAAATCCCCACTAGACTGCCTGTACAACTCGGATCCCCACTGGTGAATTGTTTTTGCATGTGTTACTCTTCTGTGTTTGTGATGTAACAGACTTTACTCTGAATAACTTATTTAACTTTAGAAACCAAGTTTTCCTGGAACCAAATATGCCCCACAAATCTACAACAGAACTAAGTATTTCAACAATTCCTTTGTTCCTCCAAAGACACCCTCCACTGTTTATTTCTTACACAGCAGGAATATAGTCTGGTCAAATCAAATTCAAGGCTCAGAGAATAAAAGCATCGGTATCCCTGCAGCAACCAGAGTCCCCAGCTGGGATCAAAGCTCTACAGAAACAGGTACTGGAATTATGAGAATTCCAGTTCTCTGGAATTATCTGTTCTCTACAGTCCCTACTACTGAAGAGACTAAAGCAGGGTGAAAGAACACAAAATATTAGTACTGCAAGAAGTGCATAATTTTTCGTAACCATTGTTTTTTACAGCATGTGTCATGTATGTAATGTATGTGGAAAGGAAAAAAGCACAGCAAAGCTACAGCAAGACAGGCTGCAAGGGCTGATGGTCAACAGATTTTGCATTGCAATATCATTCTAACAGTGCTGCCTGGCTGAGGCTCTCAGGAGTAGTAGTCTAGTCCTCCCACAATAATATGATAATCACTAGCTGCTCTGGCAAGTCTTGGACAAGAACCAGATGAATGAAAGTCCATCTAGAAAAAGGCAGAGTGATAATGGCTAGAAAGAATTATGAAAAAAATCCAACAGCTAAAGTGCCCTACATAGAACAAGTTTCGGATGGTAAGGACACAGAACAGAGCCTCAATGAATTGTTCTGCATCGGTCTGTAATACCAAAGACATTCCGAGTCCTACACACGGCACATTTTCTGTGCACCAATAAATCAGAGAAGCTAGATCCATTCAAGATAATTAAACAAGAAATATCCCAAGGTTAGTGGGGCTAGATAGCATTGCCTCGAAGAGCACTGATGAGCTGTAATGTGAAAATGCAGAACTGCTGGCTAAGATTTGAAACTTATGGGAAGAGCCACTATGTCAGAGGACTTGTAGACTGCCAGTGTAGCTCCCGGATACAGAAAGGGTTCTGTAAAGAACTGGGGAACTATAGAGCAGCGAGTCTGACCTTGATCTCTGAGAAGATAACAGAGTCTGTGACAAAGCAAATGGATAAACACAGTCTTGTGAAAGTTAACAGGACTTCTCTAAGTGGTAAATTCTTCCTCGCTGACCTGCTGGAACTCTCAGGTTATCATTGAGTGTATGGATAAAGTGAATCCAGGGGACTTCATATTTTCGAACAGCATTGGATAAGATTCCATAGCAAAGGTTGTTAGTGAAACTAAGTTGCAATGGGATTGCTGGAAAGGTTTTTTTTCTGGTACCTTTCAGGACTGAAAGCTTGCTAAAAAATAAGAAGCAAAGTGTAAAGTTCAACGGTCTTCACAGAATGGAAAATCAATTAAGTCACTTTAATGGACCACAGGTCAAAAGCACCAAGAGGGAAATGGCACCCTTGAGCACCTCTGATCCAATCACTGCAAATGCTGCACAAGTACAACGGAGTGCACAGACTTGTCTCCTACTATCGCTATCTGAGACAACGACTGGGCTCAGGGCACCATGTAACATATCTGGAAAGAAAAGGATGGTATGCTAAAATAAGAGTAGAAATGTCTCTGCACCATCCCACCCGAACAGGTTAGCATGCCAGACACACTGTCACACCTGCTAAACCAGAACCCGCACCAGTAACTTAGGGATGAAATTGCATAGTGAAAGAAAAAAAAAGGAAAAAAAAAGTCAGCCTCTATTTGTTACTTATCTGCACCTGCCATTGACCTACTGCTGTATATTAAATAAGCTAGAGGTACAAGCATTTTTACGTTTGTCAAGCCAAAACATCAGATGTTTGAAGCCAGCACACCCTCCATTTTTCCTATCAATATGGCACCTCACTTACTGAGGGGCCCTTTTCCAGCAGCCTTTGCTTTCATCTCCTCAAGTTTCTTTTGCTCCTCCTTCTGCTTTTGTTTAAATGCCAGGTCTGTCTAAAGAAAAGAACAACAGTGTTTGTTAACATCTCCTCCTCCAAAAAATTCAAACGCAACTGACAAGCAATGGGAAACACATGTAATGTTCTGACAGCAATAAAAACCTGACTGAACTGATACAAGATGGCTGAACACTACTAAATATGCAAAACTTCACAGGACTATGACGAAGGTTTTTTGCTGTACCAGAATGCAATGACTAAACTTTAGCTTTTGATGTTTAATCTTTTCCGAAATTAAACAAGTATCCTCTCCTACGGCATAGTCTCATTCTGCTCCCTGAATTACAGATGTTTGCACTAAACCCATTCATTAACATGCCACCAGTGATACTGGGAGCCTAGCACACAAACATTAACAATAAAACTTGGATTATATAGGATGCAAGAAAAAAAAGGTTGCTTTTACCTACAAAAACATGAATTATAAAAAAAACCCCCTTCCACACATCACTATTTTTGCCAGGGTCAGTACACTTGTTTTAGTTCCAAGAAATCTAATGAGGCCACTGGCAAATTGTTTGGGCACGCCAGCTGCTGGGCATCCCCGCTACCACAGTCTCCAGAACTCAAGAGAGCTCGGACATACTCCATCCCTTACACACACTCTTCACAGGCATCAAGGCTGAAAGGGACCCTCGTCTTTTCCCTGGGCACTCAGGACGGAGGACCTTGACAACTGGGATTCTACACGTGCTTCACCAACCCAGTCCATGGCCCAACTACCCTTGTAACTGCAAAGTTTTCCTCTTAAGTGAAAACTTTTCTTGCTGCAATGAAAACCATTACCTCCCCTACCTACCCCACACAGAACAGAATAATACTCTGTTCCTCTCTCCAGGTTTTCCACTGGGCTGTTTTGGTTTTCATTTTTAATTCCTGTAGACTAATGTGTCTTTCTTAGTAAATCAATCCCTCCCATTTATCCACTTTTGCGGGTTTTCTTCTTGCAATGTGTTGCCCCCACATATGCAGTATTGCAGTGCTCAGAGAAAAAAGAAATATTACACCATGTTTGACAAGCAAGATTTTGTTTTTACATCCTGTATGATTTGCTTTTTTCATTTTGCAACACCCGATGTTGCAGGTTCACGTTCAGTGTATGATCCAAGTCTCAAATCTTTTCAGGTGGGTCTGGAGTTCAGCCAGTCTTTCTTGGATTTTCTAAGTTGATTCGTCTTACCAGAGGAAGGGACTTTGTACATGTGCTTCATTAAACGAATCAATTTTTTCAAACTTTCTCCAATTTATTAAGATTACTTTGACACTAGTCTTGTCTTCTGACAGTCTCTGGCACCTTCAAATTTTCTGATTTCTACAAAGACAGCAAGCTGTACTGTCAGTCAACCAGCCAACCAAGGCACTAATCAAAATATTACCTAAACTCCAATCGAATCCAAAATTTAGCAAACCTCCCACTCAATACATCCTTGCAGTCAGACACCGGATTGTTAGTAACTGCTTTTAGTGTAGCATTCCAGTGAGCTGTGTGCTCACCTTCCATCACCTTTCGAGGTCCCGTTTCTGCCTTGCATTTGAGAACATGACGTGAGCTGGCACCAAGAACCCTGTACCTACTGGTTTTCTCCTCATACACAGAGCACTGCCCTGCCACACAACAGAATCTCCTTTGTTTGCCAAAATTGTACTAAAATTCATACTGCCTATTAGTTTTGACATTATTATAACTTGGATCTTTGTAAGCACTTAATTGGTTCTACCATTTCTCCAACAATAAAGCTTATTTAGAAAGTTTCTTCCCCCTTCTTTTCTAAAGACACATAATATTTGTCTATTTTTCTGATCACCGGTGCCTCATCCATCCTCCGTGATCCTCAGAAGTAACATTTTGCACCCACACTCTGAGCCCCTACGTTTCTCTAAATCAGATTCACTAGTACCTACTCTACTTAAACTACCCGATAATCCCCGGGTTTTGTCTCCTGTCCCAGGCTCCCGTGACCACGCTAAATTGTTAAATTTCCCCACGGCAGCCCGCTGCTTTGCCGAGGACATTCCAGCCTTCTCCGTGGCACCGGTCTCCTCCGTTAGGCAACGTTGCTGCGAACACGGGCAGGATGTCAGCAGGACCGAAAAAAAAAAGCACAAAAAATCCCACAGCGCCGGGAAAGCCGGGGCGGTGGGAGGCAGCGCATCCCCTCCCGCTCTCTTACGGCCCCGAGTTCTAGCGTCACAACGATGCTTCGGAAAATGTGGCCCTCGGTAACCTAAACATCCGTGCTGCCAGGGAAAGCCGAGCCGAGGGGGGGATGGGAACGCGGAGCGCAGGGGCCGTGGCCCTGCCCGGAGCCCAGCGGGGCCCGCCCGGGGCCGCTCCCGCCGCCCTACCTCGTCCAGATCCTTCGACTGCTTCTTCGGCTGCTTCAGCGGCTTCTTCTTGCCGCCTGCAAAGACAGAGCAGACAGTGAGCGCGGGGCAGGAGGGCGGGGCGGGCGGCGCCGGGGGCCCCGGGCCCGGCCTTACCCTCTCGGCCCGACATGGTGCCCGCTCCGCTCCGCTCCGCTCCGCCGCCCGCGATCGCGCGCACGCGAGCTCGCGCCGCCGCTCCCGCCCGGCCCCGCGCGGCCGCCGTAGCGCTTCCGCCGCCGACTTCCGCCCCAGGCGCCGCGCCGGGCCCCGGCAGGTAGGAGGTGCCGCCCGGCCCGGGGGGGGGGGGGCGGCGGCGGAGACCGGCGGCTCCGGCGGGCTCCCTGGGGACGGCTGCCCGGCGGGGAGGAGCGGCTCGGCCCGGCCTCCGCCGCTCCCGGAGCTGCGGGCCGGCCCTGGCGCTGGCGGCGGCGGGCGCGGCCTAGGCGCGGGCCGGGGGTGGGAGCCCCCCGCCCCCTCCCGCGGGCGGCCTGCCGGGGCTGGCGGGAGAGCGGCGCCGCTGCCCGGGCCGGTGCGTGGCTGCTGGCGGCGGGAGCGGTCTCGCCGCGCTGTCCGCAGGTCTCGTAGCTCTGCGTGCGGTGACGGGGCCCCCGCCCGGCAGGGAAGGGGTCGGGCGTGTGGAAGAAAAGCCCGAAGCCTCCGCTGGGAGAAGCTGTGAATGGGTGTGGCGTGTCAGAAATTCCGGATTTATATTCTGGCAGTCACAAAAGGGACTGCCGCAAAATAATAATATAGGACGTCATTAGCCACCTGAAATTAACGTGGAAAACTGCTTTTAAATATTTTTTTAAACTATGCAGCAGCTATCAAGTCTACTCAGTAATCCGTGTTTTTATATTATATTAGCTAAAACTTGAAATAATCATGCTCAAGCTTCATATAAAACTTTATTTGAAAGCTTTCCCGTTTACAGTTTTTGAAGGAATGTGCTCAGTAGAAAATTAAGGTCTTTCTTACAAATGAATAGACAATAAGCTGTAACTAGCAGTTTTTGGTTTTTTGCAGTGTAAGCAAGAATTTTAAGTTAGTTTTAAAATGCTGCCTTAGCTGTGTCTTGCCTACCTGATACTTTTCTAATGTGGCTTTTCCTGATGTTTTACTTTTGTAGGTGGTCTCGTGAGAATACTTGTGTTCAGTTCAGCACTTCTGTGTTTCTCTCTGTCCTTTGTACTTTTGTCTTTGCATTCTTCAACACTTCATATATCTGTGGAGCGTAAGATAAAGTCCTACTTCTTATCATGATTTTTTTCCTGTCTCAGTTGTTTTTTCTTTTCTGTTCTTTTGCAGAATTATTAGCACCTCTGACATAGTACACCAAACTCAACTGTGAAAGCACAAAGCAAAATTTCATGTCACAATCACTTTTATGCTGAAGCATTAAATTACTCTGAAGCTATTCCTGCTGGTACGGGATCTGCACATGATCATTGTTCACTTAGTGAGTGAATTAGTTATCAAGAAGCACGATGAGAGTGCTTACTAACAGCAGGGAAGCAGGGATCTGTGGCAGAACTGCCCTGTGTTGAAAATTGTGAGAAGTTTTCTCGGTAAGTAACAGTGGAAAACTAGTGATGGTTTAGCCATTCTTGAATTCTATTTGTTTTGATACACGTGTGTTATTTTAAGAGATATTAACCAGCCATACTTCAATAGCTCTTCTTTTTCTTCTTCATCGTTGTAGCACTTTTATTCGGTGATTAAATTCAAGACATGGGGCCAATGAAATACAAGTCAAGGGTGTCCTCCGTGTCCTGTGGTCTGCAGTATCACCATTCATTGATAAAGTGGAGTCCGAAAATGAGTGTACACGCAGTGCGGTCTTACTGCTCGTCAGCACCTAAGAGGCCTGAAGCCAAGTCTGCGATAGAAATGGCCGTGGCTTTTCTTAATCGGCTGACGGAAACTGGGACTGCTCTGGGAAAAAACTCCCTTGAAAAGATGTCAGCAACGTGCAAGAATTGGTGGGACCGATATGAAGAGTTTGTTGGAATTAATGAAGTTCGAGAGGCCCAGGGGAAAGTGACAGAGGTAAACATGGAATTAATGTGAAAGTTTAAAAATTAGGAGTTGACCTATATGAAGTATAAACCATGGCTGTTAGGCGAAAAAAGGTCCTCCAAGGAGTGGATTTTTTTCTTTTCTGACTCCCTGTGCAGGCACTGTTACAGTCTGTGCATGTTAGTAAATAGAGCTTATCCCTTAAACTGAAATGGAGTGTGGTTTGTTTTGTTGGAGTTCCCCCCTCCAAGAAAAAATTTGTATAATTAGTGATTTAAATCTATCTGGTAATAAGTATCTAAAATAAATACTCTTTCTTCTTAGGCTGAAAATGTCTTTATGATAGCTCGTGGGATAGTACGAGAGGCTCGTGAAAATGTAGAAGCCCAGCAGATTAAACTGAAGGAAATTCGAGACCGCTTAGACAGGGTCTCTCGGGATGACACCCAGTATTTGGAACTGGCTACTCTGGAACACAGATTGCTGCAGGTAATTTGGTGGTACTTAAGCACTAGCAAATACGATGAAAACTTGTGTGCTTTGCTTCATCACTAGTGACTGTTTTTGTAGATGTGGTTCAGTTCTGAAGTACAGTGATCCGAGTAAACCTCTTGATTTAATTTATTGTTATAATTGATTCAATCTGCTATGCAAATTGTTGAAGCGAAGAAAGCCTAGAAAATTCGTCATTGGTGTGGTGACCTGTGCATGAGTAGTCAACAACAAGGCTGGGATTCAATGAGTTCACCTTCCAAGCTCTTTTCTGGTTGTTAATCCATGAAAACTCTCTCAGCTCTCTTCTGTGTGGCTGCGACACCCAGGAAATTCAGTAAAGCTTTTGTCAGCAATAAGAACGAGGCTGCCCTATGAGGGAGGGAGAGTGAGAAGACAAGGTTGAACTGCACGACGCGTCCTCACCGACAGGACGCAGTCCTGCAGCACCTCGTCTGGATGAGCCAAGCAGGGCTGGTGGCAGGAATGTGTTTATTAACAGTGCAGGAAGCAGAGATAAAGGCAAGGTTGCAGCCCAAGTCAATCCAGGACATCCAGATGAAACTGCAGGAAGAGCAGGGAGCAGGCCTGGCAGCAGGTACGCCTATGGCAAAGCTCAGGCAGGGAATGGGGACCAATGCCTGAGCTTAAACTGAGCTCCTGGGAGAACATCAGGGAAGAACTAGAGAGTTGTGGGTTTCTGAATAAGGGATCAGGTCTGTGTGGATGAGACTTAAAGCAGAACAGAGTTCTGCATGACCACGAGGACAGGTAGAATTCAAGTCACTGCTGTCTGTGAGGTGATGGTGGTGCCATCTTACAAAAGAAACACGCTTAGAAGAATGAGAATAATTCTGGGAGATGCAGGGAGAAAGGGAAGACATTTGAGAGCAAGATAAGAAAGAGAATGCAGAGGAATAGGAGTCACGTGTATTTGTGACAATGTATCCGAGACATCCTGTCCAGTCCTGTTTTCAATTCCCACTTAAGGGATTTAGAACTGAAAGAGAGAAGTGTGGTGAAGGTAGCGTTTGGAGAAGTAAGCAGGGCAGAAAAAATGTACGTTATGGGGAGAGAACGACCTTGCCCACTTACAGCCCTTTTCTGTCATCAGCATGTGAGAGATTCTTGCGCAGAGGATCTGCAGCTGTAATTCCTGATGACCTTTTTAATTTCTTACCTTTGACTTATTAAAAGGAAGATTTCTGAAACAGAACTGATGGATGTTCTTAATTTCCGTTCCTTCATCTGTATTGGGGTTTTGTTTTCTGGGTTTTTTTGAGGGTGGATTTAGTATAGGCTTTATGGCTTCATATTATATCTTCTTCAAATCGCTGTATTTCTTGCAGGAGGAGAAGAGATACCGAGCTGCGTATTTAAATGCAGAAGAATCTGAAAGAGAAAAATTCTCTCTTTTCTCTGCAGCTGTAAGGGAAAGTCATGAGAAAGAGCGAACGCGAGCAGAAAAAACGAAGAACTGGTCTATTATTGGTTCTGTCCTGGGAGCTATTATAGGTGTTCTTGGTTCCACCTATGTCAATCGAGTAAGGCTGCAAGAATTGAAAGTCTTGGTGCTAGAAGCACAGAAGGGCCCAATAAATTTGCAAGAAGCCATCAGAGAACAAGCCTCCAGCCATTACTTACAGCAGAAGGAGCTCAGTGACGTTATAGAAGACCTGAAAAATGTGCTGCAAACAAGGACATCAGAGGAAATGAAAGAAGGCGTTTTGTTAACTAGAGAAGACAGGAAAAACTCCATAAAAATAGATTCTCTTTTAATTCCTTTAAACGAACAGCTGAACTACACTAAACAAGTCAGTTCATGTCTAGGCAGTTTACAACAGCAGTTTAACAGTCTGCAGGAAAGTATAGCGCAAATGATTTCCGAGATGCAGGGTATTAAAGTTGCGATTCATTCTAGACCTGTGGAAAGACTGACGCCAAGGTCCTCGGTGGAGGGTAAGGGCCAGGCTTCTGCCGTGAGGGATGTGATTTTAGAGTTGTGTGATACCGAGCGGAGACTGGAAACACAAATCAAGAGAAATTCTATTTACAGCACTGCAGTGACATGTGCTATGTTTGCTATTACTCTGCCAGTACTCTATATTATACTTAAAGGAAACTGATCTCTAAATAATTTGCCACAATTTACTAGATTAATAAAACTCAGCTTGCACTCTAAATACTTAGAGTACAAGTCCAAATAAAGTTGTGTTAGTATTTCTCCTGTGTGTTCGGAAAGCTTGTAAAGACTTAGTCTGTCTGTTGCTGCAGGCTCCGTGTTAACCGTCTTTGTCGTGCATTGTGGTTTTTAACTGTTTCATCTGTTGATTTCATTCACTGCTTCGCTCTTTTACTGTCTAGTCTTGTGTATCCTGCCAATCAGTGCCTTTCACTCTGGAGCTGTATTTGTGATTTTTCTGTTCAGACGATTCAGTTCTTTTAATCAGCTGTTTATCTGGGTGCTTCACGTGTAATCCTTTATAATTGTGCTCCCGATTCCTTCCTGGTTTTGCAGTTTGTCCTTACACAAAACATTAGGAATCATTTTACCCAAACAGGTAGAAAGAAATATTTGCCCTGAAGTTTTTGTTTTGTTTTCTTTTATTTTTAGTTCTAGGTACAATGTAATGACTTCCATTGTGTCAAACAGCAGGAGCCGGGTAAATGAGGATCAAAGTTCCTGTGATACAATGTAGCTGTACGTGCTCTAATGCCTTTGTAATGCGTTTCAGAATGACTAAGTAGTGTTTAGTATACAGTTTAGTATTCAGTTTCTATCAGTTCTTGCTAGTTTTTTCTGCCCAATGACCATATTAAAAGAGTTTGAGGGTTTCCTTATAAGCTCCTAAAACTTGCAAGCTCTTTTTGAACAGGGGCATTTGCTCTGTGAGGCACCAACTTCATTTAATATCATGAGGTGCTATTATAACATGACCAAATAAACAAACAATACTGGGGAAGATCTGTGATGATTCACTACCTGTAAGAGAGATGAAGTATGCAAGAGGTGGTTTGAGGAAGGACCACTACTGATTTATTTGTTGATTGTTTGGAGTGTCAAGTGAGTAATAAGCATTTGTCAGGGAAGCTGTTTGGTCTGATGGCTGGAGAACTGGGATAAAAATTCCCATACTCTTAGCTGTGTCAAGAAGTATACATACAAGTCAATACAAACTTTCATATCTGTAATATTTCATTTTCTCATTCCACAGATACTGTTACAGGTTACACTTATTGCAGGAGCTTTGTGAAAATCAGACACAGGTGTGTAATTAAAGAGGAAGGGATAGTACAATGATTCTGTTTGTGATGCGCCGGCACTAGTCACTGAGAATTTTATTCAGGTTTGGTTTTGTTTCTTTCCTGCAGTTAAACTATGTAAAGTTAGGCCGCCCCCTTATTATGTAAGTGGCTGAATTTTAGATACTCAGCATCACTTAAAAACATGGATTATGTACATGAACATGGTTTTTAAATGCCACATGTTAGGCACCTAAACTTGAACGTTGAGGCAACGCTCACTGAATCATACTTGGTGGCATCAAAAATGAATAGAGGTCTGAGACTAAGCTTGTGTGCAATAAATAGGACAGAAAAAGGGTTGTTTTTTGTTCTAAAGAGATCTGCTTTTTTTCCATGTAAAAAGGTATCATAGTAGGTAGCTTTAACGTTACATAAGAGTTACAGGAAGAAAAAGTCAGTCAGAACAGTAGCAAATAAATACGTATCAAGATGATAATAACTGAGTCTCATCCTTTGTACAAAGTTTGGAAGATTCAGAAGTAGATTCTGTGTGCAGCATTGTACAAGCTGGCAGAACTCACTATTACAAGTGATTACTGTTGTTCTCTTACTTCTACCCTTCCTTGCTAAATCCTCAATGTGAAGTGACAGCAGAATAATTTCAATTAGGGAAAAGCCTTGTAATTAACCGTGTCTGTATAATAATTAGGCGGGCAGATTTGCACATTCCCTCAATCCTGGATTAATCATCCCTCCATTGTGGCAATGATCTAACCGTGTAGCTTGGTGCTGCGCTGTATGTGTACCCCAAAGCCAGAAGGTGTGGCTGCAGCAGTAGCAGCTGTACCTTCACCTACCTGAAGGCAATATCCAGCAAGACTCTCTAACACTGACTGTACCCATAATCTGTTCAGTACTTTATCCTCAGTCTTTGTCACAGTAATGCAGGCAGCAAATACACAAGTTTGAGCAAAAGCAGCACAGCTGTACAGAGGTGTGTGTCTGAGCGCTCACATCAGCTCCATAGGCAGTGCCGCTGTCAGTGATTCGCCCAACACAGTCACATCTCTGCATGTTTCCTGATGATTCAGCCATCGTTAAATGAATAGTTTGGTGCCTGTGTTCTTCTAACCTCTTTCGGTTTGTTTTTGGTTTTTTTTTTAAATAAAGTGCTCTGTTGCATACTTATGGATTATTAACAAAGTTTTATAATAAATAGTTGAGTTTCACTTCTTAGAATGAGGTCTCTCAGCTGAAGCTTTCCTCAACAAGAAAGTTCTTCTTGCTGAGGCCTTTTGAGACTTAAATTCTTGTTCTTTCTGTGAGCAAAGTCCCGTCTGGGCAGGAAGGGTCAGCCAGCCCTATGTGCCAAACACTCATCAGCCAGGAGGGATGATGGTTGTGATTGTTTGTACAGGTCTAGTGAGGCCAGGGACCGACCTGTGCGTTGTGTATAGGTCAGAGAGAACCAATGCTGATTCAGGTTAATTCCACTGTCAATCAAGACACAGAAGATAAGAGGGACCCTGGTAAGAGCAACAGGAAGCCCTTTGATAGATGTTAACTATAAAAAAAATGGGTGGTAGTGGCCTGAGCTTTGCCCATGCCAAGCTATTTTGAGTTCTCACTGCTCCATGAGAAACCACTAGTAACTCAAAAGCAAACAGCCTAGTGGCTACAGAAATAACTTTTCATGAGGTCACTGCAGATGTCTAACAGTAGGTGCATTCTGAAGAGAAAAGTTGCCATTCCTTCCACTCATGAAAGGAATAGCAAATGTTCCTTATGAATACAGGATAAAAGAAGTTATACATAGTGTCACAGTTGGGTTGTATTTATTTATAAACATTTGAGTTTTGATCCAACATTCTAAGATCCTGGTGGGAAGTTGCAGGTGCTCCTGTTGGTTTCATTGTGACTGTTTGGAAAAGACGGTTTCCTTCACGGAATACCTTTTAAAAACAAATACTGTCCTCTTTGTGGAGTTTAGGAGTGATAGAAATGTCCTGTTTACTTCAGAAACAGGATTGAGATTTGCAGTAGGAGTGAGGTTTGTGAGGTAGAAGAGGGAGACAATGCTGGGTTTGTCCATAATATATTTAGAACTGTTTTGTTGCCAGGTTTGTGCCAGCAAGTTATATTTGTGATGTTCCTCATAAAACATAGAGAAGTGTGATTTCTGGTATTTGGCAATTGGTGGATAATCTAAGGAGGTGTGTGCTTCAATACAGCAAAAACCAGCTGAGCCACAGTTTTTAGAGGGAATTAAGCCTTCAGGTAATTATGATTGTGGCAAGGTTTTGGAGTTTCCATCAAGGGAAGTTTTTAAGAACAGTTCAGATAAATATCGCTAGGTTCGGTACAGATAGACAGATCCTATTCTGGTACAGGATGAATTCAGTCAAGAGGTTTCAAACTTTTTTTCTGTTCTAAAAACCATATTTTTATTTTTTTAAGTAAAGTGAGAGAATCTATGAATAATTAGATGTCCAAGTCATCCTAGCCCAGGTTATCCTATAGTGCAAGTTACAGCAGAATGAGAAAGTGTTGTGCTGAGAAAACAATAGCTCAGTTAACTATGGGCTGCATGATCTTAGGCACCAGGAGAGAGAGAGAGTGCGTGTATATGCAGCTGTAATGAAGTATGACCCTCAAGGTACAGCCTTAGTCATTATTTTTCGAAATGAAGCCTGTTCTTAGTAGAACTTTACATGCTTCTGTTGTGAACCTTTAAATGGCTGCAGCCTGCACTGGCTTTTCTGTGACTTTTCTTGAAGCAAGCTGGCCTGTTAAAGATTATTCTATTTAACTACTGGCATATCATATGCTCTCAGGAACCTCCCCGTGCTTTGAGACTTCTTTTGAAAAAAAACCCATCATCTGTGTTGATGCAGTGAGCTGATCACTCAGCCCTCTGTATTAGGTTGGTGCATGTAATCTGCTTCATCAAATATACCTAATTCTTCTCTTTGTGGAGGTGATTGTGACAGTCTGTGTGGCTGGAGCCCTCGCCTGTGGTGCTGGAAAACTTGTTCACGGTGATGATGAACATGCCCCACATAAATGCTTAGGCTACAGAGCTTCAGGATAAAGGAATTGTCCCAAACATCCCATGCTTGTTTTGCTGTGTTCTGCAGAGACAAAAGTAAACCTGTGCAAATAGGTGTGTGCTCAGAGAGCCTCTTCCTCGGCTCCTGCAAGTTCGGGAACGCTTGGTGTTGTTCTGGCCGTGTGGTCTGTGAGGCAGATCCTTAAACTTCAGCAGACTGCTGCTGGCAAAACTGTAGGTGCCCAAATGAGGGTAATGAAGACGCTGTTTCTAAATGTTCTGACAATCTGAAAACTTGAAAGGAACCCAGTAGATTTAAAGTAGGGTAGATGTAGTCAACCCTCTGCTGATCCCTGGATTACTGCTCTAAATGCAGTTTATTCCCAGAAGCTGTAGACAGTATTCACATATCCCTCATGACTTTCTTAACCCGTCTCATCCTGTGCTTGGAGGGGAGGAAGAGTAAGAAGAAAATCAAAAGGACCATAAGCAGCTGCTAGCCTTGTGATTATCGTAATAGTTACGTAAGAAACTTAGCTAACCTGCTTAGAACCAGACAAGAACAGGGACTTTCATAGAGGAGGATCCTTTGTGAATTTAAATTTATTTTAAAAAGCTTCTGAACAAATGGAAATCAAAAACTGTTTAAATTTGTTCCTCAATATGTTTGTTCTTTGTGTGACGCTGTTTTCAGCTGTGTAATGTTTGAGAAGTAGCTTCTACTTTATTTTTAAGAACTTCAAAAGATTTTTTTTGTTCAGACTGATCAAAACTCCTCCCTGAAGAGGGAATGTGTAATCCCACAGCAGTTAGACAATATCCTTGTCACTCCGTAGGGCTTGTAAGTACAGGGGGGGCTGGGGGGCCACAATAACATCCTTCTAGTGGTCAGAAGCCCTTCCCGCCCCCCTCCCTGCACCAGCTCTGCCATGGAACAGAAGGAAAAACTGCTCTTTTCCAATGTTCTCTCAAAGTAGAGCTTTTTGCTGCGTTTTAAGTGAAGCTTGCAGATGTTTTTTTTACCAGGCAGAAGGAGTTGCAGGTTGGGACTGGTGCTGGAGGAAAGGCACAAAGGGGATTAGTGTTTTGAGTCAGGAGTCAGTTGGAGCAAAGAAAAATTGTGAGTTTTTTAATGCTCTTAGTCACCAAAACAGGATTTTGGTGGAAGCAATGTGAGTGCAGTTAAAATGTCTCTGATCAGTGAGATGATAATATTCTGTTCAGTGAGCTTTGACCCAAAGAGCAATTCGGGGAGCAGGGTGTGGCAGTAGGATGCTTTTGTCTGTGTGGGGAGAGGAGCAAGCCAGGGATCATCTCCTCACGAGAGTCCTCCTGGTCTCTGAGTACATCGGGCCCCAGGGACTCCGCAGCAGAACCACGCACCAAGGAGCAAAGGTCCAGAGAAGCAGGCGGCAACTGCCTCTGAAATAATCCTAACTTTGGGGGATTGTGATCGTGCTGCCAGATTGCGGGGACTGTTCAGCATCTCTAAACTTTCAGATGTATTTTTTCCTTCATAAAATAGTTGCTTTTTGGGTTGCGGGTGGGAGTGTGAGAGGCTGGTGGATTGTAACAAAGAGAGTAGATGTTTAATGACACTTCTGGACAGGGCACTTGTACCAACTGCGTGCCTCTGAAATGTCAGAAATGCACGTGGGAGGAAGCCTAGTTCAGACTTTTGGAGCAGCTTTGTGTCTTGAGCAGAGATCTGTGGCTGCATCTAGCCCAAAAGGGAGAGCAATAGACACCTCTGGCATACAGCGATTTCTGTGCTTTGCACAACCCAGACCAGTGCCTGTTTCATCTTCCTCAGTTTCCTTTAACCTGCAGCTCCTGTATCACCTCTGCATGTCCTCAGATACCTCCTCTTTGTCTGCACAGAATTTGTGGTTGGTATAAAGGCACGACTTCATCTTTTGTCTGGGATTTCCAAACATCTGGCAGGCAGCTCAGCAGGCAAACGGCCACTGGGCTGTGTAATTGTATTCAGTACGTGTCTCATCACTGCATGTATAGCAAGTCAGTTGTTAGGTTAACTGTGTGTTTGCTAATCGACAACACGACAGAGTCCAGCACATCTGGGAAACACAGAAGTTACAGTGTGAGACAGGAAAATGGGACCATTAATTCTGTCCCTCTGTGGAGCTGTTACTGAGAGAACTTACCCCTAATTCAGAGAGAGGAATTTATACATTCAGTTCTCAGGGGCAAGAAATGCTGCTCTCTCTTATACAGAGCACCAGCCTCTGCTCTTCTCGTGACTGGAGCTTCCAGCTTCAGCAGAATAAAAATGACAAACTGAGCAGCTGGTTTATACTACACGTATCACTGCAGGTGCTTCTTCTTTGTGATACTTTTGTCTCCACCGACTTTCAGCTGGCATGGTCTGTTCTTCACTGTTTTGTAACTAGAGATGACTGTGCTTGTGTCACATTCTTGAATCTTGCTAATGTCCTGGTTCCACATACTCTGCAAACGGGAACTGTCCCATATCTCAGCCACCTGATGCTGTGTTTGCATGGGATTATTCCTAAATAAGTAGAAATGGGTTTTGCCATCACTGTTGCTCCCTGTGTGCCATGTGAGCTCGTCACTACAGATTCTGGCTTGCTCACACCCCTTGGCCAAAGACAGCCAAGCGCAAAGGCCTGCCCAGCCAAACACCGAAGTTACATTGCTCTGAAATACAGAGAAGAGAAACGCTGTGATTTTTTCCGCAATACATAGATTTTAAGTTCGGCTTTCGGTCCGTGGGCTGTAAGCACTGCTGGAACGGCGGGCCCTGCAGGGCAGCGATTCTGGGGTGACGCAGGAGCCCGTTCTCTCGAGGCGACAGGAGCCCCGTGTCCATCAGTGTCCCTCGGAGCCGGGAGCGCCAGAGCAGGGCGCGGTACCGGTACCGGGGCGCTCTGCGGGGGTGGCGGTGGCACGGCCGAGGGGGCCACGGGCCACGCCCCCGCCACGGCAGCCAATGGGGTGTCGCCGCTGGCCGCGAGCTTGGGGGGGGCAGCCGGCCTCCGCCAGGGCCGCTCCGGGCTGGGGCGGGGCGGGGGCGGGGCTTACGGGGCACCGCCGGCTGCTATTGGAGAAGCGGGATGGAGGGCGTGGCCGCGGCGGGGGCGTGGCTCCGCGGCTCGGTGCGGACAGCGCTGCGCGGCGGCGGGAGCGGAGCGGGGCGGCGGCGGCAGGTGAGGGGCGGTGGGGTCGTGCTGGCGGGAAGGAAGGAAGGAGAGGAGGGGAGCACAGGACAGCACAGCACAGCATAGCACGGGCTGCCACCGCCGCGGCGGCGGCCCCCGGCCCGGGGGGGGCGCTGGCGGCGCGTTGCCGGGGGTCAGCGGCCGGCGGCAGGTGCCGCGCTTTGTCTGCGCGTAGCGGGGGATGGGCGCGGCCCCTCAGGAGCGGCGGGGCTGGGCCGCGGCCCGTTGGGGCCTCCCGGGTGGGCCGAGCCGGTGGGGCTCCGGTGGGCAGGGTGCTCCCCCCGCCCCCGGGACTGGGCGTTGCGGAGGGGAAGGGTAGCGGTCGCCGCGGGGTTCAGCGCCCGGGAGGAGGAGGAGCGGGCGACGGGGCCGGCGAACCCTTCCGCCGGCGGCAGCACCGGGTGGGCGGCGGGGGCGGGCGGCGGCGGCGGAGCGGGGTCGATGTGGATGGAGGAGACTTCCTAACGCGGGGAAGAGGCAGCCGTTGCTCAGGGGCTGTGTTCTCTGAGGAGCCCGAGAAAACTTGCCAGTCCTTCTGCTGATTAACAAGTGCCTGCAGCGTCTCCGGGGGCAGCCCCGGTACCGGGGCTTCGGGGCTGGCGGTGCGTGGTGCGGCTGCAAATAATGGCTGAAGTGCTTAAAAAAGAAACGGCATTGCAAGTCGGTGTCGTCGTGTTCCTGAAACTTCAGTCTCGGAGCTAGCAATAACAGCTTTGTACAGAAAGAAAAGTTACTTAATAATTAAGTCTGTTCTGCTAATTGCAAGTGCGTTTAAGTCGTTAACTCGGGACAGGCTGACTTGTCTGCCTCCTTCAGTCTGTTCAATGATTTTTCCAGCAACAGTGAAAACAACATGTTAGAAGGTGGCTTTCTGATAAATGTAATACCTTTAACTTATGGAAAGCCATGTGTTCCCCTTTTCCCTCTCAGCATTGATTTTACTGTCTGTACTGAAACTCAGTGTTGAAGTCCTGTTGCTCTGGAGATCTCATTTTCCACCTTGAACGCATTCCTTTTGAACAGTTTGCAGCAAGTGTTTGGGCCCCCTAAGCAGGTGTGTTTTCTGTTACATTGGTGCAATTTGAGACCTTTCTTTTCTCAAATCTAAACTTTCTATGACTGCTGCTTTATCTAAGGGCAGCAGCCTGGAACAGGAGTGGTCCTGAGAGAATATCTGGGCTGCTGCTGCTGCAGTTACAAAGAAAGGGGCTGCAAACCCGAGTGTTGTAAAACTGCCAGGTCAGTAATTTTACTAAACAAGTGCTTTATTCTGTGTAAGGTGGGGTGTTGAATGAGGTCTGCTCATTTTTGGTCTCACTTTTTGAATGGAGGTCACAGGACTCCCGTGTTATGCCTTGCGTACAGAATGCAGAAATCGATGAGCATTTCATTAATGAAGTGTCTGTGTGATGTTGGGAGATAAGCCAGTGATGGAGGCATTTGCCCTGATTTGGGAGGAAGCTGAGGCACTGAGCTGATGTGCTACGTGGTTTTGCATTCTAATCAGAAAATCGGTGTTTCCCCTTGATTGCTAGAAACTGAGAATGGAATTGTATAGCTTTTAATTAGGGTCACCTGGAGAGGCCAGGAATGCCTAGCAGAATTCTAGGAGAAGAAAGCAAACAGATTATGGATGGAGAAGAATCCAGCAGAGAAGATGGCTCGTCAGTAATCTGGTGCTGAGCAGACCGTTTCCATGCTCATCCACACCTGTGTGTAGCAGAACTGGAATGTGCAAGCCAGGGACTTGCCCTGAATTGAGATTTGGCTAGAAAGCATTTAACATAGCGTGGTAATATATGGAATTTTCTCTTTAAATTTCTTCCAACATGTGAAAAGAGTTAGGTTAGTAATACGATTAGCAATATTTAATAAGATTAAAATTACCCGCATAAATCTCCTGAGAAAGGTGGGTGCAGACTGTCAGCAGTCGACACTCTAATCTCTGCTTTCTCCCACGTAAGTGCTGTAAAGACTTTGCGCTCCTAGACTCTGCTTGCTTTTCAGAAAGGAAAAATTCCATCCTTGCGTGCTGACGGCTCAGGTATTGCCTTACCTTTCATGTCCACCAACAGCATCATATTCCCAGCGGGGCCACGGGATGTTCCCATATAAGGGCAGAGGGAAAAGCTGACAGAGGGTTCTAAGGAGCCGTTCCCTTTCACTTCGGTGCCAGTCTTTGTGCGAAGCAGGGCTGTTTCTGCGACTGTTGCTGCCGCTGGCACGCTTGGGCTTCCCTGGCAGCACCGGCAGAGACTGACTGCAAGGGCTGAATGAGGCTGGAAAGTATCTGTTGTTGCCAAAGGTGGCCCCGTGTGCCTGGAGAGAGGCTGCCTGCCAAATATGCGATGCCGGTTGTCTGTTGGGTGTGCTCCGAAGGAAGCAGCACCCACCCAGGTTGTCCGTGTGTGGAGTGTGTGCTGTCCCATACTGCCCAACGGGAAAACAGAAGCAGCTGTGCTTGCTGCCTTCCACTGTTTGCTTTCTGGAATGGTTTGTTTCGCCAGCAGCGTTGGGTACAGGGAGGCATGGTATCTTCCTCAGGAAGAAGAAATGCCTTATGCTTTAGTGTCACCTGAGGAGGAAGAACAACAGCTGGGGGGAGGTTTGGAAGAAAGTGAAGCAGTGGCTTTCTACAAATGCTCGGTGTTTTTTGTGGCAAAAACTCTACCTCTGAATTGGTCAGATTCACATTAATTTTTCTTCTGTCGTCTTCCTCTTTGCATCAGTCCTTCCTGCAAGGCACCAGACTTCAGTTTCCCCTCTTCTCTGGCAGCCTCTTGATCTGTTCTGTTCTTGTTTGTTTGTAGCTGTTGGGCTTTTTCCCCTGAAACTTCAAAGTTTCAGCCAAGTTCTGAGCTGAATCCTCCCAATCTTGCATAAGGGCATCCTGGAGGAAGATGATAGGACTTTGATTCATCCCAACTTGCAGGCTGTGCAGGGTGGTAGCAGTCAAAGGAGGCATGAACCTGCCTGCTTGCTTGTTGGAATTAGCCCTCTAGATACGAGGTAGTTTCAGGAAGCAGGACCTGGACTGGTGCCCTTTTCTGCTCACCTGGATCTTCAGGGAAACATCTTTGTGCTCTCAGTGCTGGAAAGCTGATGCGTTCTATTGACTCTTCTTTGCATTCCCCGTAATCTGTTAGCGCCCTGGATTTGGTTCATGTTTATTTGCGGTTCTCGCGAGTATCTGACTGCAGGATTACTGTATCTGAAGGGATTCATCTTCTGCTCATCAAAACAGCAGGAGGGCTGCTTTTGCCTTTATGGGAATGTGCCAGCTGGTCTTTCATTGTGCTGGTATCATTTTCTGTGTCTTGTTATTGGAGGCATCTTTGATGACCTGATGGTTGTGATAATGTCTTTAGAGAAAATTCATATTGATTGTTATATGAGCATTGTCTGGATTGGTCTCGGTGCCAGAAGACCATTCTTAGAAAATCCTTGCATGTGTTTTTCAGGGACAAACGTTTGAGCCATTAGAAGCATGTGCATGATCTTGTGACATGATACCGTTGTTCCAGGAGGCAGAGTAGATGATTAATTCAATTGGGAAATAGTAACCTCATGTGTTGCTTGGTCTTCACTCCAGCGCAGCGATGAGAACCAAAACGCCTTCTCCCTTGGCCCGCTGAGCCTAGGGATTCTCTAAAAACCGTTTACAGCGTTTTTGCTAACTATGTAGCTCTGTAGAACTGTGTAGCATTGACCTTCACAATGCAGTTTGCTATAGTGATAAGTGAGATGTGCCTCTGCTTAATAAACTGGCCGGGGGTTGTAGTCGCTGGAACTCAGACTTGCTAAGCTGCAAAGATTTGAAAACATGAAGCAGGATGTTTCGACCTGTACTGACACGCAGCCTTGACTAATGGAAGAACCACAGTGCTTTGGTGTGATCTCTTTAAGGCTCTGCTTTTTCTCCCAAACTGCTTAAGTAATAAACACAGAGGGCCTGTTTTCACTGCTAATAATTTTTTTTCAGCCAAGTAGTAACTAAGACATCTGAGCTATTTTGAGGTTGCAGGAAGCAATTTAGGTCTCCTTTTCATTAACTAGAAGTAAGTACTGCCTCCTGATGCTTATGAGGAGGGAAAAAAAGAAGAAACAAATGAGGTCAGTTTAGGTTTATTTTATTTATCTTTTTTGGTGAACCAGTTTTTAAATGATTTCTAACATCCTGTATTCAGTGTTAGACCTTCACATTTGAATCCTGCCTGCCACCCCCAAGAATGAAAATGGGGGAAGTGAGTAGAAAAGAACTTCGTGTTGGCATGATCCGATAGGAAGATTTTAGATGTTGATCAAAATGTGTGGTGGATCTTTGAATTATATAGATCCTAAGGAAATTCCCAGATGCCAGACTTCAATCACATATGAACTTAGTTATTTGCTTGCAGTATAAACACTGCAAGTACTGTGAGGAACACTGCTCCTGTGCCTGGCAAACATGTGAGATTCCAGATTACTGTTGGCTTTGAAGTTTAACTATGGAACAGCGTGGAACTGGTGGGTTGAGTTTCCCCAGCCTCTGCTCTGCGCCAGTGCTGCTGCTCTCAAAATTCCTCCAACTTCATAGCTACTCCCTTTTAGGAAGGGATAATTCATTTCCCGTGTTGAAGTACCTGAACGTTTTAGTTTTGTCTTGCCACTTGTATCTGTTCCCAGTCTATCTCCTGTGGAAAGTATTTTGTCCCTGTGTCACAGGGGCTGTTGGTGGATTGATGTTTGTTCCAGGTGGTGCTTTAGCTAGGCTGCTTCTGTATTCGGTGGCTGGAGTTTAGGAACTGTGTGGCCACTTGCTCCAAATACCCACCTGGAACCTGTGGTGAGCCATGGGGATACAGCTGTGAGGTAGTAACTACATGGATTGCTGTTACTAACAAGCTTTGTGTCTGCAGGTGCAGAGATATCAAGTCATCGCCATTCTCATTTGCACTTGTACTTTTCCTTAATTCTGAATTTAAAGGCAGTGCTGTCTTTGGAGCTTTTGGGTTTCAGTGCAAAAACATACGTGTCAGCTTTTCTCAGCATAATGTAGTATTGCCTGTCAACTGAGTTGTAGTGATGGGATTCAGACAGCTGCTGGAGATACCGTGAGGAGAATGCGGTCTTTCTTGTGTCCTTCCCTTCCCTGCAGCTCTGCCGTGGCAGGAGAGTTGGTTGTGTCTTGCACTGTGAAGGTGGGGGAAGTTAATTGTATTCAACCATTTGCCTATGCTGATGAAACTCGTTTTCTGACTGAATTGCATGTCATTCTGTAAATAGAAGAGATATATTTGACATATTGTAACAACCCTGAAAATCACTACATAGAAGTAGTGGTTTTAGCTTAAGGTTTCTGCCCATGTATGCCTATTTCAAAATTCTCTTTGTTTCAGTCTCTGTTCCTTTAGCTCTCCTGTAGTGCTCCATTTTATGTTTTGGTTAGGTGACCTCCATGTTATGTGGAGTTACCCTTAGAACTGGAGTAGAGCCTGTTCTCCCTCTCTGGTCCTGACTCCTGGAGACCATGTGGTCTTGAAATCCCTCTATTGCTTTACAAGTGGCCATGCCCCATTCTGCTGTGTGACACAGCGAGGAGTTTCTAGGCTCTCTAATCTCTGTAAAGAACTGCCAACCTCTGTGGACAAATGGCGAAGCAAATGCTTGAGAATACGCTCCTGCCAGTGCCCTGCAAGCACTCCATGCTCAGCTGGAAGTCTTTCAGACTGCGAGAATTTAAAGTGCAAGAACCAGGGCTTCAGACATGCTCCTTGCCAAATCAGACTTTGTGAGAAATAACGTTGTCAGTGAAGTTAGTGTAGGATTTTGGAAAGCTTGGAGTTAATGGCCCTGAAGCATCTGTTTAGCACCTTCAGCTTTGATACCAAGATTTTTTTGCACCAGATTAACCTTAAAATGCTGAAGAGAGCGATTCTCTTAGCGAATTACCTAATAGCAAGTTGTCGTATATGAGAGCACTTCAGTAACTCTGGGATCATTGATCTGCTGTCTTCTATACACTAGAGTCATGAGCTCTTCTCACCTGTCCTACGCTGTCTCCTATCAAAAAAAAAGGTATGAGCTGGAGAGCTGCAGTGCAAAAGCCATACTGGACTTCTGAATCCCTGTTTAGTGTTTTGATCTCTATTTGCATACTGCTTGACTTCATGCATACAGATTGCAGTCCATTCCTGGTGATTCTGCTTGAGAGAATGGTAAAACGGGTTTGCAGCTGAATTAATTGTATGGGAGCTATGTGTGCTGCTGTGGGGAATAGAGAAGGAGTAACCAGGGGCTCTGTTTATTTGCCAACTCTTTAGGTAGTTTAGCATTTTGAGAGAAATTGCTGAAATGGGACTGCAGAAGTATTGAGAGACCTAGGGAAACTAAGGCATTTGTGAATTTATGTTCTGACCCTTAGCTTAGCTGAAACATAGTTTGGATTTCATTTCAGCCTGCAACTATCGAGTGAGATTTAAGGCAAAGATTGCAAGGGCTTTTTGCTGCTTGGCCTGCATGTCAGTGCAGCTTTCTCATGGCTAGAACGAAGAGGTTTTGTTGCCTAGCATGACTGTGCCTTCTGGGGCACTGTTATTGCTGTAACGGGTAGTGCTGGCTCTCTTACTATTTGTTTCCTTGATCTAGATTTTTCCTGTCTTTTGAGGGTTTGTAACCAGAAAATGTTTTCCAGGTGTGCAACAGCCTACAGAAGTGTGTGTGCAATTAAAAAACGGCCCTGGGTGCCTGCTACCAGCTTGTTGTCTTGGCAGCACGGGAAGAATTTGAATTGGCAAGAAGGCAGAGCCGACCCTGCGGCACTGCCATCGCCGGGTGACTCAGTGTGCCGAGCTCCTTGGCCACAGCAACAGGCAGTTGGAGTCCCGGTGCTGGAGTGTCTGGTTGTGCTCTGTGCCCAGCACTGCTGAGATGATGTAGAACTAAGTCAAAAGGAGCGATGAGGTTAGAGCAGCTGCCCTGCAAGTGCTGTTCTTGTTCTCTGCACTACTGAGACGGCAGCTACCTGCAAGGTTACTCTTCAGGGCAGCAGGGATGGGGAGTAGGGACTGTGTGTGCTGGCAGTGTGGCCATATGAGCAGCTGCACAGGAACAGATGAAAGAGCTATTTAGCCTGTTTTGCTTTTTCTGGGCTTGGGACAGTCAAGTCTCTGTCCTCATAGTGCCCAAGTCACCATGGCCCCTTCCTTCTCAACACTGGACTGGTCTGCAGGGGAAGTGAAAGCCTGTGTCAGTAGCCTCAGTAACAAACTCAGCAGAGTGCCACAAACCTAAAGGCTTCTGGGGGAGTTCCGACAATCACGCTTTCTTCCTTATTGTGTTTTAAAACTATTCCTGTGTGTTGTAGTAGCAGTGATCTGGATACTTGTACCTTGTAATTGTGTTTTCTGTCCACAAAATACAGAAGGCCTGCTTGCCATTGGCTATCTTGCAAATAATTGTTCCGTTTCATTGAGGTACTGAGACTCGTACATACGGGCTGGTGACATCATGAAGCTTTCCATAACGACCCGTATTGATATTGGCCACTGTTCCATAATGTGCAACTACGCTTTATGGCACTGTGGAGAGCTGTCTCTGTCAAAGTCTGTGAATAAAGGTTGTAAAGAGTAGAAAGAGTAGGCAAGCTGATGGCCGTGTTGCAGACTCATGTCGTTTTGGAGCCAACCATTCAAATACAGCTACAGCATCTCACTGTCACAGACCTGCTGTAGCAACAGCTCTTGCACTGGGTATGTGAATGCTAAACTCCTTCGGTAAAGACAGATACCATCCAAACAGTGCTTACTTTCCAGATACGACAGTGATGGGCATCCTGCTGGAAGGAACTTGCATGCTGGCATTCTGCTCGCACAGCACCGAGAAACATGAACGTATCTGGTGAAGTAGTTTTGCAGTTTGATGTTCTGCCGATCCAAGGTCAGTGTCTGGCGCAGGCAGCAGCAGCAGCAGCAGCATGCATGTCCCAGAGCACTGCTGCAGGGACCGAGGCTGTTGTGGGAGAATGACCTGCACTTGCAGTTCTGAGGTTTCGTCCTTACCCTCTGCCTTCCGTTACTGTCTCCTGAATGCTGGAAAGGCTGTGCATCTGCTTACCTTCCTTCCAGTGCTGCCAGCACAGGGTAACCCTAACGGGTGCTGCAGTGATAATTGGAGCCTCCGCGTTCTCTGCAGGCTGCCAGAGCCTGTTGGATCATCTAAACACAAATGACACCTGGCTGTTGAGCTCTAGGGTTGTAATCTGCACCCCCAAGTGCACCATGTAGGAAGTACCAGAAGGCGCAAGGTCCTAATCATGGAACTTTGCCCAAAATGCAATGTGTTTATTTTAAGCAGATAGAAATCTTATGCATGCAGTGATTCATGAGGGAAATGGTTTTAATCAATATGAACACATGGAGCATCTTGTTATTGTACTCTGTAATGAGGAATACGTCTCAAAAAACTCCTGTCTGCATAGAGAAAACCTTAAACTTTTTGTGCTTATGGAACTCTTACCTCTGCTGGGAACTGTCCCCTGTGATGCTGCTTCACTCGACTGAAAGAGAACTGTTACTCTGCAAATTGGTACTGATTTCTTTACCACTCAGTGACCTATAGCAAGGTTTGTGTCTTGTGTTTGCCTTTAGGCTGCTCTTCCGTATATGCTCAGAGAAGTCTTCTCTTGGCCTGTTTTGGACACAGGGTGAAAAGCTTAAGTGGAGAAAGGAGAATTGATCCTTTTGAGAGCTGCAAGACAAAAAAAAAAGACTTCTCTTCTAAGGGAGCAAAACAATTCTTTTAAAATGAAAACCGTTTACATGTGTTAATTCCCTTTGTTTTTTGTGGGATGTAAAGGTCACTTTGTCTCTATCTAAGCTATGAAAAAATCAATGGTCTAATCAATTTCTAAAGGAGATTTTAGTCAAAATTACTACTGTTGTGTAGCTTGATGTGGCTTTGATGTGTGGAGGCATCCCAAAACACTGTTCCAAAAGTCAATGCAAATAATCACTGCAAATAAACGTACAGAATTTGTAGGGGAATTTTCTGTCCCATTTGCTATGTCCACAGGGTGTTTATTTTTTTCCCTTGGCCAGTCCCAGCTTGGCTTCCTCCTGGTGTTCCTACTGAAAGAACAGATCGCTCAGAGCACATCAACAAAAGCAGTCATGCAGTTCACTTGAGCGGTCATGCATAAATATGAGCAGACTTGCTGCTGTTAAAACCCGGGGATTGCCTTCTCTGCCATCAGTTTTCCATAGGCTGCGTGTTCGCACGTCCCTGCTACTTGGAGAAACATTGTGGATCTCATTCAAGAGGCTAGCGTCCCTGTTACAGCCAGGTGTTAATATTCCTGGGTAGCTGGGCTGGGGCTTGACAGTGGCAAGTTTCTTGCATTGCAAATACCAAGGTAAGGATTGATAAAAGCCACGTGCCTCGTTCTGCACTGTTGCCTTAGAATTATTTTCTTGTGAGTGGTATAATGGGCAGAGCCCTTCCTGCTGTCACACTGACCTCCACCCAAACCTTGGCCCCATGCTTCTGCTTGTGTGCTGAGCATAAGCTCTGCCTTGAGCATAAGCTCTCTGCCTTGAGCTCTTTGCAAACTTAGATGGGTGCTTGACAGCAAAAAAACTGTCACTAAATGGAAATGCTGGCTGGAGGTGGAAGTTCAGTGGGCCTCCTGCTAGAACAGTAGTAGGAGGAGATACTGATCCTTGTTGTGTGGAGTGCCTGGTTAACATCTACAAGGGATTAATGCTTTTCGTGCAGTGATCTTTAATAACTCGGGTCTTTTGGGAAGGTTTGAGATGAGTAGTTACTGGTTTTGATGTGTACTTCAGAGGATATATACCTCTGAAGGGTTTGGTTGTGTTAATCCTAAGAAAGAGCAGCTGGAAACACATGAGTACCTGGCACCAGGTGACTGTGTCCGTGTGTTTCTTAGGATGATTGACCTGGAGCCTTACGGTAGTATGAATAATTGATCTGTGCAAACACCAACAGCATACCTCCCAACTATTTATTTGTAAAAAAAAAAAAAAAAAAGCCCGATGCATCTGAAATCATGAGTTACTGGGGACGTGTCGGAAAGTGGTATTCCTAGGAGGTGCCTTCAGCGAGCGTCAGTACTATGTGCTGTTCAGTAGTTCATTGGTGTTCTGGAAATAAATCTAAAGCCACTGCTAATGTTGATTCAGCAGAGAGGCAGGCAGTGCTGAGGGCAAATTCAAAACCATGGTGGAAATGGCAGGTCTGTTGGGATTTTCTTGCTTGAAGATCCTGAATAGTATGTAAGTCTTAGGGAAAATGGGGATAAGGTAGTGCAGTTTTCCTTAGCAGAACTTTCGGAGAAAAGATTAAATGGTGACTAAGAAAGATACAAGCTCCTTACACTCAGCAGAGTCACATAATTGACTCTACTAACTGATATCAGCTGTGCAGTCTATGACTTCTTTGCCGGTGGCTTCTTCCATTTGGTTTGCTGGTGCTGGACACCACAGAAGCCGATGGGGAAGGCAGGGTGGCAAAGAGAGCTGGCTGTTGTCCACAGCCCTCCTGGCCATGGCATTCCAGCCGTGACTGTTGTCCATCAGGATGTGGCAGTTGGAGGAGTGGGACAAGGCCTGGCCATCCCTGTCCTGAGTGCTCCCCATGCTCTTCAGGGGGCTCGTGCTGCCTCTGTGAGTCCAGGGCTCATTCCCTTCAGGGTAGGGGATGTACCCTGTGTAGGCCAAGACAAAGAACTGGTCGTTTCTGCAGCGGCTGATCAGGCACCAAGGATTCCCCGAGGCTGGGTGCAGGTCTGCTCCCCACCGAATGTGTCCTGCCGTGGCAGCAGGGTGCAGGAGGGAGCATTTCTCCGGGGGTTTGGCAGAGCCGTGCCCCTCACCTGCCGCCCTCCTGCTGGCGCTCATGCCGCTCACCCACCGGCTTCACCCTTGCCCTGCCCACTGTGGTGGGTGCCTGTCACCAGTCAGAGCAAGGCTCAAATGGGACCACCTGGTGATCTATGATTCTACAAGTCTATGACTCAATGATTCTGTGACTTCCGTAGCTCCTCCCTCATGCTGTAAAATGGGTCTAGTGAAGTAATGTGCAATACAGACAAGTACGGACCTCTGTGTGCCAGAGACGCTGATCGTTCACTGGTTGTGTGCTCCACCAAAGCAGTGACACTGAAATAAGGGGGAGGAGGTGAGGGAGGATGACGATCAGATTGATATTTAAAAAAAAAAAAAGTTATAAGTTGTTTGAGCACTCAAGAAGGTGCCTTGCCATGAGGGACTGGCAGGATTGATCTGTTGATTGCCAAAAAACTGTTGAGAGCTGACTTTTTTAAAGCATGTGCATAATTGACTCTGATGAGCTACTCTTTAATCCAGCAGCAAAGGAATTAATGGCTCAAGGCAGAAGGCAAACAAATAAGAAATCAGACTGGCCTTGCTACCAGGAAGAATGATGGAGCCATTGGAACAAATTACTAGGAGAGTAGTGAACTTACATTTTGACCTCCAAAGGCCTCTAGTCTAGATGCCATAGACCACTCGCATTTCACAGAACCACTTAATGGGTTTTGTGGAGGTGTGAGTGGATAAAATGGAACAGTGCCTGTGTGTTAGGCAGGAAGTCAGAGTGGTCTCACCTTAAGTTATGTGTCTGACTATTCCTGCTACAATTGATTTCTGTTTTTTCTGTGCTTTAGAAATAACCCCAAGACTAATGTAGTTGTGTACCTCGTTCCTGGTGTCTTTTGTTCCTCACAAACTTTATGTCTAAATGTTTTATGCCGTGTAAGTGATACATCCTGGGTATAAAGAATCTTGTTCATGATAAGAGCATTAACATGAGGTTTGTACTTCAGATGCTTCCTGAGAATGCCATCATCTTCGTATTTCTCACAATATTTCTTTTACCGTTACACTGATCTTTCTATCTGACCTGCCTTGTGGGACTTATTTTACTGATTAAACTTTCTAGGAAAAAAGTTTTGCTAAGCAGTTGCTCTGTAAACCCATGTACACTGAGGAACAGTGTTAAATCCTAATTGCATTTAAGTGATTTCAGTTACTTTCATTAATCTTTGCTTGCATTCAGTGTGAAGCCGTATACCAGAAGTAAATCAGATGAATGCTGTAGTTTAGCCTATGATTGTTTCACAATAACTTGATTGTTTACAGGCTGGAAACCAACTTACACTTTTATAAGGCCAGGCAAAGCATTGAGCCTCATTTTGTCTACTGTTGTGTAAAGCAAGGCGGCGGGCTTTCCTGAATTTAAGCTGTAGATCTAAGTTGAGAGTGAATGTTATTAAAGAGAAGAGTTGTGTGTGATGGAGAGCTTGCCATGCCAGGTACATTTTAAGATATGAGGAACAAAGCTTGAAAAACAGACCTTGGTTGGCTCACTCCAGAAACCTGCAATTAGTGAACGATTAACTTTGTTCTGAATGGGTTAACTAGTGTGATACTTGTTCTGTTTGGCTTCTGATTGACTATATAATAGTCAACACCAGCCATCTCTGTCCTGTGCTGGATTGCAAAGCCTGCTAATTAACACATTAGTTTCATATTGCTGCTGCCAATGTTTTCACTGAAGAACTTCGCTTTTTTGGGCCATATGGATGGGTGGGAATATCACGACCGTATGATGGCTCTGTGCTCATTCATGTGTGATGCTTTGTGTTCTGTTTTTCCCAAGACGTCTAATCAGTCTTGGGGGTGAACAGTGCCTTTTCGGAGAATCTTTAACTGAAAGGTCAAAATATGCACAAGGCCTGGAGACAAGTCTCACTGTTTCTCTCCCAACCCCCCCTCCCTCCTTTGTGTCAGCCTTTCTCCATGTATACGTATGTACAAGTCCTTCACTCAACACATTCATCTGTGATTCCTTTTCTGAGACCCAGGGCTTCTAAGTGCCCTGCTGGCTGACATGCAGGAGCTCCGCAGGCACCTCACCAGCAATCTACTCATTTGTAGATTGGGGATGATCTGTGGTTGGGGAGCTCCTGGCAGTTGCCTGCTGATGGGTCCGCTGGGCTTTTCACCGTTGCTGTGCGCTGTTTGGTGCCTGGCATGTGTGTGTCTCAACCACGTGCAGGTGGACCAGGATTTCCCTTAAAGGCAGTATTTACTGATAGACTGAGATCTGCTGGTTCTTCAGGGAAGTGGGAAGGAAAATATGTCCCATGGTGGTCTCAAAGCAAGGGCTCCAAATGATGCTGTAGAAGCTGGAGACTTGGATTTGTCATATGGATCAGGTCAGACATAAGTGAGATTTTTTTCACTTTTATCCAGTGCAACCTCCCATCCGTGCATGGAAAGCTCTGCCTGGAAACTCCCTGTGGGAGAGCATAACCATCAGGAGGGGGAGATGTTGAAATCTGGGTATTTATCTCAGGTCTCAGGGTGCATCTGAGAAAGATGCCTTTGTTTTGATAAATGAGATTTATTTTTAAGGTAATGATGTGTTTGTTGTAAGAATATTTGAGGCACTCAACTCTCTTACTTTTCTTTTACTGTCACTGTTTCAGTCCTGCCTTGGCTACTCCCTTCCATTACTTGCCAAGTGCAACTGAAAATGAGGTATTGAAGCAGCCCATCTAGTTTTTTGTATGCAATCTAGCAAATGTTAGTGCTGGAAGTTGGACTCTTGTGACTGTTTGCCTGGTAACATTAGCCTCTGTTGTTTCCATGTGCTGCTTTTGAAAAATACTGGTTTGGTTTTTGTGTCAGAGGTGGTTGGCCCATAAATTCATGCCAACCCACCTAATAATTCTTTTCTAAAGTCTTTCATCAGGTCTTTTCTGTTATATAGTTTAAAAAGAGAAAAAAAACCTAAACACCTCCCTTTACCCCTGGAAACAACAGTCATCTTGTTCTGCTGGACTGACTGCTGCTCATACTGATCAGTCCCATTTCCTTTGTCTTCGTTTATTTTAGAGTTAAGCTATAAGCTGTTTAAGATTGAGCTATTTTTGTCCTGTATTTTTGCAGGATCCTTTACATGGCTCCCCTAAATGCTAAAATAAATGCTCTCAAAGGCAAAACTACCGTCCGTGCCAGGGGCAAGATGATGGTTGCTCAAAAAATGAAGTTCTGTGGCTTTGCTCTGATAAAATGTTTTGGCGAGCACATGCCTGCACAGAGGAATGCCTAGGTCAGGGCCGTCTTCTGTCTTTATGTTGGATTGCCTTTTGTCAGCCAGATGCCTTGTGATCCCCACCTTTTCTCTCTGTCCCTCTTTTGACAGTAGCTGTGGGTGCTCCGCGGGGGCTCCCTGGCTGTGTTTGCTTTAGCTGGGGAGGTGTTTGCCTTCGCTGCGGAATTCCAGCTGCCGGGGAAACCTGGAGTACTTGTGTTGATTTATTAGGGCACAATGTGCCTCAGAAATGCCTTTGCTAAGGAGCTGGAAATGATGGAAGGGATCCCGCCTGATGCAGCGTGAAGACTTGTTTCTCTTTACAGAGACGCTAAAGCAGGAATTTCCCAAAGCAAGGTAAGAAGAAATAGTTCACTCGGCTGACTGCTTTGGAGAGTGTCAAAGTGGGACTTCACTTGGGTTTCCCTGGCATAGAATCAAGGAGATGGATGATAGATAAGATTTTTAAGTGAGGTTTTCTGGTGGGACATGATTCTGTGAATTGCCTGACCAAAGGGTTTGTATGCTTTTGGTTTGTGCTAAAAGCTGGCATTCCTGAGTTACTGACTAGGGCTTTTTTTTTTTCTCGGGCTTGGCTTTGCGCCATCTAAATGTTTTGCACTTGAAAGAAGCAAGTTTCAACCTCTTTGGATTTGCACGCTTCTAAACATTTTCCAGTAGAGAGGTGGCAGTGGATTTGCTTCTTTAATTACCTTTGCAGACAACAAAAGTGTGTGGGCTACAAGTCTAAAAATCACTTGCTGACATGAGTGTGTCTTCCCTGCAGTGAGTTCACTACAGTACTTTCACCTCTCTGTGATTTGTCACAGCCATCTGACATGCACCTCTTCCTTGTCTGGCGTGTGCACACATGTATGTGTTTCTGGACTTCTTTTTGAGACTTTGGCGGCTGTTGCCCGAGCCGATCTGAAACCAACACCTAGGAAAATATTGTGTGTTTGTACAAGGTAGGGTGGACGGCCGATCACTTTGTACTGATGGAGTATTTGGTAGTTGCAGAGTAAGTTGAGTTTATGGGGCATCAGTGCTGAGAAGGAATTCCGTTTCCTGGCTGAGGTAGAAAGACTGTCCACGTACAGCTTTCTTCCTTTGCTTTAGCATTCTTTGAGGTTGTTTCCTATTTTACAAATGCATCTTTTGAGAACTGCCAGGAAAATGTCTCTCTCAAATGGAAATGGAAATTTCTGAGCTTGCAGGGATGAAAACCTTTCGGTCTGTGCTCACTGAGTGAAAAGAGGATTACCAGCCAGCCATTCTTCAGCGCTCAAAGCGGTGGAGCAAAGTCTGCAGAGACTCTCCGAAAGTTATTGGCTTTCCTCAGGAAGGGTGCTTGTGAATAGAATTGAATGAAGTTGGTCCCATCTTTCTTAGCTTCCCTGCTGCAAGTACAGAGAGCAGTGGAACGTTGAACTTGGTAGATGCTTGAATAAAATGGGGAAATAAAAATTGAAGTAGATTTCTGGCAAACGGGTCCAGAGCCAGCGTTCCTGTATTACTGTAAGAGAATTAATGAGTTTGTGACTGCATTTGGGCCTGATAAAAAGCAGGGAGGCAACACTGATTTTTCCAGAACTATTTGAAGGGTTCAGAATTGAAGATGGTCTCCTGGAGTAGATGCAGATGGCTTATTTTCACTGGGGACTGTTAAACCTGCCAAAGTGTAAACCGCATCTTAACAGAAAGATGGGAGACAAGGCCTGCACAGCTCTTCCTCCTAATTACTGCAGCTCAGCTGCTGCTGTCTCTTATGCTTACACATCTGAAAGGTGACAATGACAATGTCTTGAATAGCAAAGCAATAGCAGGAAGGCTTTTTTCTTTTTTTTTTCCTTTTTTTTTTTTTAGCTGTAATCTGAAACAAAGAAGTTATTTGACCAATGAAAAATCTTCCTTCTAGAAACTCCTTTTCATGAGACCGCCAGAGAGACCACCAGATCTCGACAGCTTGTCTCCTTAGTGACTACAGGTAAAGTAGCAGCCAGTTTTGTCTTCTTTTCCACACTGACACCCTGGGGAGTGTCCCCCCACAGCAGTGCAACTTCCGTTTTTGCTATTCCTGCAGTTCTGCACTGTGTTGTCTTTGTGCAGCCTTTCACGAAGCTGGAAGGCTGCTCTTGCCTGTTCTGGCAAAAATCTCCAGTGACGTTTTCAGAGCAGTTAGGTTAGTTGCCAAACCTCACACTTTCAGGTCCTCATCGCTCATGGCACACAAAGAAGAGAGATAGTTTGGAGCCTGGCCTTCTCTTAGAGGAACAGGCACTTCAGGAGGGAAGGATGGTGCTGTGGTTCTGTTGTATTGCAGCGATGCAGAAAGAGCAGAGGCAGATCCCAGCTTGTCTGCAGCTGACAGTTTTGGATTTGATGTTTCCCTGTGAAAATCTGTTGCAGGTTGGGGGCTCTTGTGACAGTCTTGCTGGTTAGCAGTTAACTTGTTCAGGCTCCCCCTCTGTTTTGTTGTATCCCTGTAAATCTGGTTTAAGAACCAGCTTTGTGAAAATTTCTTTTCCTGCCATCCCTGCTTGTTCTGTTTAGTTCAGGAGAACGAGCTTGCACCCATGCCTCGGCAGGCACAGTTTTAGTGCCTTTTTTGCTCTATCCCTTACCCTTTGAGTGGTTCTGGGGAGCTCTGTGCCAGGGGTGGTGGCACAGGGCAGGGCTCTGGTCAGACACCGTGCAGGGCTGACAAGATTCCTCTCAGTTGGGAAACAACGTGGCAGTGGAAAGGCAAAACAGTGCTGAAAACCAGACGTTTTTTTTTTTAGCTGAGAGAATTTCATTCTTCATACATATCCTGCTTATGCCCATGCATAGCTCCTTCCTGCTCCCCAGTCATACAATGTTTTCTCTCAGTGCATCAGGGCATTCTGACTAGTGCAGATTTGAAGGAGCAACCTATATTAAGAGATTATTCTGCTGTGGTATTTGCCTTGTTTCTGCAGAGGGTTCCCGTCCTTAAGTACTTGGCTGCCTACATCTTTTTCCTCTTGTAAGATGTTTCTTAGAGTACATTGTTTGCAACTGTGCTGGACCCTACAGCTCTTCCTTTCCCCCTTGTAATAGCCGGCTCCCTCCGTTTTTTCACAAATAGGGAATAAAAGTTGGAGCGAGGGGATGCCTGTCCATTTGTATCAGGCTTGGGAAACAGCGGATTGCTCTCCTGAGGCCTTTGCCTCGGGCATCTTGCCAAAAGGCATCTAGTCTTTATTCATTTCAAACGCTCCTAAGCCAAAAATGTGCAGAAGGCTTGTGAACTGTGATCAACTGAAGGCCAGACAGCGTGACCTGGTGCCTCTTAAAAATCAATGAATTGAAGAGCTGCGACTTCTGGCTGCTGGGGAAGTGTGAGCAGGCTGCAGCACCTGCAGCACAACGTGAACCTGAAGAGGATCACAGGGTGATCAGCTCTAGCATGGATCTAACCTGTGTTTATGGTCGGAAAATACCCTGAAATCTGAGCCAAAAGAATGAGAATTTGCATAAATGAAGTGTTTTGGCAAACACAAGCAATTGCCTTTGTCACGTATTCTGTGTATGGGCTTTCTTTATTCAGAGCACAAGGAATTTAAGGCAAATTTGACGTTAGAGCTAAAAGGCATGTTTTTAGCAAAGGCGGTGCAAGCAGCGTTGGGACGGACTCCAGGCCTTTGGTGTTCCCAAAGAAACGCAAACAACTGCAGAGAAGGGTATAGCTCAGATCCTCTTGCCAGCGTGCTTAGCAGGCAGCCCAGTACCAGATCTGGTTCAGACTTCGACAAGTGACCTCTGTCGCTGAACAGGAACATAAAGAGCCTCAGTGAGCTTTGGCTGAACTGGGCTTTTGACCGTCTGCTCTGGAGAGAGAGAGAGTAACCTCAGTGTTCCCCTCCCTCCCTCCCCGCAGCGCGTCTGTGAAAATACTAACTTGATTTAGCTGCCAAAAAAAGAAATTTGAAAAGTATACATTGCCCTCCTGTGTCTTGTCTTCTGTAAAATATGGGTTATGGTTGGTTCCTGTATATGGTGCTCAGTAATTTTACAGAAGAGAAAACTGTACCACTACAACTGTCTACACAACACTTAATACAGTGAGGTCTTAGTCTGTACTGAGACTCCAGAGTGCTATTCTGAGCATTATGAACCTGATTATATTACAGATAGAGCTCACATGGCTCGGAGCCACGCTTGGGATATTAACTGTTTCTATTAAGCTTTGCATTTAGAGATCCTTCTGGCAGAGGAGGGTGATGCTGAACAAGCTTAACATTCCTGCAGCAAAACTGCATGTGCCTGGACAGTTAGGGAGTGTTTTGTATTTTGTTTGCACCAGGGATGACGTGAGTTCCAGAGCTTGCTAAATTATGGATGCTCAGTGTGATAATCTTTTCAATAGACTAGTTTTGTAGCTGCAGGTGTTATGGGGGAGGCACTTACTGATGTAGATGTATAGAGGTGCAAGAGAAACCTTGCAAAGCATTACACATGTATCATAAAGGATAAATCCATATGTAGTGTGTTATTTGACAGAGTATGTGATAAAATGACACTGAATGTGGTTACTAGTGATTTTTGGACAGCTTGTGTCTCTGAAAGAGCTCTTTTTAAGACTCGGTTTAGTTTGTGAAGAAGGTAGCTTTGAGAATAGTGAAGTACTTCCCACTTTTTTTTTTAATATTAAAAAAAAAAAAGGTTCTTTTCATGATTTACATTTTGTTTTGTGCTGTTCCAGATTTTGTGTAAACAAAACCCCTGAAAACCCAAACAGCAATAATAATAAAAGAAACCTTCTGCAGATCACCGAGTTGGTGAGTTTCTCCCTGTTTGAACACACACTGGCTGCCAGGTGGGGGCTGTGCAACTCTTCCTTCATCACCCCCCAAGTGCAGGAAGAGAGGTGAGGAAGGTGTATGACCCTGCCTTGGCACTGCCTGAATTGGAAGCCCGCTACCAGCAGAGCCATGTGCAGAGCTTGGAGCCTCTGTGGCTCCCTTCTGGAGGAAAGGGGGGGCAGATGGTTTTGTGGGGCTGTCAGGCATACAAGGCTCTGGGATAGGGGAGGTTACAGGCTTGCTAGTGAGAGGCGAGGGGTGCTGGAGGTGGCAGCATGTGCTGTTGGAAGGCAACCTCTCATTTCTCCTTGGAGTCAGTTAGAGTTTGCATTTGCTGGGCTGGGGGCTAAACCCTTCTCCCAGTAAAACTGCAGTTTGCAGCAAGTTCTGTGACATGGGAGAGACGTGACTGTACAGGCAGGGACTGCCTCACTGTGTGGTGAAGAACTGCTCAGCAGGAGACAGAAATGAGTGAATGGAAGTGTCCCACTGCCATGTGGACCGCTGTGCCACTGAGTCGTTCATGTTTAGGCTGATGGTGAGGAGCTGAGTGTATGTGTTTTATTGATGAACATCCCCTTCCTCAGAAAGCAAACAGCTGACATCTTTGCTTTGCTCTCCAAACTTTGGGCCTGTAGTGCAAGGAAAGCACGTGGTGACCTTAGTCTTCCTGTGCCTTCACGTCTGCGTTTTTTTGTCTTGGACTCCACTGACCCTGAGATTTTTGGATGCATTTCCCTCTGCTGCTTGGTGTTAAAAGTAAAGAATGAGCTGTAACGTGGGGAAGCAGTTTGTATGATAGAACCCATCAAAATAAATGGGGGGGGATGGTGATTGGAAGGCCTTGGATGAGAAATGGTGACTGGGAATTAGGAAGGGACTGCGATGGGAGTGAGTCCCCAAAATAAATATTGCATGAGTGAGACATGAAGGAATAGGCAGTCTCCTTCAAGTCCAGATTGTGTGCCTGAGCATTCCTTCAGAAATCCTGCAGTTTAGACAAATGTCCTACATTGGATTTTTAAGTGGTGTTTGTGCTGAACACTTGCAGGAGTGCGTTCCCATCCAGCTGCTGAGCAGAAGTCCTTTGGTCTTGCTGGGAGCCGCTTTGCACTTTTCTGTGGCAGCAGCTTTTGCAATTGGAACCCCCCCCCCCCCCCCCAAAGAGGATGGCTTTTTCTGTGAAAGCAAGCCAGGCAGACATTATCCCCTTGCCGGAAGGAGGGATCCAGGCTCCCCAGGGAGGAGGGGACGGGGGAGCGAGTGATTCATTGCAGCTGGCTGCAGTTTGGCCTCCTCCTCTCTCTTTGCCCTGGGTGCCAGGGAGTGACAGCTTGCGGGCAGCGGGCCAAGCTGTGAAAAGAGGAGTGTGTGAGGCCTTCAGCTTTCTCATGCTTTATCAAGCTGCAAAGAATAGCTCGATATTCAGCCAGCATTGGTGCAGGTCAGGGGAATGGAAATGCGAACTTAACTCCTGACATGCCGGCAGATCGCCGACCCTCACGCTCGGCGCGGAGCGAGTGGCGCTTTGTGCGGCAGCGCGGCTTCCCTGCAGCGGCGTGTGGAGCAGAAGGAAGCAAACGTGCTCGGATGCCGCGATGAAGATATTTCTGTTAACCGGGCAGCCTCTGGCAGTTGCTGGGAGCTTGGAAAGATGGAAGGAGCGCTCTCCTCTCGATGGAAACACTGACGGGTAGGGCAGCAGGAGCCACGGGCGTCCTGGGAAAGCCTGAGGGACCGTGGCGGCCAGGCGGCAGGTCTGCCCTCGGCCATCCTCCCGCTGGCGGCACAGCATCGAGGGCTGTGGTGCTGGCTGCCGGCCCCAGCCAGTGCTGGGGAGCAGGATGGGCCCCGTCCTGGAGCTGTAACCCCTTGCTGGAGGGCCCCGCCAGCAAGGTGTCCCCGACGGCGGTGGTCTCTGCGCAGGGCTGCCCGCCGGCGCGGAGGGAGTTAAGAGCTGCCGGTCGGCTGGGGGTGAGCCTACCTCGGGGTGTTGAGCTCCATTCCCACGGCTTTTCCTTTCTGACCAGGGCTGGGGGAGGGATCACGCCTGGAACAAGTAAAATGCCCGGAGGCTGGAAAACAGCACCCTGGCCCCTCGGCCCCTCCGGCCTTGTGTTGTGCTGGAAGAGATTTGAGCTTCACTGCAGGCTGGACAGGGGCTGCTGGCCAAGGCTTGGTCACTGCTGGGTAAGATCAAGGGTTTATTTCCCTCGTTTAGACAGACCGAGATGGCTTTGCAGGCAATCGAGTTTCTGCCTGGGGGACTGAAATAAAGTATTTCTCATCTGGAAGGATGTAAAGCAGAAATCGACTCCCAGCGGTTCCAGGAGCAGATCCCAGCTCAGGTTAACATACAGGTTTTTTGGCCGAGGGAGGGCAGCTGGGTTTCAAGGAGCATCGTTTCACATAGGACGTGCAAGTTCCTTCAAAGCGTAAGATAGTAGAGCCCTTCTGTCCTGATGCCAATTCCACCTGCTCCTCCTGCACCGTTTTGAGCTGTGGAAACCCTGAGGAGCGAGAAAAAGGGGAAGAGCAGGTGAAAGCCTCAGGGACCAGGAAAAGGAGTTAGTGGGTGCTGGCAGTCCAGCCTGTGCTGCCTCGGAGCCCCGAACCCTCCATTTCTCCATCAGCTAGACTGGGAGAGCAAGAGGCCTCTGCCACATACCCCTCTGCTTTGGAGCCAAGTGTATCTCAGTGTGGAGTTCTAATCCAGGCCAGCACCAATTTCCCAGCAGAGAGAGAAGGGAGTTAGAGTACCTGTTCAGCCCCTAGAAATCCTCTCTGAAGTCCTCTCTGAGAAACCAACGTGTGCGGTCCCTATTCTCAGCAGCTTCTGAACCCAAGGCAAGGTGATGTGAGTGAATGAGACCCAGTGGTAGCATTAAAGGAGGGATGGGCTCAGAATGCTGTTCGACAGTTTAATTCTGCTGGGTTGTGTTTGTGTTGTGCTGATTGGGTTATGTCAAAAAGAATGGCATAAGTGTGGTTAGAAAATGGATTTTTTTGTTTGTTTGTGCATGGGGCGTGTACCCTTGCATCTACACCAGATCCTCTTTGCAAAGAACGAAGTTCTGTGATCCTCCCGCTTGCTGTGCTGGGTTCCTGTGATAGGAGGATCTAGAGGGGACAGGGTTTGAGAAGCCACGTTGCCTGTGTGGTGCAGAGACTTTATTTCTTGCAAGGCCAAGAGAATAGTCTGGTGTCAGCATCCAGATACAGACGTGAGCGATGAAACAACAGCGGAGTGCAAATACTCTGCAAGCACTGAAATGATTCCTCCTGGTGCATCTTGCTGATTGTTAGATGCCAAAATCCTAATAAAGGCTGGTAGATGGCACCTCTGATTCAATTTTCTGCCCCCAGGTGCTTAGTGGTTGCTAAGCTCTGCTTTCGAGTATAGTGCAGCTCTTTGCTCTGTCCATTTGTGCTCCCAGCAACGGGAAGGATGGCTGGAGTGGGAGCTGGAGTCACCGGCTGATGCGAGCCCCGTGCGAGGCAGCCCTGCGCTGGATGCACAAAGAGAAACCCTCACTTGCTGCGGCCGTAGCTTGGGACCCAGGTGCAGCGAACGCACCAGCCAGAACTGCCTTCTCTGCCGGCGTGTTCCCATTGTGCCTGTTCTGGTTTGCTCCTGTCAAGCCTCTTCTCATTATTCTTGCCTTGAGCTGTCTCAGGCCCGAAGGCAAAGTGCTACAGCAGGCTCTGTAGGCTTGCCCTTGAGAGATGCCGGGTCCTTGGAGAGTGGCTGTTCAAGGGAAGCACTGCAGTGGGCTGAATTGAGGCTGTTTCAGGCTGCACAGCTCCGAGCTAATCTCCCAGAGGCAGAGACATTACTCACCAATCAGGAATGTGTCTGTATTTTTCCTAATGAGAACAAAACATTTTATCCCTGTTCATTAGCAGAGAGTTAGGGTGTACTGTTGCTATGCCAACAGACTCCTCTCCCGTGCAGACACACTGGGGGTGTCCTCAGTGCCATGGTTAGAAGGGTGAACGGGAAGGCTCATTCTGGCAAGAAAAAGATCCCATTGTTTTCCCAGGGCTGCCTGGACTTTGTGCAGCTGGCCAGACCTTGCCTTCTCAGGGGGAAGGGAACCACAGCGGGAGTCAAGTGCAACAGAGATTTAATTTATTGGAAAAATAGTCTTTGCATTTCATGTTATGTTGTTTTTTCCAGCTTGAGGCACACTCTTCAATAAGAGAAATGAAGGTGTCTCAACGTTCCCAGGAGTCCAGATGGTAAGCAAAATGCGCCGGGAGTCAGCGCTGGGATGCCCATGGACTGCTGCAGCCCGCTGGGCTCCTCCACGTTCCTGATTGTCTCGGTTTGTGTGGCCAGTGTCATCTTGGCAGCCTCTTGATGCTGCGTAATGAACCCCCTTGATGAGCTGTACCACCTGTGATTAGTTGGACGAGTGGGTTCACCAGGCACTGGTCTGCTGGAAAGAGTGAGTGACTGTATGTGAGAATGTGCACTTGTTCCCTTTGCAAAGGGAACATACCCTTTATGTAGGGAAATTCTGTTGAAGGATGGAGAGCATCTCTTCAGCTGAAGCTTTGGGGTATAGAGATTTGCTGTAAACAGACGTATTTACTCCAAAGGTTGTCTGTCTGCTTGTCACTTTTATCTTTGTCTTGGTCCTCCTCCCCAGCTGCGCCCCCTTTCTTGAGGGTCTGGCTGCGATCTGTGGGTTGTGGTGGCACCTAAACCAGGCCACTGTACGCCTTTTGCAAGAATCTTCTTGGCACCTCTGGTGCTGTATTTCCATCTGTGTTGCAATGTAAAAAAACTGTTAAACTTGGAATTTTCTGTACAAGGGAATGAGTTTAACCTACAGACAGCAACAAACAAAACACACACAAAAAAGCTGCTTTCTGATAGTGATCTATGGCCAGAAATGGGCCAGTGAGTGTTGCCAAATCTGAAGACAGTCTTCTGGAGCAGGGGTGATGTTCATATCTGGCTGTCAATCACTATGCTGTGTGTGATGAGGTGCTTTGTGCTGGCTGAGCTCCGTGGTGTTGACAGCTATAAACTCTAGAAGAAATGTCTCCCTGAAACTGATTTCTCCTTTCAGGCTGCTTCCTGTTAAACAGGATAGTTATAACTCCTATTTTGGTTTGCCTGAGAAGCACTCTCTAAATGAATGTGTGGAATTTGAATATGGGAATTTGAATATCAAATATAGGGTGGTAGAGCAGAGATCCCAGACTGAATGAGCTGCTGGAGATCTGCATGAACTTATGGTTGGGGAGCAAAACCCTGGCTCCTGGACACTGGCTGCCAATTTAGATGAGTCAACCGACTCTTGCTTTGGAGAGATGAGTATCATGTTAGAGCAATGGGAATCCAGGAGCCCTTCAGCACAAGGAGGTCTGCTTTGTTGGGCTTGCAGTTATAGCAGCAGGAGTGCTCAGCAGAAGTAAAATCAGTCAGACAGCAACTGCTTGCCGAGACATCTCTGTGTGTGCAACCTGTGAGGTCTCAGTTTGGTGTAGACCTGGACTGAACTTTTGGATGATAAAGAGCAGGTTTTTGGAAAACCTGTTTCAGTCTGGGGCCTCCAAGAGTAAATCCTGGGTGCATATAACACATGTACCAAGATAGACAAGTCTGGTGTCCTCAGCTTTGCACTGCTCTGGGTGGTTCAAGTAAAACCAGTAAATGAAAGCCATTTGGAATAAGGAGTGAGTGAGTACTAGAGATGGCTTGAATTCAGGCCAGTCTCTCTGGATCCATACTTTCAGGGTACCTAAGAAAGAAAAGACCATAGGAAGGACAGAGGTCTGTATGTTGCAGTCTTTCAAATATCAAACTAATTCTGTCCAAATCCTGTTGAAAAAACACTCCAGGAGGAGTGCACTAGTGGACATGCTTTTTAGTCTCTTTAAGTGTAAAAGGAAGAAGAAACTAACTTCTGAGCTGTGAGTTATGGTTATTATCTGAATCGCGCTCTGCTTCATTCTTGTGTGGCCAGAGTGGCAATTTGATGTTACCTAGGAGAGTGTTACTTGTTTCCTGCTCTTCTCTCTCTTCCTTTCTAAATAAGGTAGGGGCTGGTTTTCTGCCGACGACCACTTTTTCTTTTTTAGAGTAAAGGTAAACATAGAACTGCTGTGCTGTGTGCAAGGCAAGAATTTCTGAGGACAAATTCTCACCTTTGGGGACTGGGGGCACATTTCTCTGAACTGTAGTGATTTCTGGCTGTAGACATTTTTTTCTTGTTGCCTCCTATGCCTGGCAAGAGATCAGAGTAGTGGGGGCTTTGGATGTATCTCTAGACCTGGTGCCATGCGCTTCCTTCACATGCAACGTAAAGCCTCTGCATAGCCACTTCAAACTCCAGGTCCAGTTCCAAAAGTGGTATTTCAATGAGAGACTGGTCTGAATTGCTCTCTGGTCTTGCATCTTGTCTTACAATCCTGTTCATGAGATGTCCCGCACTGCGTGCTGAGCGTTTCTTCACTGGATATGGAGTATTCACTAGGTTCTGTAAGTATTTAACCTTGTGACAACTTGATTCCTGTTTTGGTAGTATCTGAATTTGTGTCAGTGGTAAAATAGTGCAGATCCACACATATCCATAGTGGGGTGAAGAATAAAATTCCAAAACTCTGTATACATTTTACGTCTAAAAGCACTGCAGGTGTAATACCGGGAGCCAGGTGAATGCCTTATGTGAAAATAAGCCCTTGTGTTATGTTCCAGGTGCAGGTTTTCTGTAACTTGCAGTGTTGGCGTAATTTGATGTCACCAAAGATGTGGTCAGCTTTCCTGTGCTGCATTCTAGAAGCTCAGCTTCTAGGAAGAGCGAAGTGCTTTGCCTGTCTCATCTCATGGAAGACATGGCAGTAGCTGGGCTCAACTTAGAGGCTTGATTAGATGAGCTTTGAGCCCCATGTGCTGTTTGATATCCACCACCTTGAGAGGAGAGTTCCCTCCTTTGATCAAGACCAGCTATGGGCTGTTTGTGGGGTGAGGTGTTCCTTTTAGCCCATAAAGAATGGTTCAAAGCCCTAAACTGTATATTTTTTTAAATGCTGTTATCACTGAGTATTGTAACTAGGTAGTATTGAATTCCATTGAGTTTTAGTGGCCTGACTTCTTGTTGTTGTTTTTCCAGTTACACTCCTACATCTCTGTATCTTAAAAACGCTTGTTTAACTTCTAATAGTGAAACTGGCAAAGGACAGAGAAAAGCCAGGTATTTCAGTCTGACAGGAAAGTTTAAGTTGCTTAGTGAGCTAAGCGTGTATAAATAGCTAAGTCCCGTATCTGGTAATCAAGAATGTAGGAAGCAATTAGGATCGCTGCACTTGCGGAAGAAATCACTCGGGATTTTGAGGGAGTCAAGATTTTAAAAAGTGTCTAAGCCCAAGTATTCTTATATGGCTCTGTAGAAGAAGGTCTGTTAAGGATACTGCTGTTTCATGTAGCGTCAAGAAGTCACAAAATATTGTGCCTGTACCTGAGGGAAAAAAAGTGATGGATTGGAATGTTTATGAAGAAGATACTACCGAATAAAGCTGCGGCACACGATCTTTGTCAGAAGATTCATCAGAGCAGACTAAATCAAAATAAGGACATTATTTGTATTTTCAAAGCACTATTGGGGAGAGAAAGTTTTTGAAAAATACACGCTATTCTGGAGGAAGAAGGTGTAGCTGAATGCTGTGGCTTGAAAGTAAACTTGCTTTTGAGCAAACTTGGTTTAGGAAGTTAGGCTGCATGTTTTAGCAGAGAGCTACCTGACCAGGAGTTCGCTATAGCTGCTGTATTTAGTAACTATCACACTGGTTTCCCCAGCTCACATGGCAGCCAAGTTTTTTGCAGCTTTAGGAAAACCATTGTGTTTTAAAGAAGGGTATCTTCAGTTATTAGAAATGCAACAGCAGCAACAGTGATTAGAGGTGAGGATTACCTTCTGTAGGAAGAGCAGCTGAATGAAGTGGCACTTTTCCACCTGAAAAATGATAAGCAACAGTTATCTTCAAATCCTGAATGGCATGGAAAGGTTAGAGGGTGAGAAACCTTTTTTTGTCTCTTCCATTACAAGCATGAATAGGTATTGAATGGAGCCAGTATGTAGTAAGCTTAATAACAACTTAGTCCTTGATGTGTGCAGTTAACCTGGGAAGCTTTTTCCCACAGGATGTTGTGAATGCCAAACATCTGTGTGCATCTGAGCACACAGGGCAGCTCCACCGAAGAAGGAGCTATTGAAGGTTACTAAACACATAGAAACCACCTCTGTCCCAAGAAATCCCTGAGCTGCACATTGTTGAACCTTGGGAGAGTGTTCAGGCAGGTAAAGCACTACTATGTGCTTTCTTCGTACTTACATTTCAGGCTGGAGCGAGACAACTGCAACCTGGTTTGTCAGGACAGAGCGGGAAGGGGGATGCAAATAAAACTTGTGAGAAGGGAGCCTGGCACAGCTTGTGTTCTAGGTTGGTTCTGTGCTGCTTGGGATGTACTGCGGGCACCTCCTGCTTGCTAAAGGCATTGTCTGTGGGCTGTTGGAGTCTGCAAACTGTTGAGTTTGGAGAGAGATGGAGAGTGTATTTCTGGAAACTATGCAGATGGGAAGGGTGGTGTGAAGACAAACACTCTAAGCAGAAAAGCTGACTTTTTCCCTTTCTCTGTGGTAAATTCTGTCCTTGCTGCTCTGAGATAGTATGTGTTTTACTGCATTACAGAGACTGTCTTACTGCTGAGAGCCTAAATCTTATTTGTGTTAAATCCCCCCCTTAAAAAGAGCGTTTCTTGTCTAGTAATGGACTGTAACTTAGTTTGAGCTAAAATGGGTGATAAGCAGATGTATAAACAGTACGATCCCTGTTCCAAAGCGTTTTCAGACTAAAAATGTCATGGCCTGCATGAGGTTCGTACTCTTCAGAAGTACTCAAAACACTGGTCTTATTTTAGGTCCTGTCTAAATATTTAAAAATAGCTCGAAAATAGGGCCCACTTTTAGATGCTTCACCCTTGAGAGTCTGAGCTTACACTTTGTTTTAGATCCTTACCCAGATTTGCAGAGGGCACAGTAGGCAAGAGTCCTAGATGTTCCTTTGAATTTTTCCTTTCTCTCCTTCAGAAGGAAGAGAACAATGATGGGCTATATCTGGGGGGGGGGGGGGGGGGAGGGTTGTCCCCAGAGACTTGATCTCTGCTGTTAGGTAGTGTCCCAGTTTTTAACATTTTGTTGACTAACTTTGCGATTGTGGTCCTTGGGGAACAGCTGTGGAAAACTGACTGGTAACAGAGCTAAGAGGACGTGTGTTCTTGGAGGCACACTCCTTATGACTGAAAACAACAGAACTGATATATTTTAGGAAACTGTAGCGCCTTTGCAAGGATACAGAAACTGGCGTGTCTGCACCTCATGTTCTGTAGCAGAATTTGCTCCATGGACTGGCTGAGAAGTCCTGTGCTCACAGTACAGCTGTGAGGAGAACACATAGACCTGGGGCTGAAACAAGAAACCAAGCAGAGTGGAGACAGGATTAGGACAGGGATCATACTGGGTAAGACTTGGGACTCGGTGGGGTGCACTTAAGTTTCCTTCCTGCTTGTTGTTGCCCTGTGGCTGTGATGTGTTGCACTTAGTCAGCTGTTGGATGCAGTAAGAAGTCTCCATCACAAACCAGAAGTCTCATCATTGCGGAGTAGTGATGGACTCAGCTGCTGCACCATTTACAGAGCATCCTTCCTGTTTCACTCTCAGTTTCTCAGTTATTGTATCCATCAGTAGTTCTGTTGCAGCAGTGATTCTCTCAGCCTGTTCCTGTAAGAGCTGGACCTCTCAGCCATTTGCCAGATAGTCTGTCCAGATCAGATTTAGTTCGAACTGACCTTTAGCCTGTATGATCTTTTCTATTCCATTGATTTCAACTACTGTATTTCCCACTAAACCCTGAGAAAGTTTAGTTTAAAATATGTTTATGATGCTAAACTTGTTGGCCCTACTCTGGCCTCCTGGGTTGACATTAGGTGGCTGATTGTTCAGTTTGGTCCACATGTGTCTGGAGTGCTGTCTGAGCCACTTTTGTGTGGTGTTTTGATTAATTACCTATGTTGCAGCAGAGTTGAACAGTTTCCTTACCCAGAGGAAAGTGCAATCCCTGCCGTGGAGTACAGAGCTTAAAACAACAGAAGAAGGATGCCTGGAACTGGGACAGCCTGCAAATAGCCCTGTGCTGACCACAGGCTATGGCTTATCCTTTCAGCACAGATGTGCAGACGTTTTCCTTGTTCCCCTACCAGCCTCTGTGCTCTGTCAAGCTGTTCCTTCCTGCAGAAGAGCAACCAACTCAGATGTAAAACTCTCAGTGCTATTCATAACAAACTACCACAAATCTGGTCTTCCTGTCTCCTGGGCGCTTTTGTCCAGGGGTGGCTCTGACAAGATAACGTTCTCTTGAAACGCCAACAGTCAGCCCGTCGCGCTGGCTGAAATTCCTGCTCATGGCAGTTTGCGTTTCAGAGCAGCACTGCAGTTTGTGCAGCAGACCTGCTGGTGCATCTCTGCGGCCCTAGGGTGAAGGCCTGTGCTTCCCTGAAGGGCAAAGGGAAGAGCCAGTCCATCCTGCCCAGCCAGTGGCTGTCAGACGGTGAAGGTGGGAGGGCAGCAAACCAGAGGGAGTCTCAACTGAAAAGCCTTTGAAATTCATGGCTGCTGTGAACAGGTAGCCAGTTCTGAACCTTTGTGCCTTTAGGACAGCGCTAAAGAAGCTTTCTCAGCCCTAAATGGGACCAGGAGCTCGAATGCTTTGCCAGAAAAAGTTAGGATCTCCTCAGTCTGAGAGAACTGATAAGAACAGAAGCTCATGTTGCAATACCACTTGATAAAATTTCTTATGGTGAATTTTTTCTTGTAATACAGTTCGTGTTCTGGCTAAGTTGTGACTAGGTGTCTGCTTGTTAACAAAGTGACGGGAGAACTCTTGCCCCGGATAGTTTATTTCTCGAAGTACCAAATCTTGCAGTGTCCTAGCTTCTGCTTCCTTTGCTACTTAATCATCACGTTGCTCATTTTCACTCCTGCAGATTGAGGACCACAGTGACGTGAATGGAGAGCATTGCCTGATGGCCCATGCTCAGCTGTAGTTCTCCTACCCCTATCCGTATGCAGCCTGGTGCTCTGAATTTTATCCTTGAAACAAGAACTTCCAAGTGTGGGCACTGTCTAGGACGGAGAGCCGGGACTGTAGGACGGAAGAATGTGCTGCATTGCTGCTGCCAGCCTTTGGCTCCTTGTCCACACGCACCTTGAGAGCCCTTTGTGGATGGTTCCTGTGGAACAGGAGAGGCTCTCAAGGTGCGTATGGACTGCTTTTGGAAGCACTGGGTATCAAAGATCCCGGCCTGTGTGGGAGGGTCATTGCTTGGGGCTGTTGAGACTGGTGCGAAGTTGATCCTGGCTCTCAAATCTGCACCCAGCCTGTTCTCCTTCTGCAGTTGTGCAGTGGGAGCTATTGTGTTTTATACATGCTGAGAGCAACTTGGGAAGGTCCTCAGGCTTTTTGAACGACATGGTGTGTTACTATCTCTTTTTGCCCTTATGAAAGCCTAGATACTGGCTTGCAGAGGTGGAAGATGATGTCTGGCCGTCTCAACTTGGATCATTATCTAGCAGAGCTGTGTAACCTGATCACCAGAATATTGAGTCTTAATAATTTGTAGCTGACTACTAATAGCCCTCCAGGCTTAGGCACTAATTTATGGAAGATTAATTGATCCAAGTTTCATTTCTGATAATGCTTTAAAACGAGTTGAGTAATACAAGACAGAATATACTCCAGCTTGGTTTGAAGACAAACCACAAACAGATCGTGGTAGTGATGTGGAATTCTGTTGATTTTCCTGTCTCTTCTGGGTGGGAGGGGATAGGTGCTACTCGTGTGGTTACATTGCATTAAGTTTATTTGCATGTTACTGCCTGTATTCATGGCTGGAACCAGAACTGCTGACACTGTTGGAGGAAAAGACTGTCAAAGTGCTGTCAGGCTCTATGGTTCTCAAGAAGATTACTAGGAGTGTAGAAAAGTAAATTTTATTTGAAATAAAGAAGCACTCCAATAAGAAGAATTCCTTTCAGTCCACTCAGGGCATAGCAATTCTTTATAGAACTGTTGCAGTACTAAAACTGAAGACTTCTGGGGTGTTGATGAAATGCTGCTCTTCAACAGGCCAGAGCACCCTGCACTGCTCAAGTGTCTGCAGAGCGAAAGGATTTATTCAAGGCAGGCTCCAGTGTTCAACGGCTCTGATTTGCATCTTGACAACTGGATGGTGGAGCTCGGCATGTGGTCCTGGTGTGTCTGCTTGTGGCCTCTAACCCTGCTAGCGTGAACTCCTTTTGTGGTAGGTCTCTCTGTTCCTCCATCCCACTGTGCAATCCTGCAGGGCTGGTGCTGGCATGGAGACCAGGGTTTCCTCTTAGGGTGCAAGTGTAGGACTGGCTTCTTTTCACAGGACGTTTGAAGCTCCTTTCCGCTCTTGCTAGGTTGCTCCAAGGCCAGGCTAGAAGCAAAAGGACTTGCCTTGGGAGTATGGCTCTTGCCTCTGGGATGTGAGTGCTTGGTTAGGGGTCACGGTGCCATGCTCTGGGAAGCATGGGCTGGTTGCATGAGGTCTCCTGCTGCCCTTGTGGAGGACATTCTGCCAAGGAAAATAGACTCAAGAGTAGAAGCAAACACAGTGAAAAGATCGTGTGCTGTCGTGGCTGTTTCTGGATTGAAAGAGTTGGGCATTTCAGCTTTGATAGAAATCAGTGCAGAATAACTAATGCAGCTCATTCGGAGCAGGACTCTGGCTTTTACTGTAGCCTGTGGAGCCAGAGCTGGGGAGAGGAGGATCCCGGCTGAGGCTGGGGAGAGGTGCCCCTAATGACAGGGAGGGCAGTGCGGTTGGGAAGGCGTGCCTTGTTTGAGGTGGAGGCTGGTAAAATGTGAATCACGTCTGTTTGAAGTAGTGATGAAATCCCAGATGAAGGTTTTCTCTAATACCTGGCCAAATAGTCTGGTGTGCTTGAGCTTTCCTTTCTCCCTGGTTTAGAACAGATGGTCCCGACCTACTTTTAGCAACAGCAGTTCTGTGGAACGCTACCCTTAGCTGTACGCAGAGCAAACACATGTTATCTGGTTTGTTCAGTCTGTGTCTGAGTGAGAAGCTTCCGTCAAACATCAAGCGGACAGGGAAGAGCTGTTCCTGGAAGAGGGGCTGTTGATGCGTTAAACTCAATTCTGCCACTTCTGTGCTCTGGCCTTTACTTCGGTTTTCCAGTCTGCCAAGGCTGATGCTTCGCTGCCGTGTTATGCGTTAGCTTTTGTGCTGTGCTGTCAGGATTCAGTGAGATGGTATCTTTATGTTAATATGATAGATAGTGCCTTTAGGAATTGTCAACGAGGTTAGTTTTCCAGCTTCCTAAATATGCGATTAGGCAGGGCTAAAGATATATTCTTACTATTTAAAAATAAATAAAATCTATATATGTACCTTAAAATGAGAAGTTTAAATAAAGTTGTCATCCTGGAGCAAATCGCAAAGCTCTGGGTAGCTCCATATCCTGACATTGACAAGATCCAGAAGCAGGAGCTTAATGAGGGCAGTGAGAAACAGGGCACATATCATGTGGTGGGCTTGGGTTGGGTTTTTTCTTTCTTCCCCCAGCCCCCACCTCATTTGACTCCCAGTTTATGACCGTCATTAGGGCTCTCCCTGGCCAGGAGCCGTATCTAATCATCTGATCACTACTATATCTATTCTCCATTAATTTATATAATCCCTCTTCTAACTTGTTTATGTTTCTAGTTTCCATGACATCCTGCAGCAGTGAGCTCTACAATTTAATTATGCATTGTAAATGTTATTGAAAAGTGTTCTCTATCCAGTGACAGTATCCTTGAACTAGCTTAGAAAAATTATCTGTAACTTTCGTGGGTGCTCTCTTGGTTCTGCATTGTAAGACATGGTAGTCGATTATTCCTTGTTTTTCGTCTTGACACTATATGATGTTTCAGATCTCTCAAATTTTCCCTGTCTTCCCCATGGTTGTTTCTTTGTCCAACTGAAGTCTTACTCTCCTCAGTATCTCCTTATATGGAAGCTGCTCCATGCTTTCGATCATCCTTGTTGTCCTTTTTGTCATTCTGTCTCCTTTTTCAGAGGTGGGAATCAGAACTGCCTGCAGCATTCAACAACGTAATAGTGATGCACATTTCCTTTCCTAATCACTCCAAAGGTTTTATTTGCCTTACTGTTTCATACTAAATACTGAACTGACCTACCAAGTCTCCAAAGTTTACTTGGGTGGTAACAACCAATTTGGATCTTATTGTGTTTATGTAATTAGAATATTTTATGTTGGTTTGTATATTTATTGACATCTAACATACGTGGTGTGGTTACTTAGGAGTGCATGAATTCTGTTACTTTTTGCAGGCTTTTCTGAATTTGATTGTGATTAATATTATTCTTTTATTAATACACTTTGCCACTTCTGGACATACTCCTCTTCATAGATCTTAGATGGACGTATTGAACAGCACAGGTTGCAGAATGAATTCTTGGCAGATCTCACTGATAACCTTCTTTGGAAGGGAAATTCTTTGGCTTTTGGTTTCCTGTCTTCTAAGTACTTGTTAAATCATGATAGGGACTGACACTTTAATTCCACAACATCTTAACTTTTTATTTTTCCCAAGACCCTTAGCTGACAGTTCTTTTCAAACCAGTTTTGTTTCTATTAGATAGGTTAAAAACAGGCTCTTGAATCTTGATTAACTGGAAATGGGAAATCTGCTCTTGGAAATTCCTGGGTACTGCAGGAATTTCTCTCTGCTTCAGTATTAGTCTGTACTTCAATTAACAGTTGGGTTCTTGAACTTCTGCAAGCAAATTTGTTTCTAAGGGGGGTGATAGGCTTAGGTTTATGTAAATGTGTGTAGAAACTGGATTTGTTCAGCAAGGTGAATTGGATGGGTAACTTCAGTGAGCTCTACTTTGCCAGCAGGGTGCTATTACAGCTGAATTAAACCTGTCTAGGCTCTCTGGATGTACTCTACACATTAAAGGCTAGGGAACAAGATTTTTTTATATTTCTTTTTAACTAGTTGCCTGGAATTTGAGTCACTGAGAATATTTGACTGGATACAAACAACGAGTGATGTGGCAGCTAGAAGAGCAAGAGATTCTTGGGCAGGCAACTGGAGGGCTGGTGGGTGGAACTGGAGAAAGTTGGGCTTGCATCAGAAAACCCAGGGGGTAGCCTGTTTGGGTCAGGTGCTGTGGAAAGGGAATGCTCATCCCAGTCAGGTATCTTAAAAAAAGGATGCTGGCAAACTGGAAAGGGCCGAGAGCTACAAGACAAATGAATCCTTTCTGACTGGAGAAGCTCAGACCACCTCCTGTCTCCAGCCGAAGGATCACATGTGATTGAGGAAGGCCCAAAGCTGGCAGGGTGCAGAGGGGAAGGATTGCCTTGTGCTTGTCTGCCCTTAGAGTACTTCTTAGGCAGCTATTATTGTCTGTTGCTGGAGCCAGGGTTTCTGTGTAGGTGGACCACTGTCTGAGTTAGAATAGCTGTCGTTATCTGCTTGCCCAAGGAGGATTAAGAGGAAGGATTAGTTTTCAAACTGTGCAAAAAGCAACTAGAAGTTTCTTTGGGTTGGGAGATCCTGTGACCAGCAGTTAGACAAAATGACAAGGGGTTTTACTTGGGATGGGTAACCCTTGGGGATTGGCTTGCGTGGGTTAAGGTAGTAGCTTCTGTAATTTAGGACCACTAAGAAAAAAAATCTGCTTTTACTGGGAGACTTTAGTCAGGACCTTGTGGACTAGAAGAGATCGCTTAACAGTGTTCTGTAGTTTGATAACACAGAAATTTGGAGCAGGTCCTAAAGGACTCTAATCTTCAAATGTATAACCCTGACAGAACATTATCCTTTGGTTGTGTTAAGATGCTGAGAAATTAACAGCTGACTTGATTTCCTGCTTTAAAAATCTTTGTACAACATGGTACTTGAGTGCACATTTTTTTTAAGAGGATGATAAAATGAAAAGTCAGCCCTCAGCTTACAATGACAATATCTATAAAGAAAGCTTTTTTTTTTTAACAACAAGCAGCCTGTGGCTGCTTTATATTCCTTGTAAATGTGTAGTTTGTCTTGATTCATAACAAGTTCACTATTTAACATTGTGTTAATGATTAACTCTTCATCAGACGTTTGTACTGGAAGTTTAAAGTAGTGTTTGGAATAGATGCCTATGTGTGCAAGAGAAAAGATTGGTTGTGCTAGAGCTGTTTAGGGGAAATACCTGTCTACTGCCATCAATTAATTCCAGTGTGGCTAAAGCCAATATTTAGGTAGGCCTGGTGGTGTAGAAGCACTGTTTTTTCCGAAGGACCCTAACAATGCACAAGCATCATTTAAATGGCAATAGTATCAGAAAGTTATTTTAGTATAACTTCTTCAACTCCTGTCCAGAAAGGAAGACTGTAATGGTCAGCAGTAACTATCAAGGGTTTAGAAAACATAATATTTCCAAGTTTTTATCTAATAATGGTGTTAATTCTGTAGCTTGAAAATGTGGGTTTTCTGCCACCTTCCCTTGCTGTTTCAGATTTGATATTTCATCTTTAGAGGTCTTTTTTTTTAAGTTATTTTGACTGCGGCTTGGGTGTTACTCACATCTGGTATAACAGAGCTCCCTTGTCTGTGCCAGTCCTGCTCTGAGGGGATGGCTTGGACTTGGGATTCTTCTTGGGGTCAATTCTATTTGGAAAACAAGGTTTGTGTTCATCTCTGCCAGAGCTGCTTGCTGCAAGTGTTCTTAAAAGGCAGAGCAGGGAACTGGCCTTTTAGTTGTAACACTCTAAAAAAGATTTATTTATTTAATGGGGATGTCATCTTTCACAGCAGAAAACAGCAAGTCTCTGTGGAGCATATGAAATGTAGAAGGGGGCTGTCATTTAGGGCTTTTGTGCAGAAAACCCAGCAGTGGTCATCTTCCTACTGCTGGGTGCTTTCAGTGTGCTGGAGCACAAGGATTGTTGTGCAGCTGGAAGAATTACACTTTTAATTTTTAAATCTTTTAGTGCTCTCGCTGTGGGTTGGCTCTGCAAATGATACGGTGGGAATTGCAGGTGCAGATTTCAGGGACCTGCTTTTTTTCTCCAGGGATAATTCTGCTGGAATTGGTGCTGAGTATGAAACATAGCCTAGAAGCTGGAACATTATCTGACCTCCCCATGTTGGGAGCATAGGATGTGGTATTAGGGAAATAATCTGTGAGGATTGAAATAATCTTTACATGTTGTTACGCTGTTAAAACGTTCTCAAATGAGTTCTGGGTCTGTTTCTTTAATACATGAGTAGAGTCTCTGAGAGGGACATGTGAGGTCAAAGAGGTAAAAATAGTGCTACAGAAAACACGGTCTTATTTCAAATTCCAAGTAACAAAATAGTGCCATTGCTTCCAAGTTATTGCTTGTTGTTTTGTGGATGTGATATAAATATTCTGTGCCACAACTAATCCTCTAGCCCTTCTGTTGTGATCCAGATTAAATAAATGAAACTCTCAACTATCATTTGGATATTAATATTTTACAGTGTGTTAGAGGCAATGTTCAGAGTATTGTCTGGAGCATTTTCCTATTTAATGGAAACTCATCAAAAAAATGGAATATTTAAAAAGAATCTTTAAGCCTTGGCAGTTGCCTTCAGAATTAATTAAAGGCTACACACTTTTAGTGCAATCTGTCTGTAACAGCTGCGTTATACACTAGCAGTGAGCACTTCCAGGAAGCAGAACGGTTCAGTAAATCCGTAAAGAGCTCAGTAGTGTAGCCTGTCATGAAACCATCAGATTTAAATGTAGGTTATCCTCCTCCTTCCTGTCCTCCCAGCGAGGTTGTGATGGGTTTAACTGAAAAGCAAGAATAAAAAAGGCAGTGATGCCCATGCTCGAGAAACAACTTGGAAAATTGAGCTGAAAGATACCGCTGGCTTTTTTTAATCTCAATTTTAACACAGAAGAGGAATGCTTTTAACTACTGATAGGCAACAAACTTGTACTCATTTTTAATGTATGTTTGCTCACCTAGCAATAGATACAAGTTCATGTGCTAATGGCTTTTCAGCAAAGAGGAACAAAGAACACTATATTCAGTGTTTACCCATAGCTCTGAGCTTGCAGAACATGATGTACTACTATTTTTTTTTTTATCTTCTCAGATGCCCTCTATTTTCCCAGAATTATGAGGACTAAATAGTAGCTTCTAACCTGGAACACCTTTGAGGACTAGCTCTTAAAGTGATTTCTAGGAGGATATTGGCAAGCAAAAGAATAGCTTCAGGTCAGAGCTTTGAGTTCAGCAGGATCTGCTTTTGGTTGTCTTCTGCTGGAATGAAAGGCTACTTGCTTTTCCATCTCTTTTGCAGTACAGGTGCTTCAATGCTTTCAGTGAAACATTAGAGATAGGTTCAGCTCCCGAACAGAGAGCTTGTACAAAGATTCGTGTTGCCAGAATGGTGTCATGCACTGGGGTTTGAGTTCAACCACTGTCGGGGCACATACGAGTGTTGGTTCTGCCCTGGCAGTTGTGAGTGATGGCGCGCGGTGAACAGAGCAGAGCCTTGCAGCTTGTAGGCATGACCTCTGGCCAGAAAGCCAGTATTTTGGAATTCATGAATTTCAAATACGCATGCCGATTTTGCTGTGTAAATGCTGGCATAGGAAGGTTGCATTAGCTAGAAAGAAGATTAGAGATTCCTGTAAGTGGTGTAGTGTAATGATGTCTTGTGATCCTCAGCTGCTTCCAGATCAAAGACTCTCTTCTCCATGTCAGTGTGGCTCTGTCACAATGTAGTCAAGCTTCTGCTGCTGGAAGGTCATCAGCCTATGGTTTTGTTTACAGGCATTTTAGGCTTTGAAACTAAGGAGACTCCAGATGGAGTTGTACCACAAGCCATCATGACATCTGCACAATGGCTGTGCAGAGGTACCAAGGCAATTGAGTGATTAAGAAGTTCCTTGAGTGAAGTTTTCTCCAATAAAAATGGGGAGAACACATAAAAAATAACTCGTGTGTTGGAGCTGGGGCAAGATATCCTCTATGAAAGGTATCCTCTATGAAAGATATCCTCTATGAAAACCCAAGGTGATACAGTTAAGTTAGAGCTCCATCCTTCAGTCACATGTGTCTACTTGCCAGCTCACTAAAATATCCCTCATCACCCTTCACAGATAACATCTGCCGTGTGATGAGGACTCTATCAAGTGCTACAACGCGCTCTCTCACCACCCTGGAAAGAGGCTCTGAGGCTAGTTCAGTGTGGTTTGCAAATCTGGGTGAAGCAGAGTGTGTTAGGAGCACTGAGAGCAGAAAACACTAAATGTCCATTATCGGGGCAAACAAAAGCCCTAGTGTGCACGTAACCTAAACACAGAGCTGGTTCGGTGTGAATCGGCAGCTCTGTGCTCTAGGGAAAAGCTGCCAGCCTGGAGCCAGCATTCCTGCGGCTGGGTATATCCTGACAGTGCTGCCTACTTACCTACAATAACCATGGGAAATTGAGCTTTTCCAGAGCTTCACAAAGCCTATATTTAATAATGTGTTGTGTTTATAATACTTTCCATCCGCTGGATTTCACAAGTAGACTAATCCTCTCAACTGGTCTTTTGGTGGAGCAAAGATTTTACTGACAAAGAAGCTGGAGAGCAGACTTTCATGGGCTTTTTTTTTTGTTTTGTTTTGTTTTTTTGCAGTATCAGTAAAATAAAAGATGGATCCAGAGTCTTACAGTTATTGTTCTCACCATTGCTGCTGTGTTTTCTGCACAGGGTGTGCTGGTTATTGTACAGAACAAATGTAAGACACAGTTTGTGATATAGGGTGGTTAAGTACTGCAGTAAATGCTGGGGTAGTCTTCTCTTGCAGTGCTGCAGATCTTTTTTCCACTTCTGTGCTCTAAGCATCTCTGGGCTAATAGCACATTGAGCTTACTGGGAAGATCCCAAAAGGATGATACTGTAGGAGAGAAGTGATGATAGTTTTCTTAGCTTTTACTAGAAAATTAGCATCACCCCTGAGGAGCTGAGTTGCCAAAAAGAACACAGCTGATTACAGGCCAGTTCTGAAGAAGATACTGTACCTGTCAGCTCCCAGGCTCTGGCCTGGCTTTGCATCTGTGGAGCTGTGCATAGCTTTGATACCTTGTCTGCAAGAGGGAGGAAGGGAATAAATGCACAGCTGCATCGCAACCTACTTCTCAATTCAAATCAGGTGGTACTCATAGTAAATTATGAGTACTTGCAGCTGCTGCCCTTTCTTCATAGGGAAAGCATTAATCTGAATGTTGCAGGTACTTATTACCACATTTCCACCATGCTGTGGGATTCCCCATGCAGTTCAGGATGGTTGTTCCCATCTGTGATATGGCTTGGGTGGGTCACAGTGGATTTTAAGAGAAGTTGATCTAAAGATCCTCTAGAAAGGAGCAGAACTGGTCTGATGGTTCCCTGGATCTAGCACTCACCCCATCTGGCCTTGCCAATGGTAGAGGTGGCATGAGAAGGTTTCTTCTGAAGCACGAGGGGAAGAGTCTTAGACCCAAAGGAGGCTGTTGATGGCCATAAGTGGTAAGAGCGAGAAGGATTAATTGTGACATCTAGACCAAATACAGAGCAAAGGGGTTAGTAGTTTGCTCTGAATTGGATCCCAGCTACAGGTTATTTAAACAATGGTCCCGCAGGTCGTGTTTGTCTTGGACGGTGGTTTGTTTTGCTGTGGTGTTGCTCGTTAACAACGCATGCGATGGGCTGGCTGCCGTAGGAGTGTGGTCCTGTCCTGGGGAACTTCTAATATATTGTCATAGGAAAGAGTCGTGTATGAGTCTGGTTAAACATGGGTTTTCCTGATGTTACAAGAAATAGCGATCAGCTTCTCTCACTGCATAGATAGGACCTTCCTCCTTAGGTTGTGTTTCTGGATCGATGAAACTGTTTTGGACTGTATGTTCAGCAAGTTCAGTACAAGACCTGGGCTAGTAAGGGAAGCGTTCCCCAGAACCACCCAGCCGTCTCTGGGAAAGCCCCTAAGAATCTTACTTGCAGTATTCCAGCTTCTCCTGTAGATGCTGTGTCTGTCATGGTGATGCGGAGATGATTGAGTGAAGTGTCTGATACTCCTGCAGGCTTCTTTCTGTTGGTATTTCTGCAAATGTTCTGTGTTGGCTCTTTGTGTCTAGCTCTCGGCTTTCTGTGGTTATCTGTGTCCTCTTTGCCTACCTCTCCGTAAGTGCCACTGAAGGATTTTGATGAGTGTTAATCTTCGCTCCCGGTTTATGAGGAGTTATAACAGCTTTTCCTGTCTTGCAGAGTGTTTACCATGCCTCTGGGAACGTTCCTCCTCCCTGTTCTCTGTTTCTTGGGAGCAGTGATTCCACGGGGACTACAGTATGTCACGTTCTCGCGCAACGCCACGAAATTCCTCCACCTGTCTATGGACTTGGAATCTGGGACCATTTACTTGGGAGCCACCAACTTTCTCTTTCAGCTGACATCTGACCTGCTGATGAAGAACGTGGTTCAGACTGGACCAGTTCTGGACAGCAAAGATTGCCTCCCCCCGGTCTCAAAGCTGGAGTGCCCTCAGGCGCACCACACCGACAATCACAACAAGCTGCTGCTAGTGAACGCCGTGCAGAAGGAGCTCATCGTGTGCGGCAGCGTGCACCAGGGAATCTGTGAGAAGAGGAGCCTCGCGTCCATTGACCATGTCCTCTTCCGACCAGAGAGCCCTGGTGACACTCAGTACGTTGCTGCCAATGATCCCAACATCACCACTGTGGGACTCATAGCCTACTCAAAGGATGAGGTCCCCTTGCTCTTTGTGGGACGAGGGTACACTAGCCGAGGAGTTGGAGGAGGGATTCCCCCTATCACCACCCGAAACCTCAGGGCCCACGGAGGGGATGTTCAAGCAACAGACTCTCACTCCATTTTCTCCTACGAAGAAACAGCAAAATTGGCTGTGGGCCGGCTCTCTGAGTACAACCACCATTTCATTAAATCCTTCACTTACCGCTCAAGTGTCTATTTCCTGTTCTACCGTCGGGACCTCAAGTCCCAGTCACGTGAATACAAGACCTACATCTCACGAATCTGCTTGGATGATTCTCATTACTACTCATATGTGGAGTTACCTCTGCTCTGCCAGAGCAAAACCAATACGTACAGCCTCCTCCAAGCAGCCTATGTCACCCGGCCGGGGAGGGACCTGGCCCAGGGGCAGCTGGACACTGAGGGAGAAGTGCTGTTTGCAGCCTTCTCTGCCTGGCAGGCTTCTTCTGGCAGACTGAGCGAGGAGTCCGCGCTCTGTCTCTACACGATGGAGGAGGTGGATCGTCTGACCAACTGGACCAGGGATGTTTGCTACATGAGAGATGGGAAGTCGGAAGAAGGGACAGAAGTGGCGTATATTGAGTATGATGTCAGTTCCAACTGTGTCCAGCTGCCAGCGGTGAGTGGTTTTGCACCTCTGCTAGGCTAAAGAATACTCTGCAACGTGTTCTTGTGTTGCTTTGTGTTCCTAAAGTCGGGCTGCTTCCCACAGATGGATGTTAAAATGTGCTTGGGTTAAAAGCCTCTGGGCTCAGGCTGTTTCTTTGCTGGTGCAGGAACCGTTGTGTCTTGTTTAAGTACAGTCTTGTTCCTGTTGCAGCAACTCTCTGCCGCACAGGGGCAGTTTTCTTGGGGAGAGAGGTGGACTGCTTGCAGCAATGGGGAGAGCTTCTGGTGTGACCTGGCCCTCAGGCCTGTGTTATGGCAGTACCAGGAAGGAGCACTGAAGCTGCAGTTTGGGTTGGTTTTTATCAGTATCTTCATCGCCTGGTCTGCACTGCAAGGAAGGAGAAGAGTATGTGCATGTGCACCTGTGTCTTGGGAAGGGAATTTAAGGGGTGTGCTGGGCCCCTGTTGCTTACGGTGAGGTGCACCTCACAATAGCCTCCTGCAAGGACGCCCAGGAACCAAAACCAAGTGTTGACAAAATCCTGATTTCCTATTAGTCCTGCAAAACGTTGTGCCCAACAAAGGCCTTCTGACGTGGTGGTTCTTTGTCCCCAGAGCTGTAAGTAGTGATAATCCTCCTTTAAATGCTATGACACAGGCATGAGGGGATGTTGCAGGATAAAAATATGAACAGAAGTGTCTGTGACCCTGAGCCGCACTGGCTGGTGCTGCACTACCGCTGCCGGGGACGGGGACACAGAGGCAGAGCAGCAGCGTGCTCCTGGGGCAGCGCAGGGCGCAGCGTGCCCCTGCCGGGCTCCGTAGTTGCGAGTAGCCTGTTTTCACTGAGGGCGTTGCTAGTCCTTTGCAGAACAGCATGTTGTCTGGTGTCTTCCTTCCACAGCACAGGCTGTCTAGATAATTGCCTCTTCCCAGCCTCCTGCTACAAGGAGCAAAGTGTTGCCTCAGAGCTTTGGAAGTCACTGAGTTTGGGTGTTGTGGTTCAAAACCAGTTTTAAAATTATGGTGGTTTTTTTCAGTAGCTACAGCTGACTGTAGAATACTTGTGGGACAAGGGAAGGGTAAAGAATAGATTTGGAACAGGATGAATGTGAGGTCAGGAGGAGTACGTAAGAGTTGAGAAACAAGAGATGTTCTGCTTTTGCTGTATTTCTTAGCCGTGCCCTGTGTGTCCTTTGTGGGGGCTGCATGGAAGGAATCGTCACAGGTCGTTTTTAGGGCAGCTCGAAGAAATTAAATGTCAAACTGGTGTGAGCAGTTTAGAAAAAATCCTTCGTTCAAAACGATGTAGAGTTCCCCTGTAGGACTTGATCCAGCGGAGAAGTGGCTGCCCAGGGTTGGGAGGAAAAGACCAGTCTTTGCTGTGACTCCTGGCACGTGGTCCTGGGGTCCCAGCTGCACAGTTGAGCACTAGTGGGCTGCCTAAAGTATGGCATCTGATTAACAAGTGTGTCCAATGATATGTAAATATCCTAACAAACTTTATCCTTCACCATTCAGCACGTGGTAGCGGTTGTCGTTAAGATTGTGTCTAACAACACGTAAGGGTCCGTGCCAGCTCCGGCCCGCTCCATTCAGTGCGCAGTGGAAGCAGCTGTCAATGAACATTTTATGCAGAAACAGTTTTAACTTGGTTTCAATGGTGGCAGCTTGTGCTGTATATAAGGATAAAGCTAATTAATTTCACATTTTTCTGCCTTCAAACCAGCCTGTGCACAGGGTATGCCCTTTTCCCTAGTTAGTGCCGCCTCCAATTTTTAGCCCATCAGAAGAGGCTGAGATTGAGCTTTTGCTGCTCAATACAATCCCTTCAAAAAAAAATGCTTGCTTTTTAAAGAATTTCAGAACCAGTTCATTTGTTGAGTTTGCTGGAGATCCAGTAGTGTGGAGACACAGGAGACTCTGTAGATGCTGTAAGTGATTTGATAATTGCAGGTGTGAAACGTGTTTCTGCAAGGCTTGGGAAGGCTGCGCATCTTCTGCGGGTGTGGTTTTCGAGGTGTGTAGCTTGTCCTTTTGCATCGAGCTTTCAGCCCTCTTCATGCATAGATACAGATTTGTCCTATGGTGGCTTCCTACCTGTGCAATGTGGGAAGCAAACACCAGAATTCACGGTGGCAGCTTCATCCAAACTTGCTGCATCACAGTAGAGCCCTGGATGATGCCCGAAGTGTATTTTCTGCTGCGTTGCCAAGATATTATTCACTGGAAACAATTCACACAGCTTCTGTGTAAATTTATATAAGCACTTTATACAATTATCATGGTCTTAATCCTGTAGAATGGAACAAATTTCAGCTCTTGACTGCGATTAACTGCGCTGCAGACGGTCCCAGCGAGGACACGGGCAGGTTGTGCCAGTGCTGGAGCTTCCACAGGTCACGTTGGTTTCTGGTAGATAAATGCTGCGTGTGAAGTGACTTGCTCTTGGCATCACACGTAGGCAAGAGCTGAGCGCAACTGGGGTGCAACTATTCCTGACTTGTATGTAGGGTTTTTTAAGCAAACTTGGGAAAATCAGCCTCAGTAATGAGGTCCTTAGGCTCCAGCATTTGTCTGAATTGATACAAAGATTGCAAGACACAGCTAGAAACCTGTTCAAAATAAACACTTGATGATTTTGAGTATGGAAATTTGACTGCAGCCCACTTCCTAATAAATCTTGGAGGAACTAGGCAACGGGAGAAATAGAAATCTTTAAGTTACAAGAAAGTGGTTGGAAGAAGCTTAAGAATCAAATGATAGAGCTGGTAAGAAAAAGATATCTGTCACTGAAAATGAGTAATAGCTTGGAGGATGGTAAAAACAAACAGTCATTAAAAGTGTGACTTCTGAGGCTTTAGGTCAGAGCCTTATGCTTAGTATGCAGAAAATCAGTTGAATTAGTATTTGAAAAGAAAACAATAAAGCATCAGAATGAAAGTTGCGTTAATCTAACTGGCTTGGCTTTCTACCTGGAACCTCCATGTCAAGCCTTTCTTCCCCGTTAAGACAGCGATACACTTGAGAAGCAAAAAGAGGGCAGGAGGTTAAGTGTATTTTACTGTGGGATTTCCACAGACTGTCAAAAGCTTCTGATTGTTTTCAGTTTCTCCAGGAAGCCCAAGTGTTTAAAAAAAACCCAAAACCCAACAGACAAAACCAACCAACCAAAAGCAACACAGGAAAACCCAACTGACAAAAAAAGAAAAAAATTTAAAAAAAAGGAGAAATAGGAGGAGAAGGCGGGGGAAAAGGGGCAGGTTTTTCATGGGTCAGTGAGGAGCGATGAGCAGATGCCTCAAGAATGCTGCTGTGCTGTTATCACTGACCGGAGCAGGGGTAGATCTGGTGCCTGGTGCTGGATGGTACCGGGCAGCTCAGCACTGCCAAGCGCAAAGCCACGGGTGTCAGACAGAAGGAACACAGAACGAGGAGTCCAAATTCAACCACGTCGCCCAAGGCAAGGAGAGGGAGCTGGAGTTGGTGAGGACTGTGCACTTAATGCCTCTGCTCCGCACGCAGCTCTGTAGGAGTAATTAGTAAGGGGCTAGTGAGAAGGGGTAAAAATGTTGTCCATAATGAAAATCATCAGTTTACACAAGCCACATTGTTTGAAGACAAGCTACTGATCGATTAAAAAATTGTGGGGTTAATTGTAATTGTTGGGTGAACAATCCTGCATTCAGTCTTCAAAGGGATACTGTAAAATTCAAGTGGACACAGAGCAAGGCGTCAAGAAAGATGTAAAGCACCAGAGGAACTATCCTAGGAAAAACTGAGTTTGTTACTTAAGAAAAAGATGAATCAGAATAGATTTATTCTTTTTCCCTGCACATACAAAGAGTAAATAAGTTGACAGCTTTCATTCTGTCTCCTTTACAATTCAATAAGTGAAGGTTTCGTGAGGGCAGGAAGGATCAAACTGGAACAGAAGGATGACTGTTTTTGCACAGTACTGTGGAGCTAATTTTCAGGAATCTCACAGGACTCACGAGAATTGGAGCAGAGATGGCTCTTGTTTTGACTTTTTGTGGCCCTCTGGTTGTATGTGCTCTATGATTTCTATGCAGTTAGTAAACTCTTTGGAGTAGGTTATACTCTGCCCTGTATTTATGTATGTCTTGATGTTTTGGGATTCTATTTTCGATCTTAGAATTTGCAGGCCATACAACAAAACCATGCTAATTTATTGGAGGCAATTTTTGCAACCAGGTGGTTTTGCACTGGCAACAGAAACTCTCGTCTGCTTTATTTAGTTCTGCAAAATACGATGAGTCTTCCCCAATGCTGTATCATGGCAGTGTATAACCAGTAACATTTTTTGGAGAACTTAAGAGTTTAGTAGAGCTTTGATGCATTTTATTACTGATGCTGAATGGACTTGCTGAAATGTGTCCAGGATTCTGTGAGGGTACAACCAGACAACATACCTGAACTGATTATTAAAAGCTGATTTTTTTTCTCAGTAAAAAAGCTAAGAGGGGTTCAAAGCTGAATTCACTGCTGGGGCACCAGTTTAAATAATTTGCTTGGGAGGAGGTGGTGGGAGGTGCTTAATGTGCTAATGTTCCTTGTATGTGTATATATATATGTATTTATTGTTATTATTATTTTTGTACTGATGTCACTGTTCTTCCCACTCCCTGAAAAAGGACACCCTGTATGCATACCCCTGTGGCTCTGACCACACTCCCAGCCCGATGGCCAGCCGGGTCCCCTTGGAAGCAACCCCTCTCCTGGAGAAGACAGAGGCCCGTCTGACAGCTGTGGCCGTGAACGTGGAAGACGGCCACACCATTGCTTTTCTGGGAGACAGCAGAGGGAAGCTGCACAAGGTACGGTTTGGGTGCGACAGGAAGCAAAGAGGATAAATCTAATCAGGGATGCTCAGGTGGAAGAGGAAAAAGACAATTTCTCTTGTCCCTTAGGAAGTCAGGTTCCTACTGAAAATCATTACTTACTATCAGTTGATCGCTTCTCACACTGTACTGACTGCTGGGAATGTGAATGTCCCAAACAGCGGTCACGCTGCCTTTGGTCACAGGCAGGGCTGGTGCATTCTGCGTGGCTTCCGCAGATACTGGGAGGCAAATGCTTCCTATGGCTGAAGAGGCTGCACTGAGATTTTGGTGTGAGGTTGAAAACCTCACGCACAGCAGTGATTCCAGCTTATTCCTGATGTGGGATGGGTGCCCTCAACTCCTGCTGTGATATTTTGCCTGCTTACGACTGTGACTTTCTTGCAGGTGTACTTAGGAGCAACGGGAGATGCACACATCTACGCTTCTTTAGCTATCCAGTTAAACAGCATGGTGAGCGGAGACCTGCTGTTTGACCAGTTGCGGGAGCACCTCTTTGTCATGACCCAGTCAATGGTAAGAGCAGTAAAATCCCTTCCACAGAGAGTTGAAAGCATTCGAGGTTCAGACAAACTCCTGATGGGAGTGGAGGCGGCAGGGAAAGTGTGTGTAGTTAAGCCTGTGCCTGACAGCAGCTGCCTGCCAGTCTGGCTTACAGGGATGGGGACTGGCCTTTCGCACAGGCTGGAGGAGGTGTGGAGGAAGTCTTGTTACCCTGAGCCATAGCCTGTTTGCACCTGTAGTCAGTCAGGCTGTAACAGCAGTCATGGAGGAATGTGAACCTCCTGGAAGGACAAGAGGTTTTGTGTAATTAAAACGATGCCACTTCTCCTGCTTTTAATCAGTTAAAAGATTAAGCTATTTTTCTGTAGGCATGTAACCTACGAAAAGCAGAAATCTGTGGGAAATGTCTTCAAACAGCAGAGGTGTGCTCTGACTGGGTGTATAGTAACAGTCTCGCAGATGGAATCAAGCTGTGTAAGGAATCATGTGAGGCACCTTTCCCTCTTCTCTTGCTTTGTGTAATTCTGTTTGTGCCCAGTGGCAGTTGGAGGAAAGACAGCATTGTGATGCCCCAGGCTGAGTAGGAAATCCAGCTTTTGGATGTTTTATTTGAGAGGATTTGTGCAACACCACTCATACCAACTCCTTGAGCTGGAAAAGAAAGGATCCTCCTAGCAAAGGAAAAAGCAGCCATTGAGTTACTCTAAAGGAAAGAACGAACAAAAAATGAGAGTGTACTGGAACACCACTGCTTTCCTTCGCCCCTCCCAGTGCACCGAGATACTCAGAAATTTTGTAACACTTCAAAGGAGGAGTTGAAATCTGTGAGTGGAAGAAGATTAGGGAAATCTGAAATATATCCTTAACAGTAATTGTTCTGTCAATTAAAAAATGCAAATTACGTCATGTACTGAGCAAAAGTAATAGGTCAGGGATTAGAAGTTGGTATTTCAAAGTAACTGACAGTGTAGTAGCGAATTAAAGAGGGGGTAAGAGGCTGAAATCGGCAGTGATAGTAAGTTAAAGCAGAAGTGTTAATGCAAGTAAAACTTACACTCCAGATGGCAGAAGGGGTTTTTTCCACATTTATCAAAGCTTCTTGGTTTACTTTCAGTGAAAATTATAGCTTTGCCAAATAGGACTGGGCAATAGCACAGATGCATTCAGAGGCCTCAGCTGGAGCTGCTCTCCAGCTTCGGTCACCTACATGTCCAGAGAGATGATCTACCGTGACAGTCCAGAAAAGCAAGCGAGCGAATGGTATTGCCTGCTATTTTTGATCCATTTTGTTAAATATAGTTTTGTCGTTAAATAAAGTCTCTCTCTTGCAAAAAGTATCACAAATAGAAATATACTTTTCCTGCCTCCTTGCCTCTGTACCACCTGATGTTTAGAAGTCCTTCACCAATGTGTGAAATGTGCATTCAGGTGGGCTTTGGAAACTTGTTCCTTTTTTCTTTATTTTTATGCAACATTGAGGATTAAGAAGTTGTTTCAGTGAGCATGCCGGTGATGGCATTTCGTAGTTAGGCAGCAGAAGCCAAAGATCTGGGGCTTGAGTTCTGTGTCCTGTGTTTTCATCAATTTCTTTCTCTGACAGGTTGTAAAGGTTCCCATACTGGAATGTTCCCTGTACTCAGACTGTGAGTCCTGTCTGGCGCTGAAAGATCCTTACTGTGGCTGGTGCGTCCTTCAGGGACGGTAAGATAGATCCCTGTTCACCTGCAAGGATTTTGGAGGGATAAGTCTCCACTTACTCTCTTCATTGTGACTATGTACATCTGTACATTTGCATTTAGTTTATTTTTTAGTTCCTTTGTGGGATATTCTCTCTAACTTAGCATTCCTCTGTCTGCCTCTCTAAAACACCAGCAGCAGTCACAGTTGCACACAAGGGTATCTTTCCATTGCTTTTTGGGTCTTTGGTCACGACTCATGATGGTCCTGCCCGGTGGATTTCAGCCTAGTTTTAGTCCGACTGCCTCATTTCAAATGTAGAGAAGGTGTCTTATCTCGTCTTTTGGCGTCACTCTCTTATTTAACACTCTTTTTTTACTTCTTGCTCCTCTGCTAATGTTGCTTAATGAGACATGGTTTATGCCTGTGTGTCTGTCTCCTTGCTGGCTCTGTCTCCCTGTAGAATGCCAGAGGAACTAGTTGATGACTCTGGAAAACCAAAAAGCACCTACACATCTCTATTTTGGCAACAGTTCATCTTGTTATTTAAGGTAGTGGGAGGCTGGGACTTCCATGGCTTGTGTAGGAGCTTCCCCAAGGCTCTAGCAAGGCTTCAGACAGCCGGTGGCAGCTCGGAAGCGGGACGTGTCCTGCCAGGGCTGCACAGATCTCTCACGGGGCTTCTTGCTGTTTCCCTGCAGGTGCAGCCGTCGCTCAGAGTGCTTGCGGTCCAGGTTGAGCGAGCAGTGGCTCTGGAGCTTTAACTCCACGCAGCAATGTCTGTCTGTCCAGTCACTAACCCCAGCCAATATCAGCAGAGAGGAAAAGAGAAATGTGAGTGGTGGTGATCCTCTGGTGATGCTCAAGCATGTAGAAAGTCCTCGGCAAATTCTGAGGAGTCACAAGTCTTCCTGCTGCTTTCAGTGGAATACTGAATCACTGAGCCTTCAAGCACAGGTTGTCTGCCTCACATGAGAGACTTAACTCCTGGCACAGCCAAGTTGTTAGTTGTTTTGTTTTTTTTTTTCCCATGAAACTAAGTGTCCTTGCCTACTAAAATTTACTGGATATTCTGGACCATTTGATGGCTAGTTGAGTGGGGTCCCTCCCTGGTTTAGTATCTGTAAGGTGCCCATGTCTGTGGTTGCTTTCGGACACTTGCTGTCAGGAAGATCTGAAAAGAGCTACCCAAAATTATGGCTTCAGTCTGGCATCCGAATGCTGGCAGAAAAGCTAAGAAATTGCTGCAGTGTTTTGAAGTCTGTCATTGTGTCAGGAGGTGGCAAGAGCCTGCCTTTTGCTAGGACAAAGGGGCATGTTTCCAATAGCTTGGTGGATGCCACTTTCAGTTTGGGAATGGCAAGAGATGATGAATGAAAGTCAGTCTTAGGAGGCACTATAGGAAAACAGATGTATGTGTAGATAACTACTTTAAAGGGCTCTTACTTGGAAAGCATAGAACCAGAAAATTAGGAGAAATAAAGAAGGTGTTACAGGGCAAATTAGTTACTGGATATTATTGAATTGGTAGATATTCCTGGCTATCTCGGACTTACCTTCTCTGCACGAGGAAGAATTTTACTCCTGTTACTTTGAAGATTATGAAAGCCCAGCAGTTCTGACAGAGTCAGGAATCATGTGTCCTTCTCCAGATCCCAGCCAAGCACCAGCTTTGCCAATGGGAGCAGGTCAGTGAAATGCTTTAAATGGAGCATGATAGCTCTGATAACATTGTTGGGAGAAAGTACGTTGTAGGTCTGTCACATTGCCAGGATTAACAGCCATGAATGTACGTGGTCTTTCAGCAGGTGTTCGTTTCATTCTGTCATAATATCTGTTTGCTTTCTACTTGCGTGTCGCACACATCCTGTGCTATTTTGGGCTGTTGCCAAATTCCAGTGCCAAATTCTGGTAGTAGGAAAGGAGATCCTGCTTGAAGGGTTGTATGCAAATCTGAATGTGATCTGAAATGCAGTCTGGAGTGGTGGCTTGTTCGGCAGCTTTGTCGTAAATCTGGAGAGAGAACTCTCAGATAGTGCTTTATTATTTAAATCAAACAAAATGCAGATCTTCTCAAAACCCATGTAGTAGTGAGAGAAGGAAGTACTTGTGAGAAAAGGCAAGAAGAGACCCACAGTCCTTAAAATTAGAAATTAATCTGCAGTGCGGCATAACCTCAGAAAATACATAGTCAGCCTTCTATTACCGTGAACAATAACTGGCTGAGTACTGCTAATTGGCCACTTTTAAGAACCTGGAACATTCTCGGTTTATAGTCTTTGCGTTGGATTTTACCCAGCCTGTCAGTGTGAGCTCTGATGAGCTGATCTCTTCAGATTGCTTGTTCATCTGAAGTAAAAGGCAGGTGCCAGTTGGGAAACATTCCACAAAATTCACCTAAATGGCTAAATAGATTTTTCCACGCAAGTAAGCAGCTGGCTAAGAGGTCTGAAGCAATCTCCGTGGACATAACATAACAGCAGAACCCAGCTAACACTTTCACTCAATGTTAAACTCCTTCATTTTCAGTATTATTTACAATATTATTATATCTGGCTTTCGCACGACTTTAGTATGGAACACACCAACCAGGTCTCCATTCAGGGAGGTCAGGCACAGAGGGAAGGGGCTTCATGCACTGTCGCTGCAGGCAGAGTGGGCAGGATTGACTTCCCTGCTCACTGTTGCAAATGTGGGCCTGAATTTAAGTGCAGTTATGAAAAATCAGTGTAGGTAAAGCCACAGCCTAGTTCTTAGTATTCCAGGCTTCTGATATTCTTATTGGCTCCTTTGTAAGTCAGTCTTGCTTTTATTTCAAGACTCCATAGGCACCTTACCTCTGTTACTTTCGTATTGCATCCCTGAGGCTTAACAAGTTGCTTCTGTTTTGCAGCCTAAACTTGCTCATGGATGGTTTGAGTCCATTTGATCTATTTGTTTTGTCCTTTTGCTTCCACAGCTCTTCTCCCACTCAGTGAACTGTGGCGAGGCATTCTTAGCAGAGTTTTGCCGTGTTAAATGTGTCAACTTTTTCCTTCATATTCTTTTGTTACTCGGACTTGCTCTCTCATTCACTGTATTGCTCGCCCTTCTTCGCACGGCTTCTGTGCTCTGCTGAGATGAATTTGAAGCTGCTAACCCGAATCAGACACTGTTTTCTAAATGAAGTCTCATAAACACCTTAGATACCAGCACTCTCTTATTCCTACTTATAATACTTCTCCTAGCTCACTAAAGTGTTTGCCTTTTTTTTTTTTCAGCTTTGCTTTAAAGGTTGCATACCAGCTCATCTGTCACTTTAAGCTGTTGAGCTCCAAGTCGATAGCAGAAACTCCTGCTCTCAGTTTGCAAGTGCTCAACCTCATCTTCTGCACTGTTGAACAGCATTATTGGCAGTCATGGGAAATAATGGCCTTTTGGAGATAGGAATATTTATGATGTCGTAACCCTGATATCCTGGGAGGTGTTAGCTGTTCCACCACTGCCAAATCCAATCACCTTTATGACAGTGGTGGGAGCTGACAGTACTTCAGTAGGTGCTGCCTCCAGCTGCATATGATGCCCTTGTTTTCTCCTGATCGTGGGTTTTCATGCACACCTCATCCTCAGCTGTTGTACTAGCATACTGCTTCACTTGTCATCCTATCAGGAACCCAGCTTAAGCATGACTGATCCTTTACCACACGTGTTAATTGTTTTGTTGTGAATAAAGTTTGCTTGCAAGTGGAGGTCTAAATTCTGTGAGAGGAATGATGGACAAGCTTCTTGTTGCTTATTTTTATAGCAAACTGTCTTGGAGAAATGGCAGCTCCTGCAGTTGAGCAGAGCATGCAGTATGTTCCCATTATTTGGAGAACTAATACCCGACTCTAGGATTGAGGGCATTTGTCTGGGACAAGATTAATTAGCTGTTTTGGTAGTGTTGTATGCAGAATGTCTCCTGCAGGCTCATGCTGTCAGCTGCAGTACGTTTTGACCATCTCTGCAGCTGTTTGGTCTGTCAGAAAACAGTGATAGTCTCCTCCTAAAGAAAATTGGGGTATCCTGCTTTTAGTTGACATGAGACCTGGATTTAAAGCAGATAAGCCTTCAGTTATTGCAAGTGAGATTACAAGTCTTACAAACCTCTTCACTGACTCGTTTTTTGGTCTGAATGTAGAACAAAGTTCTCAGGGTGAAGGCAGTATGTGAAGGGCATGTCAGTTCCGAGGGTTTGATTTTCCTTTGGGTGACAAAGGAAGACAATCAGCTTTGAGCCTGGAATGTTACATCTTCTTCTAGAACAGAGATGACAGTGGAATTATAGCAGATAAAGACAGACAGATCTTCAGACTAGTCTTTTTTCCCATGGGCTGGCAAGAGCTGTCATAAACTACTCTTGACAAACTTGCCCAACCTGTTTTTAGTGTCTGTAGAATAATCCTGTGATTGAGATGCTAGAAGCATGGAAGGGAATGTGTCTCAGTGTTTGATAGTGTCTTTCCTAAAGCATGCTTTGGCTCTTAACAGTATGGCAGATTTATAGTGGCTCCATTTCTAAGAAATTTTTATTTTCGTTTTCAGATCATGTCACCATAAAGCTCGTAGTGCGTTTCCATGACATCTTCATTGCTTCTGTGGACTTCTATTTCTATGACTGTGCTGCAGTGGCCCTGCTGTGGAAATCGGCACCGTGAGCACCTGCCTTTTCTTGTCTGTAGTTACAGGGAGGGTGGCTGTCCCTTCCTGGGTCGTCTTAGCAGCCGCTTTTCTATCATTACTCCAGGTGCCAGAAGTGTGTGAGCAGTCTCTGGGGATGTAACTGGTGCATCCAGCAGCACCTCTGCACCCACAAAGCAACCTGTGAGGAAGGAACCATTATCTACAATGAAAGGGTGAGTCTCCTGCTCAGTTCTAGTCCTATAACAGCCTCAGCGAGTTGCGATGAGTCAGATCTAAAGTAGAATAGCAGCTGTCCATCACATCAGGCAAGGTGAGCTCTTGGAGCAAAGCCACCCCTTGGCATGACACAAGGCTCTGCATCCCTCATGTTACGAGGTCTTGCTCTGTTTCTGAGGAAGTGCCGTGAGGTGAAGCGGGTCCCCCTTCTCCTGGGGTTGTCCTAGCCTGTGATTTCAAAGTGAGGGACAAGAGCAAGCTGGCAGGGAGGCTGCGAGTGGGGAGGTGGAACAGATGCCCGGTTTGTGGCTGCCACAGGTGACCTTGCAGTTTTGTGGGCGATGAAGGCAGGCAGACCTCCCTCTGCATGGAAGCGAGTCCACACATCTGTGGGAAGAGGGAATGTCACTGGGTACTCTGCACTGTGAGCACTTCTCAGTCCCATCCTGAGACAAGGTGGCATAAAAATCTAGAGGGTGAAGCAGTCTCATGTGGACACTGCTACGGGAAGTAATATGGAGTGGTTTTGGGCTTGGATCTTATTGTGTTTCGTTTCTGTCTCTCTTCTTACCCCACCATGCTGTTTTTCTCTAGGCCCAGATCCCAACCTCAAGCGTGTTTCCTTCTTCAGCAGCTCCACTCACCAAGTCCTCTACCACAGCCCCAACCGCAGCCGTAAAACCCATCACTCCCCCCGTGCGTGTGGTACCGAGCACTGTGCCCCCCACAGAGCCCAACCACGTCACGCCCTCCGCAGCCTCGGATGCAATGACTGAGCCTACAGAAACCCACAGCTATACATACTTGACTCTTTCAACTGAAGCAGCCTCTCTCCAGGCCATCACAGAGTCCCCGCTACCACCACCAGCAGACAAACCTGCTGTCACCGTGCCAGAGACAACTTCTTCTGCTGCATCTGTCCTCACTAGCCCATCCAAAAATGTGGATCATGCAGTCTTGCCCACTGAAGGGCCAGCCACTGCCCAGGAGCCACGGCACACCGACACCCCCACCACCCTGATGGGTAGCCCACTGCACACCTCTGCAGCAACAACACCTTCCCCTCATGCCACCAGTTTCAAGTGGCCTCCGAGTTCTTTTCCTACCACAGAGGCACTGACATCTGCCATCCCATCTCCTCAAACACCCAGCCAGGTGCCGGGAGGCTCTGCTGCCTCTGATCACTCTCCTGGGTTGCTGGGAACTGAACTACCTACTTCAGAGCTCCCACCATCAGCTCCCCCAGAATGGCTGCTGGAGGAAGGCACGGAGCTGCAGGACACAGAGGACTGGATGGATTTGCCGCAGGCTGAGAATGACACATCTCCCTTCTCAGCTTCTACTCTTTTGTCAGGTGATGGTGATTCTTCAGAGAGGGATGTCCCTGACTTTCCCAAGATCCTGCACCCTGACCTTGACTATCAATATGATGCCCCTGAGTTTTGGGAGGAGGTAAGTTGCTGGGCTTTGGAATTCACAGTCTAAGGCTGTAACACAGGTTGCTGGTCTAGTATTTCAGCCCACAGGAGAGTTTGTGCCCTCTGAGAGTGTGGAAGCTGACCACTGTAATGCACGGAGTGAGAAGTATCAGCCTGAGGGGAAAAAAACCTGTGTGAGGTTCCCAGAAATGCTGCTGGCCTGAAGGTGGCAGCTGCTGTGAAGTCCAGTATATTCACAGCTTTCTGCTGTTCACCTCTTTGGGCTCGTGTTGCTTTCCTGTAACTTCACGATACAGAAGCAGAGCCATTTCTTCGTTCAGACAGGACTTGTTTCTCTGCTGGTATGTTGAGCTTTAATTCCCCGTATCGGAGCCATGGGGGCCTTTTTCTCTAAAGACCTGTGTTTGTTTTCAGAATGAAGAGTTTAACTGGGGTCCAGATGCATGTCCTTGTGTGCAAGGAATCCAGGGATCTTCGCTGTTTCCTGTCAATGTAGCAAGGAAGATAACCCTGCTGGGAAAGAATTTCCACCTCTATCAGGTAGTCAGCTCAACACCATCAGCATCTCGAAACTGTATTAATGCAGAGTACTGTATGGGCAACCTGTCCACTGGACTGCTAAAAATACCTGTGAGATGCAGGTGTAATTCTGCCCAGGTTTCTCCTGTTTGCAGAAACACCTAGAAGAATGATCCACTTCTGTGAATAAAGAATTACGTAGCTGGATTTATAGATGGGTAGGAGGTCACCCAGATAAAGGGAGAGTACAGGTGTTCACCACCCTGCTGGAGAGGATCCATGTGTATTTGGATTAAATTGCACCTGTGCTGCACCATGGATGGTAGTTCTTGGAATAGCTTCCTGCTGAACATCTGCTGATTGTTTGTGTCTCCATGAGCTACAGACAAGTCATCTGTTCCCTTTCCTCTCGGGCATGCTCACATTAATGTGACTATTCCTGTCATACCTGAAACTTCTGCAATGGGGAAAACCACACTTGAAAGCTGTGTTTCTTGGGTGTGCCACTGATAAAAATTCTCATTGCTTCTTGAGACAGAAGACTGATTTAGTAAGCTTTTACAAACAACTGTCTCGGAATATGCAGCCCACAGACTAATTACTACTTTATATGTTAAACCTGATATACTGCACTGCTCAGAGGAGCAGAGCTGGTTACAGATGCACATCTGTCTATTTTTGTAGGAAGTATTTAAGCAGTTCAGTTGAAAGATCTACAGGAGAGAGGGGAGAAAGATACACTTAGCATATTTTAAGGTGTACTGTCCTAATCTGTGTACTCCACTCTTCATTTCCAAGCTACTACTGCACAGAGACATACAGGCATTAACTTCACAGTCCCACTGTTTTTTCTTTGATTCCTTCTCCCGCACTGACTTCTTCCTGCACTGAGACATACGTGCTCCCTTCTAGGTGTTTTGTTTCGTGTTGGTTTACTGTTCGTACGTGGAGGCAGTGACAGCATAGAGGGCCCTTGAATATAGCACAGAGTTAGCATAGTGAAGGGAATGAGAGGAGCACAGTGCTTGCACAGTACAGGGCTTGGCAAAAGATGTTGAACTGGAGAGGCAGGAGCACGCTGTTGGGTACCTGAGAAATGATGCCACGTGTATCTTCTCTGCAGGACCAGCAGTGGGACTATGAGTGTATCCTGAATTTGGAGGGGAGGGCAGTGGTGATGGATGCTTACGTGGAAGGAGATGAAACAAACCAGTCCCTCTGTTATATCACCTGCCAGATGAACCAGGTGAGTGCTTGGAACACAGTGCCATTTCTGAGTTCACACTGGTGCTGGTTTTGCTCAGCAAAACAGCAGACTGGAAGGCAAAGCTCTTTGGAGAAAAAATAGTTGTAGGATATTTAGCACTATGGGGCTGTCAACTGTGATGCTGCTGCGTGGTGGTAACTGGTATCTTCAGCTTGGAGAAAGATTATGCAGTCTAAGCCACACAACCTGTTGTTGCATTTGCTGTGATTCGGGGCAATACCATCTCTGAGCTCATTGCAACCTGCCGGGACAGTGCCACTCCTGCTTTGCCTTGAGCCACAATGCTGTTCATGCTTCTCTGAATAGTGACTTCTTCTCTGGTGGTGATTCTTCTGTGCTATTAATGCCGATTTTGTTCTTAGTGGTGGGAGCTAGTCCATATATTTTAAATTTAACAGGCAAAATTAAAACAACTGTGTACATTTCTGGATGATGTGTGGATTTTACTTAGGGCAAGATTTGCAAGCAGGGGTGATATTTTTAGTTCACAAACTCATATAGGTAAGGGAGAGGAACAACAGAGGCTCCTGTGCACGTGAGCCCTGCAGACCAATTGTAACCCTACTGTAATGGCTCAACTGACATTGCAGAAATGCCAGCTTGAGCAGTTTTCTGAGCAGGTGGCTTGTAGATGGGAATCAGCCATTTAGGAATGCGGTTAGGAAGTTAGACGAGCGCTGTTGTGAGCACACGTATCTGTTTTCAGTGCTCGTCCTAGCAAACCCATGCCTGCCACTCTCTAGAGCAGAATTGTGACTGCACGAAACAGAGAGGACAGGCCTGTGCTGCCACCGCCCCAGCCCTAACGCTGCCTTGCCTGCATTCGTGGGAAGCTCCGCGTAGGCTGTGTGTGCCAGTGTGCTATGCAGGATGGATGCTGATGCTTTTTGCCTATTGCGTTGGCTCGTTTGTGCCTCTCTTAAGTCCTTTGTGTTGATGGTCTTTGTGTCTACAGTACAGTTACGCAGCACCTCAACTCGAATTCAACGCTGTGGTGTTTGTGCGGAGGAGACGACATCTTCGAGTGGACAGCACTGGAGATCTTCACGGTAAGAGTGCAACCATCTCCTCAGCAAAAAGACAGCAGATGAGGTGGAAGAGAGTTGAGAATCCTCAAATGAGGCATTTTGCATCCGTAGTAGTCCTATTGCAGGGATACTAAGGGAAATATAGAGCCTTATTTCTATTGCTTGTCATAGCGGAGGGGAGAGGGTTCCATGCAGGGTGCCAAGTTGCTGGATTATTCTGTGCCCTAGGGAGTGTTTGCAGATGCCTCTGAATTTTTCCTCCTTTGCAGTGACTTTTTATAACTGCTCTGTGGGACACACTGATTGTAGCCGCTGCCAAACAGCTGACTCAAAGTACAACTGTGTGTGGTGTGGAGGTGACAACCCCAGCTGTATCTTCAGGGGCTCCTGCAAGGAGGAGATAGAAGACCTGTGTCCAGCACCTCTCATTCACTCTGTGAGTAACTTGTTTGGTAGCCTACTGCACACGGGGCAAGGAGGGCTCCATTCTCCAGTTGAAATCAAAGGGCTGTGGACTCAAAGTGTGAGCAGTGTGGCTCAGTAATACATTGGCCATCTGAAGAGCAAGCTAGTCCTATTCTACTGTGATCCCCCGGTGTTGTGAGGATGCTAGACTTTTATGCTGGGCTTTTGGTTTGCTGATAGAGAACAGTGGGGAGAGGTGCATTTCTATCTCGTGTGAGCTGAAATCCACGCACCAGAAGGAGCAGAATCATTCAGGAGCTGGGAAAGGGTCTGCAGATGGGATCCTCCAACTGTCCCGAGCCAGACCCTGAAACAGATTGACCCAACTGAGCCTGGGGCCAAAGTGGGTAAAACCTACTGATAACAGCACAGGAAGTATGGTAAAGGCATAACAGGTTACTGGAATTAATTATTTTTGTCTGTTGATTTTAATGTTTCTTGCTAACTGCCACATGACAACTGTCTGTAGCCATGTGTCCCTTTTGCTGTCGGCTTGTCCTCCCTCTGGTGGCACACAACATCCATGTGCTGCATCTTGTCTTAAGTTTATCTTGGATGCTGCTCGGGGACAGAGCTTGACGTTTGTGCAGCATGCAATTCATTGTCGTACTGACGCTGAGGGGGGAATGGTGCTTGCTGCTTCAATACTAGTAACATGTATTGGCTTGTGCATTCCCACTCTTCAGCAGAAATGCCCTTTGGAGTGGTCAGCATGTTGATGAGAAGGCAAAGCAGGGCAGTCCTTGCCTTCAAAGTCTATAGTGAATTGTCATCTCTGGGTGGGACTGCTGGCAACAGTGAGGCGTGGGAAAGAAGGCTCCGACTCTGGTGTTCTTTATGGCCTTTCTTCCGATGAGGGTGCAACCTGGGAGTAGTCCAAGCCAGTAAAAGGAATCCATAGCAGTGACCTGACCAAGCAGAGTGTGTAACAGGGCAGTTGAAGGGCCCTGTGCTGTAGATCAGTGGCCAGACTGCAGAGGTCTGAGATACTGTGACATTTACACATGCGCGGATGTCTTTGCAGGTGTACCCCCTGTCTGGACCAGTGGAAGGTGGCACTAGAATCACCATCACTGGCTCAAACCTCGGGCAGAAACATCAAGACATTGCAGAAACTGTCACTGTTGCAGGAATTCCCTGTGCCGTAGATGCTCAAGAGTATGAGATCTCTAGCAGGTAGAGTATCTGTGAAACCTCCTCCCAGAGGCAGGTCCTGGCTTTTCCCTTGGCTGCCGACACCAGCCGGAGCTGTCATTGCCTTTGCTGTAGCAGGTACTGAGCCTTGCCTGTTCCCCAGGGAGTGGCCCTGAGTGAGGTCACTGTCTGATTAATTACTCAGGCAGTGTCCTTAGAAGAAATAAAGGTTGTGTACGAGGTGATGGCCAAGCAGCGCTGCTGAATACCCACCACGCTGCCCATACCGAGCCCACAGGCCAGCCAGACCACAGGCTCAGAACTGTGCGGTTTTGTGGGTGTCTCTCCCAGCCACAGGGTCATTTCAATAAAGCAAAGAACATGGTTTGTGCAAGTGTCACTGCTAGGAAAACATCCTGACCATGGTAACACAGGGTGAGGATGGGAACATGTGGCTGGAGGTGTAGCACAGACTCTTCCCTCTGCTTGAACAGACACAGCCCTAGACTGTCCCTCTTCACTTAGCAGCCAGACTTCCACCTCCCAGGAACAAATGCATTGGAAGGACTCCCTCAACCAAGGACGGACCAGGGGGTCCTGGCGGGCCCTATGCCACTGGTGGCTAGGAGTGCCTGGCAGGTCACACAATGCTTGTAATAGCGACTAGGAGGAGGGCGAGAAGCAGAAAGACCTGTCCTGCTCAGTCCAGCTCATGTCAGTGATGGAGAACTGAGTAGCTGGTGTGTCTGGCCGGGGTAGAACTAAGAGCAAGGTAGTGTAGTCAGGTTTTAAGAAGTGTGACTTGGGGGGTAGCTTGGAAGCAAGAAGAAAGGAATATTTGTGTAGTTGGCCTCTGGCAGGGCAGGCAGGTGGGAGCCTTGGACAAGGGAGGGAGAGGAGCCAAGAAACCAGCAGGAGAAGAGGAGAGCAATTGTGAGTAACCTCTCATCAGAGCTTTCACAAACCCATTTTTCCGTTCCATGGTAGCAGTAGCTGTAGCACCCTTCCCTCTGGGAGCCAGGTAAGATCCTGCTGGGAAATGGCCTGCTGTGTTGAGCAGTGTTGTCCTGTCTGTGCACCTTGTTTGTCTGGATCCATCTGCTTTCTGTTTTCATCCTAGAATTAGAGCATAGTGTATCTGGAGTGAGCACTGTCATCATTCTGTATCTGTAAATCACCTGGCATCACAGGGTCTTGGCTTGGGACTGCACTGTCTGAGTTCAGATTTCTGAGCCTTTTTGGTTGAGGGGATATAGCTGTGAACCTGGAATCCACTTCTGAGCAAGGCCCAGACAAAGTTACTCTCCTAGTGCGTGAGACAAGTGGGATGTCTCCTGCAGAGTATTTTTTTCTGTTAGAAAACCAATGCTGTAACATGGGATTCCTTGCTACCCTGTTCTAAGTACAAGCTGACTTTTCACCTTGTCAGCACCTCCCATGACAGATTACGACCAGAAGGGAGCTGGAAAGAATGGGTAAGTTCAGATCTGACTGGTCCCAGAGGCCAGTGGCTGAAGACCAGCGCCAGCTAAACCTGCAGTCTTGAGTGCTTCTACATCAGACACAGTGCAGATACGTGGACTGACCACTGCTAGCCTGGGGTCGCTCCAGATGTGACTCATTTGATCAGCTCTGGACAACAGCAGAGTTCGTGGACTCTTCACATATCTGTGACACAGTGGGCTTCATCCTGTCTGTCCAAGAAAGAATACTCTTGGATAGGATGGGCCTGTTTGGAACCACGCTCTGCTTTTATTGCTGCTAACCCAGCTTTTAAAGGTGTTTCTGAATGTTCAGTTGTATATCCTGAGCATGTGATAAGGCTGAAAGAAAGGAGCTGTGGTTGCTAGATGGTTTTAGGACGTGATGCAATGGATTCAGCTCACCTTGCCCTTCCGTGGTGTGACACTGTTCTTGGATTGTCCTGCAGTATCGTTTGCGTCACTGGCGGGAGCTGGACAGAGAGATTTGGGCACATTGTGGTGGAAGTGCCTGGAGGAGGACGTGGAGTTTCTGGGCATATTTTCACCTATCAGGTAATGCAATTGTTGCTTCTTTAATACCTCTCCCTGTTCTTCCAGTATCTCTGCTAACTGTCTGTTGCATCAATTTATGGGACTCTGCCAGGCATTTGCTGCTGGCATTTTTATTTGATTTTTCTGGTGTTTGTGTTGTGTGATGTGTTTGGGGGTTTGCTTTGTGTTTGGTTTGTTGTGGTTTTTTTCTTCCCCCCCACCTTCAGACAGCTATACTGGGTCATACTAAAGATTCTGTAGTCTAATGACTTTATTGGTTTTTACAATGGTAGCTGGTAAATGCTTAAAGAAAGATAAAAAAGTACAAGATTCCATTCTGATCTGGACTTTTTTTTTATCGATGGCTTAACATCTTACTAAGACTTCTGACTCTCCCTTTATTAGTTTGCAAATTGCTGCTTTTACCTCTTAGCTTCTGACCTCAACAGCTTGTGGCAAGTAAATCCAAAGTTACCATGCATCGTATGGAGAAATGTTTTCTGTTAATTTAAGTCTCAAACCCAGCTACTCTGAAGTAATATTTAGGTAGTTTTGAGATACAATTACTTGCTTTTCATCCTTGCTGAGCAACTTAGAAGTTATGTACCTAGTTGCATGCCTTCCTCTCCCACAGGAAGGGGAAACAGATGCCTGAAAAGTCTTAGGCTATCCCATTTTTGCATGTATAGAACCATTTTATATAGTGGATTATGCTTGTTGCTCTTCTCTTGGTTTTGGTCTGTTATCACAGTTTTGAGGCAGCGTGAGAACTGCGTGATATGTTCAAGATGAGAGTGCAAAAGGAATTTTTACTGTGGTATAAAACTCTTTTCTTCTTAATTGCCTTCCCAGTAATTCCTGCCACTTGGTGTGGTTTTGTTGAGATTTGTGCTTACAGCTGGTAGAGTTGTTACAGGTACCAAAGCACTCTTGAATGAGCAAGAGCTATTTTGAAACTCACAACTGCATACGTATGGTTGGGTTGCTTTTTGCTGTAATCTCTCTGCTCCTTCTCACTTCATGTATCTTGCTCTTCATTTATCAGCAGTGACTTACTTGTGCCACTCTGCCTGGTTCCTCTGAGTGTTGCTGCAGCTCCTCAGCAGTACTAAGTTTTTGTTACTCTGAGTAATTTCATTTCCCCTTTCCAGGTCACCTACGAGTATGTTTTAACAGCACAGGTCTCAACACAAATTCTTAGGGCTCCCTGCTGGTAATCTCATCTACTACACAAACAGACAATTTATTTGCTACCTTGTTTTTCCTAACCTGAGTTATTAATCCAGTTACTGACCAGAACAATCCCTTTGAGCTGTTAATCCTAGGGTTTGTGTGTGAGGCTCTCAGCTCTGCTGTTTGCAGCATCTGTCTGCCTTTTGCTGGTCCCTGATTTGAGGTTCTTGCCACTGTGATCCCTCTTCTGTTGGCTCTGCTCCGTAAGGTAGCTGCTGGAGCCTAGCTGAGTGTTAGGGAATCACAGAACCATTAAGGTTGGAAAAGACCTTTAAGATCATCAAGTCCAACTGTCAACCCAATGCCACTATGACCACTGAACAATGTCCTGAACTGCCATGTCTACTTGTTTTTGGTTTGTTTTTTTTTTAAAACCTCCAGGGATGGTGACTCCACCACTTCCCTGGGCAGCCTGTTGCAATGCTTTGCCACTCTTTCAGTGAAGAAATTTTTCCTAATATCCAGTGTGAATCTCCCCTGGTGCAACTTGAGCCCATTTCCTCTTAGCCTCTTGTCTTGGCTTGCTTGTGGTTGGGGATCTGCAGCTTTTGTTTTCAGAGCACTGGAGGTCGCTGAACACGTTCTACTGTTTTCTTTCCTTGCTTTGCCTTTTGAGGTCCTTGTCACTCACCTCTGTTCTTTTTTCTTTTTGTCCTTTTTCTTCCCTTTTCTAGAACCCAGAGCTGAAATCCATTGTTCCGACTCAGGGTCCCAAAGCGGGAGGAACCTGCCTTACCCTTCTGGGCTCAAAGCTGCTGACTGGGCATCCTAGTGAGATCAGTGTCCTGCTTGGAGACCTCCCTTGCCACATGTAAGATCAGGGCCTGCCGATGCTCTGGCTGTGTGTGCGCTGCCCTGAGCTCTCCCCAGAGCCCTGCTGGGCGTGATGCTGCCAGGCTCAGCCCTTCGCACAGGCTGCAGGAGCTCTGCTGTCCTCTGTGTTCCAGGAGATCCCCCCCTTGACGATCATGGCAGCAACCTCACCATGTTACATTGCTGCCCACGTTCCCTTGGATGTGAACAGTGCTACACGGCCTCTGTTCTGCATGTCTCTTGGCAGGACTATACCACATCCTGACAGCTCTGCTTTTGCTCATGGGGAACTGCAGTTGGTTCCTGCAGACTAATGCTAAGAGCTGCTGTTCTCTTGCATCCTGGGACACATACACCTGACAGCACTGCTGGTGAGAAGGTGCACATGCCTTGGCAGCATGCTTCCAGTCTTTTCAGTCTGGGCAGTGGCTGTGCCTGCATTTTGTCCACGTGCTGCTCACCAACAACTGCCCAGCAATTATTGTTTGCTTAGATAAAGCCCAAAACCTTTCACCCTTCCATTTAGGAAGATACCAGAAGAGGTTTGCAGACTGTTTGCACAGAGCAAGGCATAGTACTATAAAATCTGTCTCTGCAATGGCTGTGTTAATCCCTTGTTCTCTCTTCTGTCTCTCCAAGCCTCTCTGAGATGACAGAGGATCAGCTGGCGTGCCAGACAAGTCCCAGCAATGTGTCCACAGAACTCCCAGTCACTATCAAATATGGGGACCAAGAGCGGAGACTGGAAGGATCCCTCTTCAGATATACTCTGGATCCCAACATCACTTTTGCAGAGCCACCTAAAAGCTTCCTCAGGTAGAAAAACTGAGTGCACCTCCCCCAGGGCTGTGTGCCGAGGCAGGTACCACAGCACCAGTGGTGTCTGGTTTATCGAGTTGCACTTTGGAGTAAAGCCAGGTTTGCAGGAATGAGCATAAGCAGAAAGGTGGGAGCATGGGAGAGACAGAGCTAACAAATAATAGTTGGGTGAGATCGGCTACTTTTCTTTTCCAGTGGAGGGAGAGTGCTCAGAGTTCATGGATACAACTTGGATGTTGTACAGAAACCGAAGATCCGAGTTACAGTGTCTCCATCTGAACGCCGACGCCGAGGACTGGGACGATGGCGCAGAATCATCCCAGACACCGAGTGCCCTGAGGGTGCTCTGTGCAGCGTCCAGCAGGTAGCATAGCAAAGTGCTCGGTGGAGCTGAGGGTGTGTAAGGGTTGATGTGTTCCTCTGGAGAGGTGGATGTTCTATCCCCCGGGCTTTTCCCCCTGCTTGCTGTTACCTGCTTGCATCATACCAACAGTCTTGGCCAAGTGGAAGTGTTCTTTGCCAGGCAGAGTTCAGTGAAATTGCTAGTTCCACTAACACTTTCTGCTCTCCTGTTGCCAGTGTCCTGAGATGGGTTGTGGCAGAGGTATTGATGTGATCATCAAGATCACAGAACATGCAGCAGAGTTTGCAGAGGGTGTTTGGCGGTCAAAGCAGAAGGATTTGTGTTGTTAGTGCAAATGATGGGGGGTTTCCCGTGCATAAGATGGGAGAATGTGCTCCTGATGCACATGTATCAATAATAGCTGGTTCTACCTGGAGGAACATAGGGAGTTCCTCAGATCTTGGACTTCTCCCTCTGCAATTAAGCAGAGTTCCTCTGGCATTGCTCCAGATGGGAGGAATGTGGACTGGCCCCAGATTGCTCAGAGTTGGCAAGTATTGCAAAGCTGCAGGAGAAACTTGAGTGTTTCACTGCTGACACTTTTTTTGCCTTTTGCATTTAGTTTGAAGAACCATGTCTTGTTAACTCCTCCTACCTGATCCTGTGCAAAACTCCAGCCATTAACCTGCTGTTGCGGAGTGTCCATATCAAACTGGAATTTATTCTGGATAATCTGAGCTTTGATTTCAACTCATTGCATCCCATGCCCTTCTCTTACGAAGTCAACCCCATCCTAAAACCATTGAATGCTGAAGACCCTGCCAAACCATATCGTCACAAGCCAGGAAGCGTCATCTCTGTGGAGGTAACGCAAAAACTAGCTGGAAATAATGTTCCTTGTACAAAGCTGTTTCTAACCTGAGTGTTTTAAATTGGTGTCATGCAACATGCAAGGTCTTGGAGCATTTTACAGGCTTACAACCTGTCACAGCACATCTACTTTATCCTATGAGAAATGGTACATGAGAAGAGGGGGGAGAAGTGTGTAAAAAAAAAAAAAAAAAAAAAAGCCTCTTGAGCCTAAAAGTTGTTGTTAAAGACTTCATAGGGCTTGTGCAAACATCTGTGATTTTTTTATTTTTAATCCTAATAAACTATTTGTATGTGGGATGTTAGTACTAAATAGATCCCACATCCTATTCTCACCTGCCAACTTTTTTTATAACTTCTTCAGATTCCTCTAGAAGTCACTTAGTAGAAGAATCCTTGTAGTAGGGAAGACCTGTTGGTAGGTAGAGATAGGAAAATCACACTTTAAAGGTGATACAGAAAGGTCGAGTGGCTAATGGGTGTTTTTTTCTGTACGTATGAGAAAAAATTGAGGTATTTCTTTTGTCTGGAAAAGATAGTTCCTAGTCCAATACTCAAAAAGAAAGCTAACGGCTGCAGCTAGACATGCACTTTCCCCACTTGCTCTTTTTTCCACACGTGAGTAAAAACTGTGAGGTCTAGAAGTGTCTAGACTGCTGCCATTGAGATTGAATGCATCTTGGAGAAGTAGGGCAATTTGAGAAGACTGAAAAACTAACAACATGTAAGCTTTTACACACCAAGGAGGTTGTTCTGCCAACCTGTCAGGATACTCTGACAGAGCTTTGGGCAGAAGCATGAAAATCCTGCTGCAGGATTCAACTTAGAAAGCATTAAAATGTACAAGTGTAATTAACATCAGCCAGCATGATTTTATTTAAAAAAAAGAATCTTAATCACCCCCCTGCAATTAAAGCAGGTTTGTGTAGCAGATAAGAACAATAGTGTAAATGTGTTACACCTTTGAAAGGCATTGATTGACTCACCTGAATGCACAGGTTAACTGACATGAGGCTGCCTTTTTTTAATATATACACCTTTTGTGTATGTGGATGTGTATACACAGAGAGTAAAGAGTTTAGTTCTGCTGTGGCTGAAGAGCCTTAAGATGACAGGCGATTTATAACTCTACTTACGCAGTATGGTACAGGTCCTAAAGCTATAATCTAAATCATATACAAGTGAGTTTTTTAGCTTACAAAAGGAACTTCTGCAGCCAATTCAGATGTGAGCCTAGTCAGAGAATTATAAAGGCTGCTTTCACCCTGTGATGTTGGTCTCCTCTCTTCTCTGGAGCCGTGGAAACGCAGAGTTGTTTTTTCCACAGTTTGATGTGCTGATCCACATCTCTTCCAGGGGGAAAATCTAGATCTGGCTATTTCCAAGGATGAAGTTATGGCTATGATTGGGGAAGGAATCTGTGTGGTGAAGACACTAACGAGGAATCATCTCTACTGTGAGCCTCCCTCCGAGCAGCCAGCTCCGCGGCACCGCACGAAGCGGGAGGGCACAGACCTGCTCCCAGAGTTCACGGTAGGGAATCAGCAGTAATGTGAGAAATCCTGTCATTTGTTGAAGCACAAGAAAGGAGCAGTGGAGGATGGGAAGTGGAGGAAAGGCAGAAGGCCCTGGTTGGGGACAGGGGAGCCTACCAGGAGTGACAAGGAGCTGCTTCTGTTAGCTCCACTCTCATGTGCCAAACGTTGCCTGAAGGCAAACGGTATAGCTGGATTCAGGACTTGCACTGTGGAACAGCTTTGCTAGAGCTGTGGGCCACCCCTACCCATTCTGTGGCTTTGCATTTCATTGCTGTGCTGAGCTTATGTTGTGTCACATGCTTTCTTCCAGGTACAGATGGGAAACCTGAACTTCCTCCTGGGCCGAGTGCAGTACGACACGGAAAGCCAGCTCACCTTCCCGCTGGAGGCACAGATTGGTTTGGGTGTTGGTGCATCCTTTGTGGCACTGATTGTACTGGTCATCGTCTTCATATACAGGCAAGGAACTCTGGCATTGTATGAGGTCTTTAAGTTCTTCTGCAACATTATTTGGTGGATGTGGCCAAGCATGTACCTCTTGGGCCCAAACACAGTCCCGGCTTTATTTTGTGCCAAATTCTGAGCCTCTCATATTGTTGGATGTATGAGGCGTGTTGTGCCTGCTGCTCACAGCCTGCACTGTGGTTCATTCGGAACCCAGATCTAATGGGTGCTCCAAGAGACACATTAGTTGACAGAATGCTGCTTGGTATCCTGCAAAGATAATGTTCAATCGAAATCACCTCAACGCCAATTGCCTTGGAGTCTTTAGCAGCAACACAACAGTTGGCAAGTACAATCCCTGAGCTAGGGCCACTGGAAATGATTCTGCTTCTTATTGCAGGAGGAAGAGCAAACAGGCTCTGAGGGATTACAAGAAAGTTCAAATCCAGCTGGAAAATCTGGAAACAAGTGTTCGGGACAGATGCAAAAAGGAATTCACAGGTCAGACACTGAGCTCTTAGATTCTGGCAGCTTCAGGGAAGCTTGAAGAACCACTCTCATCCCTACATCTCTTTCCGTTCCTTGTTTGGGTAGCTCAGAGCAGGCAATAACTTTATCCTATGCCAGTGCATTAAAACATACAGCCAAATTCTTCCTTTTCTAATTCTTGTCTTTAATTCAGAGCACAGTGATCTGTGACCCTTCTGATTCTCCAGTTCATCCTCTAGATTCAGATGAGGAACTGAAGGTCAAGACAGCACGCTTGGAGAGATCCTAAGGACAGCTAACGCGGTGTTTGTGTAGAGCAAGTTGAAGTGCACCCTGGGCCCAAAAACCTTTACTTTAGCTGCTTATGGCAGTGAGCCCTTTTGTGGGAGCCCTAGGGCTCTGAAGCTCTGTAGGTGACTCAGACTGCAATTGCCAACTAATATGGGGAGCAGTGGGGAGCAAGAGAGCCCTAATACTCTAATGTAGGTGATACTTTTAACCACAGACCTGTGCTGAATAGTGTCTTCCTTTTTATAAAACTAGAAGCCAGCCCCCGACTGTAAATGAGAATAATCACCAAATTCACCTTTTGTTTCCTGCCCAAGGGTAGAAGTTGCCTCATGCAGTTTCTCCCAGTACCTAGTCTAATTTTAAATGTTCTAGCAGTGAGTTCCCAGTGTGCCCCTTCCTGACAGGAAACATCCTTCCTCTTCCTCGGTTCCATCCTGCTGGCCCTAGTTCCTGTGCTCACCTCATGCTCTGCACCATCAGTTGCACAATCATTTGTCAACCTCACGGGCATTTCCTTTCCCTCAGACCTGATGACTGAGATGATGGACCTCACAAGTGACCTCGTGGGCACAGGAATCCCCTTCTTGGACTACAAGTCCTATGCAGAGCGCATTTTCTTCCCGGGCCACCGTGAGTCACCACTGCAAAGGGACCTGGACATCCCTGAGTGCCGGCGGCAAACTGTGGAGCAGGGTTTGGTCCAGCTCTCCAACCTGCTCAACAGCAAGCTCTTCCTCACCAAGGTATGTCCCCCTCTCTGGTTGCAGCCAGCTGTGGGTTTGGGCCACATCACCAGCAGCTGGTGACAGGAAGCAGGGAGTGGCTACTAAAGTTCATTCCTGAGTAGCTCTCTGCAGCATCACTTCTTCCAAGAGCCAGTAGCTTTGACTGCCGTGTTTTCAGCAGATTCACAGGCTGGCTTCTCTCTTTCCCCACCAGTTCATCCACACCCTGGAAATACAGCGCACTTTCTCTCCCAGAGACCGGGCCTATGTGGCATCGTTGCTCACTGTGTCGCTGCATGGGAAGCTGGAGTACTTCACTGACATCCTCAAAACACTCCTGAATGACCTTGTGGAGCAGTATGTGGCCAAGAACCCGAAGCTGATGCTGCGGAGGTGAGTGAGGCAGCCATGGTCCCACCGCTCGCTGCCTGAGGGGACGGAGCCTTTCTGCCCAGATGGCAAACCCTGAAACTCCTGTGACTTGGGTAATGTCATGGCGTGGGCTGCAGCTCTTTGACCAGTGTGTGTCCAGACAAGATCAGTCAAACTAGAGGAGGCAGTTACAGCAGTACCGCTCTCTCCGGTCAGCAGTTGGCAGGAAATATAGTAGGAAAGGTGTGAAAGGAGTAGGAAGTTGAACTTGCCCGCCCCAAATTCCTCATCTTTTGAAGCTGCTGTACATTAATGCTCTCCTTGTGCCAGGTACTAGGGCTCCACCAAATCTGCTAACGTCACTTTGCTATTTGAGGTCCCTGGGTTCACAGACATGCCATGTTTGGAATGTAAACTATCTTCTTTATTTTGATCCCCAGTAGCCTCCTGTTTGGTCCATCCTTCTGATCTGAACAAATTTCCCTTGTCTGAGACCCACCAGAGGCTTTCCTCTGTGCTCTGTTTGCTTGTCTCCACTTCTGCAATTTGGTGCCTCCTTCAGGCTGAAAAGTGCCTCAAGTGATATCAAAAGTCTTAACCTTACTGGTCTGTAAAGTCCTTTTGTTGTGGGTTTTGGGTTTTGTTTTTTTCTTTTCCCCTTGATTCTGTACCATCTTTTAGTGTGCTCTTTTCTCAAAGGGAGTAATCTTTACTTCCACATCCCTCCCTGCAATACACCATATTCCTGCGACCAACCCCATGCTCTCTTTCAGGACAGAAACAGTGGTAGAGAAGCTGTTAACCAACTGGATGTCCATCTGCCTGTACGCATTTGTGAGGGTGAGCTCTTTGTCCCTTTGTGGTATAGAGGGACCAAAAGAGGGGAAACAGCCACAGTTTTGCTTTGTGCCTCGCTCATAGCTGAAACCATGCCAGAGTCCTCTTGTATTTCGGAGTGAGAGAGCTGGGCTCTTCACTGGGGACAGGGATGCTTAAATCGGCATTAATGCTGCTCATTGTTTCCAGGATGTCTCTCCAGATTATGGAGGGCTCAGAGTAGCTCCTTTGTCTTGAGACATGTTGGCCATAGGCTGGTCTGTGCATGGAGAGGACATTCCAATCTAATTCCTTTCCTGAAGAGTTGGTGGGAGCTGTCAGCAGAGGCTCTGTCTTTGCCTGCTGTGGCTTAGCTGCTGTATCCTCCTCTGCTTGCGTGTCCAAGCTGTTGGGCTCTGCTGGGAGGAGCAAGCTGAATTTCTCTCAGGTGAAACTCCTTCCTGTCTGTGCCAGGATTCTGTTGGGGAGCCCCTTTACATGCTGTTTCGAGGAATCAAGCACCAGGTGGACAAAGGGCCAGTCGACTGGGTGACAGGGAAAGCCAAATACACCCTGAATGACAACCGCCTTTTGAGAGAGGACCTGGAGTACCGAACTCTGGTAAGCACCAAATCTTTTGTTCCCTCTGGGCTCTCTGGTGTGACAGGCTGAAGTCTCTGCTCCTGTTACTGAGGCAGAAGTGCAGCATCCTGCCACTGTCCCCTGGGAGCCAGGTTTATCCCGGCAGAACAACTCCACAGAGGAGCAAGAGCTCTGCTAAATCAGGCACTTCTGCCCTAGGCTGATAGGAGCCATCACCACAGCAATCTGGTGTACTGTGCTGTGTCTAGAAATAAGAGAATGAAATTGCTAATGGAATGTGGAAGCCCTTCCCAAAAGCTATTTGAACAGGTTTCCAGCTCTTTACACAAGGCTGAGAACACAGTATTTAACATCTGTGATGTTTTCTTTGCTGAAACTCTTCCAGTGAAAGGACTAGCTGTTAACTTGTCTTAAAGCCAACCGTGAGAGGTGTAAATGTGTTGGATGTAATCTTATCAGCTGAGTAGCTGTGACCTTTTCTTTTCTTCCCCAGACCTTAAATGCTTTGACACAAGCAGGAGTTGCTGCAGGAGGGGCAGAGGACTCCCAAGGGATTTCTGCAAAAGTGCTAGACTGTGACACCATAACACAGGTGAAGGAGAAAATCCTAGATCAGATCTATAAAGGGACACCATACTGTCACCGACCAGACCCGGACACCCTGGACCTCGGTGAGCAGAGCTCCATGGTGCCAAAACTCAGTGAGGAAGCAGAGGAGTGGTCATTTGCTATCGGTGCACAGCACACTGGCATGCATGATGCTTGTCATTCTCTGCTGAGTGTGCAGTCTCTGACCAAGGATCCTGCACTCCGGCTGGATCCAAGAGGGCATGATGCAGGAAAGAGGCCAAGAACAAAAGCCAGGGGTGGGAAAGAAGCAGTTGGGTCCAACCCCTTCAATTTCATGCTGTTCTTTGCCAGAGTTGGACTATGGTAATGGTTTGGGCAAAGCGACACAGGAGAGAAAATAAAGCGTGGAGAACTTGCAGGAGAGGAGGACAATTTGAGTGCAGCACAGAGATGCTAGTCATAGACTGGCTCCTCCTACCAGTGAAGTCAGTGGCAGCATCTCAATAAGGTATGTCAGGGAAGATTTTGCCCAGAGTGGTTAATGAAAGGTAGGACTTATGTTGCGAGGGAAGACGCTCAGTTTTCCATCTTCTTCATTCTTTGGCTGTTGCCAAATAGTGGTGACATTTATAGATGAGCAGATACTGGAGGAATAGTAGCTAATGAGGACTATGGGTGCATATCTGTGGTTTGAATCAACTGCTTGAAGAGTCACAGTCTGACAGAATTTGTATGGATTTGGCAAATGGAACCTGGGAGGCCATGAGGCTGTCCCAGTGCCCAGAGACACTGTCCTGTGACTGCAGGAGTCGGGCTTGCTGAGGCACTTGCTCAGGGTATGTTGTCTGTGAGATAGCATGAGTAAAGGTTGATGAGGATCAGTGGGTGTGTAATGGGGTCAACCAGGTTGAAGCAGAGTGGACTTCAGAGATGCTTCAGATTAACAATTTGTCTTCTCATTTTCTGTATTTTAATGGGTTCAGAGTGGAGATCAGGGCTGGCCGGTCATCTGATACTATCCGATGAGGATGTGACATCTGTTGTTCAAGGAACTTGGAAACGCCTGAATACTCTTCAGCATTACAAGGTCAGAACTCGGTCTGCCATTGCCTTGTGTCTCCTCTCACCTTCGACATACTGTTATGTTCTATTGCGCTAGCTCTGGCTGGCTTTGGTGGATCACTGTCAAAAGGTTGGAACTTTCTTGCAGCAGGATGTTCAGGTGAGGTCAGTCCTGAGGGCTGCACTCAGACTTCAGGAATCATATCCCCCTCCTTAACCTGTACCTGAGACATGGGCAGGTGTGGAGCTTGGAAGGAAATGCACAAGTTCATGCCCAGTGGCTGTTGCAATGAAGGTGATGCTGCTGGATCAGTTGGTCTGAATCAGTTAGTAGGTGATGGCACATTGGTCTGTGAGGTAGCTTCTAGGAATGGAAAAAGGGTGATTTTTTTAACGGCCTTGCACCAGCGTATAACATCTTGCACCAATACGACTTACTTGGCTGCGACGTGTTCTAGATGTGAACAACCACAGTCCCTGAGTACTGTCATCTTCATTGTACTTTGCACATCAGTTTTTTTAATTGATATAAGATTCTCCCACCATCAAGACAGGCAGTGATGATGACTCGAAATGCCTCTTTCTGCTCCTGTTTCTAGTAATGGTATGGCCTGTTTTGGTCTACAGGTACTTGCCTGTTGTGCTGATGAGAAATGTGCCATTTGCTTTGAATGTTGTTTTTTTGCCTGTGTGCAGGTGCCTGATGGAGCAACAGTAGCACTGGTCCCACGCCTGACCAAGCACATCCATCGGGAGAATCAGGATTACATCCCAGGAGAGAGTGAGTTTGATGTCCTATTGTGGTGAAACGATTTTATAGCTGTTGCCAGTGAGTGGGGCAAATCTCTGGCTGTAGCCCCAGCTTTATGCTGCTATAGAAGGCTGATACATGATTTGGATCCTCATGGGATTGTCAAGGAATTGAAAGCTTGGGCGGGTGAGATGAGAGAATGTAAGCAAAAGGGTGTAAGAGCAGAGGAAAAACTAGGATGGGCATAGCAATGCAGGATAAGCACAATTCTCTAGTTCTGACTCTCTAGGGCTGATTGCAGCCTGCAGCTTGTAGGAATCTTAATACCCTCAGGTGCTGAGCATGGCCTGAGGGTGGCGGTGGGATGTCAGGCAGTTACCTTACTGCCTGGTAGAGCAAACAGCTCCATGGACACTCCTGTGGTGTGAAGGACAAATGCCACAGGCTGTAGGCTCAAATTGGATGCAAAAGGGTGGTGCAGCCCAGGAACAGGCCACAGGTGGTGGGGGATCTCTATCTAGGGAAGTTTCAAAGACCTTGAAAGTTTTGAGTAGACAAAGGCAACCTGCTGTAGTGCTAGCAGCAGTTGTACTCCATGCAGAAGGCTGGATAGAGCCCTCCAGAGGTTCCTTCCCATTTGTGTTTCCATCATACTGTGAAATCATGCTTCTTTGGGGCTCACTTGGCCAAGTTGTACTGTGAGAGACCTGACTCTCATCTGTAAACAATTGCTTGTTTTAGAAACACCGATGCTGGAGGATGCAGATGAAGGTGGAATCAAACTTTGGCACCTGGTAAAACCAACAGAAGAGCCAGAGCTTCCCAAGCATCGTCGTGGGAGCTTGAGAGATCGTGAGCGAGCCAAGGCAATCCCAGAGATCTATCTGACACGTCTGCTCTCAATGAAGGTGAGAAGAGTCATAGAACGGTTTGGGTTGGAAGGTATGTTAAAGCTCATCTGGTTCTAACCTCCCTGCCATGGGCAGGAACACCTCCCACTAGACCAGGTTGCTCAAAGCCGTGTCCAGCCTGACCTTGAAAACTTCCAGGAAGGTGGCATCCACTTCTCTGGGCAACCTGTTCCAGTGTTTCGTTGCCCTCACAGCAAAAAAGTTCTTGCCTAATAGCTAATCTAAATTTGCTCTTCTTAAATTTAAACCCATTACCCCTCATTCTATCAATACACTCTCTGATGGAGTCCCTCCTCAGCCTTCCTGCAGACCTCTTTCAGGCACTGGAAAGCCACTAGAAAGTCTCCCTGGATGATGCAGTCCAGAATGCTGGCTTATGGCCAGGTTTTCATCCACCGACACCCACAAGTCCTTCTCCACAGGGCTGCAGTCAATCCACTCGTGGCCCAACCTGTATTTGTGCAGTGGAGGGGAGGTGGCTTTGGACCTGTGAGGGGAGGTTGCTGAGCAGACGAGGGGCACCTCTCATCTGCTTGAGGCCTGGGCTCTCCATTCTCCTCTGCCTGTGCTGACTCTGTCCTACTCGGTTCTCCCCAGGGCACTCTGCAGAAGTTTGTGGATGACTTGTTCCAGGTGATCCTCAGTACGAACCGCCCTGTCCCACTGGCAGTCAAATACTTCTTTGACCTGTTGGATGAGCAGGCCATACACTACGGCATCGCAGACCCTGAGACCATCCATATCTGGAAGACAAACAGGTATGATGTTCTGATGGGCCCGGGAGGAGGCACTGCCAAGCGTAGAGCTGATTGTTTGCAAAGTGACAACCACCATTGCCTACGGAGGAGGAGCAAACTGGGAGTGCAAGACAGCAAGGCATGGTGTGAAAAGCTGGGAGGGCAAAGCTGGGAGATGCAGTAATGTGCAAAGAATATCTTTTAGCACCATAGCTGCTACCTTTGCTTGATACCCTGTTGTGCTTCTGTCTGCTCTGCAGCCTGCCCCTGCGGTTCTGGATCAACATCATCAAGAATCCCCAGTTTGTTTTTGATGTGCAGACATCAGATAACGTAGATGCTGTGCTCCTGGTCATTGCACAGACCTTCATGGACTCCTGTACGATAGCTGACCACAAGTTAGGGCGGGTAAGTACAGAGGGAGAGGGGAGTGTGTTTGGCACAGGTATCTGAGCGGTGATGCCCCAGGAAGGCAATAACATTTATGTAGCACCACTGAGACAGCAGGTCCTTGCTCCTGTGTGCCACTGGAGAGTGATGGGGACTCCTGGGAAGACAGGAGGAAGGGAGCTGATTTTGTTTAGCGTATAGACATTGTTCTTGGGGGCTGCTCTTTATTTACGGCTTACAGGGACTTGAGGGACAGAGCTAAAGTAGTTGGCTGTGGCAGACAGTGGAAGTCACAGAGTGCATCTTGGGACATTCAGGTTGGCCATTAGCAAAACTTCTTACCACCACTACTCACACTGTGCTGAGGGCAGGGCAATCCTGCACAGGTGACCAGAAATGGGATGGGTGGATCTCTGGAGTATTTCAGGCGTCAGTTAGCAAAGCCATAGCCCATGTGATCTCATACTGATGGTTACCCAGCTCCAAGTGGAAGGCTGGACTAGGGATCCCAGAGGTCCCTTCACCAAGACATCTCATGGTTCCTCAGAATGCATGACTAGAAGGGAGCCTGATACTGAAAGGGTCTCTCCATGCAGAGGACCAAAATTTCCAATCCTGAATGAGTGGCAGAAGAGAGTGGTGAAGGTGTTACCTATGAGGTTAGTCCACAGCATGATGAAGGGTTTATTTGTAATCAATTCTGGTTTTGGATGTTGAAGGACTCTCCTATCAATAAGCTCCTCTACGCCCGGGACATTCCTCGCTACAAGCAGATGGTGGAAAGGTAAGCAATGAGTGTGTGGAGTCGTAGTTTAAGCAGTAAGAAGGAGGCTAAGAGGAACAAAATGCTAATTGCCTGTGTACCACTGTATAGGTATTATGCGGACATTCGTCAGACCATCTCTGCCAGTGACCAGGAGATGAACTCTGCCCTGGCCGAGCTATCACGGGTAAATAAAGTTATTTCAGAAGTCACCCTGGCCCCTTGCCTATGCATCCAGGAGAAAGTTAGCAATGCAAAGATGGGATATTTCAGCTGAGCGTGCAGTTCCGCTCGGACACACTGAGCATTGCCAGTGGCTGCTCTGCTTTGTGGCACCAGGAGGAGGATGAGGGTCTGCCCAGCAAGCACTGATGAGAAAAGTGTAGTCAAGGGCTGAGGGCAAGGAGTACGTGTGATTTTTCCGTCGCTAGGAGTTACTGGTGAATTCCCTTTCTTGTTGCGTTGTGAAACATGCCTGTTTCACAACATGAATTGTGAGAACTCAGTATTTAGAAGAACAACCGTTATGTGTCTCATGGCTTTGTCTAACTTCCTCTCTTATATTCAGAATTACTCAGGTGACCTCAATTCCCTGGTGGCTCTACATGAACTGTACAAATACATCAATAAATACTACGACCAGGTGAGTGTGGTTTCCAGCAGGCATGAGCGTGCCCTTCTCCTTTTATCATCCAACCAAAGAAACTCCAAAAATTAATAATTAAGAACAGCCAGACTGTTACAACGCTGTGTATTGTTTCATTCACATGAGTAACTTCTGTGTCATAAGTTTGCTTTACTCTTATCAAAAAGGGAGGGAGGAAATCACAGAAAAGGAACTTATCTCTAACTTGGAGGCTGTTGGGATTTCATGTACATTATTTTTTTCACTCCAGTATCCAAATACTCTACTTAAAAATGAAATGCAGTTCAGATTTGTGTACTAATGATACCATTTTCAGGTCAGAAGTTTAGCATTCTTTTTGCACTGTGAAGTTTATAAGTTATCAGGACAAATCGAGAATACTTATTTTGTGGTTAATTTGAGATTTGAATTACTACATACCCACTCTGGCCTTTGAGCATGCTGGATTCCAGCTTGGGGCTCTCCACTGTGCACGGAGTTGAGCTGGTTGACAGCGTCACGTGCCGGAGGAAGGCTGCCAGTGAGCCCTCTCTCGTTGCAGATCATTACTGCCTTGGAAGAAGACCCAACAGCACAGAAGATGCAGCTCGGATATAGGCTACAACAGATTGCAGCAGCTGTGGAGAATAAAGTCACGGATTTGTGACAGGCGCAGACAGACTGCTCTCCCCTGGCTGAACGGGGACAGTGCTCGTCCTAGCTCTACACAGGGTGTCCTGCTGCCATTGGAACCAGACTCTCCAAGGAACGTGCGGGTGACATGAACAGGGATGGCCAAGGCGGTACGAAGTACAAGCGTCCTTGCATCTCAGAGGATATTTTTTTACAGTTTGGGTTTTTTTCTTTCAAAAAGCAAAACAAAAGAAAAAAAAAACCACAAACTTTTGGTTTTCCTCTGGCAGACTGTCAGGGAGAGCCAGACAGCTGTTAGGTGAATGTGCCAAGTTTTCCAAGCAACGTTGTTGAAGAGCCGGGTGACAACACCGATCACCGTGTCTGTGCAGTCCTTGGCCTTGCCCGGATCCCATTACCAGCACTGGGAGACTGCCCTGCTGCAGCTGCTCACTTCAGCGGGGACGCAGGAAACTTTCCCCAGGCTGACAGCTGTGCTAACCTCTGTCCCTGCAGTGTCCCACCCGAGAAACTTCCTTGCAGCAGTGTTCCCACTGGTTCCAGCTGTTGGATGTAGAAAGGAGAGTGTCCGGTGGCGAAGGTCTCTTGCTCTGCAGTGTTCTGGTCTCTGACGGCTCGTGCACGACACCTGCTTGGATGTCAGGTGCTCACCAGCACGCACGCTTGCCCAGGGGACCACTGTAAATGGATGGCACCCCCTCCTCACCCTTTCCCTCAGGACAAATTCAGCACGTGAGAGTTGCTGCCTGGCCCACCCCAGTCACCACTGACCCAGCTTGGGACCCGTCCTCCTGGTTCCTCGTGGTCGGAGGTTGCCTCGCTCTTTGGAAAAGCACAACAAATGCCTTGTGCCACTCCCCCCCTCCTCCGGTGTCTGGCTGTTCTGCTGCTCTGAACTGGACTTGTAAATACCCTCAGAAAGTTAATGTATTTAAATGCTAAAGGAGAATGTTTAATTTTGTGGCTTTGAGACGAAGCTTTTCATGGAGAAGTATCTCTGTGCACTTCTACTGACAAACGTCTGTCAGCACTGGAGCAGTTTTCTCCACTGCTTTGTCCGCAGGGATAACTTGTAGATGTCTCCGTTGTTGCAACAGCAATTTGCTCTTCCCTGCAGCTCAGTTCAAGGCTTAGCTGTATGCTCTTCTGCTAGGCTTGCCTCACCTTGCTCACAGTTTTCACTCCCCAGACTCTCCTGTTGTGGCACACGGAAGGGTTACTCGGTGAGCTGTGAACTAGAGGAAGCCACGAAGCACAACTACGTTGTTCCTGAGGAGCGTCGGGTGTCCTGCAAACGGGGATGATGTGTGTGAGGAAGGAGCAGGCACAAGTACAGTCAGACCCCAACTGTCACTGGGCAGCTCCTCTCTGCTCCCTCCTCAGTTCCTGCGCTCTGCCCTTCTGGGAGTGAATTCCCATTCATAAGGGTGCCCTACTCATTCTCACCCCCTGCTGCTAATTCCACACTGATGTCCTGTGTGCCTGGGGCAGGCAGACATGTCTGACTCCTCTGTCCTTCCTGGAGGTGGTGACTGTGTGGGTCAGGAGGGACCAGAGCTGAAATGGAGCAGGATCATGTCCCTACCTCTCTTTACATTGCATGTAGCAGTAATTCCAGGCCGATCAGATCAGCCCTGTGGCGTTGCGCGAGCGATGCGCAGTTGTAAAACTATTCTGTGGGCAATGTCACAACAAGGTAATGCTGGTCTCTCTTCCTGCAGGGCCAGCTCTCCTGTGACCCCTCTCTCAGCAGTATTCCCAGGTACTCTGCTTGCCCAGAGTACGGCCAATGTCCCTGTGCCACCTCCTGCTGTATGTCCTGTCCCGCTGTATGGAGCAGCGGGCGAGCTGGCTGGCTGCTAGCAGGAAGAAAGAGAGGAACAGGAGGCAGAGTTTGCCTCTCTTCCTCCAGTTCGGCGTCAGGTTGGATCTCACTCCTGCCTGACCACCCATTTCCACAAAACTTATGGAAACTTAGCATCTCTGAATCCTCTGTCTCGACCAAATCTGATTAAATCAGCCCCACAAAAAAAGCTGGCTGGAAGAAAAGGCTGCCAGATAGGGGAAAAGCAGATAGGATGCACATTAGTAAAGCCCATTCCGTTAGGCACTGCAGGAGGTGATTCCTTGGTTTGGGGTGGGTGCAGGTTGGTTTGAGGCAGGTGCAAGTATCGTGGCAGAGCAGCATTGTCCCTTTGTGCGTGACAGATGGGCTCTGTGCCCCAGGCAGCAAGGTGTGATTTGTGGTCTCTCCAACTTGCTGAGCATCTTCCAGGAGCTCTCTGCTGGAATTGTGGCTCTTGCAGACTGTTAATGTCTGACCTTGTTTCTCTAGAATTATCTCCGCGCTTTCCCAGAACAGGGTGGCTTGGGAGTTAATTCTGAATCCATCTCACATCAGCAAAGGGAGGAGGAGTTGGTGGCTCTCCTGGAATCAGTAGCCACAGGAGTCAAGGTGTCCCTGCCCATGTGGCTGCCTTCAGCTGAAGGCTACATGGGCTCCTCATCCTCTTTGCTTCTCAGTAGTGCTCCTGGATGTTGGAAAAGATCTGGTTTCTTGAGTGTATCTGTGGAAGTCTGCTTTCATTAGAGCAATAATCATGACTTAAAAATAGAGCTAAATGTAGGTGATTGATGTATTTATTAACATCTTGAGCTTGTCCTTGTGTAGGTGGACGGGAGGCACTGCCCAGCACAGGTGGAGTGAGGGTGGAAAGCTGGCAGTGCCCGTCTCTTCCCAACGTCTGTCCTTGGTGTTCTAGACACCAGCATCGTCCTCCCCTGTGGACACGCACTGAAGGCCCCTTGCTGGGATCAACTTGGGCGCTTAGGCATGGCCCCTCTTCTCTCCGTCCATGCCCCTCTCCTGTGGCGAAATACGTTCCTACAACAGGGTTACGTTGAATTAAAATTTGCACAAAACAGGTTTTATTATGAAATTCCCTATTGCAGGGAAGGCTTATTTATTTATTTCTCATGATCCTTCCAAGTTTCTTCTAGTCTCTGCCTGATTCCATGACCAGCTTGCCAGACGCTCTGGAGACAGGCGTTTCTTCTCAAGGACAGAGAATCCTCTCTGGATGTTCCCGTGGGTTTTAGGGTTTGTTTTTTTTTAAAGGTTGCAAGTTCTGTGAGCCCCAGCTGAGAGTCCACTGCCACAGTGACCGTTCCCCTCCTGCAAGACCCAAGTGCTGCAAGAGGATGTCGCTGCTTTAATCACATTCTCAGAAAGGTGATGTTCTTGAACAGTGGGCACTAAGGTTTATTTGGCACTGTGGTCAGAGGCAGAAACTTGCTTCCGCCTTGGTGTGGATGAAAAGCTGAGAACTGATCAGTATTAAGATAAATACCTGTTGGTTTATTTGAATGTCTCTCCTGTGGGCGTGACTAAGAGTAGCTGGCACTCACGTGATAGAGAAGTGAGAGCGCTTTGCTTTCATCTGTCTGGTGGCAAATCTAGGCTGTACCTGGAAGCTTTTTTTTTTAATTTTGTAGAAATGATGGCTAATTTTTTTTTTTTTTTTAATAGAGAGTTCTTCAAAGCTGCTGCCTCGGTGGAATGCCATTTCTTTTTCAGGGTGTGCCCCGGTTGCAGCGAGATGCTGCTTTTTTGGTGCCTTTCTTGTCGGGATGATTCTTTTGGTTTCCAGAACACCCAGTGCGTTTGCTCTAATAGTCTTTCTCCCAGTCCTCTGTCCTGGTGACTCTGCCCTTTCCCAGCCTTGTGACTTGTTGTCTCTCTGTTATGGTACGGCCTGACCTGCATTTGTGCCCTGCTACACCTTGAGTTCCACTCAGAGCAACTGAGGTACTGTCTTTCTCAAATTGGAATTAATAATTAATATAGAAAGCTTGGGGGGAAAAAAAAGTCTGAATTTTGTTACATAGTGTAATAACTGTTTGTAGATACTGTTCCGAGATGTAGGAATCTATTGGTGATATAAGAGATTTTGTCTGTAAATAATCAGTTTAGAGTCCAAATGATTTTAATAAAGAGAATTCTTACACAATAATTCAATAAATTTTAATATACAACGTGTGTGTCATGCTTGTGTTGCGCAATGATGCGATTGCCCAGAATCTCTTTGCGTCTTTTTCCTCCAAAGTGGAAACTCTGGACTTCCGAGCACCGGGACCTGGGAGCTGTGCCAGGACCATGGGCCTTTTCCTTCCTGCCCCCTCCGTGGTCTGCTTTTCTTCGAGATAACCTTGTGCCAGCCTCCACTGACTACTGCTCCTACATCGCAGCACTCCTGCAGTTTCGGGGAACGTCCCTTCACCGCGGAGCCGGGCTGTGGCTGCGCGTGCTGGTGGCAGAGGGGACACGCGGCTCCTTGCAGCTCCAGTCCTGCCTTCCCACAGCGGGTAAGCGGGGAGGGGGCTGCCAAAGGTATTTTTGATCGCTGCTGTCCACCAGTGCGAGGTGGAAACTGGTGTTCCTAAATTAGCAAAACAACTTAATTCTTAAACTAACTGCACAGATCTTCCCAGACATAAAGCTGGCTCCTGGCCTCTCTAGCCCATCTTTCCTGCTGCCCCCTGTTGCTTTACCAGCAGAGTTTTGGATGTAGTCTGCTGCTCCCCCCGCTGATCTGTGTAAGGTTGATCCTTTAGTCCCTTCTTTCTGTCCCTGTGGTTTTCTTGCTGGCCTTTTAGGGGTTACAAATCACTCATCCCGGGGGTGCAGCTCTGCCCCGTTGTTATTTTTAGTGCAGGGAAGGCAGGTGAGGAGGAGAAGGGGCACAGGCAAGGGGAGAAGAGTTCTGGGAGGCCCCGACCTTGCTGTGGTGGCCTGGATCTGTGGCAGAGCTATGCCGAGGCATCCTTGAACCCTGGGCTTTGGGGCTGGGGCTTGGTCTCTGCAGTCTCCGGGAGGAAACCTGAGCTGTGCAGCACCGGGGCCCCAGCAAGGGGAAGGGCAGGTCATGCCCAATGCCCCTGCAAGGCTGCGGCATGCGGCCTCTCGAGGAGAAAAAGTAATGTGATTTTTATTGAGCGTGGCCATTCGCACTCCTGAGTCACGTGGGTGCTGGGGGTCCCACCTCAGCGGGGGAAGTAGGGGTGCAGGGAGGAGGATGCGGTTGCGGTTGCCCTCCACAAACGGGGAAGAAGCGTAAGCTCTGTGGTCCTCGGCACCATGCTGCCTTCATCTGCCAGGAGATGCTGAGGTTTCTTGGGTCAGGCAGCGTGGCACGCGGGTGGGCTTGGGGAGCCTGACCTGGGGATGGCTGCAGGGCCAGGAGACGATGCCACAGCAGCGATGCCGTGCTGCCAGGAACAGTGGGCAGTGCCAGGCAGCCCCACGGTTTCTGGGTCTCGGGGCAGTGAAGCAGGGGGAAAGGATTTCTCTGTTTCCATCTCAGCAGAGCTGTGAATTTCCCTCTATAAATAGTTGCTGTGGAGACTGTGGATCCATAGCACGCTGACAGACCTGCTGCCAGGGAAGCGGGGGGAGGCAGGGAGAGGCCAGCAGTAAAGTGAATCCACCGCAGCTGTCCTAGGCCTCCTGCTATCCCAAAGCCAAGGTTGTTCCCAGAAGCAGTGGTGTGATCTGATACCCTGCCCTGCTCCTCACCTCGTCCGTCCAGAGATGCACAAGAGTTTGATATGCTCAAGGACACCCCTCCCGGGGACTGCAGACTAAAAGGAGAGCAGGACCAGCTGGTATCTCAATTCAGGGAGCTCCAGAACGAGCCAGGTGACAAGGGGAGCGGCGTGCCCTGCCTGCGAGCTGCCGCACGGTGAGTCTGCACAGGGTCCCTGGGGCTCAGAGCCCCACGCGCCGGTGGGGCTGCTTCTGTGCTGCATGTTGCGACTTGCAGGGATGCTGTGCTCAGCAAGGGCTTGCCAGGTCTCTGTTTGTGTGGGAGATGAAGGTGTGTATTGCTCCGGTGAGCTCTGTAATTCCAGAATCCAGGCATTTCAGGCACAACTGGTGGTGGGCAGCTCCTTACACTGTTCCTTGCAGGTCAGGGGGAGTTGTCCAGGCCAGAGGCAAAGCACTGCTCCCTGCTGTGGTTCTTGCAGACCGGGCAGGACCAGTATGTTTTTGGGCTGAAGTTCTCTGACCTGGTGCAGGCCTGTAGGAAGCTGGTAGGTTCTGCATAACCTGGCTTTGAATGACAAAAGCAAACTAATAATTACAAAAAATTTACAAATTAAAAATTTTGGTTTTAATATAAAGCCATGAAGGGCTTTAAAGCATTGATCATCCTTTATCACAAAGCTTAGAAAAATACATTTTGCTGTCCTATACCAAGCTGCAAGGTAATGCTCCTCCTCCTTTGCTAGTTCATCTACCTAACTAGGGTGGATGGATGGAAAATCTCACACCCCAAGGACAGACTTGCTTCACTCCTGCAATAAGAAGGACACCAGGGCCCAGTGAGCTGCCCAAAAGCTCCATCAGCTCTAGTGCTAGGATGCATTTTACACCTTGTTTTTAGATCCTACTTTCCCACTGAAGTCTCCTGTTACCACAATAATTCACCTAAGGAAGGTGCTGTTGAACTCCCGTCTCTGTGCACTCGTGAGTTTTCCTTTGGCAGGTGAATGGTGAGTGGCTCTCAAATCAGCCCCCGCTGTCCTCGTGATGTGAGTGGAGGATTTGGGCAGATTCTGGCTGTGCAGGAGCTTGTGAGGTTACGAATACACTCAGTTTGTGCACAAATAAGGAAAATTTTGATTTCATAGCTAAGACGTTAATATTTGCTGAGAAGAGTGGTTGTACAGTCATGCAGGATCATGGAGGTTTATGCCTAAAAAAGACTGATTGTGAACAGTGTAAATAGGTGTAAAATATAAGGAGGGGGAGGGATTTTGACCTCCTTTCAGACTGTTACACAGGCTTGGGTGAACAGAGCAATGTCAGCTCTGGCAATCTGGGCTGTCCCTGACAGGATCAGAGCCTCGAGCCCAGGCTGACCCTTAATTAGAACCATGTCAGGAGCTTGCTGGGTGCCCAAAGGCAGGCTGAGTATTGGCATGTGAAAAGAAACTTTAGTCTTTTGAGGAAATCATGCCTGTCTCAGCACCTGGAAGACATTATTGTCCCAGAACAACTCCACATCATGTGGCTCCTGCTGCCACCACCACCAGCCAGCCACTAACTATTTCTGAAAAACCTCCAGTGCAACGAGCTCTTAGCTTTAGAGACTTGATGTAAAGGTCAATAATTCCACCCATGCTAATGGCCTACTGTGATTATTGTCACCTGTCACAAATTCTGGCAATGTGCGTGAACCTGAAGCTTTGGCCACATGGCAAGTGACATTTCTAAATTATGAAAGGCTGAGTTGGGAATACCCCAGCTAAGGCAGCTTACATCTTTATTTCCATTAGCAACACAGGCTCTGGGTTGCTATTTCAGGTGACCAGTGCTAAAGCCAATTCAATACTGGTGCTGCAGGGCAGGGGGACAGCAGTTGCATCAGTCTGTCGGCGCTGTCTTGGTGTTTGTGTCTTGAGCTGTCATAGAAACAAACCCTGGGAACAGCCTCCTCCTCCATCACAGCCTCTCACCAGAACATCACGGGATGGTCAGTGACAAACCTGTGCTCCAGCCCCAGGCTGGGGACAGATGCACAGTGCTGTGGTGTCTAAAATGCAGGTTCTGCTTCATACCCATCTGGAGTGAGAGGCTTCTCCTTGACAGCAAAGCCCAGACGTGTCCCCTCCTCAGCCAGGATGGGGAGTGGGTGTTTTCCCCCAGGAGAGGGGGATTCCGCCACCCTTGCTAAGCCCCTGAAAATCCACACTGGGCACAGGGAAACCTGAGACTCCCACCTGGCTTGGCCCCAGCCTGCCAGCTTTCCTTTTCTGAACTCTTTAAAATAACCCCTGACCCCCTGAACTGCCAGAAGTGTTTGTAACCACCCGGCTGCAGGGCCTGGGGAGGTGGATGGGAAGGAAGGGGACGAGGGGACAGCAGGGCTGGAAGAGGGCATCAAAGTGAACAGCATTAGCAGGGAAACGCTGCCCTGCAGCTCGCCAACTCTCTTTAAAGGAGTAAAGTGCTGAAGATTGTCTGTGCCCCGTTCCCTACTGCCTCTGTCCCCCGGTGCCAGGATCTGCCACGCTGCTGGGCCATGGCGGAGCAGGCGCAGGAGGAGGTGCCGGCAGCCCAGCGCACAGGTCAGTCCTCAGGCTTGTGGCTTTGGAGCCGAGAGATCCTTCCCAGGCCAGAGAAGGCCATGGGGACCTGCTCGGCCGTTCCTCTGGGATGACGGCTGTCCTCAGCTGCTCTTTCAGCCTAAGAGCATTCAGAGATGTTGGTAACGTTTCTTGGCAATGGTCTCCACAGGAGGCCACCACCCCGTGCGGGAAGGAGAGGTGCTCAACATGCGATACCAAGCTCTGCGCCAGCTGGGCTGCGGCACCTTTGCCACCGTTTGGTTGTGCCAGGACGTGAGGTGAGGGGCTGACCACCTTTTGAGGAGGTGGGAAGGGGTGACTGAGCTCCTGGGCAGGACTGGCCCCTCTTGCAGGAGTAGCAGAGGGCAGCTGCCTGCCCCGGAGCACATCGGCATCCCTCCCCGGCACAGGGCAAACCTGGCAGCGAGCTTGGTGGGGTGCAACAAGCAGAGCTGCTCCTCAGAAACCAAAAGAACATAAATGAGGTGGGATCAGCCCTTGCTCTGCATTGGCTCTTCTCATTTAGACCTGGTGGTATCAGTGCTCTGGCTTTTCTCTCTGCTTGCAAGGCTGCTCACAGGAGGGCAGCACCCTCCCCAGTGAGCCCGAGGCTGGGTGACTGGGAGAACGAGCGGTGCTGCTGGTGGTTAGGGTCATTCTGGCATGCGTTGGCTGGCAGCTGTGGTTTGTTTCCCAGGAGGAAGAAACACGTAGCTGTGAAGGTCCTGAAAAGCAGGGAAGGCTTTGCTGAGGCTGCCCAGGATGAGGTCGCTCTCCTCCGCTGCGTATGTATGTTCTGGGGGCTCTCCGCTTTCTCTGCAGGGATTGCCACCAAGTTCACATCTGAGGATCAGCCTCATCATCTCTTCTCTTTCCAGGGCTCAGTCTGAGAAGTGAGGTAGGGAACAGGAAAAAAACTCAGAAAGTTGGGAGATTCATAGAAATCACCCCATGGCTCAGTGCTGGCCTCTGAAACAGGCACATTCTCCTTCTGTCATACTGTGACGTGCTGGCTGTGTCCCATTTGCCCCATCAGCCCCTTTCTTTCAGCTGAGACAGAAACCCAGTAAACAGGAGGAACCTGCAGAAGGGCAGGGGGATTGGACTTGATGATCTTTCAAGGTCCCTTCCAATCCCTAACATTCTATGATTCTATGAAGGGTAAGGTGGACAATCAACATAAAAAGGTGTCAGGGTTCTCAGGCGGGAGATGGGAGCGTGTTGACTGTATTTGTGTCGCTCTCATCTCAGAGGGCATTGCCCTATAACAACAGTGATGTAAAAAAGTAGTATTTTAGTGATGTAAAAGGAAGTATCTGGGGGAAAAAAAAAGCAGCATGTAGCAAAAAAATATAATAAACCTCTGAAGTCAGAAAACTTCCTCCTGCCTTTGCTAATGGATGCGGTAATTAGGTGCCTCTATCTGGGTCTCAGCTGGTTGCCTTTGAAGGTGGCTTGACCTGCTAGTTCTAGAAAGCTTGTGATCACGATTCTTCGAGTTTGCCTGAATACAAAGTTACATCAGCTTTAGATGAGTAAAAGCCATTACATTTTGCATTTCAAATTGCTCTGAGGCCTCACTCCTACAGGCTTGAGAAAGGTTTAGCTCACACCTGCAAATCCATAGGCCCTATCCAAAGGGCCATGAGCCAGCCTCAGTGATGCAAGAGGAAGTACCAAGTGGCACTAATTTAATGCAATCAGAGGGCTGCTTTTCCACACATCAGCACAATCCTGCATAGAGACTGAGCCTTACTCTTGATTTATCACTAATTCTCTCTGAAAGACACGCCTTCCCATTCAGCACAATACTGTCAGCGCAATCCAGCTGGTTCCTAGGGCTGTGCTCACCAGCGTGGGGTGGTTGGTGCCAGCAGAGTTGCCAGAAGAGGTGACCTGATCTCCCCTACTTCCACGGCTGCTCACCACCATCGTGCTGGCATGAACCTCCTGGCACTGGTGCAGGTGGATGCAGCATCTGCACAACATGCCAAACCAAAATCCCAACAGTTATGGCTCTAAAGAGGGAAAAAAAAACCCCAAACACCTGAATTGCTGTAGCAAGGTCAGTGCTCTGCAAGAGCAAATTCCTGATACACCTTGCCATGCCAGTATCCAGCGCTGGTGCAAGAGCTGGGGGTGCTGAAGCACCGATGCTTGGGCAGAGCAGGGGTCAACCAGCCCAGCACCCTGGGCCAGCAGCAGATATCCAGATGGGTGTAAGGACAAGCCAAGCACAGAGTGCTGCTCCCACTTGAAAGCTCCCATGGCCTGAAGCAGTTTGCAGCTGGAGATTTCTTGTGCCAAGAGGGATGTCTGCGTGGACAGTAATTCTCGGTGGATTTACCTTCACAAGACCTGCCCTGCTCTCCTGTGAGCCCATGTGCTGCAGGAAGAACCACCTCCTCTGCTTTGCTTTTGTACCTCCCAAGTGGGAGGTTTGATGGCCCTTGGGTCTTGTATGAAAGATCTGTGTTCATCCCCTCCACCACCGCTCCCTGTCTTGTAGAACTCTCCAGGACTTGCCCATAGCCAACCCTTTTCCAGCCCAGAGAGACCTACTTTGCTGGGTTCCTCCAGACATGGAAGCTGCTCTCTACCCCTGTGGGACAGGTAGCCTTCGAGTGGCCGGAGGCAACCTCCGCCTCTCTGCAATCCCTTCCGAGGCATTGCTGAAGGGAGGGTGTGGTTTCTAAAAGGCGATGTCCCAGCCTGCTGCTCTCAGCTGGGGATGGACGGGGTCATCCCCGCTCTGAGGGCAAGGAGCAGAGGCTGCAGAAAGGCAAAGGAAACAAACAGCCACTGCTGCTGGGAGCAGGGAGCTGTGGTCTTGGGGGAATCCCCTTCCAGCACAGGCAGGAGGGATTTCTGAGTCTGTGTGGAATAGAATAAACAGCAGGAAGTGTGCTAGGCACTATTAGTGGGATTGGTTTGAATTACTCAGACACTGTGAGGGTGATGGTCCCATCTGGTCAGGAGCTAGACAACATACTCAGTCCTTGGCAACCGACTCTGCTTTGTGTGTTTGCAGCCTGGGTTTCCTGACGTTGTTTTCATGGGACTGGTCATGAAGTGCTAACTTCTAGCAGAGAAAGTCTGTAGAATGGGAAAAAATGGGAGCAAGATGTCCTTGTCTAATTGCAGCCTTCTTGGAATCCTCCTCAGGTAAGCAGTATGAAGAAGAAGGACCAGGCAGGAGAAAACATCGTCTGTTTGTTAGATGACTTCAGAATGATTGGAGAGAACGGCTTCCATATCCTTCTGCGGAGAGTGCTGCAGCTCTGGGTCAGCAAAGCCTGGTCTTACCTCGGGGAGCCTCAGGATAGTGTAAAAACAAATGCTGTGCTCCCCTGAGAAGGAGGAGCAGGGCAGTAGTTGGACTGGGGCACACGGCAGTGGCTGGAGGGGGGAGGTTGGGTGAGGAGGCATTTGGCTGCCCTGGTGAAGGGCAAAAGGCTGGTGGTAGCATCTTCTCTCTGTTAGTGACTCCCTGACTCTTTCGCACATGTGTGCCTGGTGTTTGAGGCACTGGGTCCTTCCTTGCGATGTCTGATGGGTAACTACACAGCCCAGGGACTGCCTTTGCCTTTCGTGAAAAAATCTTTACAGCAGGTGAGAACTTAGCTGTGGGTGAGGGCACCAAGGGGATGGCTGAGGGAAATGCCGCAGTCTTCATCCTGGGGTCATCTGCCACGAACTCCACGATTGCATCCGCAAAGAAAGGGACAACACAGAGCGAGTGCCCAAGGCACGCATTTTTTTAAAGGAAAACAATATCTATTCCTTTTGGGCTTAAGGAGAGAAAATGCTAACTAAAATAGAGAGTGGGAAGCCATCTCATTGCCATTGATACGGGGCGCTGTGTGTTCCTGCCCAAGCCTGCAGCCTCATTGGATTTGGGAAGGAGTCAGGGCCACCACCACGAAGAGTCAGCGCCGTGCAGACCTGCACCGGGGGATTCAGGGGTGGCACTTGTGTTCCCATCATCCCAGCAATCACTGCATTCTCCAGCAGCTCTGCTGCTCGCAGGAGTAGGAAGTTGTATGCAACTGGCAGGTCTGGCAGCTTTTTGCATGAGGTGTCCCTCAGCTCTGATGTCTTTCCAGGGCTTTCTAAATTGCTGGTTCGGTTAGCTGGTCCTCCACCCGTGTGGAGGTTTTCCTGTTCAGAGCCAACTCTTCCTTCATCCCCTGTAAGGACGTGGTGTGCTGATCAAACAGATTGTGAAAACTGAGTTTCTTATGTGTTGGCTGGGAGTAGCTAAGGAATGGGAAACCTGAGTTAAACAGTTAAAATTTTATTTTGCCTCTCATACTGAGATTTATCAGAAGTCTGCCCACTTGCCAAGATGAGGATTTGCTACTCTGATTCCTGTGTCTTTCTAAGGACACTAAGAAAGAAAACCACTTCATACTTAATCCTATTTTCCAGAATAGTCTCCTCTTCCTCAGAATAGTTTCTTTTTCCTCTAAAGAAGTTCCAATAACACCTGAATGAGTTAAACAAAAATGTAGTGGTATTAATCTCTGGGCCCCATTTCACACCCAAGCCTTTTGCTTCTTCCATTCCCTTATCTGCTTTAATTGTAAAATCTCAGAACCCTTTTTCCCCCTTTAGACCAGCACTGGGACAGTATTTACTTCTGATTCATTCCAGTTTAGCTATTTAAATCTTTCCCCGTGTTTCACAGTTACCATTTAAGGCTGGTATTTCCCTGGGGCTGCTGTTTGTCCCAGAATAGAATTTGATAATACAGAGAGTATTTGCCAGCCCTTTATGACCGACTGAGGTGTTTAAAAAACAAATGTAACTCTCCCAGCAGCATTTTCACTGTTATTGATTTCTGATAGCCACTGTTTCTCTCTGGTAAGCGTTGTTTATCTCTCCCCTGTGGCAGGACAGGCTCTCCGTGCTCCATCGCGAGCCGTTCTTTCCCTACATGGCTCTCCTGCGCTGCCCTTAAACTTTCTCTGGATGCACTCACTCACAGTCTCCCCCTCCTCCTGTCTGGGTTAAGCTGCACCTCCTTGTCTTTTGCTGAACAACAGGACGCTGACGGTGCCATGTCACTCTCTAACCAGCCCTTGATTTCCATCCCACTGCTAACTGGTAGAAAGGCACAGTGGTCCAAGGACACAACAGCCATACGTGTTTTTTCAGGAGAAAGTTCAGTTTTGTGATAGCAATGCCGCCTCCTTGCACCTTCCCAGGCTTGCCCATCCGTGCTGCTACGTGGATTTTCATGCTGCCTTCTGTCGCCCCTGCCTCTCCCAGACAGCCCCTTCCCTGCAGGGCCACCCCAGCCAACCTCACCTCGCTGCTGGCTGCACCTCCAGCTTTGTGCAGGGCCCTCTCTCACTCCACAGCTCCAGTTTATTGCAGATAGGTATCATCAGTGCCCCCTTGCTTCAACATCAGAATGGCCACAGCTTACACACCCGCCGTGCCCAACTTTTGACAGCTGCAGGGTAGGGGAGGCAGTGGGGATGCTGGTGGGACGTGATGATGGGACGCGGTGACGGGACACGCTGCCTGCTTGCCCAGGTGCTGGCAGGGCTGCGTTTCCTGCACAACCGCTGCCACATCATCCACACGGACATCAAACCGGAGAACATCTTGCTGTACGGACCCACCGAAAGCCTCCAAAGGCTGCTTCCTGATACGCTTGGCTACGGCTGGAAGACAGATCTGAGGCTAAAGAGACTAGGTGAGCACTCCATGGGTTTTGTTAACAAGACAAGGGACTTCTGTGTTTGTTGCCACGAGGCAGCAGGTACATTAGGAAAGGTTCCTATCTCCTGCAATGGCCAGTACGAACCAGCACAGTCAGTTAATGCTGCTGAGAGGCCTCTCCTATCTCTGCTGAACACAAACACCAGCCTGAATGGCCACAAGCTACTCGAGACTCCTACAGACATGTGGAGGTTTGCGTGGAGTGCAACTTACAGACCATGCGCTCACTCTCACAGGTTTAAGTACAGGATAGCTCCCTCATGTCTGCTGCATTCAGCCACTGAAACATTCACGTGCAAAATGGCTTGATCAGAAAGCTGTGTGACACATCTGCTCTTTATTTCGTATTTCTGAGGTTTGTGGGAGACTTGTAAGTACTGCTGACCTTCAAGGCCTTTTGAGACATAATTTATTTGCAGGAAATAGTGTGAATACCGAATAAAATGTAGGGCTGGAGAGTGTCTCAAGAGATCAGCTTATCTCTCAGCAATGAAACCCTTTCCCTAAGCCTCACACAACGTTCTCCCATGAGCATTTCTCCCATGCCGGTGCTGTTTTGTCTCTCAAACTCTGGTGCAATCAGGGAACGCTAAATTAGTGACTGAATCTTGCTCAGACACAATATTAGCCACAGACCGGCAGCTCTCTGTAAACCAGTAAACCAAAAACGTAACCGTCATGGTGCTTGCTAAGCTGCATCCGAGGTGTGTGACAGCCGGGACTGCTGAAGGCTGAGGAAGCCAGACAGACGTTTGGGGTCTGACCAGCACTGGTAGGATATGCTCTCCTCTGGGCCCACGGTAATTTAACCTCGGTACTAGAGGAACCTCGCAGCAGGACACCTGCTGATGGTCACACTGCTCCACTCCAAGCTAGTGTCCTCCTGAATGCCCTTTTAGATTTTTGACTGGGTACCGGCTCTCTGTGTTTCCTCAAAACAGAGGTGGTGATAAAAAAACATTTTAGGACCTTTCAGGTAGAAAACTTTAAAAGGCCTCTCCTGCAGATGTGACATGTACCTGTTCGTTTGGAAAGACCTGATTCCTCTCTCTCCTCTCCATCTAGGGGATGATCTTGGCAATCAGTTGGAAGAATCTGATTTAATGAGCATAGAAGTGAAGATTGCGGACCTGGGCAGTGCGTGCTGGACAGTGAGTCTACTCCAAGTCTCAGTCCCATGACGACGCAGGATGCCGTGTGCTTCCTTCCATCCCCCACTGCGTGTCTGTCCCTTTGCAGCTGAGCAGCTATTTCAGCGTGCGGAAGAGATGCTGATTCAGCACTCCCAGCTCTGAGCTGGGCGCTGCACTCTGGGAGGCACTGTCAGCTTTGGATGTTTCTCCCGCTTGCAGTTAGTCCCTGCAACCAGAAATTCAGAAGCATGCTCCGTGTGAAACGTTGGGAGATAAATTCACCCTGGTGGCAGCGGGGCTGGGAACGTGCCTGCCGTGCCCTGCGCAGACTTTACTACATGGTTTTGGTTCTGTTCCCCAGTATCCTCCTCGCCCGGCGAGAAGCTTGTGACCACAACCGTTGATGTTACTCGTTTACAGATGCAGTAACCAAAGGCAGTTTGTTTCCTTTTCAGTACAAGCCTTTTTCCAAGGAGATACAGACCCGGCCTTACCGCGCCCTGGAAGTGCTGCTTGGATTAGACTACGGCACTCCTGCGGATATCTGGAGCACAGCCTGCCTGGTAGGACTGGGCACAACGCAGCGTGTCCCCGGCACCCACTTAAACCCACCGCGTGTAAAGCAAAATCTCTTTGCTGAGGAGGAGAAATGGGCTGTCTGCCTGGCTGTCGTTCACTTCCTTGGGGTGATAGTGTGCTGCTGATCTACCTCACTCTTAGTTTAAGCTGTGAGGCAATTCACACTGCACAGGCTTGACTGAAGCAGGCACATAACGCTTCTCTGCCTGGGGGAGCTAAAGGTGTGTTTTGCCAATTGACAGGGTCAGCAGAAAGGACACAGACACCACCAAAAAGTAGGCTTACTGTCTATTTCAAGGTATTACAAAAATAAGGCAATGCATTTAGTTAAAACAATGAGCTTCTTACACTCTGGTTTTAAGCAGCAAGGAGAACAAGCAGGCTAATGCACCTAATCATAAGTACAAAAGGTTAGTGATAGTGATTAAGAAAGATCAATCACCAATTGCCCTGATACTTGATCATCATCCAGACCCGCAGTCGCTGGGGAGCCCCGGTTGCAGTGAGGATTCTGGAGCCCCTGTCCCAGCGATCGATCGGGAGGTCCTGTGCAGTGCGTCCACTTGTAGGGCAGGTCTCCAACGTCACGGCAAGAGGGTCCAGCTTTTACACTACTGAATAAACAAACTTACCTAACTCCAAATGCGGGAACATCTGGCGTCACCCCCCTCTGTTGGATTCTACCCAAAGCCCAGCCAGGGCTAAAGGAGGAATCCAAGGGCATTTCTTAATCTATTTGGGCTTTAATCACGTTTCTCAACAAGGCCAGGCATCTGGTCTCACAGTCTTGCAACATGCCTCTAAAGATCGTTCTGCTGGTTACCGCTAGGCAATAAGCGTTACAGCAAAAGCTTTTACAGACAGGCATCAGAATATATATCTATATATTCATACCAACACAGATTAGCAATACATTACATATGCGATTAATACTGTGTGCAATCAATACTATATATATTAGATACATTGTTGGATTGCGAGGCTCATCTATAGGGCAACTTTAGTTCAGGCCTCAGCACTTCAGGATGCTGTTTTACCGTGGTATGGATCAAACCAGTGTGAATATTGATGTATTTTAGGATGTTTTATGGGACTCTGAGTGTTAATGGGGAAGAAAAACTCCCAAGTCAGTGAATTAATGATGCCTCCTCCATTTCCAGGCATTTGAAATGGCAACTGGGGAGCGTCTATTTGATCCTCAACCTGGGAAATATTTCTCCAGAGATGACGGTTAGGACTCCCATCACTTTTATTAATTTCACTGATGGAGTGTCACAGTCTCTGTAACCAGATGTTTTCCTTGCCTCTGTCTAGATCATGTTGCACGTATTATTGAACTCCTGGGAAGAATTCCTCCTCAAATTGCTTTCTCCTGGAGCAAGTCAACAAAATTTTTCAGCAGGCCAGGTAAGAATCAGAGGAAGTTTACCCTAAAAATCACTGTGGATCCCTGACACACTCCTACTCAGCTCACATTGAACCCCCCCGAAAGGTTAAAATACACAGCAGACCCTACAAGCAGAGACAAAAAAACAAACGGAGATTTCACGGAGAGCAGGAAGACTCCCTGTGCCCTGCCTACCTTTGTAATCCAGGAGCATTCCAGGGCTGAATGCAAAACCCTGAGAAACAGTCACAGCAAACACCCAACAGGGAAAACGTTTCCATTCTTTCTCCTTTGGGTTGGGAGGGAATAGAAATACGGGCAGGAACTAGCTACATGCCAGGAAGGCCGAGGAGTGCCTAAGTGGCTGGGTTTCACCCATCGCCTGGCAGAGAACAACGATGATCAGGAGCAGGACACTCGTATCCTCCCAGCGTGGCTGCTATATTTAGTCTTCCAACCCAACTGTAACATCTCTTCTGTTTCATTCTCCCCAATTCCTTTCCCTTTGACTCGTTAGGCTTGAAATCCCTGTCTTTGACTTCCAGGCATCACATGACTCCACCCTCCCGCAATGTACTCTGTCATCCCCTTTCTCTGCTTTCACGCGGCAGCCACGCAGCCTCAGCCTACCCACAATTCATTCAGGGCCGAGCCAGTCCCACGCTGCCCTTCCACAAGCACCTCCCTGCACATTCACATCTTTCGCTCACGCTTAATTCCTTCTATGGTGCTCAAAAGAAGCGAGTCAGAAACCTAGCTCTTGTTCTATATTCAGTCCCCCTGTGAACCAAGCCGGCCTGACCGCACACGACTAACCTGAATCTCTACGTTTACACCACGGGGAGGAGGAGGAGGAGGATAGCCTCTCGGTCAGTGGTGGCACTCTGTATGGCTCCGCGGAGCCGGCAGGCACAAATCAAACCAAACATTAGTGTCGTGTGAGCTCGGGCAGTGAAGGGCCCGATGCTGCCAGCCAGAGGGAACGACGGCTTCGGCGCAGCTGCTCTGGGAACGCTTCATCCTCCCGCGGCACGGCCTACGGAGCACTCGAGACCGGGGAGCCTCCGAGCATGAGCTGGGAAAGACGTTTTCTGAGCAACCCCCGAGCGCCAGAGCTGTGCGGGGCCTGGCGGTGCGAGTGAAGCTCCCGGAGACGGACGCTCCAAGGCCGGGGCAGGGACCCTTGAGCCCCCTCCCCGCCCCGCTCAGGCTCCCTCTTGCCTTCCCCAGGCGCGATCCTCCGGCTCTCCAGGCTCTCCCCCCGCAGCCTCCACAGCCTCCTGGCCGACAGGCCCCGCTGGCCGCCGCCCCGCCTCGCCGCCTTCGCCCGCTTCCTGCTGCCGGCCCTGCACTACGCGCCCCGCCGCCGCCCCACGGCCGAGCACTGCCTGCGGCACCCCTGGCTCACCCACCCGTGACCCACCGGCACCTCCCGGAGCTCCGCGGCGGCACGGCCCTCCCTCCTTGCCGCGGGGGGCCCGGCCGGGCCGCCTTGGCGGGGAGCGAAGGGGGAGGTGAAGGCGCTGCGCACAAGATGGCGGCGGGGCCGGGCCGCCCCGGCTCCTCGCCCTCCCGCGGCGGGGATCGACCGCCTGTGTTCCCCTCCCCGAGCGATCCCCTCCCGCAGTTCGCTTGACTGGAAGCTGTTAATGAACGCCCTGTGCTCTCAGAAGCCTGCGAGGTTGCTTAAGCGGAGGGGCAGGGAGGGACTCCCCTTGCCGGGGAGGGTGTCCCCGTCCCGCTCCCCCTCCTCTCCGCGCCGGGAGAGCCCCGCGGCCGGGCACAGCCACCTCCGCCGCCTCACGCTGCCGGCCCCGCGCCCTTTGCTCGAGGCTCCGGGGACGGAGAACCGGACCGAGAGGCGCTGGAACGTCGGTCCGGTGGGCGGTGGGGATGAAAGTACCGGGGGCCGGGGTCCCCTCGGGGGGTCGCGGGGAGGCAGCTCGCCCCCGGGCGGGGGCGAGCTGCCTCCCCGCGACCCCCCGAGGGGACCCCGGCCCTGCGGACGTGCCGACCGGCAGGCCTCGCTCCCGTCCCCCTCCCCTCTGCTCCCGCGCATGCTCAGCGAAGCGGCGGCTGCCGCCCAGGAATCCCGGCCGCCCGCACCGCCCCTTCTTTCTGCCACGTGTCCCGACGCGGGAGTTACCCTGCGGGGAGCGGCGCTTCAGCGGGCGGGCGGGGGGGGGCGGTGACGGGAGCCGCCGGCCCCGCCCCTCGGCACGTAGCGCGGCTCGGCCGGCGGGCGACTGTCGCAGCCCGCCCGGCTGCCACCGGTCGCCTCGCCGCCCCGCCTCCTTCGCTGACTGACGGCTCCGTGCGCCAATGGGACGCCCCGACCGTGGGGCGAGCGGCGGGGCGGACGCGCGGCACCCAATGAGGCGGGGGAGGGGGCGGGGCAGGGCGGAGAAGTCACCTATGGCAAGAGAGGGAGGGCGGAGCGTTGGCGGCGGCGGGCGTCCCGGTGGGGCGGGGTGTAGAGCCGCGTCAGCCAACGGGGAGCGGGAGTGGGCGTGCCTGGGGCGCCCCTGGCGCCGGCGCCGGGGATCCCCGTGCGCCCAGTGCCGTTTCCGCCCGGCCTGGGGAGAAGCCGCCGCTACCGCTGCCAGGGGGAGGGGCTGGCGCCGCCGCCGAGAGCTTGCTCCCGCCGGCTGCTTAGGAGACGCCGTGGCGCTGAACCGGGCCTAGTGCCGCGCGGGGGCCCGGGGAACGGGCCGGCCAGGTAGGCGCGGGCGCACGGGTGGGCGGGCGGGGACCGGCTGTGCCCGGTGGCGGGACTGACGGGAGGGAACGCTGAGGCGGGAGGGAATGCCGGGGCAGGAGGGCGGGCCGGCCGGTTCCGGGGGTCTCGGTGCGGGCCGTGGGCTGGCGCTCCGCCTTACCCTGCCTCAGGGGTCCCGGCGTCAGGGTCCCGGCGTGGCGGTGGAGCAGCGGCCGGAGAGGCCCGGCTCGACCCGGCCCGGCGGGGGAAAGGCCCGGCCCGGCGCTGCGGGCCATCATGGCGGTCCAGGTGGTTCGCGCCCGCCCGCGGCGGCCGGGCTCGGGCCGGCGGTGGCGGGGCCGGTGTGGAGCCAGGCCCGGCCGCGGGGCTTTGTCGGTGGAGGGGAGCGCCGGGGCAGCCCCGCTGCAGGTTGGCCTCCTCCACTCCTCTCCCCCTCGCCTTATTGTCCCGGGGGGCCGGGGGGGGATCGTTGCCCGTCTCTGAGCAGTCCCCTCCGGGCCGCTGCTGCCGGCCTCCGCCGCCGCTGCCCGCCCCGAGCCGCCGGCCCCTCCGGGCCTCGGGGGAGGCGGTGTTTGACCTGCATTTTCTGCTTTCTCATGGTGCCCGTGAGGCGTCTTCCCCCCCGTAACCCCCCGCTCGCGGCCCGCCCGGCGCCGCGGATTCTTCCCGCGTTTCCCCCGCCCGTCACGCGTGGCCGCCGCCGGGTGGGTTCCCGGCCGCCCTGCCCGAGCCGCCGACCCTGCTCCCACCCCCGCCGCCTTCCCTCCCACGCCACCGGCAAGGTCACTGTCGCCCGGCGGCTTCGTCCTTGGGTGCCGGTGACCGGAGTTCACCGTCGGGTCGGGCGGGGAAGCGGTGGCGGCGTCTGGCCCTGCCTGGGCGGGGAGGGGGGGGGGCTGCTGGGAAGGAGGGAGGTGCGAGACCGCGCGTGGCCCCGGGGGAGCGGGTGTAGCGGCGGGGGAGGGGGGGCGGGTGTCACCGCCGCTGCCCGGCCCTGGCCCCGCAGCCAAGACCTCCCCCCCGGGTGGGCTTTTTTGGGGGAGGGGGGGCGCCGGGTTCTGCGGGTGCTGCAGGGCTGCGGTGGTGGCTGCAGGCTCTGGCCGTGATGTAACGGGAACGCGCAGGGCACGGCCGGGGCGAGGGGGGCGAGTGCCACCGCTCTGCGCGAAGGATGCGGCGGGGTCTCCCAGAACTTGATGTCGGTCTCCCCTGGCGTGCCGGTACGTCGTGGGTTTTGGGCGGTTGTCCTCCACCCTGGCTGGGTGTTACTGGCAGAACCTAACCCCAGAAAACGAATTTCCTATTTCTTCTGTAGAAATAAGAGATTCCCCTTTTTGCTTGCATAGGAAATACTAGGATTTTATTTTTCTTCTTCTTGTGGTTGACCCAGGAAGTCATCTTGTTGCCAGCCTTCTGGGGTTTTTTTGGTTTTTTGGTGTTTTTTTTTTCTCTAGAGGTGTAGGGAGAAGGGTGTTGCTTTGCTCTGGATCCTGTGGGTAAGCGTTGAAGGCAGTGACAGCAGCTGCTGTTGGCTCTGGAGCTCTGGTTGCTATGAGAGAAGCTTCAGTAGACTTGGCTGCTATCTCCAGGGAAGGACAGCAGAGCAGCCTCCATTAGTGTGGTGGTGGAGAGATGGCTGGCTCGTGTTCAGCAAAGGGCTTTTACTTTTCAGGCCTCTTCCCCTGGTCTAAAGCAGAAGTGGGGGGATGTTTTGGTCCACTGGGATGAAAACCTGTATGGTGGGTTTTATCACTGTTGTTGAGTTAATGCAATTGCATTGAGGCGTGGGCTGGAAACCCCGAGTTACCCTTTCCTTTGGTCCGTGTGAAAAGTAGGACAGTGAGAATTGATATGATCTTCCTGTTAAGTGAAGGCTGCAGTCATGTCTCGTTTGAACTCCAGTCTCCTTTCCAGCCAGTAACAGAGCCAGATGCTTTTCTTATTGTTTGTATGTCTCCTTCCTCCCCTTCCATCGCCTGGGCCCCACTTGCCTTATTGACTGGAATTTCTGCTGTGTGCAGTGGGTGTGTGCAGCAGACACCAGCCTGCTAGTGCTGAGGAGGGATTTTCCATTCACAGACCAGGGAACAGTCAAAATAAAGGCCTGGCTCAACTTTGGGACTGGAAACAGAAAGCAGGGAGAGGAGTTTCTCTCTGCTGCAGAGTCAAATTTATCCTCTGCACTTCTGATGTGCTCCTGTGTCAGAATGTGTAGAAAATGCTGCTCTGCTGTGAAACAGGGACGTGAAATTCCTGTGAGTAATGGGGAAGATTCCTCTCTTTCGGTTGACTCAAATGCTTGATGAAGGAACAGTTTGCAGGAGGCCATTTTTGACGTGACTATGTATTGTGGAATCTGCCAGCTTCTATCCACACTCTGTCTACTTGACTGCAATAGCTTCCTTTTTTTTTTTTTCTTTTTTGTTTAAGGGAAGAATGAGTGCCTTTCTTATCTGCTTAACTAACCATTTGGCACTGGCTGCTGTCTATATGATACTGTGTTGTCAAGTTGGAGCTATCAGCATATTCCAGTGCATTTGTTAAAGATGAAACTGCTAGTTGAGGTATGCAGTATGAGAAAGGGGAATACATTAGCATTAGAAAGCAACTGCCATCTTTGTAAACTAACACCTATGACGGGGAGCCCCTTGCCCTGGCCTGAGTTACCAAACTCAGAATTACTGTGAGCTCGAAGCAAAAATTCCAGGACCAGAATAATGTGAGAGAGATTAAAATATGCTCTCAAATCCGCTTGACTGGCAACAATCATGCGGTAGTGCTCAGTGCCCCAAGTACCTTTTATTTTTTAAGGATCTGTAGCACCCAGGTTGTTTCACAAGGTGGGGTGAACAACTTCTGACCCACCTAAAACGCCTCCATTGCTGAGGCTGGATGTGGTGGTGTCTGCTGCCCAGCATGGAGTGACATGACAGTGGTAATGAATTTAGGATTCAGTGAGTATGAAATCTAGCTCCCTGGTTTAATAAAATACAGCAAGTGATCTTCATGGCCCCTTAGTCTTTGTTTACAGTCTCTCTGTACGTTGTAGTGGGGAATTAGGCCGCTGCCTTGTGTCCTGTGAATAACTGGCACCGCTTTGACAAGGCCCTGGCTTTTCGTTTTACTGTCATATCCCAAGTGACCTGAAAGTAATATTCCTTAGCTAACGTCATCTGAGATTTCCCCACCCCAAGGTGGGGCGGTGAAATCCCACTTACTCTTTTTAGAAAGAGCACTCATTTACAGCCAGATCTGCTTTTGAAGAGTAGTAAGGGTTGAAAAAACCCATAGCATGGCGTTGAACTGGCGTGTCAGAAGGTGCAAAAGTTTGTGCTCTTTTTGTTTCTGGGGAAAAATAACCCCAACCAACAACATTTGATTTAAAATTTCCAATTGTTCCCTGACATAAAAATGAAAGGTGTTTTTAATTTAAACTTTCAGATGCGAAGAATGCGAGGGAGAGCTGTGCAGTGTCCCAGCCATGTAATTTATCAGTCTGACCAGCCCATTCTTTCTCCCATTTTGGATGACCAGACTTTTACAAACTTGTTTTGAATGATGTGATGAGATAAAAATGTTTCTATCTATTTTGGCAATAGTAAAACAAACATGATGATTGTTCAGAGGTTTGAAAATTCAGAAATCATTGTTCTCGTGGCAATATTACTGTATTACAGAAGCACATTTGTGTTCTTACTCTGGTGCTGCTTGTGTGTGTAATTGAAATCTTGCCAGTGAAATCTTGTGTTATGTGCAGTATGTAAGAAGGGTTGCATTAGGCAAAAAATTTTTTTATGTGTGCAAGATGTAGTAGCAGTACTTGAGTTGAAACAGTTAAACGTATTCTTGAATGTGTAGCATGAGATACTCAGTCTCAGTTGCCCCCTAGGAAACTTAAGCTGAGGTGTGATTTTAAAATATTTTGTTGCATTTTACTTGTCTATTTAGTTTTTTTCTTAGGTTTTTAGCTATGGATGTTAAAGCTATTATGGATTATACAGCCAGTCTTTGGCTTCCATGACCATCTTGTGGCAAGAGTCAGTGCACAGTAAGTTCGCACTCACATTGGTAGAGACAGTTTTGTATAAATGTGGCTTAACTTAAACCTTTTGCTTATTTTGATCATGAAAAAAGCCCCAGATTGTCATATGGCAAGACTTTGATATCTTGAAACTTAGGGAGCTGGGATTTCACCACCACCACCACCACCACTTTTTCTCTTAATTCCTTCTTGAAGTTGCTGGGGGGGGCTCTTAGGGTTGTCTTTATTTATTTATTCCACAGGTTTTGCTATTTTGGTGGCAATTTCCCAGTATTCCTGTAGCAAATCAGCCGAGCAGCGGCCCCTGTCCCTGCTGAGCAGGGAGAATGTGCAGAGCTCCTGGCCTCCCCGCTGAGCTCACGCAGGGGTGGGACTTGCTAAGCTGCTGAAATCACAGTAATGCCCACTGAGTGTGCTGAAAAACAGTTTTTCAACTGCTCCTAGTTTACTTTTTTCCCCCTTTTATAATTAGTAAAGATATTCTTTGTCTTGGAGGATGATCTGTGCAACAAATCAGGAGATTCTGGTTCATCGTGCCGCTTCCCCCCTGCCTCAGCTAGTGGTGAAGTATTATTTTCCTGTAACAAAAATAGCTAAAGGGATTTTTTCCCCTCACTTCAACTGATGAGTCTGAGCTTGAAAAGCTGTAGCCCAGAAGAAGAAAACTGCAATGAATAATAGCCTTAATGCTAGCTGTTGTTGCCACAAAGCCCTATAGGAGCGTCAATATTGTTGTTTAAATTGTAAATCTGCAACTTTCTGATCCTTAAATCTAATTTAAATGTTTAAACAGTAGAAAAAACAAATTATATTTTTAAATAATAAATTTGAGAAAGAAAAACTTTCTCGGTGAGTTTTATTTTCCTCCTACCAAAGACACACAAACCCCAATTATTTTAATGAGTAATATGGGAAATATTCAGAAGAGTGTACTGATGTGCTCAGACTTCAAGGTGGAAAAATGTGGGAGGACTTGTCAGCAGTTTGAGTGACAAGTTCTTAGTGAGAAGGAGAACTAATTTCTTTTGTGGTCAGGAATCTAATAGTCCCACATTCACCAAACATGAAGAAAAAAGGGGGAGCAAAGAGAGAGGACGATGGAAAAGTGGCTTTGAGAAGTAGTCAGGAATTTGGCTTTTAGAGTGAAGTTTAGAAGCGATCTGTTGTTTATGCTAAAGTTTAATCCGTATAAACTTGATAACGTAGACAGGTCTTGCATTCCTTCCTGAGGGTCATGGAAGGGCTAAGTTTAGTGAAGGGGAGGTATCCCAAGCACTCAGATCTGTGCAGTTTTCAAGGCAGCAAGCGTTTTTACTTATTCATCCTGTTCTAAATGAGCTTAGGTTTTGGGGTCGTGGGGTTTTTTTTTGTTTGTTTTTTTTGTTTGTTTGTTTTTTGGTTTTTTTTTTTTCACTTACAAGCAGCCTTTTGAGATGGAATGTAAGTTTTAAAACCAAAATGCTTAAGCCCTGAAATATTTCAAAGTAATTTCAGAGTAGAAAGGTCACAGTGCTTTTGATGTGTTCATATTTAGGGCATGATTACAATTGCAATCTAACACATTGACAAGAAGATATTGTCTGGATTTGGTAGCTGCTCATTTAGTGACTCAGGCTTATTCCTGTTGTCCTTACAGGGCTCGTACCAGGGTTTTCTTCTGCAGCCTGGCTGATTTAAAGGACAAAACCTTTTCAGTGACTGTGCCAGCAGCCCAGAAAACAGTTTGAAGTTCTGATACTGAGAAGAATCCTCTTGACTTTGAAGTGAGCAGTTTGAAATGCAAGTTGTTGATAGTGAAGGAGTCAAACATCAAACTGCCCTGCCATCAGACTTTTGACAGAATGTGCCTGCTCATGGTGATTCAGTAAGAGGAAAAAAAAAAAAAGTCAGAATGCAGCTTGGAGTTTTAGTTTGTCGGTGTCAGATAATGCAGTCTCTTGGTTTTGCATAGACTTCAAATAATGAAAATAAGTGGCTGGAGAATTTTTAAGGATTGTGTTGCATGGAAATATCTGGATAAGGAAGCATAATGTAACAGAGTGTTGCTTGGACTGGTGGAAGGAAAGACACAGCTTGCTTCTGGAAGCAGAATATGGGAGCTGCACAGCTGATGGGAGCATGGGACCGTGAAGACAGAGTTCTCATCGCAGCTGCAGGTAGCACAGAAAAGAAGACCAAAGGAGTATTTTTCAGTGTGTCTCTGGTTCCCAGCTCTGCCTCTTCCCAAATGACATCTTTCTGGTGATGCTCTCTAGGACTGGTGCCCCTTCAGGATGCTGGGGTGAAAGCTGCTCCCAAGGAGCAATTCTCAAATGTTTTCGTTGGAGAGAGTGAGGAGAATGTATCCTTGCTTGTAGGCAGGAAGGAATACACTGGGAAAAGTCCGAGAACCGGTGATTTAGGAAACTGAAGTGCCCTGGGGATTCAGCATGGAGCCCTTAAAATAGTTAGCATGTCTCAACCTGAGTTGCAGTATCAGTTTATAGATACTTGGAAGAATATGTGTGCCTTCTGCATTCATGTGGCCTTTAACTAAAGACACTAAAACAAATTATTTCCTGTGCTTTGGTGGTATTAGGTTGGAATAACTTATAATCATGCTGCAAGAATGCTTTCAGTAATGTGACTGTAGATTAACTTTTGCCACAGCAAAGATCTGGAAGCTTCCTGTATAAATACAGCTAAAGTGAGCCTTTGAAGAAAAAACAACTGCTCCATGAGTTAAGTAGGCTCTGCTTGACTGTAGAGGAGGCTGGCTTTCTGATTCAAAGTTCTCTTGCAGTTTCATGAATTTCAAGGCTGTTGGGGTTCAAGATGGCCTGGAGGTTAGTAGGGAACAAGGATACTTGTAAGGTGAAAGTCAGGTTCTGAGCTTGCCACGAACTCGCTTGGTTGTGCAGTTCTAATATCCACCCCAGGGTTTGCTTGTATATGCAAATTTGTGTGTTAAACTGGAATGGGTGTTTGTGACACACTGTACGCTCTGCACACAACTCTGTGCTGGTTTTTGGTGCGCACTAGTGATACGGTTCCATGGCAATTCAAGCAGTCCTGCTGTCCTTCCTGCTTTTGGCTGTGTTTGGCATATGCCTGCCTGACTAGTGAGTTACCCATGAAGGCTACCATGAGAAAAACAAGTGGATTTCAATTTTGGAAGTAAGAGTTTTCTGCAGGCTTCTGCCTGAACCGCTCGGCTGCTGGGTCAGGTTAGCACCAGTGCAGGAAGGGATGGGGAGGCTGCACTGAAGCTGTGCCAGCTGAAGTCAGCTTGAAACTATTGCAGAACTGCACCCTGCGAGTGAGGTTACTCCGGGTGAAGTTACACGAGACAGCCGAGTACTGCTGCTGAATGGAGGAAGTTTTGCTCCCCCTTCCTCTCCCACCCAGCGGGAGTTCTGCCTTTTCTGTTTGCCAGCTCTGGTTCTCACTGGATCCCCTCTCTGAACTCCTTCAGCTTGCAAACCCAGCAGAAAGCTGCATTGGGGTTATTTTATATTTTGGGTTTGCTGAATGATTTTCTTTTTTTTTTTTCCCTGTCTTGGTGAGCTGGATTGGCTCACTGAGAGATTTGACAAGTGTCCAGAGCCCTCACAAAATAAATAGGGGAGAGCGTACGCATGGAAGTACAGAGGATGTGGTGGGGACCGGAGAAGGGGAGCAGGATCTGTGCCTTTTGGTGGCCTCACAGAGAGAGAGAGAGAGAGGGCATGATCAGCTCAGGCTGTCCCCTGGAACTTCACGCTCCTTTTAAGAGGAGGTAGCTCTAGCTTGTGCCCTTGGTTGCTGTGCATAGAGTGCTTTCTTTAGACAGACCTTCAGTTCCCCGCTTGAAAATTGGCGATGTGATCTTTCCTTCATCTGCTCTTGTTTGCTTGGGAACCTGGTTAGATGTACGTTTTAATGTAGGCTTGGTCTCCGATGGTGGAATGGTGCTATAACCTACATATGGTGCTTAAGTGTTTCAAAATAGTGAATTCTTGTAGGTATATTTTTGCAGAAAGTAAATACAGCAGAGAGCAGTGACTCATTTCAGAAGAAGGCAAGGTGTTAATTAATATACAGTTATTACAAATCTGTAAATAAAGGTGCCACACAATATTCCTTATCCTCTTTTGGGAGGGGGGAGTTGTTTTTTTTCTGACCTGATAATTAGAAAGCCTCTCATTTGTATTTGCTAGCCAGTTGCTATGACCTGTGAGATATCCAGTCATGCAGAAAATTATGAATTACCGAGGATACCTTGTCCATCAAATTATAAAAAATACAGCAGTAAAAAAACCCCATAAATAACATGGATTCCATCTAGCTTTTCTGACAATGTGTAGAGACATGAGTGTGACTGGAACAACACCAGCTTAATTCAGCCCAGGCCAGATGCAGCAGAAACTTGAATCCTATTTCTTTCATGTGGAAAACTTGGTTGTAGTGGCACATACCTGAAATAGGTGATTGTCTGTTCACTGCGAATCCCGGTGTGAATCCCGGTGTGTGCCGCCCTGTCTGCTCACTGGGAGTTGAGGCTTTTAGGTTGGTGCTTAGTGAGACTGTTTGCTGTAGTAGAGCTTGAGGCAGCGTTTTGGCTATTTGAGTTTGAATGAAGTTATTTAAATGTTAGCATGTCACGACATCTCCGAACGCGTTATCACTGTGTGAAAAATCCGTGTTGAGCGTGAGCAGTGTGTCTAGTAAGCAGGAAATATCACCTGCTTTGAGGGTAATCTTTTATTTAATGGAAATCTTCACAAATAGCCCTGAATCAGTCACGTTGCAGTAAAGGAGCTAAGCAGATTGTATTTGCTGTGTTGTGCTTCGGGGCCGACAGCTGTTGTTGTGGCTTTGCAGTGTGGCGGCCGAATGCGGTAGTGGGCAGGAGGTGACACAGGAGGTGACACACGGAGGTGTAGGGTTCCTGTGTCCTTCATCGGAAGGGCTGTGCCTGCTCCCTGCCCGTGCCCCCAGATGAGTACCCGGGGTTGGGACACGTCCTTTATCTTAACAGTGGCTGGGCAGAAGGTGGAAGGTTCTACTGAGTAGTAGACGTTGTATTTTGGGGCATGGCATCCCAAACCTGTCTCTTTAGATAGGTGTCTTGTCAGTAGGAAGATCTCTGCTGGGGTTAATGCTGCGACGTGCGAGATATGGAAAGGAAATACTTCAGTGCTCCCCTGCGATGCTCTTGTTTGGCTGTTCTTTGCTCCTGAGGTGGGAGGCACTTGGGTGCTGAAGTTCCAAGCTGATGGCATCCTTTGCACACCTATGGAGATCACCGTTAGTACTCAAGTGGTGCTCGTTACCTTCCCAGCTTTGCTTCTGATGAAACACTTGGAGCACAGTGTGGAGCGGTCAGAGGAATTCAAGAAGCCGAGTGCAGAAGTGCTTGCATCTGGCAGCCAAGTCCACTGCTTGGTGGATTCTCTTCAGGCACTGTGGGTTCGGAGTATAATTTAAGAAAAGTTCAGATGCAGAGTTTGTAAGAAGAAAAATTCACAAACTGGGAAAAGACTTTCCCCGTAAGCTGCCAGAGAACATAAGGTAAAATTAATGTGTCGCAGCTCCGATTTCCTGCTCCTGTATTTCTAAGTCGTACATACACAGATAAAAGTAATAAATTAATAAAGAATAAAGTACCAGCATATTCTAAAAGTGAGACTATGCACTGAAATCTGCAGTTATTAGTTAAGCCTTTCTTGAGTGGAGCTTGGGACTGTCAGCTTGAACCTGGTCAGCAGAAATTCCTTGAAGAGCGCATGGAGAAGAGGACCTTGAAAGAGCAGGAAGAATGAAATGGCATGTCCAAATGTTGATGTAATTTCTCTGGTTTTTTTTGCGCAATTGTGTGAAAATATTACCAGGATCCTTGCAGAGAAATCCTTTGACTGAAAATTCCTTTATTTTTTTTAAAAACCATCTCACACAGCAGAGATGGATGGGGGCGATTTAGGAGCAGGCTCTTCTTGTGAGGCAAGTTTGTAGCTTTCTGCTACTTTTCCAGTGTCACAGTTTAAGGCTTCACTCCTCCTCCTGAGCGATAGTGAAGTAGGCTGTTACCACGAGAGACACTGTGTTGGGGTAACGTTTGCAAGGAATTCTAAAATTCTCAGTTTTGCGTGAAGAGAACGTTGGGAGGGAGGGAACAAATGGCCTTGACACACATTTGAAAAAATGATGGAAACTTTTCAGCATTTTGTAAAACAAAATTGCCCGAGTTGTCAAGAAAGGTGGTTGTGGCTGTAATAGTATGTGGGTTTAAAATGTAAAAATTCATCTCGCACAGTGGGTCTTGCCATGGAATCCTGTTAGTATTGAGCCTGTACTGACCATGCATGAAGCAAGTGAAAAGACCAGAGTGATTTAAATTTTTTTTCAGGTGCTTTTTTTCCACCCAAAAGTTCAAGATGCAATTCTGCTAGGGCATTGTGTCCCCACTCCTGTTCCAGACAGACCTATTGATTTAGCTCTAACATTCATGTGTACAAGCACTGCGTGTGGTGCCTCAGACATGGGGAGGTGGTGGGGAGTGCATTATGTGCACCTGTAGGATACGGGTGAAAAAGTGTCCTGTGTGAGTTCCTGGTGGCGAAGTGTGGTAGTATGAGCCAGGGAATTTATCCTGCTTGGTTTTACTCGCTTTATAGTGGCACAAGATAGTTTGGGCTGAGAACAGTGTTGCCACTGATTTGTAGCCATCGGGACTGATACACTGTGTGAAGGGGCCTTCAGAGTGTCTTGGCAAACTGTGTTTGGATGCTTAGGCTTTGTGTGCACTATCTGTGTTATTCAGGAAGATAATTCCTGTCTCTGCTGTTTTCCTCCTGTGTTGAGATCATTCTCCTCTCCAACCGTTACCCAGCTGAGGCCTTGATAGTTCTCAGTTTTTCCGTAATGACAAAATCAGATTAGCCTTTCGATGACTGGTGCATGTGAAATTCCTCTCGGTTAGACCATGTTGCCCTGAATATTTTCTGCCCTTCTTTTTTTGAGAATTCAGCGTCTTGTGTTTGAAAGGGAAAGGAGAAAAGATGCGGATTAGGAAATGCTGTTGTTTAAGGTACAGGGAGGAGCGCGCAGTTTGCTTCTAGAACATAATCTGTCCAGCTGTGACTTAGTCATCTTCAGTGTTATATAAAATGTGTCCAATCCAAATAGTTGAGCGTCTCCCTCCTGAATGCGGCAAACCACTCTTTTATGCTTATGCGAAGCTGTAACAGGCGCAAGCCATCTTCTTAGGAGAACCTTCATACTTGTGAACCTGCAGCATCCATCATACTGTCAAGCCTCATTTACTCATGTGATGGGATTTTTTTTTTTTATTTATTCTGCTCCGCAATTTTTTTCCAAGTTTAAAGAGGTTCCTTGCTGTTGGCAGGGAACACAGCACCGATGATCCCAGACAGGAGAGCAGAGAACGTAATGTGAGAACAAGTGACTCTCCCGAGTCAGACTGAAGGTTTTGTTCATCTCTACTGGGCCAAAAATTGATCCTTAGGGAAGAATGTAAGGTGAGAGGATGACAGAATCTAATTTCAGTGTAGTGCTTCGTGCCGTTACATTAAATCCAGCCCTGCTCTTAGTTGCTTCGATTTCCCGTTTTTAAGGAAAGGAGGATAATGTGGCTACTATGACATGTTTTTGCATGGATAAATATATGTCCACACTAGTCCTTTGTTTGTATAATTATGGGGTTTTTTTGGAGCGATGGGGTTGATTTCTGTCAGTGACTGAAGCAAGAAATGGTAAATTTTGTAGGAACTAGCCTGTGTGAGCTGAGAGATACTAGTTAAGGGGCACTGCTAGTTAAGGGGCAATGGACATCCTTATCTAGGTTAGGTAGTCAAGGAAACAGGTGCTGCGAGTGTGTTGTTTAACAAACGTATTGATAAAGATAGGTGCTGATAAGTTTTACCACCATGGACATGGAAAATAACATTTAAAAATATGTCAAGACATTTGCCACTAACACGTTTCATGAAATTGGGGAAGCTAACATCGTTAGTCACCTAGATGTGCAGTGGAAGAACAGTCTTCAGATGGGTAGTTGGAGCCGGAGTTTCACTTGGGTGGCTTGAAGCGTTCTTCAAAGGCTTTTGAGAAAGTATTTGATGTAGTTTTAGTTTTTAAAAAAAAGAAGTTTTGTGCTTTTTTTGTAAGAACTACACATGTACTGTGCTCAGTGTAAAGACTTGATGGCTTGGGTTGATACTGCCTGGAGACCTTTAGGCTGAAGACTGCTGTGCGATTTTAAATTCTCCCCAAAGAACTGTAGTAAACCCATACGTCATTTTTTTAGGCTGTGCTTGACAAACATGATCTAGCTCGTTTGTAAGCTGTGATGCCAAGCGTAGAAATGACTAGGTGAGATCTTTCTAGTCTTTGTTAGGTGGAAAGTCAGATCATCAGAAGATTGTTTTTGGCTCTAAAATGCATGGTTACGCAAGCGTTAGTGGCCTTGGAGAAGAAATGAGCAATGTCCTGGGCAACCTCATCCAGGTTGGCCCTGCTTTGGGGAGAGGAGGGGGTTTCAGCCAGTCAGTCTTCAGTGATTCCTTCCAGCCTGGATTATTCTGTGGTTCTGTGGAAGCTGGACAGGGAGTAGGTGGTGGTGAGGGCATGTGTGCTCTAGGTGGAGAGGGCCAGAGTTAAGAGGAAAAAGGCAGGGTACCCTGACACCAGAGATAATTGTGCTGGAGAAATTGCATTAACCGTGGAGATCTAAAATATCTGGGGCTGTAAATTGGCAAGAACATACCTAGCGTTAGAACAGGTTGTGAGATGAAATCAGCTTTTAATTTAGAGTTCTTGAGAATCTTTTTATCTGAATGGCATAAAATATGTGATAAAGCTTCTGTCAGGCATTGGTGGGGTAATAAAGTATGTTTACAGAGCTCTGAATTGTTTTGCCACATTTCAAAAAAAGATATGAATCCATCGAGTTGCAGGGTGATGCCTTTGTTAGCAAAACTGCAAACACCTGTAAATTGTGAAACAGCATTTTGGAAAGCCGTAGCTCAAAGGGCTTTAAGGGCTTCACAGCTATTTGCCTCTACATGGTACTTCGGTCAGGATTTTATTTAAAAGAGTTAGTGTGATTGTTGGGCATATTGAGGAGAAAAAAAAAAGTGAGGGAAAGAAATGTAAAGCAAAAATAAGTGATCTTACAAACACAGCGATGTTGAGACCGATACTGGAATTGAATTTTGGTTTCCATGCTTCAAGAAGAATGCCAGTGTATTTGGAGAGAATTCAAAGGACAGCTGCAGAAATGATCCAGGGACTGGAAAATAAGCCTCATGATGTGAGGCTTAAAGGAGCTCAACTTACTCAGCTTGTTGAAAAGACAATTGAGAGAGGACTTGATCTTTCTCTAAAAGGACTTGTGAGATTTGCTGACAAAGACATAGCAATAGCAACAGAGGTTAGATAAATTCAATCTTGAACTACATTTCTTACCAGTGATGATAATTAAGTATCGGAATGGTTTACAGGGGAAGGAGAAAGGAACAAGTGTTCACAGTAGTCTTTTAAAATAGGCCCAACTCATGTTTTTGTGGAGAAAATATATTTTGATGATTTATTTTAATTACTTTTTTAGTGGTAATAATACCCCTTTCCTGGCAGTGGACTTTTAAGAATCTTTAACGGTTTCATGCCATGACCGGTTGGTGCAAGTTATGTGCCCTTGCGGTCAAAGCTGAGATCATGAAGTTAAGGTGAATTTAGAGGGGAAATAGTTAACCTGCCGCTAGAGTAGTGCCTTGCATAAGACACATAAGATGTGAAGAGAACTCTGAAATTTAATGCTTTGTGGCTTGCATCGTTGGAACTCAGTTCTTTCCCATACTGCGTTGCTTCAGATGTTTGAGATACAGTTAAGGCTTTCTGAAAGCCTCTACAGAGAAGCCCTGATGTAACTGTGTACACTCACTGTGTTCAGATGAGCATTTCTGAATTCCAGTTGACCGCAGCAGAAGTCTGTAAATCTTTTTCATCCTTTTTTAGAAGCAGTATTTTAAAAATTGCACAATGGCGGTATGTTACAGTTCCTCTGAGAGGCAAAGTCAGCACAAGTTCTCCTGGTAGGTTTCATTCTTAAATTGATGTAAGATATTCTCCATCTCTCAAGTTAACTGGACTTAGCCAGAAAGCTTATTCGTGTTTGAAACAATATTAAATAATTGTTGGAAGCAGTATCCTAATGGCATTTGTTTGCCCATTTTTGTGCCATCCTAATGAGAGTATTTCAGCGATTCTGCTCTTCCCTCACTTTGTAAATTCACGTGGGGAACGAGCGACTCCGTTTGGCGATGGCTCCAGATCGTGCTGCTTTTTATTTACGTTTGTCTGTGCCAGTGCTCCCTCGATGGCTGGTGAGTTCCTGTATTTCTGTAGGTTACCTTGTTCCAGATGCCTTTGGTCGGTCCTGCCTGTGTGCGTGCTCGTCCTTGCCTGCACAGAGGAGGACGCGGAGCTACCTGGGCTGCTCTCCCTCTCCTCCCACGCGGCTGCATTCCTGCCTCTCCTCTCCTTCTCTGGGTCCGGCCGGGGAGGAGCCCCATCGCTCAGATCTCTGCAGCTGTGCACTAACGAAATGCTTCTGTGTCCTAAGGAAGAAGAAGCAGCTCAGAACTCTTGTAGCTTTTTGAACATTGAACCTACCAAGATGTCACAGAAATCGAGCTATTTCTGAGGTGGGAAGGAGGTTGTCTAGCAACTGCAGGTTTCCTTGCTTAAGGCTAAAGGGATAGGAAACTGCAGAAACGTGTTGGGGCACTCCCCAGGGTAAAGCGAAGACCTCCGACTTCGAGATCTAGTGCGGCAACCCCAGCTGCTCACCTTGTCCGGGCAGCCCTGTCTGTCTTAACCTGCAGAAGCAACTCACAGAAAGTTCTACACACTAAAGAGGTTGTGAAGGCTTAGCAGTGAAGAAATCTCCCTCCTTCCTTGCCTTCACTCTGTGCTGTGTCATCCTCCTCTTCTCCCCAGCACTGAGAGACTGCAGGAGGGTCGTCCGTCTCTTCAACACGAGCAGCTCTTGTGTTTCAGCCTCTTAGTTTCATCATGGGGTTGTACATACCTGTGCTTAGTTGCATTTGTGATAGTCACGAAAATGTCCTCAGTACGCTACTGGGAGTAGCATATAGTTGTGCCGTAGCTGTGGTAGCAGATAACATTTCATTTCTGATGAGTTGCAGAACCACTCACTTGGCATCCCTTTGGTGTGAGCTCTACAATGCGCACTCTTGGCCAACTGTTTGATGTCAGTACTCCTGTGTTACCACCCACAGGCAGTTAAGGTAGTTGGTTATAGCCTTGTGTTCTCAGAGAAGCTCTCCTCAAAGGAAGAAATCACTAATTTATCTGCAAGTCACCAGAAGTAACTGGTTTAAGTGATTTTTGTCTTTATTCAGTCACTAGTTGCAGGTTTTTGACTGCTGACGTCTGGTCATCTGCATTTACTTTGAAAATGCATTCAATTGGATTATCTGCTTTTCATCTTGTTAGGAAAAACAAAAGTTTTGACTACAAAAGTAGACAAAAAAAGTGACTGTTTCTCAGCGCTGTCTGTACCACTGAGCTTTGCATTTCTTGCCAGCACTTATGAAGCAGGTACTTGGGAGCTTCCTGAACAAATATGATCTCTGTGATTGTAAGAACAAGTCTTTGATTATCTTGTTTTACCAATAATTTATCAAAATTTCTACTCCTTAAAGCTTGATGGCCCAATATGTTATTGACTGATGGCTTATTCTGTAAATCTAACTCCTGTAACGTGGCAATTGACTGAACATCCATCAAGTACGAGGGTCCAACGTTCAGAGCTGGGGCATGCCGTGCTGCCGTGTCGATAGCACCTCGTATCTTCCCAGTGCCAAAATACGAGACACAAGTCAGACTGCAGTAAAGAACATCTCTTGAACATAATTCAGCATCATCAGGCAGGTGGAAGCCCCAGAAGGGGAAATAAGGCTTTTTGTCTGATACGCTACCTTTGGGCCTTCGTGATTGCTCTCCAGCACTGTCCTACTGACACTGTCTGTTCTCTGACAGGTTTTGTGTTGGCAAAAGTAGATCTGCAGGAAACGTGTGAGTTTTCTCAGGGTCTAAGAGCTATCTTAAATGACTGAGAGTGCCCCTGGGCAAGTGCTGCAGTTGATGACGTTTCCTACAAAGACATCCCTGAGAAGGCGATGCGGTGGGGCAGTGCAGCAGGCTGGAAGATTGCTGAAATCCTGTAAATTATTGGATTGTAACGCTTGACAGTGATTACATAGCTCAGTGAGTCAATGGATCTGGTGGTGCAGGTTGCAGGTGGTTTTGTAGCCCAGTTTCCCACTCCAAGTGGGTCGGACAAACTGGTGTTTGTTGGGATGTGGCACAAGAGCATTGTTTAAGCCAAGAGTAACTTCTTTGCAACACGGAGTAAAATGTGTTTGCATGATCTCGAGCCCAGGTGCAAAGCTGCGGAACACGCCAGTCACAAACCACAGAGGCCAGAATGGAGCCAGGAGGGCAGTCGGTGAGGGTTTGGGCAGGGGAAGAAGGGTCAAAACGAGTTCTGTAATGGGAAGTGAGGCTGACCCTTCGCTGCAGTTCCACAATTGTCACGCTGTGCGATGTTGCCATGGCTGCTCGGGCCGTCCCTGTGTGGTTTCCTGGTGTGTATGAGCAGGGCTGAGGCTGCCGGCGAGCGGAGAGCTGCCGTACGTGTTTGGGGAGCTCAGGCGTGCACTGGCAAGCTGCGGCGACGGGAGGATCCCTGTCTGGGAGGTTTGAGGCTTCGGGCTCAGCCTCTCCCCCGTCTCTTCCCTCCAACAGATCGGAGGGCGAGCTGTGATTATTTTTTTATTATTATTTGGTAGAGCTTTCAAAATCTCCTTTTACTGCTTTATCTCTGTTGTAAGGTCCTTCGTTCTGCCTCGAGCCTCAGTCGCGCTAGGAGCGAGGTGGCGACGTGAAATGGAGGCTCCTGGGGGGCACAGAGGGAGATTTGGGGGGGCCTACCGGGCCTGGGTGGGCTCCGTCGCGTTTTGATCTGAGAGCTTTTGGCCGCGTTGCCATCTGCATAGTCTGTGAATAGTTTTCTCTGGCACAGACCTTGTTCCTCAGTGTTGCGTCATCTCTGGGAGAAAGGCCAGGTCCGGAGCCCCAGCACAAAGGCTTTCTGAAGCTGATGAAGCTCGTTCTGTGTGCAGAGCGTCTCTCTCCTTCCTGTCGTCCTTTCCACGGGATTCCTGGAGCGGTCTCTGTCCAAGAGCCTCTTCGTCAACAGCTGCTTCATCTCCTTCGCTTCCTGCACACCTGGCTGATGCAACGTCTGCCGTGGAAACTGCTGCTGAGACTCCTCTGGAGCTGGGTTGTTTGCCCTGGGAGTGGCCAGGCAGGCAGCCTTCGTCACGTGGAGGCCCTAAATAGATGTATAAAGGACGTACAGCCAGACCCGTGAGGCAGAGAGTGTTTAGTGGGATTACGGAGAAATATTTTTTTTTTTTCTTCCCCTCTTCTCAGTTCTGGGACTGGAGGTTGCAATCCTACTCCTGGCAATTTACTTGTGGTTAGCCTTCCACTGGTTGCAACTTCGGGACGCTGCTGCCTGCCAGTAAATTCTGCTGATTCCCCTTCTATATTCAGCGACTTCCCGTGACTCTGGACTGTCTGGATTCTCATGGGAACTGTAATTCTCTGGGTTTGGATTTGGTCCTAGTTACTGCCCTTTATTGCTGTGATTCCCTCTGACCTTGCATGTGGTATAGGCTTTTCTCTGAAATACCTTCAAAACACAGCTTCAAGGTCTAAAGGTGTTGTGGGTTGTTTGTTTTTTTTTTCTTTCTGAGGGGTTGTCTTGACAACCTTTTTAATTCAGGGTTTCTCTACTTAGGAAAGTCTAATAGTTACACAAGTACAACACTTCATGTGAACACTTTTATGTTCACAAGCAACAAAATTTAGAACAAGGAAACACTCTGGTTTTCTAGGTTTAAACCAATATTGTTTATATTACTTAAATTGATCTCAAGTCTTTAGTTGTAGCTGTTTTCTAGTGTAGGCAGCTTTCTTAAATTGAATCTGGAAACAGGGTTTATATGGACAAGGTGTGGCAGACCAAGCAGTGGTGTTTCCCATATTGCTGTTCCTAGTTGTCTCCTCTGCCCCGTTGCAGAGATTACTCCTATAGCCATATTTTTAGATATGGAATCTCTGTGGATATAGATATGGAATACCTGTTTGTGCTTTTAGTCCAGTCTTGGCATCAACTGAGAGTGTTAAGACATGGCAACATTTCCTTCCTGCCAGCTGTTTTGGCAAAGGCATAGAGGGGACAGTCGCAGCAGTAACATCAGCTGCCACAACTGGATTCACTGGAGGTTGGTTGTCAAAGACCTTAATCTCAAAATAGCTGTTCTGAACCTTTTTGTTTGCATTTTCTTAGTTTTGTGAGATACAGACGTTTGACTGTTCTCCTTCAGAGACGTGTTCTCCTTCAGAGATGTTCTCCTTCATGCCGTGGGAAAAGAGAGCGACAAACTCACGGTATAGAACCAGCATAGCAATTAGGATGTGTTCCCCTCACTGCAACATAGTTTTCCCCCATGACTGTCCCAAATCAAATTTGTAGAACTCAAAGAGGGATGTTTTCCTCTTCCCTGTTTCATTTACTTAGTAATTTTTGTGTCATCATTTTCTGTGGGTCTTACATATAACTCTTTTGTATTGCTGTATATCTTTCAAGAAAGAATAGAAAACAGTGTTTGTAAAAATAAAAGTGTTTTCAAGGAGCTGCCTTCCTTTCATTTTTTTTTTGAAAATATAATTTTAAGTGCCTCGGTGTTTTAAGAATTTGTCATATTTGCCAATAACTTGTTATGCTGTGAGATAGAGGCAATGTAAAACAACGTTTTTAGCATCGGAAGTGGCCAACAATTATTCTTCATGTCTATGGAATTTTTCTGAATTTCTCCATTATTATCATAATTCTTTAAGTTCTGTTTTGATGATTGACATTTCAAAGGTGTTAGCACTTCATAGGAGTTGCTAGATTTTCAGTGTATGGTCTTGGGAAGTTTTCTTGAAGATTTCCTCTGTTTATGACCCTTGAAGTTTTATGACATTGGTTTGAAGTTCTTGGTTAGGACTGTCCTTTTCCCTTTACACTGAGGTTGTTATTCCTTTAAAACATCATCTCTACCACCGTCCTGCTCGGCAGGCTGCATGTGCGGATCACACAAATGCAGCTTAGGTCCCTTCTTGTCAGCGTGGAGACAGGCAAAGTTTCCTGGTGTCTGCCTGCCACCTCTCCATAAACATACCTCAGAATAATTTGGTCTACCACGCATCGCTGCTACTCTGTAATTTGTGTCCACTTTCTAATTTGGTGTGTATTTGTTTATGGAATTATCCTCATGTATGACTCTTCAACCAATTTCAAATCGATATAAATTAAACTTTCCGGTAAGGTTTCGTGATGCAAATTAGATGTTTTAAGAAAGCCCGAACAAACCCTTGTCTGATGTCTCCATCTCTGGAGTCTACTGGACTGTAAAAAAATGTAGTTCAGTTGTCCAGCTGGAGGTATTTCTGGAGGCAAAGCCTTATCTGCCCTTCCCTTATCTCTTATTTCTTCCATTTCTTATCCTATTACCTGAAATCCTTTGTGATTCCAAAAGAAAAACACAAGATTCCTTTTTTTTTTTACCCTTGGTCTGCAGAACAAAGAGATTTTGCATAACTTCTTGACTGCTGAAGCAGCAGCAATGTTTTTGGGTTATTCTTGCTTTTCTGAGTAATCTCTGCAGTCTTGGGTCAGTTGCTGGGAATACTTGACTATGCACTTTATAATTTCTCTGCTTGATGGTTTAATTTCTTTCAGTTGCTGGCTGTCATCACTGGTAGTCCCTTTGGGTGTAGTTTGCGGAGGAGTTTAACAGAAATGGATGTTTTCTGTGTCAGATAACATTACGGAATCCCAGGGATGGACATAATGAAAATTGTCTTAAAAAGCTTAAACCTAGCTTGAGTAAACTTAATCAAAATATTTTTAGTTTCTTGCTGTTCACCAGACTTTATGAAAATTGGTTTAACTTGCGTGTACCTCAATTTTAAATGTGGCTTGTACAGCCTTCACCAAACAGCTTTTTCACGCCGGCTTTAGCTAAGGAGGAGAATTCGTAAGCACGTGTTGAGGTAGTTTCTGGTGTTTCCATAAAATACTTCGAGTAACGGAAATCATTAATAGGATTTCGTATCTTATATGGGACAACCTGACTGATGCACAGGCCTGTGGATGCCAAAAGCTGTGTGAAATCACTCGTGTCCTGGAAGCAGCAGCCTCGCCTTTCCCCCGTCCTTGCCTCCAGGACTTGTGCAGCCATGGTGAGCAGGATCAGGTCTTGCTGGGTGGTTGCTTTTGGATACTTAAGAATTTTAAGTTGTTGTTATTTTTGTTCTAAGAGCTTGTTGGTGTTTTCTCGTGGTTCTCCAGATCCCACAGAGCAAGATGAACTCTGAACCAAATGTATACATTTAAGTATTTCTTTCTGCATATAGTTACTTAGGTATAAACCAGGAAAGAGTCTTAAGAAGTCTTAACACAGGTAAATCTTTAACTGTTGCACTGCATTTGTCAATAATTTGGTTATCACGGCATGCATGCGTAGCTAGTAATGAATATTTACGCTGCTTGTTATTTTGATCTTTTCTGTTGTAGGCTAGGACCGAGTTCTCCCAGGCCGGGGGGGTGGATGTGCTGCTGCCTTGCTTTGTCAGTCAGCTGGCAGGTGATACATGGTACCAAGGATAGTAGTATATACTCACGTCAATACTTCAGTTTTTAAAACTGGCATAATTGTTTTCTTACTGCTTGGTGAGCCCACCTTGTTTTCAGAACAGAGCCAGGCATTTGTATTGGTAGACTGAGGCACAATTCAAGTACTTTTAGGAATCTTAATGTTTCAGAATAAATTGGAGCTCCATGACTTAGGAATTTGTCTGCTCTGCCCCTGCCTCTGTGTAGGTGTCCTTATAGAACAATGCATCTGAAATCCTGGGAATCTGATGCTTTTTTTTTTTTTCTTTTTCTTTTTTTTTGAGCTATCTGTTTTAAATGCAAACCCCCTTGTTCTGATTCTGTTTGCACTAGAGGGTCGTTGCCCTTCTGGTGAGGATCTGCCCTTGACGGGAGGTTTATGAGTGTGCTGGAGAGAACGCGCAGTGCTCGATCGGGCTCGGAGGGACTGCGCTCATATTTGGGTGGCACTCATTGATGAGACCCGTCTTTTTTTCAGTATGGTAATTGAAGCACTACGTGTTTTCCTTAGATGTCCCATAAATTGTGGCTATTCGGAAATTTCTGGGGTAAAAGATGAACGAGTAGGATCCGTAAGCCTGCTAACGCTTTTTGTGCCGCTCCACTTGTGGAGTGGTTTGCTCCTGATGCAGATGTCAGCAGAAGTAGGAACTGGTCAGAATTCGCTGGCCCGGTCACAGGTGAGGTTGCTGGAGAGGATGCCAAGGAAGGCTGCGTGGCAGAGCTCCTATTTCCAGTTTGCCACCAGCTCTGGTCTGTGGCACTGTGAGATGCAGGAGAACAACGTGCTGTGAATTTGATGTGACTGGTAACGGCATGGGAGCTTAAAGATGTACAACTCGTACCTGGAGCTCATCCTGTATAGGTGACCTGTAGGCCTGTTCCTGAGCGTGGAGAAGAGGATGGTGTTTATCATTTGGACAGTAGTAATCCTGGGTTGTTAAAAGCCTTGGATCTCTGTCCAGTTTTGGGACCTCAATAAGGAGCTGTTGAGAGGTGTGGAGAGTGGTAAAGGATGTGCTTGCTTGTCCTTTGCTAACTGTGAACAAGAGAAACATGGGAACTGCTCATCTTCAGTGCAGACGGGGGATTTCCCTGTCCTCCCTGCACTAGCACGTGTTGAAGTTGTGTATTATCTGAAAAGGCTTTTCTCAGTTTGTCCACAACATGTTTTGTACCAGTGTTACGTTCTTATCATTCTCAGCAACACGAGACACTGGATGCACAATGTGAAAATATTTTGAGTCCTCTGTGGACCCAGACTCACGAATGCGTGCACTGACACTGCAGAGAAAGAGGCTGAATCTCTGTGACCTCCCCCTGCTCAGTGAGAGCTTTACCCTGGAGTCCGTGACCGGGGAAGGGTGCGAGGGGAGTGCTCTGTCCCTGCTGAGGTCATACAGCATCACCTGAGCAGCACCAAATGGCAATGGAGCCTGGGCATCTGAATTAGGTAACATATGTGGTCTGTGAGGCTGTGCCCGTGGCTTTTTGTCTGGGGATGAGTTTGTCATGGTGCTCACAAATATCTTTTAGAGTCTGTCACCGGGTCATGGGTGCCCAGGGGTGTCTGTGAGATGGGGATGCCGGTGAAAATGTGAAGAACCATATCTTGGAGGAGGAAGCTCTAGCTGAGCTATTTGACTGACCATGCTTGATTGTCCTGGACTTGTAACACCACAAGTAATGAAAAGAATTTCCAGCAGTAAATTTTCTGCATCTGCTTTATTGTAACATGGACTGCAGTGACTGTGGAAGTGAGCCAGAGCAGTGCTGCGGCTCTTGCATCCTAAACAGAATTTTGAAAATTCAATTCATTGTTACAGCAGGTGTTGCCTAACCTTTGCCTGGCCAGCTTAGATTTATTACAGTCCTTTCCATCAGTACAGGATGTTGCCTGAAACGATTGAATTCACATTTCAGTAAGGCAACAACTTACAGTTTTCGTCTGAAGGCAAGTGAGTCTTGTGCCGAGTGAGAATCAGGGATCCCAGTGCTGGGGTGGCTGTGCAGGTGGATGCTCATCTGGGCTGTTTTGGTCATGTTGGGGAAGACCAGGTGTCTTTATACTGGTATGACTGGTTAAGGAGGCAGCTGTGGAGAAAAAGTATATGTTTAAATCCTGCATTTTCAAAACCAGATAAGTCTTATTTACCTGTTTCCATTTGATTTCAAGAAGAATTGTATGATAAGGGAGATAGGTTTGTGCTCTTTAGGGTGTGAAGCTTATCAAATTCGCATTAAGACTTCGAATTTTAGGAAAACTTCCAGTGACACTGGAGAACTTGGTACTATTTTTTTCTCTTGTACAGCCTTTCTGTGCAGGCTAATGTTTTGAGTTTTACCAGGCCAAGCTTCCTGAAGACCAGACTGTAATATAGCCTGAAGGTGATGTGGTCTTGGTCAGGACTTGAGATTGGTCTCAGTAACTCATTTTGAATGTTCATCACCAGAGTTGAAAGTACGCATGAAACAGCGGCAACAAACAGCAAAAACTGAGCATGGGTGATGGTTGAGCAAGTACTGCTGGGTCAACAGAAAAGCAAATGAACTGGAATTTGCCTTGTCTAACTTCTCTGTTTGGTATTTCACGTTTCTCCAGTAATCTCTTTCCCAAAAGTAGGAGCTACCAAACCATTTCCATGCAACAGTGTTTGGACAGTGCTGATGGGACAAGGGTTTCCTATGAGAAGTGGCTGAAAACTTGTCCCAGTTACCCCAGGACTGACCAGAAATCCCATGACTCTCAAGTCCAGAAGCCGCACCTGCAATCCTCTGGTTCTGCTGAGTCACAGGCAGGCAGGAGGCTGGAATTTGTCCTGATGAAATCTCGGGCAGCTGCCAGCTGGATATGCTCGTGGCAAAGGGAAGAGATCAGTAGGGGGAAAAAAAATAAATCTAAGCAAGTATGTAAAAAGATTAGGAGGGGGAAGTTTTCTGTGTCCCTTAAAAAGGTGCTTCATACACTGAGAAACTTGTCCTGCTTCTTTTAACCTTGTGCCAGCGTTTTATGTGACTCCGGATTGAAGCTGGGATTGATGTCTGTAGCTTTTAGCTGTGTTTTAGCAGCAGCTTGCCTCATCTGGTGTCAGTGTAGAAATCACAATTCTGTCACAAGCATGAGAAAGCATAAATGAGATGCTTCCTGAAGGTCCTTTTCTTTTTCCGGAAAACACACTCAAGGACACCTGGGCTGTCTGGGGTTTGAGCTGCTTGTGAGCTTTGTCCTGCCCGTTTTCTTTTTCATCTCCCACCTCCCTGTGAGACTGTTGCCTTGGGGCATAACAGGG